>JACGCM010001511.1:1430608-2861216 GCA_014058105.1 Kingdonia uniflora | reverse complement strand
AGAGCTCTTATTTATCGCCATATATTTTTGTGCCTTGTTTTAGATACTCTCAGTGGCCGACTTTGTCCATAGGAGTGATGTAATTTCACAGCCAAGAAATCAATAAGTGATTTTCTACAGTTAGATTGCTCATTTGTAGCTCCACTATCGATAATGCAATTGCTTCATCATAGTTTTAGTGTCTTGGTAAGGCCAGTATCTTGACCTTGATACTGCTTATTTGGTCGCCGATTATTCCAAGCCAGTAGGCGAGGGCATCTCCAATGCCTATTGGTGCCGCCTCGGTGATGTTTTTTTGAGGTAACCTTTCAACGTTCTGTGATCCTTTGCTTTAACTCGCCATGTATTCTCTGCCATTTTCCCGTTGGCCTTGACTGTTCCCACTGTACTTTTATAACTAGTTGCGAGTCGATAAAGTGGCATTTCTTCCACACGCCCAATGCCAATACGTATTTATTCCATTCCATATTGCTTCGTATTCCCTTCATTAGGTACTTTATTGGAAGTTGACTTTGATCGGTTTCTTTAACTTTTCGTTGCTTTATGACTACAACACCCGAGGCCTGAGCCGCCAGTATTTACCTGATCCTTCCGTGTATAACCGTTACCCATTATTGTAGATGGTGCATCAGTTTTATCTAGAAGAGTCACTTGGTCATTATTTCCTCATTGACCCAGGGATCATTGCTATAGGGAGGTCGGCTAAACTTCTGCAATGGCAGGCGCTTCATGGCTATCCATGGCTGAAATCAAATGTCAACTCTCCAATGATTGCCCATTTTTCTATTCTACGATCTTTCATCCTTCTTTTTAAATACCTCCTCAATGGTTAAGTCATTATGACTTTGATTTTTGTAGGATTGGAAGTATGGTTCCATAGTGTTTCATTGATGTGCATACAAGATGAGTGCTTGCTTTTCAAACGGTAGATATTTCGTTACTCTCTCTACCCCAAGAGGGTCCTACTATGAAGTAAACTTAGTTCTCGGTTTAAACTTCTGTTCGACTGAGGATTTGTAACTAATTGCTTTTCCTCGATTGCCTACGTACAATCCCAGGAGCTCGTGTTCCTTCTGTGTACTGAGGCTTGGGGGTATGGCCATGCTTCTCAACATATCCGAAAGCTTCCTTTTATTCCCCATTCCATTGGCATTCTTATCTTCCTAAGACATTTAAAACAGTCACTGACAGTTGTATGAGGCTTTTAAAATAAGCGGCCGAGCGCTACAATTTTGCCTCTAGTTTTTTTAACTTGCTTCAATGTCCTGAAGGCGATGGCATACATGCTAGGATCTAATCTGGCCGGGTGTCAGCCTCTATCCCTCTTTGATTACCAAGTACCCCAGAGTTTCTATGGAAATGCCAAGTGTCATTCTCAGGGTTGATTTCGTATTCGTAGTGTCAAATGGGCGACATAGTCCTCTAGATCGGCTATGCTCATTATCAACATGCTTTTGATGACATTGTCATCAATGTAGACTTCTAACTCTTTTTCCCAACTGCTCTTCAAACAATCGTCGCATCAATCGTTGGTATAGTGCCCTATATTTTTTAGGCCAAAAGGGAATCACATATAATAATACAATCTTTATTTCTATTACGAAGGAAGTATTCTTGGTCCTTTGATAGCCAGAGTATTTGGGTTATTACCATAGTAACACTCATAAATGCTTTCTCTCGTGGGCTGCCCGTTTAATCCACTATTCCTTGTTATGAGGGTCATGGTAAACTTTCTTTCAGATAATTTTTGTTAAATTTTGAATCTATGTAGACTCATGTTTTTCACTTCTTTTTCGGACTGCCCCAGTTTGCGACCCCCATCGGGAGAATGGTGATGGGTGGGGTCTTAATAAACCCAGTGTTTAGCATTTTTGAATTTCAATACATTTATCTCTGGGCTTACAGTCTTGGAGTTGCTTCGTCCTTGGCTTCATTTTCAACAGATATGCCATGGTTTTTAATGTGGCATCATGAACCGGAAGCACTAGGTTGATGCCACAATTCCTATTCCTCTAACCGGACCAGCGATCGTCCCTTGTATCATAGAAAAGACTCTTCAGGTTTGAGCATTCTTCTCCTTAAGATTGGGGGGGCCAATTTATGTAGTCTCGGAGGGTGTTCAAGGTTAATCTTATCCGATTCGACTCTACTAGAAGCGGTGTCCATTATCTGTTAAACGTGTTTATAATTACCTAATTTTTGATTTTGGCGAATGTTGTATGTCAATTTTCATTTGTCTAGATTGCACAAATTGGGGGCGAGTCCACCGCCATAGCTCCTTCCCTATTAGTTGTTATTCCTTTTATTTCTAAAATTTTCCTCTCCTTCTTTTGAATTCTCAACTGCTACCAAGCTTTTTAGGGTAATTTGGCAATAACAAATATGATCGGCTACCTTGACGCCTCGTATTTGGTACATTCCAAACTTTATAGGAACCGTATTACCAGTTATAAAGGATGTACTCTGGCCTTCCATTCCATGGATCCACCTACATCCCTTCCGGGATGCCATTATTGGATCGATGATATTCCTGATATAAAAAAGACGCGGCAATAATTACCGATCCACCTGTACCGTGAGTGCGAAGCTCCCTCAACTACTTTTTAGTAACCCATTAAACTTATATTTCTATTTTGGAGGGAATCGCGCATTCCTCCATAATCCTAATACACCACAGCAATCGTGATAGAGATATTTGCTGGTTCCACGTCCCAGAATTGACCAACATCTATTTAGCCCATACTCCTCGCTCATGAGCCCAAGACCGTGCATCACATAAGTGGGACCCTCAACCTTTGCTTATCTTCTCAGAAGGGGTTCCATTTTTTTTGTTTCCCCCATGTCCTCCTTGTTTACCTCGTCTATGTTCCTGGCCTCGGCTATCTCGTACTGCCTGTCAGGATAGCCTTAGATGTTTTTGGCATTCCCTAATGCGCAACTGGTAGTATGCAGAGGCGGTACTGAGAAGGCCGTTGTTTGGGAGGCCTATGCGCGGGGGGGGTTGTAACTTCCACGTTCTGGTACTTTTATACTAATTTGTAGTATTTTCCAGGGTCTCTGGTCTTTCATGTACAAAACTTCTCAATAATTTTGTTCAGGTAAGCAGGCTCGAGGACCATAAATGCCAGCAAGCTGTCGGGCATCACTCATTCAAAAGTAGTAGCTCATTCTTGAACCTCTTAAGGAAAGAGTCGATGGTTTCTCAGTCTCCTCCGAACTGCTATTTTAGAGCAGAATAAGTTTTTGCTAGTTTGCTTCTTTGATTGATGCTATATAGATAGGTATTTTTTCCACTAATGTCAGCGAAATCTGTTTGAAGGTAGAGGTTCAAGTTGACTCGAGGTTTTGGAACTAGGCAAGGCGCCAACTAATAGGGAGAGGGAATACTGGCAATGGGTTTAGTTTGTCTGGTGTTGGAGGTTAATACTACACTGGACTTAAGATGTGTTGGCCTGGGTCTTGGCTCTCATTAAGGCTTTTTATCTTGAGCCCTGGAATAGGCCTGACTCGGTCTAAGTCCAGATGTTATCCGTAATGGGGTACAGTGGATCTTTCGCAAAGTCGCGTTCGTTAGCGCGTTGGCCGGGTCGCTAGTTCTGTATGTTCAGATCATGCCTGATGAAGCCGACTGTTACGGGAGTTGGTCATTCTCCCTCTTCCCTTCTCAGTGGCCATGTCCTCCCCGCATTGACGCTTCATCGAGTAAACTACTTTATTTGTTCATGACATCGTAAGATTGCTTGCGCATGGCCTTCCCTGATAGCATCGCTGAAGCGGTCATTATAGGGAGGGTCAGTTAACCCCTGGGGATCATAGTTTCTTCCCTGATATGGCCTCAGACCCGTACCCATACATGGGATGATGGTCATCTCGGCTATTATTGATGCTACTGAGGAGGGTTACGAATACTTATCGTATGATGCCCCTGGTGTATGGGGAGGAGTGGGGGGGGGGGTGTGCATTCTATTTATTATGGAGGGTAACTGACCCAGGTGGGGAGGCCTTATGCTAAGTATGGTTGTTGCCGTGGAGGACCTTGCCCGCCAAATGGCGTACTGGTTGCCCTCGTGGTTGAGGTCGATACTCCCTAGTCGTAGTATTGTCCCTCGAGGCAAATTATGGGCTATAGACAGAGGGGGGTGGCCTGGTGTTCGCAGACTAGCCCACATTGTGGTAAATGGGGCTGATTTTTTTCATTTTGGTTGTTGAGTTCCACCTCGTATGGTATAGAATCTCCAACTATCCTGTATGGCCTATTCTGAAGCTCGAGATGGCTTAGAATTACTCTTTCCACCAATGTTCCTGTGATAAAACTACTTTAAAAAATAGAGATGTACACCATTAAGTTAGCGTAGAAACCTCTGAATAGATCAAAAACCACGATCTCGTTGAAGTAGTTTGATAGTACTTTTAATTGCTTGAGGCTGATCTCAGACTAACTTAATCTCTCCGACTTAGAATACTTATTTCTTGTGATAGAATTTTGGATGTTTTGTGAGACTCAGAAAATATAGTTTTCCTTGGTGATTTCTCGTATATTTGTCTGGTCCTTGTCTCTTCTTGAACTACTCTTTATATTGGCTTCTGAAGTTTATGAGAGAACAATATCTTTGACTTGTTTCAGACCGTTTTCTTGTTTGAGAGCTTCGACCCCTAGTGTTTATCGTTTCGTAGAGTGGGGCAATGCTGACTATTGAAGTGGTGAACTACGTTAGTCTGACATGATATTCAAAACCTGGAGATACTCGATTGGGGTGATTCAGTCAAGGGGGTAGTCCATTACAAATCACCCCTACGATAACTGAACGTCACGAGGGCTTTGGTTAAGGAAGAAAATGGGGATATATGGGTATCGCGGTTTGAAGTTAAAAATGATGGAAGAAATGATGAAGATTTTATTGTGGGAAAATAACGTGTTATGGGGGGATGTTGTTGCATTAAATGATGAATGGAAGACGCTGTACAGTGTCAGTGTTAATGAGCTCTCTTAGACAAGTCTGTACACCCCACATGCCACCTACATTACAAAAAAATGCATGACGACGGTCATCGAAGAAATCCACGAGGGGGTATGCAGAGCACATACAATGGATAGGTCTATGGCCGAACGAGCGCGAACATATGGATGAGACAAGATTTCATCGAATATGTAAAGAAGTATGTGAAATTCTAATTTTACAGTCATCTTATACACGCTCCCACCGTATACCTCCACACAGTCTCAAGCTCGAGGCCGTTCGTAAAGTGAGGGCTAGGCATAGTCAGAATGCTCCAAATAGAAAGTGGGAGATGTAAATGGTTGTTGGTCGCTACAGACTACTTCCCCAAGTGGGTTGAAGCCATCCTACTCACTCGTATAAGAGAATAATAGGTAATTAGTTTTCTATGGCCTCAAACACATCCACCGAGGCAACAATAGGCATTCAGATGCCCTCGCCTACTTGGCTGGAATCATCTGCGACCGACTAAGAATTATCCAAGTCAAGATACTTGACTGACCAAGCACACTGAAACATATGATTGAAGCAATGCATATCGATAGTGGAGCTCCAAATGAGCAATCTAATTGTAGAAAATCACTTATTGATTTCTTTGGTGAAATTTACATCTTCCCTATAGACAAGTTGGCCACTGAGAGTATCTGAAACAAGGCACAAAAATATATGGCAATAAATAACGAGCTCTCTCAGACAGGTCGGTACACCCCACATGCCACCTACATTACAGGAAATATGGGTGACGACGGTCATCGAAGAAATCCACGAGGGGGTATGCAGAGCACATACAACAGATAGGTCTATGGTTGAACGAGCGCGAACATATGGATGAGGCAAGATTTCATCGAATATGCAAAGAAGTATGTGAAATTCCAATTTTACAGTCATCTTATACACGCTCCCACCGTATACCTCTACACAGTCTCAAGCTCGTGGCCATTCGTAAAGTAAGGGCTTGGCATACTCAGAATGCTCCCAATAGAAAGTGGGAGATGTAAATGGTTGTTGGTCGCTACAGACTACTTCACCAAGTGGGTTGAAGCCATCCTACTCTCTCATATAAGATAAGAATAGGTAATTAGTTTTCTTTGGAAATACATCATCACAAGGTTTAGCGTCCCAGTGGTCCTCATAACAGACAACGATATTCAGTTAGTGGGTAGTAAGGTCACCAATTTCGTACGGACCTACAACATCACAATACTATCATCAAGCCTAAGGTACCCACAAGGGAATGGACAAGCCGAGGCGACCAATAAAATAATAATTGATGTATGGTATCAGCAAGAGGTTAGATGTCGCCAAGGGCCGATGGGTCTACGAACTGCTTCATGTGCAATGGTCCTATCGAACAACTCCTCGAAAGTTAACAAGATTCACTTTATTCATGCTTACTTATGGGTCCGAGGTAGTATTTCCCACAAAGGTCATAACCCATACAATAAGATCCCTGGTCATCCACAACAAAATCAATGAGCGTCTCCTCACAAAAAACCTCGACTTCATTTATGAAACAAGATAGGAGGCCTCATCCAGAATGCTAAAATACCAGGAGACGCTGAAACACAATTTTAACAAATGAGTCCGCCCAAGAGATTTCCATGAGGGGAGTACGTGATGAAAAAGGTCTTCACCACAGAACATAACCATAACAAAGGAAAACTCTAACCAAATTGGGAGAGATTGTACGTTATCTCATGGGTCGTAGACAAAAATGCCTACTACTTGAAGAACAACGATGATGAAGAATTAAAATCTCCAAGAAATGCAATAAATCTCCGTAAGTGGACCAATAAAATGCCCCATTTTGTACAAACTTTTTATCAAAATTTTAATGATCGCTTTGACTAAGATAAACATTGTTAAAATGCTAGGGGCGCTTTTAAAGAAAAATGCCCTCCCCAAATACTCGAGATATTTTTTGAAGTAAAAACAAACTCTCAAATACTGGGGGCATTTTTGAAGTAAAATGTCATCCCCAACTACTGGAGCTATTTTTTGAAGTAAAAGCAAACTCCCAAATACTGGGGACATTTTTGAAGGAAAAAGTCCTCCACAACTACTGGAGTTATTTTTTAAAGTAAAAACAAACTCCCAAATACTAGGGGCATTTTTGAAATAAAATGCCATCCCCAACTACTGGAGTCATTTTCTAAAATAAACACGAGCCCCTAAGTACTGAGGGCATTTTTTTTTATGTAAAATGTCCTTTCCAACTAGTGGAGTCATTTTTTGAAGTAAAATTAAGCTCTCAAATACTAGGGGTATTTTTTAAGTAAAACGTCCTACCCAACTATTGAAGTCATTTTTTGAAATAAAATGAGCTCCCAAATACAAGGGGCATTTCTGAAGTAAAACATCCTACCCAACTACTGAAGCTAGTTTTTTAAGTAAAAAATGCCCTCCCCAAATACTAGGAGCATTTTTATTAGTAAAGTGAACAACATTATTACAATAGTATTACACGAGAGAGCAAAATAAAAGACACCACAAAATTATGCCTAAAGTTTTCGTTTATTCACGACATCAGAGACAACAGTATTACATGTTCATTTAGGTAAGACACCCAGGACACCCATATTTCTTTTTAAGTGACTGGTAGTCTTTGTCGTAGTGATACTCCTCATACAGCCCTAGATCCACCAATGCCATCGTTTACAGTTCAAAGTTGCAGTTGCAAGAGTTCAACATAACGTCATAAAATAAAACATACAAGTTTCACCCTTCCTGCGCCTCCATCCGATCATGTTCGGGGAGGGACTCCAATACGGGGAACTAGCGGAATTGTGGAACACCGTCCAGGCCCCCAACCCCAAAGAGGAAAGTGGGCTATTTTTTTACCACCGAAGCGATCAACGCCTCTATCGCTTCATAACAGGATTGGGATCGAGTCTTCATCGCACTCACCGGAACAACAAAAAGATTAAAGGTAAAAAAATGAAACATGGGATAAGGCAGGTCACCCATTTTATAGATGGAACATTAAATACCGTCAATAAATATGGGAACAAACTCAACACCATCAATATCAAGAAAAAATTGACTTGACCATGTCAACCCTATTCCTTCCCAAGGTACATAGATATAAGGAACACAACTCCCATGACATCCTTAACGACCAAATGAGATGGCCAATGCTAATAGTCCAAACGGTGATAGTAAATGAGCGAGAACTCAAAAAAATCCTAAGTATATTTTGCATTAGGGAGTGAAATGACCAATGTTAATAGTCCAATGAGGACTAGTGTAAGAGTTTGCGGGAACTCCAAAAAATCCCAAGTATATTTTGCATTAGGGCGTGAAACGACCAATGATAATAGTCTAACGAGGACTAGTAAAAGATATTGTGGGAACTCAAAAAATTTAATTATATTTTGTGATTAGGTCTTTAGATCAACCAATGTTAAAAGTCCAATGTGGACAATAAATAGGCACACCATAATATAGAGGAATACTTACATAAATTACAACTTATACAAAAATTCACAACTAAAGCTACCTGGTTACGACAGTATAGACAGTATTAACCCAATATTACAAATATTGTCACTACGGGCATCAAAACAACATTCATAAAACAAACCCATTATGGGACAATTTCTGGGATATGGCTCATTGTGGCAGCTACAATAGCTAGCATCCTCTGCATTAACTTCTTCCTGTTCCTCGGCCGTAATGTCATTTGCCAAACCAACTAGAATAAGGCATCGTCGACCAAAAAATCTATGGTGTTATAGCCCGGGGACATCTTGGTTTACGCGTAAGGCAAGAAAAGGAGGAGCAAACGTATCGACTCACCAGTTGGTGGACGAACAAAACTCCTATTCCAGAGTTGCCAAATTATCCATGAACTCCCCTACACAGCCCTACAGGTTGGCTGACACCATCTTCTCAACTTTGAGCTACCCACAAAGCTCATGTTTGGTCTCCTCCTTTTCCAAACTAAGGCTCTTTACGCAACTGTTGGCGGCCTTTAAGTCTCGCTAAAGTGTCAACTTTTCATCCCTGAGAATTTTGGCCTCCTCCGTCAGCGCCTGCGTCTGGCAAACAACATAGTCAACCAACTCGCACTGGACGATCTCTTTGATAAGCTCCATCTGGTGGGCCTGCATATCAGAGAGGGGCTACTCTAGGTCGCTGTTTCGGCTAGCAAGATTTTTGCCATGTTGAAGGGCTACTTCTGGAGTTAGCGTACACTGCAAACTACAAAGTACAAATATAGATAAAGACCTACATAACTAAAATTCCTACCCAAACCGCAGTGACGATTCCAGCATGTCGAGCATGGGGGTCTATGAGAGCCTCGGTTAAACGAGCCTTCTTTTTATCCTTGTAAGGAGTACTATGGACCTCCCTCTCTGGTATGCCGCCTGAGAATAACTTACCACTACCTACTAAACGGGTCATCTTTTTTACTAAGGATGGCAACGACATCCACTCCTTTTCCCTCAAGTCTTCTAAGTCCTTGTCAACGAGGCCTTGGGGAGCAGACTAATGGTGCTTTGCGCTCGGTGTATCCTTCTCTAAGTGAATGCTAATAACCTTGAGACCAGCGCCCACACCAGGAACAAGAGGGAGAGACTGCGAGGTACCTGTAGAGTCCCTCCCCTTCGCAACAAGAAAATGAGGCTTCATATCAATGGTCTTTGTAGACTTATAAGAATGGGTACTTTGAGCCGATATAGTGTTACTTATGGCTCGTTGATGTGGCTCACTGTATTTTGTCCTAGCTGCCTCAAACTTGCTATTAAAAATTTGGGTGACCACATGACACTCTCGGCTTTACAGGCCTAACCAAAGAAGCCTGGAGCTCTTAAAAGTGATCCCTACAATAGTAATGCCTGCGAGGAACATAAAAGACATCAGATCATATATCAACAATAAAATACTACAAAAATAAGACAAGATAACATATACATTTAGTGTTAAAAATGCTGTGACGGAGATGACAATTGGTACTGTCGTCAAAATCAAAAGCACCAGTCGCAAGAATAAGGGGTGGACATTGGAAATTACCCCTGGTAGGCAAGTTCAATATTTTTGGCTCACCTGCCTTATGAGTAATATAATACCAGTGCCTCCACTCAGGAGCACAAGTATGCACGACCCTCTAAATTTTTGGTTCAGCCTTCCCCTTCTTACCAGGACATCTCTTAACCATACCTACTACCCTCGCCTTCGCTGATGTAAGGGTTTGGTACCTCTCGGGGTACACTTTGGAATGAGTATAAGTCATATGAGGTAATGGTACGGGACTGTCTGAAGTATCTACTCCCTCACTCTCGTTTACAGGCTCCATGGGGACTGAATCACATTGCCAGGGATAACACCCAGTCTTATATGCTAACATGATGTCTACATAACATACGTTATAATTAGGAGGCATATACTGGTTAATTAGCCGACAACCCGTCATTACACTATAAAAATTCCCATTCATCTTGCTGGGTACTCGTCCAAATGAGTTTAAACCTTTTTTTATTAAATCGTCCAAAGGAAGCCGAAGACCAGCATCAAACTGCCCAAAGTAGTAGATACACTAGTTTGGAGTCAAAGCTTGGTAATCATGACAAATTTACTCATCACTCCCACTTGCCCTGGTACTCTCATTGACAACGTCCAAATATTCTATCCTTATCTCATCGGTCTTGTACTTGTCTAGGGAAGTGGGTAGCCTTTACTCACTAGGGTAAAGCCAAAAGATTTATGAGGCACCCCTGGTACAACTACTAATAGTAGCCTCATGGGCCAAATCAAGCAAGACCAGCCTGCACGGAATACAATTCATGGGAGACTCGGTCTCTAAATCATGCAAGGCTGAACTATCGGCCTCGTGGTCGTAGTAGCCTTCATAGGCAAGGGGTATAATACATGGGGGTCTTACAGCCGATCCCTCCATTGTCGACTCATCCTCGGATAAGTCCATCCCTCGTAATGACAATTCTAGGCCACATGCACATATGATTCATGCAAAATGAGTGGTCATACTTGCATGAGCCAGGTACAATGGTTACACTCAACTAAAAAGGGGACAAAATATAAAATAAGGGCAACCTAAGGGGCCCATCGTCCCAATAGTACCTCTCGCTTAGATGCGGCCGTCCTACCAACTATGGTCCTAGTAAAATCAAATTGAAACACAACCTAAACATAGTCAGAATTTAAACTGGTTTTCTAGCTTCATTACAGAGGAAGGGTACCAAGAAGCTTGAAACTTTTACACGCCATGAAAATAGAGGACAATAAAAAGTAACAATGGCAAAGAATTGTAACTTTAAACTTACCAAAAATAACTTGAGTCCAAGCATTTCAGACTACAGCAGCAACAATAACAAAATAATAGGCCATAATCCGAAGCACGCAAGGAACGGAGAAACATAACTAACTTCAGAGATGTAAAACAAAATGAAATAGAGAACCCAAAATAATTTCATAAAAATCTCTCTTTTATAGAGAGAGATAGCAAAAGGGCAGTTCACACATTAGTGGGAGCCTCTTTAATGATGGGACATGACAACAATCGCACGCCATATCAGTTAATATAAAATAAATTACTTTATTTATTATCCAAATATCTAGACAATAATGGTGGCTCATAGATTCCTACACAATGGTCAGACCTTTGGAATACAAAAAATGACCGTGTTCCCTCACCGGACGAGGCGAAGTTCTTAAAATGCCATTACCGTCCTCCTGCCTGAAGAGGCACATATCAATACTCCTCCTGCCTAAACGATAAGACAAACAAATGCCTTCTCAGGTTTGCCTCCATTCTTCTTTCCCATGTGCAAGAACTGAGGGGGTGATTATAGGAGCACGTTCCCGCTAACCACGAGGTCATTGGACGACTTCCCACCGATGGATGGGCACATCTTAGGAGGAGCTCTTTTAACGACCAATGAGCTATGATGAAATTAGTTTATACCGACAAACAGTTGATGCCATGCCTACGTGGAAAGGTAAAGCCTATGGCCCCTTAAGGGCATTTTGGCAATTACATAGGTTACGTGAGCCTGAACACCACCCCTAGGTCAAGACCCTTCCCTATAAATACGGAGGGAAGGGGACCAAAGAGGGGACCTTTTTTGAGAACCTCCTTCTTGGACCTGCTAAACCCTAACAGTTCTAAAGGAAGAGGAAGAAGATACTCAAAGAAAGTAGAGTAGTGCCCTCTTCTGGTAAGATGTACCAATCCCTAAACCAAGGATCACGTATTGTCATCCCTGAGAAGATCTTGGAGACTATAGCTTTAAATGCCAGAGACTGAAGACCATTCTCATATATCCCCATGGGCCATTTACTTCTCACAAAATCAACAAAACTTTCATGTTTAAGCCACATTTGCTGAAATTTAAATGCCCTTAATAACAATGGTGTATGATCCGAGCACCCCCTCCCTAAATGGGAAAGCTTTAGATGACTGCAATCTTGCAATAGCTCCATGTTACAAAATTTTCTATCAAGCCTTGCCCACAATCTTGAAGCACCAAATTGTTCATTATACCAAGTAAATTAAGAACCACTGTACTGTACAAAACTTCAAATAACTCACAATTGTGAACCATTTGTTCTAACTCTTCCATAGGAAGTCTTAACGGGTCTCGGCCACCCAATTTCTCTGAAATACTTCTTAGGCAAATAAAGTCTCCTACCAACATCCATGGTTCCCCATCATTATTTGTTGCCATAGCTATCAAATCTCCCCATAATACCCTTCTTTCAATGTAAGAACACTTTGCATATATAAACGACGCGAAGCACCTTCTTATTCCCATATATTGAATATCTACATGTATCATTTGTGAAGTGCTGCTTATATTCTTTATCACGAAGTCTTGACTTCAGAGAACACAAATCCTGCCTCTCATATTCTCATTATGCATATATCCCCCAAAACCAAGTCTAGATGCAATTAACGACAGTTAAGAACTAAAAACCATTGGCTCTAACAAAACAAGTAAGCTGACATTATTTTTTCTTATAAACTTTTTTACATGACACATAGTCTTATTATTCCCAATTCCCCTCACATTCCATACTAACAGCTTACAAGACATACAAATTACTCAGAGGAATAAGATAACCTAAATGCAGACTTGCCCCTAGTAAGAATAGCAGGAGGAAGGTAAGTGAAATCTCTCTTATTGGCCACTTCCTCTTAAACAATTTATTCAACTCATATTCGATTTCTTGGGAATCGCCAACCGACTTTAATGCCTCCTTTTTCCTTTCCTTATGTTGAATCATAAAAGAATTAAGAATATTGGGGTTGAAATTCACAAACTCGATAGTTTCCGCAGACTTGCAATCTTTAGTTATACATGTTACTTTGTCTAAGATGAATCAGTTTAAAAATTAAGGTTCATATGATATACATTTTCAGTTAACTAGTTTTATATTCCCGTGTTTCGCCCGACTTAAATCAGAATTATATAAAAGGGCGTCTGCAAATACAAAAAAAAACCTCTTATACAATATAATCATGATCAATAGAAGGGGAAAGACTTCCCATATAAAGTACACATGAGATGTTCCTTCAATAGTTACCAGCAACCCAAAAAGCTTGTAAAGATTCTTTGAACCTCTAAATCTAATCTTCACATTAGGGGAGTGGGGAATGACTTTAAGCGTATTGGTTTTATGTTTTGGAGTCAGAATGTTGAATATTTGTGTTTTAAAGCAAGATGATGAATCAACTACAGTTGCTCTATACCAATTTGAATTTTTCCATGACGAAGAGGATGGTAGGCCTTGGTATATGGATTGAAATATCATGTTCACTAGCTACCGTTAGGCAGGTGATTTTGTTTGAATAATATTACGGTGGTTGGTTGGTCATGGGATGACCAAAGGATGTAGCACGATAACTCTTGTTACCTGATGATAACTATATACAATATAACGAATAAAAGGGAGAAAAATCCCCATAAACCACACATGAGATGTTTCTTTAATAATTACCAACATCCCAAAAATCTTGCGAAGATTCTTTGAACCTCCATATCAAATCTCCACATTATTCTATAATCTCTGGCTCATCCAAATGCGGAAGTGCATGAACGGAGTAATAAAATTGAGCATAGAGTATCTCGTATTTCTATCGTGGATATTTCCATGAGCCATGGAGTTAGAGAGAACAATGTGTTAATAAGTTACGGTATGAAAATAAGAAATAATGAGATTTAATTTCATGATGAGGTGTGAAAATAATAGTGGGGTTGTATGGTTTGATATAGAGATTGACGAGTTGGAGCAGTTATATGCAGGAGGAGACGAAGAGATCAATATGTAATTATGTAACTTGGGTATTTCAAAGTTAATTAGCCCACTAACCTTAAATTAATTAACATAAATAATAACACAAGTAATAAATAAATGAGCCATTAATAATCCCAAATAAATGTATTAATAATTTTAAAAATAAAAATTTACCAAATAAGTACCACTTAATACACATGTTCTGGAATTGATACTCAAACAATTCGGTTCCCAAATCGATACTATCCTTTAAAAATCAATATTGGTCCCACCTATAATCACCTATCTGCCGATATTTAACAATATATTGAGAAACAAATATTTTGTTTATGCATTAAATGTTGATGAGTAGTCTCAATCATCTAGAATAAGAGAGGAAAGCTTCCCGTAAAAAAAACTTCTATCGTACTTTACCAAACTTTAAAAAGCTTCTTCTTCCTCTCCAAAAAAGCTTCTCTTGTTTGTCTCCATTACTCCATTATCCTCCAACCATCGTGCTAACAACCTCTTGTATGCAGTACACATCTACTAAAGTCCTTACATAGGTTATTCTCAATGTTTATGTCCACAAACATCGCTGTTATTTTATCGCTGTTATCATTTTCCGATCTTTGCATAAGTTATCTTATCTTTGAAGGAAATATCGTCTCTAAGTTTGTATCCGCATCACAAGGTTATTCTCACTATTCATCTCCACTAAAATTACTATTATATTCTCATTGTTATCCTTCTCCCATTTTTGCATAGGTTATCCATCTTTGATGGAAATAACATCTCTAAGTTTATATCCGTATCACCATATAAAAACAATGCTTATTGATTTTTTCATTTTCCATTTGTCACTTTCATTGTTATCATTTGTCCTCGCATCTTTATCATTTATCTTGACTGTAATTTTATAGCTTTACTATTGTAGTTTTACGCTACTCTTGTTTTTACTTATATCCTCTCTTGACTTAGTTTTACTCTTGTCTCCACTTATCATCCTCTCATGACTTAGTTAGTTTCGAATTATTATATATCATTGGCCTTGGCATCTTTAACATTTTTATTGTCAACTTTATCTTTTTCCTTTTGCATCTTTATCATATGTATTGATTGTACGTATTATCATCTCTTTTTTATATCATTTGTTACAGGATTGGCTAGAGTTGAGCTTCGTAGAATTATTCATTTTGGTGGGAATATCGTACAATCATTAGTATGGAGGAAGTACAAAACTAACCTCACTTAGAAAGCAAACATTATTTACAGATTTCGTTAGACTCCTTGAAGAAGCAAGCAAAATTCATCATTAGGGTTGTAAGCTATACAACTTCGTTCATGGTTGTGAATGCAAAATTTCATCAGTCCATAACTATTCTGTAATGATCAATATGCATAGAAGCAATCCTGGCACACTATTTCATATATGGATTGTTAATGAGCGTAGTGTACTTTCCCAAAACTTTGGTTCTGATTTCGATGTAGGTAAATGGTTGCCCCTCAAAAATATCTGTTCAGCAAGTATATTAGGGTTGTCTCAAAATATTATTGGCGGGTTTGTCACGGGGGGACCTTCACATCATGACACATTTCCTAAATTTGAACCCGAATACAGGGGTTACCCTAAAACAAATGGCAGAGGGCTTGATCCCCATGGGTTTGGACCTATAGCAGATGATGTTCCCCAATCAAATGAACCTTCAAAAACTATAGATACTGATGTTTCTCTCTCAAATAAGTCTATTGTTGCTAATTTCTCTATTTCAAATAAACATCATGAACCTATTATTGATGATTTCCCTCTTACAAATGAACATCCTGAACCTATTATTCTTGACTTCCCTCTTGCAAATAAACATTCTGAGCCTATTATTGTTGATTACCCTATTACAGATGAACCTTTAAGTAATCACATAAAATTTATCCTTTGTATTGGCATTCTTAGTATTTGCCAAGCATGTAACATGTTCATGGTAATACTTGTCTTATGATTAATTATGCATAATTTATCATCCGAACTACACTTTTTGTCATTTGTCCTCCAGTTGTATTACGCTTTAAGTCACGACCCGAACATATGAAAGATATCCATGATTTTTGGTTAAAATCCACTGCATATATTGAGGATCTTTATGATTTCAATAAAGGGTTTAACATTGGTGCTGTATTTGAGATAGTATTGTACTAATCACATAAGAACTTATGTAGTTGTAAACAAGTTCGATCTCATCCCTGTACTGAGCAACAAATATAAAGTCCTGGTGCATTGTAAAGGTCATAACTATTCGTGGCAGATTTATGCGACAAGGTTGCTTGGTTCACCCCTATATAGAGTCATACCTATCATCGTAAAAAAAGATCAGGGGAACGTGTATAAGGCAACGTCTAGTAGATGGGTTACTTATATCATTAAGTGAAAACTTCATAAAAACTCAAATTATAAAGTAGCCAAAATTATTGAATATATGCATGTTAATCACAATGTCGATGTAACATACAAGCTTACCTGGTATTCCAAAGAAAAGATGAACCCTGAGGTAATTACAATGTCATTTGCCAGTTTCGTTTGTCTCTTTCTTTCTAATTTTTTTAAGTTTTTTAAACATTTGTCTATTTTGACTCTCTCATTTGTTCAAGTGATTTTTATCATTTGTTTGTCCATCTTATTCATTTGTTCAATTTTTTTTATCATTTGTTTATCCCTCTATTTAATTTGTTTAAGTATTTTTATCATTTGCTTGTCCCTCTCTCTCATTTGTTTATGTGTTATAATCATTTATTTATCAATCTTTTTCAGATGTGAGGCATTTTCGATCACTCCTACCAATTCCTTATAAGCTACATTTTTTAACTTAGGTTGGTTGACCTTTGTTTGGTGTTTTGACACACAAACTACCAGGTGTAAGTATAAAAGATTCACAAGGTGTTTTTGGTGTTTTGGTGCTTCCAAAAAAATGTATAAACTATTGAGACCTATTGTAGTGATCGATAGAATTTTTTTTAAAGGGGAGATACTGTGGAACTCTACTATCAGCCCTCGCCATTGACCTAAACAATCATATATTTCCCCTAGCATTCTCAATAGCAGAGTCAGAGACCATAGAAAGGTGGACATACTTCCTAGAGATCTTTGGGTCTAATTTCTACAGTTATTATACTTGATTCATCGTACTCTCTGATAGGAACCCAAGAATTATGAATAATGTACCGAAGGTGTTTCCATTTGTCGTCCATACGTTTTGTGTCTTCCACATATCGAACAACATTAAAACTACCCTAGAAAGTATAAAGAACTCATTTAGGTTAGTTGCGGAGGCTCTAACCCGAATTAATTTCAATAAACACATGAATTTTATTCGAACAACGGATTTAGTGGGTCTCCAATACATAATAGGTATTCCCAAGGAAACTTGGCCTAATCTATATATTCCTATGAGCAGGTACGTTTGTTTGTCATTTGTTTATAAAAATTTGTCATTTGTTTATTGTAATATCCCTTTTATTAAAATCATTTTGTCATTTGTTGGTTTATGATATTTGTCATATGTTTGTTGCATTTTATCATATTTATCAATATTTTGTTATTTACAAGGTACGAAGTTGCCTATACGAATCACGTTGAGAGTTGGAATAACGTTATTATAAGTGAGAAATCTCCCTATTCATGTGTTTATCAAGGAATTGTGAAGAATTTTCTCTGAATTATCCTACACACATAGGGAGGAAGCTGACATAAGTCAAGCTCCCTTAACGCCATGGGCTGCAGATCATTGTACGAGTAGAAATTTTTGGCATATTTACTAACCTGCAGGGTTCGCACCATATGCCACCATTTCCAGATGACTAGTTATGACTAAACTGATTCTGTAAATATTGAATATAGTATTTGTTCTTGCTATTGGTGGCAAACGATGGGGATACCATGTGAACAAAGAGTATGCACTCTCGATCTTGCTAATGTTGATCCAATTACACATGTCTCTGAGGACTACACAAATAATAGATTCAAGGAGGTTTATGAACCTATATGGATTCTTATAAGAGGAATAAAGCAGTAAATTTTTTAAAAAAATGTCCAACTTGTTCATGCTCATATACCAAGGGTATAACCTGGTTGTCCTCGCACACAAAGGAAGAGAAGGGCAAAAATACCAGGTTTAATCACCCAACTTAGATTTTGCAGTAAGTGCCAAAAAAATGGACACTACCATCATTCTTGCAAGGTTCTGCCAATCCCATCTGATGACAATACATGTTCGACAATGGCACCGTCTTTTACAATGTGCACTGAGCCACCTATGATCCCAAATGATGACGTTGCAATTAGTTTGCGCTGATGACATAACGTTCGTAGATGATGAACCACTGAACTACTTTTTTGGGTTCTACAAATTTTGGGAAAGAGATAATAAAATTTATGTACTTTTGGGCAGATGAATTTATGCTTCTCTAACAGTTTATCAACTACTATTCCTATCATTTGTTTGATCTACTTTTGTCATTTGTTTTGGTGAGAACTTATCATTTGTTTGATCAACAATATATAATAACAATAAATACATGCCAAATTGTTACTCAAACGTTGATGAAGACGCCTTCCATTGATAGGCACCTTCCCCTGGATCGAGCAAATTAGAATATGATAATATTATAGTTGAGGTTATTAAAGTTTATGTTGTGTTTGAGATTGCTATATAGTCAATGTTGTAGTTGAAATTTTAAAGTTAAATTGTAGGTAGTTGGTAGAGTTATAAGAGGCATATAGATGGTAGATCGGTAGTTGGAACTAGTATTTAATGTTTTGTACATTTGTTACTACCACTTTTATCATTTATGAGTTTATTTCTTGTCATTTATTGCTCAAATTTTATCATTTGTTAGAATTACATTTATCTTGTCTAAGCATGAACATTATCATTTGTTAGTATTACGTTTATCTTAAGATAACTTATTTGTAAATCAAAACCAACATAAGATAAGAATGGGAAACGAAAGCAAAACCATCATTACTAAGATAACTATTTTTACAACTCCTCGCTTGAGGATTCCAGATCACGTTCCAAAGCCATGATCTTCTACTGGAGAATGTTAATTTTACATGCCGACTCTTCCCACCATTTCTTGTGCTCATCGCGGTCCAATTGAAGGGCATATACATGATCATTTAAGTAGTGAATATTAAAATCTTATGCCTCCTTTTTGGTAACATCCTCCAGTGCCTCTTCCACTTCGACGTCCAACTCTCTTAATTTTTCCTTGTATTGTACCCAATGCTTCTTCAGCAGTTGGGACTTTTCCTTGTTATAATCTTTCCCAGTTGGGACGTAAGAGTTGCACAGTTGATTTATCCTTCAATTCCTTAGCTTTTGTTGAAGACATCATATTCATCTACTGTGTGTAAGCTATGTCTATTATTTGATTTGCATAAACGTTCTTTACAACAATCCGGTCATTTAATGGGCGAGAATGGTGTTATGAATCAAAAAATTATTTAAAAGATTTGGTATAAGCATTACTGACCTGAGAGGATCAAAAAATGCAAATGAAAATAAAGAATCAGACAAAAAACAAAGAACAAAGTAATAAATGGCCGTTATATCAAAATAAATGACATGTTTGATGATCAGAATAACGACAAAGATGTAGCATACAAATGATAAATAGGCACTAACAAATGACAAATATAAAATAGAGAAGCAACAGAAAATGGCGAGTTGGTTTTCCTCATTGTTTAACCATTACTTTGTCTGCAATGTGTGGAAAACATTTAGGTAGACTGTTCCTTCACAGATCCTCTTATAAATACTTGTATTAAAAGCCTTATCTTCAATAGTTAATGGTTCCTTCCTGAGTAACCAAACCAGATCAACTTGGTTCTTCTCCTCCTTGGAGATCGGTCTAAGAATAAATTACTCGTATAACATACCAGGAAGTAGTTTTTCAAGATGAACATGAAGTATGTTCATTTTACAAGCATATGATAATGATCTATCATCAAACTCATCGTTAGTTGGTTTATGATGCTTTTGAATCGTCTCCACAACTTCTGACTCCAACAAAACAAGCTGGAACAGATGAACTAATGAGTCATACAATGAAAAATGAAAAATGATAAAACTCACACAAATAAATGATAAAAACAATACATGAATGAAAAAACTGTATATTTAAAAGTACAATCATACATTGGTCTGCCCAACAACCAATTCTTTTAAAGTTTTCTCAGGGTCTGGTTATCTCTTTTTAACTTTATCTTCAACCTACTCGGTAGATACTCCCTTACTCTATTCTTCATCAGTGGGGTTGACGTTAAAATTGCAAGAAGAAAAATTAAGTACATACTATTAATATATAGTAGTTACTATTTGAAAAAATTTATATAGTACGTACATTTTCAACTTCAAACACTCCTGCTTCCTTCATAGTCTCAGTCATGTGTGATTGAACTTCATCCTCTTTTGCTTCCTTCTTATTCTCATTCTTAGTCTAAAAAAATGATAAGGTAGTCATGAACAAATGACAATATAGTCAGAAATAAATGATAAGGTAAACACAAACAAATGGTAAGGTAGTCATAAACAAATGGTAAAGATAAACACTAACAAATGCTAGTTAATACCTCAACTTCATCATGAACATCTTTAACAGTCTGAGTCGTCAGAGATTGAAATTCATCCTCTTTGTCTACCTTCTAATTCTCATTCTCAGTTTAAACAAATGATAAGGCTGTCACAACAAATGGTAAGATAGTCACAAACAAATTGTAAGGTAGTCACAAATAAATGATAAAGATAAACACAAACAAATGTTAGTTAATACCATAACTTCTTCATGAACATCTTTAACAATCTCAGTTGTAGTGGCTTATTCCGCATCTCGAGCTCATGCCTCATCTTTGAACTATAGATGAACTTTCGACCTCAATAACAGAGTACGTAGCACAATCAGACACTTATACAGTACCAGTTTCTCAACCAACACCACTCATCCTTGACGACGCTCATGCTATTGGTTGAGAGCTGTATTGTAATAGCTTATTTCACATCTCAGACTCAAGTTTTATCCTCGACCTCATCAGCATATAAGAAGTACTACTAAAGATGTGACCAAACTTTCCTCAGTTCGAGACATCACTTTCAGCCTCTACACCAATAGTTCGACTTGTGCAAAGCATGCAGTCAGCAATAGAGCCATTGTACAAAAGCAGAGATCAAAACGTTACATAATCTGGTCAAAGGATATCTCACACACACTTTCTAATGTCCTTTATTAAGGGACTTTATGGTCATCAAACGGTCATATTAGAAGACCTATAAAGAGGCCTGGAGAACTACAGATGAGGGACGAAACATTCACCATAGAAGAGTTCCTACTCTATCATCATATATTCTCATAAAGCTCATTGTAATAAACTAGAAATCTTAATAAGATCATTACTTTCTTGAAATCCTTAGGAGAGGTCATGGTTTTTAACCTATTCAAAGGTTTTCCACGCTAAATTATCTTGTTATTTATTGCTTATTGTTCTTGAATGTTCTGAATACATTTGGTGTAAAGGCTATGTCCGGATCTCGAAACTAGGCTATTACATTTGGCGTTGTCTGTAGGAACCGAAGTTCTCAAACCTATTATCTCAAACGCTGCTGATCGTTTTCTCCCAGAATGATACCTCCATGTCAGAGCGGGCTGATAGTCCAGATGGAAGAGAACGTAGCTTTAGCAGACCTGAGGGCCGCTTTGAATTCCGAAACAGAAAGACGTACAGTTTTGGAACAACAACCCGTCAGTGTTCAGGACGCGTTGAAGGTTCTGCAGGGTCAGCAGGTCGTCGCCCAGAAGAACAAAGCCATACAACCTGAGGGCTCACGGATTTTTTTTAATGACAGAATAGGACTGCCTCCAAAAGGCGTACACGCAGGAGGTGTTCTCTGATCTAACCATCAGCAAACAGGACGTAGATCCCATCCATATCCAGGAGATCCAACAAGAAATAGATGATGGCCTGGCTGGAATCAGACAGAGTAATAATCTACCTCGAAGAGTTCGAGTTCCAGTAAAGGAACGTCTAAGTGAAGGGAGTGGTGACCACAATCTCGAAGAGGGACGCGTCACTCGACCAATAGCTGCAGCTCGATAGTTTGTCACTCAGGAACATGTTGAGAAGCGAATCAAAGAACTGATCAAATCCCATACACCGACTAAAGGGATCCATAACATATTACAGAAGAGCCAGATCGCCCAGGAGTTATTAGATGGTGAGGTCCCCGCCGGGCTTCACACTTCGAAGATCCAAAAATACAAAGGAACTGATCTAGTGGAACACATTCAAGAGTTCTAGGATGCTCTTGGTCTACAATTCACGTCTAACCGCATTCCATGCCGACTCTTTCCTACCAGCTTGTCAGGCGAACCCCTACGGTGGTTTCACATACTAACTGAAGGTTTTATCACAATTTTTGAATAGTTGTGCGAGCTCTTCGTCAAGAATTACGCGCACAACAGAGATAAAGTGGAGAACCTATATTCTCTTTTCAGCCTCAAGCAGATGTTACGAGAGAAGCTCAAGAAATTTACTAAAAATTTCTTGGAGTTGGCTCAAAAAGTAGATTGACTCAACCAGAAGATCATTATTTCCACTTTTTACCAACGCTTTACTTGTCGATGGCTAGGCGAAGGAGTACCTTGTCCTCAACAAGCTAGGGATATTGGAAGACATGATTGAAAAGGTCAACGGATACATCGACCTGGAACGAATGGTGTCTGACAGGCAGAAACCTGAGAAATCAATACTAATAGCTTGAGATAACCCATTCTGATTTTATTCGAACAACAGATCAGGGAGGAGACAGGAAACGTACCAAATCCAACGACGAATGACCTTGAAAGGGGAGCAACTTGCCGAAACCTTATCTCTCAAAGATGAATATGACCATAGCCAGTATCTATCCTATATTACAGAAAGACAGATTCTTCCACAATACACAGTACCTTCAACCAATCGAGAACAAACCATACTGCATCCACCAAAAGGTCTAACATCACGAGATAGAGTAATATTTTGCCTTACAACAGTTGTTGGAATACATCTTTGCAGATGGATGAATGCATGAATACATAGTGGAAGTGGAGAGTTATAAGAATAGGAGTTATAAAAACCCCACAAAAGCTATACAGGTCAAGGAACTAGTAGCCAAAAAATATTTGTACCATATCTTACTTTGCCATTTTATGGAGACTCAGATCGTCAAAGAATCAAACCGGAGCAAACGAAGATGTGTTGGCCAATGTCATGACCTATCCATGCTAGATAAATAAGCCCGTCTAATTCCAGTATCCAGCTCTCAACGAACTGGGATTTCTTTCAATGATTGCGATGTTTGGCATGTCAGCTATCCTCACCATGATGTTTTGGTGATCATGTTGAAAATATGAAATATGGTACTCCATACGATGATGAAAGATACCGGTAGCACTATCGAACTCCTTTCTCAAACCACGATCAATCAAATGGGTCTGGCCGATCAGGTCCAACCCAGCAACATTGATATTTGTGGTTTTACTGGATCTAAGGAGGAACGTGTTGGGAAGATTATACTTCCTATCACCGCAAAACCAGTAACACTCGACATTATTTTTTACGTTGTCAATACAAAATCCTGTTATCTAGGGATAATGGGACGTTGTTGGTTACACAATATGCGCGTCGTTCTGCCAACCTATCACTTGGCATTATGTTTTGAATGGGAAGGCGGGCGTATACGAGATCAAAGGAAGTTAGAAATTAACACGTGCATGCAAAATTTTTGTCGTCATTAGACCAGAACCTTCCGAACATCAGCTTGCATAAAAATTACAAAAGTCAACAGAAAACATTACAGAGAACAATATAGTTAACTCTACAAGGCAATATTTGCCCAGCACATAAACCACAAAGTACGTTAAAATCAGTGGCCCCAAGCCTGGGACATATATTGCCGCTCATCAGCCCGCAGCAGAGCGTAATGCACTTATCTAGTTCCTTTCGGATAACAATGATGTCTTTGCTTAGACGTTTCACGAGATACCGGGCATTAATCCAAATCTGGCCTATCACAAACTCAACTTGAAGGATAAAGCCGAAGCTGTCAAACAAAAATAGAGGACTTTAGCACCAAGGCATCGAGACAAAGTCAATAAAGAGATCGAAAAAATTATCGAGGTTGGTTTTATCTGAAAGGCCAATTATCCAGAATGGATATTGAATATTGTAGCAATTCTGAAGAAGAACGGAAAGATCAGGGTATACGTGAATTTCACAGACTTGAACAGACATACTCCAAAGGATAGCTTTCCACTCCCTATTGTAGAGACTTATCCCTCGATCTCATTCAAAATCAAGCTCACGAAGCTCAATTTGCCTCCATCTCAGGTTTACTTATTTTGTAACACTTAATACTCCAGTTAACATTCCAACTAGCCCCACGAACTACTCAAGAATCTGGATCGAGCTAAACCCAGAAGACGTTATCCAATTAAAGACACCTGTCTCCCACGAACTTGTTAGTTATTCAGTCAACTACCAGAAACCATATTATTCGGAAAATGTGCACTAGCACGATAAAGAGCAATGGGGAAAGCCTATATAAAGAAAAGGTTCCAGAAGAGACAGGGACCAGAAAAATTACACAAACTTCTTATTTACGATATCAAATGCATTTTTATATTTAGAGATCACTTGTAATAAAGATATCCGTTTCAAGCAATAAAAATACTTTTACAAAAATCCTCCATACGAGGTCATGGTTTTTTACCTATTCAGTGGTTTTCCATGCTAAAAATACCTATTTCTATTTCTTACTTTCCATTAGAATATTGTTATAGGTTAATTGGTGTGATTGTTAATTCCTAATCATTTCGAGCTTACAGAATTTGGCCATTACATTTGGCGCCGTATGTGGGAAAGATTATATTTCTACGATACCCTAAGGCAGTCTTTGACTTCAATTTTCAATTATGGTTTCTTCCAAACGACAGGCCGCAGAACTTAGCTTGATATTTTTGTGGATCTGGGACAGCTCACCGAGTTACAGGCGAATCTCTACGCCGAGATAGAAAAATGCGCCGAACTCGAACTTCAATTGGCAAAGGATTGTGACCTCCAAGAGAAAGAGCTTGATGCTGAGCGACAAACTCGTTTGACAGTGCTCAAACGGTACGAAGATCAGATGACGACAATGCAGACTGCACTCGAAGCTCTACAAAATACTCAGCAGGCTCCTCCATCCAGGGGTCGCGATCAACTTCCCGAGACCTCCCGTATTTTAGTAAGGGAAAGATTGGGACCTCGGAGAGTCGCCAGTAAAGTAATTTCTAGAACTCTACCACACGGACTGCAGCCCTCCATCCATTTGGGGGGAGAAGTTAATTCAGATGTCAGTCGAGGTTACCAGATTTCAATTCGTCAGGAGAAACATTATCGACCTCTCCATCAAGTTCCAGCACGAGATCGCTTAAGTGAAGGTACGGGAACTCATCATCCCCTACCAACACGTCCAGCGATTCAACCAACACATCATTACGTCATAAAAGAATGCATGGACCAACGAATTAAGGAGCTGATCGAGGCACAAGTTTTGGGTACCACCGGAGATTCCACAAAGTTACAAGGAAGTCCGATTGCCAAAGAACTATTTGATATGGAGATACCAAAAGGTTTCCATACTCCCAAAATTCATAAATACAAAGGTATTGACCCGAAGGAGCATATTCAGTAATACCGCGATTCATTGGGGTTGTACTCCAATCTCAACCACATTCTCTGCCGTCTATTTGCCACAAGTTTACAGGAGGAGCCACTCCGGTGGTTCCATTCCCTTCCTGAGGAATCAATCTACATGTTTGATCAGCTGTAGAAAGAGTTCATCAAGACATATGCTCACAACAGAGACAAAGATGAGAGCTTGTATTCTCTTATCGGTTTTAAGCAGTCACATGGAGAAAAGCTTGAAAACATCTCAAAGAAATTCCTAGAGCTCGCGAGATAGGTGGATAACCTTCACCAAAAAATAGCGGTTACCACTTTTACCAATACTCTCCAGCTTGACTGCAAGGCCAAAGAGTACCTCTTCCTTAACAAATCTGCGACATTAGAGGAGATGATCACCAAAGTCAACCGTTACGTTGACTTGAAGAGGATGATGTCTGAGCGATAAAAGTCTACTAAATCTGTCCTCTCCACCAAAGCCCCACCTGCAGATCGAACCAGCGAGCCTAAGGAGGAATAAGGAGATCAGAAACGCACTAACGCACTAAGGGAAATACTGGATACCCTCGGAGAAGTGGTCTACAAAATAAATCCATCCTCCCAAAGTTGAACGTCTGAATCTCTATATTTTTTCTACTGCTGCTGAAAGACCCGCTCTACCGATTCTATCAACCACTGGAGCTCATCGAGAATTGACGATTTTGCTTACATCATAAGTTAAATCATCATACTACTGACAATTGCTATGCTCTACAGCTGTTGCTCGAGCACATTTTCAAGAAGGGACGGATGCTCGAATATATTTTTGAGCTGAAGTCATACCAAGATTGCAACTATAAGAAGCAGCTTTAAATTATTCAGGTCAACGATAGAGCTGAGGAGAAGCACCTCTACTATATGCACCTCAATAACATGATCGAAATCAACCAGATCACCAATTCCAACCAATCAAAGCGCGGAAGGCTTTCAGAAAATTGTGATCTTACACCTCAAGATAAAGAAGCCAAACTTCTTCCCGAGTCGAGCAATCGCCGACTCGGAATCTCCTTCGAGGATTGCGATACTAGCCATGTAAAATTTCTACATCATGATGCGTTAGTCATAATGCTCAAGATGAAATAGTTTGTCATGCACACAATGATGATCGATACTGGAAGCGGTATTGAAATTCTTTTTTAGAGTACGATCGACCAGATGGGTTTGGCCGACCAAGTCATTCAGATCCAGACAAACATCAGTGAGTTCAATGGCTCTAGGGAGGAACGAGTAGGCAAGATTATCTTACCTATTACCACAAAACCAGCCACTATCGACATCGTTTTCTACGTGATCAATGTCAAATCTTGCTATCTTAGGATTATGGGCCGCTGCTGGATATACAATATGGAAGCAATCACTTCCACCTATCATCAAGCACTCTAATTCAAATACGACAACAATATTTATGAGATCAGAGGTAGTCAAAAACTCTCTCGAGCTTGCGAAAATATTGTTTCTGCTATCTTAGATACTTTAGACCAATGGCTGCATAGCAATTACAGAAAAGTGATCACCTCAACGATCAATCACCTACTGAGGAGCCCATAGAATGTATCAACATTGATGAACCTTGCAGAGGTACTTTCATTGGTACTAAGCTGGTTCAGCACAAAAAAGATGCTCTCATTCAATTCTTGTAACTAAATCGAGACATTTTTGCATGGACTTTTGAAGAAATGCCTGGTGTCGATCCGGCCAAGGCATGTCACAGGTTGGCCATCAACATAAATGCCACGACAGTTAAACAGAAACAGCGACGACTGTCACCTCGCCTTCGAGACTAAGTGTACACCGAGATCGAGAAATTGATCAAAGTGGAATTTATTCGAGAAGCCAAATATCCAGACTGGATATCAAATATTGTTGTTATCCCAAAGAAGAGCGGAAAAGTCTAAGTTTGCGTAGATTTACCGATCTGAACAAACATACACCAAAGGACAGTTTCCCTCTTCCCAATATTAATCAGATCCTCGATTCTACAGCAGGCCATGATCTCCAATCAATGATGGACGCTGCTTCAGGGTATAATCAAATCCCATTTTTGGAAGAAGATCAAGAGAAGACAACATTTATCACCGAAAACGGCCTTTATTATTACAAAGTAGGCCTAGGGAAAATTGTTGAAGTCTACATCGATGATCTCTTGTACAAAAGCTTATAGTCAGATAATCACATCTCAGATCTTAGCACAATATTTAACATCCTTTGATCTTACAGAATGTGTCTCAACCCTGATAAATGTCAATTCAGGGTACATTCTAGCCGCTTTCTACGCCACCTCATGCCTTCTCCAATGATAACAAAAAACGTTCAAAAACTCGCTGGCAAGATTGCCGCAATCAACCGTTTCATCTCTAAATCTTCTGACCGCTGCCATTGGTTATTCCTATTACTCCACGGATGTACCAAACGAGGGAAGGTCCAGCCAATTGGAGAAGTCGCATGGACACCAAAATGCAAAGTAGCCTTTCAGGATCTCAAAATCTATTTGGGGAGGTCTCCCATAATGAGCACCCAAGTGGGTAATGAGAAACTGATAATCTACCTAGCAGTCACAGACACTTCTCTCAGCTTAGTTCTCATTCGCCTGGAAGGGAAAATAGGAAAATCAGTCTTCTTCATGAGCAAAATACTCACACCAGCGGAAACAAGGTACTCAAAAATTGAGAAACTTCTTCTCACCCTTGTTTACACTTCGCAGAAACTCGAGCACTACTTCCAAGCACATTCCGTGAAAGTTATGACAAACTCCAATCTTCGGGAAGTTCTGTTCAAAAAGAGAAGTCACGAAGAGTGCAATAGTGGTCAGTCAGTTTGATAGAACATGATATCAAATTCGAACAGTGTCATTCTGAGAATTATCAGCCCGTCGCCGATTTTCTCACAGATTTTCCAGTGGAGGATCCCAAGTGGGATGACCCCGACCTAGACTTTATCGAAGATACGACGGAGAATCCAACCCCCAAGCCATTCGACGAACGAGTCGACTGAATCACAACGTCAGGGTGGAGGCTTCTCACAAATGGATTAGCAGGACCCGGAGGGTCAGGGATCGGGATCGTTTTGATTACCCCTTATAATGGCATAATTGTAAAATCAATCCTCTTGGATTTTGAGGCCTCAAATTATGTTACCGAGTATGAAGCTTTTATTCACGGATTCGACCTCGCACTTGAGCTCGATGTCCCTAAACTCTCAGTTTACACATAATCATTACTCATCGTTCATCATTATTCCGAGCAATACAAGAAAAATGGGAAGATGATCGAACATGCAGCCCCCGTTGCAGATAAGATGAGTAAGTTCTCGAAAGCAACTCTCGAATATCTTCCTAGATGTGAAAACAGATACACCGATTCCTTAGCATATCTAGCCAGGGTCTTAGGTACAGAAGCTCGATATCTCCAGCTCAAAATCATTTCAACCCCCAGCATTGATTGCATATCTGTATACACGATCAGCACTAGGGGTGATAAAGGAGGAGACAATGATTGGCGAAAGCCTTTCTTAGCTTACCTCAGTGTCGACGACAATTGCAACGGACCACTCCCAACAAATCTAAAAGAGCGCCGACAGCTGATCAAAAACTCGAAGCATTACATTACTCAAAACGGTATGCTTTACCGTCTTTCTGTTACAGGGTCTTACCTCAAGTGCCTCTCCAAGTCAAAAGCCGACAAACTGTTCTGCGAATTACATGAAGGAACTTATGGCTCCCACGCCACAGGTAGATCATTAGCGAATAGAGCTATAACTCAAGGATTATTCTGGCTCGGCATGCCCAAGTAAGCAGAAGAGTATTCCTGATGGTGCGACACCTGCTAGAGGCATGGACATATGATACATTCCCCTGCGCCCGAACTCCATGCAAGCAAGGTTTTCTGGTCATTCAAAAGATGGGCACTCGACCTCATGGGCGAATTCCCTAACTCTCCAGGTAATTGCCGCCACTTACTCCTAGCTACCAATGACTTTACAAAATGGGTGGAAGCAATTCCACTATGTCGAACCAGAGAAAAAGAGGTCATCTCTTTTATCTGAAACCACATAATCACTCGGTTCGGGTGCCCCTACCTAATTCGTATCGATAACGGACCCCAATTTTGTGAGAGATAAGGTCGTAACCTTCCTAAACCACCACAATATCATCCACTCGCCATAAAATCCATACTACCCTTAAGGCAATGGCCAAACCAAAATCACCAACAAAACCATCGTGGATGGACTTAAAAAATGGCTTTACTCAGAAAAAAGGAAATTGGGTTCGCGAACTACCTCACGTCCTGTGGGCATATCGAACCACTCCATGAAAATCTACTGGGTGTACCCCATTCCTCCTTGCTTATGGCACTGAGGCTGTCATTCCTTCTGAATATCACCATCTAGTTCGCGATCACGAGCAGACTGGCGAGGAAAATGAGTTTAAATTGGCTTGCAACCTCAATATGATAGATGAGTCCAGGGAACGCTCCATCGCTAACCTAGGTCGATATCATCATATGCTTGCCAGATCGTATAATAACTAAGTTATGAGCTGTACTTTCCAAATCAAAGATCTTGTCCTCAGAGAAATTTTTCAACATCACAAAGGGCCTCACGCTGGAAAATTAGCTGACAATTGGGAGGGTCCATTCATTATCACAGGTCTCTCAAGCCTTGGATCATACTATCATATGACAGAAGAGGGAGTCCCCATTTTAAATCCTTGGAATACTAGGTGACAAAAACGATACTATCGCTAGGCGTCTTACTACTCTATTTCAATTGTTCGCGTTTTGTTTTTCAATTCCAAAAGTGAGATTCTCATCTCCATCCAATGTAAATTTTAAACTTATCAATGAAAGTTTTTTTTTGAACAATATAATTTTCTTCACGAACATTCGTCCACATTCTACAGATTAAAGCATAGATAATACTAGCTTACAATTAATCTTATCCAAGTTAAATCAAGGATATTACTTGATTTGGCTTCTTTTACTCCATCTCTGCAATTGTAGCAAGTATAAAAACTTGTTTCATATCAAAGACTCTACCAAACAAGAGATAAGACAAAGGTAATACTAGTTTTCATCTTTTTTAACTTGTTTGGATCATTTATACCTGTTGGATCAAGGATATCACTTGGTTTAGCTGACTCTTTACATCTCTGCGATTGTAACAAGTGTAAAAACTTGTTTCATATCAGAGACTCTACCAAACAAGAGATAAGGCAAAGGTAATACTAATCTTCATCTTTTTCAACTTGTTTAGATCATTTATACCAGCTAGATCAAGGATATCGCTTGGTTTAGCTGACTCTTTACATCTTTGCGATTGTAACAAGTGTAAAAACTTGTTTCATATCAAAGACTCTACCAAACAAGAGATAAGGGAAAGGTAATACTAGGATTTTTTCTAACTTGTTTGGATCATTTATACCGGCTGGATCAAGGATTTCACTTGGTTTTGCTGACTCTTTATATCTCTGCGATTGTAGCAAGTATAGAAACTTGTTTCACATCAAAGACTCAACCAAGCATAAGATAAGGCAAAGGTCATACTAGCTTTCATCTCTTTCAATATGTCTACGACATATCTATAGTTCAAATCAAGTTTCAACTTGGTTTAACTCAACCCATTTCTGCGATTAAAATGAATGTAAAAAAATTTGTTTTATATCAAAGACCCCACCAAACACAAGATAAGGCAATGGTCATACTAGTTTTCATCTATTTCTATATGTCTGCGACATATACTATTTATTTTCAGGTCAAATTCATATTATAAGGTTTTCTTTTCTACTGATGGAGAGTTAGCAGTGCTTCCCCCTACATCAAGAGGTTGAACTTTCAGTTCATGGGTCACAGCAACTCTACCCAATTATATCAATTCAGCAATTCGAGGGCCCAGTTGGGTCTCCATGACGCCCAGACAGTTCCCTCGATCTATCTTAGCTCCGCAAATACATCCCTTCTCAGACAGAGTTTTGAACAAGATATCTCATTCTGACTCAAGTCTTTTTACTTCCTCTACAAAATATATAATAATCGCCTTTAACAGGTCAGATCGTCACGCATCAGGTATGACCATTATTCTAAATCTCGCTCTCACCTTTTCGAGGCGTGACTTTAACCAAGCGTACTCATTCTTTTATTCAGTCATTTCCGCATCGGTCTTAGCATGATAGATTACATTTTCTTCCAACTTTTGTATTTACTTCGCTGATTAATCAAGGTTCATGGCTTCTAAGTCTACTACCCGGGCACGAAGTCTCCCAATTTTTGCGTTCAACTCTTCCCTAGCCGGCATATCTTTCAATAATTCTTCTTTCCTCTTCACCAGCGATTCCATTTTTTTGATCTCCCCTTCTAGAACTTTATCCCTGATAAGAGCAGCATCGAACTTATGTTGGCATTCCCTCATATTTGCATTTCCCTTTTGGACATGCCCCTGAATACGAGATACGCCACTCTCTAGCCCTCTAATTCGACTTGAGAGACTAACTATATCCCCTCAAACTAAAAGAGTCTTAACCTCAGTTTTATTTCTGCCTGAACGCTCTCTAGCCTCAACTTTCTTGGTACTTGCAATGGCTTACGCCAGTTCTGCCTTAAGTTGTGCAACCCTCTTGATTAAGTCGTTACACCTTCGTTGTATTTCCCAGAATTCCATATCCTTGGCGGGTAGGGCTATTTGCAAATGTTTAGCAGCGGTTTTCAAAGCCGATAGATTTTCTCGAGCTACCCTCGGCTCGTCATCCTTTTTGAAAAAATTTCATCTTATTTGCTCTAGCTCGTTCCTACATCTCTGGAGATCAGATCGAAATCGTTCCTCTGATTGTTCCAATGCCTAAATACGGTATTGAACCGTGTCGGCCTGCTTACCCTTCACAGCCAGCTCGTCAACTCGACTTTTAAGCTTCTCGGCGCATTCGATTACCTCCGCTAGCTCTTTTAATCCTTTCTTTATCTCAGAATCTTTCTCTTCTACCAGGGAAATATAACAAGTTTTAGTACAGTTCGATTCCGGAAAACCTTTGAATATATGCATACAATATTTCTAAAGAAACTGCAATTTATAAACATCTGCTTCCATATACTTTTAGACTAAAAGTTTGAAGTTCATTCTCAGATGAACGCTTCATGAGTCTTCTTTCGGCGTAAAAGGTACATACTTTTGATATACTACTTTATATTAATAGCGTTGGATTTTTACCATGCATCTATATCTTATTTACTTGATTACTTAAAGTTGGTATAACATGCAAGTCAAAAGGCCTATTCCGATCTAACCTGCAGCTCCGCTTGCACAGACAGTAAGGTTTTAGAGGTTTCTCTTTCCCTGGAAAGTCCAGACTCTAGATCATTTATTCTGAGACTCATCTCTCTAACTGCCTGGATAAGGTTTATAAAACAAAGTCAATCTACAGAAGTTTCTTCCCCACACACAGTTCAAACAACTTACAAATATTTATACAATAGCACGTGTTTACCCTACCTTCTGACTACCACCTTCTGGGAGCTCGACGTTATCCCCTTGATTGTCGAGCACCGTTTAGCGGGAATCCACATCCAGACCATCCACGATCCCCATCACTTTCGCTTCCTCCTCATCTTCCTCCTCAGCATAGGTATCTGCCTAATGGCATCCACCTCCTCCTCAGAATAACCTTTCAGCATCAAATGGCACCCTAGTCTATCATGCTCCTCAACCATCTTGTCAAGATTGGCCTTTGTCTCCACCTACAGCAGACTAATCGCCACGGCATGAAAAGCCTTTAGCCGCCTAATCTCCTTCAGAGCGTCAGTCCTGGATCGAGCTAATTCTTTTTCCAGCTTAACATTTACCTTCTTTAGCTCACCTTTTTCTTCCTCTATACCGAGCCATATCCCCTTAACAAGACGAGCAACTTGCAAAAATTACATCAATCTCAGCGATTAGCTTGAAGCGTAATAAGCAGTTCTTTCTGATAATAAAAACTTACCATCTTGCTCGTGTCTTCCTCTACGAGGAGAACTGTCAAATTGGCCCTTTCCTCAACCTCTTTGAGGTCATCCACCGTAGTAGATCGCCCCTCGGCGACCTTCTCTCCTGAGTCCACCAAGGGTTTAACCCTCCTCCTCTTATTTTTAATGACCTCACCGCTTCCAGTGGTACCAGAGGCCGGCAGAGCCTTTAGCATCCATTTCTTTAGATATTTTAGAGCTATCTTGCTCGGCTTGACGGGATTCGGCTGAGCTGAACTGCCAATTTTAGGAGTCTAGGAAAGATTAGTTCGAGCCTCCTCACCACTTGCATTTTTCCTTCATCAACCCCCGTTATCGGCCTGGTAGACTGAGCTTTTCAAACCTTGTTCTACCTACTATTAACCCTCTTCTTTTTACTCAGGCTGAGTCCCTCCAACACAAGTTCGAGTTCAGTCTCCTCCTCCATAACTTTGTCCAACAGAGATTCCTTTCTTTCCGCTGTACACTTCACACCTGCAATGACAACATTTTTACTATCAACTATAGTTATCAGCTAAATGTAGCAATAATTCTATCTATGCATGTCTATACTTACTTTGCTTTACAGTTCTAAACCGAAGGTCCAAAGGTTCTTTATCATCTCTTTGAAGAAAATTACCCTTCACCCATATGATGCTGTCATTCCAGGTTCGACCTGCTAAATTCAGATCGAAAAAGTAACGCCGAGTTGCGCTCGCACAGAAGTATGACCCCTCACTAGCCTTATAATTCTTCACCCCATAAAATTGCAAAATGTCCTCAGGGGTTATCCTCCTAACTTTTCCCTACTTTTCCCATTTTTCATTCAGATGGTCACACACGGTTATTACCTCCCACATATTCTCGTTCAATTAAACAGGACATGCCCCACGCCAAATTGGTGAGGGGAAGGCTCAACCCATACTCAAATTGAGATAGGTAGCACAAAAAACCCTTCGAGAGGTCACTCTGGACATCATTATCGAAATCTTATAACGAGATTGATTCGTCTATACCCTTATCGCGTTTTTCCACTTCCAAATCAGCCAACAGGTAAATATACTCTTCCCCCACCGCTACCGTACAACCCCTTAACTACCTATCGGTAAACTCTACACAATTGCCCCACTTCCCTCCTACAGCCACCTTGGCTTTACAAAACTCTCTAAAGGCATCAGAACCAGAAGGATAAGATAACAATTGACCAGGGAAACCCAGGAATTGCTTCAATCCTACTTCCCTTCATTATCAGACTCATTCATTCAACCAGAGGTCGATACCTCATTAACAGATGAACTACCCATCTTAAAAATAATTTCTGCAGGTACCCTTTCGACCAAAACAAATGCCTCTCACGCTCGACCTGCATACAGGTTAAGGCATTTATCATTCTTCCATCTATGTGTATATATGTATATATATATATATATTCAACATATATCCCTAATCAATCGTTTACGTATAACATACATCTTTAACATATATATATATGTCAACATATATTGCATACATTTCTACTCACCTTCAATATCCAAATGAGAATCGGTAGTTAAGTCAAGCTTTTCCCTCACAAAGCTGCTGTATAGCCACCTACGAAGTTGTAAAACATTTGATTGGAGACGAAGAGGCACTATTTATCATTTCTCTCTCAAGCGGCTGACATGTATTGCTCCTCGCACGAACCATCCTCGATTCCAGAATAGAGGTGTCCTTTCCACTCTCCATATCAGACGCCTTGTACCTTTTCAATAAAACCACATTTCCATCATTACAACTCCCCTCATTTTTTAGCATATTTTTTCTCCCTATTTCCATATCCTTTCCTAACCTTCCCACACTCATGATGACTCACTCTGTACGATGTCAGAGTTCTATTTTATTTTGCATACAAAACCAAACTAGAAGCTTCTGCATTTTCATATTTTTGTTTCTCTGTCCTTGTTTATCATACTTAGTGATTAACGTCATTTTCTAAACTATGCAAATGTTCAAAATTATTCAAAATATTTAATAAAATAGTTTCAAAACAGATTTTCCCTTATAGAGGATCCGATTGACTTATATTATTTATGTTATATTCAAAAAAATTATTTTATTCATAAGAAACACTTTACACAACATCCATTATAGTCTTAGTAACCGAAACAAACATTATCCAATCATATTATTCGTCGGTCCTCAGATCTTTAAATTCGATCTCAATTTCAGCAATCAAACCAACCAACTTCTCTCGGTCTGCCGAATTCCTCACAATTACATGAAAACATACCTCATAGAATTAATGAGCATACTCCAGCTCTCTACTCCTTGCATCTAACCTTCATGCTCACATTCCCTCCCTAATAGCTCAACATCATAACCAAACGAACCAAAGATCTTCTCACGTACTACAACAATCTTTATAGGTAATCATCCTTCCACGGAATGATGAATCCTCTGAGATCAAGCCGTACCATCCTAATCTATCCTCCATTTTTCTTTCATCCTACCCATATTTATACGTTTCTCACACACTTTCCCCTTAAATATGTAATTTTTACCTTGTATCTCGTGACAGAAAACCCAAAATTGTGGAATAAATTATTTGAACTTATCCCCTCACTAGTACATGCATTTATTACTATACTCGACCTTACGCTACCACGAGTAGTATCCCTATCGACCTATAACAGCTCGAGTTTTTGCGATTACATATTTTCTATAATTTCTTTCCCTCACCTGTTAAACATAAATTATTTATACATAAACACGACATTGTCAGTACGTACTCATCTCAGTTCGAGCAACAATGTAACATTGCTTCATTACTTATAAACAGTTATTCAACCAACACCCAGCACAATTCAGTTCGATTCAAAATTTTTGTCTATAACAGTTTATTAAATATCAACTTTTATTCATGTCAAGGATATTATATATGATTTACAGATAACAAGTTTTTACCACATCGACCTCAGGAATACAGCAGAATGTTATCCGTCCAGCACCAAACTCTAGATACTTTAAAGATAACAAGTTTTCCCTATTTGTAAAAGTCACAGGTCATTTAAGCAGCGGAGGCGTCATATCTTCCAGTTCTTCTTGATTAAATAATTTTTTACCCTAATGCAAAGAAGTCATTGGACACAACAAAAAATTTCCCTCACATGAGTTTTGTCGAAGTCCAGTCGAACTTCAAATGGAAACTATGCAAGCAGTAAAATCAGTGCTGGCCCCCACAAAACAAGATGAAGGTCTTCTGAGTGCAAAAATACGATGGAAATGCATCAGCAGACTCCCCCTTCCAATCCTCCTCCTCCCCTGCCATTACCGCCTCTCTTATAACCACCACCACTGAAGAGTTGGTAGAGATGAAGGGGACCCAACCTTAAAATTGATGGTAACACAAGAAATCATCATATCTGCCCAACAGATACACCTATCCCTGCATATGAAGCCCTAACCCTGCCTTCCGCATGAACACAGAGAGAAGCCCACCGTTCCTCACCTGTTAAGACAAAGACATGAAATCTCCACTTATAGTAAAAATCATCCTCAGCTTCAACCGCTTCCTCTTCCGACAAGCCTTGGTACGTCAGAGGAATAGGAGCGGGTATCGATGTTTCTAAGGAATGGTCACCAAAGTATTTTAACTTCAACCTCTACATTTCAGACGCAATCTTCCTTCAAAAATCATCCTCTGAGTTTTTACCATCTCAGAAAAGTTACGCATGCAGGAATTGTTTCAAACATTTGCTACAGGTACTATTTATATAACCCTACATTTAATGCGTAGGTGCATTTTCCCAAGCGTCATCATTCATTTTGGACGTGACTATTCAAATGTAACTATCACATATATCCGCATCATCATTTAATACCCATCACTTCCCAATATCACGTAACTTCCATCCATTCAAATGCCATCATTACTTCATTTTGTATTTCAAACTTTTAACACATTCTTTCTCAACCAAAGCCACTCGTGACTTCGGTTGCGAGGAGGCGATTGTAGGGACTTATCCCTCAATCTCATTAAAAATTGAGCTCACAAAGCTCGATTTACCTCCATCTCAGGCTCAGGTATTTTGCAACACTTAACACTCCAGTAAACATTCTAACCAGCCCTACAAACTACTCAAGAACATGGATCGAGCTAAACCCAGAAAACATTATCTAGTTAAAGGCACCTGTCTCCCACGAACTCATTAGTTATTCAGTTAACCACCATAAACCATAATATTCAGAAAACGTTCACCAACACGATGAAGAGCCATGGGGAAAGCCTATATAAAGAAAAAGTTCCAGAAGAGACAGCGACCAGAAAAATTACACAAACTTCTTATTTATGAGATCAAAAGAATTATTATATTTAGAGATCCCATGTAATAAAGATATCTGTTTCAAGCAATAAAGATACTTTTACAAAAATCCTTCATACGAGGTCGTGGTTTTTTACCTATTCAGAGGTTTTCCACGCTAAAAACACATGTTTCCTATAGGGACTTATCCCTCGAGCTATGGATACTCGACCTCATCTATACCTCGAGCTCCAGAGCTCCTAAGGAAATAGCTGAGAGCAGGGTCTATAAAAGAGCAGAGCTCCTAAGGAAAGGGAGGTCGACAGATAATTATATATAAACAATTATCTGATCTCTAGTTATTTCTTTCTTAGATTAACTCTTGTAATCAGATTCTCTCACTCTTTCAAGCAATAATACTACTTTCACAAAATCCTCTACTCGAGGTCGTGGTTTTTACCTATTTACAGGTTTTCCACGCTAAATCCCTTGTATCAACTGCTATCTCTTATTAATTCTTGGCATAGTAGTTCTTGGTGTAAGGATCAATTTCAAGCTAGTTCGAGCTTTACAAAATCTGGTCCCTACATTTGGCGTTGTTTCTGGGAACGCATGATTTCTCCACATACTTAAGGACCACGATTGATACTCATCAGTTGAGTAGTATTCAATTATGGTTCAAACACGTCAATCTTCGGAAGCTCAGCTTGAAAGTTTGAGGGAACCTGATCAGGCTGCTGAGCTTCGGGCGAGCTCAATTGCCGAAGCCGAGAAACGGAGTCAGCTCGTGCGTCAGCTATTGGAAGATCAAGAACTCCGCGAGAAGGAGTCAGAACGAGAGCGTCAAGCTTGAGTTCTGGAGATAAAGAAGCAAGAAGTTCATATGTTAGCTTTTCAAGCAGCTCTAAAAGCATTATAGAGCAGCCAACCACCACCAGCCCTGAGGGAGCGCAAAACAGTACCAACAATCTCAAGGATTTCCGTTCATGAGAGGTTAGGGCCACATGAGGTACATAGTACGGACATTTCCAGGATTTATTGTGAGGATCCACAAGTACCGATAGTCTCAATTCATTTGGGACAGGAAGCACAGATAGATATCAGCAGAGATTGCAGGCCTTCCAAGCATCCCAAGGAAGTCTTGCGACCTCCTTACCGAGCTCTGCTTCCTGAACATGTGAGCGAAGAAACGGGGGACCACATTCTCGGACTCATACATCAAGCAGTTCTGATAGTTCTAGCTGTTTTGGTAGTTTCAGCAGTTTTAGCAGCCCCTATCCCTCAGTATTATATTTCACAGGAAATCATGGACCAGCGTATCAGGGAGACCATCGAAGCAACGACTTTAGACGCGAAGGATGACTCACACAAATTACAAGATAGTCCAATTGCTAAAGAATTATTTGATATGAATGTCCCAACAGGTTTTCATACACCCAAGATCATCAAATACAGAGGAACCGATCCTGGTCAGCACGTTCAACAATTCCATGACTTATTGGGTTTGTATTCTAATCTGAATCACATCCTTTGCCAGCTCTTCGCTACCAGTCTCCGGGACGAACCTCTCCGTTGAATCCACTCTTTACCGGAAGGTTCGATTCATACCTTTGAGCAGTTACATAAAATCTTCATCAAAACTTATGCCCACAACAAAGACAAAGAAGAGAACTTATATTCCCTTATAAGTCTCAAACAAGCACAAGGGGAGAAGCTCGAGGAGTTCTCCAAGATGTTTCTCGAACTGGCTCGGAAGGTCGACAATCTAGATTAGAAGACAGCCGTGCCCGCATTCACAAATGCTCTACATTTCAATTGCAAAGCTAAAAAGTATCTCGTCCTGAAGAAGCCCAAGACTCTCGAAGATATGATCGAGAAAGTCAATAATTACGTCGTTCTAGAACGGATGATGCCCAAACCGAATAAACTTATAAATGCAGTCCACAACACCAAGGTTCCTTATACAAATTCCAACAACAACCGTAGCCCGAGCGATCCAGGCGAGCCTAAACGAGCAAAGACAGAACCAAAAAGAGACAACAATTAGAGGTCGCAAAAACCATCCAGAACAGTCATACCAAAGTTGAATGCCAAACTTTCCGTGATCTATCCTATTCTCCAGAAAGATAAATGTTTTCGTCCAGCTCGACATCTTGATCCAATAGCAGGTCGACCTTATTGCGAATATCGCACGATTAAGCACCACAACACCGACAATTGTTATGGTTTGAAAAAGCTCTTGGATATCATTTTTCAGGAAGTGAGGATACTCGAATACATCATCGATCTTCCCAGCTATAAAGATGGGAGCTATCTGAAACAAGATGACATGGCTCAAGCAACAGAACAAGTAGAGGAGAAGTATCTATATCATCTCTACTGTAGTAATATGATCGAGATCAATCAGGTTTCAAATTCTAACAGAGTCAAGCGGAGGAAGTTGGACGAGTGTTGTGACCTTGCCATCCAAGATAAGGAAGCCAAGCTCCTCCCAGAGTCAAGCAGTCATCGAAAGGGAATCTCCTTCGAAGACTGTGACACAGGACATGTGAAGTATCCTCATCATGATGCACTAGTAATTATGCTCAAAATGAGGAACTTCGTAATACACACCATGATGGTGGACACAGGAAGTGGGGTTGAGATCCTTTTCCAAAGCACGATTGATCAGATGTGACTCTCAGATCAGGTCGTTCAAAGTGAGACAGACATCAGTGGATTTAATGGGTCCAAAGAAGAACGAGTTGGGAAGATCACTCTCCCGATCACAGCTGGGCCTACCACTATCGACGTTATTTTTTATATCATCAACGCCAAATCAAGGTATTTAGGGATACAAGGACATTGTTGGATGTACAATATGGAGGCCATCCCGTTCACTTTCCACCAAACATTCCGTTTTAAGCATAATAACGGTATTTATGAAATCAAAGGAAGTCAGAAACTCTCTCGAGCTTGTGCGAATACAGTCTCACCAGTTCTTGACCATTCAAAACAGATTGCTGCATAGCAATCATAGAAGGCTGATCACCTCGATGGTCAGTCTTCTCCAGCCGAGCCCGTAGAATACGTCAAGGTCGATGGAGTTAACCCAGGTACTTATATTGGTACAAAATTAATTTAAACAGAGAAAGAAGCTTTTATTTCTCTCCTCCAATCCAACAAAGACGTTTTCGCATGGAACTTCCAAGAAATACTAGGCGTAGACCCCTCAAAGTCTTGCCACATCTTAAACATCCGCGAAGGCGCCGCAGGAGTTAAGCAGAAGCAACGCAGGTTATCTCCAAGACTTAGAGACGAGGTGAACAAGGAGATCGACAAACTTATCGAGGTCGGTTTCATTCGTGAGGCCAAGTACTCAGACTGGATTTCTAATATCGTTGTTTTTCCAAAGAAGAACGGGAAGGTTTGGGTCTACGTGGATTTTACAGATCTTAACAAACACACGCCAAAGGAGAGCTTCCCTCTTCCGATCAATCGTCAAATCCTTGACTCTATAGTAGGTCGCGAACTCATGTCCATGATGGACGCCGCTTCGGGATACAATCAGATTCCACTCTTGGAAGCAGATCAAGAAAAGACTACGTTTATTATAGAAAGAGGTCTCTACTGTTACAAGGTCATGCCTTCGGCCTTAAGAACGCTGAAGCCACTTACCAAAGGCTGGTCACAAGTATGTTCAAGGAACACTTTGGAGAAACAATCAAAGTCTATATTGACGACATGTTTTGCAAGAGCCTAAAGAAAGAAGATCACATCTCTCATCTTTCTACAGTATTCAGTATATTACGATCTTATAGAATAAAGCTTAATCCCAAAAAATGCCAGTTCGGTGTTCACTCAGGCAAGTTCTTAGGTCATCTTATCAGCAAGAAAGGGATAGAAGCAGATCCATATTAAATTCGAGCTCTTCTGGACATGCCTTCACCATCAACAAAGAAGGATGTACAAAAGCTCGCAGGAAAAATTGCAGCAATTAATAGATTCGTATCCAAATCTTCGGACCGATGCAGATGGTTATTTATGCGACTCAGAGGTTCTACTCAACGGGGCAAAGGTTCAAAGAACGAAGATATCAACTGGATACCAGAATGCGAAGCAGCTTTTCAGGTACTCAAAACTTACCTAGGGAGGGCTTAAATCATGAGCACTCCGATAGGCAATGAGGAACTAATTATCTACCTTGCAGTTACAGATACATCTCTCAGCTCGGTTCTCATTTAGCTCGAAAGAAAAATTGAGGAACCGATCTTCTTCATCAGCAAGACACTTACTCCAGCGGAAACGAGGTACTCTAAAATTGAAAGATTACTTTTAACTCTCGTTTACACCGCACAAAAGCTCAAATACTATTTTCAAGCACATCCTGTCAAAGTCATGGTGAACTACCCACTTTGGGAAGTATTGTCTAAGAAAGAGAAATACAGAAGAGTACAGCAGTGGTCCGCCAGTTTGGGGGAGCACGAAATTAAATTTGAGCAGCGAATTTCTGAAAAGGGTCAAGCAGTCGCTGATTTTCTAGCAGACTTTCCTATTTCATATCTTGACGGGGATGAACATGATCCAGATCTCGCCGAAGATGCAGCAGATGAGATTCCACCCTCCAAATCTTTTGATGATCGAGCATCATGGATATCTCAAAAAGGGTGGAGGCTCCTCACCGATGGTTCAGCAGGACCCACAGGGTTGGGAATTGGGATCGTTCACATTACACCTTCCAACGACAGAATCAAGAAATCCATCCGTCTTGACTTCGAAGCCTCGAACAATATTACAGAATACGAGGCACTCATTCATGGTCTGGACATGGCTCTCGAACTCCGAATCACTGAAATCTCAGCCTACACAGACTTTCTTCTAATCGCTCATCACTACTCAGAACATTACAAGAAGAAGGCAATCGTGGTCGATTATACAGCTCTGGTTGCAGCAAAACTAAACAAATTTTACAAAGCTACGCTCGAATACCCCCCTCGAGGAGAGAATCGCCACGCTGACTCCTTGGCTTACTTAGCCAGAGTATTGGGTACAGAATCAAGACACCTTCAAATCAAAGTTATTTCTAGCCCAAGTATTAATCATACTACAGTATATGCAATTAACACTGGGGGCGATGAAATGGCGGAAGATGATTGGAGAAAACCCTTTGTTACTTATCTCGGCCAGGATAACTCATGTAACTGACCACTACCAAATGATCCACAGCAGCGCAGAGACATCATCGAGAATTAAAAGTGCAACACAGTCCAACCAAACGGCGATCTCTATAAATGCCCAGTCATTGGTCCATACCTCAAGTGCCTCTCTAAGGAACTTGCCGACAACATGCTTCAAAATCGACATGATGGAATCTGCGGATCCCATACCACAGGACGAGCTCTTGCTAACAAATCTATTACCCAAGGAGTGTTCTGGCCAGGGATGCGGATGCATGCTGAAGAGTACTCAAGGAAATGCGATGCATGTCAGCGTCATGGAAATTAAATTTGGGCCCCTTCCCTCGAACTCCATGCCAGTAAGGTATACTGGCCGTTCAAACGATGGGCACTCGATTTGGTTGGTGAATTCCCCAATACTCTGGGTAATAGGAAATTTCTCCTTGTTGCCACGGATTACTTCACTAAATAGGTCGAAGCAGTTCCTCTATGCAGAACTCGAGAAGAAGAGGTCATTTCTTTCATTTGACAACATATCATCACAAGATTTGGTTGTCCACATTTGATCCGTATCGATAATGGTCCACAGTTCGTTGGAGCCAAGGTCGTAGCTTTCCTCAACAAACACAATATAATCCATTCTTCATCAAACCCGTACTACCCCCAGGGAAACGGACAGGCAGAGATCATAAACAAGATCATCGTGGATGGTCTCAAAAAGCGCCTTATGTTGCAGAAGAAGGGCAACTGGATACGTGAATTACCTTACGTCTTATGGGCTTATCGAACTACGCCGAGGAAGTTAACACAGTACTCTCCATTTCTGCTTGCCCATGGAACTGAAGCAATCATCCCAACGAAGTACCACCATCCTGTGAGAGGCCACGAGCTCACAGGCGAAGAAAATGAGTTCGAATTTGATTGCAACCTCAATTGGATCGATGAGACACGAGATCGAGCTATCGCAAATCTTGGTCAATATTATCAAACACTAGCAAATTCAAGCAACAAATAAGTTCGCACTTGGGAGCTTGCTATCAATGACTGGGTCCTTCGAGAAATCTCAGATAACATAAAAGATCCACATGCTGGGAAACTAGCAGAAAACTGGGAAGGTCCTTTCATGGTCATAGGTCAAACTGGTCTAGGTTCATACTATCTCATGACGGAAGCCGGTGATAAAATTCCAAATCCATGGAATACAAGAAGATTGAAGTTATATCGACGTTGAACAGCTCCTCCATCGCTCAACAAGGTTCAATCCATCTCGAGATTTCCCCTCCAATGTATGTACAAACTCTTTTCAATCAATGAAATTTCTTTTTTATCACAAGAATCCCTGCTATACAGTTCCCCTTCATCTCCATCATCTCCAAGGGTAAAAATATAGTTTATCCTAGCTCGATCTCTAAAGGTAAACAACATCCAACATTGGTATTGGCATAAATAATACTAGCCTAACTCTTGAGGATACTCATACATCCAAAGGCGGGGGCCATAACGAACCTCTTAGCCTGAAGATAACAAGCGTAAAGCACGAGTGAGGAAAAAACTTGCTCGCTGCCACTAAGCTCCAACATCCAACATTGGTAATGGCATAGATAATACTAGCCTAACTCCTGAGGATACTCATACATCCAAAGGCAGGAACCATAACGAACCTCTTAGCCTGAAGATAACAAACCTAAAACACGAGTGAGAAAAAAACTTGTTCCCTGCCGTTAAGCTCCAATATCCAATATGGTATCAAGGCATAGATAATACTAGCCGAACCCCTGAGGACTCAGAAACCTCCAGGGTTGGGGCCATAAAGAACCTTAGCCTGCGGGATCAGGCCTAAAGCACGAGTGAGACGTTGCTCGCTGCCGATAATCCCAGCTCTCCAATATGGTATCAAGGCATAGATATTACTAGCTGAACACCTGAGGAAACACAGATCCGAGGCAGAGGACATAAAGAACCTCATAGCCTGCGGTGACCACCTAAAGTATGCGCAAAGATAATACTAGCTCCCTACCGCTAAGCCTCCCTGAAGTCCAAGGGTTGAAGCACAGATAATACTTACTTCTACACCCACGGACTTCTCCTAATTCAATGGGTCAAACCAGAGCATAACATCTACTACAGGTGTGGAAATATTATTTTCTCATATCAGCATTTCAAATTATAATGTTCCTCTTAAAGTCCTACATCGAGCACTGAAGCATCAACATCTGCTACATACAAAAGGTACTCGTTATCAGAATTCAAGTCTATTTCTTTTTAATTCTGCTGGATTTTCTTGATGGGAGAGCAGTCGACCTTCCTCCCACAACAAAAGTAGGTGAGACTGCACTCGATCTTCCCCTTATTTCAGTCCTGGATGCCATATATTCTAGAGCTCGTTCAGCAACAAATTCTATCCCTCGAGCTATCTGTTCAGCCGTCGTGGTTCCAATACCACGATCCATAACCCCAATTGGATCTATGCTCGAGATATCGAGTTCACATACACAAGTCCTTCCAGAGAAGTAATCTTGCATCAAATCTCTCTCAACCTGCAGAAATTTTATTTCCTTGACAAAAATGCAACCAATGCGCTTAATTGCCGTTGATTCAAAGCTTCACCATCACATTTTTCTTGTTCATGAACTACTAGTTCCTTAAAGGATTGGTGAGTAACAGCAGCGCGCTTGTTATCCTTCAAACGATGAGCTTTCGATTCAGCCAGTTCAGCTGTTAATTGATCAATGTGTTCACTCATCTGCCTTGTAAGATCTATCAACTTTTGCCGAGAATTTGTGAGATCAATACGCATATTCTCCACTAACTCTTCTTTTTAACGAAGAAATTCCTTCATCTCTCGACTCCCCTCACCAGAAGCAATTTCACCATCCCTTTTATCCAATTTAAATTTGAGGTCTTTCTGATACTTCATTTCGCGTACATGTAATTCCCGTTCCAATTCGAAAATTCGAGCACAGAGTTGATTAATCCTTTCATTCATCTCCTTCTCACGTTGCAGTGCCCTCCTCACATTTCTGCGAGCGTGGGTCAAATCGCCCACCAAACTTTTGCTATTGACTTGAATCTCGGCTAAATCAGCCCTGCTCTGAGCCTCTCTTCCTTTTAAACAACGTAAATTAGCCTTCAAATGATCTAACCTGGTGATCAAACTATCACGTATTTGTGCAGAATTACGCAATTCTAAATCTTTGCCCGCAATACTACTGTTCATTTTTTCAAAATCGGCCTCGGACACAGACAAGTCAGTTCGCGCAGTATCCTGGTCGATCTCTTTCTTTAACAACTTCTCGTTCAGAGAACGAATTTTATACTTCATATCAGATATGTCGTCATTCAATGCTCTAATATGGTATTAGGCTAACTCAGCCTCGTGCTGAGAGCCTGACGCAGCCTTTTCCTTCAACTCAGAAAGTTCGCTGGTAAGTTGGTTCAAGGCCAAATCCCTGCTCAAAATTGTTGCAGTCATATCCTTGACTTGGCTCTTAGCTTCATCGAGCTTCAGAGAAAGCTTCACATTTTCATCTAACCAATCTTCATACTGGGAGATCAAAGCCTCATATTCTTCAACATACTTCGCATTTTATAAAAGAGTCTGTTCTTCTCTCTTTCTAGCAACGTCTAGCTCCTTCTGCATAACAGTTAACAGGGACTCCCAAAATCAGTACCTAATTGGGAAACAGGTCGACAGAAGCATACTGAAAACTTACAATACAGACACCTGTAAGCTCGAGGCAGCCAATGCCTTCTTGGCCTACAGACCATAACAAGTTTTGGTCGTAAGACAAAGTGTACATACACAAACATCCTGAACTAGAATGAACTTACAAGGTACATATCCCTTCTTCTATTAAATTCTTGTTCATCTAGTTATTAATTTATCTGAATTATCTAACCTGCAATTCAGCAGAGGATTTTTCTCCACTTCAAGTAGGCCCTCAAAGTCCACAACTCTGTGGCGCGAGCTTTCTATCTTCTACAATATGAAGTTTCATAAGCAAAATGTTGTTGGCATCAAACAGCAGTAAAAAATTATAAAACTCGAGTTCATGTTTCACAACCAATGTTACATTGCACGATCATCCTACCTGATTAATAGTTTCCTGATTATCGGCAACAGTCTTTTAAGCAACATTCAGACCATCCTCCATTTCCTCAACCTCCTCTTCATCCATAATTTTCTTATCCTCATAATTCCCTTCGCTAAATGCCATAATCTCTGCCTTTGTATACCTCAGCTGGTAGAGCTTCCCTGCAAGGTTGTTCCGAGAAGTAGCAGACGCGGTAACCAATCGCTCAGCTTCAGCTACACTTTCGGTCCTAACTTCCTTCAGCTTTAGGGCAGCAACTTCCCTTTCTTTCTCCAGCTCCAACTGGAAAGCTTACCTCTCCCGAGTCAGGTTCTCTTCAAACTGGTTTTTCTCTCCCTTGAGCTGGGAGATCCTCTTTTCCAGCTCAATCGACCTATCCTAGAAACCAAGTTGTACCCCCCTCAGAGCATGAGCAAGATGCAAAAGAAATAAGTCAGCTCGAGCAACAAAATAGCTCGACAAAACCAACTATTTACTAACCTTCATAAACTCATCATCCACAATAGCAACCATCTTCTCTCGAGCTTTAGCTCGACATTATTCCTACAGGAGACCGGCTTTAACCTCAAATCGAGGCCTCAAGTCCGCCACCTCAGCGATCTTATCGCTTTCCTCTAGCACCACCTGCGACTTTGTGGGAGAAGTTATCTTCCTCCTCTTACTGCTATCGTCCACACTGGCCGACGTAACAGAACGAGAAGCAATCCCCCATTTTATGGCCTTCCTCTTTGCCAAGTTCCGTACAACAGTGCTGGAGACAGTGGCCATGTCCACTGGCCTATCTGACATTTCATTGAGCCGCGCGAGCTTCAAAGGAGTATTAAGTTCGGGAGTTAACAATTTTTCTTCCATAATGCCTAGAGTTTTCCCGGCCATTCTTCTCTTCGCTTGAGATCTCCTGACCTTGTCGTCCTTACTAGCTACCCTTTTGAACCTACTTATCTCTAACCCATGGAGAACAACTTTGAGCTCAGTGCCTTCCCTGGCAACAACGTCTATAAAGGATTCCTTCCTCGAAACTTTGTAACTAATTACTGCATAAAAAGTCAGCAACGTAAGATATAAATCAACTATAAAAATATAGTTCAACATACAAATGATAGTTCAATTTTCAATGCTATACTTACCCTTTGTTATATTTCTATTATTAAGTTCCAGGTGTTCCACAAAAGGCTACTGAAGACATTCACTAAACACCCATAAAAGGCTGTCATTCCACACTTGCCCTGTTGAGGACAGGTCGAAGAAGCATGGCCTTGACGAACTAGAAGAGAGATATGCACCGTCAGTTGCTGTGACATATTTCACAGCATAATACTCCATAAAATCCTTGGCAGTAATCCTCCTCTCACTACCAGATGCAGCCCATCTGTCATTAAGGGTTTCGCATACAAGGATAACTTCCCAAAAATTGCAATTCAGTTACGCTGGGCAAGCCCCAATCATATTCATAACACTCTTAGCCAAATTGCTCAAAGGCAGCGTCAATCCATAGTTAAACTGGGCTAAATAATAACAAAAACCATCAGTTCGACTATTTTTCACCACGCCTTGAACGTACTCCAAAAATACTTCGTCCCCCAAACGCCTATACTTCTTTTCTTTTGCCAAATCAGGCATAAAATATAGGTAATCCCCTCCTTGATTGACATTGTAACTCTTAAAGAAATTACCCCTATATCCGAAGGCGTGCCCCCAAATTCCATCTATACTACTTTTGGCCTTACAAAACTCCCTAAAACGACTAGAACCTGTTGGGTACTCAACTCGAGAACCCTTCAGACGAGGCCATTATACCAATTCAGCTACAGTATACTCCAATGACGGGAGATAAGTACCCTACGAGGTCTACTTAATCAGCCTTTGTACAACCAGACGTCGAAACCATACTTATCTACAGTAAAGGGTCTACTTTACAGGACGCTGGTCCAACAAAACCTACAGATAGGTCGAGGTATATATATTAATTTTTATCTCGCACTACTAGATCACTTATAAAATCACAACCTGTCACAAAATGATTTGTATCACCCCACAGTCATTATTCTCATTGTTATTTTTATTTCATTATTGTGTTTAAGTAGGGATTACATCCTTATCCCGACACAATAAAGATTTTTATACAAAAACTCTTATAAACCCAAAGATAGACATACCTTCAGCACTCGAGTGAGAGTCTCCAGTGTTAGTCCGCACCAGTTTGCTTAATTTCTGTAACTTCTTCAAAACCTCCTCGATCTCAGCCTCCTCTCGTAGTTTGCAATTGAGATTCCTATTCACTGCTTTCCTCTTATCCTTTCCTCCTCCGGTGGTAATGGAATCATCATTTGAGATCTCTCTCTCTCTAACCCTTCCCTTCTTTTTCTGGTTTGTTGTATTCGGAGAGGGCGGTTTAGAGTTTTCCAACAAGCAGCCCTCGATTCTTAAACTGAGCCGTCTGTTTGTCTGAACCTATTAGACGTGTCGTACCGCTTCGCTGAAACCACCTTCCCATCATTACACCTAATATTATACTTTAGTGTATCTCTCAGCCTCTTGGTCCCACTCTTTTCACAATTCCCCAAACTCATGATTCTGAATTATCTACTTTAAAATTTCACGTACATTTGTTTGCCCTGCTTATGCACCTTGACTTTAACGTCAATACCAGTTAGCAACACAAATTCAAAAATTCAGTTTCAACAACAATCCTAGTCATAGCCTATTTTCGTGAATATATTTTTCTTCAAGTAAATTCGGGCAATTACATTTCAAAAATTCAAAAATACGACAGTCAACCACTCAAATCCCCAAGATACTTGTATTTGAAGCAACCGATGTGCCCAACAGCACCACAAGCTTTCAGTAGCCCTGAGGCAATATCCCTATCCTCATTGATGATCTCCTCCCTGGCCATCATCAGGACAAACTTTTTACGATCTTCAACAGACCGCCAACAGGTACGCATGGACACAGACCAGTACACGCGGTTCATTTCCTCGCCCCTTTCAACATCAATCTTACCCTCAAAGTTCACTCGGGTTTTGAGCAGAACCGCATCATAACCTTACTGCACAAAAATAGCTTCCCTTATTTCATCAATCTTGAATGCTAAACGCAAGTCGTTCAACACACGCGCTTCAACAGTCCTCTGAGAACGAGTCTTCACCTTTTTTTATGAATAACATTCTTAAAGAACAAGTTACACTTTTATACTGTTCATTTAATAGGGCTAATATTTCGATTGACTATACGCAACGTATTTCAGTTTCTATAACCCACTCTTCTCGGGTTCGAACTACTTAATATTATCTTTTCATGCTTAATCGAGCTCTCTAAAGTATATATTTTGAGTTTTATGTTTACATCTGTTAAGCTTGATTCATTTACGAGTTAGGATAAGGTATGTTATCCCACCAACTATTCACTCCCATATTTAAATAGCTCGATGACATGTCGACTGTTTTTGCTTTTCGCTAGTAAGAAACAAACAAAATATTCTTTTATTAAGCTCAATTTTTATCTAACAAGTTGGTTACAGGACTACCCCTACAGCGTTGCTTTACAATTATAGAATCAAGCTTTTTGAAGCTCGATATTACAAATACTTTCTCAAACACGAGGACATGTCTCTAGTTCTTTTCTCGTTGCCAAGATAATACTGATCTTCCAAAAAAACCTCAGCCACAGCTCAAAAATTGCAAGACTGCAACAGGTCAAATACCTCTTTCCTATTAATCTCCCTGCAGGAAGAATTCAAAGAAAAGACGATAGTACTGAAAGAAGCGATCCATCTTCCACCTCCACCACCGCCGTCTATTCCTCCTTATCCCCACTAACCCAGAGTTAGTGAAGCTTGAAGAGGACTCCAACCTTAGAAATTGGAACGTCATTAGGGCCAAGGATTTTGCATCGCATACACCCCAGCCGCTAAATTGGACGCTACATAATACCCAGAAATATTTCAAACAATACTCCTTCAACAAAATAGCAAAGAGAGTTTCCTTACTCTGATAGTCAAAATACCGTATCAGGGATTCCTCCATGATGAAAGAAAACCGGGTATGATATACTCGATTCCTCATCTTAACCAAGATGTTGCAAAGGTATGCATCCAAAAACTCATATTTTTTTTCTCACCCCTAAAATATTATATGTTTGTCTTTCCTTTGCAGTGAAGATTTGTTGCAGGTTATTCAGCAATCAGATCTGGCCACTATTTAAAGCAATACCGCATTTAATGTAAGTTATTTCCCCAGCAGTCATCCGCTCAGGAAAACCAATAGTCTACCCATAAACTCACGCATCATAATGACAACGCACTCTTCAATACAGACATTCCGTTTTTCAAGTGTTGCTTACGTCATCCCAAGGTCCAAGTTTTAGGGTTTTTCTCAAGTAAAGCCACACGTGACTTCAATTGTGAGGGGGCAATTGCAGGGACTTATCCCTCGAGCTATGGACACTCGACCTTATCTATATCTCGAGCTCCAAAAGACTCGATCTTATCTAGTACCAGACTCACGCATAAACAAACACGTTACAAACACGTTAACAGTTACACATCGACCATGAACTCAAGCAGAACGTAGATCATCCACAACAGATGTAAACAGAACAAGTCAACATACACATGTCTCCCACGAGCTAGCAGTTGCACACTCAACTGCCCATGACTCTCACTTTCTGAAGAACGTGTTCAAGCACGATGTCAAGTTGAGAGTAGGGTCTATAAAAGGGCAGAGCTCCTAATGAAAGGGAGGTCGACAGAAAATTCTATACATACAATTATCAGATCTCTAGCTATTTCTTTCTTAGATTAACTCTTATAATCAAATTTTCTCACTCTCTTAAGCAATAATACTACTTTCACAAAATCCTCCACTCGAGGTCGTGGTTTTTACCTACTTACAGGTTTTCCATGCTAAATCTCTTGTGTCAAGTGTTATCTCTTGTTTAATTCTTGGCATAATAGTTCTTGGTGTAAGGATCGATTTCAAGCTAGTTGGAGCTTTACGAAATCTGGTCCCTACATTTCTATTTCTTACTTTCCATTAGAATATTGTTACAGGTTTATTGGTGTGATAGCTAATTCCTAATCATTTCGAGCTTACGAAATTTAGCCATTACACCTATTATAAATAATCTGCTCGATTCTACTTCAGGACACGAGCCCTTGTCTATGATTGACGCCGCGTCTCGGTACAGCCAAATACTTATCCTACCTGACGATTAAGAGAAAATAGCTTTTATTACAAAACATGGCCTATACTGCTACAAAATCATGCCATTCAGTCTCAAGAATGTCGAAGCTACTTATCAGCGATTAATGACCCAGATGTTCAAAAATCACCTTGGAAAGACAAGGAAGGTCTATATAGATGATATGTTATATAAAAGTCTCAAGAAAGAAAACTATGATACAGATTTACACACGGCCTTCGATATCCTTCGTATCTATAAGATGAGACTCAACCCTGACAAATGCCAGTTCGGAGATCAATCAGGGAAATTGTTGGGCTACTTAATCAGTAAGCGGGGTATTGCAGCTGATCCAGATCACATTCGCGTATTATAATTTATGCCTTCTCCAAAAATGAAGATAGATGTCCAGAAGTTAGCTGGCAAGATTGCCGTGTTAAACCATTTTGTTTTAAAATCTTCTGATCGCTGTCGATAGTTGTTCTACTTACTACGTGAGGGGACAACAAAACAGAAACCTAAGAAGAACCCTGAGATTGAATGGACAACAGAGTGTGAAGCAGCATTTCAACAACTTAAAATTTACTTGGGATCACCACCAGTAATGAATACACCTCGTAAAGGGGAGGAACTCACCATACATCTCGCAGTTACTAAAGAATCATTAAATTATGTTCTCATTCGACTTGATGAGAAGATCGAGAAGCTTGTCTACTTCATAAGTAAAATTCTCACTCCAGCAGAAGCCGGATATAGCAAGATCAAAAAATTACATTTAGCTCACATTTACACCTCTCAAAAATTGAGACAGTACTTTCAAGCCCATTCAGTACTAGTAGTAACCAACTACCCTCTGCGTGAAATCTTATCCAAACGAGAAAAATCAAGACGGGTCCAGCAATGGTTAATCACTCTTGGCGAGCATGACATCCATTTTGAACCTAGACATTCTGAAAATGGTCAGGCCATAGCAGATTTCCATGCGGACTTCCCCGTAGAAGATCTTGATTGGGAAGAAGACAACACAGAAATTCACGAGGAACAGATTGAAGAAAAGGCAGACTGAATAACTCAAAAGGAATAATACCTTTTAACTTACGGATTTTATGGACCCACGCGATCAGGCATCGAAATTGTGCTGATTACACCTTCTAATAATATAATAGAAAAAGCAATCCGATTAACTTTTGAAGCTACCAATAATGCAGCTGAGTATGAGGCGATGATTTACAGACTTGATATGGCTCTTGAAATTGGAGTATCTTAGCTGTCCATATACACAGATTATTTACTCATCTTAAACCATTACACAAAAAAATTCTAAAAGAATGGAAAAATGATAGATTACGCAGCCGCAGTAGCCGATAGGATGGGAAGATTTAAGAGAATTTCTATCAAACATTTACCGCAGGGAAAAAATAAACATTCTGATTCCCTCGCATATCTCGCAGGAGTCCTTGGTCAGAAGCTCGATATCTCAAGATCGAAGTATTATCAACCCCCAGTATTAACATCATAAGCTCAAATTCTGTTAATACTGGGGGCGTTGAAGAAGATGAGGACGATTGGAGATGACCTTTCCTCAAATATATTAGAACCAAAAACAAATTTGATGACGAACTCCCTCAAGACCCCACTGAAAGAAGACGCGCACTTGATAATGTTAAACGTTACATCAGCGCCAACTTTAAATAAATAGGGATCCTCCCAAATAAATTGTCTAGAGATTGTTTTAAATCTTTTTTTAACTTTGTCTACTCAAATCTGGTGGTATGTACCGTGCGGCAAAGTAATTTGCAATATCGGTGAACCAGGGTGCCCTATTAATATTCATTAACTGCTCATCGAAAAAATGCTCAAAAATAGGAAGGTCTTCGTTAATGTGGTTGACTATCAAATACGACAAATGGTCGGCAACAACGTTTTCTTTCCCTTTTTTATCACGTATTTCGAGGTCAAATTCTTGGAGTAAAAGGATCCAACGGATAAGACGTAGTTTAGCATCCATTTTATGAAGAAGATATCGAAGGGCTGAATGGTCAGAGTACACAATGACTTTTGACCCTGAAATGTATGACCAAAATTTTTCTAACGCGAAGACGATGGCTAACAACTCTTTTTCATTCGTCATATAATTAATTTGAGCTTCATTCAATGTTTTACTCGCATAACAAATGACATGGGGTGCTTTTTCAAAATGTTGCCCTAACACGGCACCCACGGCATAATTTGAAGCGTCACACATAATTTCGAAGGGTAAGGTCCAATCGGGTGGCTGGATAATCGGGGATGTGGTCAATAAGGACTTAATTGTTTTAAAAGACTTAAAACATTTATCGTTAAAATAAAAATGTATGTCTTTAGCAAGTAAATTGTATAAAGGTCGTGAGATTTTGCTAAAGTCTCTGATGAATCGTCGATAAAAACCTGCGTTCCTGAGGAATGCGCGAACATCCTTCACTATTTTAGGAGGAGGTAGAAAAGAAATCAAATCCATTTTCGCTTTATCAACTTCTATCCCCTTAGATGATATCAAATGGCCGAGTACTATTCCTTGATTTACCATAAAATGACATTTTTCCCAATTTAGGATTAGGTTTTTCTCTTTACACCGGATCAAGACCAATTCTAAGTTTAGAAAACATTCATCAAATGTGGAGCCAAAAATGGAAAAGTCATCCATGAAGACCTCTAAAAATTTGTTTGCCATATCTAAGAAAATACTTAGCATACACCGTTGAAAGGTCGCGGGTGCATTGCATAGGCCAAAAGGCATGCGATGATAGGCAAAAGTTCCAAATGGGCAAGTAAAAATAGTTTTATCTTGGTCTTCAGGGGCTACTGAAATTTGGTTGTATCCTGAATAACCATCCAGGAAACAGTAAAATGAATGACCATCTAAACGTTCTAATATTTGATCCATGAATGGTAATGGGAAATGGTCTTTTTGAGTGGATACGTTTAACTTTCGGTAATCAATGCAAACTCGCCATCTTGTCTGAGTGCGGGCGGGTACTAGTTCATTGTCTGTATTTTTTATGACAGTAATACCTGATTTCTTTGGTACCACTTGGACTGGGCATATCCAAGAGTTGTTGAAGATGGAATAAATAATTCCCACATCAAGAAGTTTTATAACTTCCACTTTTATTACTTCCTTCATTGGAGGGTTCACACGTCGTTGTAGTTCCTGAGATGTTTTGGATCCTTCATCAAAGTGTATCTTATGCATAACCACTGATGGGCTTATTCCTTTTATATCTGCTATTAACCATCCAATTACTTCTTTGTGGATGTCTAGTACGGCAAGGAGTTTATTTTCCTGACCTAAGTCCAATGAAGATGAAATGATAACAGGAAGAGTTTTGTTAGGCCCGAGGAACCGATATCCTAGATTATCTGGAAATACTTTAAGATCAAGCTTTGGCGGTGATACAATAAAAGGAACTGGGGGGTTAGAATACATAGGGAGTGACTCGAAATTGGGAGTATACCGATGAGGAGGAGTGTATGCAGGAAGACTATTTCCAAGAACGGCTGAAATGTCTTTTAGGATTGACTCGTGAATACCAACGATGTCGTCCTCCAGACAATCTTCTAAGAGGTCATCCCTAAAATGTTCAGAGATAATGGTACCTATCATATTACACTCTTCAGCAAAATCCTGATATTGCTTCATGGCATTAAAAATGTTAAGTTCCAAGGTCATGTTACCAAATATTAGGTTCATTATTCCATTTCTACAATTGATTATAGCATTGGAAGTAGCTAGGAAAGGTTAACCTAAAATAATAAGGATTTGGCCATGGACATTTGAAATCGGTGGTGTATCAAGGACTACAAAATCTACTGGAAAGTAAAATTCGTTCCTTAATTATCACATCCTCAATAATACCCCTAGCAGTTTTGATAGATCTATCAGCGAGTTGAAGTTGTATCCTGGTGGGCTTAAGTTCGCCTAAATCGAGGTCCTTATAAACACAAAATGGAATAAGGTTTACACTATCCCCAAGATCAAGGAGGGCCTGCTGGATGTAGTGTTTTCCTATTACTATAGGAATGGTGGGACATCCTGGGTCCTTTTATTTGATCGGAATTTCAAATGGTAGGACAGAGCTAACCTGTTTAACACTAAAGAAATTCTTTCTAACTCTGGTTCTACGTTTCTTTGTACACAGTTCCTTAAGGAATTTAGCATATGGCGAAACCTGATCGGTAGCGTCCAAGAGCAGAATGTTAATCCGTACTTGTTTAAGTAACTCGAGAATATCTTTTAGGCCTTCATTCTTTTTGGCAGGAACAAGTTGGTTAGGGAATAGGACCCTAGGCACATAAGGCTTGTCTACTAGGTCCGGTAGAGTTGGAACATGATGTAGCCTAGATGCTAGATTTTCATGGGCTTGCCCCTGAGATTTGAGAACTAAATTTCTCTTAGTTGGCGGTATAGGGTCTGGTCGAGTTTCTATAGTTCTTTTATTCCAAAGGGTCATAACTACTTGAGCAATTTCAATGTTCTCAGGTGAGCTCTGTTGGGTATGAACCTCAAAGGCGGCCCTCAGGTTAGCAATTGGTTGACTAGGGAATTTTCCTTTTTCTTGTTCACTTAATTGGCTTGTTATTTGTCCTATTTGAGTGCCTAACTTCTGTGTAAAGGCTCACATTTCTGAAAGTTCCCTAGAATTTTGTTGGGTAACCCCCTCCTAATCTCTGTTATAAACTGTTGGAGTATAGATTCTAAGCTAACTGGGTGGGTTTGTTTGGTCGGGTATGTTTGATTCTGCTGATATGGTGGAGGATTATAACTAGATTGTCCTTGTGGTTGACTCCTAGAAGAAAATGTTGGGTTACTTCTCCAAGGAGATCTACCAAAATAATTTTGATGTTGTCTCATTTCATTATCCAAGATAGCATTAACGTGGTCTGGATTAGAATTAATTAACTCAAGGAGTTGGGGACACGTGTGTGCATAATGGGTCGGATCATTGCATAAATTGTAGACCCCATGAATGGATGCTGGTTTATGGGCCGCTACTTTCCCTACGGCCATAGCCTCGACTTTACGTGTAAGGGAGTCTAGTTGGACTTTTAATTCGAGGCTTTCAGGTAATTCAAGGATGCCTCTTTTTCTAATGGGCCTACGATCGCGAGAAGTAAAGTCCCATTGCTGGGATGTCTTAGTGTATTTATCAAGAAATGCATAAACAGCAGTTTCATCCATATCTTAGAATTTTCCTGAGCTACGGGCTTTGATTGATTCACGGGTTGAAAGAGTTAACCCGTGCAGAAAGAATTGGATTAGTCTTCATTTCTTGAAACCATGATGGGGGAACCTTAATAATTTTTCCTTAAAACGTTCCCATGCTTCGTAAAAAATTTCTCCGTCTTCTTGAAGGAAATCAGAGATATCACGTTTTAAAAGGTCAGTCTTTTGCATGGTAAAAAACTTGATTTTAAACTTCTGTTTAAGGGTGTCCCACTTGTCAATTGACTCGGATGGCAGAGAGTTCAACCAACGCTTTGCCTTGTCTTTTAGAGAGAATGGGAAAATGAGTAAATAGATATACGTCATTGCTATGTCCTTACATCGAAACGTTTAGCAGATAGACTCAAATTCATCGATATGTAAGTATGGGCCTTGGTTATCGAGCCTATGAAAAGGTGGGATTATGTTCAAAATTGTAGGCTTGATATCAAAATGGGTTGCCATAATTACTGGCAACTTAATTCATTTTGGCGAGTTTTCCAAAACGGGAGCAAAAAGCTCCCTTAGTGACTTGTCACCCATTAGTTCAGGAAGAAATTCGTTTTCAATTTCAAGGTCATATATGGCCTAAAGGTCTTCCTGTTAGACTTGGTTAGCCGCATTAGCTGTTTAAGGAATCTGTGGTATATCAATGTGTTGCCCAATCCGATCATACTTGGGCATATACTAATGAAATGAAATAAAATTGCAAAATTTAATGGGAATTTAAACACACAATTTAAGAAAAACACATCAACAGCTTTTAAATTTAAATTAACTAAGTCAATCATAATCTAGATGTTAATCAAATTGGGTAGGTCGAGCTAGTATGTGATTCCTAACACGAAAGCTACACTATGCTAACAACGGTCTTAGTGTTTGAGCATCAGTCCTCACGCCCGTGTGCCTCGCCTTATCGTACTTGACTTACACAGAATGGTGACAACGCTTAACAACCGAGGGTTCGCGGCGCTTGGCTGAAGTAGTTCCTATGAATCTGTGTTGGTACCCCAGTCTGGTACCTCCTAATTCCTCTGGTGATGAAATCCCTTGGAAATTATACTAATAGCTTTTTAAGTTTTAATTAAATTTAAAGGTCGGGACAATTAGGAACGTGTGATACGAATTTCTCCATATCCCTAGGTGGGAGGTCCCACTCGCTAGAGATTCCTTTGGGTGATGAAATCCCGTGGAAGAGCCCTAGCGGTTAAAAACCTTTACTATGTTAAGCATGGAGCAAAAATTGAAACACGATAACAGGTCAATCCAAACACAACAAATTTTTTAATTTAAGAGCAACATGTATTTGAACAGTCCACACGACTTACTTTCCTAATGCCGGGGCAGAGCGTTGATGAACCTCTTTTATATGTCAAATTTAAAGAGAGGACCAACCTACAGGAAGTGTTTCCCAGTGAAGCTGTGGCCGCCCCTTCACTTAGGGGGCGAAAGAAGGAGATGCCCCTTCACTTAGGGGGCAAAAGAAAGATTTAGAGATAAACTTGTCAATGGATTTTGTAAATTCCTCATGCTCTCTGAGTAGCAACTTTGTGATTATCCTGCAAAACAAGAGAAAAATAATAATTAGTGAACTTACGACAACAAAAATATAAATTCAAATTCCAAGTTTATTGCAGTCTATGATGTTTTGATTTTCAAATGCGTATATAATTTAGCTCAGTTGAGAGAGAACATTAAATAATACTAATTTGGAAAGATAATTCAGAAAGGAAAAACATTGAAGAAGAAAGTTTTCTGTAATTATGCTTCCCTGCTTCTCTAAACAACCGATTAATGAACAGCGGTGTCCTTTACGGAGACTGCTTTTACTGTTGTTTCAAAAAACTGTAACTCTCTAACGGCTAAACAGAAAAATATGATCTATAGCAATTCGGAAAGGGATTTGAATTATCTAAAACTTTTGCAGAAATTTTTTTTCCCAATTGTGAAGTATAGATGGCCAAAAACTATAAAATATTCAGGAACACATTTTTCGTTGAAAACTGAGTATGTTTCTTCAAAAATTAATATCTCCAAAACCGCTTATCAGAAAATATTGAGACTAATTTATTCGGAATGAAATCTCAGAGATCTAAGCATAAAATAAATAAATTGTCAAACTTAAGAACTAAAAAGAATAAAATAAATTAGCTAAAATAAAAAAACTAGGATTTAATAGACCGTTGCCTCCCCGGCAGCGGCGCAAATTTTAATGCGAGAAAAACTGGATCTTTAAATACCCCGTTCAAAACTATGGGTGTCGTAATATAATAAGGGTATGCGGGGGTCGAATCCACGGGGAGTAAACGTATTAAAAATATAATTTCCTAATTAACTAATAAACGAATCTAAACTAATTTTCATAAAAGGGTTTTGATCTAAAATATAAATATAAATTACTAACTTTTGGTACGATTGTAAGGAAAAGAACCTAGGCTTTGGATCACATCTGACTTAGTTTACTAAACGATATGAAAATGGTAGCTTCTATCCGCACGTAATAACCATGGCTAGGTCTATTCAGGTCTAAGATCTAGGGTTTGTGGTTAAAACCCTAAGTAAGACCTATGTTGTTCATGGATAATCGGATCTAGGGTTTATAAACTCCTTTCCATGGCTAGGTGGAGAGTATTAACTCTGGTGATCTGGAATTCCCTTTGAGAGTGAAAACAATGGAATATGGCTAATTCGACATCTTCCTCATATCTGTAGTAACTTAGAGTTGTCATGGCTAGATCAACTCTTCGTAACTTCAAATCAGAGAATTGAAGATTAATTCTAGATCTAAACTACTATTAACATCAATTTAGCTTACTTTAGTTCTACTGGGCTCAACAACCTCTACGGTCGTCCCAATACTATTAATAGTCCCCTCCATTACACTACGCTCGTCCCTCTTCCCTGAAGATGACGTTTCCTCCGAATCGGACGAGACTAAAAATTTACTAGCAGGAATGCTAGTCTTAGAAAGTATACTTAACCTACAGATACAAAGACATATTTTATTATTATCGCAACATTACAAACAGTACAAACAAACCCACCTTTTACCCAGTCAACACGTCTATTTTCCTAATTCCCAAAACGAAAAATCCCAAATCAAATCATTTCAAATTTCCCTCTTCTTCTCTAACACAAGTACTTTCTCTCTCTTACAAGATCAAAACGTATACCACAATTTCTACATTGTAGGTCTTCTTTCGTATTTATTTTCAAAATTCCCAAAACCCCAGATTTTAAAACCAACTATACAGATTATTAAAGTTTACAGATTACTACATAACACAAATTACTCGTAAATCAAAATGAAAAGAGTTTTCCATCACCAACCTGTACTTGTAGAACAATAATCCTTTGCTTTACCCAGACGTCTCCTCAAAAATAAACGTTCCCTTCCTCTCCCCGACAATCTCCTATCACTCGATGAAGATCTCTTTCTTAAATCACAATCAGCACTCAAATGACTCCTCTCCTTACCAATAATATTTGGACCACTTTTTTTTCTCTCCGAAACTGTAGACAATGTATGAGGGAGAGAGAGACAAGTCTTTATACCCTCCCTAGGTTTATGAAATGGTGGCTCCTTTTGACACATGTCAGACATCCCCACTGTCGTTACAGGCACGTCTTTTCATTTCATAACATCATCATGAATTCTGTGATAACGTTTTCCCTCATCACGTTTATCTCTGTAATCTACCATTACACCCTAGACCTCTTCTCAGTCTAGTACCAAAACAACCAATCATCTTACTTATACTCTACCAAGATCGTACAAAAATTCCTAAAATAGATCAAATTTCAAAAATTCGAAGATATCCATACAGTTGTTAAAATCCTACAGCTGCTATAAACAGTATAAGTACACAATCATTATAACATAATACTTTATACAGCCAGATCAAAACATCCCATCACTTTATTATACCATGATCCTTCCTCTTACATTTATTTAAACACAGAATACTAAAGCAAAAAAAATAGCACTTATCACTAGCTCCCTTGCTTCGAGATCAACGACCTCCCCAGTTATATCTAAAGCAACCCTGATGGTTTGGCTCACCACACAAAATTATCTCTCCATTTGTTGCCCTTGCATCCTCTTCCATGATCTTATCACATATAAGCTGTCAAACAGTCAGTTCTCACTCCTTGGGATCCAACACAGACGTACAAAAAATGTTACACCAAACAAAGCGATCCAGCTCTGTACCCCTACCTTTATCGTCTAACCTGGCAAGATTCAATGGCCATTCCGGAAGTACGGCATCACAAGGCAAGTGACAAAAATAGCACTCACAATGTTCGGCAACCTTGATCTTAAATTTACCGTCTATTGCATATTGAGCACGCCGCATATACTGAGAACGAGTTCACACCATAGTCCTACTACCTACAAAGAACGATTATCCCTACAGAAGATGCAACTTTTACAGCCGCGATCCCTTATTTTATAAACACCATAGAGATTTGTGAAGATATTACCATACTGATTTAGCAGAAAAATATATTTTTAGAGCAATATTCGCGAAATGACAGAGGATCAATATCAGTTACAGAAAAAGTATGACAGCTCTTTGTTTCCATATCATAGCGTATATCCTATGATCTCATACGAGCACATCAAAATATCAACAAACAAGCTCGAGATAAAGTATCATCATAACAGAACAAAAGTATTTTATTCAGTCTGAAAGTTTTACTTAACAAATACTTTACAACAGAGTATAAAGATTTCATAGACTACTTCAATTTACATCAAGTATCGGCTCGAAATCCTTTTCTTGGCACGAACAATCAACTGAAGAAGCAGATTCCAAACCTTGATCCCATGCTGCCAGACGCAGGGATGTCCGAAATAGGCATCACAGATAAAAGATCTTCTTCATGGTTAAAGAGCTATGGTCCATGGAAGAAAATGATTATCTACATCCTCATCACCTCCTTGCATGCTAGAGACAGACGTAAGGCCTCATTTTGTCAATAAGACCCACTCATTAGCAGGATATCAACGAGGTTCCCTCAGCCGAATGCCTGCCGCTTCATCTTTAGTTGAGACAGCCTCCTTCTCCAGCAGCCGAAAACCATTACAACGTTCTGCCTTAGATGTCAACAGATAATGGAAATGTACCATTTGGAAGTAGTCATCCTCTGCCTCCATCACTTCTTCATAGGATATACAATAAAAAGTGGGAGAAACAGGAATAGGAGTAGGCAGATGCAACAGTTGATAACCAAAGTACCTGATACGCAATTCCTCTATCTTCCTCCAGATCCTAGACTCTCAGGCCTGAGTTCTAGTCGTCACCATTTTTATCAGAGTAAACAAAGAGGACAGAGATCAAAGATGAAGTTTTTACTCCTACCACCCAACTCATAGTGCCTTTTCTACGCGGATCAGCATTCAAAGTAGACTCTCCAAATTCCCAACGTCAAAAGGATTCCCCATGCAACAATATTTAACTGCAGTCATTGGTTCTAGGAAACCCAACAGACACCAATAGAGATTCATGAATATAGATTGGAAATATACCTCAGATATAAATACAACATTTAATGATTCTTCTCAACCAACACCACTCGCCTACAATAATTCTCGTACTGTTGACTGAGAGGGGGCAGTTGTAGTGGCTTATTCCGCATCTCGGGCTCATGCCTCATCTTTGAACTACAGACAAATTTTGACCACAGCAACAGAGCATGTGGTACAGTCAAAAACCTATACAGCACGAGTTTCTTAACCAACACCACTCATCCCTGACGATACTCATGCTATTGGTTGAGAGCCGTCTTGTAATAGCTTATTTTGTGTCTGGGACTCAAACTTCGTCCTCGATCTTATCAGCATACAGGAAGTACTACTAAAAATATAACCAAACATTCATCAGTTTGAGACATCACTTTCGACCTCTATACCAATATTTTAACCTGTGCAAAGCACACAGTCTGCAATAGAGCCATTGTACAGTAGCAAAGGTCAAAATATTACACAATCCGGTCAAAGGATATCTCACACACACTTTAAAATGTTCACCATTAAGAGACTTTATGGTCATCAAACAGTCATATTAGAGGACCTATAAAGAGGCCTGGAGAACTCCAGATGAGGGACGAAACATTCACCATAGAAGAATTCCTACTCTATCACCTTATATTCTCAGAACGCTCATTATAATAAACTAGCAATCTCAATAAGATCATTTCTTTCTCAAAATCCTCAAGAGAGGTTGTGGTTTTTAACCTATTCAATGGTTTTCCACGCTAAATCATCTTATTGTTTATTTCCTATTGTTCTTGAACATTCTAAATACATTTGGTGTAAAGGCCAAGTCTGAATCCTGGAACTAAGTTATTACATCAGCCATCTGAGATTGAACTTCATCCTCTTTGTCTACCTTCTCATTCTCAGTCTAAACAAATGATAAGGTTGTCATAACAAATAATAAGATAGACATAAAGAAATGGTAAGGTAGTCACAAAAAAATGATGAAGATAGACACAAACAAATATTACCTAATACCTCCTTGACATCTTCATGAACATCTTTAACATCATCTTTTTCTTTAGAATTTTGCTAAATATCTAAAACAGTTGTTTGGTCTGCACACTTTTGTAAGTACAAATACTACAAATAATAAAATACAGCCAAAGAAATGGCAAGCTAGTCCAAAATAAATGATAAGATAGGCACAAACAAATAGTATATTGCCAAAGAAATATGATACAATAGAAAAAAAAAATTGTTAGGTCAATACCTCTACTACAGTTTCCTCTTCATGAACATCTTTAACTGCAAGGTCTACATCTTTTTGTACATAAAAAAATGATAATAGAGATTTTTTTTTTGATAAAGATATTCAAAAACAAATGATAGCATAGTTAATAACAAATGTTAATTGAATACCACCTTAAGGATACCACCATAATCAGCAGATATTACATTCATATTCACTTCTTTTTCCCATACCTCTACCTCCACATTTTTATCTAAACCATGTTCAACCTCCTCTAAATCTTTCTTTACCTCTCATCCGTCCAATTCTTCCTCTTTTTCCACAGGATCCTGCTTCAGTTCAGTAGCGGTTTGGTCACCAGATCCCAAGGGGGCTTCTTTACTCTGATAATAGCATAATCAAATGAAAATTACCAGGCTTACAAATGATAAAAACAACCAAAATAAATGACAAAAGATATCCAGAGTATTTGACACTATTCAAAAATATAATCTCACTTAACTTATGCTTTGATGTCGGTCTTCCCCTCCGCCCTCTCGTATGCTTGTTTTTCTTGGGGATTAAGGACTTCAAGACGATCAGGGAGATATCATCAAGTCGTTCAGTGAGAGCTTGTTCCTTGTTGTTTCCTTTGGTCTTTTGGTTGCCTTTTGTTTTCATTAACTTCTTTCCTTAGCTTTTCAACTTCTTCCCTTTCACTCTTACTTTTATACTTCTCTTCAAGTTTGAGATTCCTTTTTTGTGCCTTTGTTTACAATGATATCAACACCTCCTTGCACTTTCTTTTCCCATCATTTTTGTCCTCATTTCCTTCTCGCTTTTGTGTCGATATTTGTAGAGTATGAGGACTACCAGCTCCAAGTTTACTACCTCCAAGTGTAGACATCAATATACGTTTCAAAATTTAACTTTGAGTCAACAACTAATTGTATAACTGAAATAGGGTGTTAAATAAGTGATACATTCATTCAAAGTACAAATAAACTATTGGCATAAGCATACCTCAACCATTCGTTCACATATAGCTACCCGATATCTACTTTGATTGAGCTTCTACTAGTATCATGAGGTTGTGGCTCAGGTGCTTCAAGTTCATATTTCAAATAGAAATAACACAAATGATAAGTTATACAGCTGATAAATATCAATAATACAAATGAAAAAATCATTCATACCAATGACAAAAATCTATTGGACAGATGACAAGAAAGAGTTTATCTTTAAATGACAATAACCAATTTACAAATGATAAGAATAATTCACACAAATGATAAATTTACCATGGCCTCTTGCCCAAGTTAATTCTTGTAGTATGTTAGTCTCAGACGGCTCCAAAGCTAATACCACCAATTTGGGATTAGAAAAAAACTTTTAAAACGTCATAATTTTATGCAACTTAAATGATGTTATCCTCCATCCCTGTAGTTTAGGGAACAAATATTTGGTTACCTCAATTCTTGGGCACTCCAGGTCATAAATACTAAGGAAACCCCATGTCATAAATACCAAGGTACATCCATGTATGTATAAAGCTTTATTTGATTTCTTACTTTCATCTGATCGATAATTAACAAACTCTACAATTTGACTCAACAAAAAATTATAGAGTTGCTGACCTCAAGGAGAATTTGTTGAACTTCACCAGATTAACTACCAAATTAACATACTTGACTCTACGTTTCTCCCCTTGTTTAAGAGGACAAAAGATTGTTGAATGTCTATCAAATTTAATCGTAGAACATCGTCTGTATAACAAACCCAAAACAAAACACATCAAACAAATGATAAAAAAATATCTCAACAAATGACAAAGAAAGTATAAACAAGTGAACATCTGATTGAAATTTAAAAATTCCTAATAAGAATATCAAATACCAATGATAAAAATGTCCCAAAAAATCACATTTTACCATGTTCCAATCGTGCGTGTTCCCTCACTTCATAGATTTTCTTGAAAGAGTATGTTTCCTTCTTGGGGAATCACCTATTCCTGAAATCCATTATATGCTAAGGATCAACAAATGCAAAATCGTTGTGAATATGAGAAATACGCAGCCCCAAAATCAGACAAACATGAATATGTTTCATCTGAATTATCTTCCCACCAAATTTGAACTTCATATCACCAAGATGACAATCGAATATCTCCATAACCAACGTTGGCATCGTCGCTATTGGATCAATCAACAATAAGGGTACAAAACATGTGGCACGAAGAACATTATTCTCTACAACAGGCAGGACTTTTATCATTTTGCTCAGCCCTAAACCTGTACACCAAGAGACATAATTTTAAGCATTGGTTGGCTAGTTCTCTCCACCCTCCTGCATTTGGTTCACTTCATCGAACTGTTCATACACTTCTTCAGATTGCTCATTACCCACTTATTTATCAGACTTCATCACTGCGAATCAAATGACTAAAAGAAAAGGAAAGAAAAACCTGACTTTTATCAAACACTTGGTAGGCAGTAATGAGACAACAACATGATTTCCTTTAAGTACATCCAGACTAAAATCATACACACAAGAGAGAAAGAGACAGACAGAGATATAAAGATAGAGTAAGTGAGTGGGAGAGCGAGCGAAGGAGTAAGAAAGATAGAGATAATTAAAGAGAGGGAGAGAAAGATAGAGAGAGGAAGAGAGATAGAGGAAGAGAGATAAAGAAAGATAAAGAAAGAGGGAAACCTACCTGAATCGCCGAGTAAGAGAGAAAATGAGATTGTCAAATCTTGAATCTAGAGGAAAACAGTTGTTGAAGGCGGTTCTCAGGTAAAATGGTACCAGGATCAGGATGGTTTTTTTGTGGGTGTGTTTAGATGAAACTCTATCGAGATATGTGTTAAGCCCTTCATGGTCATTGATGTTCTCTTCACTAATGGTTCATGTCCTTTGGCACTAAAAACCAACCGTCCATGTTTTACACACGTAAGACTGAGAAACTCGAGGACAAATGACAATGTTTCACCTAACAAATGACAAAGAGAGTCAAAACAAGAGACTTAGACCCTGCTTTACAAATGAAAAATTATTTTAAGGTTCTTACACGTGTAATTCAAATGTACACGTGGTGAGAAAGTAATGACACATGTATAGTTGAATGAATAAAATATTTACACGTGTATATTTACCCATTTTAAAATAGGAAGTTATATTATTTATTATTTTTGTTCTCCTAAAGTGACATTCGTACTTCATGTGGGGCCCACCTGCCTGCAAAAGTTGATGGCTAACTGCCATAATATAACAACTTTAGTAGGGGTAAAATAGTATTTTCAACTCTCCCAGTATCGGTTTTGGAATTTGTTGTTCCCTGGGATCGATTTTGAAACATGTGCATTTAGGGATGGCAATGGGGTGAAGTTGGGCCGGGGGAGCAAATCCCATCCCCATCCCCGCTTAGGTTTCAACCCCCCATCCCCTCCCCGATCCCCGTTTAAGTTAAATGGGGATTCCCGAATCCGCCCTGCCTTACAAACCCTAATCCCATCCCCGCCCCGTTTAACAAAAAAAAATCATACTCATTAACTAAATTTTAGAATTTAGTGTTTCCTAGTGCATTATATAGCTACATTTTTAGATTCTTCAGCTGCAATTTCAGCCTTAAAAACAAAGAAAATACCATGGACATTCAAGACACAATGGAGAAAAATTGAAGACCAAATTGAGTAGATCAGATTTAGTCATATGGTGAACTTTTCAGCATACCAAATGGCAGCAACCAAGAAGAGGATATAACGCCTTAATTCCATGAAAAAAAACATATTCAGTCATATGGTTCCTAAACCAACATTACAAGAAAGAACTCCTTCTCATATAGTCAATGTTATCAATCTCATCTGCAATTAGTGAATATCTAATATCATATATCTATTCTAAAAAATCGTTGGAGATTGTTCACACCCCTTCTTTTCTCCTCCTACCAATAGCCAAAATGTTGATCTTAATCAATTCCATCTTTCAATAAGTAATATTTTTTGAAGTTTCAAAATCGGTAATATCATTATTAATTAGATTAACAATATTGTCTAAAGTAAACAGTGCATCAGTCATTTTTCTAATAATAAAAGGACATTCGCAAACAAATAAATAAAAATCCAACCAAAAAAAATCCCTCTTGACAAAATAACAAGAAAATAAAAAATGAGCAAAAAGAAAATAGGACAAAATCACAAAGTGCCACAACCCCTTTCATGAGAATGATAGTAAAACAAGATTCCCTTTTTTTCTTTTAAGAGTTTGATCAAGATTCTTATTTTATGTAAATGAAGAGAGCACCACCACAACACCTAACAGAGAGTACACAAGTCATCATAATTCTAACTAAATTCATGAAAATTAAATAACCCCATTAATTCATCATGAAAATTAATAGCTACAAACTAAAAGATAAATGTTTGATGAGGATTACAAAAAAAAAAAAAAAAACCTGATCTCCAGAAGGAGTGATGAGAAAATCTCTAGTTTCAGAAGTCAAGAGGAGATTGGAGAAAGGGGTCTTGTTTTCATCGCTGATCTTTGTTGAAGCATCCAAGAATGATTACCTATTTTATCAAGCAGATCAAGCATCCTGTCCTTCTCCATCTGGTTGGTAATCTTCATAACCTCGTGATTACAGAAAGGCAATCCCAAATCATGAATACATTGGCAGGCTTCGCTGACATCGCCCTGACTCTCGTACACCTCTAATAGCTTGCATACTCCACGGGCCAACCAGTGCTACCTCCCCAGATTGAATTGGGAGAATTGCATTTGAAGAACATAAGAATTGGTGTTGTTGCATTTCGATTCGATCGCTCAGACTCAGAGATAATTGCATCTTCTCAAAGAATTGTATCTTCTCGAAGAATTGGTGTTGTTGCATTTTGATTGAATTGGGACTCAGAGATAATTTCATAGTTTCATTTCGATTCGATTGTTGAGACTTAAGTTGAGGGAGGGAGGCTTGAGTTGAGAAAGGCTTGAGAGTTATGCAATATGTATTAGGGTTATGTTTGATTTCTAAATTCTTATATATATCAAGAGTATACTTGTAAATATATTAAGAGGTATTTATATGGGGCGGGGCGGGGCGGATAACGGATTTTTTTTTATCAGCCCCAAATCCGCCCTAATCCCCGACGGATTTTTACAAGCTCAGCCCATACCCGCCCCCATACCCGATATAGTCATCCCAAATCCTCTCCAAATGGGGCAGGGCGGGGCGGATCCCCAGTGGGGCAGGGCAAATTGTCATCCCTATGTGCATTAAGTCATATTTATTTGGTAAATTGCCGTTTAAAAAAAACAAAACAATAATAGTCATTAAGATTGGTGGACTAAAATACTCTTTTAAAATCATAAAAATAACTTCATGCTCCAAGTGCCACGTGACACTTTATATGAAGAGAAAAATGTAAGTAGAGCTCTTCATTCTCCAAATTCCTTACATTTCAAATAGAATTAAGTATAGATTACCAATGCGTTCCTGAATACCAATACACATTGTTATATCGTAGTTAGGAGAAGGTTGGCATTTCTCTTATTGTTACAATTCTTTTAGTATGTATATGTGAAAGACAACTGATTAAGCTCCTATTTGCACCAAAAGGTATATTAAAAGCCAATTTCATATTAACAGCTGCCAAGAAAAAAATTTAGCTCATCTTAACTCTATGATGATGTATTGGTAATTTGATATTAGAAGGGTTACAAATACTTAAAGACATTGAAAACATGGTTCTTCCCTTTTGTTGTCCCTTTGGGATGACGATTCCTCGTATGTGCATTGTCAGTCCAAGAAATATTGCAGGATGTTCTTGGTGAGGAATGCAGACTTACAGAGGAGCAACACTTGAAAAGTATTGCATTATACAGCTCTCTCAGTAGGTTAATTTCAAAATTGACACATGGACAAATATTTGGAGTCGACTAATTGTTGAGAAATCTAAGAAACTTCGTTGCAAAGTTTTTGACATTTGGTTTAACCAATTTCAAACTCTATCTATACTACTAAAGGAAAAGCCTTAGAATGAGAACATATCTCGGCCGCCGATCAGATTCCCCCACACAAGTTTAGGAGAATCAAAAGCGATATTTATAACCTCAAAATGAAGATTTAATATTAGTCATTGGATATATTCGGCTAAAATCATTGAAAATAAATATTTTTTTGCCTGCCTAACTTACCTAATACAATCTTGTTGTCTAAAATAGTTTTACAAAATTGCTATATTTGAATTGTCAGAGAGTAGTATTGTATACCTTTTATTACCTACAAAAAAAAACCTTAGAAGTAACTCTTGAAGAGTATTCTTGTACTTTCTTTCATCTCTACCAAATTCTTAATTTCAAATCTCGATTTCAAATTTCTCCCCAATTTGATGTGTGATCTGTGAATTTCGATCATTAGATTCGAAATTTTGATATAGAGGTGTAAAATGGCAGGGCAAAATCAAACCCCACACAGGGATCTCTTCGATGCGTATTTTAGGAGAGAGAATTTGGATCATGATTGTAGGACTAGTAGAGTTGAATCTTTTCCATTCTTCCAAGCTTCGAATTTTCCCAAACATGTTCTCGCTCAGATATCGATTCGTGTTTTTTTAGCGTTTTGTTATTGAAATTGGATTGAATTTGCATTTTTTTAATGATATTTAGAACTTAAAATCTTGAAATTCGCGGCTAATCGTGACTTAACCGGTGAAAAATGGATGAAAATGGGTTATGTTAGCTTAATATACAACAATGTTGAATTAAAGTTAGTGGGGGAGTTAACATTGTGACACATAAAACAATAAAGCTCATGTTGTGTGACCATTCTAGGTAGATTTACCCGCGATCGAGAGGTACATGTTGTGTAGGAAAATTTTGATAAGTAGGAGAAAATAGGATGATGTGAGTGAGTGATCATATATGGAAAAAATGCAATATGAATGTAAGTTTATGTATGATTTATTATATATTAATTGTTTGGCATGTTACAAGTAAGAAAAATTGCTAGCAATTAATACTATTTGATTAATACGAACCCTCTCCAAAGGTATAGTTTTGGTCCTTAAAACAACGGTAGTGCAGATTGTATGTGTCAATCGCCATTGAAGCATATATGTCCTAGTACTCTCATGGGGTTTTTAGAAGTTCAGATATTGTTACATTTTTGACATTTTAATGTCTAGGCTGATTGTGATATTTGTTCACTTTTTTTTATTGAACAGATATGGAACCATGCTGATCAGAACCGAACTGGTTTCCTTGGTTGGCCGAAGTTCTACAATGCTCTTAAACTTATAACTGTGGCACAAAGTAAGCGAGAATTAACTCTAGATATTGTGAAAGCCGCATTACTTGGTCCAGCTGCAGTTAAAATCCCAGCACCTCAGATGAATCTTTCGGTGTTACTTCCTTCTTCTCAGATAAGTTATGCGCCTCCTCCTCAGATAGGTGCAGTTGCCCCAAATGCATCCCTAAATCTTGGATACAGAGGACCATACTTCTAAGCGAAGGCATGAATCAGCAACAACTACAGTAACAACAACAACAACAACAACAACAACAATAGTATTTTCATTCTCAAGGCAATCAGTTCATGAGGCCTCCCCAACCAATGCCTGCTGGTGCTACTTCTGCTCCAACACAAGGTTTTCCCGGTCAAGGAATCACCAGTGGAAATAACATGGGGGCTCCACATCGTCCAACTTCAAAGGTCTCGACTGATTGGCTTGGTTAAGGGATGGGTGGAGCTCCAATGGGCCCAAACTCGCACCTCCCTAATAGAGGCCTCAGTCCATCCTCTAGTATGGATGAATTTGGGATGAGTTTTTCGGGGTCAACATCTTCACTGCTACCACGGCCACAACCAACTACTAGCTTGACACCTTCTATTAAGCCACAGGACCAGCTTCTAAGCCGTCAGTTGTTTCTAGAAATGGGTTTTCATCAGACTCAGTCTTTGGTGAAGATGTGTTTTTCATAACTCCAACTCAATTCCGCCCAAAGATGGTTTTACGCCCCTCTTCTACCAAAAATCTTGGGACTCCGTTAAAGAAAACCTCTGTCAAGCCATTCAAATTTTTTTCCAAACAAACCACCTGTTTGGTGAATTTAACCACACCAACATCACACTGATCCCTAAGATCAAGAACCCGACCAACCCAACTCACTTCCGCCCAATCAGCCTCTCTAATGTCAAATTCAAGATCATTACCAAAATTCTTGCCGGTAGACTGAAGCCTCTCCTCCATAAGCTCATTTCTCCCACTCAGAATACCTTTGTCCCTGGCCACCATATCTTTGATAATATTATTATGGCCCAAGAGATCCTCAAATCTCTGGAGAAAAAAAAGGAGTTTCTGGTAGCATGGCAGTAAAACTTGACCTTAGCAAAGCTTTTGATAGAGTGGAGTGAAGCTTCCTAGGGGACACCATGAAAGCTATGGGGTTTTGTGAGAAATGGTTTGCTTGGGTACATCAATGCATTTCCACCACTGCACTCTCCTTCAATATTAATGGCTCTCATTATGGCTTCCTTAAACCGGAACGAGAATTCAGATAAGGCGACCCCCTCTCCCCTTTCCTTTTTCTCATTTGTACGGAAGTTCTCTTGCGTATCATCCTCAAAGCAGAGAGTAAAGGGGCTCTTCATGGTATCAAGACTGCTAGGGGTAGCACTCCGGTCTCCCACCTCCTCTTTGCCGATGATTGTTTTATTTTCTGCAAAGCTACCATGGAGGAGGCGGGCACCCTAAAAGACGCCCTGGATTCCTTTAAAAAAAGTATCGGGTCAGGAGATTAATCTGGAAAAATCCTGCATCCTGTTCAGTAAAAATGGCCATCATCGGTACCATAGGCTGATTAAACGCATTCTTATCATCAAGCGGGACACGAGGGGTAACAAATACCTTGGAGCCCCTCTCACTTTCGACCGCAAAAAGGCTATTAACTTCCAGGATATTATAGACAGAGTCTCGAAGCATATCGAGGGGTGGAAAGCTAAAAGCCTCTCTCAAGCGGGTAGAATTATCCTTATTTAAAGCTGTTAACTCAACAATTCCCTCGTCCTATATGTTTGCATTCCCTTTTCCTATCAAGACGTGTAAGAAGCTGGACTCCATCAATTCTAGATTCATGTGGGGTTCCAACAGTGCTGGGGCAAACAAGACCCACTTCATTAGCTGGAAGAACATATGTCGCCCCAAAAATAAAGGAGGGTTGGGCATCAGGACTTCCCTCGCCCATAATCAAGCCCTGCTTGCCAAGCTCTTCTGGAGGGTCATCAAAGAGGCTGATAAAATTTGGGCTCACAATCTGATTAAGCGCTACTCTCCTAAAGTCTCTCATATGCTCTCAACGCCCAAAGCCACCGATTCCTGGATCTGGAAAGGGATCTTAAATACTAGGAATAACATCTGGTCGGACCTCATCTAGCATATCGAGGATGGTGAGAGCGTCAACTACTGGCTTGAGCCCTAGATACCGGGTATCCCCTTCGGGCGTCCCCAGGGACCGACTCCTGCCCACCGCACGAACACAAAAGTTTTGACTCTGATCTGTCCTAACCAGCGTATATGGAAGGTTTCACTTATTCAATCTCTTTTTCATCCCGAAGTAGCAAAGCATATTTTGAGTATCCCGCACAGCAAATTTCCGGTAAAAGACACCCTCAGGTGGAGAAACGCTCAGAACGATATCCTTACGGTACAATCGGCCTACCTCTCCTCCAACCAAAAGGATTTAAAGCACAAGTCAGATAACGGGCAAGTTTTTGGCAACCCATTTAATTGGTCAGCCGTCTAGAAGATGGAGGTCTCTTTTTGAATTCAACTCTTCCTCTGGAAAGCCATCCAAAACGGTATCCCCACCAATTATAATCTCTGGCACCGGGACGCCAACTCTGTCACCTTGTGCCCTAGATGCGGTGAAGAAGATGAGACCACAACACATGCCCTCTTTTTTGTAAGGAAGTGCACGATTTCTGGTATGCGCTCGACTCCTCTCTTAATTTGAACTTATGGCTCTACTCCGACTCCCTGACTGGCATCATTCACATGATTGCCAGACAGAGAACGGCGGCCCTGTGCCCCTCAAAATGGGGAAATATCAGCTCCGTTTTGTATGTTATCTGGATGAGCAGAAACGATTTGATATTTAATAAGGTGAAATCTAATCCAATTGTTTCTGTGAAAAGGGCAAAAAATTAATACACCTCACCGAGTCACCCCTATTCCTCTACGGTCAGGCCCGGGATTGCCTACCCTCCTCCCAGGATCGGAGAGGGTGGTTTTTCATTCTGCTCGACGGGGCCTGGAAAAATAAAGACTCGCTAGGGAGCTCGGGTTTTGTTCTCAAATCTCATAATCTCTATATTTTGGGTGCAGGTTACGACTCCGCCAGGGCAGCAGACTCCGAAGAGGTAGAGGCGGCTGCAGTGATCAAAGGCATGGAGGCCGCTCTGGGGAGGGGCATGGAGAGAGTGATGGCTCTCACAGATTTTTGGCGTCTCGTCAGTGCTTTCGAGACGGGATCCACTGACCTTTCTTGGGGACCCCTCACCCTGGCTCCAGAGATGTTGTTTCTCGCTGGCTATTTTCAGGAGTTTCGTTTTTAGTTTAAAAATAGATGTTTCAATTTTGAGGTGCATGCTTTAGCAGCCTTGGGAGCCTGTTCCCCAGTTTTTTCTCTTTTTGAGCCCAGCGAGGCCTCAGACCTCGTTAACTTGGCTATTTTTGTATTGCCTTCTGGGGCTTAGTTTTTGCTTATCTATCGTTTCTTAAAAAAAACTCAATTAAAGCAAGGTGCCCTTTCACATTCCTTAGTTGCAACTAGTGCGCCTGTGTCATCAACAATTATTTCGGTAACTGCTGGGACCCAAACATCAACTAATCAAAACCCACTTGATTCATTGCAAAGCACATTTATAATACAGCAGCCCATAGGTAGTCAGGTTCAGCATGCCCAATCAGTGTTAAAACTGAATCAACATGTACCAACTCATAATACTTCCACATTTTCTTCACCTGGGAATTCAGTTGGGCCTGAAAATGCTAGATCCAGCCAGTCTCATCTTCTATAGCCAAGGATGACTCATGCCAATATTTAGAAGTATAAAATAGTGTTTGTAGCGGTGGACAAAGACAGAGATGGGAAGATCACTGGCGAAGAGGCGCGCAGCCTATTTTTGAGTTGGAATCTACCAAGAGGTATGTTGATGGTACAACCTCTTTTATTTTGCAGGTTTAATACATAGCCCTTACCATTTTTTATGAATTAAAGCGTCATTCTCCAATACTGATCTTGCTTGTAATCATGAAAAATTGACATGGATAACACAATTATAATTATCTTATGCTTGCAAACTCTAACTCAATATCTTTGATCATCATGGGAGACGGGGAATATTTCTTATTGTTGAATGGGAAGAAGGGGGTTGTAATTTCTAAACATTTAGATTACAGAATACATCTGATAATGTAGTGCTCTGTTCTTTTTGTACCTCCACATTTGGCATGGAACATGTGTGTTTCTCAATTATTGAATATACCTTGTAATTATCATGGCTTCTTATTAGCTAAGGTTTAATGATCAAAGATAAGCCTTATAATGAGAATACATCTTGGTTGTTGATTAGATTCCCCCACACAGGTTTAGGAGTCATCAAAGGCTATATTTATAACCTCAATATGAGGATTTAATGCCGGCCATTGGATATTTTCAACCAAAATCAATCAAAAAGAGTATTTTTCGACTGCCTAAGTTACCTCTTGTCAAATACAAACTTAGGTGGTGTTTGTTTTTCAAGTGCTGAATGCTAGAAAAAAATTCAAGTGCTGAATGCTGAATGTTTTGAAGAGCTAAATACTGAAAAATGAAGTGCTGAAAAAAAAATGGTATTTTTTTTAAGAAGTGCTAAAAACTGGTAAATGTTTTAAATAACCTTGTTATAAAAGAACACAACTTGGAGCATCACCTTAATGGACAAAATGGACATACAAAATGGCCTATTGCACAAAATAGGCAAAATGGATATACAAAAGGCATCATTGTATAAAATGGATATACAAAATTGACATACAAAAGGCATCATTGCACAAAATAGACAAAATGGATATACAAAATGTACATACAAAAGGAATCATTGCACAAAATAGACAAAATGGATATACAAAATGTACATACAATAGGCATCATTGCACAAAATGGATATACAAAATGGACATACAAAATGGACATACAAAAGGCATCATTGTACAATATAGACAAAATGGTTATACAAAATGGACATACAAAAGGCATCATTGCACAAAATGGACAAAATAGATATACAAAATGGACATACAAAAGGCAACATTGCACAATATAGACAAAATGAATATACAAAATGGACATACAAAATGCATCATTGCACAAAATGGATATACAAAATAGATATATTAAAATATATCAAACTATATCAAAATGGACGAAGATAAAAGACGTTGATTCCATCAGCCAAACTTTATCAAAATACAACCATTTTACAAAATATCAATGCTTAACCACTAACTTTGTACGGATAGTAACAGAAACTCAAATGGACTATACTAATTGCTGATCTCCTTCCATTGGTACTTATTTGAGAGATTCATGGAGTTTTCAGCTACAAAAGATGATGACCTACTTCGATCTTCAAAGCTTTTAACCGGGTTTGTAAACGATCTTGTACAAGGCCACCTAATAAAAAGACATCTAATTAGCTATAGCCATTGTGTGCGCTGCGACACAGTTGAGTTCAAAGATACAAACCTGCTTGATTTTATGACCTCATTTTCAATGACAGTTTCCTTATCAAATATGTTGCCTGTTACATTCCAGAGTAAGAATTTATCATTCGTAGAGACAGTAATAAATAAATAAATAAATAAATAAATAAAATTTAGAAATATTGTAAGAGCTCCATCAATGTTGAAGTGTTTAGTGTAGTAGCCTACTCACAGCCTTCAACCCCAGACAGACACTCGAAGGCTACTTCGAGGCCTACTCGAACATATTGAAGTCAATACAAATCTACATACAAACCTCCCCAAGATCACCCGAGGACGAAGCTTCGACTCCGAATAAGCCTCGAGGACGGGCTCCACACATCACAGCAGAAACATTTCGACCATATTTGTGCATGGTCAAGGTATGACGAGACAGGCAGCCAACTCACCAGACAAGATGGCGCAGTGGCTGGTCCTTACAGTGAGAGTAACAGCCCAACCACTACCATAGTGAGAGTATAGACATATCCGGCGCCCATACCTCCGCCGGGATATCCGGACAAGTACCCTTGTAATCTAACCTAACCTTGGTGACTCAGCCCTTCCTATGTTCTATAAATAGGAGAGAGGGGGAACCAATGAAGGGTTAGAAAGATTCTCCCCAGTCCCTTTACAGTTTACCATTGATCACCCTATAAAAACCCAGTACTCGAACCTTCGATTACTCATCAGTAATAAAAATACTCCTAAAAATCCTCATCAAAGGCCGTAGAGCGTCACATTCGGGCCTCTACACAAGTATTCTGTCTACAGATTGCTTATACTTTAGATTATTTACTTGCATTCCTTTGATTGAAAATTAATCCCGTGTTGTAAGAGTCGACTTCCCCTTCGAAAGAGGTTAGGCCCCTACAATTGGCGTCGTCTGTGCTTCCCACCCTACCAATCTCTTTTTCTCTTTCCTCTCCTCAATGGAAACCACCCTTCGTTCTAGTTCAACCCATGCCGGCATCTCCATCGGCGGAGTGGCTGCCCAAATAGCCTTACTATCTCAACAAGTCGCTCAAGCCGAGGAGCGCCACCATGCACAACTTCACAAAGAGCGTGAAAATCACTGCCTAGAGATAGAAACTGAATAGAACCGCCACCTAGACGATGACAATAAACAGAACCAGGCAATCGACGAGTTACGCAGCACCGTTCGAGAGCTGTAGAGACTACAGCCTCTAGAACCTGCTCGACTATCCCAAACACCAAACCCGCCGTGCATGTCTGCCCGCGCCTGTCTGTGACCCCTACCCACTGTTAGAGTAGCCCAAGGCCTTATCCAAGTCGAGGGTGTTCCCCACATTATTCCTCCTACCGGATCCATCCATCTCGACATACACCCCACATAAAAATTTTCTGACTCCACCCTCCGATCCTCTAGATACCCCATACGCCGCCCTGCTCGAGAATGTCACATTCTGCCCACTCGAACTCACCATCCTTGAATCCCTCGATCTCCCCCTCATCCTGCCTAAGTTGCACAGTAGGACTTTGACCTCAAAATACAACTAGTTATTCGCGTCAGCGCGAGCCCAGCCACCAACTCTTGGAGTCACCTCAATAACCCCATATCCCCTCAACTTCTCGCTGTCGAGATACCCCCTAATTTTCGTGCCCTCAAACTCAGCAAATACCGCTACACAGACCCTCAATCGCACATTCTCGAATTCTAAAATACCCAGAGTATTTATTTCACAGCAAATTACCTGTTATGTCACCTTTTTCCTACCAGCCTTACTGACAACCCCCTTTGATGGTATCACAATCTTCCAAATAGTTCAATATGAAAATTTGAGCAACTGTCATGGCTTTTCATCGCCCAATTTGCCTTCAAAAAGAATAGAGAAGTCAGAGTCGACGCCCTGTTCAATTTCAGAAAATCCAGCAATGAGACACTCAAAGCCTTTGCCAAAAGGTTTTGTATGGACCTAACTCTGTTCGGACGGGGAGTCAGTTCTTACAAAGTAGACTCAATCCTCAATCAAAGGAAACAAACAATTAACCAAAGATAAGATATAACTAAAGGCAAATACTTGCGTAGAGGCCCGAATGTGACTCTCTACGACCTCTGATGAGGATTTTTAAGACAGATTGTATTACTGAAGAGTAAGTAAGAGGGTTTGATTACAGATTTAATGAGTGGCCGAAGGTAAAGATGTAAAGGCTGGAGAAGATTTTTTTAACCCCCGTCTGGTTTCCCCTCTCCTTTATTTATAAAAGCATAGGGAGCTGAGTCACCAGGCGTGGGTCCAGTTTACATGATTACGTTATCAAAAAATCCTGGTGAGTGACGGACGCCGGTCCTGTCGGTACTGTTACTGCTGCATTTATTGGTGATGGCCCTGGAAGGTGCAGTGGTTGGACTTGTCACTGCAGACGCATGGGTCAATCAATGCGCTGTCTCATGTGATGAGGTAGTTGTCTGTCTTATCTTGCATCGGCCGTGTGATAGTGAGGTTAAAGGATATCTGCAATTAGGACGTTAATCCTTTCTCAAATTTTGTCTAGTGAACTGGCTGTCTGTCTTGTCATACTTCAACCGCATGTAGATATGGTCGAAGGATGTCTGCTGCAATGTACTGATCCGTTCCCAAAGTTTTATCTGGTGAGCATGTTGTCTGTCTTTTCATACTTCGACCGAATGTAGATATGGTTGAAAGATGTCTGCTGCAATGTATTGATCCGTTCTCAAAGTTCTGTCTGGTGTCGAAGGTTCGTCTTTAGGGGATCTCTGAGGAACCTGTTGTAAGGATTGAGTAGACTTTAATACATTCGAGTAGGCTATGAAGTGGAATTCGACTGTCTGTCGAAGGCTACGAGTAGGCCACTACATTCGCCTCCTCTCAACAAAGGTCTCGAAGCCAGGTGGAGAGGTGTTCGCTGAGAAAACTGTTTGGTCTTAGAATCTGGGCGGTTTGACTGTCTTGTTTTTCGGGAAAGTAGTAAAAAATGGGTTTTTAAGGGATGCAGTTGGTTATAGGGTAATAAATACATTAAAGCCTATAAATATGGGCTATTGTGGAGGTACACTGTATCTTCTTTCATATGTAATAGTCTTCTGCTTTGTTCTCCATATTCTTAACATTTGGATGGATACAACGCTGAACACACGTTACCAGAAGAGGATGGGGTTTGCTCGGGACCATCGAGTGGGGCAAAAAATGGCAGAACTGCATATGAAGTTTTTTGGCGAGCATGACCTGACCTAGGACATGCCAGACCTTGTGGAAGCAGGGCCTGAGAAGTTCTTCAATGGTGACCCATATTATTATATGTGGGAACCGTTGAGGTTTCAATTTAAGATTGTTGAACGGCGCTATCTCTTTCTGATGGCGCTGGCCAAAAGTCTCGTTTGTGCTGAGGAGATCATCGAGGAGCAAAATACGGTGAGTGGGGCTGGTCCTTCCGGTAGTAGGGCTTCGGGTTGATGGTGGGAATGTTTTGCATTTCTGTAGGCTTTTGTTTTACTATGTTGGGGTGGTGGTAGAAATGTAATTTTTCTGTTGGGTTTGCTATTTGGAATGAACAAAGTATTTTCTCCGTAATTATATTGCTATGTCTGATTAATAATGTAGACGAACGTAACCGAATACTCTTATAAGCGCAAGGTATAGTGATGTGCTCGAAGGTAATGATGAACAAAGTTTATTATTATCTGAGTTATGATGGTCAGAATGAACTATAGTCGAAGGTATGATGAAATGCTACCTGTAATAATCGATGGTTATAATGGCCGAATGCTCGAGGTTGGTGATGTACTCGAATAGAGATCCTCGGGAATGAGGTTTGAATGCATGCGCCAATGAATCAGTTACGTCTAGGAGGTTGGAGAGGTTGCATGTTAACTTTTTGTGGTTAGAAATGAAAGGTTGCCATTAATTCAGTTACGGAAGAGGGAAAATTGTGGTGGGTTTGCAACTATAAAAGGAACTATTGTAGGGATTACTTCTCACCGTTCTGCATGTTTTCCTTGTTATTCTTCTTCGTTGCTCGGATTAAAATGGTGGCAGATATTCCCGTTTAAGAAGAATCGGCTGCTGCGAGAGTGAGGCGCATACAGGAGGCCTTGCTGGGGCTGCACCGACGGTTTGGCCTGGAAGAGGACATTGATGCAGAAATGCCGAATCTTTTTGAGGTGGAACCCAGAGCTCCAATTCTTGAGATGCCATTCGCATACTGGTGAGGGATACTGCAGATGATGAGGCCATTCCCCAGTTATCGGATGTCTCTCCTCGAGGGCTTCGCAGAGGATATTGTTGACCAGGAGGATACAGATGTAGCGGCCGTTGTCGAAGAGGAGCAGCCCGCTATTAGCTAGGGTCCTCTGTGATATGATGGTGTTGTTAATTTCTTTTCCTCTGCTTCTGTTATCTCTTGATTGTTGGTTTGTGTTATTGTTTTTTTTTTGTATGAGGGTTGTAGTGTTAGCTGCTTTTTGAATGAAAATCGTTTCTTTGAGTAACTCGTGTTGTCGAACTGTGGGTAATAGTAATACAGTCTAATATGGAATGGGTGATACAGTTGTTGAAATATGTAGTTTATATTCTTCGAAGATAAAAATAGATTTGTCGAAGGGAAAAGTAAACTGTGGCGAGGCTGAAAAATTTATCTGTAGGCCTGAGGTTTTTGACTGATCAAACTTACGACTGTATTAGGTCGAAGGGTCGAAACTTTTGAGTTAAGGGATGTGCTAGATGTCGAAGGCCAATAAATTGGAATAAATTTTGTTGAGGCTAGATGCTAAGGATTGTTCGAGGCGCGAAATGGTCGAGTACTCGAGTACAGGAGTGTGTCCAAGATTGAGTTTAATTTGACTAGCAGTTCTGACAGCCCAGACGGCTGGTCAGTCAGACTGGTACGAGCGCCTGGGGCAGTGTACAATAAGTAATGATGTTATTTTTCTCGTATGACGGAAAAAGGTAATGATGTGGCTGTTTGGACTGGACTGTTTGGCTCCGAGTAAGAGAGAAAAAAGGTTTGAGAAGCTTTAGGATTTTCAAGCATATGGTATTAAGGGTGTTGTGCGCACGTGAGAGGTGCGAGGGGTAAAGTGGTCAAACTACATTAGAACCGAAAAGCCGGGGTAGTGGGGTCGTGGTAATACTAGTGGTAAGTAAATTGAGGTGGTTTAGTTTTTTGAAAGATATATAAGTGAAAGAAGATTGATTACTGTGCTATCTTGTTGTGAGAATCAGAAGGTTGGGAGAAGAGAGCATACGTTATTTCGAACATGGGGGTTGTTGATTCTTTAGTTGTCTTGATCTTGCTCGTTCGAGGAGAGGGCTGCTAACCACTGGTAAGTCACTTGATCTCTATCATGCTTACTCTATTTTGTTCTCTGTTTGAGGGGGTGGGTAGGAGATTTTGTACTTGAGGTGAAGAGGCTATTTCCGGGAGTATGGAGGCTTGTTAGAACAGGGTTTCGACCCGGTCTGGGATTGGTGAGAGTTTTTTTATAAGGATGTACTGAGTCTGAGATTTGAGGGTGGAAAGAATATCTGGATGGGATAGATGGGATAAGGGTGATAGACACGGGATTGTCGAATTTTCTACCCTAATTGCGTGCCTCTTCTTCTGCAGGCAAAAATGCATAACCATCGGGATTCGAGGCGGAAACTGGTGGATGAAGAGGTTAAAGAGATCGAAGCTAGTACTTCTGGTCGAGACCCAATAGAAGCGGGTAGCAATTTAGAGGTGTTAGATGTGGTAACCAAGGCTCCGTAGTCGATGATTCTGCCGCCTGGAGATATTTCGGTCACGAGACGTCGAAGGATGATAGTGACTGAAGATAGCGATGAGGAGGAAATACTATGAGGGAAGGGATGTGATGTAGGACCTTCGGGTGGTGGTGATGGAGATAAGTTGCAGGGGGGCTATAGTGAGGATTCGACTGAGTCGGATGAGGTCGAAGGTGCCGCTTTGGGTAAAGATAGAATTAGGTTAGATGGGTTTGCCACAAAATTAGAACTCTCAAAGGTAGGGGAACAACTGAATGTGGCGGGGGTAGGGTTAACCTATAAATCGAACCCTGGGGAAGGGATTATGGCTTATAGGGGCCAAATTCATTTGGGATTGGAGCTTCCTCTTCGACGACTGGTGAAAGAAGTGTTGAATTTCTGAGGGGTTGCTCCGGTGCAGATGAATGGTAATTTTTATGAGATGATGAGGGTGATAGAGGGGATGAATTTGAAATTGGTTTGACATTATCACCTTTTATTCGAGGAAGGCTAGTCAAAACCCAGGGACCTATCACATCCAATGTCACCCAGAGAAACCTTGGTTCTTTTATCTCTGCTCAACAGACCAGGGGTGGAATAAAGATTTACTGATAGTAAGGGGTAATTATGAGAATGTAGAAAATGATGATCCGTATAAATTGTATCATAGGGTATATAATGAAAGTAAGTTTATTGTCGAAGGGTTTGTTGTTGATGTGTTTATGAAATTAGTGATAACTGTGTTTTTGATTTACTCTGCAGGTCCGAAAAGTTTGTCTTAGAATAATCCGGTGAATTATATTGATACTCTGCTCAAGGCTAGTAAAGACTGGGTGAATTCAGTATTTGAGAGCCAGAAGATCAAAAGGCAAAGGAGAAAAAAAGTTGATTCCCAGCTTCGAGACGTACCCGCTACGCCGAAGCGACCAAAGAGAAATAGAGGGGTAGGTGTTTCGAATGAGCAAAAGGAAATGGGTGGTGAAGAGTTGTCGAGGAACTATCAGTTTGTGCCGAGGTCGCGGAGGGGTGCGAAGCAAGCTGTGCCAGTGTCCGAAGGAGCTGGGGAGGCTTCGATGATGAAAGAAAATAGGTGTCTACTCAAACCGAGAAAGGGAAAGGCTGAGTAGTGCCCGAATCCCCATGGTGCAGCAATCGAAGGCTATTCAATGTAAGAGACGTAAGCTACTCAGGGAGGATGACCCTGACGAAGCTTCGAATGAGATAAAGAAGCAGATGTCTCAGATAACTATATATAGCTTTGTGTATTGATATTTCGAAGTTACTTGCAAATTGTTCAAGTTTTGAGGTTCACAAATATCTTGAGTATTTTTAGCAGACGGAAGTCTGGGTAGAGACTTGTAGCAAGGCGATGAAGTTGATAAAGGCAAAGCTGCGATAAGCAAAGGAAAATCTGGATCTGTCTCGTGGGAAGGAGGCATCATGGGTATCTCAAGTCAGGAAGCTGAAGCTAGATATAGATGTGCTTACTGACTCTTATGATGAGAGGTTCGAGCGACAGCGGTCAAGGTTAGAGCGAGAGTGGTCGGCCAAGCTGAAGGCGTGTGAGAAGGCAAAAGCAAAACAAAAGGTGGGTTTCTAGCGGCAGTATGATAAGGAATGCATGGAGAATGTGAGGTTGAAAAAGTTTATCGATGGTATGGGGTATGATACCGATACGTTGCATCCTTATCCTGTTTCCCCGGGACTTCTGGAGGGGTATGAATTGCCGATGAAGGGAGGAGAGGTGAACGTTGTTGAGGAGGTAATTGGGAGTACTGGGAGTGATGTTGAAACTTCTCATCTTGGAGCGCCCATTGGTAGAACTGCTGATGGTCTAGTCGAAAGTTCGCATGAGGTTGCTGGTGTTGGGGCGTTTATGGAGCCAGAGGGTACAACCACGCCCACATGAGGTATTTGAGGTAGGATTCGCATGGCTTCTTCTGCTGGTTGTAATGTTAAGTTGTAATATTGTGAACCATGTTTGTTGTTTTCTGTTGGTATTGAAACTCAGTAGGGGGGTTTCTTTTTTTGCCTTTGTTATCTGTTGAACTTCTGCGGTTGATGCTGAACATATTGATGTTTGTTTCCTGAACATACTGATTCTGAACTTCTGAATTGAAATCTAATTTACTGATAAATTATGTTATTGTAGTCTGACCTTGAATTGTTAGAATTTGAATGCACATGCTGTTGATTTTGCTTGTTTTGGACTCTTGCTGATTGATCTTTGAATTATATTACAATTGATCTTCTGAAGGATAATATGTTGAGTGTTCTCTGTATTTGATGGCATTATAGATAGTATTTTTGCATTTTTGAAGTAGAAATTTGATCTGTTCGAAGGAGAAAGTCGATCTGTTTGAAGTAGAAATTTGATCTGTTCGAAATAGGAAGTTGATCTGTTTGATTGACTGTAGTATGATCGAAGTCTGAAGAGTATCGGAGATATATAGATCGAACTCTGAATGTTCTGCTCAACATCGAAGGCCGAAGCCACAGCGATATTAAATTTTTGAATAATTTTCGGGTTGCCTCTGAGTATCAGTCGGGCCGAGGGAATGTGATACCTAGAGGAAACCCAAAAATTAACTGGACTTCGAAGGCCTAAGCCACAGCAAAGCAATATCTGATGGCCTCTAATGCATTCCTGAGGGTTCGGTCTTTCGACCATCCTTGCCCCTCGAGTTTGCTCGAATGTTGGAACCTTGAGCAATACAAGGTCGCCACCAGGTACCAGTCAGGGCGAGGGTGGACATGATACCTGGGGAAAACCAAGAAAAGGACTGGACTTCGATGGTTCCAGAGCCTGGACAAAGTATATCTGATCGCCCCCAATGCATCCCCGAGGGTCCGGTCTTTCAACCTTCTTTGCCCCTCGAGTTTGCTCGAAATTGGAGACTTGAGTAATTCAAGGTCGCCTCCAAGTATCAGTCGGGGAAAGGGTGGACATGATACCCAGGTTCAACCAAGAAAAGGACTGGACTTCGAAGGCCTAAGCCACAGCGAAGCAATATCTGATTGCCCCCAATGCATCCCCTAGGGTTAAGTCTTTTGACCTTCCTTTCCCCTCGAGTTTGCTCGAAATTGGAGAATTAAGCGATTCAAGGTCGCCCCTAAGTATCAGTCGGGGCGAGGGTGGACATGATACCTAGGTTCAACCAAGAATTAAAAAATGAAGCAGTAGACAAAGTCGCAATGGAACAACTTGTTTTATTGAATATGTGGGGTTACATCAGTTGTACATGATTGTAAATATGGCCTGTTATAGACGACCAATTGCATTGTGTTCCAGGGGTTTGGTAGGGGCTCTTCGTCTTCCGTCATTAAGTAATAGGAACCCTTATCTGTTTTATCGTAAACGATGTAGGGTCCTTCCAAAGATTCGGCTAGCTTACCAGCATTTTGTGGTTTCGAAGATTGATTAACATGTCGAAGCACTAGGTCTCCAATGTTGAAACTTCTTGGTCGAACTCTTTAATTGTAGGATTTTTGTAGTGAAGTGTGGTAGCGGCCAAGGTTGGCGATAGCTCGGTCTCTGGTCTCATCGATCCATAACATGTTGCACGCAAGTTCGAACTCATTATCTTCGTCTGGGAGGTTAGGGTCTCGGGTGGGTTTTTCAAATTGAGTTTGCAGCACAGCTTCGGTCCCATATGTCAGGAGGAAAGGGGTGCATCCTATAGATTTTCTTGGTATTGTGCGATAAGCCCAGAGGACATGTTGTAACTCATGGACCCATCGTCCTTTTTTTGCATCGACTCTCTTCTTAAGACCGTCGATAATTGTTTTGTTGATTGCTTCAACTTGACCGTTGCCCTGAGGATAGTAAGGTGTTGATGGTGAGAGAAGGATGATGTGTTTCTTGAGGAAGTTTCTAACTTTGCTTCCAAAAAATTGGAGACCATTGTCACATCGCATCATATGGGGGCAGCCGAAGCGACTGATGATATTTTCCCATAAGAATTTGATAACTTCTTCTTCTCTGGTTCGGCATAGAGGAGCATCTTCAACCCATTTAGTAAAGTAGTCGGTTGCGACAAGGATGTTTTCTCTACTACCTGAGGCTTGTGATGTAATTGTTTTTTGTGGATAGTGTATCTGCGATAATTTTCTAGGATAGACCGTTTGACTTTGGGATCTTCAGAGAGATTAGCCTTGTTGAAGTAGTGAAAGAACAGTGTTCGCCAATCGTCTAGATCGTGACTTTCGCCCCCAGTATTGATGGTATTGATTTCCATCTGGTCGATACTTGAGCGTTCGAGTACTTCGATATGGAGTGTCCAGAATTCTGAGTGGCCGAGCATAGCTTCTATGTAAGCGAGGGCATCTGCATGTCTATTTTCTCCTCGAGGGTAATGTGCGATTGTGAATTTTTTGGGGAACTGGTTCATTTGTTATTGCATAAAAAGCGCGTAATCGGCCATGCGACCATTAACTTGGTTTTCTCCTGTGTAGTGTCTCTGAACAAGTTGGAAATCTGTGAAGACTGCAAGTTTGGGGATGCTGAGGTCAAGTGTGAGGTCGAGGTCGTGGATCAAGGCTTCATACTCTACTTTTTTATTGGAATATTTGAAGGCAAGTTTGACGGCTTTCTCTATGCGATCATTAGTGGGTGTTACTAGGACAATACTAATTCCTGAGCCATTAGGTCTTGCTGATCCTTCTGTGAATAAACGCCAACCAGTGAGAGGGTTCCACGAATCTGCTTCTTCGGGTTGATCGTCTTCTAAATCATCTTCATGTTCTTCCAGGTCTACGTCTTCGACAGGGAAGTTGGCTAGAAAATCTGCTACTGCTTGGCCTTTCTGGGATATTTACTTTTCGAATGCGATGTCGTGTTCGCCAAGGTACACGGACCACTGTTGCACTCGTCTGGATTTTTCTATTTTGTCGAGTACTTCTCGAAGGGGATAACTGGTAATGACACGGATGGGATGAGCTAAAAAATATGATTTGAGCTTACGGGATGAATAGACAAGTGTGAAGACTAAAAGCTCGAGTTTTGAATACTGGGTCTATGCGGGGGTTAGAGTTTTACTGATTAAATATATAGGTTTTTTTATGTTAGAATCAAGTCAAATGAGTACTGAACTGATTGAAGTTTTTGTGGCAGCAAGGTATAAAGAGAGTGTATCACCTTCGATAGGGGTACTGATAATAGGTGGACAACCAAGATAAGTTTTAAGTTCAAGGAAGGCTTGTTCGTACTCAGGGGTCCAATTGATCTCAGGGTTGTTTTTATTTTTTATTTTGTGGGCACCCTGATCGCATAAAAAGGAAATAAGCCAAGCACATCGGTTAGATGATTTCGAAATGAAATGGTTAAGGGTTGCTACCTTGCCAGCTATTTTTTGGACGTCTTTCTTGGTTCGGGGTGAAGGCATGTCTATGAGGGTTCGAATGTGGGTGGAGTCGATCTCTATCCCGCGTTTGCTGATAAAGTGACCCAAAATTTTTCTAGATGACACGCCAAATTGGCACTTATCTGGGTTAAGTTTCATATTATACGTACAAAGTATTCTGTTAGGTCTTGGATATGGGTATTCTTATGAAGGCTTTTGCATAACATGTCATCGATATAGACTTCGACTGTCATGCCAAGCAAGGGTTTGAACATAGTTGTGACAAGGCGTTGGTAGGTGACACTGGCATTTTTAAGGCCGAAGGGCATAACATTAAAACAGTAAAGGCCTTGTTCGGTTAAAAATGCAATTTTAAGTTGATCTTCAGGGAGGAGGAGTACCTGATTATAACACGAAGCTGCATCCATCATAGATAGGCGCTCATGTCCAGCAGTGGCGTCGAGGAGGGCTGAGATAGTTGGGAGGGGGAAACTGTCCTTCAGTGTATGCTTGTTGAGGTCAGTAAAGTCGACGTAGATTTTTATTTTGCCATTCTTCTTAGGTATTGCCACGATGTTCGATATCCAGTCTGTGTACTTCACTTCTCTGATAAACCTAGCGGCTATGAGCTTGTCAACTTCAAGGTTCATAGCCTTTTAAATTCATGGTACCAGTATATGTTTTTTTTGCTTGACTGTTATGGAATAGGGGATGAGATCGAGGTGGTGGCAGGCGAGGTTGGGGTTGGGGTTGATACCAGGCATTTCTTGAAATGTCCAGGCAAAGACGCCTTTGTCTATTTGAAGGAACTCAGAAAGTTCAAGGCGTTTTGACTCGCTAAGGAGGGTTCCAATAAATGTACCTCGACCGGGTCCGTCGAGTTCGATATAAACAGTGGGTTCGATGGGCTGTGTGGTGTCTGTTGAAGTCGAAGGGATAGGAAGATGTTGTGATTGCTATGGGCGGTTGACAAGTTTTCTGGTTTGGTCAATCTCTAGGAGTTCGCGTGAGCGGGCAAGGTGTTGGGATCCTTTCAAATTCCAAGTACCCTCGTGATTACTGAATCGAAGGGTCTGATGATAGGTCGAAGGTATAGCTCGCATGGCGTGAAGCCAGTCGGGTCCGAGTATGCCAAGGTACTCAGACTTTTGGTCAATGACTATGAAATTGGTTTGAAGGGTAATGGGACCTGTGGTGACGGGTAAACTGATACGACCAACAGCGACTTCTATTAATCCATTGAAACCTTTAAGTTCATCGCGGTTATGAGGTCTGTTTTCTTCATGGTTTAGACTGTTTGGAGAAAAAGGACATCAGATGATGAGGTTCTCGACCTTAATCATGATGACTAATGGATCGGAATGGGGAAAACGGACGTGTGAAGTGTCATAGTCGATGAAATAGATACATTTGAGTCGAGAGTGACGACTGGTTTCTGGCAGGAGGGTAGGGAATTTCTCCTGATAGGTGAGCTTGTAACATTCTTCGATGCGCTTTCCATTTCTCTTGGTGATTCGACTGTCTATGTTGTTGACTTCAATGAACTTGACTATGTAGATGTGCACCTCGGCTGGGTCAGTAGTAGGGGTGGATAGGGATTTGAGGTAGGACCCATCGAGGTAGCTTGGCAGATCAGCGATATATTAGTGCAAACGTTCTGCTCTGAAGATAAGTTCAAGAGAGCACTGAAGGGTGAAGCATTTATTGGTATGATGATAATTGCATTTGTGGTTAGCACAGAAAGATTCGTCTGGTCAGACTTTAAAGGGGAAGGGAACGCGCCAAATGGGGTCTGCCCATATGAATGGTAGAAGGGTGTTGAGGGGAGCAGTGAGTGTAGGTAAAATAGGCTTTAGTCGCTTCTTGTGAGCTTCGGTGCTGTAATTAATGATGGGGCATTTGCGGCTCTCAGTCTCCTTTGAGATAGGAGCGATCAGGGGTGTGGGAACAGAGTAGGTGTGTTGCCGAGGTTTATTGAAATTTGCTGTTTGCGGAGGCTGGCTCTGTTTATGGGACTCTTGAAGGCGCTCGAGATCGATATAGCCGTTTACCTTCGAGAGAATCTCTTCGAGTGTTTTAGGTTTATGGAGAACGAAATGTTCTTTTACTCGGTTGTGATCGGGCAGATATGCCAAAATAGCATTCGAGCAGTCAAGGTTTTCAATTTTTTGCGAGATTCGTCGGGGAATCTTCTAGTGAAGGCTCTGAGGGTCTCATTGCCAGACTTTCTGAAATTGAAAAGAGCATCAACTCTGACCTCTCTGTCTTGGTTGAAGGCGAATTGGGCGATGAAAAGTTGTGATAGTTGCTCAAAGTTACGAATCGAACCATTTGGGAGATTGTGGTATCATCGAAGGGGATTATCAGTAAGGCTTGTTGGAAAAAGGCGGCATAAAAGATAGTTAGCCGTGGAATAGAGGCTCAGGGCATTTTAAAATTCGAGGATGTGGGATTTAGGATTTGTATTACAAAATTTACTGAGTTTGGGAGCACGAAAGTTAGAGGGTATTTCGATAACCAAAAGTTTAGGGCAGATCGGGTTATTAAGGCGGCTCCAGAAGTCGGTGGCTGGACTCGCGGTAACACGGATGAGTGGTTGTGGTCGAAGTCCTGCTGTGTAACGTATGCAGGATGAGGGGGAGATTGGTAAAGTCGAAGGTTGTTGGGTCGAGTATGTGGTATAAAGTCAGCATTGTGTTCCCCGAGCCACTCTCGAGTAGGATGGCATCTGTGTTGCCTGGAGGAGCGAAGGGTTGAGTCAGAAGAGTCTTCTGTGGGATGAATCTCGAGGTGGAAAGATCCAGTTAGGGGAATAGTACGGGGAATACCATCGGCCCTGGTGTGAACAGGGGGTAACTCGAGGTTTTGAGGGGGGCCAAGGCGGGTACGGGCAGAAACGCGCGATGGGTTAGGTGCCTGGGACAGACGAGCAGCTTCCAAAGGTTGTAATCTCTTAAGCTCGCGAACGGTGTTGCGCAGCTCATCGATTGCTCTATTTTGTCTATTTTCGTCATCGAGACGGCGGCTCCGTTCAATTTCCAATGCCAAGCAGTGGATTTCTCGCTCCTGATTAAGTTGGTTTTGGTGGCGCTCTTCTGCCTAAGCGACTTGTTGAGATAGCAATGTTATTTGAGCCCCACTCCGTCGATAGAATTCCCTGCCTGGGTGGAGTTGGAACAGCGTATGGGTGCCATTGAGGATAATCTGTTGGGGCGGCAAACAGAAAGAAGGGAACAAGGGAGGGAGATTGGTAGGGTGGGAAGCATAGACGACACCAATTGTAGGGACCTAACTCCGTTTTGAATGGGGAGTCGGTTCTTACAAAGTAGACTCAATCCTCCATCAAAGGGAGCAACCAATTGACCAGAGATAAGATATAACTAAAGGCAAATACTTGCGTAGAGGCCCGAATGTGACTCTCTACGACCTCTGATGAGGATTTTTAAGACGGATTGTATTACTGAAGAGTAAGTAAAAGGGTTCGAGTACAGATTTAATGAGTGGCCGAAGGTAAAGATGCAAAGGCTGGAAAAGATTTTTCTAACCCCCGTCTGGATTCCCCTCTCCTCTGTTTATAGAAGCATAGGGAGCTGAGTCACCAGGCGTGGGTCCGGTTTACATGATTACGCTGTCAAAAAATCCCGGTGAGTGACGGGCGCCGGTCCTGTCGGTACTGCTACTGCTGCATTTATTGGTGATGGCCCTGGACGGCGCAGTGGTTGGACTTGTTACTGCAGACACATGGGCCAATCAATGCGTTGTCTCATTTGATGAGGTAGTTGTCTGTCTTATCTTGCTTCGGCCGTGTAATAGTGAGGTCAAAGGATATCTGTTGTTAGGATGCTAATCCTTTCTCAAAGTTCTGTCTGATGAGCTGGCTGTCTGTCTTGTCATACTTCAACCGTAAGTAGATATGGTCGAAGGATGTCTGCTACAATGTACTGACCCATTCTCGAAGTTCTGTCTGGTATCGAAGGTCCGTCTTTGGGAGAACTTTGAGGAACCTGTTATAGGGATTAAGTAGGCTTCGATGCATTCGAGTAGGCTATAAAGTAGGCTTCGGCTGTCTGCCGAAGGCTACGAGTAGGCTACTACAGGTTCCTCGATGAATCACAGAAAATCGAGAACCTTGACTGCACGAATGCTATACTCGTATACTCAAATGCCCTACTTGATCACAGTCGAGTCAAAGAGCACCTAGTTCTCCACAAACCTCAAACCCTTGAAGAGATGCTCTCCAAAGTCAACGGTTATATTGACCTCGAGCGCCTCCGCGAGTCACATAAACTAAGCCAACCTTCGACCCCAGCTATCAATAAACCACGACAAAACTTGCCTTCCACTCCAACACTACTGATCGCTCCTGTCTCACAGGATACTGAGAGCCGCAAACGCCCTAACATCGACAGCAGTGTTAAAGCTCGCAAGAAGCAACCAAAGCCAGTCTTACCCACACTCACTTCCCCACTCAGCACCCTTCTACCACATATACAGGCAGACCCCATTTGGCGTATCCCTTTCCCTATCGAAGTCAGACCAGGCGAACCTTATTGCGCCAATCACAAATATAACTGTCACCATACCAACAAGTGCATCGCCCTCCAGCGCTCTCTCAAACTCATCCTCAAAGCAGGTCGTCAACACCAATATATTGTCGACCTACCCAGCTATCTTGATGGGTCTTACCTCAAACCTCAATCCACACCTACTGCTGACTCAGCCGAGGTGCACATTTATAGAATAAATTTCTTCGAAATCAACAACATAGACAGCGGACGTTCCAAAAGCAAATGTAAGCACGTCGAAGAATGTTACAAACTTACCTACCAGGAGAAACTTCCCACCCTCCTACCACAACCAAGCCATCGCCCTCGCCTCAAAGGCATTTCATTCATCAACTGTGATACATCTCAAGTCTGTTTTCCCTATTCTGATCCATTAGTCATCATGAATAAGATCGAAAACCTCATTCTCCATACAATGCTCATAGACACAGGGAGTGCAGCTGATGTCCTTTTTCTCCAAACTGCTAAAACCATAAAGAAAACCGACCGCATAACCGCTGCCAATGTCGAATTAAAAAGATTCAATGGAGCCACATAAGTCATTGTTGGTAAAATCAGCCTACCAGTCACAACAGGCCTTGTCACACTTCAAACCGGTTTTCTCGTTATAGACAAAAAGTTAGAATACCCCGGTATCCTAGGGCGTAACTGGCTCCACGCCATGCGTGCCATACCTTCGACCTACCATCAGACCCTTTGTTTCACTACCCCTGACGGTACTTGGAATTTGAAAGGCTCTTAACGCCTTGCCCATTCATGCGAGCATCCGGAGATCAATCAGACCCGAAAACTCGTCAACCGCCCGTAGCAATCACTGTCTCTTTCCATCCCCATACCTTCGACAGATACCACCTCACCCATTGAACCCACTGTTTATATCGAACTTGACGGTCCTGGTTGAGGTACATTCATTAGAACTTCTCTTGACGAAGCAGAATGCCTCGAACTTATAGATTTCCATCGAGCAAACAAAGATATCTTTGCATGGGCGTTCCAAGAGATGCCCAGCGTCGACCCCAGTTTGGCATGCCATCGCCTTGACCTCATTCACTATTCCTCAGCAGTAAAACATAAGAAGCATAACCTGGCACCACGACTTTGAGAAGCAATGAACCTTAAAGTAGAAAAACTCATAGCCGCAGGATTTATCAGAGAATTAAAGTACGCTGACTGGATATCAAATATTGTGGCAGTCCCCAAGAAGAACGGTAATATCAAAATTTGCGCTGACTTCACCGACCTCAACAAGCACACACCGAAGGATAGTTTCCCCCTCCTGGTCATCTCAAAACCCCTCGATGCCACTGCCGAACATGAGCGCCTATCAATAATGGATACGGCCTCAGGTTACAATTAGGTACCCCTCCTCCCCAAAGATCAACTTAAAACTCTTTTTATCACTGAACAAGGTCTTTACTGTTTTAATGTTATGCCCTTAGGCCTTAAAAATGTGGGAGCCACTTACCAATGCCTTGTCACGACTATACTTAAACCTTTGCTTGGTAAGTCGGTCGAAGTCTACATCGACGACATGTTATTCAAGAGCCTTTAAAAATAGACCCACATACAAGACCTAGCCGAAGTCTTCTCAATATTTGTACATATAACATAAAACTCAACCGAGACAAATGTTAATTTGGCATTTTGTCTAGTAAATTTTTGGGCCACCTTATCAGTAAACGAGGTATCGAGATTGACCCCACCCATATTTGATCCCTCATCGATATGCCTTCGCCCCGAACCAAAAAGGATGTCCAGAAAGTGGCTGGTAAAATAGCAGCCCTCAACCGTTTCATTTCCAAATTCTCAGACAGATGTGCTTGGCTCTTTTCCCTTTTACGCGACCAAGGCGTCCACAAAACAAAAAAGAAAAATAACCCCGAGATCAACTAGACACCTGAATGTGAATAGGCCTTCCTCGAACTTAAAACTTATCTTGGCCGACCACCCATTATCAACACCCTTATCGAAGGTGAAATACTTTCTTTATACCTCGTTGTTATAAACACCTCTATCAGTTCCGTGCTTATTCGCCTCGACTCCAACATCGAGAAACCTGTATATTTTATCAACAAAACTTTAACACCCGCAGAAACTTGATATTCAAATCTTGAGCGTTTGCTCCTCACCCTTGTCTATTCGGCCCGTAAACTCAAACCAAATTTTCAAGCTCACCCCATCCGTATTATAACAAGCTACCCCCTTCGAGAAGTACTCAGTAAAAAAGATAAATCTAGACGAATACAACAGTGGTCTATGTACCTTGGCGAACATGGCATTACATTCGAGAAGCAAATATCCCAGAAAGGCTAAGCAGTAAAAGACTTTTTTTCCGACTTCCCAGTCGAAGATGACTTAACAGAAGACCAACCCAAAGCAACAGATCCCTGAAACCCTAACACTGGTTACCGTTTATTCACAGATGGATTCGCTAGACCTAATGGCTCAGGAATTGGTATTGTCTTGGTCACACCCATTAATGATCGAATAGAGAAAGCCGTCAAACTTACCTTCGAATATTCTAATAACGAAGCTGAGTACGAAGCCTTGATCCACAGCCTCGACCTCGGCATTCCTAAACTTGTCGTTTTCACAGATTCCCAACTTGTTTAGAGGCATTACACCGGAGAAAACTAAGCTAATGGTCGCATGGCTGATTATGCTCGTTTTGTTAGACAACGAATGGACCGCTTTCCCAAAAAATCTACTATCACTCATTACCCTCGAGGAGAAAATCAACATGCAGATACCCTCGCCTATATTACAACCATGCTCGGACAGTCAAAATCCCAGACCCTTCATATCGAAGTACACGAACGCCCAAGTATCGACCAGATGGAAGTCAATGCCATCAATAGTGGGGGCGAGAGTCTTGATCCAGACGATTGGCGAACACCATTCCTCCATTTCCTCAACAATGCCACCCTCCCAGATGATCCCAACGCCAGACGATCGATGTTAGAAAATTGCCGCAGATACACTATCCACAAACATAAATTACATCGTAAATCCCCAAATGGCGTCCTCCTTCGATGCATATCCCAAGAAAATCTACAGGTTGCACCCCTTTCCTTCTAGCATACGGTACTGAAGTAGTGTTTCCTACTCAATTCTAACTACCTACACAAGATCCTAACCTCCCAAACAAAGACAATGAGTTTGAGCTTGCATGTAACATGTTATGGATCGACGAAACCAAAGACCGAGCCATCGCCAACCTTGGCCGCTACCATACATCACTTCAGAAATCCTATAACAAGAGAGTTCGACCATGAAGTTTCAACATCAAAGATCAAGTACTTCGACGTGTCAACCAATCTACGAAACCTCAAAATGCCGGCAAGCTCACCGAATCCTGGGAAGGACCTTATGTCGTGTATGATAAAACTGACAAGGGTTCTTACTATCAAATGACAAAAGACAAAGAACCTTTACCAAACCCGTGGAATACAATGCAGCTGGTCTTCTATAAAAGGTCACGACCTCAACCTTGTACAACTAATGTAACACAGAATAATCAATAAACAGTTTTTCCACCCATACATAATCTCATCTTTTTAATAAATTTCTTAGCTTAACTTAGGTATTATATCAACCCTTCGACCCGATTGATAATTGGGGGCGACCTTAAAATTTTCAAGCTTCCAATTTTGATCAAACTCGATGTGCAAGGAAGGTCGAAAGGCCAGACCCTCGGAAATGCATTGGGGGCGAACAGTTATGCTTCGATCAGGCTCCGAAACCATCGAAGTCCAGTCGATTTCCTAGCTTCTTTTAAGTATCATGTCAACCCTTCGACCCGACTGATACTTTGGGGCGACCTTAAAATTTTCAAGCTTCCAATTTTGAGCAAACTCGAGGGACAAGGAAGGTCGAAAGCCCGGACCCTTAGGAATGCATTGGAGGCGAACAGTTATGCTTCGATCAGGCTCTGAAACCGTCGAAGTCCAGTTGATTTCTTGGATTACCCTGAGTATCATGTCCACCATCGCCCCAACTAATACTTGGGGGCGACCTTGAAATTTCCAAGTTTCCAACATTCTAGCATACTCGAGGGGAATGAATGGTCGAAAGGCCTGACACTCGGGAATGCGTTGGGGGCGAACACGTCTTACATCGTTGAGGTTCTGGCCTTCGATGCCCAGCAAATCTGCCAATTTTAAAATAGGTGTCACAACATCCTCGAAGCTCATCAGGGTTCGATCACTCTACAGTCATTCGACAGAAAATAGTACAGGCAGAAACTATTATACATAAATATCTACGATGCAAAGAAGATTCAAAACCTCATACATCAGAGAAACAGTTTCATTACAACTCAAGATAAGTCATCAAAAGTTCGGTACAAGCCAAACCAATAGATTACACATCAACATTTCAACAATCCAGAACAAAGCAAGGCCATAACAAGACAACAAATTCAGTTCAGAACATCAGGCATCAATTCAAAAGTAGTTCATACTTAAATTTAGAAGTTTAAACAGATAAGAAACATCAGTACAGTACAACAACTCGTAAAAATTCTAAGTTCAAAGACCAACTCCACAGAAAAATAAACATGGTTCAAAATATTACAACTCAACAACAAATCAGAAAAGACAGACATGGATCCCCAATACCAAATACCTAATATCGGCGCAGCCGCATCCTCTTCTTCCACAGGCCCTATAGCACCAACACCCATAGCACCTCCAGTCGAAAGCTTCGACCCCGCACCATCGACAACTAAATCATCCACAGTTCCAGTGCTGGTCGCTTTAATTACAGAAGCCTTCACACCACCTCCAGTACCACCATCTGCCCCATCAGCAAAATTTACATCTCCTTCCTTCATCTGTAGATCATCTCCAGCAACCAGTTCTGGGAAAACAGGGAAGGGTTCCAAAGTGTCAGGATTATACCTCTTATCCTCTATAAACTCCTTCAGCTTCACGACGACCTTACATTCACCATCAAACTGCGCATGATAAATTACCTTATGTTCTGCTTTCTCCCTGTCTTTCGCAGCAAGCTTTGCCGCCCACACCCGCTCTTGTTTAGGCCGCTGATGTTCAAGCTCTCATCAAAGGAGTCCGTGATTGCTGTCAAATTTCACTTCAAAACTTTGACCTTAAACAATAACGAAGCCTCAGTCCCTCGAGCAAGATCCAGACTTTCAATCGCCTATCGCAGCTTCTCCTTGGCTGACTTCATTGCCTTGTTGTAAGATTGTGCCCAAGCATTCGTCTGTTATAATATTTGAGCAATCATTACCCCTCGAACTCGAAGGACTTAAAAGAAATCTAAGAATCTCACAGAATAAATTAATAGATAGTTACCAGAAACATACTCTTCTTTATTTCCTTCGAAGCCTCGCCTGGGTCATCTTCGCAGAGTTCAACCATCGAAGCATGCTTGGCTACCGCTTGCTCTTGTCGTTTAGCCTCCGTCATCTCTTCATCCTCATCCGCTGGATCATCCTCCCCCAACGCCCTACACCTTTTGCGCTGCATAACCTTCGTTTATTGTCCCTTCGGAACTTTGGGAACAACCCGGCCCTTCCCCTTCTCAGCCTATGTTGGCACTTGCCTCGGCCTTAGTCTCAAAGCATCGCCAGCTACTTTGGGTACTGGCATTGCTTGCTTCAACCCCCTCCTCGATTTTGGTTCATACTGAATATTTATGGGCATCTCATCCCCTCCCATTTCTTCTGGACCCTTCAAACCACTTTCGTCTCTCCTCCTCTTTGTTAGCTTCGGTGTAACGGGTATATTTCAAAGCAGGGAATTCATCTTCTTCCTTCTCTACCTCTTGATACCATGACTATTAAAAACAGAATTTACCCAATCGTCACTAGCTTCGAGCAAAGCATCAATATAGTTCCTCGAATTGTTCCAACTCAGATTCTTCAGACCTGCAAAACAAACAAAATATGATCACAACTTATCCAAAAGATACATCAACAACAATTCTTCGATAGAAAACTTACTATGATTATACACCCTATAATGTAACTTATAAAGGTCTTCCCCCTCAACATTCTTGCAGTTGCCTCGTACTATAACTAAGTCTTTATTCCACCCTCGACCCGTCGAACACAAATCAAAGAGCCATGGCTTCTCAGGGTGACACTGGATGTGATAGGTACCTATGTTCGAGCTCGCCTTCTTCGAGTAGAAGGCAATAATGTTAAACCACTTAATTAAACCCCTCCCCTTACTGTTTAACTTTGCATTCATCCCCTCTATAACCCTCATCATCTTGTAAAAAATTTTATTCATTTGAACCAGGGCCACCTCCCAAAAATTCAACACCTCTTTTACCAGCCTTCGAAGAGGAAGTTCCATCCCGAGTCGAATCTAGCCTCTATATGCCATTATTCCAACAGCACCCCCACTTTTGACAGCTCTAGCTTGGCAGCAAATCGATCTAATCTAACCTTATCTCTAGCTGAAATGGCACCTTCGGTCCTATCCGATTCAGTCGAATCCCTACTTTCATCACTCTGCCCCTCATCTCCCTTTCTACCACCAGAAGGCCCCACATTACCCTCGCCTCTCTCCCCCCACACTATCTACTCCTCCTCACTATCCTCAATCACTGCCGTCATATGACGTCTCATAATCGGAACCTCACCAACCAGAAATACCATAGACAAAGGGGGATCAGTTACAACATCTAATACTTCTAAGTCGCTGCCCTCATCTACGGGAGCATGACCAGAAATACTAACTTTGAATGCTTCAATCTCTTCCTCTATCAGCCTCTATCTCAAAGCTTGACGGGTATGCATCTTACCCTACAGAAGAAGATGCACGCAATTAGATCGATATATTCGATAATTACGATTCAATAACCCATATCCCATCTGCCCCCTTCAACAGATTTATACACATTCGAAACTTTGATCCTAAACCCAATACCTCCTTCAGAAACCTCCAAATTCCCTGAATGGGTTGGAACCTAGACACATGAATTCCCTTATCCTCGAAGATAATCTCCAAACCCCAAACTCATAATATTCTATTCACAGAGACAAAAGGAAAAGCAACACAAAAATTGGCAGAAATCAAGTGACATACCTGTGTTAGAAGCACCATACTCGAAACAGCAAGATCAATGCAACAACTTCAACGACTTCTCTCAAAAGCATTAATGGCGTACGTTCTCTCCCTCTCACTCTCTCTGGTTTTTCTTAGTAAACAGTACAGTGATTACTTCTCACATTTATATACCTTCTCGGAAAACCAAAACCGCCTCGATTTTCAAACTACTATCATAACCACGACCTCACTACCCCGGCTTTTCGGCTACAATATGTTTTGACCGATTTACCCCTCGTATTCCTCACGTACGAGCAGCACGCTCACTTCAAAATTACATGCAAAACTAAACCTTCTCGAACCTTTTTACCCTCACTCGAAGCTAAATAATCAAATCGCAACATCTAATCACAACTTTTTCGTAAAACATACAAAAATCATTATTACTTTTTGCCACACTGTCCCAGGCGCACGTACCGCCCTAATAGACCAGTTGTCTGGGCTGTTAGTATGACCAGTCAAATCCAACAAAACCTTCGAAACATTCGAGTAATCGACTACACCGCGTCTCGAAGACTCTTCAACAGAGAGCTTCAAATTCGTTTCTCAAATATATCGTCATTTGATCTACAGCACATTCGTCAATTCAAAACCTCATGCCTTTATTATTCCACCAGATTACCCCTCCCTGTGACAGTTCAGAATTTTATTTATACACGAAGCTTAACATTGCTTCGACAGATAACAAGTTTTACTTCGACAGTCCCAACTTACTCTTATACATAAACACCATGTTTCCTTCGACAGATCACAATTATCCTTCGACATATTACAATCATGCACTTCGACAGTTTGAAAATTTGTGCCTACACATATTAAACCTCATACAGATTAGACCTTTTATTTTCGATAGATTAGACCACCTACTTCAATAAGTCAAGCCTGTTACTTCGAGAAATCAAAGTTATACTTTGAACATTCAAAATCCTACATAAATCAGCATTGAAAAATAATTCAACAGATTATACCACCAACACCCAATTTCACTAACCTCAGAAAAAATGAAGTACAATTCTAATAGTTCATACAAATACCCCAAATACAAATACCATATCAAAAATAGTCACCAAAACAGAAAGAGGACCCTAATTATTAGCGGGATGCTCCTCTTCGACCACAGGCACAACACCAGCGTCCTCCTCGTCCTCCATTTCTTTTGCGAAGGACTCCAGCAGAGATAATCGATGACCTAAAAATGGACCCATTATCTAAAGAATCCCCCACCAGTATGCAAAAGACATTCCGGCAATGGGTGCCCCGGGTTCCACTTCAAAGAGATTCGGCATTTTTGCATCAATATCCTGATCGATACCAAACCTCCGTTGCAGCTCCAGCGTCTTCTGCTGTATTTGCCTGACTCTTACTGCCACCTGGTTCTCTTGTGCAGGTATATTTACATCCATTCTGATCCGAGCAAGTAAGCAGAAAGATGAAGAAAGAATGCAAAATGATGAGAACCCTCTCCACAACAGTCCCTTTTATACATGAAGAACGATTTCAACTTTCCCTCTTCCCAAGCCGAATTAATAGCTACTTTCAACTCCCACCTTGAAAACCCAACAGTCCAACCTCTACAACTTCCCAGATATAACAGCTTCCTCTGCATGCGCATGGAAACACCATTTATGAGGATTTGCAGTTAAAACTTATGTACCGAACCTTCGACCGGCTACTCATCAGTCCACCCCACACCGAGCCATCGACCATTTTAACACTTTGAGTTAACTACATTCGACAACATCATTATACTTCGAGAACACCTTTCGCAGTATTAATCAGTATTACCCGTTAACATTCGATGAGATAAGTTTTCCATCGAGCCTATTCGTTTCCAATGCCTAGCAGTTACAAAAACTCAAAATATGCAGCAAAATATTATTCTCATTTCATTCCACCACATACAACGTCCAAACCGGAAAATTTCAAACCCAAATACATTCATACAACCAGCCCAAACAAAAACCTCTACATAAAGCCTCACAATACAAAGAGACCAATCATCACCACCTCAAATAGCAACCCTACTTCCAGAAGACTCAGCTTCATTCACCTTATTTTGTTCCTCCATCTCCTCTTCTACACAAATTAGGCATTCGGCCAAAGCCGACAGAAAGAGATAACGCTTCTCTGTAGTAGTAAAGTCATACTTCAGTCGGTCCCAAAGATAAGCATAAGTCTCCCCATTGATGAGCTTTCCAGCCTCTACCTCTACCAGTTTAGGCATGTCCCAGTCCAGACCATGATGCCCAAGAACTTTATATGCAGTTCTCCAGTCTTCAGCCCTACGCGACGCTCCCGGGCGAACCCCATCCTCTTTTGATATCGCGTATTGGGCATGGTATCCATAGAGATTTCAAAATTTGTAGCAGAAAGAGAGAATAATGAAAAATAAGAAGGTTACACAGTATCCCTACTCAATAACCCATACTTATAGCCTCATTTCATTTATTACCCTATAACCACCAATACCTCTTAATTATCTTCTTTTATTACTTACCCGAAAACCAATAATCAAACCGCTCAAATTCCAAGGCCAAACAGTTTTCTCAGCAAACGCCTCTCCACCTGGCTTCGAGACCCTCGCTGAGAGGGGGCGAATATAGTAGCCTACTCGCAGCCTTCTACTCCAGACAGACACTCGAAGGCTACTTCGAAGCCTACTCAAACATATCGAAGTCAATACAAATCTACATACAAGCCTCCCTAAGATCACCCAAAGACGAAGCTTCGACTCCGAACAAACCTCGAGGACGGGCTCCACACATCATAGCATAAATATTTTGACCATATCTGCACATGGTCGAGGTATGACGGGACAGGCAGCCAGCTCACCAGACAAGGCGGCGCAATGGTTGGTCCTTAGAGCTGCAGTGACAAGCCCAACCACTGCCATAGTGACAGTACAGACATGTCCGGCACCCATACCTTCGCCGGAATATCCGGACAAGTGCCCTTGTAATCTGACCTAACCTTGGTGACTCATCCATTCCTATGTTCTATAAATAGGAGAGAGGGGGAACCAAGGAAGGGTTAGAAAAATTATCCCCAGTCCCTTTGTAGTTTACCTTCGATCACCCTGTATAAACCCAGTACTCGAACCTTCGATTACTCATCAGTAATAAAAATCCTCATTAGAGGTCATAGAGCGTCACATTCGGGCCTCTACGCAAGTAATTTGTCTACAGATTGTTTATACTTTAGATTATTTACTTTCATTCCTTTGATTGAAGATTAACCCCGTGTTGTAAGAGCTGGCTTCCCCTCCGAAAGAGGTTAGGCCCCTACATTTAGAGCATACCCCATTTCCATTTTTAGCTTCTTATTTTTGTGTTTATGTTTTCATCTATATCTCTTGACTATGTTTTGTTGAGTTAGCGGTCTCTACGCCACTAGGTAGAACCTAACAAAACATGTAATGAGGCTTCAAAGGAATCTCAGTTCTTTTAAATAAAAATTTGTCTTTCTTCGTACCACTCTCCATCACCACTTGGCAACGGGTAGCAGGCTAGCTCTATGAATACAATCATCAGCACTGAAGTTCACCTCTTTCCAAGATTGTTCAAGTCTGTTCTTCAACTTGTTTTATAGATACTTCCACTTGTATGCATTTGCCAAGGGATCTCTTCCTTACTATAAGCTTGAGCAGCAGCTTTTGAGTCAGTCACTATAACCAGTCTCCACCATATCTCACTAAAGCAATCTCTGCAGCGGGTAAAATGGAATTTATATTCAGCCTAGTAAGAAGTTGAGAAAGCAATGTTTTTGACCTGAACACCTTTAAATTGTTGCCTGTATCATCTCAAAAAACCATACCATAACCTCCTTGACCAGGATTACCCTTGCATGAACCATCATGTTTATCTTTAAATTCATCTCTCTTTGGCAGACTCCAGTAGTAACTTTTGATTTGTGGTTGTCTTTGCATCCTACTCTTAGAGCAACAATAATTTAAAGATCATGAACGTAGTTCTTCATAACCCCCATAGAGTAGCAAGCAGCTTCTCTTACATGTGTATGAATTTTAGTCTTCCCTATAGCATAGCTTTCAACCTTCTCATCATTTTTAGTTTTATTCCTTGTGTGCCATAGTGCCAATATAGCTTAGAATAAACATAGCATTATTACTCAGCTAAGGTGTGTGTGGTAAAGAAGATTAGCTCCAAGGAAGATGTAAATGGAAAATCTGTTTTGAAAAATGCCTCTGGTAACAATGATAAGGTTTTGAAAAATCAGTTTCTCATCATTTCAGCACATCTTTTTCTTTCTCTTCTATATTTGTTCCAACTTCTTTTCTTAAACCTCTAATTAGGGTTTTTGTGATCATGCATGAGTGTACCAACTTCTGGAGCAGATAGCCCTTGAGCCTAAGAAGATGGTAAAAGATGTTATGCTAAAAGATGGCAAAAGATGCTATGCTTGATGCAAAAAGATGCTAAAAGATATTATGCTTTGCTATATCCCTTGGATCAGATGCTACGCTAAAAGATGGTAACTAGTCTCCACCTACAAGAAGGCTCAGATATGAAGGCTAGAAAACTATCTGGAATCACATCATATAAAGCTCACCTCCAGATTTATTTTCTGAAGATCAAATAGTCTTTGTTGATCAACCAACTATCCGGAGAACATCAACACCGACTTCCCCTCGCCACGGGCAAGTAAATATTTATAAACTTCGTGTTTCTCTTCTTAGCCATCATCATCCAGGGAACTTGGGTGTTATGCTTTACCATGGTTTGCAGACTCCTCCAAAGTTTAAGAAATCGCGTAAATCGTGAGCTACTAATATTTTTGCAATTAGGTGAATAAGATCGTCAGGGAGTTGAGACCAGTCCCCCATTATATTCAATGATGTTAGGCTACTACTTAGCTAAATCTTCCACTACAATACACTATTTTTGCAGAATTAAAAGTTTTTCAGGTTTAATTCGAAGAGATCAACAAAGGGTTTACTTTAATATTGAAGAAGATGCATCATCTAGAACAGTGGAGCTCAACAAACACCTCTCTCTCTGGGGTTCTGAAGGTGAGCTCAACAATCACAAAAAATTAAACTGTGAAAACCCCTTTTTACCCGAATTGAGAAACCAAAACAACCAAAACCCATAGTTTTTTTACCTGCATTTGAAGAGCAGAAGAAGCGGGGAGTGAAGAAGAGTCATTTGGGGTGTGATGGTGATGGAAATGGAGGTGGAGAAGGGGTGATCACGGGGAGATTTGTTATGGTTTTGATTGAACGCTAGTGAAGAGATGAAGATTTATTGGGGATGAGTTTGGAGAGGAGGAAATTTTGAGAGAGAGACAAAGAGATACACTTCTCGCCATTGTTTCACAATTGTTTCACCACTGAGGTATGTTTTAGGAGAAGGGCAATCTCGACATAAAAGGCTTCATCAGCTGCTGAAATTTTTTAAGCATGTCTTAGATGCTGAATTTTTTTTGCTGAATTTGGTTATCTGATTTTTTTTTTCAGCAGTGAAATAAACACAAAACCCACTGCTGAATTTTTTTTCAGCTGCTGAAAAAAAATTCAGCAGGAAAAGAAACACCACCTTAGAGCATCCACAACAGTTAAGAGGGTGGATTGGATAAATTTTGGGGTGAATCCAATCCACCCCACAACAGTTTTTAATCCACCCAGGGTGAATTAAACCCAGCGCACTTTTGAACTGCGCGCTAGATTGACGTCCCATATGAGTCCACGTGGCCTAATCTCAGCCGTCCATGATATAGCGCACTTCTGATCAGCGCATACCATTCAGCCAATAGGAAAATGCCACGTTTTTAAAAAAATAAATAAATATATATATATATATAGTCGCGTGGCTCAGAACCGTGCGGCATCACCCTGAGTCTTTAAGCTTATTCCCCTTTGAATTGGTTAAGTCTCATTCTTATAAGCCTTTGTATTGGCATTAAACTTGGCATATCCAACATATCCAGGGAATTAACTTGGCATACCCAACCTTACTCCACAAGTTTCCCCACCCAGCCCATTTCCTTCGTTAAATACTTCAAAATGTCGGGTTCTTCTAGTTCACGACCGAGGAAAAATACTTCCAAGACTACACGTAACTCTAATGCGGAAGTAAAACGAAGGGGAACCCCGACATCACAAATAATTGGACATTACAATTAATGTCCGACAACGATCCGACCCCAACGTACGATGAGTTGAACCGAGTAGATATCCTCCCGGACGGCTGGGTTCATATTTCTGTTGGATCGGAGGAAATAGCGGTAAGTTTTATGTAAATTTCATGTGTTATTAATGTATATTGCAATGTGTTCGATGAAATGCCCGAATAAACTTCTAACGTGTTAATGTATTTTTTTTTGCCAGAACTGAGATGAATTATAGTGTAAGGGATCATTGGATAAGGTACTGAAGTGGTACTGATGGATTGTCGTGTACCCGACGTTGAAGAAGTTGGTCAACGGTATGGGTTTTGTGAATTTTTGCTCGATTAATACGGGAAACTCGGATAACCGTCTCATTCATGCTCTTGTGGAGCGGTGGTGGCCTTCCACCCATACCTTTCACTTCCCTTGCGGGAAACTGGGTTTCAGACCGTTAGACTTTGTCATGCTAACGGGCATATCATTTGGGAGAGTCGCGAACTCCCGAACGACGAGAGGTACTCCAAGTTAGAGGAAGCTGAAAAGATGTTCCCAGGAATTACAAGCTCTGACATGAGGTGCAGCAACGTCACTCTCTCCTATTTTAAAAAGTGGCAAGAGCCTTTGAATCCAAATCTCCACAATTACGACTCATAAATGGATATCGTGTATGCACGGGCATTTATTGCCTATATGATGGGTAATCTCTTCTTCTCAAATGGTGTCACATCCCTTCGCTCAGGTTATCTGGCAACCTTGACAGACTACGATATCATTGGTAAATCGGGTTTTGACTGGGGTACGCCCTTTATGGCGGCTTTGTCTCGGAGGCTTGATGAAGTCTCAGTTCTGAGGCCCGGGAAGGTGAAGAAATTGATCACCGGATTTTATGCGGTGTTGGAGTACTGGTTCTTCGAGTACTGTCGGGTTTGAATGTATCTTGTTAAGGTACAGAACTTTAACCATATTTATCCTCGTATTTCTGGGTGGAAAGATAAAAGGGCGAGTACGGGGTCTGAAATCCCTCACTCTTTTGCTATAATCAGATATATGATAGAATGGAAGGACAGAACCAACATACATTGGCAACCATGGGTCAGGTCTACGAAATTGAGACGTCCAGAGGTAAGCATTGCAAAATCACTGAGTTTCCAGAGGGTTCCATTAGTGTCTGTCCCATACGGCCACGGTACGTTTTGGTATTTATGAGACCGGTGTATACGTCAGATAATCGGGATTGATAGTGTGCCCTATGACCCCCCTGAGGAGATTATGGAATTCCCAAGGTACGATCGAGAGTTATATCAGAGTCTGAAGGATGTGAACTTCTACGATGGTGGTGATTACCTTGTTCCCGGCGTAGATGATTACATGACATATTGGCGTCTCGTTCATCCAAATCCCAAGATCGGTTGCGCTATAGTAAAGAGGACGGGAAATATTTGACCGGTCGGGCGTGATCTAGTGGGCCCGATGTAATCTTGCCACCTATGTCGAGTTTAGCTACGTCTTCACAGGTGCAAGACTATGGTGTTCAGGAGACTGGCAATCCACGTGATATGGGATGGTTCATGGATGTGGCAGAACCGAACGATCAACGTAGACGGATACCGATCCCGGTGATGCAGGTACCATACCCGTGTCCACCTGCGTATAGTACGAATAAGTTGTGGCATCAAAACCAAGGATTACGGTATGCGGCATATGAAGACTCGAGGCAATACGTTGATCGCACGACCGAGTTAGAGGAACAGCTGAGGCGAAAGGATGAGATCATCCGAGAGACCTCCGATAAACTAGTTGAGATGTCTATTTCCTACCAGACAGAGTCGGTTGTGCAATGTACCTATGACGAGAGTCTCGCACGTGGCAGACGCGCCCGCCAAATGAAGAGAGGTCATCCCAATTAGGCTATGTTTTATTTAGAACTTTTATTTATGTTTTGTTTAAACTGTGTTGTGTATTAATATTGTTTAAACTATGTTTTATGCGGAGTATTAATATATTTTTTATTTTGATAATTATATTTTTGGAAACTTGTTGTACAAGTTACTCAACGGACATATTAACGGCTATATATTTTGTCTTGGAAACTTGTTGCACAAGTTACTCAACGGCTATATTAGCGGTTATATTTATATTTTGAAACTTGTTGTACAAGTTACTCAACGGCTATAATAACGGCTATATTTTTTTTGGACACTTGTTAACGACTATATTAACGAGTAGTTTTTTTCATCTATAAATATCATTCATCTCCTACACTCTCCTCCCTTCTAATCTTCTACACTATCATCTCTCTTTACCCCTCTCTTCAAAACCACTATGTCTTCCTCAAGCTCCCAATCTAATTCTCAAAACCACTCTCAATCATCTAATACGAACCAACAAGGAAACGTCTTTCCTCATCAAATCGGCACATTTGATCCGTCACAAATGCCTAACACTTCACAAGGTCATAATCACCATGTTCACCAACTATTTCTGCCACCCGACAATCAATCTCAATCTCAATCTCAAACCCATGGATATTACCCTTATTACCCAAACCAAGGATATTACCCTCAATTTGATGGGTATACGGGCTCGTACCCTCAACCGGGAAATCCATATTATTCATCTCAAACTTGTTTCGCCAGTGAAAGTTTGAGTACCACGTCGATGCAAGGTACATGGGGTTTAAATTATTTAAATCTTAATACATCGCCGGTTGCATCTCCGGTCATCTCCAAGGAACTCAATCCGATTCTCACGAGAAGTAATACGTGGACTCATGGGAAGGTAAAGTCTACAAGAAAAATGGCATCGACACCTATTATAGTTGAGGATGTAGCTCAGGCAGAGGAACTCAATCCAGTTCTCACGAGAAGTAATACGCGCGGGAAGGTAAAGTCTAAAAGAAAAATGGCATCGATACCTATTATAGTTGAGGATGTACTTGAGGCTTCAGAGAATATTCATGACGACAAAAAACAATACTCCAACTCCAAAAATTGGTCGTTCTTACAGCAGTATCAATTGTGCGTATAAGGGGCAGCTCAATAAGGAATGTTCAATTTTTAAAGGTATCATTTAAGACCTTGAGAGCCGACATCATATCGGTATTGGAACGGATGACTTCGTAAGTATTTCATTAATTTTTCTCATTTCATTAATGTTTAAAAGTGAATCATACTCTAAAAGATTTTTTAACTTGATTTCTAGGAACGTATAGCAAACGATACATTTTATCAAACCCAATAAAAACCATTTAAACTTGGGGAAGCGTACAAAGTTTTGGAAACTTACCCAAAATGGTCACAAATTCATCACATCGGCCATCCCGCCCGCAACGTTACTAGGAAGTCAAATTTTAACGATAGCCCGGGTAACTCCACCAATACCGATCCTGAAACACCAACATCCGGGACTCCAAATATTGCAATTCTGGATGATTCTATCGACGTGGATGCACCACTATATTCTTGTGGGGATGTACGACCGGACGGCCAAAGAAAATACAAGGCAAAAGAAGTGACAAAGTCAAGTATAACTTTTTGGAGGAAGATGATGGTTAAGACAACGTCCAACATGATGAAGTCATAGAATCTGAGAGACGAGCAGAAGAAAGAGGAAAAGGAAGCTAAAGCTAGACGTCGAGAGGAATTAAAGTTGATGAAAGAGGCTGAGTTTCAAAGGAGGCGTGAAGCAGAGTTAAATCGAAAAAAAACTTCGACGACTCGCATATGTTAAAAGTGATGACAACAGACCTTGGTAACCTACAACCGACACAAAGGCGTTGGATGAAGAAGCAGATTGAAGAATATTCGAAGAAGTTGAAGGAACATTGTCCAAGTGATGACGACGTTTCTAGTGATGAATAATGATGTAATCCTTAGCATTAATAGTAGTTATTAAGATCTATGTAATTTCATTATTTCAATCAAATTGTTATTAATGGTTCGTATTTAGAAATGATGAAGACTTGGAAACAAAAAACATTACAACTTCAACATTAAACTTGAAAATAAAATACATTACTTTAGAAAATAAACAAACAATGATGAAGACTACAATTACTCTACCCCTTTTCGACTCCACAAATGCGCTACAAGTTCATCTCGTAATTGAAAATGAGCTTCTTCATTTCTAATTTTACGGACCTTCTGGATGTACTCTGCCATAGTATTGATCGCGTATCTTGGATTTAAGTTCTCCTTCCAATTATCCACGACTTTTCTAAACTCGGGATTAGCAATTATTGTTTGGAGTATAACAATTGCGGCCTGTCTCTGAGTTAATGTTGTTATTTAGCAATTGTTGTTTAGTGTACTTACACATTCCAGCCCTGTCGTTCTATTTTGCAGCTCGGAGTTGTTTGTGAATTGCTCATGATACATAATCTTCATTGGAGGAGTTTTTTACCATTTTCTGGAAATGCCTATTGTTTTGTTTGATTGCGTTGATGTTCAGGGGTTTGCGTAAGCTTGCACTTGTACTTGGTTCATAAATCACATATGTTTGATCTTTGATGTTTGTACTTTGTACTTAATGGGCTTTATAGATGAAATGGATTTAATGTTTGATGTTTGTAATTAATGGGCTTTAATATTTGATGTAAGGGCTTTAATGTTTGTAATTAATGGGCTTTAGTATTTGATATAAGGCTTTTAATGTTTTGAGTAGGCTTTTGTTTGTATATAAAATTTTATAAAAATCTGATCTGAACCGATCCGACCCGACCCGATCCAAAATCAGTTCGGTTTCGGTTTTGGCGTTTGACTTTCGGGTCGGGTCGGGTTTTAGATCCAATTCGGTTCAGTTCGAGTTTTGTTTTTAAAAACCGATTAAGGTCGGTTCGGGCTCAGTTTCGGCCCAAAATCGACCCGAACACCGTGCTCACCGCTACTCCTCTATATGGACAGGTATAAGATTGTCTCTTCCTGAGATTGAAAAGAACAGTGGGTGGTTAATTGGAGATGGCACTGATATTGATCTATAGAGGCAATTGGTGTTTTGCAGTTTCTCTCAGAAATCTATTAAACAATAATAATATTCATTGGGGTCACATGAAGGCTAAAGTCAGTAGCATCATTGTGAATGGGGGGCTTGGTGAATTCTACAAAATTTTAGAGGTATTTTTAATATCTTTAACATTGATCTGAACAACACTAAAATTTGTAAAGGTAGAGCAGATAAAAAAAAATTGGAAACCAGATTTGCAGGAAAACTTTACAGTGAAAGAAGCTTTTCAGAAGGGGAGAAGCAGGAACCAGCCAGTCTGGTGGAGCAAGTATATTAAAAGGGAAGTTATACATCCCAGGTTGACATTCAGGGGTTGGAGACTTTGCCATTCTAGCTTGCCAACTGATGATATGATCAAAAAGAAAAGGACCACAGTGGTTTCTATTTGTTGTCCATGCAAAAACCATGAAAAATCTCTCAACCATCAAATGTGGGAATGTGAGTTTAGTACGGAGCTCTGGAGATGGGTGACCACTTTATTCAATACTACCATTGCTATTTTGATCTCAAAACTCTTTTGAATAGTGCTGATCTCAAGAGCCATTATATTAAAGATCTATGGATTAATGTTGTTCTGTATGGTTCAAATCTGTTATAGGCTGCCAGAAATGAGTATAAAGTAGATGAAGGGACCTTCAGTTTGGATTCTATCAAAGCTAAACTGATATCTAATATTCAAGAAACTGCCTTTCTTTCTAGAAGCCGCATGGACGACAGTGTCGATCATCTGAGCATTATACACAGTCTAAGGGTTGCTGTTCCCCTTAGGAAAACTCCAAGAATTAAATCTTGCTTTTGAAATTTGCCTAACATAAATAAAGTCAAGATCAACATTGATGGCTCTTCTAAGGAAAACCCTGGAAAAGATGGAGTTGAAGTGCTCATTAGGGATCATAAAGGAGCTGTTTTTAGGACTATCTTCTCTGGTCTGGGCATTGCAACTAGTTTTTATGCACAATGAATGGCTATTGTTTAAGGTGCTGCATGTGCTACATCAAATGGTTGGTCGGTGGCTTGAATTGAGTCTGACTCAGCTGCAGCAGTCATGGCTTCCTGTTCTGGCAATTTACCCTGGGCTTCAACTGGTGAGTGGCATGAAGCAAAAGAAATTATGAAAGATATCAGATTTGATCCAACCTGGAGAAAGGGAAACTTCAGTTCAGACCATTTAGCTGGTAAAGGATCAAATCTTCAAGAGGGCATCATGGAATTAAACGTAGGGAGACCTCAATTCTTGTATAAAATTGAGGACCCCAATGCTGAGTATTTCAGATTCTGCTTATGTAATTACTTCAGTTTGCCTTTTGAATAAAATTGTCTGTATTATTGAGCAAAAAGTATTTGAAAGCTAGAATGCAAAACCAAATTATTCCACTTATTGCAAAATCATTTGGGATTTGTTATCCAGTTGTATAGTTTGTGCAATCATTTTGCCTGCGTATAACAGATTTGTTACTCTACACGATAGCATCCTTATTTCGAGTTCAAACATAAATGGCATAGAAAACAAAAACTAAGTACACTATCACCAACATTAGAGCTGTACAAGCTAAAGAAATTAATGATGAAGTCTATACCTCCAAATGAAACTGATATTTGATGCCGAAAGGACTAGATGTTTTAAATTTCTGGCACAACAATGTTTGCCTATTAGTAAATGCACATCTTGAAGGAAAATGCAATAGTTGATACTCCTCTTGTAGTGAACGAGAAGTTGGTTAAAGAAGATGAGTTGGAAAAGGTAAGTGAGGCATTGTACCGAAGCATGGTTGGAAGTCTTTTACACCTCTCTTCTACAAGGCCTGACATCATGTTCGCAACAAGTTTACTGTCGAGATTTATGCATTGTCCAAATCAAGCTCATTTGGGCACAGTAAAACGGGTATTACGATATATCCAAGGAACCATCGATTTTGAAATAATGTATAGTCCTGTTTCTGATTCAAAGCTTCTAGGATATACTGACAGAGTGATTGGGGAGGATCCATAGCCGACTCAAACAGCACATCCGGATATGTTTTCTCTTTGGGATCTGGAATTTGTTCGTGGTTGTCAAAGAAACAAGACACCGTTGCTCTATCTTCAACAGAAACATAATACGTGGCAGCATCTATTGCAACATGTCAAGCACTATGGGTGCCATAAATTCTTGAAGATATAAATGAAAAACATGGCAAAGGGACGGTTATCTACTGTGACAACAAGTCAGCGATTTCAATAGCGAAAAATCCAGTTTATCATAGTAAGACAAGGCACATTCCAATGAGGTACCACTTCATCTGAGATGTTGTTGAAAGAGGTGAAATTGAGTTGACGTATTGCAAGACAGAAGATAACCTTGCTGACATCTTTACTAAAGCTCTTCCAAAGGAACGATTTTGCTACATGAGAGAGAAGCTAGGAGTAATGAAGATTGTGCATTAAGGGGAGTGTTGAAATAATGCACATTAAGAGCACATTATGAGTAAGACTCTTCATCTTAGTTAATGGGAGTAACTTATGTAATGATAGATTAATGGTGTGAGTTTCAAATATGAATAGTTTTGTATTTAATGTTTTGAGTCTTCACCTCAACTATATAAAGTGGTGTATGTGTGGGTTTGTAATCAAGTAATTCTAATCAAGAATTCTCTCAACTTTCTATCCTTCTCTATCTTGTTTGTGTTTAGAAAAGCTAATAAGCTTACAAATAAAAGCGACACTACATCAGAATTTCCCATCAAACACAAAACCTTGAAGTATATGACCTCTCTTGGATGCACTCAATTAAGTAAAACTGCTTTGATAATGAACAAAATGCACCCAAAGTTTCTTCTTTTCCCTCGAATGATTACTAGTAAACAGATGTGCCTCCTAGACAACCTTGTACAAAGACTAGCCACGCCCCATCTACTTAAAACCAAATAAAAAGGTGACCCATATCTTTTTAGGAGTACAATAGCTACTAAAATTAGACATTAAGACCCAATGCTTAACAAAAAATCTTCTTTTATGCGCAATCCACTCTCCAGTATCCACATCCTGCAAGGATAATCGCCACTGCTAACATGTCCAGAAAAGAGGAATAGACTGGAAGAACCTGCTTGTTCATCACGGGCGCATTTTCAAGTAGATACAAATGTACCAAGTTGCATTTCCATCACTTGCAACTCACTGCACTCAGAGCTAATTGGTCACAATGCATATTATGGTGTTACGAGTTGTGATTGATTGGGCACTGTAGGGCATATAATCTCTATAACATAAACCAATTTCAAAGTTCAAATACACTTCTATACTCACGAGGCAGGGAGAGAAGACTGTTTCGCAAATGACTTTGTTGCAAGTGGTTCATTGCCTTTTTTGGCCGCAGCCATTTGCTACCAATTTCCTAAGGGATTTGAAAGCCCTGGCATTCACGACATTACAAACGCATGTCCCAACCAATACATGTGATTAGTACTCAGGTGATAGGTTCTTAGCCTAAATCAAGTGATGCAAATGCACCAACATGCAACATAGCCAATTCAGCCTATGATTTCTCCTGTATATGCGGTCAGAATAACACATAATTCTTAGATATGTAAATCTCCAAAATGAAACATCTTTTCTCCTGAAAATGCGAAAATAAATAAATAAATAAAAATAAAATGGAAATGCAACACCTTGTTGGAGCGGGTGCGAGAGGCGCCTGAGTAACCAGTGGTTTAGTCCCAAGTGATTTAGTCCCACCCCGTTTAAGATCTGGCCCTTAAGTTAAAATCTCACTGTACTTGTCACCTAGGCCTATTGAGGGAAACAAAACCTCACACCTCTGTTCGAGGTGGTTATGTGGGAACAATATTTGTGCATGTAGAGTGGGGGCCTGACAGGAAAGACTTTGGCCAAAGTAAAAAGTGTCACCAAAACCAAATACTAGTTCTCTTCCAGAACTTGAACCTTTCATACCTCCAAACTATCTTGAGCACCCTCACAGCTTCACCACAATCCACCGCATAATGTTCCAATGTTCCTTATACCCGGTTTTATTTACCTCGTGGTGTCATACTCTCTTTCCCATCCCTGTATCTCCAAAGAATTCCACAAAATAGACAAAATCATTACACGAAAATTGTTTACATACAACGCTAATGAGGTGTCTACCACCCACCAAATGACTCATTACCACATTTTTAGATAGGTTTGGGCCAGCATGCTCATCGAGCCATGGAAGTGTGGGTTAAGGGATCTTTTAAATTAATGAAAAATGTAAATTAATCAGACTTTCCATTTGAAGGATGGGAGGAATAGGAGGTGGACAAATCCCACGGATTATGATCTGTATTGCAATGATTGGGGGGAATTGCGGCCTAAGACAAACATAAGTAGTTATGTGGTAAAGAAGAAAGAGTAAGACTAGTGAGTTATGAGAGACTTATAGTTGAATTATGTGGGTATTGTCACTTCACTTTTCAACATCACGGCATCAGTGGCTGCAAAACTTAATAAACTGTACAGAGCATTTAATAGAACGGTTCTCATAGCAGTTGGAAACTTCATCTACTTATGTTGGAGGTAGTTTGTTTGAACAAAGAGATAGGAGGCTAGAGTGGAGATTTTTGGGAGAAATGTACGAAGCTCAATTGGAAAACATGTGATAGGTTGCGTTTTACAAAAAGAAAGGAAAACTCAACTATCCAATTGGTGAGAAAAAAAAATGGTTACCTAAGCTCTAGATTTACTAGAATTTTCTTTTAAGAAAGTAAAATAAGTTATTGATTAATCACAAAAGAAAACTCCCCACAGTGGAAAATATATATATATAACCCGAAGGTAAAAGAAAAAATAAAAACAAAAGCCAACATCAAAACAGATCTGCTATAACTAAATATTTCCAACGCATCGCACGATCTTCAAACTTTAAATATCAAATCGAAAACGCATAATAAACATCATTAAATCTAAGAATGTACTAAATTTGGAAACTCATTCAATTTATACTAGCATTAGGCTTTTCAATACATCAAGATTAACCCTAGTGTATATCCACGGCAAATTTGGAAACCTTAACAAAAACATAAAAACATAGAAGATAATAACTACCTTCTCGGAGTTTTTTTACGAGAACATTTGCATCTGGCATTGTACCAATGAAGGTGCCTTCTGGACGGAGTAAGGCTGATATATTGGCAAAGGCTCGCCTCGCACATGCCTCGGTCGACCAAGAATAATGCATTGCAAACTGCAAAATTAACAGTAAATTCATAAGTTAATTATAATTAAGATAATTAATAAGAACTTGAAGGTGACACAAAAACATTTTAATCCTGAGGATATGCAAAACCTCCATAATAAGAAAATGAAATAATCATCAGGTCAAGATGGTGTTGTATAAGATCTCGCCCATAAGTTTTGATTTTTATTTTGGGGAACTTTTTTAGAGGAGAACTCTTAATAGGTACATTTCAATTGAATAGGTATGAAGGAATCCAGATTATTGACTATTTATGAGGACAGTATAGAATCCATCACAAACATCCTTCTTTGTCCTTTCACCACACAATATTTGGACACATTTCCTAGTCCTAAAAGTGGAAAGAATATTTTAAATATCACGGGATTCACTTGAGGATATTGGTGGAGTTAGTTGTCTTCTTTTTTGGCCCCATGTTAAGGCAGTTTTTATGTTCTTGTTCGTGCTTGTGTTTGGATGTTGTGCTCTTTTTTATCAATAAATTTTACATTCATAAGAAAAAAAATGAAAGTAGGAGTTGTAATCATGAAAAATATCCTGGTCTCCACTTCTAGGGTGGGCATATTGGATATAATGAGGTGCAAGATTCTTGTACAACAAAGTCCCCATATATGAGGGTGGACACTCTTGGCACTGCCTTTTCGTTGATAAAGGTGCAGTGGTTCTGCAGTTATGTAGGTAATTGAAACAATTTTTTTACAATTACATTTTTTGGTTCTTTTATTGGCTAGAAGGCACTCCTTTCTTTAGCACTCATTCCCTTTTAGCTTTGCGAGTATTGTACTACTCGTTCACTTTAGGAAAAAAATCCAGTATAATACGAGGGTTTGGTATACCACCAAAATGAATAAAGTTGCGATATTATCAACTAAAAAACGGAACACATGGAAAATTTGAGACATGATTATTGTTTTTCTCTTCATTTAATACACTCCTTATTAGTTGGAAAATGAGAATGCATGCGAAGAGAGAACAAGAGTAACCAAAAAAATGTTTGTGCGACTGTTTGATTCAAAACTCTTTTCCCTTAAGAACATAAACAACAAAACCCAAACAAGAAATTTCGGGAAGAGAAATAGAAAGGCCACATGGATACCTTAGTCGCACGAGAAAAGTTTCAACTATTAATTAGTAGGTATATAGTTACGAGGCTGGGAGACCTTATATTTGATTCAAGTTTTAGATTTATACAGTCGAGATAAAGTTCATTTGTGTTTCTAGTGTTCAGTTGTTGACAATTATTGGGAAGAATAGCTGGTAGTTTTCTGCTGCTTCTCTTCCGTATACGCGTTCTTCACTTTTTGATGGCTGCTTGGTAGACAACTACCATCTTGCATGTATACTTCCGACCTATCGGGTTTTATCAAAGGGCTGTAGTAGATTATTGAGATCTCTTTATTACGTGAGGGAAAACGTCCAAAAAAATAAGGACCCCAAAGGCATTTTCTTAAAGCTATATCGAATAGATATTTACCTGGCAACTGCATACATCAAATGGTGCATCATCTTTCAAAGCTCTATCCAATCGAACATGTGACCCATAATATAACAACCAATCAAATTACTTTTATAAACCCAATAAAGCAAGTACAAAACAAACAAGTAGAAAAATTTGGTCATAGTATCAGATTGCTTCATGTAACTTTAACCCAATCATTCCAATATGTACAATATGGATGAAATTGATGAGTTGTGCTTATTTCAGTTAAATACCTAAGCAAAAGTTGTTGATTAGAAAGGAAAAACACAACTCCATACAACAATTTATCCGGGGAAATATACTGAAATGATTATGTATAATATTTATCACTTCTTTCATTAAAAAAAATCACATTTTATATCGAAGCTACCTCCCAACAATCTCCACAAATGAGACAGGCAGGAAAGGAATGCCTTTTAGGTTGTTTATGGTGGCCATCCTGACCATTATAGCATTACCGAGTATCTTCTATCTGTGCATAATCATTTAAGAAGATAAATATCAATGGAAAAAACAAATGTACTAGTAAATAAACGCTTAATGACGAGAAGAAGCAGCTAGTTCATGTACTCATTTTGAATTAAGCATCTTAGGTATAATGCTTAGGAACCTATCAGATGACAAGATTCTTGAAACTTGTAAATGGCATACAGGACAAAAGAATATAAATACCAAAAGGTGGTCCCTCTGTGATACCTAAAGATCTCAAAGTGACATAAGTTCAATGACATAATACTTTCCAGTAAAGATCAAAATTTTAGATATTGTTTTCTCTAAGTTCATAGACAATGTTGAAGCCTGATGATAAAGACTCATGTTACTGGCAATGATAATATAATTTAGTGTTCATGAGCAAAAGAAAAAGAGAGATTCGGCACTGGCTTTCCTATCTTTTATTGTTACCTCGTAATATAGTTATCTGAGCTTAATATTGCTGTCAAATCATGAATCTTATGATGAATCGTTTTCCTAAAACTTGGAGAATCGTAAATCGCATGAATTTATTTAATGATTCCAGAATTTAATCATTTAAATATTTATGTAACACATTTTCCGTCGTATTGCTCATGAGTCAGTGACATGCTTTGGAACCTTTAGATCCCAAGAACACAAACATTCCTAAAAGCTAATTGGTTTTTGTTTTGTTCTTTTGACTTCTAGTAAATGTATACTAGTGACTGAGAACAATTGATAGAATAAAGTTCCCCAAATAAATTAATTAACTTTAGAAGAAAAAAATATATAAACACTATGCTACAAACTTGATTTTCCTGATGTCGAACCACTGAATGAGATGTAGTCAAATGTGCAAATCAGTGTTTTAGAAACGACAGTTGAAAATTTTCCAATTTTGAATAATGTATCAAAAGCAAGTTTACTCAAAAGGTATAAATTAGTGTTTTAGACTGATTAGGAGTGTAAATTCCTATTAGTAACCCAATTTATTAGGTTATCAATCAAAATGAAAAACTAATTTCGTATCAGGATTACACTTTCCATTAAAAGGATTGAATGTCTAGATTTCCCAACTTGTATGAATCACTGATTTTTAAGATTTACGAATTGAACCGACGATTTGCTCGATTCATGGTGTTTTATGATTTATTATATTATTCAACTCGTTTTTATCATTTTTTATTCAAATCGTACGATTTAACTACAATGAGCTTACTACATAGTTTCACCATAGATGACCTTTATCTTACAATATGAAGTGTGCCATGAGGAAAGAGACAATTTTCATTCACCTCAGGCAATAACCAATAATATGGATTTGAAATTTATTTCAAATCAATGTTAGTCACAATACAAAAATGAGGACGTAGGATTAGTAGCTGACACTTTCAGCAAGATATTAATTTGGTGGCTCAAAACTACCTGAATTGTATAATTAAGGAAAACTAAAAGACTGTGGTGACATGAGATATATGTTTTGTTAATAATTACTACTTTGTTTGCCCTTTATACATAAGTTATCTAGAATTTAGTGTCTTAATCAAGATCCACTATTTTAAGGAAACTTCCCCAAACAAAAGACAGATAACAAGGGGCAAAAGGTCATGATTCAACACTTTACCGAGCCTTCTGCAATATCAATACCGACATAGTATCCGATTTTAGCTTTGTCCCATTTTATCAAATCACCGCCCTGTAAGTTAGGCAATTAGTATGTAGAAGGGTGACTATGTTAAATAAGTAGAAACATAACAAATATTAGCCACATGAAATAAAAGTATGAATGAAGCAATCGTATGAGAGTTCTAAGAGTGAGTGTATTATATCATATTAATTTTTTCATACATACCTTCCCACAAGCAAGATCTAGAACAGCATCTCCTGGGCGGCATACAGCTGGACTAGAACATTTTTAATCTGTAAAATGTCAATATATGAAGAAAAATGAAATAAGAATCACTTTAGGAAGAGACTGGTAGTAAGAACTAAGAACATCCTCTCATCATTTCTGATTAAACAACTAAGAAAAAGTAAAAAAAAAAAAACAATTATTAGAAAACTGTACATTTTGGGTAAAAATGATGTCCGTGACAAATGATAAAGTTGATAATCCCTACTAAAGATATCTTAGGGAGCGTACTGCTATTACATGCCTACTAGATTACTATTGTTATACAGGCTAACCACGATTTAAGTAATTTTATAAGCTACCCATATCCATTTCCAATTATTTACTTGATTGAAATATCAGGAAATAAAGCTCTTTAGGAAATGTACACAGTAGATGAATCAATATCAAGTCAAGTGTCCCACTTGATAGTAGTCTTCACCAAATTGAAATATTCTTTCTCAAACATGCTAGTTTAGAATTTTGAGCTTAGTTACTAAAACTTCTACCCGGGTTGCGACTTGCTTCCACTTCCTTACCTACGCAGCTCAACTAAACTAGTTTGCAACAGTTGCTTTACCACTCCTAATCAAGTTGTCGTTTTACACCCAATCCCATTTCCTATAACTAAGTTCTACAGAGCCCGAGAATATGCAACAAACTCCAATTTCACCATTCGCCCCAGTAGTTACACTTAAACCACTAAAAGACTCCTTTCAATGCACCTCAAATATGACGCAGTTATATAAAATGGGAAGTCAGAACTAACTGACAGATGCTTATACGATGAAGAGATACTGCACTAGATGAACTTTGTTATCTCCGTTTACGCTGTCTAAGTCTACCATACTTTTTACCCAACCGGCCTTCATGTGTTTGACTAGTCCACTAGCATGAATAAGTACATTTATGTCATATTAACGACATAACAAGACAATGATAAATTGGAAAACCCATTCAGTAATAACTCCATAAAACATAATTTTGAGAAAAATGTGATGAAACAAAGAATACCCAATTGTTCAATCTCTTCAAATGGATGATAGGACTCGCTTCTCGCTGTTGCAAACTCTGATTTGTCCTCGCACTATAATGTTCCACAATTTTTTAGGTATTGTCCTCCACAAACTGCGAAACACCTGCAAATCCCACAACAAACTAAATCAATTTTCTCACACAAGTGATACAAATTCAGTCTTTTGAGTAAAATGGGAGATGGGTTATTGAGATAAATACCAATTGGGTCTAATTTACGTCTCGAATGAGGCAGACCCTTAGAAGTCGACGCATATTCATCGTACCCTCTCTTCATCCTCGACTAAAGAAATGAAGATTTAACACACAAGAAAGTACTAAACTAGGGGCAATAATTTGATATAGTGGTAATGATTCAAAGCTGCAAATTTTTGTAAATCAAATCGAGAAACTTCAATTAGAGATTGCCCTAAAATAATTCAATTTCAAGTAAGAGATTAGGGCTTACAGTACTTAGAAGAGTAGTGAAGATGATGATAATGATGATGATGATGGCGTCCGCAGTGAGAGAGAGAGATTACGAGCAAGTTGGTATTTTTGGATTCGTATTTATATGGTTTTGTTGTTGGTTGATCGGAGCCCAGGACATTAATAAACCACTGGGGTCGTGTTTCTTTGCCTGCTGATTTTTTTTTTCAGCAGCTGAAAAAAATTTATACAGCTGGTTTTATGTTTCTTTAACTGCACTGCTGAAATTTTTCTAAGACAACCAAATTCAGCAAAAAAAAATTCAGCCTCGACTTAAAAAAAATTCAGCACTTGGGAGGAAAATGGATGCCTCAATTGCCCTTGTCTCCCACAGCCTCCAAACCTGAAGAATCGAATTCGTCAAGGAATCTCTCATCTCTCTCCACTCCATTCTAGAGAGAGAGAGAAACATAGCACAAGATAGGGTTCTGTTCTGCCCCACATTTTTTCTCTCTCCAATTCGAGCTTCAATTCCCCCAAATTGATCTCAATTTCTAGGGTTCGTTAATGTCGAAGCAGAAGAACAGGTGGAATTGGGAGGTACCTGGATTTGAACCGAGGAAATCTGTCGAGCAAGATGATTCTTATAGCAACAAACCTGTTGCATCAGCATTAGCATCAGCTTTGTATCGGAGGTACTCCATTTCCGCAACTTCGCTTTTACAGCAATCTGACTCTCCCAAACAAGTTCTCATCAATGCCAAAGTTCACAAGTTGAAGGAGAAACTTAAGGTATCAAGATTTATTATTTCTTGATTTTTTACTAGTTTGAGTTCAGTAGGAATATAGTGAAGTTGCAAAAAGTTTGATTTTTTACGAGCGAATCTCGATGAATTTAATTGATAAAATCATAAAAGTATGAAGAATTATGTGATAACCTGAGAGAAGAAAACATGTCTTTTATTCTGTTTCATCATGCCATCTGCTTCCAAGGAAGTAGATGTCCTTCATTGTCTGAGAAATGGATAAAACAAAGAACATAAGGGTAAACTATTTTTATTTAATGTAGTAGGCGTTGAAAACTTTGAAGAAAGGAAAAGCTACAGACCACAGTTTTGAAATATAATGTGTTGTTGATGGAGAAATTTAACTCGAATACAAAGGAATTCTTTTTTGAAGAAATAGAACATATGCTAAATTAAAAGACATAATATAATTAAGAAAAGTAGGGATAAAAGAATGGTTAAACTTACAATATTAATAGTTAAGTCATGCATGAGAAAACCATCTAAACACACATATATATAATGAGAACTGAAAGCAATACCTGGTTTGTAAATTTTGGTGGCAGTGGGAGAGGATAAACATAGTGGAGATTGAGTGAGATATGACAGTATTTGTGGTGTTTGAAAATCAAACAACTTCTTAACAACATTGAATTAGTCAAAGATATCTTGATGTTCGACCAAGTTTTAGACTGGAGATTTGGAGGTTCATTTAGGGCAGTAAAACACTTTGACTAAATATACTTGAGTAGCCTTGAAATTCAAAATTTGAGGGTGCAATGCCCTCGTCCTTCAATCTTCCTGGCTCAGCCAGTGCCCTCAATGTTATAACTATGGCTATGGTGCTGTGTAGAAAATTGTGGAGGTACTGTGCTCAAGTTATCAACATATCACTATGATATGGCCTTTATTCTGAGAGAAGAAAACATGTCCTTTATTCTGTTTCATCATGGCCTTTACTAGTTGTTCTTCATACAATTTGGAGAGAGATCAACAACATCTTTTATTGCAGAAAGGAGTTGCACTTTGAGAGAGTTTCTCTTCAGCTTAAGACCTTAAAACACAACTTCATTTCTAGCAATCCAGATTAAGTAGATATTATTTAATATAACAGCTTTCCAGATATCAGAGATATAGTGACTGTGCTGAGAGCATGCATCCAGGACTTGTTTGATATCAGCAGTCTGAGCATTGGCATGAGAGAGAGAGAGAACAACCAGTCCCAGACTGGTTTTGTTTTTGAGCAGTGCCAGAAAATATGGTCCCATAGTCTCTAAATTGCAATGACAAAAGGAACATCTGGATACCAAGATAAAATCCCTTTTAATGAGGTTTTCCTTAGTGGCAATGGATTTGTGGCAAACTTTCCAAAGTAAAGAAGCAATTCTAGGCTAGATGAACCTGCTCTTTATGTACTTGAACCTCCAAACTTTAGGTCTATGAGAGCCTGCCATGGGAGTGATGCTTCCAGACCATTTTATCCTAATCAGTGTTGTTTAAGATGATCAAATTGATATCAATGCCATGCAGGAGTAAGAAATCATTTATAGCAAGAGGAGCAGCCGATGAATTGTTTTGAAAAATTTGATTGAGTTTTACATTGCAGTGTCTCCAAATATCCTGATTAACATCTAAGACAGAAATAATAGCAGGATCTAACCCCCAACAATCTCTCCAGAAATCAATATTATTCCCAGAACTAATGAGCCATTGCGAATTCTCTTTAACTTTGTGCATCTGTGCATCTGTTATTACATAGCTTTTGGAATACAAGAATATGGGGAATCTTTTAGCATCTTTTAGCATAAGAAAGCAGCCAATTGGATCCACAGTGGATTGAAGCAGAGAGGGGTTAAAAAACCATAAAACAAACCATAATAGCATCTTTTAGCATAACATCTTTTAGCATAGCATCTTTTACCATTGTGATATATTGTATGTAGAATATATTGCTGACAATTTTGTTTTGATTTCTTCATCAGGTTTTACCATGCCTCCAAAGAATAAGAAGGCTCAGCAGGTGACCCAAGCCAAGATACTCCCAAACACGCAAAACAACTTAATGGTGAGATGTTGTACACTTATCTTGCATTATGCAAGCGTGAACTTGACACAAGTAAAGATGCGGGGTCTGGACTTTCGAAAGCCTCTTCGGCCAAGATTAGGGAGGAGTACAATGCAAAATTTAACCTATGTTCGGTTGTGTTATCTTAAGATTCGTACTTCAGACTATCTTTAATGCTTATGATCTATATAAACCATTTTGTGCAATGATGTCTTTTGTATGTCCATTTTGTCTATTCCTTTTTGTCCATTTTGTGTAATAATGTCTTTTGTATGTCCATTTTGTATATCCATTTTGCCTTTTGTATGTACATTTTGTCCATTTTGTCATTTTGTTCAAACAGAGAGGGGCAAATAGAAGTTTGTTCGAATAGACTTTGAATCTATTCGAATATGTAAATGTTCTGCTCGAATAGACTTTTGTTTATTCTAATATGCTTCAAGTTGTGTTCTTTTATAACAAGTGTATTTAAGATATTTACCAGTTTTCAGCACTTCTTAGAAAAGAAACACCATAACTTATTCAGCAATTCAGTATTTAGCACTTCAAAACATTTAACATTCAACACGAATATTTTTTCAGCATTCAGCATTTGAAAAACAAATACCACTCTTGAAGAAGAAGGGTATTTTTGTAGTTTCCGAAATATCAAAGGTTCGAAAACTCCTCCCTCTCTCTCCAGACTTCTTCTCTACTCCGATGACTGCTTGAATTTGGAGTTTGACAATAATGATGGGGCGAAGAAGTATCTCTCAAGGTGAGATTTCTGGGAGTGGGGTTTGGTTTAATTTCCCTGGGGTTTCGTTATTTTGATGTTTTTGAATTTGGGGTATGGTTTAATTTAACTGGGGTTTGTTTGTTTTGATTATAGATTTTGGGTTATAGTGCAACATAATTTGGACCTTTTGGGATTGAGTTTTGATTGAATTTGGAGTTTTTTTAGGTTTAATAGCTAAAGATCAAAGCTTTTTGAAGTTTTGAGCAGTTTTAGATAGTTTTAAGCTTGATTTAACGGTGACTGAGAGTTTTTTAAGTATGTTATCAGAGATTGGGATTGGTCCAATTCGTGGGAACAATGAGAGATCATTTGGGGGTGAAGATTTGGGGTTTTTGCTCGACGACAAGAGTCGAATGATCGAGAGAGTTGAACATATATAGAAGTGCAAAACTAATAGGCCTCACCATTTCAGACCGATATGTGAGTTTTCTCTGATAGCACTAGCGGTTTTGGGCCTTCAATAGGTAAGTGTTGTCACGCTTTCTCCGCTTATAAGCATTTAGTTATTATGATTATTAAACATTGAGAGAGTGAATAAGTGTTGTTGCTTCAATGGGTTAGTTGGTATTGTGCTGATTAGGTTTTTTATTGTAGATGATCATGTAATGATAGAGAAATTTTACCTTGAGAAGTACAAGCTTTCACATGGTGATGTGGTAATATTCAGGCAAGTTTACTTTTACTTTTTATTTTCTTTTATCAGCAAATCAGCTCAACGAAGACCATATATTTGAACTTATTTGTATGTCAATCGCAGGAATTAAGACATGGGTTTCATTCATTTATAGCACATACCTTATTTACCTCTCAACTCACTCTTTATTTTGTCCCTCGCTTATATAACCTTGTTAGAAAATAGTGATTTTACTTTCTGATTGTTCTTACCTTTGCGCCAAATACATGTTATCCTTTCATTTGGTCCAGTATCCGTATGTTACATAGTTTGGTTTCATCCTAACTGTTTGGGCAATGAAATTATCTCCATTCTGTAATAGCAATTTCGTGAGCCTTTTGCTACCTATGTTACATATTGGAACAAATTACAATTATTGAGTGACTTGATTTCTGGTTTCAAGCAACCTTAAGGATATCTAGGACATAAGTATTTGAGATTTATGATTTCTCTTATAAGGATGAGCCTTTAATGCACAGTTTATTGAAATTTAACTTTAGTTCAGGCATGCCTGTTTCTGGCGCTATGTCTGCAGATAAGATTCTCATATAGAGTTTCTTTTGGGAATCTCTTACTGTTGCTTTTCTTTGCTAGGGTATCTAAGTTACTTTACAACAATCTTAGGTTCATATTTGAGGTGGTCTTCGGGTATTGTTGCTGAAAATGCCTCTCACACTCAAAGTGAGGGAGCCATTTTTAGCAAATCGAAGACAATTTTACTTGTTGATGCTTTGATTATTTGTTTACCATTTTGATTTTGGGCGTTTAGTTATGCTACTTTGGATTCTAATTGTCAATTAGATTCATGATTTGTGTTCAAATAGGACGACAATATAGTAGGATGTTAAAAGCCCATCAAGGACTTGGGAACTACAGAACTGGTTTTCATTTTCTTAACTTCATTTACATCAAGCATTGGAACAATTCTATAGAAATTAAGAGCTTGGTAAGCGAACTCATTAAACCATGGATAATCTTTTGCACTCATGTAAATAAATTTTGTAGCATAGATGCAAGTTTTTATCGGCTTGAGAAGGAAAAATGTACCCAATGCAAGCACTGATCTTAGTCACCAAAGCTCTTATCTTCCCTCAAATTGATCATAACATAGAGGATACTCATGTTAGTGCCGTCTTTCAATGAATGGAGTCTTGATTGGCTTGTTCTAAAATCCATCTGCATTACATACATGTACAATCTGCAATATCTGAAAATTTTACAAGTGTCTAATGGATTATGAGAAATATCTTATGGTATCAAATAAGAAAATCATCAAGCACAGTTTCCATTTATAAAGATTTTCTGATATTTCAGATTGTACATTTATGAAAAACACATAAGGCAGGCCCTCATAAATCAAGAATCCGTTCGTTGAAAGACACTACTAAAACAAGTTCTTTCATGTTATTATCAAGTTGAGGCAATGAAGAGTTTTGACTACTGAGATAAATCGAGGCAGTGGTTATAAGCCTTTTTCTCAAGTAGATATATAAATTGCATCTACATTACAAAAAAAAACTTTTAAACTGTTGCGGAACAATTAGAAAATTCAAGGACCATTTTCTATGGAACAGTTTTGTAAATTGAGCACCAGGTATTTCCCAGCCAACATGAGAATTTGGGAAACAACAGAAGACTTTATACGGATGAAAGATGCATTAGGGGCCGTTTGTTTTTTTGCTTCTGAGTCTGAGTCTGAGTCCACTTAGAAACGTTCACTAGCTGAGTGGATGTTGAGTGGACACCTTGGAGTGTTTGTTTTTTGTCCGAGTCTGAATGAGTATTAAAATAGACAAAATACCAAAATACCCTTATCAGTTTATAAGGAACCACCACCCCTTCGTCAGCGCAACATCAACACCACATATACATAACAAACACATAAGACCAAAATACTTTTATCTCTTTCTTCAAAGCTACCATTAAACCCAAACTCCCTAAGCTCCAAACTTTAGCTCAAACTCACAAAACCCAAATCCCAAAACCTGTAAACTCATCCAAAACATCTCATTTCATGCTCATTACACATTATAAGAGACAAATCATGATCAAAAATCAAAAAACCCAAATCAAATCAAGTATACAAATTAACTGAGAAATCACAAAATTAAGGTACCTATTTGGGCGTGGTTTGAGAAAGCGAGAGAATGGCTGTGAAGAGCTGCGTCTGGAGGTGATCGGGGAGGAGGAGAGGAGGAGGAGGGGGAGATCAAGGAGATGGGTTTGTAAAAAATTTGGTGTAACTGGTTTCGAAAAGAGATGTGATATTGTTGTAATTTTTCGATTTTGGTAAGGGTAGTTTGGGGAGCCAAAATACACTAAGAGTCAGACTCAGCAGTAAGCTGGCTTACTGAGGCTTACTCAAATCAGCCCAAATCACTGACTCTTACTCCACTCAGCCACTTAATGAGAGAAAAACAAACGCTTCCAAGTGACCCAAATCACTGACTCCACTCAGACTCAGACGACTGAGCGGAGTCAGCCAAAAAACAAACGCCACCTCAGACGGGAAGCTGCTAAGAGTTTTAGTTTCTTCTTGTGATGTTAGATCATATAGTAAGAATGACGATTCAAATAGGGAGGATGAAAGTAATTTTGATAATGGTGGGAATATGTATCCAGTTCAATCAGCAAATTCTTTCTTTGGAACCACATCAAGTGAGGGAGGAGATGATGGAATGCAACAATCAGCAAAATCTGGTTCAGGCATTAATTATGTTTCTAGAATGACTGCAATTACTTATTTACCCAATCAACTAGATTCTGGTATACTTGCCAAATATGGTAATGGATCATGCTCGAATAACTTGGCTTCTCTGCAGGGTTGGCATTATCTGGATCCATCTTGGAGGATTCAAGGACCATTTTCTATGGTGCAGTTCCGTAAATGGAGTACTAGGCACTTCCTGGCCAACAGGAAAATTTGGAGAACAACAGAAAAACATGAAAACTCTATATTGATGATAGATGCATTAGATGGGAAGTTTCGAGAAGTTTTAGTTTGTTCATGTGATGTTAGAGCAGATACTGAGGACGGTGATTCAAACAGGAAAGATGGTAGTAGTCCTGGTAGAAACGGTCAGAGTAACACTGCAAATGTTGGGAAAGCAAATCAAGTTGGTTCAATGGATTCTGGTTTGGGAACCCATTCAAGTGAGGGATCAAATGTTGGAATGCAACATTCAAGGAAATCTGGTATGCAAATTGGTTCTGTTTCTGAAGCCACTACATCTAAGTCTTTATCAAATCAACTTGATTCTGGTAAACTCGCGAAATATGATAATGTGACATACTGGAATAACTTGGCTTCTCTGCATAGTTGGAGCCCAAAATCTGGTGCAGGAAATAATGACATATCAGGAAGAAACCTAATGGTGGGACTGGTTTAGTGATACCCGCGGACTTAATTGCGGAGGATAAGAAGAAGACATTGGTGAAAGGCTCGACCTTTGCGTCTTTTCAGCCAAAGTTGTTTCATAAAGGGTCTTCGGGGATGGACCAGAAGGAGGTGAAGGCGTTGACGAAGGTGAAATTGAATACAAGGACATTAACAATGCTGTTTAGGAGTGAGAGGGAGTTGCTGAATAAGAATAAGGAGTACGAGCTGGAGATCGTGGAGCTTAAGTAAGTTGACAGTAGCAGAGAAAAGCATAGAGAGGTGATGTTTATGTTATACATGATTTTATGATATGACACTTTGGGTTCACTTGGTTTGATTTTGGGTGTTGGAGGGCATATGTAGGAGGGTAAGGTCTGGGGTTTTGAGTGAGAAGGAGAATATGGTTACGATGCAGGATGTCTTGGATACTCAATGGGTGTATGGTTTGAGAGATTCTTAAACATGGAAGAGGTCGAAGAAGCTAATAAACCAGTTGTTGAGAGCTTTAAGCAATTCTCTCTCCCTCTCCCTCTCCCTCTAAATCTAAAATCTTCATGAATGTTTTCTGATTTTCGATTTTGGGTATTTGGTTTGGTTATTATTTCTAGCACAATAACATTACTCTACATTCAAACTCAATTTTTTTATAGTTACTTTTGATAATTTTCAGGTGAGCGATTAGATCTCTTACATTCCAAGTGTAAGGTAAAGAGAATATGGTGAGCGATTTGATACTTTTGATAAAATAAATAAAAATATTTTACTTTTGATAAAAAAAATATATATATTTTACTTTTGATAAAGAAAAATTATGAAGCCGTAAGATATTCTCACTGGGGCTAGATGTATCCTTAAGGTAAGGCTTACTACTTTTATAACTTTTGTCCAACATGTTCTACGCATGGTTTATACTTGATTATGTCACCCAACAATGCGTTTACTAGGCATTTGCACCGAAACTATTAAATAAATTTTTTGCTAAGGTTTTGTAAGTGCTTTAAAGGGTGGTTTGGTCATATTTTAAATTATGAAATGTGTACAATCCAAATCAAGTAATTTATAAAATACAACGAAAAATAGGTTACGGTTCAGTTTGACTCTTTTCTAAGTATATTGTCACATGTTTTAACTCTGTTTTACATAGATGACCTATGTTCATCATGAGAAATATTCTTCTAAGATGGATTTTTTATGTTGTAATTGTATTTTGTATCCAACTCACACTAATCATTCTTACATTTACATTGATATGCAAACACATTGTTCATGGAGTACTCTTACAAAAAAATATGGTCACTTTTATCTTATTCTAATATATTTTGGTTTGTTTAGCAGCTTTCTTATTTTGGTTTGTTTTTTGTCACTCTATTTTATTTTGTTTTGTTTCGCGATGCTATATTGTGCATATCCACATAGTGTTGTCCTTTTGAACTGATCAATATGTTCTTCACCGAACTTACAGTCTATTTCAGAAGCTTGAGCTTAATTCCACTAACGAAGGAAGGTCATGTTTAAGTTTTTCGTCCTTAGTTACAGTAATTCGAAATCCCAATTTCATTTCAGTGGAAAGGAAGATGATTAAGTGGGAATGCTTAACCCATGTTTGTTTGTTAATATTCGAGTTTGTAGGCACTTTATGTAACAACTTATTCGTTACGGAGAAAACTAAAAAGAACATGTACAAGAAGATTAAAACAACATATTAATGTGGGTTATATTGTAACAAATGTTTCACATATTTGTTAAGTAAATTCGTATTTTTGTTGATTTTCTCTTATCATTTTTATTGCATACCAACTTTTATTGAAAGTTTTTCGGTGCGACGAGTCTATTTCAGTAAGCTATTATTGTATTTTCAGAGTTTCGCATGATTTACGTTTCCAAGGGCTGAATTGTGAATCAAGTATTAAACTAGATACAAATGTAAAACATGAAAAATTGCAAGGATTGACTATCACCATCTCGACTATCACTAGTCTTTAACATGTGCATTCAGCATATCGTATAATACACAAGTTAAGCGGAAAAAACACGTCCTGTAACAATAAGCTTAAATTTATCTCAAGGAAAAAATATCTTAAACATGTTTTTCAATTTAAGGCTAAAAGACATGACTTACCTCTTTACTTGGTTGACAAAAAAAAAATCCACAGTGTAAAGTGGAATTGTGCACTATTCATGGATTGATTATCTCAACTAATAAGGTCTTCACTCTTAATCCCTCCTGCCAATGTGCTCCTTAATTAAAGCTTCTCTTAAATTTTGTTCTATGGCAAGATTTTTCCTCTTATCTCATTATTGCTCCAAATGCCGATATTGTTGCTTATTTAAGCTGGATACAAACAATTGTATGAACCTACATTTCTTCTTCTTCTTTTTTTCTTTTTTTCCGCTTCTCTTCGAGGTAACATAATTGTAGGAAACTAAATAGAGGGGAAACAATAAAAATAAGACGATACCTAATTTGCAAATAATCCATAAGCACGCATATATAAAGCAAAGAATTAGTGTCAGCATTCCTTCAAGTCTCAGGCAAAACTTTTCATGCAATTATGTGTTCAAGTACCGTGATCAAGTGCCATGTAAAGATTCCTACAAGTATATCTTGAAGACTTGCTTTTCCGGTTTCCCAATATTGAAGACATGAAATAATAATTCAAATCCCAGACTTGCAAGAAAATGATTTACCCCATAATACCAAACTCTATTCTACCTTGAATTGAAGTTAATTAATGTTGAGCGTATGATCGATGCTTGAGATATCGGCTCTATTCTTTACATTTTGCATAACACCTGAAATATTAAACTATTTGAAAACATAGGTCAAGATTTAACAAATAATTGTAGGCACGCACGATAGTGTGTGCCCGACTGCTAGTTCCAAAAATAAATGTCTCCGTAGAATCAAATATAAGATTCTCAACTTATTTATACCACTAAAGGAAAAACTTTAGAATGAGAACACATCTCGACCGTTAATCAGATTTCCCCCCACAGTTTATGAGTGATTAAAGACTATATTTATAACCTCAAAATGAGAATTTAATGTTGGCCATTGGATAGATTCGACCAAAATAATTGAAAATAAATATTTTTTGTCTGCCTAACTTTTTCTTTGTCAAATACAAACTTATTGTCTAATATGCATTTACAAAATTGTCATATTTGAATTGTTTAGAAGGTAGGATTGTTTTCCCGTTATTACTATTAAAAATATCCCCTTTATTCTTGTAGTTTATAATACAAAACAAGTCTCTCACTCTCTTTATGCTTCGTTCTTTGCTCTCTAGCTCTCCCAATTACTCGAAACCCAATATCCAAAGCTCTTCATTTGCAGGTTTCTCTCTCTCACACCAAGACATCTAATTGTGTGAAATTACAGGTCTTTGAGCTCGGACGGATTAATAATGGCGCCTCCGATTCTCTCGTTGGTGCTGCCATCTGAAACAGGCCGAATTCTCAGCATTCAATCTCACACTGTTCAGGTATTTCTTGCCTTTTTTGTTGTTGTTGTTGTTGTTGTTGCAGTTTTTTTATGTAATCCTTAATGCAATTAGAATGGTGAAAGAAAACTATTTAGTTTAATTGCTTCGAATCGAATCACAAAAGTCGTTTAATTGCACCCTCGCGGATGGTACTATGTCAAGTTTGCAACTTTTTCATACTCACCCAAAATGTGAAGTGAAGTACAAATATTGGGACGTGAAAGTCTGATTTAGATATGCTGGAGTGGTTGAAAGTTGAAATGTCCATAATATAAAGTGCGCTATTCTTATGGGTTATGCTTTCAATGGGTAATAGTAGACATTCTATTAACATTGAGGGGTTACCTGGGAATTGAGGTTGAAGAAATGGGCTGAGTTCGAAACACTCATTTTGGTATGCTGACACTGTGGAAGAAGTGGTGAATAGGTTAAAGTCTTAGTGATGAGTTGTCATTGTTATATATTGCTTAAAGTTCTAAGAGTCTTGGTTGGGTGTTTGAGAGTTATGGAATGTAAGGGATCTTAGTTATGGAGTCTAAGTGGAGTGATATTTAGTGTTGGTCAGTTACGGAGTCTAAGTGACTTTGGACATTACGGAGTTTGTCCTCTTTAAGTATATTTACTTTGTTGACAGAAAGTGGAGATACAAGGAAAATTACTTTAGAGAAAAGAGTTTTTTGATTTTCTTTTACCATTGTCTTCATGAGTGGGCATCGATACCTTTAAAGGTTGTGAGATGTCTATAGTGGATTCATCCTTAAATGGTATAAGAGCCAAGAGTTTATAAAACTTGTGTTCTTCTATACAGTTAATGATTAGCCAAGAAGTAGTGATGTTATTAGTTGAGGAGAGCCCTTTAACATAACACCTTAAAATAACTTCCCTTTTATGAGTCCCTTCTTGAGGTTAATAAAACAAACCCCAAATTTCAATTATTTTGTTTGGTCATTGATACAAGTACATTATTTACATGTCAAAAACCTTTAAAATTATTGTCTTTATGGTTGACTGACCATGACCTGGTGTTCAACGAATGAATAAGTGGCTAAATTGTTTTGCTATAGAATTGTCGTTGCTGATCTATAGCCATTAAATCATTTTGAAGATACTATAAACATGACTTGCAAGTGTGTGACATTACACTAGTATCTGTAATCTAAGCAAAACACAGGATCAAACAATAATGTTTTTCCAGCTTCTTATCTATCTGCCTCTTCTCATCGCTCACTTTTGCATCTGCTGCACCACTGCAAACAAAGTCAGGTTGCTAATCAACATGCGGGGACGTTATCATCCCCTACCCGTTTGGTATTGGCGATGGCTGTTACCAAAACTCAGGACTAGCATTAAAATGTAACATATCATTCACCCCTCCGAGACTGGAATACGGCAACATATCCATTCGCAGCATATCCTTAAGTAGGACGATGACCATTGCTGTCTGGGTATCTTTCGACTGTTACATAAAAGACGGTACCAGCTCCGGTAAATTCAGCCAGGACATCAGATTGTTAAAACGGTTTACCTTCTCCCACACCCAAAACAAGTTCACCGCTGTTGGTTGTGATACAGGTGCCTTCATGTCAGACAAAGACCCGAAAGCATCTCAATATTTTTTTCAAAGCAGGTGTGTTTCGCTTTGTGCAGATATTGAAGATGTTGATGAAAGATTTTGCTCTGGTATTGGGTAATGTTGTCAAACAGCAATCCCGAAGGGATTGAAAAGTCTATATCTAGATTTGAAGAGCCACTATAATCACTCTGCATCGTGGAAATTTATCCCGTGTAGCTACGCATTCTTGGCTGACACTCATGAGTTCAAGTTCTCTCGGTCGGATCTCTCAAATTTTACTGGTGGCATGGGACTAGATTCCCAAAATGATTTTATAAATGAAACACGTTTCCCGGCGGTGCTTGACTGGGTGGTCGGATTGGAGACTTGTAAAGAAGCTAAAAGGAATTTGAAGAGCTATGCCTGCAGGGATAATACTGACTGCGTTGACTCTACCAAAGGCCCTGGATATAATTATTACTGCAATCCAGGTTATGAGAGGAATCCTTATTTCCCAGATGGATGCAAAGGTATTACCGAATGTTTATATGTTAAATTATTTTTTCGTAAATTTTATAAAATAATTTTTGTCTCTAAGAGCATCTCAACTCACCAGTGGTGAAGCTGAGACTAAATAAACAACTTTACAGATATTGATAAGTGCTCGACTCCAAAAACACCCTGCAAGAAAACTTGTACTAACACGTCAGGGAGTTACGACTGCTCTTGCCCACAGGGTTATGAGTGTAATGGGCTGGATTGGGAGTTCTTGGTCTCCTGCGGCTATGTTACTGGATTTCCTGCAGGATTTTTTGGTCTCTGTAGGCGCTATGTTGCTGGATTTTCACCAGTGGGCTATCCTACTTCCTCTAAGCTATTATGTTGCAGGATTTACACCAGTAGGCTATGGCTATGATGCTGATTGGAATTTCTTGGTCTCCTACGACTATGATGCTGGTTGGAGTTTTTCTTGGTCCTCCACAGTCTATTCTTGCAGGCCGCCATTCCTTTCGTCTATAGGGCGCGCACTTGACTGGTAGGGTTAAGTCTCTGCGACAGTTTTTGAATTTTATTTAACATCCATGAGGATGGATACATTGGACTTTTCATGACTTTGGCGTGATGTTGGAGATGGATATATTATATATCCGACTAAATCTAGGTCATTCTTTTAGGGAAATTCAGGCAGAGGCGGAACTGGGTAGGTTCTTAAGCTTAGATGATGGAACTCTGTATATTGCCGTTTTTCTGTTGTTGGGCTTCTTCGAAGGTGGAGGGGATAACTTGAGTCATTGTAGAAAGTTTGCTTATTAGTTCTTCTCCGTATAGGGAGGGTGATGATCCCTAAGTCAAACAACTATGAAATTGAAAACGAGAAAGATTAGATTCTTTTTTTGGCTCGAAACAATCCGTTTCTAATGAGATGTCCTTCAGGCCAGTTGTGAATGACAAGAGTGATGTTAAGTCAAGAGCCGATGTCAAGTTGAGTCATTTGGCTTCGGGTATTGAAAATGGCACCTCTACTCAGTCAACAGAAACAAGGCTAGTTGATCTCTTAGACACCACACTCTGGAATCGCAAACTTGCTCCCTTGTCAGAGAGGATTGTCTATGCTCTCGTACACCAAATATTTCATGGCATAAGAGAATCTTTTTTGACCTCAGCAGAATTGAAGGTTTGTTTTCTTATTTGTAAACAAAATCAAAATTTCAATATTTTATTGAGTTTGATAGCTAATGTTTGTCGAATAAACCTTTGTGTTACGTCATGATTTTGATTTTTTTTTCTTCATTTCTTTATACTATTTAACAGTACTACTGCTTTCTTCTAATGCCGGTGGTTGACAAAGTGTCGTTACTCCTGCGGGAAGATCTGGAGTATGCATTTGAGAATGACTTGGATAGTGTCTTTGACATTACACACTTACGACACTCGTTTGGCCAGAAGAAACGAAATCTTGAGGTCGAGCTGAAACGGGTATATACTCATTCATGCCATCTTTTCCTTCTAGAGTACACTTAGAGGCTTTTTTTTTTTTTTTTTTTTTTGATTACTTATTTTGATTTATGATTGCATATTCTGATTTCTGAATCTAGCGTCTGAATGTTGAAGCTGAAATGTAACAAAATTTATTTGTTTTATTGTTGAATCTGAAGTCTAAAATGTCTGAAAATTGTCAAAATTACCATGTTCTTTATTTTTTGAAGAACATGCATTTCCATAATCGCACTTAAATTCAAGTAAATTTTTTCCAACATCAGTTAATTAAAATAATCTTCAAACCAAATTTTTTTGTATTCTATCTAATTTAAAAAAACTAAAATTTGTATTTGACTAATCCCGTTTGCAATCTCCTCTCGCAAGGTTCACATGTAGGCTTGTTCATAATCTCCAAATACACCTTCAACATATAGTGCATCGTTATTCATTTGAGCAGGAGGAGGTGCCCCATTGACATTATCATTATCGTATAGTTCAAAAAATGCATCATCTATAGAAGTTTTCATGAGATAGTTATGCATCGCCATACAAGCAAGAACGATATTTCTTTGAGCTGAGAATATATATGGTGGCATTCTCTTCAAAATTGGAAAGCGCGCCTTCAACACACCAAAAGCTCGTTCGATAACATTTCTCAACTTTGCATGAATATGGTTGAATTTTTCTTCCTTTCCCACAACATTCTCGCCTTTTTGAAAATTAGGTAACCAATATATGACATTCTTTAATGGTGTCATAAAACCACGTGTATGTGTATGAGCAGCATCTACCAAATAATATTGCTCTGTAAATATTATTTAAACATTATCAATTATAATTAAAAAAATAGCAGCTTACACAATAATAATACATAAACTTCAGTGGAAAAAAAGTATACCAGGAGGGGGCATAGTGGATTTTTTTGCTGGATCAAGTACAGTCTCCAGAAGAACCTTTGAGTCGTGTGTCACTCCTTCTCACTCAGCTATGACATACATAAATATCATATAAAAGTCACATACAACCATTACATTTTGATAACACTCTTCTCTTCCTCGTCCCCTAAATGTTACTTATTTCCTTGATGGAATATATACACTTATAAGAGTCCCATCAATAGCACCGACTGCAACCTTTGAAATAAATAATTATGTTACTGACTCAAAATATATATAAAACCAAAAAAATTATAATAAAATTGTAATTATTCCTTAAACTTTTGCCTTAGACTTCGACGACTCCAAATTTCTGCATCATTATTATCAAATGAAGGAGTCATGATAACCTCTTTAGCAAATTGACACATGGCATATAGGACCTCGTGAAAGTACTTATGGATTGTATGAAGAGAATGTTGGAATCGATTTTGTATCAACCTTAAATCACAATTATGACCAATAGTCATCATAAAGATAGCCATTTTTTCTTAAACCAATAAATGTTTACTATTTTCAAGCTATCCTCTTTTATGGAAGTGTGTGCATAATCTGATAAATGCATTCTCTTCATCCTCAACATCTTATAGCACATTGTAGGTGATCCATTTAAAAACTCTTGGGCATAAGCAGCCCCTGAAAGATCTGATATATTTTCAAGTTCTCTAGTGATTTAAGACCTGCGTATATATTTTAATACACGTCTGAAGAGAATAAGCCTTAAAATATTTTTTCCTTTGTTCTGTTGTCATTGATCCTGTTTGAAACATACAATTTATCAATAAAAAATTAAGCAAGTTAATATATAAAGGAAATACAAATCAAAGGAAAATCAACATCATTTATTAAAATAATATTAAACATAGATTCAACATAAGTTTACTAACCAACAAACAAAAAATCATTTATTAAAATAATATTAAACATCATTTATTAAAATACAAACTCAAACAAAAAATCCAACATAAGTTGACTAACAAAACTATAAAAGAAGTTCAAACATAAATTTAATAACAAAACCATAAGAAATCACTACAAATTAAAACTAATCAACTTTTTTAACCAAACAATCAGCACCTCCTCGTTATCAATACGCATCCAAACATCTCTATATTCCATCTTGCAGAAAGTGTTATGAGCAGTGACATAAAAGATTTGTTTTGGATAATTTGCTCATATTGTCTAGCTTTGCGATGCATTAAGAATATAATCCAATTCTTCATTAATCCTTGTAAAGGCATTAATAATATAGTCCAATTCTTTTTTTGCGTCTATTTTCTTTTCTTTCTTTTAATGCTTCTGGCATGGTAAAGTTTCAGTGTCACTATCGAGATTTATTGTAGGAGATCCTCTGACTGGATTACGTGGTTCAGCTTCGTCATCTTGATCAAGTCCTACTTCATTTTCATCATATGGAGATCCATCATACTCAGTGGGCATCCCAACCTGATGCGGAGACTAAGCCTGGCTACCAGTTGATGTGAACCCATCAAACAAGGATTTCATATCCTTTTCCCTTGCAATGGTTTGGTTTTGAATTCATTGGCTTTTTTATGAGTCTGTGATAATAAAAAACCAATAAGATTACTTATACATTTTCTTTAGAGGATAATAAATGAAATTAATTAGTTTTTAATACTTGCCTTAAGGTACCCGTCCCATCTCTCTTCTGGTCAATTAATTTGTCCAGTCGCTTCGTCATATCCATGTCCAGTAACTGTTGTGAGTTTAACCCATACTCCATACTTCATTCTCAAATTATCCCATAAGTTTTTCACTTGTCTTATGGTGTACTCATTTCCCGTTAGTTTTTTCATGTTAACAATGATAAAATGCCAAGCTGTAACTGTTAGACCCAACCCTTTCCTTTCATTTTTGTAAGTTGATCAATGCTAAGATCAATAAATACCCTCCTTTAGGCATCCATCCAATTAGCCATCTCTTGAGTTATCGTTTCATTCCCTTTGCTTTTATTAGCCTTCTATGTAGTTTTCGCTTCATCCACCTTGTTTTTTTCTTGGGCCATCCTATAAAAAACATCAAATTTACATCAACTACATCTATATCCATTATCTAGGATATATATACATATATTTATCTAATTATCAAAATTAAAAATTACAAACATGTGGCATACTATGTTCTTATAGAGACCTAATTTGTGCAAGGAAAACAAAAGTGATCCCTACAAAGAAAACCTACATCTGTACAAATTTAATAGAGGCTAACATAAGCTTATAGAGACCTAATTCTTGGTTATAACAATGTTAGCTGCCGTAATGCCTCAAAGAGGAGGTGCAATGCTTAGGAAACAATCCTGTAATTTAACTTAAGGTATGAGATATTTTTTCTGATAGCTTTACTGGTCATTTACAATCAAGTAGGTGATTGGCCTAACATGACATCTTCTGATATTAAATGCTCTGATTATTCCTATTCCAATTATGAAGATAAGGTAGTGTTTACTATCTCTTCTCTGAGATCTGCCATTACAGTTATACCCTCTTTGGAGGAAACATAATCCATTATACATCAACACAGACCCGAGAACAGCTAACGGTTTGATCGCAGGGTCTCTTTTAGCTGAGTGTTATTGCATCTGATAGTAGGCAGACTTGAATTATGCAATGTTTAGAATGGAGTAGAAAGAATTTCTTGATAGGATGATTAAAAATTGTATTGATGTGTATATAACCTATTAGCTATTAGCTGTGGAAATGCTTAATAGTTTTCAGTATCTCGTGTTTGATTTAGAGTCAGTTGTCATGTATTTTGGTGGGATAGTTGTGCATATCGTTTACATGTGCAGGTCCTTGCAGTTGGATAACTGCTTTGAGTCACGTTTTTGGCCTGAAAACAAAGGCTCTGCCAGTTAGCCCATTGATGTGTATGAATCATGATTAGTTCTCAATCTTTTTGTTCATTTAGACTGAGGACAAATTTCTTGAGGAATAGTGATGAATGCTCATACTCCTCACCTACATTATCTCGGTTCCTAAAGGACTTGTATATGTTCTTCATTATTCACCTATAATCATGTTTTTGTATTAGCGCTGAGGCTCGTGTTGGATATTCACCTATAGTCATCTCTTAAAAATGTACTTTCTTCACCATGGGTGAGTGCAGGGGCAGCTCAATCTGTCCTTATCATACCGTGCATGGCATATTAAAACGGATACCCGTTATAGAAGGGAAATGCCTACTTCCGGTGCTAACGAAGCTGATTTCTAAACTACGCTGGGCATGGTTGGGTTTCTAGTGCTGGGCTTTAAATAGAAGTTAAAAAGAGTAGCCTTTTAGTTCTTGAAACGTAGAGGTGTTTTCCATAAAGCTAAAGCTAGGCGCTAAGGGGGAAAAAGCTAGCTTTAAAAAGAGGCTTGGATTTTTGGCATTAGCCTCTAAAACTACGTTGCTCTGCTAAACTACTAAAATGCTAGGTAAGAAATAAAAAAAAAGACTCAGTAGATAATTCATCCAACCATAGGGAAAATCTCACTCGACTCTTTTCCGCTAGTTTAAAAAACAGGTCAGAAAAGCTCTAAAAAGTGAAGTCAGACCATAGGGAAAAACTCACTCACCTCTAAACTACTATGCATAGAGAGATCAAAAAAAGCGAAAAAGTTTAATCAACCTATAGGCCAAAACTCACTCGCCTCTTTTCCCCACACGCAAGTTGTAGTTAGGTCAAAAAAGCGAGAAAGTTGATTCAACCTATAGGTGAAAACCCACTAACCTCGTTTTCCGTAATGTATATTCTGAGCGACGTCGAAAAAGTGTTTTTGAGACCCAGGAGAGTCAGACCATAGGCGAAAGTCACTAATGTTGATTTCCCCTTTTAAAGAGCCATCAAAAAATGTGCCAAATTTGTGTACGACTCAACTCATAGGCCAAAGTAAGCAAAACCCTTATACGCCCTTCTTTTTAAACTTGGAGCAACCATCAAGCAACAGGGTTTTTTTTTAAAAAAAACAACCCTAGGCTATTTTTGACGAGAAGAATCAAGGAGGCTAGGCTATTTTTCGACGACTAGGCTATGTTGTGTTATTTTCCAGCGACTAGGCTTGTCCTTGTATTGAGCTACGGGAGTTAAGAGAAGGGCATCGGATTAAAGAGCCAAAGAAGTAAGGCGGAGCTAGCGTTAAAGAAGAATAGGAGGTTTCAAAGCCATTAGAGCTAGAGGTGTGGGTGGAAAGAGTAGCTTAAGCAAGGAGTTAGGCCCTGTACTACCACTAAAGCAGCACTTCAGCAGCTATGATCACAGCAAATGATCCATACAACAACCACTCAAGAGAGCATCAAAGTAGATTAGTACACAGTACCACCAGTTCATAAACTAATTAATCCTCATACACTTTCCATGTTGGAGAAACCAACTTTTCATAAACCCTAATTTATTTGACCATATAGTTTCTTACCTTGAATCTCGATCTCGGACGGTAGTAGTTTCCTTTAACTTAGATCTCGATCTCGTGTGATGATGATGCTTCGATGGTACGCCAATTTCTATTTAATTTGCGGTTGCTTCAATCTCAATAGAAAAGCTCATTTGTCATGAATCCATCAATCTCATGTTTCATAGCGGGTTTTGATAAAGCAAGAAGGAGAAAGAAAAAGGAGAGAGGAAACGTAGAGAAAGATAAAACGAATAGAAGAAAAAAAGCCGATAAGACAAGGGTATATTGGGGTTTACCTATTTTCATTTAAGTCTCCATAACAATCCCGTTAACTTTTTAAAAAATGTGGTGTTATTACTAAAAAGAGTTACAACTTATTGTGAAATTTCATGGCCAAAATAAAGCAATTAAGTTAAATAAGCTAAAAAACAAACAACCCCTTAGTTAATATAGCAAGAAACGTTACGAAAAATTTAACGTGACAACACTCCACGACAATTAACCAAGAGAAATTCTAGTCTTCGGAATTTTTGGAGACGTGAAAAAACTTGTCCTGTTAAATCACGGCGTTACTTAGCTTAATACACCGGGGCTATTTTGGAGGTACAAAAGCTAAAAGAAAACTTCAGACAAATACATGAATAACTTAGCTCAGTTGGTGCTCAGTCAGTGTTCTCGTTAGCAGAAGCAGATCTTAATCCAAAGAAATGAATGCAAATTTTTACGTGTAGAATTCTTTATTCACATCTCTTATTTGTATTAACTTGTAAACACAAAGCATATAATGATTATGGGATAAATGTATATTATTGCATATTACATGTTAAGTAGGTGTAAACGGGAGTTTGTTTCTGCTTTCTATATGAACCTAAGCGTAACAACATTACAAGGAATCTTACTCTCTATTTTCCCACGATAAATCTTAAAATTGCTAACATATATATAACAAATTTTCAAATTATTGTAAGCGTGTGCCTGATTGCTAGTCATCTATAAAATATAAATAAAGAACCACCTCAAATTGAAAGACTGATCTGTTTCAGATATTCATTACACAAGACATGGATAGCACTTGTGAGAGTTGGTAATTAGAGTTCCTTGTGTTTATATCACAGATGTACTTACAATATCTGTAGTAGTACCTCAAGGTTTTTGAGGTATCTCTTAGGATGTAAATAAAGCATAAATCTCAGTAATATTTGCTGCAAATAACATCTTGTTAAAGATATAACACCGGATCTCTGAAATAGTAATGATATTCATCATCATCATAGCATTAAATTTCAGCAAGAAAATGAAAAAGCAATGCCACTAGGGAGTACCAAGTTTATCTTGCACTGAAGAACAGGTAGCTACATAGATCTCTTCATCTTACACTGTACATGACTGCCTAATACATAACCTTAACTGCCTATTGAACGGAATGAAAGAGAAGTAAAGTCGGCAAATTCGTTCCTTAGTTTCGCTTGAACAAAACTACCATAATAGCTAGGACCGCAAGTCCCATGAGAGAGGCTCCCATAGTTTTATCCACAATGGTCGCACCACCGTTAGGATCTATTTTCACTTCTTCCTCTGTTGGACCTCCTACGAAGATGTCATGAAAGAGACCAGATAAATTGCTAACCATCTCCACCACTGTAGCCTTCACTTTCTTTACGATCTTCGTGAATATGTTATCATAATTTCCTTTAGAATGTTTCTCATCACTTGCTCCTTTCGACTTCTGGTCGTCTTGAAACTCATTCTCCACATTTACATCATTAACTTCGTCTGAAAGAAGATCACCTGTCACAGAGCAACAGGAGTGTGTATCAAAACCACTTTTTTGGGAAGATAAAAGAGCAAGCAATGACAAAATTTTAAAGTGTAAAGGATTCATACCCGCTCGTTGTAATTTCAAGAATTCCATTAGCTGCTCATTTTTCCGTACAGCATTCCACACATTTTCATCAGAAACAAGTGAAGCTACCACAAACTGCAGTTCAAACCAATATCAGGATTATGGTCTCAAAAGGGAGTTTGCTGGGAACATGATCACAGGAACATCTGAGATTCTTATCTTAGTAAATTGCATACAATGCATGCGGAATATATCCTTGTTATTCAATCATACTTGAAAGAATACAAATGCAAAAGCAAAAAGGGTTGTAAACATATAGGCAAACTATAGGTCCTTGAAATCATTTGGAAAAAGAGGAAATAACTGAATTGGGTACAATCGATTTAAGCAAAACCCAAAATGTTAAACTTGCATTCTGGTTAATCCATGCGTATAATCAAATTATATCAATTGCCTCATCAACTAAATCAAAACTGTACCTACTATGTGCAATGTGTCTGAGACAAGACACAAGTATTTTCTTCGGCAAAAAGAATCCTCCATATGCATCAGTAATAAACATACACATAATCCAGCATTTCGTTTATCCAAGCTTCTAGTTATGAAAATAGCACACGTGCAGGTGTAGTTACTGATGACAATAAAGTGTGGGCTGTAGGAAGATTAATGGTAAAGAATAATTTTATTTCACCTTGAGAATCAAATACAGATATCTAATTACCATGACACCAACTGAAGAAATTTCAGTATGTGAACTAGAGGGTTGGACACGTTTCACTTGGGTTTTTAAAGTCCTAAAAGTGCAAAAGTGCACCTTGCACATAAATAAATAGGAATCACAATTTAAAGAAAGCAAGTACAAAGAAAGTAAAACACTAAAGAACTAAGAAAGTGAGATGTTTACCTATGTGAGTTAAGAAGTTAAACTTAAAATATATTTAGATTTGCCGGTTATTATCTATGTGATCTTATCTAATACTTTGAATTATAAGGTCAAAATCATCATAAAGGTGCAGTTCGGTACCTGAGCTTGAGGACTTTCTTTAAGCAAAGAGAAAGCCTGAAAAGCAGGTTTCGAAACTGAGGGATGGATCACAGCAGTCTCACTGGTAACACAAGCTTTGGTTTCTGAATAACCCGACGAGCTCAAAGGTGTCGACATAGTGGAGTCCTGAATAACTTTGGAGGATTCCCCACCATCAGTAGCATTGGGAAAATTTAAGTACACCCTGAAAACACCCAGAAAGCAAGTAGATTTATCACAACAATGTTCCATGATATAAAAAAACTAGTAAGAAAAAAAGTATATGTATTACTTATTTTAATTTTATTTTATTACTTCTACAATACTGCAAGTGCACACCCAGTCTGATCCTACCAACCACCTGTTCTACATGATACATGCCTTAAATTTGTAACAAAGAAATTTCCACTACAGTTACTTCTACATTTTTTTTCTTCAGATTCAGTGAAGAGATAGTTGCATAAATGTGGCCCTTCGCACGTAGCAGGTTAAGTTTTCCATTAAATCTTGGGATCAGTCTGCTTAGTACTATGACCAATATTATTCCTTCAATCCTCATTGGAATTCATATTCTAAGCACGCCTTCGCATTTTTTTTTTGCCTTGGATGTCATTAAGTTTATTGCTAGGATCCTATTTGTATTGATAAAGCTACTGAGGATAATCTAGACAAGCTTTCCCTAGAACTTATGTAGAAATTACTCCACATTCAGAGCTTCCAAAATCTATTTCTATAAATTTGTGGGATGGTTCCATGTTGGAAGTTGGCATTTTATTATAGTTGGAAATTGGCCAGAATTATGCGAATTTCTGCATCTGACTTCAAAGTGTCAGAGAAAGGTGAAACAAGTTTGATCTGAGTAGATAAATATACCTCTGCTAACGAGGATACCTCTCCTCAGGGATAGCAAAGCCTTGGGGAGTGCTAATGTTGATGGCAAGAGTAGTAATGAGAAACCTCAAGTGTTCATAGAGTAGCTGGTTTATGAAACAAGTTGATACTACTCCTACCAGTATCAATTCTCCTAACATTAACACTTATGCAGACAACAACTTAAGCTTTCGTTAGGTAATTTACATCTACAAAAATGGAGAAAATCAACACAACCTCTGTCCAGTGTACCATGTAACCGTCACAATCAGATTTCTTCATCTTGGGCTTTCTTCACCTTGGTCGGACCTCGTAATGGGTTTCCTTACTGGAGATGTCCTACATCAATAGCCCTCATTGTTCGACTACGCAGCACTAGCCAGTTCAATAACAAGTTTCATGGTCAACCAAAACCAGTATCGGCCCAAGAACAGGTCAATAAAACAAAAAACCAGTGAGACCCGTTCTAGAACTAATCGAGGAGCAATTTCTCAGTTTCAAAGAGATCTTCTTACTCGGAGCGAGGACACTAATGCCATTATTGATACAAGGCACATGAAGACTTGAGGAATAGTGATCTTGGCCCACCAAAAATAGATTAAACACAAAGATTCTTCCAAGCTACTATTTACAATATGAGCAGCCTTATGTACCTCTAGAACTCTACGTCAAGGTACATTCTTAAATCAAACGGAATCTTAGAGGTACAGAAAAGAGATCTCATCTTCTTCAGCTCCGAAATACATTGCACAGCACATCAACGTTGTCGCGATGAGAATACATCTAGAATCAACCAAAGTCGATAATTATTCCAAATATGCCTAAGCTAAAAAAAAGCTCAATATTCCAAACACATCTTGAGTTGCACCACCCACATCATGATTGATCTCCAAATATGTCATAATATGTTGGCAAGAGATCAATCATAACATTGGGTTGCTTGAAGAGTTCAGCATCAACCACACCTTTAGAGAAGCTAACCAAGGTCCTGACCTCTTAGCAGATTATTTGACCATTATGGGCGAAACTTTGATTCACTATGATACTGCCCCAACCATTCTTAGAGACATTATGTTTAAAGATGCCAGTGGGTTTTTGTATCCTAGAGCTTAGTGTGGTGTTCAGGCTCTCCCTTTCCAGCATGTAGGTTTAGGGAGTTGTCCCCACCTTGTACATATTAGCTTTTCTTTCTATTTCATGGGGGTTTGGCCCCCAGCTTGCCTTGCAAAAAAAAAAGGAAAAGTAAACTATATAGTATCTATCTCTCAGACGATAAAAAAGAAGCCAGAATCGTCCTCTTAAAAGAATTGAACAAGGGAAATCTATGACAACAATATAAACTCTAGTTCGGTTTTCAAAATTGATGAATTTCTAATACTAATCAAAATAAAGGATTAAGAATCGACATCTATTAAAGTTTTAACTCTTATGGTCCACAAGAATCTTTAGAAATCGTTGAAGTGGATTGACATCAACACTCTTAACAACTCTTTTATATCCAACACTTTACATGAGGATGCTTTATGATGTTTTCATAAATTTCGTTGAACTCGTAAATTTGGGACTTTAATGAGCCCTGAATTGTTCTTTTCTTGATTACTTCAGATTCACCATTACATAGACACATTCACCATTTTAAGACATTAGAGCTGGACAGGTAATAATTCTTATTTTTGGCTTCAAAAAGAATTGATCCTTACAACACGATGCTCGGGAGAAAATTGATATTAAACCTTGCTCTAATACCAGTTTTTTGCAGAAAACCTAAGCATCTATTAACATAATGAACGGTAAGAAATTGAGTAAAAGTATAAGAGATAAAAACAATCACAGACATAAGTGATATAGAAACTGTAGAGAGATCGTTAAAAAAAAGAAAAGAAAAGATGCCCTTGCACTTAACGCATTGACAAATACTTGACATTTATTGTTGACAATGACCATATAACAGGTAGTACTAGTCCGAAAACTGATTGACAAAAAATAAAACTTGTGGTCGATAAACTCAATGCACCAAGACACAAATGACATTGCACTGTCCACGACGACTGATTCAAGACTCAGAAATCTTCACAATTGCAAACCCGAGAACCTACCTTAGGTTCTCAAAATAATATTCATTGTTATCACCTCTAGGAGCCTAGACACTTCGTTTATTCGATCGAGTTATGAGATTGCACAGGGGTTTCTCAACTAGGCACGGCCATATGAAGGTACTGGTTTTAGTTCGTGAATTAAATAAGTATATTAGTCTGGGTTTGTTTCGATTGTGCTTCCCCCGGATATTGATTTCCCGAGCCTCTCAAAACACAAGAAAACCAGGCCATTGACAGATTCCGCAAATCCGATACTGTACATATCAAACCAAAAATCAATGTCCGGTGAAAACACAATCGGAACAAACCCAGACTCACAATCCCTGGGATCAATACTATACTTATTCAATTCACGATCTAAAACCAGTGCCTTCATATGACCGTGCCTAGTTGAGAAATCCTTATCCAATCTCATAAAGTCGGTCGAATTAATTAGAGAACAAACTGTATTCAACCCATACCTGCAATTAGCAAGGACCTTCGCAGGAAGCTTCGATAAAATATTCATTTTTATCACCTTTGGGAACCTTTCGCAAAGTACTTCGCGCATTGTATTGACGTCGATCTCCCCTGTGCCTCCACCTTATTGTGCGAAATTCGGGAGAGAACTGATTTATAGGGCTCGAGAGAGAGAAGCAGATTCTTAAGGTTGCTGAATAATTCGCCGTACAATACCGCAGCACTGTGGGTCGACCCCTAATACTGAAAACCCTAAGTTTTTTTGTTAGGGTTATGAATTTAATATCATAACTTTATAATTAGGTTAGAAAGTATGATTGAGGAGGCTTGTCTTATAGATGGGCAAATATCACATATATTTGAGTAATCTCACCCTAATCATTTTGGGAAAGATATTGATATGGATATTGTCGCCAGTGAGGTACTTTACTCGAATCCACCATTGATTTGGATCCCACTTCCTGGAATGAAAAACTTGCTTCTGAATTTGAAGACCTCTACTCAAAGCCTATCCTTGCAATAAACCCAGCACACGATATCGATACCACTTCTCAAGAACCTTCCTCAACTTTGGACCTATAACCATTATCCGCTGCGCTCAAATAAGCTTATTTAGGTCCACCAAACGTGCATTTTGCATATCATATGAAAGATTTCACTACGGTCCCTTTTAATCCCTCTTTTTTAAGTAGCCATTTTCTTAACTCCTAACCCATTCCTTATCTCAGTTAAAACTCCAAACCTGATACCAAATGTAACAAACCCAATCTAATACGCCAAAGGAGCCGCCTAGGTGACATGACAGTATACCCGAAACTTACGCTAAACTATTATAATCTTAAATGCTTGTAATTCGACAATGTTATACTAATGTATTTCTAATTTCATGAAAAATCAATAAAAAGTAACGATTTTTTGAGATAACTTACTTTTCAAGCGCTTCTTTAAGATCATCCGTAGCCTCTTTCGCCTCATCAAGACACGGAACTCCTTCAAACACAATTCTAGGCTTCGGATTCATGGAATCCAACAGAAACCCATCTTCCTCCCCATCTGCAAACTCCCAATCATCGATCATCTGCCATGCCGGTCTCTGAACCGATCCAGATTGAACAACCGCAGTTTTACCGTCATCGATCACTGGCGAAGAAGATAAGATCGAACCGGGTTTCAACACCTTTCGAGCTGCGTTTGTGACCGAGTGTTCCGGTAAGGGCACCGATGTGGTGGCGCCACGTATGGCGCCTCCGCTGTTGACAGAGGTTACGCCGAAGATCTTCGCTGCAGCTCTCATGGCTCCTCCTCCCATGTGTTTTTCTCGAGAGATTTGAAATATTTGAGATATTCGATTTGAGATATTTGGAGAGAGAGAGAGAGAGAGATGGTTTTGATTCGAGGGAGAGATTAAGTTTTATTTTTAGAGTTCTGGGTTTTGAGAGGATAACGTTTTTGGCGCTTAATTAGAGGATTTGCCTCGTATTATTTCGTTAGTACTTGGTGGATTTCTTTCCTGGATTTTCTTGGGATGGGGATATCTAGATCAGGAGTCCATGGCATCTCCAATAGAGTAGTTATGAGAGGAAAGCACCAGCATACAGGGGCGGAGCTAGAGATTTAATAGTGAGGGTGTCGGGGGTTCGGGGGCAGAGCCCCCGAAAATTTTTTTAAGGGGTATTTCAAAATTCATGGATAAAATGCAACGGAGATTACCTTTGTTACGTTTTGAAAATTTTAAGAGATTTATCCAATCCCTCACATTACCTTATACAGAGATTACCTTATACGGGGATTCATGGATAAAATGGAGATTACCTTATACGGAGATTCATGAATAAAATGTAGATTACCTTATTCGGAGATTCATGGAAAAAATTTTAAGGGGTATTTCGAAACATAGTTGGGAGCTGTTACTCTATATATATATATATATATCGATATTTGTTTTTGGTAGACGGAGGTTCATCTTTGTCAAAATCTTTGGTAGCCGATCTTTGATATGTTAGATATATATATATAATTATTTTTTTTTTTTTTTTTTTATTTTTCTTTTAAGAAGGAAATTTGAAAGAAAAAAAAATGGGGGTGCCGGGCACCCCCTAGTCCCCCCCTAAATCCGCCCCTGCCAGCATAAATGTTTTTCGTGTATCTTTTGGCGGACTGGAGATGACGGTAGTAGTGGTTGCAGCCGTGGAAAGATTTAGTAGAAAAAAATGGTCAATTAGCTTTTGACCCGAAAAAAATGTCCACAAACCCCTATGATTGTCATTTTTAGCTTTTGGACCCTAAAACACCTCGAAAGTCACTCTCTCATATGAAAATAATATGAAGTACCAAAAATACCTCTACATTTTTAGAATCATCATCATCACCTTAACACACACATACACAAAGAAGAAAGATGAAGAAATGATTGTTATCATCATCAACGAGAGCGATGAAGGCAAAAAAGTGAGGTTTGATGGTTTCACCGAGCATTCTAAAATCGAGTCCACAATACGATTCTCTCTCCAAACCCTTTTAAAATTGAGTCCACAATTTGATTCTAATAGCGAGGTTCGATAGTTTCACTGAGGTTCGGAGATAATGATGATGATTTTGGAAGGTGGTTGATGATGATTTTTGGAAGATGAAAGCCAAGTTTTTGAGGGTTGGAAGTTTTGAAAACATAAGTTTTTGTGGAATTTTTTGTGGATTTCTTTTTTGGGTTTTTTTTTATGATGTTGATTACTGTTGATGATAACTTTTGAAAATGAAAACCAAGTTTTTAAGGGTTTGAAGTTTTGAAATAATAAGTTTTTGGGTATATTGAATTTTTTGGAAGTTTTTTTGTTGGTGTTTTTTTACGATGATGTTGGTTGTTGTTGAATGCTGATGATGATTTTGTTAATGGATTTATGTTTTAATTTAGGTTCTAGGGTGTTTTAGGGTTCAAAAGCTAAAAATGACAATCATAGTGGGTTAGCCCAAATTGTGGTTATTATTTCAGGTCTAAAAACTAATTAACCCTATATAAAAGATAGATAAGAGATGTAGAAAAGGAACCAAAACGAAAAGATAAGGGAGGAGATGAATGCAGCAATAAAGATGGGAATAAGAAAGAGAGTAATAAGCACCGCTCATGTCTAAAGGAGGAATAAAATCTAATCGTATTGTTTGAAATTCAAGCACTATAGTAGTAGGCTAGTAGCAACTAGAGATGGTCTTAGAGCATCTCCATTAGTTTTTCAGTGTGTCAACCAAGTAGTATTACTGTACACTCATCTGCATTTTTCTCCAATAATTTTTGCTATTCAATCTGTAAGATGAAGCGAGCATTTGACACATCGCGCTTTCAGCCCTAGCTTGCCCTCCAAGAAAAGAACAGAAGAAAACACCCCATAGCCCATAGCTCATAGCTCATAGCTGTAGGGTTTCTATTAGTTTCCTTTTATATGGCAATTTTAAAATAAAGTAGAAAATCTTTGTAATAAGGGAAAGTTAATGAGATTCATCCACCCCAGCAGCAATTAAGTAACAGACTCCTCTATGTATGGAATCAAATTCAAAAATGGAATTAAAAGTGCCATAAACTTCTGACGCTCCACGCGCAACTTTCTTTCTTCGGAGACTACCCTTTCTTCTCACTCTGTTTTCAGCCCTAGTGAGAACATCTCTCAACTGTGAATCTCTCAAGGTAAACCCTCTCTTGGTGGGGTTTATCCAATCTGTGTTTAATTGAATGATTGAAGTCAATCAATCTGGGTATATGAGGGGATTTGGGGTTTCTCAATTTGCCTCTTCTTCTTTTTTAATCTCAATTTGGGTTATCAGTAATCAAAATTGATTTTTTACTCTGATTTTGCATACCCCATTGTGTATTTGCACTCTCTTATGAAGTTTTTCTTGATTAACAGGTCTTGGGAGACTAGAACCAAAGGGGTGTTCCATTGGTCTTTTTATCGCTAAGTATTGTTGGACATTGGATAATTAGAAATGAAGGATGATGGGGGTCAGATTGTGGTAGTGGGAGGCTCGGATGACAGGTTTCCAGAAGGATTGCGGGTTCTTGTTATCGACGACGATCCTACTTGCTTGCATATAGCAAAAGTGGGACTTACTAAGTTTGGATACAATGGTATTTTCTTTCTCTCTAATTATATCTTTTTCTTAAAAAATTTTGTTACTTTGTAGAATAACAATGTTATTTTTTTTCCCCATAATTGTAAACTTTATTGATGATAAACACGGGCACAACTAGCAGTAAGGTTTCAATCTATGTAGCACTGACATGAGTAAGCATGTCCGTGTCTAATATGGGTACAGGGTGTTGAACACAGCGAGAAAAAGAAAGTAACTTGAAAATATGCCGGACAAATGTGTCCAAGTATCTGTGTCGAGTGAAGTTTTATCCATGTCCATGTTACACATAGGCTTCAATATGTGATTGAAATCATTCCAACAATATGAACAAGCGCTCGAATCACTCTAAATTGAAATTTGGATGGCTATTGGTACTAGCACACCAAAAATAGAAGTTATTTTGGTGGTTTAGTTGCATAAAAGTACTTTAGTTAGGTCAAAAGATTTTTTTTGTCCAATATCATTTTTATTTATGACTATACTTCCCATGGTTCAAATCTCAAAAGAAATAGAAGATTGTATAAGTTCATTGTGAAACTTTGTCCTTACCCCAAGGCATTATTTGGTACCACTTTATATATCTACGAATTTTTAGTTATAATCCATGGAGGAAATATTGTTTTTTGGATGGTCAGAAGATTTGTTAGCTATTCTGACAATGAATTTCATATTTACAGTTACAACAACCAGAGATCCATATGCTGCACTCAAGCTTTTGAGAAATAACAATATGAATTACGATATTGTGATCACCGATTTTCAGATGCCTCAAATGGATGGTTTCAAGCTTATGGAGATCATCGGCCTCGAAATGGACATTCCTGTAATCAGTAAGTAAAACTGATGTTTTCTTTGACCCTGTCGGTTAATCTGTTGATATTGACCTTTGGATAATTGTAATCGTATTGCAGTGATGTCTTCTAGTGATGACAAAAACACAATAATGAAGGGTGTTAAACATGGGGCATGTGACTACCTAGTGAAGCCGGTTATGTTGAAGGAGTTAAAAAATATATGGCAACACGTTATTAGGAAAACTCGGTTTAATTCAAATGATCTCAATGTCACCAAGTCTGAAGCAGACCAGATAGTAAAATCAAAGAAAGGGCAGAAAAGGCATAGTACTGAGAGAGAAGACGAGTCAGGAGATAACTCTGAAGAACATTATACATCTAAAAAAAAAACAAGGGTCTCTTGGTCTCAGCCGCTACACGACAAGTTTCTCGAGGCCGTCAAAAAGTTAGGAACAGGTGTTAAGTGTAAACTATGGATTATTAATATTGTTTAGCTGTGCCTATTATGCAGTATTGGTTGATACTGATAACTTCTATTTTGCGTGTGCTTTGTTGTTTATAAACAGAGGCAGTTCCTTTAAAGATACTAAAATATATGAATGTCCCTGAAATTACGCGCGAAAATGTTGCTAGTCATCTTCAGGTGAGTCAGTCTTGCACCATTTATCATAGTCTGCTAATGTAATTCCCTTACGTTATAAATTCCTTTACCTTATACCCAAGTTATGTACAAGGTATAAATACATATCAGAGATTTATGCAGAGAACCTAATGAAATTAGTGTGAGTACTTGGATGCATATATGTGACTGAACCAAATAAATCATAGGGTCTTCTGCGAAGTGTATCTATTGTATCCTACTTTTATAAAATGTTATATGTAGTATGGCTTAAGAGTGAGAGACTTATGTAGAGAGCTTTGTCTTCTTCTTTTGCCTTTGACCTAGTGAAATTGGTCCGAGTACATCTACGCAAACATGGAACTGAACCAAATAAATGTTTGTGTGGTGTGTGGTAATTCGGCATCCGCAAACAGTGTTTACATCTTCTTATTTTTTGCTAGGAATGCTGGGTTTGGGCAGGACCCCTCCCTCAATCCCTTACAAGATCAACATGAAGACCATGGGGTGGGGGGAGAACCACACCCAAAAGGGAATCACGACAACATAACCTGAAACAAGTACATGAAAGTTATTGCTTTAAATTATTGAAATATACTTGGACCGTCAGCGATTCATACTCGCATGGACGACTAAGAAATAGAAGTTCAAATTTTCTTAGAAGACATAACTGCTCCGTGGATGGCAAAGATTGTGCAAATGTTACTATATATGTTGTAATAACTGGTCCATAGATAGCTCATTTATTTACATATAGATTACTGTTTGCTATACTGGATATCATCATTCACAGTTTATGCATCAATTATTCATTTCATCTTTTAATTGATTGGTTCATTTTTCATTCCTCAATGTAGAAATTTAGAAGTGCTATCAAGAAGACGGATGGTGACCAGAGCAACATGAACAGTGTTTCTAATGGAGTAAATGGATATACATCAAGTACTCCCCTTATATCTTTTGGAGGTCAAGGTCGTAATGGGTTAAATTTTGTAAATGCTTTTAATGGCTATCCTACTCCTGGAATGATTCCATTCACTCACCATGCTCAGAACCCCACTACAATAACAAATTCTTTTGTTAATCCAAATCCACTCTCAGTCTCTATATACCCTTGTCATGGAATTATAAATCAGCAATTTCCAAGGTATTATGAAGGATTGGATCAAAACTACCGAAGCGGATCAATTCCTGGGATTGGAGATGTCGCTTCCAATTCTCTAAGGACAATGAATCATGTTCACCAATCACAACTAAATGGGTCAAAATACCAATCATCTACTCAGAGATCCAGATTTATGGACGATTATGCAGATAGCTCGTCTAACGTTTTGGGTTATAATGCTAATAATGGAGCAAACCAAAGTAACTCTCAACTACTTGATTGCATAGAGAATCCCAATATTTTTGGCGCCCTATCAGATTTTATCGGTTCTCAAAGCCCATTATTTAATAACGCCATTTCAACTAATTTTAGCGGAGGTGTTTTGAATGATTCAGTTATTGGAGGGCAGCACAATCTTTTTCCAGGTAATTTATTTCTTAATTGGAGTAGTCATATAAACTGTCTGTTACGTACTTGTATAATTACTTACAAACTGTTTTTTGTGGCATATGTATAATCGATACAATTCTTTAGGTGTTCAAATTTCAGAGGCGGGGCATCTTATGGAGAGTGCTGACAGGGACAGCGGTTTTCTGCGCAGTACTTCCAGCTCTAATGATGATCACGATGAACTAAATGCAGTATGGAATCAGGTATGTGATCTTTTTGTAAGCTACAATGCTTGGGTACAGAAAAAGTATACTTCATGCTTACCCATATATGTAAACTCCTAATTTCATGATTGTATATTGCTCATGCTTTTAATTTTAAAAATCAGTTTGACTGCAGGTGTATAAAACTCACTTTCTCTTTGAAAAATGCTTTGTAATATAAAACTTAATTGCATTTGATATATTTTAGTGTATATATACGCTGAAAGTACACCTAAAATATACACAGATAAACAGACATGTGTGTTATCAGAATACTCGTGCCTTTAGGCTTTATCCTTGTGGTGCAAGGATTTCATATTAGTATGTACCTAATTATGTGCATGAGGTTGTTACTGATATAAATTTATGTTCCTTTTTATAATCATGTAATTGTTGACTTAAGTTAGCACCGCCAACTTCTTATTTGATTTAATGGCTCTTAACGATTGCAGTTTCCACAATAAGAGGGGTCTGGGAGCAATTATTGATTTGTTTTACTGCGAAGCCAATTGTATATATTCTCTTATTGTCAATACAAATCTGAGTTAAAAGATAGGTATAAAACACTTAACCGTGGTTCAATTTCCATTTCTTACTTATCCAGATAATGGTTGGATGAAGTCAATTACAATTTTTTTTAACTACAGGGAACACAGCGCAGAAATAAGTCTCATCAGAGCAGCATGAATTTCAGACGATGAAACTGGAGCCCATAATAAGGTTTCAAGTTCCTATGATCCTCCAATGGAATTGAACTATAATTAGATTTTTTTTAGCAGATTTTTAGTTTAGATTACCAGAAGAGGATTTCTCCCCTTTCTGTTGACCAATGATTTTTTCAAGTAAATGGTAGTTGAGAGATATATTTTTTCTGATGCAGTATTAGTAGTATGATCAACTATGAATACTTACGATTCTTAATTTTAGTATTTTGTAGTCTTTGATACTTTATTTTGTGTATCGTCATCTTCTGTTCTGTGATAAATTCCCTGATTAAAGAAGGGGAGTGCTATTGCTTTTTTTTTTTTGGAATCTGGAAATTCGTCGGGTTCATCATTTTTCACCATTCTCCTAGGGCTCGCCACAGTACCTCCGCAAGCCGCACGCTCCATTTTAAGTCAAGATAAATCTTGGCGGGGTTAGGTTTTGAACTCGTGACCCCTCTCTCTCCAAGAGGTGCTCCCAAACTACCAGCCCAACACCAAAGAGGTGGGAGTGCTATTACTGCTTAATTGTAATTAACTTTTGATAGTTTGTGAGAATTATAGATTTCTCTAAATTGGTGCAAACAAACACTAGGAAATAGTACCTCACATGTAATAGATATTTGTTCAAACAAGTACAAATATCCTCCTACTCCTACATGAAGGACTTAAACATAGATAGACAGAGGGATGGATGGATGGATGGAGGGACTGTTTTAGATGAAAGGTTTGAGAACAAGTATTACCGAGTTGATAACATCATTATCAGGGTGGAAAATTGAGAGGTTTTCAAAACCAGCCAAGTCAGCCTCATCAACCACAGGGTACAGAAACCCTCTTGCCCCAATTGCGCTCCTCACAAGCAAAATCCCTCCAGCCTTCATAAACTTCCTCATATGTTCAAGTATCTTCATCTTTGCCTCCTTGTTCATCCCAACCAGAACAGCTAAAAAAATGCAGTCAAATTCTCCTAGTTTCTCTCTCATTTCCATCACATCACATGTTTCAAATTTCATCCTTCTCTCCAACTCAGCATTGCTAGAAATAAGTTGATGTGCAACGTTATTTGCTGACTTATCAATGTCGAAGTTAACGAAATGGGCAGATTGCATGTGATTGGTAGCCAAGATAATGGAGGTGAGAGACATCGGACCTGACCCCAAGAACGCTATCTTCTTAGGTTGTGCCATGCCGTGATCATACAAGATTTCGTGCTCTAAACTCGCCAGCTTAACATAGTTTCCATAGTAAGGAAAGAGATCAAGATGCTCAAGAGGTTCAGGAATGTTGGTCAGGATGTTAGCAAACTCAAGCTCGAGAAATCCTTCAGCGCGACCGCATAGGCTTATCAAACTCTCACGCATGAGTTGGACCTCAACCGGTAAGTCAGAGATGTCTATGAACGAGGGAAGGATGCATAGTTTGACAAGCTGGGTGAAGAGATTGTTAACTTGCTTCGAAGGCTTAAGAGACTCCAATGTGCAGATGCTTTGCATAGATTTGCATGATTCAAGCTATCAGGACTTCAGCAGGGACGTGGTTCTCGAACATTGTTGATTGAAAGGATGCCATGGCCAATACTTCAGTATTTAGGGATCAGTAGTTAGATAAGTTTGAAGTGACCAGTTATGGAAGGGTGAGTTGCTATTTATAGGGAAGCTTAGCTTAGAAGAATAAGAATCTTTTATGGGGAGATCACAGATGGATGTTAGCGTTGGGGCTTTGTTTGAACATAATAGATGCTTAAATTCTTTTCATACCTGTAAGCCTGTAACGTGTATTGGTTTCTTCATGCTTTGAGAGTGCATTTAATGGGATCCTGTGTACGCTCTGAGTTCACACTTCGGAAAATGTAGAGGCATGGGTAATGCTTGTCCATTTATATTTTGACTTTAATTGTATGATATAAGAGCATCCACATCAGTTAAGTACACCCTGACGTGGCGGGTGGATTCTCATATTCACCCTCAAATCCACCCTCTTTGGTTTCCAGTAGCTAGGTCGATTTGTGACGTGGCAATGAAAAATCCACCCTGAGGATGTATTCCACCCTCAGGGTGAATTTTTGGTGGATTCATGCCGCGCCCTTCTGAACTGCGCGTAGCCTACGAGTCAATAAGATTAAAACACGTGTCAACAATCCAGTGGCTCCCATTGCGCGCAGTTCTGAATTGAGCGTATACACAACGGCCAAGATTAAAACACGTGGACGATTGAGATGCTTACAAATTCAAACGGCCAGTTTTGCCGCGCGGTCCAGAAGTGTGCGGCAAAAGCCTGCATGAAAAATATGTTGGTTCCCATTTATTTTTTGGTTTTTCCCTGATCAAACTTCTTTAACAAAATGATCAACGGTTATAAACGGCAAGTTTTTTCTCTATTTATAAAACCCATTCATCTTCTACTCTCTTACTCTTCTATAATTAACTCATTTATCTTATATCTCAAAACTTAACTTTCTTCATTTGTTATCAATTTTGCCGAATTATGTCTGACGAAATCTTGGCTGACCTACTCAAGTCTGACATATCACTCTCATCTTTGGAGTCATCATCTTCATCATCGCCCGGAAGCGAAAAGCTCTTCCGACGTCAAATTGAGTTGATGCACGAGTATAGCAAGATTATGATTGAGATGGGAGAAGCAGAAGAAAAAAAGCAAGAGGCAACATCATCACGGAGGCGGGGAGGTAGTAAAAGGGGAAGAATTGACAAGCGGAAAGGCCGTGATCATAAATTTGGGGAGTTTAACCTTAATCTGGATTACTTCGGTGACAACCCAAGATTCAAATGTATCCTATTTCGTCGTCGATTCCGTATGAGCGAAGGTGTGTATCAACGTATTTATGATCAAATACTTTCTTCGAACCCCTATTTTATTCAAAGAGAAAATGCCGCTAAGATGATGGGCTTATCCTCTCACCAAAAGATAACGTGTGCACTTCGCATGTTATGTTACGGTACGAGAGCAGACGTCCAAGAAGAATACCTTCGGATTGGGGAGTCTACGGGTATTTTGTGCTTGAAAGAATTTTGTAAAACTATTATAACACAATTTATAGCTCAATACCTTAGATCTCCCAACGAAGACGATACATTACACTTATTAGAAGTGAACGTCTTGCATCAAGGGTGGCTTTTCAACAACTTGTCTAATGGAGTTGCGTTGCCATGCAATTATAATATAAGTACGGTACCACACACTATAGGGTATTACTTAGCGGATGGAGTCTATCCAAAATGGTAAACACTTGTTCAAATCATAAGAAATCTGTCCAACGATGCCGAAAGATATTTTTAGAAGATGCAAGAAGCATGCCGGAAAGACGTAGAGCGTGCTTTTGGAGTATTACAAGCTAGGTTTCAAATATTTGCACACGGTGCACGATTTTGGAACGTCATACCTACGTCCGGAAAATGGACATTGATCCTAAGTTTAGAACATCCGTGAAGAATTGGAAGGAGGACTTAAATCCAAGACACGCGATCAATACTATGGTAGAGTACATCCGAAATTACGATATTTGGAGTGCCGGATGTAGGTGTTTCAAGATCGGTATTGGTGGAGTTACCCGAGTTATTGTTAAAATTTGACTTCCTAGCGACGTTGTGGCCAAGTTGCCCGATGTGATGAATTTGTGACCATTTTGGGCAAGTTTCCAAAACTTTGTACGCTTCCCCAAGTGTAAATGGTTTGTGTTGTAGTTGTGCGAATGTATCGTATGCCATACGTTCTTAGAAATCAAGTTAGAAAATTCTTTAGAGTATGATTCACCTTTGAACATTAATGAAATGAGAAAAATAAATAAAATACTTACAAAGTTAGTCGTTCCAATACCGGTAAAATGTCAGCTCTCAAGGTCTTGAATGATGCCTCTAAAAATCAAACATTTTTTATTGAGTCGCCCCTTATACGCACAATTGACACCGTTGTACGATCGCCACATCGATTAGTCAACATAGAAAAAGTTGAATTGATCACGCACCTTGAACCAAAATGTAACAACTTTTTGGTTGTTCGTGGTAGCGTGGTTTTGAGACACTTGAGACCAAGCGCGTGCAAGATTCACAAAGTCATCAGACGACCAATTTTTTGAGTTCTTATATCTTTATTTGTCGTCATCAACTTCATCCTCAACTATAATAGGTGTCGATGCTGTATTTTTTTTAGACTTTGCCTTCCCTTGCGTATTACTTCTCGTGAGAACCGGATTGAGTTCCTCAGCCTCAGCTACATCCTCAACTATAATAGGTGTCAATGCCGTCTTTCTTGTAGACTTTGCCTTCCCGCGCGTATTACTTCTCGTGAGAACCGAATTTAGTTCATTGGCGATGACCGGAGAGACAACCAGAGATGCAACCGGCGATGTATTAAGATTGAAATCATTTAAACCCCATGTACCTTGCATCGGCGTAGTACTCGAACTTCCACCGGCGAAATCGGTTTGAGATGAATAATATGGATTCCCCGGTTGAGATTAAATACGCCGAATTGAGGAGGAAAAACGTTTCCTTGTTGGTTCATATTGGAGGATTGAGAGTGGTTTTGAGAATTAGATTGGGAGCTTGAGGAAGACATAATGGTTTTGTTTGTAAGGTAAGGAAGGAGGAGAGTGTAGAAGATTAGAAGAAATGAGAGTGTAGGAGATGAATGACATTTATAGTTGAAAAAAACTAGCCGTTAATATGACCGTTAACAAGTATAAAAAAAAACTAGCCATTAATATAGTCGTTAACAAGTGTCCAAAAAAAAACTAGCCGTTAATATGGCCGTTGAGTAACTTGGACAACAAGTTTCTTAAAAGAATACTAGCTGTTAATATGGCCGTTGAGCAACTTGGACAACAAGTTTCTTAAGAAAATATTAGTCGTTAATATGGTCGTTAAGTAACTTGGATAACAAGTTTTCAAAAAGAAAATCTTTACAAAAAACAAGATTAAATACTTGTAAGACTCTTCCTTTTTCAGAGTTATGGCCGACGATTTCACCAAAACAATTGTAAGTAACCCTTCTCTCTTTCTTTGGGTTTGTTTAATATGAATCATTACACTATCTTGTATCTTTCTTAAACACTCTCGTTCTAATTATATATTGGTATCAGATCGAATAACATATATTGTAAAACTAGATACCCCCAAGTGTCTAACTCGGGTTAGCTTATGGCATCATTGGTTAATTTATAGACATGGTAGTGTTAAAAATATGTTCTTGCAAACCCCATTAAGATATTTTTTAATAATGAGTAATCTTGACCATGATAACCTAGTAGCTTTTTTACGGTTTCGGGTTAATGGAATATACCCCGTTGATCCCAATATTATTCAAGCAATATTAATATTAGTCGCTGATGATTGAACAGAACTAGATCGGTTCTTGATTGTAATCGTGTAATAACTTTGGCCGTTGAGTAACTTGGACAACAAGTTTCCAAAATAACAATCTTTTAAAAAAACAAGATTAAACAAGATTAATACTCAATATATTTTAAACAAAACATAGTTTAAATAAAATATAGTTTAAACAAAACATAGTTTAAACAATATTAATACTCAACATAGTTTAAACAAAACAAAATCAAAGTTCTAAATAAAACAGAGCCTAACTGGGACGACCTCTCTTCATTTGACGGGCGTGTCTGCTACGTGTGAGACTCTCGTCATAGGTACATTGCACAACCGACTCTGTATGGTAGGAAATTGACATCTCAGCTAGTCTCTCGGACGTCTCTCGGATGATCTTATCCATCCGCCTCAGCTGTTCCTCTAACTCGGTCGTGTATTCAATGTATTGCCCCGAGTCTTCATATGCCGCACACCGCATTCTTTGGTTTTGATGCCACAACTCATCCATACTATGCGTAGGTGGACACGGGATCGGTATCCATCTACGTTGATCGTTCGGTCCCGCCACATCCATGAACCATCCCATATCATGTGGATCGTCGGTCGTCTGAACACTATAGTCTTGCACCTGTGAAGACGTAGCTAAACTCGACGTAGGTGTCAAGTGTACATTGGGCCTCACTAGATCACACCCGATGATCCAAATATTTCCCGCCCTCTTTACTAAACTGTAACCGATCTTGGGATTTGGATGAACGACACGCCAATATGTCATGTAATCTACGTCTAAAACAAGATAATCGTGACCATCGTAGAAGTCTACATCTTTCAGACCCTAATATAGTACTCGATCGTTCCTTGGGAATTCCATAATCTCCTAAGGGGGGTCATAGGGCACACTATCATGCCCGATCATCTGAGGCATACACCGGTCTCCTAAATACCAAAGTGTACCGTGCCCGTATGGGATTGACACCAATGGAACCCTCTGGAAGCTCAGTGCTAAAGCAACTCTTACCTCTGAACAAATTAATTGCCTAAACCTGTGCCATGGTTGCCAATCTCTGTTGGTTCTATCCTTCCATTCTATCATATCTCTGTTCACAACAAAAAAGTGATGAATTTCAGACCCCGTACTAGCCCTTTCATCTTTATATGCACCCATACGGGGATAAGTATGGTTAAAGTTTCGTACCTTAACTAGATACATTTCAACCTGACAGTACTCAAAGAACCAGAACTCCAACATCGCATAAAATCTGGTGATCGATTTCTTTACCTTCCCGTCCCTCAAAACTGAGACTTCATCAAGCCCCCGATACAAAACTGCCATAATCGGTGTACCCCAGTCAAAAAGCGATGCACCAATAATATCGTAGCCTGTCAAGGCTGCAAGATAACCCGCCCGAAGAGATGTGCTACCATTTGAGAAGAAGAGATTACCCATCATATATGCAATAAATGCCCTCGTATACACGATATCCATTTGTGGGTCGTAATTGTGGAGACGTGGATTCAAAGGCTCTTTCTACTTTTTTAAATAATTGAGAGTGATGTTACCGTACCTGATGTCAGAGCTTGTGATTCTCGGGAACATCTTTTATGCTTTCTCTAACTTGGAGTACCTCTCGTCGTACGGGAGTTCGCGACCCCTCCCAAAAGATATTCCCGCTAGCATGACGAAGTCTAACGGTCTGAAACCTAGTTCCCCGCAAGGGAAGCGAAAGGTATGGGTGGAAGGCCACCACCGTTCCACGGGAGCATGAATGAGACGGTTATCTGAGTTTCCCGCCTTAATCGAGCAAAACTTCTCAAAACCCTATCGTCGACCAACTTCTTCAACGTCGAGTACTGCGCAATCCATTGGTACCACTTTAGTACCTTATCCAATAATCCCCTACACTGTAATTCATCTCAGTTCTGACAAAAAAAATACATTAAAACGTTAGACTTTCATTCGGGCAATTCATCGAACACTTTGTAATATTCGTTAATAACACTTAAAATTTACACAAAACTTACTGACATTTCCTCCGATCCAACAGAAATATGGACCCAGCCGTTTAGGAGGATATCTACTCAGTTCAACTCTTCGAGCGTTGGGGAGGGATCGTTGTCCGACGTCAATTGTAACGGCCAAATATTTGTTACTTCGGCGTTCTCCCTTCGTTTTACTTCCGCGTTTACGTTGCATTGGGTTTTGGAAAAACTTAAGAACGGTTACGAACTAGACGAACCCGACATTTTTAAGTGATTAACAGAGGAAATAGGTTAGGTTGGGAAACTTGTGGAGTAAGGGTTGGGAATGCCTTGGGTAAAACTTGAAACACTTGATATGCCTTGAAAAATGCCTTAGAAATAACACTTGAGAAAACCAAAACAAGTTTAAGCCTAAAATTTGCAGCATTATGCCGCGCGGCTCTGAACTGCGCGGCTAATTTTTTTTATTTATAAAATTGACATGTTATTTCCTTATTGGCTAGTCTTGCCGCGCGGTTTAGAAGTGCGCTGGAGAGATAGAGGGTTTAGATTAAGAGATGTGGTTGGATTATGAGCGTTGGTGCTCCCGCGCGGTTTTGAAGTGCGCGAAGCAAATTCACCTTGATTTAAACTTTGAACTACTGTGGGTGGATTGGATTCACCCTGGTTTTGGGCAAATCCACCCACCGAACTGCTGTGGATGCTCTAAGAAGTATATTTCTCAGACATGCAAATGATTACAGCAGTCACAAACATTCTCTAAGCATAAATCATTATGTATAATTTAAGAGAAATAATATATTTTAAAATAATGAGATACTAGTACTACCCGTGGCTCGCCACGGCAACAACGTAGACGTGCCTTTGGCACTATCAATTTTAATGATATGGTTGATACGTTGACGCGCAGAAGGTGTTATCTATTTTTTTTGACCTTAAGCCACCAGAACTTCCGAATACCCATCAGTACCAATCAAACACACAAAATGTGTGTGAGAGAGAGATAGAGAAATATATTACCTGAATGATAGTGGGAGAGTTGCATAGAGACACTCCCATAGATATTTGATTACTATGTTGATTTTATGACATTTATGATAAGTACTCTATTAGTTCTTCAACATACTCATAGTCTTCAACTCAGTGAATACGTTGACACACCTTCAACACCTTTGATCTATTTATGTGTCTGAAATACTACATTCTCATGATATATGTTTTCATCCAGATTTAATCTGCTGCAATTTTGGGGAAATAAAACTTGGCATTTGTTCTACAATGATGAAACAAAAGCCATTATCTTTCAAAGTACATTGATGAAAAACTGCTAAAGATCCATTGTTATGATCCTAACACTTGTATTAAAAATGTGATTGACGAATATTATGTTGGCAGGTTATGGCCCTTAGAGAAGACCTTGTTGCTTTGTCAATTAGTTTTCACCTATAAGCATAAAACCAACATTAAATATGGACTTGGTTTTCTATGTCTCATCATCACTATTTTTATTCATGCCTTAATACTATAAATCAATACAACAATTTTCATACATTGTCAACACACTAATAGTTACGATCACTGAACAATACAAACTCCACACTACCAAACCTAACACATCAACATCATAATTTTAAGGAAAGTTTCCATAACATGAAGGTCTTGACGTATTGACGTATATGGGAGTGAATTATTATGGAAATCCATGTTGTTTTCCACTGATCTCCATGGGCAATTTCGATTCCACAAAAAACCAAAGACGAATTACGCATTAGATCAAATAAGTTTTTTTTTTTAAAGGCAAATTAAATAAGTTTAAATGTGCTTCAGTTTAAATTGGCACAACTTTCTTGGCTTTGTTAAACAATCATCGCTAACACTAAGAGGACTTAGTACCCCATTCGCTTAATTTCCCAGTCGATAACGTATTGTTAGTTTACCACTCAAAACAGTAAAGAAAATTACAAAATTTAAAAGAAATACGAAAGAAAAACGACATAAGAGAAAGAAGAGGAAGTTTGCTTAAAAAAAGAAATGCTACATTTTCGTATGTTTATATGTGGGAAGAAGTAATTACAAATGAGAAAGAAAGAAAGATTTCAAAGACGCAGGGAAGATCTCCAATATAATTAAAGTCCTAACCACCCATCTCCGTCTATGAAGTTTCTATCGATAAATGACTTGGCCTCCTCATAGTTGAACGATTTCACCCATGGAACACGTTTTCTCGGGTTAGAGATTTACCAATACCTGAACAAAAGTCATTGGAAATATGACCGGCTATATTTTAAATTTCGAAAAAGGCCAAAAAATAGCACCTCAAAAAAAATAAAAAAAATTGATCAGCTTAATACAATACAGGTTACTTCAACTGTTACTACTTACTACTAATAATTTCCTAAACAGGTAGACCATTAAAATTGTTAGATATGAAGAAAATAATAATACCATTTAACTAAATATCTGGCATACTTATTGGTATTTCTCCCCGCGAAAGGTATATTGGATCATCGTCACCGAGAAGTCCCTGAAAGAAGATAATCAATAACAAAATACTATATCAATTGTTGTTTGTAATTACTCTATGATGAAACAGATAATTAATCTAGGTGCAGTTCATGGTTATACCGTTGAATTGTGAAGATCCATTTCAGTATGTAGATTCGTAATATCACCCTGTACGGATGAGCAACCTGAGATAGCACATAATGCTGCAAGAGGAAACAAATGTTGGAGAGTGAGAGATAGTGAATAGTGAATGTTTCATGTGGGGAATCATCATATATTGACATACTTAACAACAGGAAAGGTCAATCAAAGTCTTAGAGGATGGCCCTTCTTAAATCCGAAGATCATCATTGAGCAAACCACTTGGAGAAAAAACAGTCTGGGTCGTGTTTGTGTTGTGATCGCCATTGTAAATCATTTATTTTGTACAACATTCTTTTGAGGATGGCAGAAGGGATTCAACTTGGGGCAGAACAATATTTTGTGTTTGTTCTTTCTGTAATTTGGATAGAATTTCAAATGAATGGTGAAATCCTAAGTGTTCATTTCCTGTACCCCTTTCGTTATTGACGGTTTTTCACTTATGTATTCATGTGTAGAGTATGCTTAAGAAATATGGATATGGAACTCAATGTTCTGGTGACAGAATCAGCCAATGTACATTATTTGTTTTGCTCCCATCTTTAATCCCAATGAATCCCATAAAGTCATATAATTCTCCCCTTTCCAACTTCTCCCAAACTCTTCTCGTAGTCATTGCTGGTTTTCACTCATTGTGATGTCCAGATTCTTTCAGATTACACATATTATAAGGCCGCAAAAACCCAACAGCAATGTAATAAAAACATAACAGAGATTAGGATTCAATCCTACATGGTTTACAACTGTATGTGTTTGGAAAGCTTTGGCATAATTTCTAATTTTCAAATCTCTTACTATCTATACCCATCTCTTACTGTATTAGCATCAAATTTTCAAATCTTAACTTTCTTTACTGTAGCAACTTTGCTCATGAGTAACAAAAGCAGGTTATGGTGGTAATAAAAAATATTGCAAAAGATTAAAAAGCTTATATCAGGGTTTATGGTGATGAATTATGACTTGAATCACTCTAAATTACAAAACTGTGTGGGGAAACAACCTCAACCCCTGAATTAGCTGCACCTTTCTCCAACTTAAGAAAATCATCGTGCAAACTTAAAAGCACTTTACGATTGCCTTGAAGACACAGAAGACAACCCCAACTGAAAAAAATTCACGGAAAATCCTAGTTTCAATGCAGCAGCTCCATACACCTCCACTTCAACAGAACCCTTCACACCAGAATCACCCCCTTTCTTAGTTTCTAAATACCCATTTCCGTGTTCAACCAAGCGACCAAACATATAAGTTTTAATCTTATTCAACAAAACTTTTTCATGGGATTTCTCCATCACACAAAAAAACGGCTTTAACAAAACCTCAAAATTTTCAAACTTAATTGGTAGATAGGGTTTAAGTTCCTCTAAATAAACCTCTGCAATATGATAATTAACACCCTGAGCAGGACATTTATCAACACTCAACAAAGTCTTCTCTTCCAACCCCAACATCAAACTATTCACCAACTCCAAATCCCAAAAATTATTCTTCAAAACCAAGAACAATTTACTCAAAAACTTACGAATCAAGAGATAAAACTTATCTAACCTCAAGAAATCAATACCACCCCATTCTCGACGAATCGAAATCAAAAACACCTCAAAGTATTGAATTGAGAGAGGGAGATCGAGAGTTACCAGTAAAGATGAGAGATTTTCGATGAGCTCCACCTGTACTTGTTGCTTGTCAGAGTGCCAATTGTACCAAGGACCATGTATAAAATATCATTGGAATCGGCAGAAGCGAATAACTACCCTTATTGTATCTATGGAGTGAGAAGAGGAGGAGAGATGAAGAGGAATGATGATTTGGAGAATGAGAGAGAGGAGGAGATCTCTTGTTGCTGCTGTTGATGGGAGAGATAAAGAGATGAGTCGGGCTTAAGATGGGAGAGATACAAAGAAAAATGAAGACTAAACTACCCTTATTGTATGTTTTCTCGAAACTACCCCTAAGCCAAAGAGTTGAATGAATGTAGGCCGTAGATCTCGTTCTTTCCCACAAATCTCAGCCCCTCTTTATCCCTGAGACAATGGCGAATATGTCTATACGAAAAACACCGTTGCCTAATGTATAATAGACTAGTTGTGCCCGTGGCATACCACGGTTGCACTCGTTGTTTCATAGAACTTTGAGTGCCTTTAACACTACATACCAAACTTATATACCTGTATTGACACTGCGAAAAAATAAACTCATACTTTGCAAAATACCGTGTCTTCGTCAATTACGCTAACATGTCGATCTCAATGGTGTTTCCTTTTACTACAGAAAATGTCTCACTATTTTGATTGACCAAATAGACACATCTCCCCATTAAAGGTGTTACTCTACCAATAACTTCTCCTCCAACCCATGTTAAAAGTATCACTGTCCACAAATAGTGCAACACTTTCCCTTTCGTGATATAGTTTTAGACTCCTCCGAGGCTCGCGACCTTGGAGATGGTGGCTTCGAAGCGCAAGCGGAAAGAGACCCAACTACTGCCAACCCATATAAAAAACATAAATGAAAACTATGAGACAACATTCCAAGAATAAAAAGGATGGAACTAATTAGTTAGATATTTTTTTAGAGTTTTTGCAAACTATTTTTTGTGGTTTCCTTAGAAATTTTAGCATTGTTACTGGAGATACTCTAATATATTTTCATTTGTATGTTACCTACTTGAAGGTCGTCTTGTACTTGTTACATCTCCAGAACCTATCTAAAATGGGACAGAAGAAAGCAGCAGACTTGCCGACAACCAGCAGATCCAGACTGCCCAGAAAATGGATGGAAAAGTCATTCTCAGTTCAGAAAATGGATGTAACAGTCATTCTCAGCTTTCAGAAAATGGATGGGGGTGATTTACAGCCCATCTGATGTATGCCTCTAATGGAAGAAAGAAGCTCAAAGCTGCAACAATAAATCACAGAAGGAGGATGTTCATAACATGCCAAAATTGGGGCAGAAAAAATTAACAGAACAGCTGCCTTACTGTTTGTTCAGACTGCCCAGAAAATGGATCAAAAGACAATATCAGTTCAGAAAATGGATGAAAAAGACGCTATCAGTTCAGAAAATGGATGGGGAATATTGCCCATGATGCATGTCTCGATGACGAAGCTCAAAGCTGCAACAATAATCACATAAAGATGTTCAGAATCTATCCAAATTTGGGGCAGAAGGAAGCTAGAAAACTGCTGCCTACCCACAGATTCTGTTTTGTTCAGAAAATGGATGGGAAAGACATATTAAATGCAATGGTATTTCTTTTGAATTTAGCTCCTCAGGGGTAGCAGACTCTAAAACTACAATTTAACAGGTGTTCTCAAAGTTTGTTGTGAATGTTGTGATACTCTAGGCCTTGTATGAACGTGTACATATACCTACATGGTTATACATATACGCAAATATTTGTACCCTTTCTGTGATTTTTTTTTCTTCTGCAAATAGATCGGAGGAAAATGTTAATAATACAATTAGAAACTCTTCTCTACTATCATTAGGACTAGAAAGAAAATTCTAACATGGGTAGGATTATGTACATAATGAGGGGCTCGGATAACTGGTTGGATTAAATTTGTTGTCGGTGTTTCACCGGTCAACCCAGCATGTTGAAATAGCCATATATATGTTTGAAGTTTGTACCCTTGAGACTGCTTATTAGTCATACTCAAAATACTTATCCAGGAACATTATCCTTTTTCACATTTACAACTCCGAACCATGGAATCAAACCATGGACATTGTTGGTTGTGATACCAAAGTTTAAAACCCTAACTTAGCATCTCTCTAAATTGCAACTCAAAGTACTCATCAGAAGAACAATTCAGTCAAATTGGGCAAAATCAACGAATCAAAATCTCTAAAATGAAAAGGTTTTGAATTGAAGATGTTTGAATTGTACAAAACAGCTACAATTAGAGAGATAAAGAAGTTCGTGTGTATATAGAGAGAGAACATGTTCATGAGAAGAGAGAAAAGTCTTGGCTCTGTGACTAATATTATGGTTGAGTGTACAGCTTTGTTTGAGGGCTTTAAGCTTAGGAAGGGAGATATAATGGGTGGAGGTAGATTTAGTTGCTGCTACCAAGGCATGTATATTGAAATTAGGTGGATAAACGTACAAAAAAAAACACATCATATATGTTATATTGGCCTATTTGTGTAAACAATGTTATATTTATCTTCAAAGAACATATATATGACTACATGATCTTCCTATTGATTAAGAGTGGGAGATTTATAGTTGCAATCAGAAGCTTCAATATAACTTAATCATCTATTCAGGAGCTATATAAAATGGACTCCCAATAGCTAAATAGCAAAAAAAATCCTATTAAAAATAACTCGAACATTTTGAAACTTCTGACAAATACAAAAATCAAGGGATTACCTGGTCCAATATGGGAGGCAAGACTGATATCTTCCACTTCAATTTGCAAGGAAGGTGCCTTAATGGTCCAAAACATTAGCTTTTCACTATGTTGTAGGAATCACCTGAGTATAGAGAAAGATTTTACAGCGAATCAAATAATAAAATCCTAATATAAAGTGTTTAGATAATGCACAAAAATAAAAAGAAAGTAAACAAAAGTGAAAGATGTTTACCGCCATACGATCCGAAGGTCAACGCATATTCCCTCAACTTCAAAGATTACGTCCTAAAAGGATAATGGTATAAGTCATGCACTTAAAATTTGAATTTAAGTGAGATGCCATTCAAATTGCTCACCTGAATCCGACCATGTCATCTTCAGTTGAATAATTTATGGAAAGATTAACATCATTGACGTCCTATGATTATATTATACAACACATCATGTTTAAAGCAAAGCTTGCGACCTTAGCTTGAGATTCCAGTCCTTTGAGTCATCATGATTAATATCAATTTCAATTCTCTGTAATTCATAGAGTCTCACAACTCCAATATTCATAAAACAAAATTCTCAATTCTCAGATCTTATTGCCCAAAATTCTCTTATTTCTCCAAATAAGAGAATTAAGAATTCTTTGAATACGCAATTATAACACCGTGATGTGTCGAGGATGCGCAATGACCAAAATATCAGATTGGTGTGCTTGTTATTGTAGACAATCTTACCAACAAATATCATAAATGAAGAATTTAAATAATATAATATATAGCATATGTTTGACGGTGACCAAACTTACCTGATGTCCACCTTTTTCTCATGAATCATTGAACTTTGTTATGTCCAATTGCAACCTGCAGGAGTTCATGTGGTTAAGAACAATGAAATAACTAAGATGTTAGGAAAAAAATGATGTTTAACTTTTACCCTTCAAAGTAAAATACTTTCGATAACCATATTAAGTTATGCACAAATGAAAAAAATTAATAGAAAGAATAAATCAAAACTAAGACAATGTAAGACCAAAATTAATGTCTTATTTCGATAGGTTATGCTTTGCTGTTGGAGGATTTCATTACATAAATGCAATATGGAGAAGTTGTATACTTTCGATAGCCACGAAAAAAAAAATTGATCAGATATTATACAAAAAAGTAAAATATTTTCGAAACAAAAATGTCTTTAAGCAAAGATAATACAATATCAACCCGATGTCTAAACACCCTAAATTGATGATATAATACAAAGTAGCAAGATAAAATTAGAGCATCCAAGATAAAATTGATGATTAAAAAAATTCAATTGAAGTGACATACCTTATATTAGAAGAATTTGTAGTAAATTAACATTGGTTTTTGAAAATTGACAATTGCGGCAACCTGTTGAAGGATTGCATTCATGCAAATAATAACAATATGAAGGAAAGCCTTATTTAATTAACAAATGAAATGATACCTGATTTATAGCAGAACATTGCTGCAAGATTGAAAACCTAACCACAAATATTATACTTCAAAATCTTGAGAACGTGAACCTTGGTAGGTGCAGGCATCCTCACATACTACAGTTAAATCAATCAAAATCCCGCCAACAATTACAAACATATCTATCAATAATCACCCACGGATTATAGCAGAACATTGCAAAATTGAAAACCTAACCATGGATATTATACTTCAAAATCTTGAGAACGTGAACCTTGGCAGGTGAAGGCATTCTCACATACTACAGTTAAATCAATCAAAACCCCGCCAACAATTACAAACATATCTATCAATAATCACCCACGGAAACACCATAGAAGTATCAAACTTTCCGACCAACAATAATGCATAAGCTTGAAAATACCATTTTGATGCCTGATATGCTGCAGGTTGCAAGGGGTGTCTTCAAAACTAAAGCATTTCTGCACAGCCAGATTTGATAAAGCAAATGAAAAATAGCAGCCCACCAAAGGTCCTTCAAGTAAGGGCTAAGAAAATTTCCTTGCTCCAGAAAAGACTTAAGATCAGGAAACCATTGAGTAATGCTGAAAAGAGAAAGAATTCAGGTCCAGAGAGTAGTTATCCTTGTACATTCCCAAAAAAGATGAGTTGAATTTTCATAAGCTGCCATGCACATAGAGTATTTTGAGATAACAATGCAGCCTCTTTTTCTGAGGTCCTCTGTGGCCAAGGCTTTGTTGCAATATCTCCAACTGTTGTAAAACCAGTTCACCATAGTTTTTGAGTTCACTTAAAGAATAAGGGGCATTCAGCCATGCTGGATACATAAATTTAGACCACGGATAAGAGCAAGAGCTTCAACCATGGTATTCGAACCAGTTTCAAAGCTTAGATAAAAACGAAGAAGCATATCGCTATTGCTATCTCGAATTAGACCGCCATCCCAATGACACCGGGATTTCTTAAAGAGCATCCATCTGTAATTATCTTGAACCTACCAGGGGAAGGCTTGAGCCATCTCACAACAATTAGAGTATGAATTGTAATGACTTTAGGCCTGAGGTGCAAAGCCTGAAGTAGTCTACTATCAGAAAAAAATTGGCATACCGTTGATGTTGAGCTTAAAATTCAAATATCGAGTCCATTGGAGCACTTTTTCAACCATGATATCTGAAACAATGAGAACATCATCATATTTGTATTTGTTTCTTGCTTTCCAAATCTCCCAGCAAATTAAAGAAGGCACCACGCTCTTACTCATTTGAGAAGAAAATGCTGCTGCTTCTATTCACATATTATGTCTGTCCCATATAGTTTGGTTTCTCACCATTTGAGCACCATATAGAGCACCAAATCTACTTCAGAGAGAGTGTGCAGTCTGACTTTGATCAAAGAGGTGTTCAGTGACTTCAATTGCACTTTCCGTTCAACAAAGACATTTTGAAGCCAACTGGATAAACAACATTTGTATCTTGGAGTCCACTACAACCACATTATTATATAACTTCCACATAAATGCTTGTACTTTGGCAGGAAGAATCGAACTAAATCGAACCCACAAAACAGAAACCTGTAAATCACCGTAATTGAATCCCTTGATCCGGAACCTGCAAATCAAACATGAACCCTAAATACCTCAAAGAAACAAACCCCCGTTGATTGTACTTGAATTGGGTATTGCTAAGCCCAGATAAAGACATCGAAGAGAAGATCGAAAACCCCAAACTCGATTGATTGAAACCCTTGCTCGGTTCAAAACCAAACCAAACCAAACCCTTGTTGTAAATTGAAACCGTGATGAGGAGAGAGTGAATCACGCCTGCTAGGGCTTCATGGTGTGAGAGAGAGAATCCACAGATTTTTAAAGTGTAGAGAGATAGAGAGAGAGCGCAGGTTTTCTTTTGAATTTTTTTTTTTGTGGAGAAGTTTTTTGGAGAAGAGAAGTTTGTAGTAGGGTTTTTTTTTTTTTTTGAAGACTTTGGATTTAAAACTTAAACTTCCGAAACTGCCCATCCATTTGCGATTCTCGAGGCGCCAGCAACAAATCGTGACCCCTCTTTGTCTCCGGACATAAGGCAGACTTGTCCAAAGTGGCAAAAACACCGCCATGTTATAATAAATAGATAATAGGAGAAAAATTAAAAATATGTGATAAGAAAGAAGTCAATAACAATCATTCTCCATGCTTAGTTTGAATGCAGATCTTATGCGATATCCTACTGTTACTTTACAGGCACTCTTAATTAAGGCCTGACTGAAAAAATATCTTTGATGTGTGAAGAGAATCTTAAGAGCTTCAAGGACTTCTGAAAGAACGATACATTGAGATTTATCTGAAACAGTTGTTGATTTTAATTGTGTTCCTTTTGTGTATTAAATCAATAACATTTATATGTTGGCGAGATTTATCCAATTCCCTTTCCACTCAGTCTTCCCTTGCACGTAGACATCTCCGCCTTTGACTTACTTAATGTTCAGCTAGTTATCTATGTTTTTCAAATCAAAGTCTGAAAATATACGCGGTTAGGATAATCTATTATACTCGAATTGGTTTTGATAATTTCTACTAGGAATAGAGAAGTATGGTGCCTTTATTCCAATCCAGCCATTCAGCCAAGCCTTCAGCCTTTCAAACTCCCTGTGTTTTTTCTCTTGACTACTGAGAATAATTTTATGTTCTTTTGTCACCCGACTGGCGGTAAGAGATTCCTAACAACATCCACAATGGTGACTAGACTTGGCCGTGTATATATATATTTTTGAACAGTAAGCTATTACTGGGGTTAAGGCAGACCCCATGACCAGGGCGTGTATATCAGTGTGTGACCGGAGTTTTAAACCCAAATTTAGGTGCAAAATGCCCCAAAGTAGGTGCAGATGGCGCAAGGCGAAAGCAAACATGGTCTATACTTAAATGTTTTCAGACCTTGAATACCGTAGATCCACGCGTTTCAGATGTCGTAATCAAGGGTTTTAAACCCAGATGCCATTTTGTTTGGCGAGTAGATCTCTGGAGGTGGAGGTGTCAGGTCCTTGCAACATCTTTAACAACACCCTATGTCGTAAGCATTCTGATAGTATGCACAGTTAACCGGCTACCTAAACTCTTCCACAAAATGAAGTATGAAAATTTTCCAAGACGACGTAACAAAATGACTACCTTCTCGACTCGAAGCTTAGTCCCATGCAGCAATGATCGACCGATAGGGAGGTCACTTACAAATGCCTTGAGGTCAAAATGGAGTAGGTTGGTTACAAGTAGTTACATAGTAGTCCAACTGAAACTTTTTCGGATCCCCAAATTATATTTTTGATTTTCTTCTATTTACATTCATGTTTGTTCTGGAAAAAGAAATAAAGTGAAAGCTATTGGGCATTTGTGTAAAGTAAAACACCTTTGTTTCTATCCCCTCTTTCCTCCTATTGTCTCCCTAACAACTCTTTTGCAAATCTCTCCCTCTTCCTTCAAATTATCTTTCTCTCTCATCTAAATGCAAATACTCTTTTTCTCTCATCCAAGGAAACAAACCCATGACTACTCCCTATATTCTCATCAATTTGAGAAACCTTTCCAACTCTTTGGTCATAGGCTTTTTAGCAATTCTATTATCTGAGATGGTGTCATAAGTTTTCTCTTGCTGGTGGCCACATGTGAAAAAGTTTAGTCTAGTTTCCCAACTTTACCACTACTCGAAAGTTTAAAGTTCTAACTACATTCAAAACTAAACCATGTTAAAAAAAAATGCATTGACTCAAAGCTTGGGTTTTGGAAATGAAAATTGTTTTCCTATGGATTTTTGGGCTTGGTCTTCAAATATCTCTTGCATAGAAATGGCCTTTTGGGTTTGGGTTTTAAATATTTGTAGCAAAACAAAAATATAATATTTAGTTCAATGTATTATATTTTTAAGATGGTTTATGTCTGAAGCATGCTTCCTATGATTGTTTTTGATAATTGCATGGGAAGTAAAAACATATAGAGAGAAATTTCACGAAAAACTGAACGGTCTGTCCCACCAACACTCAGTAGACTAGTTAGAAATCACTCTGGCCTCCACCTCATCTGCACCGCCGAGTGCTGCAATGCTGCCGTGTGTCCTAAATAATACCAAACGTCAACAACCCATAGTCGTTTAATTTCCCAGTTAACTCAGTACTTCAAACTTAAGGTCATGGATGTGGTTAGTTTAAATCTCAGTAACAGTAAACGTTTGTGTGTATGTATTTTCACCTCACCTCAACTCAAAAATTCTAACTCCTCGAGTTAAAGCTGTTTGTTTTTCCCTCTAATTTTGCCTCTAACATCTTACTCAAGTTAGTATTCTCTAACTTGAGTAAGCCTGTTAAATGGGCCGATTTCATGGTAACAGGCTCTAACTCGATTTTTATCTCTTTTTTACCCTTTTCAAATCTATTATTCCCCCAAATCAAAAAACAAGTTTTTTTTTCAACAGTCTCTCCTCTCCTCTCATTTCCTCTTTATAGAGCTCCAACAACTCTCCACTCCACAGAGCTTCAACGACTCTTCACTCCACAGAGCTCCCTCTCCCTCTCTGCAGAGCTCCAACGACGCTCCACGGCTAATACCACCGCAGATAAGCTCGATCTCTGAGCTCTCTACTTTTTTTTTTCTCTCTCTATCTCTCTCTCTTACTATTGCATCTCTCTCTCATTCAAGGTAATTTCTTAATTGTTAGGGTTTGTTTATCGACCTTTACTCATCATCATTAGATCTTCTCATATCATGCAAACACTGTAATAATAATTAGATCTGTAATTTCCGTTGTTTCCAATCTCCATCAGCAACTATTTCTGGAATCGAAGCCTTGAATCTTAGAAAATTACAATGGATTGGATTTGATTATGTAATTCCCTAATTACAATGGTTCTTATCTTGATTACATAAATTTGATAAAGCTAAAGTAAAATCTTGTGGGAAGAAAGGCTGATTGGGGTAGATGTCCAAGTTTGAAACAATGTAAGCAGCTACTTTATTCCCTTCCTTGTATTTGAATGAACAAGAAATACCAACAATCTTTCTAAATCTATTTATCTATCTAAGCTCAGTGATGCATTTCCATCTTTGGAGTCCGGGTAGTAAGCCTAACTACAACAAATATGACTGTTTACCTCAGTGACTTGGTTGGTATTACGCATTTATATCACTTTTTAAGTGACATTATAATGTTAAATAAGTGACGTAATTGGTACGTTTTCATGTCAGGTAAGAAATGACATAATTCAAGCATTAACATCATATTATCAGTGACTTTGATACACAAAACAAAAGAATCTATATCGCCATAAAAGCAATGTTATTGATAGATTTTTTTTTAAAAATAAATACATTTTTGCCCTACAGCTCCAACATCACATGTAATGGCACTTCAGTCGCAAAGCATGTATTTTTTCTGCCAACACCTATACAAAATTTATTCCTGCAATTAAGTAATTGAAGCACCTAAGAAAAATATGAATATGTAGAAGTATTTAAAAAAAAAAGGAAATATATATTGATGTTATAATGTCATATATGTTGAATTCAAGTGAAATAACAAGGGCGCTTACAACTGATTCTCTATGTATCTATATTTATATTGAAACCATAGAAGCTAGAAGCACTTGGTGATCTTGTAAACTACCGAAGAAACAAAAAATGGCTCGCTAAATGTTTGGTCATTGCTGCAATATCCTACTGGGACTCAGATATCATTTTTACCGCTCTTAATACCGTCCTTACTAGTCATTTTCAATCATCATGTGAGATATGTGCAAAAATAAGAAGGGGATGAAAATATTGATATTCTAAGATTCTAATTACTACAAGCTTTACTGCTATTTATATAACACGGTGTCACTTAACTACTTCTATTACTAACCAATGTGGGACTAAAAAAAGAATATATGTGTAGATAGTGACATTTTGTACTCCAGCACTCCCCTTCACGTTGATACGAACATGCTCGTATCAATGTGCACTACATGAAAAATAGTCATTTGTGACAAATATTTATGTCGTTAATGCTAGATAAGTGTTTGTTTGCGTGTGTGTGAGAGAGAGAGAGAGTTGGTTAAACCTGTACAATTGTGAAATATAAGAGAACACTTTATAGCCCAACAACAATGGGAACAGCTGCTGCTACGACAATTGAGCCTATAATTTTGTTACACCATTGGAAAATTACTATAGTCCCACATGCCATGTTCCCTGGCTGTGAAGCCATAAACAAACCTTCCCACACCATCACCACACATACATGCAACTTTCATCAGTATAATCACCAAACATCAAACATCACACATCACACATCACACATCACACATCACACATCACACATCACACATCAGTACCCTTCTACGAATCAAGCCTTTTTGCCATCCCTTTGTAAAGAATGAGCATCTACTTCGCATCTTGGGCATCTTGAAGTACTCCATCTGACATAAATTAGGAAAAAGTAATTAGCAGTTGAATACGCCCTTTTTGATCTACATAAAAACTAAATGAAGAAAAAAAATAGTAAAACTCAAAACATGGGGATGAGTTCAAGGCCATTTCGAAGGGTTCCTTCCATGGGGATGAGTTCTTTAGGCTGAAGTGAGTGGATATCCTTAGTGCCTAACCCAAAAATAGTAAAACTCAAAACATATATATTTGTAGCTTTATTCGGCCTTAATAGAATTTATGGAGGCAAAAAACAAATAAACAATCAAACCCTTCACCTGAGCTTGATCTGAATGTAGTCGTTCTCTTTCTCAATTTGATGAACTTTTCTACTCATAAACTAAAAGTTTTCGTCGAAATAGTTAGGAAACATCTTGAGCATCTTGAAGTACTCCATCTGACATAAATTAGGAAAAAGTAATTAGTGGTTGAATACGCCCTTTTTGATCTACATAAAAACTAAATAAAGACCTGCCTGTTTAGCTTGAATTCCTTCAAGGCCATTTCGAAAGGCTTCTTCCATGGGGATGAGTTCTTTAGGCTGAAGTGAGTGGATATCCTTAGTGCCTAACCCAAAAATAAAAAAACTCAAAACATATATATTTGCAACTTTATTTGGCCTTAACATAATTTGTGAAGGCAAAAAAAAACAAACAATCGAACCCTTCTCTTTATCAATCTGATGAACTTTTCTACTCATAAACTGAAAGTTTTCATTAAAATAGTTAGGAAACTTTGGTGCAAATCGTAGAAATAGTTAGAGTAAGCATTACCTTCCTTTTTGGTTGACAAAACTAGGTAATTGTCCTTCGCAATGAACTCGTAGAAATTGTCAGGCTCCTCTGTCAGAATAATAAAATAACAACTTTAAATATTGTTTGGCAATGTTTAAGTTGGAAGATTAGGAAACCAAAAAATTGGTATATAAATTTAAGAATAATCCCACACGGAGTAAGAATATGAGAATACTTGGCATAAATTTAAGAATAAATTTAGGAAACCGCAAAATATAATGCTCAAAGGATCTGATTCAAGCATGTAATATGTCGACATATTGCAGAGCATCCCATAAAATCTTAGACATAATACTATCAATGATCAAGAGTAAACAAATCACAATAATCTGATGAGAAAACTATAACTGAAATTAACTAAAACCTTGAGGGTATATGTCTATACCTTTCTAATAAATGCGGACGAGCCTCCTAGTCTTGATATGCCACAACATTATTCGCATGAGCTCCACCAGAAGCTTACTTAAGTGTAGGTGATGGATGGGTGTTAATAACACGATTCCTTCCTTCGCAATCCAAACAATTAATCCCCCTCTATTTCCCGCTCTAATGCAATATATACAACGAAACCAAGTAGAAGAACTCAAAATATTAACTAATAAGAAAGTATGAATATACTTTCAAAGTTAGAAAAAAGTTACTTCACATATTGGGTATTAAATCCAAATTATCAAAGCCGATCCATTCTCCGATGGCATCTCCCCACCAAGTCCTGATCCACAACCTACACACAAAATCAAGAATTCCATGTGAACTTTTAGAATCTATCATCATTCCTTCACTTCACAATCTGTATATATAGGGTATCTACATTTAGCCCCTTCGGTTCACATATGTCAAGCAGAAGCTGAGGAACCACATCATTAAACAAGTTAAGAAGCTCAATCACTCTCCCTGAAAGCTTTAACTTTTGATTCAAGCACCAAAAAGTAGAGCCATTAGAACTCAATTATGACCAAATTAAACTGTATTCTAAACCAAATCAAGCAAATCAAAAAAGATGGAGATTGATTTTGTGGGATAAACTTACTTGAATCTTAACCATACGAGAAGATGAAGTGTACTTGCAAGTTCATTGTAAAATATCACAGATATGCTTGAAACTCCGGCATCGAAAACATTTTTCTTTTCACCTCAAACATCAAACAAAGTAAATTAATGGAGTGAGTAAGAGAGGCATCATGCAAACTCATTGCACCAAAATAAACCCTTGAAAATACCTCAATGATCCCCATAATAAATTTAGAAATTAGAACCAAAGCGCGGTTTAAAATTACTAGATCTTCGAGTTGTGTGTGAGAGAGAGAGCTGTCAAGTTAATTAATCTTTGAATTGACTCATTTTAGGGTTTTTTGAGAAGATGCTGAGCAAGAAAACAAATTAATCAGGTTTCATGCCTTGGGAAAAATGATGTACAAAACAAGATAGGAGGGAGATTCTTCTGGAGATTTTAGTAGAGTATAAATTCTAGACTATGGAAGAGAGAAGATATTCAGAAGAGAGAGGGAGGGATAGACTTCTCAAAAGAGTGTTTTATGTTCTTAAGACTTAATTTATAATACGACATAAGCAAATGCCGCAAACCATTTAAAGCTCGACTGCTATTTGTGTCGAAAATTGAGAAGACATTTTCTAATAATTATGACATATTCAATCATTTACGTTATATATATATATATATGTCGAAAACTTGATTAGTTTTTCGACAGTTATAAATGCTGTTAATGGTTGTGCACAAATGTCACTAATAACCATTTTTCACGTAGTGGTGGATGACAATAAGAGAACAAATCGATAGTCCTTCACAAAGATACAATCACTCCCTCACTAAAAAAATTGAAGCTCCCCCTAATACATCTTCTTATATTATTTTTCTTTTGCAGCAGCAGAGGCATTTCAAAACTTCACACATCACCCATGAAAAACTGGTGGCAGTAATATCTGACTTGCCATTTTTCTTACACGTGGTTTCGTAACCAATGTAAAATTGGTGGCAGCTATCGACTTTGCCCATTTTCTCACGTAGGGACAATATGAATATATTAAATAAATACTGAGAAAATAGAGACACTCATGTAAAAGTAAAAAGACCATAAAAGAGAGGATTAATCAAGTATAAGAGAATCACTAGAGGTAGAGATGATCACTCGAGGGAGGGAAAGAAAAAAAAATACTCAAATAATAGATAATCACTCGAGGAATAACGAATTACTCGAGGAATAGAGAAACACTCGAGGAAAAAATCACTCGAGGAAGAGATGATCGTGGTTAAAGAAATTTAACATCTTCACTCGGTCCATAGAAGAAATCGTAGCTCACAACAAAATATGATAGAAAAGATCACATCTAGTAATAGGAATATAAACTTCAAACCGCATTAGCGATGAAAGAATAAGTAAAAAAATTATAGTGATTCAAAGAGAAATTACTAGAGAAAGCGATAAAAATCACCAAGGCTTGCCAATTCTCTCATAAAATAACCTCGATTTTTAAACTGCAGTTTGTGAACTAAGCGAAAAAGAAATAAGATAATCACTAGAGGAAAAGAGAAAATCATTCTAGGAAATAAAAATTACTATGAGGAGTGACGAATCACTTAAGGAAAAGAAGCATCACACGATTGTGGTGGAAGATAGTTAACACCTTCATCAGATCGAAAGAGAAAAATCACATCTCGTGATAGGTAAAAAAATTGCCTTTTACGAAAATAAGAGATAATCGAGTCCATAATTGATATATATATATATATATATATATATATATCAATTATATATATAATGTTAGGCCGACTTCAAGCGGTATGACTGCCATTGTGAAGTGAAATAACGTTAGGGTTTTGCCAAATAAGAAGCAAACCTAAAAAAATATATGGAAAGATTGAAAAAAGAAGAGAAAACACAACATAATTTAGTTGTTTGATAACGAAAAAAGGTGCCGCCGGCGGAAGCATAAAACCCTTAAGTCATCTACAAGATCGAATAGGCTTTTATACCATGTAGAAATAAGAAAGGGATGGAAATATTGATATTCCAAGATTTTAATTATTACAAGTTTTACTTCTATTTATATAGCACGGGGTCACTAAACTACTTTTATTACTAACCAATGTGAAACTAAAGGAGTATATGTGTAGACACACTATATACTCCAACATATGATCTTCAGATAATCTACAGACATAATGAAAGAAACAATCAAATGCATGTGAATTCGAAAGCATAAACCGAGCAACAAGACATGCACAAAGAAGAAGAACTTATACTAAAATCAAAATATCAATATTACTTGATATATCTATTACTATATATATACATATGTGGATGAGATATGAAGGCCAGTTCATCTCAATGTATCCATTGATATATTCCTATGTGTATAAGAATAGGTACTCGCAGGAGTTAAATGTCCACCCTCACTTGGAAATCTACAGTAGGAGAAGCTACTTTGGAATCCCAGCTCACCCTTACGTCCATGACCAGGTAAGTTATCTTCGATTGACTCACCAATGTGAAGACATGAAGAGAGGTTTTCACACCTTTTAAGATGCCAAAGAAGGTTTTTACAACTTATGTAAATATTTGTTGATATGAGCATGATAAGATTCAGAAGTTATAAAACATACCTTCTGAACACACTCGGGTACTTTTGCTGGAGTAGCAAATGTTTGATTGTTGAGGGGTTTAGGCAAATATTGAATCTACTTTTTGAGTTTAACTTCCCGATGATAATTTGACTTTTACGGCCATCACCTGCTGGATAAATTATTCAAGACTTAAGGAACATCAGGTTACTTGTAATCTTAATCTTACATAAAGAGATCTATGACATAAATTTGGATAGTAATAGTAGATTCTTAGAAACTCATAATGTGTAGTGTGGAGACCTATCCCTCGACCTAACCCAATTCGAACTACCTCCATATCAGACTCACGTATTTTACACGTAACATGAACCGTCAGCATTGACACCTACACCATGAACTGATGAAGAACGTGAATCAAGTACAATAGAAAAGCATGAACAAGTCAAATACACCCGTCTCTCACAAACTTAATAGTTACTCAGTCAACCACCACTTTCCTCATTGTTCGGAGAATGTGCTTCAACACAATAACGAACAGCGGGCAATGCTTATATAAGGAAAAAGTTTCTGAAGAGACAAAGACCAGAAAAATATACTAGAAATCACCAAGAACACTAGATTTTCTAGATTCTCAAACACCAAATTTCTTATTTACAAGATCAAATATTTATAGTTCGAGAGATCACTTATAATAAGATATCAGCCTCAAGCAATAAAAGTTACTGTTACTAATACCTTCAACTTGAGGTCATAGTTTTTTACCTATTCAAAGGTTTTCCACGCTAAATCACATGTGTCATTTCTTGCTATATATTAGTTTTTTATCACAGGAACATTGGTGTAAGAGCTAATTCTGAGCCATTTCAAGTTTACGGAATTAGGCCATTACATTTGGCACCATCTGTGGGAAAGAAGACGTTTCTGCGATATCTTAAGGCATACATTCACTCTACTATCAATCTCCAATCATGGTCACTTCCAAACGACCAACAACCAAAATCAAGTTCGATCTTTCAATTTAGCTGGAACAGCTTACATAACTATGGGTGAATCTCTATGCCGAAATAAAGAAACATAATAAGCTCGAACGTCAATTAACTCTTGACTGAGAGCTCTGCGAGAAGGAGCTCGAAGCTGAAGGACAAGCTTGCTTGATAGCATTTAAAGACATGATGACCAAATGATAACCATGCGGACTACGTTACAGGTTCAGTAGGATACTCAATAGGCTCCTCAAATCAGAGATTGCGATTAAGTACCAGAGACCTCTTAGGTTTCTGTGCGATCAAGGTACAAAATGTCTTTTTCTATAAAGTTCAGTCCAATGTAGAGATCCAATGGACATCAGAATGCAAGGCAGCTTTTCTGGAACTCAAAACCTATTTGGGGAAGTTTCCCATCATGAGCACCCCAGTAGATAATGAAGAACTTGTCATCTATCTGGCAGTTGTAGATACTTCTATCAGCTCGGTTCTCATTCGACTTAAAGGAAAGATTGAGAAACCAGTGTACTTCATCAGTAAAACCCTTACTCTAGCAGAAATGAGATATTATAAAATTGAGAGACTCCTTCTAACTCTTGTTTACACTTCACAGAAACTTAAACACTAATTCCAAGCTCATTCAGTCAAAGTCATGATGAGCTACCCACTTCGGGATGTTTTGTCAAGAAAGAGAAATCTAGGAGAGGCAACATGGTCAGTCAGTTTGGGAAAACATGATATCAAGTTCGAACAACGACATTCAGAAAAGGGTAAGGCTGTTGCCGATTTTCTTACGGATTTTCCAATGGAAGATGCCGAGTGGGAGGAGCACGATCCTAACCTTGCAGAAGAAATTACAGAAGATCCACTCACCAAAGCATTTGATGTGCAAACTGAATTAGTTACAAGGATAGGGTAAGACTTCTTATAAATGGTTCAGCAGGACGCACAGGGTCAGGAATTTGAATCGTATTTATTATCCCTTCCAACGATAGAATCGAGAAATCAATCCGCTTGGATTTTGAGGCCTCCAACAATGTCACTGAATATGAAGCTCTCATTTATGGACTCGACCTCACACTCGAGCTCGGTGTTCCAAAGTTTACAGTCTATACAAATTCTCTACTCATCGTCCACCATTACTCTAAGCAATACAAGAAGAATGGTAAGATGATCGAATATGTAGCCCACGTTACAGATAGGATGAGCAAGTTTGTTAAAGTGACTCTCGATTATCTTCCTCGAGGTAAAAACAGACACGCCGATTTCTTGGCTTATCTAGCCGGGGTCTTGTGTACAGAAGCTAGATATCTCAAGATTGAAGTGATATCAACCCCCAACATTTATCGCCATTCGGTATGCATGATCAACACTAGGGGCGATGAAGAGGAGGATGACGATTGGCGAAAGCTCTTCCTTGCCTACCTTGGTACCGACAACGAATGCGAAGGGCCCCTTTCAACAAATCTAAAAGAGCACCGACAGTTGATCAAAAACTCAAAGTGCTACACAAATCAAAATGGTTTTCTATATCACCGTTCAGTAATGGGGACTTACCTCAAGCGCCTCTCTAGAAAGAAAGCAGAAAAAATGCTCAGAGATTTGCATGAAGGGACTTATAACTCCCATGCCACAGGTCGATTAATCACTAACAGAACAATTATACAAGGAGTATTCTGGCCAGGCATGCGCAAGCAAGTAGATGAGTACTCATACAAATGTGACACGTGTCAATGACATGGACATATGATCCTCTCCCCTGCGCTCAAACTACATGCAAGCAAGGTATTCGGGTCATTCCATCGGTGGGCGCTCGATCTCGTCGGAGAATTTCCAAACACTCCAGGTAATTGGCAATACATACTCGTAGCAACAGATTATTTTACAAAATGGGCAGAAGTAGTTCCACTCTGTCGAACTAGAAAGGAAGATGTCATCTATTTTATCTGGGAGCACATCATCACACGATTTGGATTCCCCCACCTGATTCGGATCGATAATGGCCTCCAGTTCGTTAGTGAGAAAGTCGTAGCCTTCCTCAACAAACACAACATTTTCCACTCACCAACCAATCCCTACTACTCTCAAGACAATGGCCAAACCAAAATTACAAACAAAACCATCGTGGTTGGACTCAAGAAAAGGCTTTAATCACTGAAAAAAGGTAACTAGTTACGATAGCTTCCTCATGTCCTATGGGCATACCGTACCACTCCACGCCAATCAACTGGCTCTATGCCATTCCTCATCGCCTATCACACAGAAGCCATCATTCCGACTGAATACCACCATCCAGTCAAAGATCACTAGCTTACCGACGAAGAAAATAAGTTCTAATTGGCTTGCAACATGAATTGGATTAATGAGACTAGGGAACGCGTTATTGCCAACCTAGGTCGATATCACCATATGCTGTCCAGTTCGTACAACAGAAGAGTCTGAAACCGTACTTATAAAATTGATGATCTCATCCTCAGAGAAATCCCTCAACACAGGAAAGAGGCACATGCTGGGAAACTGGTAGAAAATTAAGAGGGTTCATTCCTAATCATTAGTCAAACTGGTCTGGGATTATATTATCTCATGACATAGCAAGGAATTCGAATCTCCAATCCATGGAACACTAGGCGACTAAAGCGGTACTATCGTTAAGTCCCTCCTCACTTCTCAACTTCAAAATTCTCATTCTTTCCATTCCAAAAGTGAGATTTCATCTCCATACAATGTACATTCTATTCTATTAAAAAAAAACTTCTAATTTTTTTCCCATATTACTTTATACTTATGTAGACAACACATAGATTGCAAAGGTAATACTAGCTTTCAATCAACTTCTATTCTGGTTAAAGCAAAGGTAAAACTAGCTTTTAATCGTACTATATGCATACTCTGCAATTAAAATGAAGGTAATATTAGTTTTACATCAAAGAACTCTGCCAGACATAAGATAAAGCTAAGGTCAAACTAGTTTTTATCTCTCAATATGGCTGCGGCATTTATACCGATTAAAGTAAAGGTAAAACTAGTTTTCAATCAAACTCTATACATACTCTGCGATTAAAACGAAGGTAATACTAGTTTTCAATCAAAGAATTCTACCATACATAAGATATAGCAAATGTCAAACTAGATTTCATCTCTAAATATGGCTGCGATATTTATACCGATTAAAGTAAAGGTAAAGCTAGCTTTTAATTAAACTTTATACATACTCTACGATTATCATGAAGGTAATACTAGTTTTCAATCAAAGAACTCTACCAAACATAAGATAAAGCAAAGGTAAAACTAGTTTTCATCATTCAATATGTCAGCGGCAGATACTTTTACAGGTTACATATACAACCACTACAGATGATTCTTCTCTACTGATAGGAGGTCAGCTATGCTTTCCCCTGCAATAAGAGGCCGATCAACCATAAATTCTCAAGCTCGAGCAGCTACAGTAAGCTTCCCTTGCTTTTCCAATTTAACAGGTCGAGAACCTAACTCCATCTCTATGAAGTTCATACAGTTTTCTAGATTTACATCAGCTTTGCAAATACAACCTATACCCGACAGAAAGTCGTGCTAGGTATCCCTCTCAAACTCGATCTTTCTCACTTCCTTCACAAACATAGGCGATAACAGTCGCTAGCATCTGCGAGCGCGATACCTCGGGCATAACTACCTTGTAAAAATTCTCTCTAACTTTCTGATGACGCTTTTGCAACTTATTGTACCGTGCTTATGTCGTTCTATGCGACTATCTGCATGGGACATAAGATTAATATGCTTCCTCGCCTACTCATCTACTTTATTTGATTCAGCCTGGTTTATCATCCTCAATTCTGTTACCTGAGCACAAAGTTCCTCAAGCTCCCTGTCTACACCTTCCTCGGCAGGAGATTTCTTTAATAATTCATCTTTTTTCCTTATTAAAATATCCTTACCTCTAATCACCCGCTCTAACTCCTGTTCCCTAACATGAGCAGTATCCAACTTACCTTAGCACTCCCTTAACCGCTCATTTCCTTTTTATATATGAGCTTGAGTACGGGTCACATCTCCCTCAAGCTTTCTAATTCGAGCTGATAGGCTAATCACATCCCCTTGAACAATGGAGACCCTGGCATCACCTTTATTCTTCCTCAAGTGCTCTCCAGCCTCGGCATTTTTGACGCGCGAATTGGCCAGAACCAAATCGGCCTTTAATTGTGCCAAACTTTCATTCAACTCATCACAATGTCTTTACACTAAACAAAACTTTATATCTTTAACAGGAAAAGCTACAGTCAACTGCTCAACCGCAATTTTGGAGTTAGATAAGTCATATCGAGCTCTCTTCAGCTCGCTATCTTTCTCAATTATTTTTCTCTTCAATCGCTCTAGTTTGTTTTTGGAACTCAATAAATTAGATCGAGTCTGATCTTGTTCATTTGTTTGCTGATCATTTAGTCCTTCAGACTAGCTTTTGAGTTATGTCTGCCTCCTTACTCTTTACCACCAATACATCATTATGGCCTTTAAGCTTCGTTGTCTCTTCCTTCGCCTCCGCGAGCTCTTTTTGCCCCTTATTAATTTCGATATCTTTACCCTCGATCTTCCGTGAGGTCATTAAAAGTTGTGCCTCCTCGACAAACTTGAAATGTAGCTTTACGTGTTGATCTTCTCTATCTTCATTTGCCTTTCTCATTCTATCAAACTCCAACACAAACTCTTGGTTATATTGGCGTGTCTCTTCTTCACTCAAACGAGCTAACTCCAGTTCGACCTACATCACAGATACAATACATCAAGTTCGATTCAAGAACACTCAATTAATACATACAAGAATCTTATTTCTGACAAGTTTCTATTTTTTGATATCTACTGTGTGAATCTGCTTATAAACTTAAGGTCGAAGTATGATCCCAGTTCAATGACAATAACACGTACTTCCAATTTCAAGGTACACATTCTCAATGTTTTAACTTTTTCAGCACTACTTTGATATTATCTATACACAATTGAGTACCATTTCCCCTAAACTATTAACACATTTTTGGTCTTTCTCTATGCTCTAATTTTTACTTTGTAGCTCTAAAGTAATTCAGCATACAAGCCAAATATTTCTTGTTCTTCTCTAGCCTGTAACTCCACTTATGAAGTCAACAGGGACGCTGAAGCATTTTTCTCCTTAGCTAGCTCAATCTCTAATTCTTTTATTCAAAGGCGCATATCCTTAAGTTCATATAAACGAAGTTTACAAACATCTCTCAGCCTACATAAATTTATAACAATAAATGATCCATACAATTACAGTTCTCAAACCCTTCATAATCATACAGCCATAGAGTGAACAAATTTTACTCTATCTTCTTATTCTCATTCGCTGGATTCACAATGTCATCCCCTTGGTTTTCTCGCTTAGTTTGGGGAGAGATACCATCAAACCCTCCAACCACTCCAACAACATCAACTTCATCCTCCTCCTCTTTAACATAGGTACCCCCAATAATGTCATTTACCTCAGCTTTAGAGTACCCCATTTTTAAGAGGTGGCGCCCAAGTCTATCACGCTGGACTACCACCTTATCCAGATTCTTTAGCGCTTCTTCTGTTAGCTCACTAATCTCTATCTCTTGCACAACCTTCACAGAATTCAGTCTCTTCCCTTTCCAAACCAAATTAGACTTCAATTGAGCTACCTTCATCTCGAGCTTAGCCTTCCCACTCTTAAACTCCACTTTTTCCTCCACCATCCCAAAATAGATCCCCTTCATCAAACGAGAAGCCCGCAAAAATAAATCAAGCATATGTTTAGCTCGAATCACCATACAGAATTCAAAAAACATCTAAATCGTCGAACTTACCACTTTGCTCATCTCCTCCACACCCTTACGAGCTGCAAGCCTAACCTTATCCTCCACAGGTCTAAGCTCGTCTTCCTTATCAGGTCAATTCTCTGTGACCTTCACCCCAACAAATTCTGAAGGAGGGTTTACCCTTATCTTTTTTGCCTCTACCTCGACCTCACCACTCCCTATGGTTCTAGAGGCCGATCCATGCTTCACCATCCTCTTTTTTGGAAATATCTGAGCTAGCTTGCTCGACGTGGTAGACTCTGGCATATCTGCAAAATCTACTATAGAGGCCTTCACCAAAACCACTCATCTCTCTCCATCAGCTCTTCTCTTCTTGTTACCTCCAACTCCCGTCATTAGTCTCGTTGCTTGAGACTTCTGAACCTTCTCAGACCTGTTATTAGCTCATTTATTTCTATTAATACCGCGGTCTTTTAGCACTACCTCGAGCTCAACCCCTTCTTGAGCAATAATATATAATAAGGACTTCTTCTTCTTCACCTTCGACTGAGGACCTGGCAAACAACAACACATTGTCAACAACAGAACAATATTCAATTTCAGTAGTTCAATATTATACATTATTGTACTTACTTTTCTTCATAGTTCTATACAAAAGTTCCATGGGTTCTTCATCATCTCTCTAAAGGCAATCACCTTGTACCCATATCACTTTATCATTCCACATTTGACCTTCTAAATTAAGATCGAAGAAAAGAGGTCGAGACGAGCTCGCAAAAAAGTATGCCTCTCCACTTGCAAAATAATTCTTCACTCCATAAAACTGCAACACATCTTCAGGATAAATTCTCCTCTCCATCTCATTCTCCTCCCACAGCTTATTTAAACTTTCACAAACATTTATTACCTCTCACATGTTCCCGTTCAACTGGGCACATTCCCTTATGATATTCATTATCTCTTTCACAAGATTGCTTAGGGGCAGACTCAACCCATACTCCAACTGAGACATGTAACATAGAAAACCCTCTTCCAGGTTGCCCTGAACATTCCTATCATAATACTCCAAGGAGATCAACTCGTCTATTCCCCTGTCTGATTGCTCCTTTAAATTAGCCAACATAAAGAAATGTTCCTCCCTAGATTCTACTATACATCTTCTAAACTGTCTACCGGCATGTTCTACAAAATTCAACCATCATCCCCCTATAAGAGCCTTGGATTTACAAATCTCTCTAAACACATCAGAGTTTGGAGGATATGATACCAATTGTCCAGGAAATCTAGAAATTGAGCCACTCATACTTTATTCTCCCTATCAGATTCTACATTACCAGACTCAGCCGAACGACTAGAGGTCGACGCCTCTATCACAGTGGAAGTCTCCATCTCAACTACAAATCTATGACGAGGTTTGATTCTACACAAATATTCCTCACGCTTGACCTACATACAGGCCCAGGTATTCTATCATTATCTTTTACACATACATCATACATATACGTATAACATTTGCATTTTTTTATATACATATATAAAATAGATTTTTATAGGTTACTATAAATAGTAATTTTTTGAAATTTGAAAACCACAAAAATCTTTCAAAACACATATCAACAATAAACGTAAATTATCTACCAACCTTCGGCGTCTAAAAAAAATTCTAAAGTAACGCCAAATCCTTCCTTCATAATGCTACTATACAACCACCTTCATGACTCAATCTCTGCAGCTTTCTTTTGCCTTGATTGTCGATCACTCTCGTTTAATCTCTTACGTGGATCTCTGCTATTTTTTCTCTTTTCTCTCCCACTGCTCTTCAACTTTTTAGAAGTTGATAAACGTTTGAATGAGGAAGATACAATAATATTTAAATTTTTCTCTCTAACTGTTGGCAGTTATTGGGCCTCACGCCAGCCCCCCTCGGTTTTAGAACTAAGGCGTTCCTTTTATAATTAATATCAGACGTTTTGTACCTTTTCAGTTAAAACACCTTCCCATCATTGCCCCGTGCCCTATATTTTCATATACTTTCATCTCTCCTACCCAAATCTCCCTCTAACCTCCCCACACTCATGATGATTCTACACTTACACACAATCAAACTTTCCCTATACTAACACAAGAGACAAAAAATCAAAGCTACTTATTTTTTCTATTCTTTCTTCTACTACTTATGGAAGTGCTGACGTCATTTCCAAAGCTCTAGCATTTCAAAAATTCAAATTCTTTATTTAAAATAGTCACAACAACATTTACAACAAAGGATGACAAATTTAAAATTTATTCTAATTATATTTCCTTTACAGTTATTTGTCTTGAAACATTTCACTTCCGTACATGTAATTACACATGAAACAACTCAAATGTCCTAGGAAACCACACCTAATCAGTTTACCTCTAGCAATTCTCATATCTTCCAACTCGATCTCTTCTTCAACGATTAGCCTCACAACCTCTTTTCGAGCTGAAGGCTCCACAATCACTTCCCAGAATAGCTCCTCGTAGAAGTGATGCCCTAACTCAAGCTCTCTACCTATCCAATCTAAACCTTCAAACAGATACTCGGACACTGGAAAGTCAGCATCATAATCTAGCGAGCCAAAGATCCGTTCTTGCACTTCAGCTATCTTTATTGCCAATCGCCCCTTAGCAGCATAATAAATTCTCTCAGATCGAGTCCACACCATATTCTATTTCTTCCTTCTTTTCAAAACACATTTCTTACTATTTATGCAAGTTTTTAGATCACTTCAAATCCCCTACATTTAATATATATCTATTCTATTTTTCCATAACAACAAACCCTAGTATCCTGATTAGAAATTATTTAAACTTATCCATCCACATCGACCTGAGTGAATTTTGCCTACCTCATTTCAAACTTATTTTCCCCAAAGCCAACATTTCGAACGAGATCTCTATGAGCTAAAATTTCCAATCTCTAAGAATTCAAAATCTTCTACAATTATCTCCCCCGATAATTCTAAATTATTCAGTTCGAAACGCTATTTTTACACATTTTTTATTTTAAGCACATTTTTATAGTTCGATTGCTATAATATAATTTATAGTTTGATCTTATATATTCTGATTTATCCTTTATTCATACATCTCCAAATTACTCATAGCTAGATTTTAATAATAAGAGTTAATTCTATCTATCAACATTGAGTTTGAATAACCATTTTTATTAAGCTCAAATATAAATTATAAGTACTTTACATATAATAAGTCTTTCAGATACTTTACAGATAACAAGTTTTATATGTACTTTATAGATAACAAGTTGTCCAGGTACTCCAAAATCAATAAATCCTTCAGCTCATCTGTCTTTAGTGATGTTTTACTCTGAGAATCTTCTGAAGCAAAGTAGGCATTGGAAAACACAAAACGTCCTCCTTTCCCCAAGTTTGCTTGAAATTTAGGCATGGAACCGAACTTCAAATGGAAACTTTGGAAGAAAGAAAGTCAGTACTTGAACCAACTCTTCAAATAGAAGAACTTCTTTGAGTCAAGAAATGATGATTGTGCAGGGGCAGACTTCCATTCTCCGTCTCCCTTCTCCACTACCACCATTACCTCCACTATAACCCCCACCATCAGAGAGTTGGTGGAGATGAAGAAGGTCTTCCCTTAAAATCTAATCCTACGAAAGATTCTGGCAATACTGCCTCGCAGGTACACCAGTCCCCATGTCTGTTTCCTCAACCTTGTCCTCCGCAAGGATACGGAGACATCTCCAACGTTGCTCGCCTGTCATGATAACGTAGTAAAATCTCTACATACAGTAAAATCCTTCTTCAGCTTCAACTACTTTTTCTTCTGACATACGCTAATACGCCGGTGGAACGGAAGTGGGGGTGGGCATCTCTATAGACTGATCGACAAAGTATTTTAGTTTGAATCTCTACATTTCTGCAGCAACCCTTTCTTCATGCACCGTCCTCTGGATTTTTACCATTATCACTCAAGGATTACAAAGAATTTTTTAAATAATAGCATACTTTGCCAGATTCTACGGTACGTGCACTATTTATATAACCCTGATATTTAATGTATAGGTATATTTCCAAGGCAGTCATCATTTAAAACAAAACCACTCACATAACCCCAAACGTCGCATACATCAATATTTCCAACCATCATTTAATGCAGATACATCCCACCATATAAAACAAATACCTATTTTTATTCCAGTCAAATCAACATTAATTACCTCATTTGTTTTAAACTTCTAGCACCACAACTCCATAGATTCTTTCTCAACCAAAGCCACTTGTAACTTTAGTCGTGAGGGGGCGATTGTAGGAACCTATCCCTTAACCTAACCCAATTCGAACTACCTCCATATTAGACTCACGCATTTTATACGTGACATGAACTGTCAGTATTGACACCTATACCATGAACTGATGAAGAACGTAGATCGAGCACAATAGAAAAATATTAACAAGTCAAAGACACTTGTCTCTCACAAACTCTACAGTTACTCAGTCAACCACCACCTCTCTCATTATTCGGAGAAGGTGCTTTAGCACAATAACGAACTGCGAGCAAGGCCTATATAAGGAAAAAGTTTTAAAAGAGACAAAAACCAAAAAAATATATGAGAAATCACCAAGAAAACTAAATTTTCTAGATTCTCAAATACCAAATTTCTTATTTACTAGATCAAATATTTCTAGTTCGAGAGATCACTTGTAGTAAGATATCAGCCTCAAGTAATAAAAGTTACTGTTACTAAAGCCCTCAACTCGAGGTCGTGGTTTTTTAACCTATTTAAAGATTTTCCACGCTAAATCACATGTGTCAGTTCTTGTTATACATTAGTTTTTATCACAGGAACATTGGTGTAAGAGATATTTCTGAGCCATCTCGAGCTTATGGAATTAGGCCATTACATGCAGAGAAAATACTAACCTTAGTAACAAAGAAAAGTATTGGATCCTAGACTATCTTAGAAACTAAATGATTAAATCTTCACATGTGGCTTTAAGGCTTCTTTGTAGATCCTTCAATAACAAGATTAAACATGAAACACAACTTAAAAATGAATTTTCTTGCCTAACATCAACTTGTTATGTTACATAGTTTATGTGACCAGTAGGTCTATATTTTCCACGAAGCGACTAGTCCAAGTATACAGAAAGAATATGTGATGAAAAGATGACCCAAATCATTACTTGTAAATTAAAAGCATTAAGTTTTTAAACTTGAGACAATAGCAAACTAAACACTATAGTGCAGCAAACAACAACCTAAACCACATAAACGTACAATAAAGGGTTGTATAAAATAACACCAAAAAAGAAGAAGTCATATACATAACCATGAAGAACACTTCAAAAAAAGGAGAATAAGGAAGAAACATATCTCCTTACCTTAGTATGCTTTAAACATAACCTAATTTTTGAATCAACAATATATTATGAAGCCTTGCTTTCATTAAACATTACGTACAAGGCCGCGAGCATAAAGTCTGCTTTCTGAGAGTTTACCTTAGAATCCTACAAATGTATCACATAAAATTTCAAACTATTTGTTGATATACAAATAGATATGAATTAAATTTCTGGTTCACTCGTCATAATGTATATTGAGGTTAGCAAAATAAATTCTTCACTAAAGAATCTGATGAGTCCTAATGGCCCAATTCACTAATTAATGCAGAACTTCGTAACCTTTTGAAGCTCCTCAACCAAATCTTATACAAATCCAACACTCACATTGATAGAAACATCAAGCAAATCCAGCTCAAAACCTTTAGCCAAGAAATAAATGGTAAGAAGCTAAAAATACATAATACTAGTAATAAAATTATAAAGGAAAGGAGTGAGAGAGAACCTGATCAATTGGACGAGACAATCTTTTAACTATTGTGTGCGCTTGGATTCGATAAGATCTCCATGATTTTTCTCATGAAACTCCCAACAACCTAAAAATGTATAAATAAAATCAGCATATATCTATGATCTATACTTCAAACCAATAAACCCCAATTCAAACAAAAGCCCAAAAACTAAATTTAAACCCTAATCCACAAAAGTTTAGAGATGAAATCAGTTCCAGAAAATCTAAACCCGCAGTAGTAGTTCCAATTTTCTTTGGCAGATTTGGGCTTGAGACCCTTTTCTACCAACACTTTGATTCTTTGCTACATATCGAAATCAAACCCACCTCTTTGTAGAGCATCGACCTACAAATTAAATAGATTGGGAAAAAGTAGTGCTTAGTATTACGTTGGTTGTTGATTTAGAGAGAGAAATTGATAATAAAAAACTTAAATTTGATAAACTTACTTCGAGCTTGATTGGGGAAATATTTTTGGGAAAGAAATAGGAGTTCGTGGAAGAAGAAAGCAGCAACTAAAGTTTAATCTAATCCCTTGGGATCGCTCTAGACTTGAATGGTAAATTTGCTCCCAAATATCTTACCATTCCCTCTCCAAACAAACTTAATTTCTTTCATGATTAATTTTAGAAATTAGCTTCGCAATCTCCACTCACGGCTATATTATCAACCTAAAGGTCCCCAAACCACGTTAATTGTGGGGAAACAACATTATTACTATTATTTGATCGACGTGGTTTTGTAAATTATTTTTAAGTCTTTGATATAAGTGACATTGAAAACTGTATAATAGTTTTAACGTCACTGTTTTAGTAAATGACGTTGTAGATATTTTCAAGTATTTAATGTTCTAGAGTGAAATTTGAAAATTTGAGCATTAACATCATATTTAAAATAAATTACTTTAATTTGGTGACGTTAAAGCCTATTTTTCTTGTATCTATAATCTCTGGTGTTATAGAAGTAATGCTCCATCTTTCAAGGATTTTAGTTATTCTACTGTCTGTTGTGAACTTGAAGGAGGATGATTTACACTTGAAGGCCACTTCTATCTAAATTTGCTTAATAATTGAGAGAGGTTCACTTTTTTCTTTTTGGAAAAATATGTTATTTCTTTTTATCCACAAGTGGTAGAATGTAGTTGGTAATGCAATTTTCAAGATCTTCATTGCAGCAGGATGATAGTTAGTACAGGATCCAGTCAACTTCAGTTATCCAACCTTGAAAGAGATGGGTAATATTGAGAAAATTCAAATAGTCTTCCAAATATGATTAGTGAAGGGGCATAGAAAGAAGAGATGGTTTCTATTTCTTTTGTAACATTACAAAATTTATATTGAGCTCTTTTCAACCTACCAATTTGGACAAAAAAATTTAAGGTCTTAAGTCTGTTTCTCCCATATTTTAGGTTAAATGTGATGCTTTTATTTTTCCCTAGTACTTTAAGCTCTCTATAAATTGCTTGTGTATTAAAGAGTTATTAATTTAATTTGTGGTGGTTATTGATGGGTTGTTAACTCTCTTTATCTTATCTCTGAACTTTGAGAAGGTATGACAAATTTATTATTTATTGATGATGATTCTATCTTATTGTTTGACATGTTAATGATATATATATATATATATATATATATATATATATATATATATATATATTATTTAGTACTTAATAGTGATATATTAAAAATGATGGTTGTTGTATCGTTTAGTACTTATTAGTGATATATTGTAAATGGCGGTTTTTATAGATACTTATTTGTAAAACTCTTTTTAGAGGAAGATGAATAATTGCCAGTATCTATTAACCATTATTGCAACCATTATCTTATACATAAAGCTGGTCAAGATGAAATAGGAGAGTTCGTCGGAAACTTTACACATCTGCACTGACTGGAAAACAATATGTCCATGAACTCCAAGAGGTTCATGCCACCAATATGTATAATATGACGAGGATAGACCCTGATTCTTTTAGATCCTTTATGGCTCACTTTAGGGATATTGAGTTGCTTAAAGATAGCATACATATAGCTGTTGAGGAAAAGTTAGATATTTTTCATGCATATCATTGCTCATAAGATGTCAAACCGAGCTGCAAATTCTAGGTTTCAACATTCAACTGCTAGTACGAGCAAGATATTTCATGAAGTTCTCGATGCTATAATGATATTTTAAATAGAGATGATAGTGGCTCCTATATTTGATCAACCACTTGGAGAAATTATATATCATAAAACATTGAGGAAGGGGCCTTCCAAAGGAGCTGTAGGGGCAATTTATGGTACACTTATTAGTGTAAGCATTGCTGAGGATGACAAAACTCCTTATAGGGGAATAGGGGGGGGGGGGGAATGTTTCTAAAATGTGATGGCCATATGTAACTTTAACAGTATGTTCATATATGTAGTAGCTAAATGGGAAGGAGTGGTTCATGATGCTAAGGTTTTAAGTGAAACATTGGTAAATCCAGCTAACAATTTCCCAATGCCTCCCTCACTTGGTAAACTCATTTTCTCATTTTAAAGATACTTCTTGTCTTTAGTTTTGATTTGAAAAATTAAACTTATAATATGTATTTGAGTTATTGCAGATCAATACTACTTATGCGATGCCGCATACGCCTAAACTAGAGGCTCTATGTGTCCATTCAGGGGTGTAAGGTATTGGTTGAATGATTATAGGCGCGGAGGTCAGGCAAAGAATCCACAAGAACACTTTAACCATGACCATGCTCAAATGCGGAATGTAATTGAGAGGAACTTTGGAGTATTGAAAGTAAGATTCCCAATTTTGAATACAATGCCTTCTTATGACTTTTCAACCCTGAGGAACATTGTTATATTATGCATGGAAATCCCCATCTATTTGAGAAGGTTGGCTCTGAATGATGTTCTCTTTTGTTGGGGGGGGGGGGCAACAATGAAGATGTTATTGAGGAGTTTCTTTCTAATGTTATTTTATTTGGAGTAGCTAAACAGGCTGCATCTATTATCAAAGAGACATGATTGCAGCCCAGTTAGCTTTAACGCAAAATGTTAATAATACCCCAGATGCTAATAATGCTCTAAATTAATTAAGATCTTATGTTAGGACCTTTTTTTAATTTGCTTTGTTAATTAGGACCTGGTTTATTAAGCTATGTAATTTTGAGTTTGGGATATTGGGATCACGAGACTTGTATATTTTAAAAAAATATTTCAGGGACAACTACTTTGCAGTTAAATGGTAATTTATTCTTGCATATGTGGAATTGGGGTAATAAAGATTTCCAAAACCACAAGGAATCCAAATTGGGCATATTGTCAATGCCTTTATGCGGTATAATATTTAATTTTTTTATAATAATTAAGTGATGCTTAGACATATATATAAGTATCTGAAATGTTTATTACCTATATATACTATGATGCAGAACATGCCTAGGGACTACAAATTTTTGTGTTGGTTAGATGAGTATATAATATGTCCATATGTTGTTGGTCTATGAAAACTCATTACTGGATCAATTAGCAAAAAAAGGTTTTATTGTTACCCCCAATCACAGTTCAAACATGAGAAAGGTTGTGGATTTATCAATTGGTTTGATGATGTTAAGGGTGATGATGCATCATCTTCCACTTGTGCTACCCCTAGTACCTCTATAACTCTTGGAAACTTGGAGAACAAGCTCAAAATCAACCTTCTTATTTCAAAGACCAAGACTAAAATGCTTGAAAGCTTTCTTACAGAAATTGGGAAGTTAAATTTGAAGGATTAGGATGTTTTAGATGAATGTAATTGGCTATGAACTAGAAAATGTAGTTATCTCTTAATTTGCAATAAGTATCTTTTCATTATTGTTATCATATTTACTACTATTTTAGACATGTTTATTGATTATTTATCTTGTTTCTAATGCTTATTCTTTCATATAGGGATGCTTAATGTTGAGTTCATCATTAAGTATACATATGTGATTAATCATGGTGGTAGAGAGGGAAATTCACTTTCTTTTGCTACATGGGAAATGTAAGGATGAGGATGCTTGATGAACACCAACATGAGATGACAGTGGTAGATTGTAAGAAAAGATTTGATTATCTAAAAAAATAGTATGTAACTTGGAAAAGACTTTCCTTAATAGCTGGAGATGATTATGAGAGGTTAATGAAGTATTTAACATGACAGAAGAAAGATGGTAGGACATTATATGTGTGTTTCCACAGGTCAAGAGGTTTAAAGTCCATGGGGGGTTTTGGTGCATAGGCATTTGTTAGGAATTTTATTTGATTCAATCCTTCTGGACTACCACATTTAGTATGTTAACTTTTTATTGTTAAAATAATACTTCTTTGTTGGATCTCTTTTGTCTTTTCTATTATGAACACTTTTGGAGATGTTGAATATTTTTGTTCTTGTAATAAAAACTATTTGGTACTGTAAGGGGCTATTTTGAATCTTGAGCTCAAGCCTTAGTTTCGATCAACATACATTTACTCTACCTTATCAAATACGATAACGCGGCACATTTATGGTACATTATGAGGCAGTTACAAAGAAGAAAAGTCATTTATACTATTACACAGCTGTTACGAATACTCGTAAAAACTATTTTGTAACATCCATCACTAAAAGAAGATAATAGTCATTAAAATGGTCATATTGTGAGACCTATAAATGGATAGGAAAGAAAGGAGATAGATGACAGATTCTTCTATCTAAAGAATTAATACTATACTATCAAGAATACTCATAGTAATAATTAGTCACTTAATCAATAACATCAATAATATTCTTATTTCTAAATTATTAAGAGAGGTCGTGGTTTTTTCAGATTAAGAGGTTTCCACGCTAATTACTTTGTGTTGGTGATTATTTGTTATTTATAGTATTCTACTCTTATTTTGTGTAAGATACTAAGCTCGAGCTCTGAATTTAGGCTCTTACATTTGGTACCATCTGTGGAAAATGAAAAAATCAGCTACATTTCTCGAATACAACAGATACTAATCACCTTCACAAAATGTCAAGCCCTAGTCAAAATCCCCCGATTGTGCAGACTGAAGGAATCGGCATGGGAGAAAATCAAATGGCAGAATTGCATGCTACACTTAACTCCGAGATATAAAGGCGAACGATTCTAGAACAGTAATTGACAGAAGTACGGGATGCGTTAAAAATTCTTCTGGGACAACAAATGATGAGACAAAAGAATAAGGAGGTGTAGCCTGCTACATCAAGAATTTCACCTTAAGACAGGTTAGGACCTTCTAGAGGTATAAGCCAGGGAGCATATGTTCGACCTGATCAAAACTAGTGTGGACCCGAGATAATACTGGTACTTGTTATTCAACAAAAAATCGATAAAGGCCTCGCTGACCTTAAACAGATGGAAGATGTACAAAGGGTAAGGACTTGAATCCCTATGCGCGCATAGGCTCAATAAGGGAAGTATAGATCACAATCCCAAGGGGAGGGGAGTCTCCAACGTCACACAATCACAACTTGACAGTTCATTACGCAAGAACACATGGACAAGCACATTACAGAGCTCTTTGAAGCCCAAACACACACAAGCAAGAACGTCTTTAACAGACTACAGAAGAGCCTGATTGTGCATGATTTATTAGACAGTGAAGTACCGCCCAGTTTTCATACGCCAAAAATTTAAAAATATAAGGGGACTGATCCCATTAAACATATTCAGGAGTTTTAAGATTCTTTGGGTTTGCATTCAACATCGAACCACATTTTGTGCCAGCTATTCCCTATCAGTTTTTTAGGGTGAGCCTCTACAATGGTTCTATTCATTGGGAGAAGGATCGATTCATTCTTTTGAATAGTTGCAAGAACTTTTTGTCAAAAACTATAAACATAATAGGGATAAAAGAGGAGAATCTTTACTCCCTTATCAGCCTTAAACAAATACTGGGGGAAAAGCTCAAAGTGTTCACCAAGAAATTTTTGGATCTAGCAAGGAGGGTGGATAGTCTCGACCAGAAAATTACAGTTTTAGCCTTTACAAATGCTTTACTTATAGAATACCGAGCAAGTGAGCATCTCATCTTAAACAAACCAATGACTCTGGAAGATACGATCGAAAAGGTAAACAGTTATATAGATCTCGAAAGGATGATGTCCGAGAGACAGAAGCCACTAAAATTAATCCTAACGACCAAAGGACAAAACACAAAATGAGAGTTTGGGTACAATACAGATACTGGAGGGGATAGGAAGTGAGCTAAATCTGACGGAGATCGGCCTCAAAATGGAAATGACCTTCCAAAGCCTTACCTTCCAAGTTTAACTGCTAAACTGGCTGATATCTACCCCGCACTTCAGAAAGATAAATTCTTTAGAAATATTTAACCCCTCAAACCCATTGAGGGTAAGCCATACTGCAAAACCACAAGGTCAGACATCATGATGCGGAATGATGTTATGCTCTACAGAGACTCATGAAGTACATACTTAAAGATGGTAGATTGCACGAATACATTGTCGATCTGAAGAGCTATAAGAATGGGAGCTATAAAATTAATAATGAAGTCATCCAGATTGGGAAGTCATTGAGGAGAAACACCTCTACCATCTTTGTCTCAGCCATTTTATTGAGACACACAAAATAAATAGATCAATCAGATTCAAAATACGTTGACTCATTCAATGTCACGATCTATCTATGGTACAAAAGGAAGCTCAATTGCTTCTAGAATCTAGTAACATAAGAATGGGGATCTCCTTCGAAGATTGTGACGTCAGCCATGTCAAGTTCGTTCATCATGACGTACTAGTTATTAAGTTAATAATGAGGAATATAGTAATGCCCACGATAATGGTAGATACTGGGAGCGGTATTAAAGTACCTTTTTAAAGTGCAATCGAACAGATGGGCCTAATAGATCAGGTCGAGGCTAGTAATATAGATATCAGCAGATTTAATGGGTCTAAAGTTGAGCGAGTAGGTAAAATCGTACATCCTATTACAGCAGGACTGACAATAATTGATGTAACATTTTATGTTGTAAATGCAAAGCCAAGATATTTAGGAATCATGGGACGATGTTGGCTGTACAATATGAAGGCCATTCCCTCGACTTATCATTTGGCATTATGATTTGATTGGAATGGAGGAATATATGAAATCAAAGGCAGTCAAAAGCTTGCTCAAGCTTGTAAAAATACTGTGACCATCGTGACGGAATCTTCTAAAGCGTTCGAGGAATAACAATTATCGAAAACTAAACCCCCAGAGATCCATACATCATACGCTAAAGTCTCAGAGTATATCGAAATCAACAGTATAGATAGAGGTACATAGATCGGAACTTGCTTTCTTTTGACAAAGCGTGACACACTTATCAATTTTTTGAAGGAGAATAGCGATGTATTCGCTTGGATATTCTAAGAAATGCCAGACGTTGATCCCACTTAATTAGCTTGTCACAAACTCTATTTAAAAGACAAGGCTATAACGGTTAAACAAAAATAGAGAATGTTAGCACCTCGACTTCGGGATTAAGTTAACAGGGAGATTAATAAACTTATTGAGGTTAAGTTCATCAGAAAAGTAAATTACCCTGACTGGATTTCAAATATTATAGTAGTTCCAAAGAAAAATGGCAAGATAAGAGTTTGTGTAGATTTTACCGACGTACTCTGTAAGACAGTTTTCCCCTTCCTATAATCAATCATTTGTTGGATTCTACTGCTGGCACGAGCTTATGTCCATGATGGATGCTGCCTCTGGATATAATTTGATACCATTTTTGCCCAATGATTAGAAAAAAACAACATTTATTACAGAACACGAATTATATTGCTATAAAGCTATACCTTTCAGACTTAAGAATGCTAGAGCTACTTATCAAAGATTGATGACCCAAATGTTCAAAGATCATCACGGGAAAACAATAAAAGTCTACATTGATGATTTGATATGTAAGAGTCTCAAGAAAGAAGATCATCTTGTTGACCTTCATATAGCTTTTGAAATCCTTCAGACTTATAAGATGAAACTCAACCCTGATAAATACCAGTTTGGAGTCCAATCAGGAAAGTTTTTAGGGCATTTAATAAAAAAAAGGGATCAAAGCTGACCTTGATCGCATTCGAGCTTTGTTGTCAATGCTTTTACCAAAAACAAATAAAGACGTACAAAAATTAGCTAGTAAAATTACAGCGATTAACAGATTTGTATCAAAAATCATCAAATCGATGTAGATGGTTATTTAACCTATTATGTGAAGGGACACGAAGAGGTAAGAATAAAAGAGATCCAAAGATCGAGTGGAGTAACGAGTGCGAAGCAGAATTTCAAAACTTCAAGAGTTATTTGGGAAAACCTCCTATCATGAGTACCTTCACCGAAGGTGAAGAAATTACAGTATACATTACCGTCATTAAAAAAGAATAATTAAAAGGACTTACTCCCGTTAGCGACCTCAAGCATTAATCTCAACCACTTAAAGCATTGATATCGATCTCTGTATAAATAGTTTGACTCCATAATCACACGACGTCATGAAAGAAACCGTTACAGAAAAGAATAATCATACCATTACACAACCATGGTGAAGACTCATCAAAACTATTTTATAACGTACGTAATTAAGAGTAGATAATGGTCATTAAACGGTCATAATATGAGACTAAATTTAAGCTCTTACATTTTGCACCGTCTATGGGAACGATCAAATTAGCCACAATTCTCAAATTCGATAGGTACTGATCAATTTTGCGATACAAAATCTTAGCCAATAAGCTTGACAATCGACCACATAATCAAGCTCTTCCCCAGCTTTCTATTCAAGCTTATCCTTAAGCTCATTACAAGATTAAAGCTTAAGCTCAATACTATCTATTGGGCCAAAGTCGATGCTCGAGCACATTATTAAGCTCGAGCATGTTATTAAAGCTCTTTACCAGTTTTTAATTACGCTCCATGTATGACCTCAATGTCAAACTCAATGCTCGACCACAACTTTAGACTTAATGCTCAACCTTAACTTCAGACTCAGTGTTCTACCTTATTAATAATCTTTTAGGAAACTCTCAACTAAGCTGACGATCAACCACATTATTATGCTTTTTTCTAACTCTCAATTCAAGTTCGTTAACAAGATCATATCCAATAAGGTCCTCGAGGTCGATGTACTCGAGGCCATTACAACCTATTATCAAGCTCATATCCAATAAGGTGCTCGAGGTCGAGGTATTCGAGCCAGTTACAAATTTATTTTCAAGAAGAATGCTCAAGCACAGAACTCACGCTTATCATCTGATAGAAGCTCATTGTCAACTCTTTATCAAGCTCGATGCTCAAGCACATAACTTAAAAACTCATCGTTAGGTCACTAACTGGTTCATCTTATTCAATATAGAAGCTACTACTTGCTTTTTCCAACATACAAACCCTAATTATTGGATTCAGTCAATTAACTTAAATCATACTTGGGGGCGAGTTTGACCATCATATTACAGGTCAACAATTGGTTCATCCAGTTCGACCAATACATTATAAACAATTAATCAATTGGTTCATCAAATTTGACCAACTCATTACAAATATTTAATCAATTGGTTCATCCAATTCGGCCAACACATTACAGGTCAACAATTGGTTCATCCAATTTGACCAATTCATTACAAACAATTAATCAATTGGTTCATCCAATTTGACTAACACATTACAAACAATCAATCAATTGGTTCATCCAATTCGACCAACACATTCAGGTCAACAATTGGTTCATCCAATTCGACGAACACATTACAAGTCAACAATTTGTTCATCATATTCAACTAACATATTATAGGTCAACAATTAGTTTATCCAATTTGACCAACACATTACAGGTTATCAATTGGTTCATCCTATTCGACCAACAAATCACAGGTCAATAATTGGTTCATCTAATTTGGCCAACACATTACAACTTTACAATTGGTTCATCCAATTCGACCAATACATTACAGGTCAACAATTGGCCCATTCAATTCGACTAACACATTGGTTATTCCTGCTCGACTGACATATCATAGGTCGACAATAGGTTCATCCAAATTGGCTAACATATTACAAATCATCAATTAGTTCACCCAATTCGACCCAATTCAAGTCATCAATAGACTTACATCATGCTCGAGGTCAACATTGAAGCCTTTTATTGCCTCTTGCACTTATGTAAACCCCAAGTAAAAGATTCAGTCAATCAACTTAAATCATACTCAGGGGTGACATTAAAGCCTCAAATTTCTAAAGGCAAGCATTGACACCATCAGTTATGACTACATCTGAATCAAGATTGTAGCGACATGTAATAGATATAGGAAAAACTTCTCAATCAAAACCACTTATGCTTTTAGTTGAGAGGGGGTGATTATAAGTGCCTGTTTTGAATCTCAGGCTCAAGCCTTAGCTTTGGTCAACATACATTTACTTTACCTCGTCAACATACAATAATGTGGTATATTTATGGTGCATTATGAGGCAGTTACAAAGAAGAAAAATCATTCATACCATTACACAACCGTTACAAAGACTCATCAAAACTGGTTTGTAACATCTATCATTAAAATGAGATAATGGTCACTAAAAGGGTCATATTGTGAGACCTATAAATGGAGAGGAGAAAAAGAAGATAGGAGACAGATTCTTCTATCTAAAGAATCAACACTATACTATAAAGAATATTTGTTATAATAACTAGTCACTCAATCAATAACACTAATAGTATTCTTATTTTTAAATCCTCAAGAATTATCGTGGTTTTTTTTATACCGATTTAGAGGTTTTCACGGTAAATCTTTTGTGTTGGTGATTATTTGTTATTTATAGTGTTCTACTCTTATTTGGTATGAGATACAAAGCTCCTGCTCCTAATTTAAGCTCTTACAAGTGCTATTTGATAATATCTATTATTGAAATATTTGTTGTTTGCACAAGGTGTATATGTTCTTGAATTTGGTTGTTTGTACAGGGTGTATGTGCTGTTGAATGTTGTTGTTTGTACAGGGTGTATGTGCAGCTAAATTTTTCTTTTTTTATAGGGTGTATGTGATATTGAATGTTGTTGTTTGCATATGGCGTATGTGTTGAATGTTGTTGTTTGTACAGGGTGTATGTGTTATTGATTGTTGTTGTTTGTACAAGGTGTATTAGTGTTTAATATTGGTCTTTGCATAGGGTGTGTGTGTTGTTTTTGGTGATTTATATTATAAATCTCAGTTTTTCCCTACGTGGTGGCGATTATCCCACATGGCATTGTTTGTCCTACAGGAGATCGATTGTCTTATATGGCAACGTTTCTCCTCCGTGGCGGTGCAATCTGACAGGGACAAATTAATTATTAAATGGCAGTTTCTATATTTAAAGGGCAGTTTCGTTAGAAAATTATTTTATCCATTTTATTCTTTATGGATTCCCCCTACCCAATGTCTCTCTCTTTTGAAAGTTTGAAACCCCCATTCTGCATCTCTATTCTTCCATTTACATCTCAAATCTTCTTCTCTTTAAAACTTAATACAACATCAATGTTCTCTCTAGTGGAAGAAATTTGGGCATTAAAACTGCCAAATTTTCAATTCTACAACTCAGTTTCTCGAGTCCATCTTCCTTCCTCCAACTGTGGATTGCTCTCTCTCTCTGAATGAAGTTAAATCAAATCATCAATTGACAAACTAAAATTTTCTCAATTTCTCCCTTTTGTTCTTTTGAATTTTTTTTACTAAGAATATATTCTTAAATTTGATTTAGTACACCCATTGATCATTTCTAAATTTCTACATTTCTTTTGTAGGAAAGATCGAAGCTTGACTGTTGTTATGATTGGATTCTAGATTGGCTATTGAGATTGGGCTTTATGAGGCATTAGAAAACCAAGTAAATTTTGTATGATCAATGCAAGTCTAATTTGGAACAAGAGTCTTTGGACCTAGAAATTTAACAGGAGAGTACATCTATATTTTTCTTACTTGGTTAGAGTCCACCTTGGTGATTTTAAGACTTGATTCAAACGGGAATTGTAAAGTAAATTTATTTCTTTTGAATTGGGAATTTTTAGTTTTATAAATTTAATATCAAATGTTTTTTGCTTGACTGATCTCAGGTTGCACATCTTCCTTCTTTCAACGAGTAATTTGAATTCAGGTTTTTGTCACCCAAATCCTATTTCTTCTCAAGTAACTTTGCAAAATCCTTAAATATATACATTTATCTCTTTAAATCCCCAATTCCTATTAAGATGTTGAAACTTAGCATCCATAATTGTAGTTGTCAAAAATACTTCGATTTGTTGGTTTCTTAGACGATGCTTTGTAGTTAATCATTAAGGATAAGATGTAATTTTTGTATACCAAAAAGGTTGCAGCTTCTCTTTCTCTTTTTCTGGTTGTTAATGTTTTTATCTATGTGTTAGAGGGAAAGATGTGCATCACAACCCAACTTTGATCAACCGCAAGCTTTGGGTATATGTTTTTGTTTATTATTTTTGAAAATTCTTTTACAATTTTTTAATTATTTTTGGTTGTTTTACAATGATGCTCCTAATACTGAAGATGCTAGCTAAAATTTAGCATAAAACAAATATTTATAAGTGGATGCAAAATTGAAATTAAGCACGCGTTGCACCGTCTCTCATTTTGGTGACGCAATCAAAGACAAAATGCTTAAAAGGTGATTGTCACTATTCTTTTCATCTTATCATTATTTTTGGAGTCAGTAAAAGGCTAATTGTGTGGTTAGTAAGGTATCTAAAGCTTTATGTTGGATCACTTTATAAGCACATCTGTTTTAGTATTTATATTTTTTTTTCTGCAAACACTAATATATTTTGTGGCATTGTAATAATAGTCCTAGAATTTTACCTTTACGAAACACATTATTTTGCTAGGAAGGTGGCATATTCTGTTAAAAAATAAGCAACGCGTATCTAATATTACTATTTTTCCAGATCTTTCCTTAATACTAATTTATGTCGAGCTAACCCAAATTATAAATATATAGTCTACTCTCCAGTGAGAACTATATGAACTTATAAACAACAATAGTGGTCAAATCACAAGAAATGCATTTTTTTTAGTTTGCATTACATTATCTTTCCCATGGGGAACACAATATACTACTATTCCAATAATAATATAAGAAAAGTATTGCACAAAAAATCATATAATGTGTAGGGACCTCTCCCTCGACCTGTGCCAAACTCGAACTACCTCAATTCCAGGCATGGTATTATACACGTGACATACACACTCAACAATGACACTTGGACCACGAACTGATGAAAAACGTAGATCGGGCACTACAAATAAAATAAAACAAGTCAAAGACACATGTCTCCTACGAACTAGTAGCTATACATTCAACTACCACCTGCCCTATTTTTAGGAGAACGTTCCTCTATACGCAAATGAACTGAGAGTGAGATCTATAAAAATGATAAGTTTTAGAGGAGAAAAGAAAAGAAAATTTATATTTCAAGACCAAGTTTTTCTAGCTCAAGAAATCACAAAACTTGCAATCAAAACGTCAGCCTCAAGTAATAAAAGTTATAGTTACTAAATCCTCAAATTGAGGTCGCGGTTTTTATCTATTCAAAGGTTTCCACGCTAATCACTTGTGCTATTTCTATATTGAGTTATACTAATTCTTGTCGCAGGTACATTTGGTATAAGAGCTAATTTCGAGCTATTTCAAGCTACTACAAAATTAGGCCATTACATTTGGCACCATCTGTGGGAAAGAAGACATTTCTACGATATCCTAAGGTATACAATTACTCCGCTATCCATTTCTAATCATGGTAACTTCCAAGCGACCAGCAACAGGAGTCCAAATTGATCTTTCAGTCGAACCAGATCAGCTCGCAGAACTACGGGCAAACCTATACGCCAAAATAGAGAAACACAATGAGCTCGAGCGTTAGTTGATACATGATCGCGAGCTCCGCGAATAGAAACTACAGAATGAGCGTCAAGATTACCACAAGCCTATTCACCACAAGCCTATAAGGAGAACCACTCCATTGGTTTAATTATCTACCTGAGGATTTTATCCTTATATTCAACCAACTACAAAAGATCTTCGTTAAGACATGCTCACAATAAAGATAAGGAAGAAAATTTGTATACCTTTATTAGTCTTAAACAGTCTCAAGGAGATAAAATTGAAGTCTTTGTAAAGAAGTTTTTGGAGCTTGCACGGAAAGTTGACAATCTCGATTAGAAAATAACCATTTCTGCGTTTACCAATACGCTGTAGATCGATTGCAAAGAGAAGGAACATCTTTTCTTGAACAAGCCCTTGACCTTGGAAGACATGATAACCAAGGTCAATGAGTATGTTGACCTGGAAAGGATGATGATTGTAAGGCATAAATTTACTAAATTCGTCCTAACCACAAAAGGTCAAAACATAGAGTGCAATAATGAACCACAGGAGGACCAGTGTGACCAAAAGCGTACTAAAGCAAACCCAAACAAATCGTGGAAAGACAATTTATTACCAAAGTCGGTCCTCCCCAAGATAAATGTCAGGATCTTGTCAATTTTTCCCATGTTGGTGAAAGATAAGTTCTATCGTGTATCTCAACCATTGGAACCGATTAAAGGCAGACCGTACTTCATGCATCATAAGGTAACTTATCATGAAACTAACAACTGCTATGTTGTACAAAGGTTGCGGGAATATATTTTCAAAAATGGGAGAATGCTCAATTACATTATCGACTTGGAAGGATACAAGAATTGAAGTTATAAGATGCAAGTCAAAAACCAATATGAGGAAAAACACTTATACCATATGTATCACAGCAACATGATCAAGATCCATCAAATCAAGAACTCTACCAGATTCAAGAGAATGAGATTAACTGAATGTTATGATTTCACCGCTCTGGATAAAGAAGCTAAATTCCTTCCTGAATCAAGTAATTGACAAACTAGAATTTCAATTGAGGATTACAATATCAGTCACATCAAGTTTCCTCATCATGATGCTCTAGTTACTATGCTTAAAATGAAGAAAATCATCTTGCATACCATGATGATCGATACTGGTAGCGGTATCGAAATCTATTTTTAAAGCACAATCAAACAAATGTGATTAGCCAATCAAGTTATACTAAACGATATCGATATCAGTCGGTTTAATGGCTCTAAAGGCGAATGAGTTAGCAAGATCATCCTACCCATCACTGCGGGATCTGCCATAATTGACGTTGCTTTCTACATCATCAATACTAAATCTTGTTACTTAGGGATTATAGGCCATTGCTGAATTCACAATATGGAAGCCATCGCTTCCACGTACGATCAAGCACTTCACATTAAGCACAACGGTGGTATCTATGAAATCAAAGGTAGTCAAAAGTTCTCACGAGCTTACAAAAATGTTGTATCTGCCATACTTGGCACATCTGACAAATTTGCTACATAACAATTACTGAAAGCTGGTCACATCGATAATCACCCTTCAACTGAAGAACCTATAGAGTACATAAACATCGATAGACCTAACAGAGGTACTTATATTGGTACCAAGCTAATCCAATACGAAAAGGAGGCCCTCATTCACTTTTTACAACTAAATCAAGATGTCTTCGCTTAGACTTTTAAAGAAATGCCAGGAGTCGACCCAGCTAAGGCATGTCACAAATCAAGCTTGAACAGTAATGCCACAGCAGTCAAACATAAATAGTAAAGAATATCACCTTGTCTCTGAGATGAAGTCAACAGTGAAATTGATAAATTAATCAAAGTTAGATTCATTCGAGAAGTTAAGTACCCAGATTGGATCTTCAACATTGTCGCAGTTCCAAAAAAGAATGGGAAGGTCCGTATTTGCATGGATTTCACAAATCTAAACAAATACACTCCCAATGACAATTTTCATCTTCCAATTATTCATCAAATTTAAGATTCAATGGCAGGCCACGAGTTCTTATCTATGATGGATGCTGCTTCTGGATACAATCAGATACCCCTTCTAGACGACGATTAGGAGAAGACTACTTTCATCACTAAAAGATGGCTCTATTGCTATAGAGTTATGCCTTTCGGACTGAAGAACTCTGGAGTGACTTATTAACAGTTAATGGCAACATTGTTCAAAGCATACTTAGGGAAGATCGTTGAAGTATACATCGATGATCTACTCTGCAAAAGCTTACTGAGGAAGGATCATTTCACAGATCTCAATACGGTCTTCCATATTTTGTGCTCATACAGGATGAAACTAAGCCCCGATAAATGTTAATTCTAAGTACACTCGGGCAAGTTCCTGGGATATCTCATCAACAAGAAAGGGATTGAGGCTGTCTCAAACCAAATTCAAGCTCTACACAATATGTCGTCTCTAACAACAAAGAAAAAGGTCCAAAAGCTCACTGGCAAGATTACCGCTATCAATAGGTTTGCCTTTAAGTCTTCAGATTGCTGCCGATGGCTATTCTTGTTACTTCGAGGATGTACCAAACGAGGAAAAATTTGACCTAACGAAGATATCGATAGGACAGAAGAATATAAAATAGTTTTTCAAGAACTTAAAACCTATCCGGGGAAGTCTCCCATAATGGGCACCCCGATAGATAATGAAGAATTGATCATCTACCTTACAGTTACAAAAAATTCTCTTAGCTCGGTTCTCATTTAACTTGAAGAAAAGATTGAGAAGCCGGTGTATTTTATCAAAAAATCTTTACTCCTGTAGAGACAAGATATTCCAAGATCGAGTGGCTTCTTCTAACTCTCATTTCCACTTCATTGATGCGCAAACACTACTTCCAAGCTCATTCCATCAAAGTTATGATGAACTACCCACTCTGGGAAGTTCCATCTAAAAAATAAAAGTCACGACAAGTACAATAATGGTCAGTCAGTTTGGGAAAACATGATATTATATTAGAACATCGCCATTCAGAAAAAGGTCAAGCGGTTGTTGATTTTCTAGCAGATTTCCCTGTAGAAGATCCAGACAAAATTCAGATCTCACAGACGAACTCACAGAAGATCCACCTATCAAGCCCTTTAACGAACAAGCTGAATGGGTTACAAGAAAGGGATAGAGACTTATGACAGATGCCACAGCAGGACCTGCAGGGTCAGGTATCAGAATTGTATTAGTTACTCTATCAAACGACAGGATCGAAAAATTAATCCGCTTTGATTTTAAGACTTCGAATAATGATATAGAGTATGAAGCCTTGGTTCATGAGCTCAATTTAGTACTAGAATTTAGGGTTTTCGGGCTATCAGTCTATACAAATTCATTAGTAATAGTCTACCATTTCTTCGAATAATACAAGAAGAATAACAAAATGGTTGACTATGCGGCCCTCATTGCTAATAGGATGAAAAGATTCACAAAAGCTACTCTCAACTATTTACCATGAGGATAAAATAAACACAACGATTCTTTGGCTTACTTAGCCGGGGTCTTAGGTACAGAAGCATGATACCTCTAAATTGAAGTGATCTCAATTCCCAATACCGATCTCCCCTCTGTATGTGTGACCAACACTGGGGGTGACAAAGATGAGGATGACGATTGGGAAGCCTTTTATTGCCAATTTCGGCCTAAAAAATAAATATGACGGGACCTTTCTTAAAGATCCTAAACAACCCAGATAGTTCATTGAAAATTTTAAATGTTTTATAGTTCATAAAGGCCGTTTATATCAAAGATAAGTGAGAGGGCCTTATCTAAAGTGTCTCTCCAAGCAACAAGTAGATGGAATGCTCAAAAACCTACACGAAGGAAATTGTGGCTCCCATGCCGTATGTCGGTCACTTGTAAATAGAGTGATTACACTCGGGGTATTCTGGTCAGAAATACAAAAATAGACAGAGGAGTACTCACGAAGATGCGACGCATGTCAATGACATAGATACATGATACGAGCACCTGCACTCGAACTCCATGCGAACAAGGTATTCTTGCCTTTCAAGAGGTGGGCACTCGATATAGTATAAGAATTTCCCAATATCCTGGGCAATCGAAGGTACTTACTCATGGCAATAAATTACTTTACAAAATGGGTGGAATCAGTTCCCCTTTGTCAAACTCGAGAGGAAGAAGTCATCTTATTTATCTGAGAACATATTATCACACGGTTTGGATATCCCTACCTGATTCAGATCGATAACGGGCCGTAGTTCGCTGGAGAAAAGGTAGTAGTTTTTCTTGACAAACATAACATCATTATTCCCCATCCAATCCATACTACTCCCAAGGAAATAGACAAGCCAAAATTACCAACAAGACAATAGTGGATGGAATCAAGAAGAGGTTTTAATCACAAAAGATAAAGAATTGGATACAGGAACTGCCTCATGTCTTATGGGCATACCGTACTACACCGAGACAATCAACTGGTTGTTCCCCCTTCCTCGCTTATGGAACTGAAGTCATCATCCCAACAGAATACTACCATCTTGTCAAAGATCTCAAACTAACAGACGAGGAAAAATAGTTCGAGCTAGCCAACAATATGAACTAGATCGATGAGACTCGAGCTCGAGCTATTGCCAACCTAGGTCGATATCATCATATGCTAGCTAGCTTGTATAACAAAAAAGTTTGAAACCATGAGTTCCAAATTGACAATCTAGTCCTCAGAGAGATCCCCAAGAGTAGGAAGAGTTAAATACTAGAAAGGTTGTAGAATATTGGGAAGGTCCATTTCTAATAGCTGATCGCACTGGCCTTGGATCATACTACCCCATGACAGATAAATGTATCCGAATACCAAGCCCTTGGAGCACTAGGAGATTGAAGCGATATTATCGTTAAATTCTTTATTCTCAAATATAGGATACATCTATTCCACATCCTTATATTCCAAAAGTGAGATGCCAATTTCTAACATTGTGTATATTCTTTTCTACTAAATGAAAACTTTTAAGTTTTTTCCCACATTATTCTCTACAGACATACATATAACATCTACTAAATCTCAAAGATTAAAGCAAATGTAACATTAGCTTTTAATCGATACATCTATACACATATAAGCGATTAAAACAAATGTAATAGAAGTATTAAATCCATAATCTCTACTATCTATAAAACACAAGATAAAGCATATGTAAAACTAGTTTTCATATATCTACAGATCTACAATACAGAAACAATAGGTCACTTATACAGGAGTAAAGGCCTATTACGCATATTTGGATAAACATTATAAGAAACTAAAGGTGAATTTTGCTGAGTTGGCCATTCTGAACTGATATAAAATTTCCATGGAAGAGGTGTACTCGAGGGAGATAATGGTAGTAATTGCCTATTTCGTAGAAGAAGTAAAAAGCCTTAAGTTCGAAAGGGATACCTTGTATGACTGCTTGATATTCAAAGATTGTATATGTAATACTGAAATAGATCAAAGTAATTGCCTAAACTTCATGAAAACTGGTATAGGCCCTATTACTATTGAACAAGTAAAGCAAGGAAGAGATACGGTAGTTGCCTGAGTACTAGATTTTATGGTTTCATGACCTCTAATGGTAGGGGAAATTTTACCTGACAATCCATAAACAAAACCTGTATAAGTGGCCTATTGTTTATGTATTGTAGATGTGTAGATTGATGAAAGCTAGTTTTACCTATGCTTTATCTTGTGTTTTATAGATAGTAGAGATCATGGATTTAAAACAAATATTACCTTTATTTTAATCGTTGATATGTGTATAGATGAATCGATTGAAAGCTAGTGTTACCTTTGCTTTAATCTTTGAGATTTAGTAAATGTTACATGTATGTCTATAGAGAATAATGTGGGAAAATACTTGAAAGTTTTTATTTAGTTGAAAAGAATATACACACTGTTGGAGATTGACATCTCACTTTTGGAATGTAAGGAAGTAGAATAGATGTATCATGTATTTGAGAATAATAGATTTAGCGATAATATCGCTTCAATCGCCTAGTGTTCCAAGGGCTTGGTATTCGAATACCTTTATCTGTCATGAGGTAGTATGATCCATGGCCAGTATGGCCAACAATTAGAAACAAACCTTTCTAATTTTCTGTAATCTTTCCAACATTTAACTTTTTCCTGCTCTTGGGGGATCTCTCTGATGACTGGATCATCGATTTGGAACTCACAGCTTTAGACTCTTCTTTTGCATGAGCTAGCTAGCATATGATGATATCGACCTAGGTTGGCAATAGCTCGAGCTCAGGTCTCATTTATCCAGTTCATATTGTATGCTAGCTCAAACTCATTTTCCTCGTCTATTAGCTCGTGATCTTTGACATGCTGGTGGTATTATGTTGGGATGATGACTTAAGTTCCATAAGCAAGGAGGAAGAGGGAACAACCAGTTGATTTTCTCAGTGTAGTACGGTATGCTCATAAGACATGAGGTAGTTTTCGTATCCAATTCCCTTTCTTTTGTCATTGAAGCCTCTTTTTGATTCAATCCACAATTGTCTTATTGGTAATTTTGGCCAGTCTATTTCCTTAGGGGTGGTATGGGTTGGATTGGGAATGAATGATGTTATGTTTGTCGATAAAAACAATTATCTTTTCTCCAATGAACTGCGGTCCGTTATCGATCTGAATCAGGTGGGGGCATCCAAACCGTGTGGTAATATGTTCCCAGATAAATAAATGACTTCTTCCTCTAGTGCTCGATAAAAGGGAACTGCTTCCACCTACTTTGTAAAGTAATCTGTTGCCATGAGTAAGAACCTTGGTTGCCCAGAGTATTGGGAAATTCTTTTACTAGATCGAGTGCCCACCTCTTGAAAGGCAAGAATACCTTGCTCACATGGAGTTTGAGTATAGATGCTCATATCTTTGTCCATGTCGTTGACATGCGCCACATCTTCGTGAATACTCCTCTGCCTATTTCTATATTCTCGGCTAGAATACTCCTTGTGTAGTTGCTTTGTTTACAAGTGACCGACCTGTGACATGGGGGCCACAAGTTCCTTCATGTAAGTCTTTGAGCATTCTATCTTCTTGCTGCTTAGAGATACACTTTAGATAAGGCCCAATCACTGATCTTTGATATAAATAGCCTCTCTAAACTGAATAACGTTTCTAATTTTTTATCAACTATCTACTTTGATTTGGATCTTCTGAAAGAGGCCCATTACATTCCATTTTTAGGCCGAGATAGGCAATTAAAGGCTTCTTCCAATCGCCGTCCTCCTCTTCATTGCCCCCAGTGTTGATCGCGCATACAGATTGGAGATCAATACTGGGGGTTGAGGTAACTTCAATTTGGAGGTATTGTACTTCGGTACCTAAGACCCTGGCTAAGTAAGCCATGGAATCGGCGTGTCTATTTTCTGCTTGTGGTAAATAGTCGAGAATAGTTTTTGTGAATCTGTTCATCCTTTCAGCAACGAGGGCTGCATAGTCAACCATTTTATGATTCTTCTTGTACTTTTCAAATTAATGGTGGACTATTAGTAATAAATTTTTATATACTGATAGCTCGGGAATCGAGTCCATAGATCAATGTTTCGTACTCTATAATATTATTCAAGGCCTCAAAATCTAAGCAGATTGATTTATCGATCTTGTCTTTTGATAGAGTAATCATTGCAATTTTGATACCTTACCCTGCGGGTCCTGTTGAGCCATCTGTCAAAAGTTTCTATCCCTTTCTTGTAACCCATTCAGCTCATTCGTCGAAGGGCTTAATAGGTGGATCTTCTGTGAGTTCGTATATGAGATCATAATCATGTTCTACCCAGTCTGGATCTTCTACAGGAAAAGCTGCTAAAAAATCAGTAACTGCTTGACCTTTTTCTAAATAACATTGTTTGAATTTAATATCATGTTCTTCCAAACTGACTGACCATTGTTGCACTCATCGTAACTTTTCTTTTTTAGATAGAATTTCCTTGAGTGGGTAGTTCATCATAACTTTAACGGAATGAGCATGGAAGTAGTACTTGAGCTTTTGTGAAGTGTAAACGAGAGTTAAAAGGAGCCGTTCGATCTTGAAATATATTGTCTATGCTTGAGTGAGGGTTTTACTAATAAAATACACTAACTTCTCAACCTTTCCTTCAAGTTGAATGAGAATCGAGCTAAGAAAATTTTTATAACTGCGAGGTAGATGATCAATTCCTCATTGTCTATCAGAGTACTCATTATGAGAGACTTCCCCAGATAGGTTTTGAGTTATTGAAAAGCTACTTTGCATTCTTCTGTCCAATCGATATCTTCGCTAGGTCAAATTTTTCCTCATTTGGTACATCCTCGAAGTAACAAGAATAGCCATTGGCAGTGATCTGCAGACTTAGAGACAAACCTATTGATAGCGAAGATCTTGCCAGCGAACTTCAGGACTTCTTTCTTTGTTTTTGGATACGAGATGTTGTATAAAGCTTGAATTTGGTATGGGTCGGCCTCAATCCCTTTCTTGCTGATAAGATGTCCCAAGAACTTGCCCGAGTGCACTCTGAATTGACAGTTATCGGGGTTAAGCCTCATCTTATATGAGCGTAAAATGTGGAAGACCATATCGAGATCTGTGATATGATCCTTCTTCAATAAGCATTTACAGAGTAGATCATCGATGTATACTTCAACGATCTTCCCCAAGTGTACTTTGAACATTATTGGCATTAACCATTGGTAAGTCGCTCCGGCTTTCTTCAATCTGAAAGGCATAACTCTATACCAATAGAGCCCTCTTTCAGTGATGAAAGTGGTCATCTCCTAATTATTACCTTGAAGGGGTATCTGATTGTATCTGGAAGCAGCATCCATCATAGATAAGAGCTCGTAGCCTACCGTTGAATCAAGAATTTGATAAATGATTGGAAGAGGAAAACTATCATTGGGAGTGCTAATTTAGATATGTGAAATCCACGCAAACTCTGACCATTCTATTCTTCATTGGAACTGCGACAATGTTGGAGATCCAATCCAGGTACTTAGCTTCTCGAATGAATCTAACTTTAATCAATTTATCGATTGTACTGTTGACATCATCCCAGAGAGGAGATGATAGTCTTTGCTATTTCTGTTTGGTTGCCGTAGCATTGTTCTTAATGTTTAATTTGTAACATGCCTTAGCTAGGTCGACTCCTGGCATATCTTTGAAAGTCTAAGCGAAGACATCTCGGTATATTTGTAAAAAGTAAACGAGGGATTCCTTTTTGTATTGGACCAGCTTGGTACCAATATAAGTACCTCTGTTAGGTCTATCGATGTTTATGTTCTCTGTAGGTTCTTCTATTGAAGGCTGGTCATCGGTGTAACTAGCTTTCTGTAATTGCTATGCAGTAAATCTGTCAGATGTGTCGAGTTTGGTATAAAAGGTATTTTTGCAAACTCGTGAGAGCTTTTAACGGCCTTTGATTTCATAGATGCCATTTTAAGCATAACTTGATCGGCTAATCCTATTTGTTCGATCATACTTTAGAAAAGGATTTCGATACCGCTACCAGTATCGATCATCATGGTATGTATGACGAATTTCTTCATTTTAAGCATAATAACCAGAACATCATGATGAGGAAACTTGACATGACTGATATCGCAATCCTCAAATGAAATTTCAGTTTATCGATTGCTTGATTCAGGAAGGAGTTTAGCTTATTTATCCTGAGCTGTGAGATCGCATCATTCCGTTAATCTCCTTATCTTGAATCTGGTAGAGTTGTTAATTTGATGGATCTCGATCATGTTGCTGTGATACATATGGTATAAGTGTTTTTCCTCGGACTGGTCTTCAACTTGAACTACTTCGACTTGTATCTTATAGCTTCCATTCTTGTATCCTTCTAGGTTGATAATGTACTCGAGCATTCTCCCTTCTTTGAAAATATATTCCAAAAACCTTTCTAAAGCGTAACAGTTGTCAGTTTCATGATGAGTTACCTTGTGATGCATGCAATACGGTATGCCTTCAATCGGTTCTAGTGGCTGAGATACATGATAAAACTTATCTTTCGCCAGCATGGGAAAAATTGATGAGATTCAAACATTTATCTTGGGGAGGGCCGGCTTGGGTAATAAATTACTTTTCAAGATTTGCCTGTGTTTGTTTTAACATGTTTTTGATCACCCTGGTCCTCTTTTGGTTTACTGTTGCACTCTGTGTTTTGGCCTTTTGTAATTAGGACGAATTTAGTAGATTTATGCCATTCAGTCATCATCCTTTCCAGGTCGACATACTTATTGACCTGGGTAATCGTGTCTACTAAGGTTGAGGGTATTTTCTAGAAGATATGTTCCTTCGCTTTGAAATTGATCTATAGTCTATTGGTAAATGCAAAAACTACTATTTTCTGATCGAGATTGTCAACTTTCTGTGCAAGCTCAAGAAACTTCATTGCAAAGACTGCAAGTTTATCTCCTTGAGACTGTTTAAAACTAATAAGAGTATACAAATTTTCTTCCTTGTTTTTATTGTGAGCATATGCTTTGACAAATATATTTTATAGTTGGTCGAATGTGAGGATAGAATCCTCAGGTACAGAATGGAACCACCGGAGTGGTTCTCCCTGTAAGCTTGTGGTGAACAGACGACATAGAATATGGTTAAGATTTGAATACAATCCCAGTGAATCATAGAATTGTTGAAAATGTTCTTTCGGATCAGTACCTTTGTATTTGCGTATCTTAGGAGTATGGAACCCTGTCGGTACTTCTATATCAAATAACTAATTTGTAATCGAACTACCATATAACTTGGTTAAATTGTCCTTATTGTCTAGAGCTTGAGCTTCAATTAATTCTTTGATACATTAATCCATGTGTTCATGTGTGATGTACTGACGTGGTGCTTAAGCGACTTAGTGTACAGGTCAGGGATTATGAGTACCAGTACCCTCGCTCATGCGTTCACGAGCTGGTGTCCTAGGTTAAGGTCGTTGCTCTTCTTCTTGATACTTGGAAGGTCGACGCCCTCTACTGATGTCAGACTGATCTTCACATCCCAAAAGAATTAAAGCTTATGGGTCGTTATGAAGACTTCTGAAAATGGCTTTGCTAGTTGCTCCTTGAGGTCCCAATCTTTCCTGTAAAGACACTCGAGAGTTTGCTAGTATTTGATCATGTTTCCTAGCAAGGGGAACTTGTTGATTATCTTGCAAAGCTGGTAAGTCAATCTATATTATTGTCATCTATTCTTCATGTCGCTTGAATTCTGTTTGGCGAGCTTGATACTCACTCTCAAGTTCCTATTCGTAGAGCTCGTGGTCACGTATCAACTGACGCTCGAGCTTATTACATTTCTCTATTTCAGCGTATAGGTTCGCCCATAGTTCTGCAAGCTGATCTAGTTTGAGTAAAAGATCAAGTTGGACTCCTGTTGTTGGTCGCTTGGAAGTCACCATGATTTGAAATAGATTGTAGAGTAATTGTATGCCCTAAGATATCGTAGAAATGTCTTCTTTCCCACCGATGGCGCTAAATGTAATGGCCTAATTTTGTAGTAGCTCGAAATTCACTCTTACACCAAATGTTTTTTTTTTTTTAAATTGAGTTGAGGAAAAGCCCCCTCTTACACAAAGTGTACTTGCAACAAGAATTAGTATAACTCAATATAAAAATGGCATATGTGATTAGCGTGAAAACTTTTGAATAGGTAAAAACCACGACCCCGATTTGAGGACTTAGTAATTGTAATTTTTATTGCTTGAGGCTGATGTTTTTATTATAAGTTTTGTAATCTCTTGAGCTATAAAATTTTGGTCTTGAAGTATAAATTTTATGGTCCTTTCTCCTCTGGAATTCATCCTTTTTATAGATCTCACTCTCAGTTCGTTAGCGTGTAGAGGTACGTTCTCCAAAAATAGGATAGGTGGTAGTTGAATATGTAACTCCTAGTTTGTGGGAGGCAGGTATCTTTGACTTGTTCAATTTTATCTGTAGTGCTCGATCCATGTTTTTCATCAATTCGTAGTCCATGTGTCATTGCTGATTGTGTATGTCATGTATATAATGCGTGAGTTTGGTATTGATGCAGTTCGAGTTTTTCCCAGGTCAAGGGACAGGTCACTATAGGGTTGTCAGGGAAATCGAAGAAGAAGATGAGACGATTATGGGGAGATGGTGAGAGGAAGAAGAAAAGATTTAGATGAGTTAAAGTTAGACCATGGGAGAATTTGAAGATAGATATTTTGGTGTTGAATTATGAGAGATGGGATACTAAGGAATTCATAGTTTGAGCACCATTATGTTATACATCATGATATCAAACATCAAAGGATCCTTGTTAGTGGGTTGATGTTGATCTTTAGTTGTTCTCTTATCATAAGGGAAAAATTGTTCCATCTTCTCAACTTAACGAGTTCGTCATCGCGCGAAGTCGCGGGGCTTTAAATTCAATTAAGTTTCAGTCTGACGATAAAGTAGAGGATCTCCTCTAGGTCGTGGATAGGTATGGCACTTAATCCCTCTACTTGTATATGTTTTACCATTTTTATTCTATGAGTTTAGTTTCTATTTCTTATGTAATTTATATGATGAAATGGAGGAATTAAATCATTAATTAGTTTTATCGGACTCACTAAGATAAGGGTTTCTAGAGATGTTCTAATCAATGCATGTGTTTGTCGTTTGGGAGGTGAGGCAAAGGGAGAGGTAGAGTTTTTTTTCTTTAAATAATAAAAATATACACTAATTTGTTACTTCTTTAGCTTTTAACCTTTCACATGGATCATTTTGGTTGTTTAATGAAGTATAAACCATTGACATGGATTGTCGAGAGATGGAATTTGATAATTACTACGTTTTACAAATTATTACGTTTTGTGGAAGCAAATCACTAGTGCAAATAACTAAACTAATCTTTATTCAATTTTCAAATTAAAACATAAAACTAAACATCTCTCTATAATCTCTTATTTCTCATAAAATCACGGTAACCAAAATAAACTAATCCTACAATGCCTTTAGTAGAAGGAGACTACCCCTTATTCTCCTAGAAATACTCCACTAACTACCTCACTAACTTAAGTAAAATAAAAACCTAAATAACTACATGAATAGAAGGTGGTCACGACGTTGTTGGAACGACCACTGAAGACCTATCAACCATCCCTCGTCATGAAAAATTTGTCCATGAATTTTAAGGTGAAGGATAATCCTCCTCCGAATCTGTTATCTCAATCTCCATGTCTTGCTCCTTCCACATTTGTTGTACCACCTCTGCGATATGACCCTGAAGTTTCTCCATAATCAAAGCCACATGCTTATTAACAATAGGACAGTCACGCCTCATGTGACCAGTTTTGCCACACCCAAAACATTGAACTTTGCTTGCAGACCCTGTAACACTTATGAGTATCGATGTTGTGACCTCGATAGGTGTAACAATCACTAGAGGAACGGGTTACCCACTCCTTGTAGCTTGGTCTCAGCCCACTTGGCCATTTCCATTGCCTCAGATAAATCATAAATATGTAGCATCGCCAACTCATCTCTGATCTTCTTGGTGAGTCCTGCCTTGAAGCGACTTACTTTAGCCACCCTGGAAGAAAAAAGATAGAAGTCACTCGTATAAGCATCCACCAACCTTTGTTGTTGTCTCAACCCTTGGAGCTTGGTAAAACTGTCTTCTGTGTAAGACCGCGGGATAAAACACTGAACCAACTCTTGCCACATGGTGGCCCAATCAGTGATATATTACTGTCTTGCATCCCACTTGGTCTTCTGAATGTTATCTCACCAGTTAAGCACATATTCAATCAACCTTATTTTAATTAACATAACGGACTTCAAATCCCCGTATCGCTTATAAACAAATATCCTGTCAACTCTGCAAAGCCAATCCATAAAACTATCACCCTCATATGTCCCATCAAACTCGGAGACATCCAATTTAACATCCTATCCCATATTCTGTAATGCTGAGATGAGGGCGGTAGCTATCTGGTCCCTTGTGGAACCTATTACTAGGAGGACGATGTGCAAAGTTTTGAGGATGTACTCCACGGCCCAGACCCCATCTCTCATATGGTGGAGTACACTGATCTTTAAATCCTCACTTAAAAATACTCTCTATTGTCTCCCCAATATTCTCCTGTGCTATGTTCATCTCTTGTAGAAGTACCGAAAAATTGATTATTCGGGAGTGTTCCATGGTTGCCTGTTCCCTGTGACCCTAAACCAATCTATCGTTGTTGCTGTGGGATACGGAACCTGATATAACTATCGTGGCTCATGGTGAACCCCTGTTGATTACTGTAATGGTGGTTGTTGGGTTTATGTTGTTGTTGGGGTTACCGATGGATTCATAAGTTGTGTTGTTGGTATTGTTGCCATCAAAATAGTAGTAATTAGGCGTTGCTTGCATCGATGTCGGTGGCGTTGGTGCTCTTGTTATCATGGGTACTATCGTCACTCTCGGCGTTGCTGTAGTTATCTCTGAATGAAGCAACAGTTTTCTTTGAAATCCTACCACAAATGGGAGAGATGCAGAAGATGATTGAGTTGGGTTGAAGTAGAAGTTATCTCCCTGTGGGCAAACTATTTGGGCTTGATGTAATAATGTTTGTGGTTGTTTACTAGATTCACCCACGTATGTGAGTTGTATAGGGTATGGTTGAGGTTGGATTCGGGTCTCCCTTTACAGGTTGAAGACCTGGTCTGGTGGCTTCGTGTGCTGAGCACATTCTTCCCTCGATTCAGGTGCGTGATTAATGTTTGCGTATAACGTACGTCTTGAGTCTGTTACGCAATTATTGTCCCCACAATTTTGTGTGGCAGGACCACGTGAATTGGGTGAGCATGTCGTGACTCCATCGTTTACAATAGTAGTTTTAGGGCCGATTGTTCTCAGTAACATGCTTCTCTCCACTCCATCATCGGTTTCAACATCTGCATCGAGTCTTGCAAAGGGATTAACAAATTTTGGATTGGTGATGTGTTCATCGTCAGAATTCAACAATTTCCAGCCTTGGTAAAGGAAAAATTGTGGCTTTTGTACGTCCCACAACCCTAATCGGTATAGGATTGACGAGGTTTATGCCGGTGTTTTGCCCATCTCACATAAAAGCCCCCATTGGGAGTAAGTTTCACCCATCGCCGCACTCTCCTTTTCCAGAGTAAATCTGCTTTGTTCCCCATCGTATTTTGGTTTTGTGGAAATCGTTTCCAACAAATTCATCATAGCGTTAATCTTCATCTCCATTGAAGTGAACCTATCATCTGTAGAAAATTTGAAATCCTCAAGCCTCTCCATCGTGGTTGGCGTCTTCAACTTCTCGTTGTTCTTTATCATTATTGTGAAAAGAAAATTATTTTTTGGAGGAAAGTACCAAAGCTCTTAGTACCAAATTGATAATTACTACGTTTTGCAGAAGCGAATCACAAGCACAAATAACTAAACTACTCTTTAATCAATTCTTAAATAAAAATATAAAACTACAGCCATGTTTGTTTTTGTTTTTTTTTTGGGTGAAAAGAGGTAGGAAAATTAAGGCTAGAAATTTTGAGGTTAGAAGATTGAAAAAAACTCGCGTGCATTTGGCTAAAGGTTAGAACTTTTACTTAAAATTCTGATTTTTAACTTCAACATCTCACTAGTCTGTTTGTCTGAACCATCTAATTTGACCACAGACTAGAAGTTTTTCCACAAAAACATCAAAAATACATATAAACCATATTTTCCTCTCTAATTTGTAAATACACAAATTACTAAATATATAGAAAAACATTCTTCATAGTCATACAAGAAAATACCAGCAGATCAACACCTCGAAAATAATAATACTCACTTACTTACCTTTTACAGCACACCACTCTAACACAAGCTAAAACATGACGAAAAATTTAACCATGCACATCCCTCACAGCCATCCCACCTAGATCCTCATCTTCAGCTTCCATGACCTCAACAACTGGTGGGGCTTCTTCCTCCTCCAGAGCTACTCCCCCTGAACATGCCTCTCCTTCTTAACAAATGCAGCAAACAAAAGATCAGCCTCTGCCCATGAATTAACTCTCCTATGAACAGCTCCTCAAAAACCTGAGACCTGGGGGTCTGTCTCCTCCCATGTTTCATATACTCTGGGTACACGCCCTACAAAAACCACATAATACCTAGTCATCATACCTACAAAATAATAAATCATCAATATGCCATAACACATAATAACTTGTTAATCTACATACACTATCAAATACATTAGAGACATATAATATACCAAACAATAATGCTAGTCATAACAATAGTGAAAACCAAAATATAAATACATAACAAGAGACATACCATAGAAGAGACATACCAAAGAAGAGACATACCAAACAGACTTATTAAAGTGATCTCATACCATAGTCATAATAAATGATGCAATAAAAAGTAGTAAGCGAACAAATAAAAATTGTACAAAAGAAATGACTCAGGCATGATGATAGTGGTAAGAGTTGACATACTCAAGCCACATGTTTCCAGACAAACGGTCCCTAAAATTGGTCCATGCTTCAGTTCCCCCTAATGCTCCTATCTCTTCATGAGGCATTTCTCCATGTTTCTCTTCCTCTGTATTTGGGTATTCTAAGTTGTCATTTGGATTTGCCTCTATGATATGGTTGTGAATGATAAACATGTAACAATAACCTTGGTTTGAGTTTCAACATCATAATGGAGTTCTATGCGCAAACAGGCAAAATGTTTTTTCATGACCCCAAACAGATGCTCAATGATGTTCCTTAGTTGGGAGTGTCGATAATTGTATAACTCTTGTGAAGTCTGAGGACTATTCCCCTTTCGATGTTCCTTAAGGTGATAACGTACATCTCGATAAGAAACTAATAAATCAGGAGCTTAAGGAATTCTAGCATCCCCCAAGTAGTAATGATCTAAAAAAAGTAAAATTGTGGAAATTAAGATTGCAAACCAAAAATTGCAAGTAAAATATTAGGGATGATATTATAAATGCACTATCATTTACCTCTAAGCACTGTAAACGGAGACATGTTATTATTAACTACAACGCTCAAGATCCTATTATCATGAGCTAAACCTTCCCATCCAGCAAATATCTCAGTTATTTTCATGTCAAAAGAGCAAACAACAAGCACATTTTGCTTTATATCTCCCTTCCTAGTGCGATACCTAGGTTAATTTTCAAGGGGGACCGTTGTAGAGATGAATGTGCCATCCACTGCTTCAACACAATCCTAAAGAAAATAAACCATACCATCAAATATAAAAGCAATTACAAAAATGTCTTAAAATATTAACGTAAACCAACCTTGGAGTAAATATATATACCTTGAGGTAAGTGTTGGCCCAAACATGATGATTGTTTCTAGTGGCAAGAGACAAGTCAGGAGTTGCATGTTTGATTAAGTCTTTACCCAACCTCAAAATATACTTCAAAACAACATGAAAATACTTGGAAATAGTTTTCAATGACCTCATGGTCGAAGCTTGGGCATGCCAGAGCCTAGTGTCATGACCTACAATCAATAAGAATATTTCCACCAGTTCTTCAACATCTAAATATTTGCTAGCTCTCAAACCCTTCCATCTCAGCCTATTCCAAAAACTAATAATGTAAGCCTTATTCATTCGCAACATATTATGGCAGATAATATCACTTTCATCATACAACCAACGTAATTTTGCATTCCTGTGCTCGCTCCTATTGACATAAGGTGTTATGTCATATTGGGTAGCCTTAACCAACAATAATACTAGGTTAACTGCAGTGGCTATAGTCACAGCAACAACCTCTAATTCCAATATTTCATCATCATATTGATCCATCCTATAAACCATATTTTATTCAGTTCAATCAATAATCATCACAATTCCACCAATAAACCAATCACAATTTAACAATGAAACCCAACAATTATCATAATATAATTCGTAAATAAACCAAAAAATAAACATAGAGAGAGAATGCAAAATACCAAAGAGAGGGTGGAGAGATGCAGAAACGCAAAACGAGGGTGGATAGACGTAAAGAGAGAGTAAAGAAACGTCGAGGAAGAGACACAGAGAGAGGGTGGAAAGATGCAGAGAGAGGCGTGGAGAGAGGGTAAAGACATGCATGAAGAGAGGGTGGAGAGGCATGAAGAGAAGGTGGAGAGGCGTTGTGAGGGAGACGAGGGAGGCACTGAGGGAGGAACGATTTGTTTTGTGTTTTGTCTTGTTTTTTTAAACTTTGGGTTATGATTTGGAAAGTTTGGGGAGGTAGGGGTGGCTTTTCATACGACAGATTTGAGTATTTTGGGGTTGAAAACCCCAAAATACCCCCACTTAAATGGGTCACAGGGTGGAAAATGACCAAATCATGGTATAGCGGCGAAACGACCAGTCAAAACCAAGTCAAAGGGAAGCTGGAAGCTTTTTGGTTAGAAGTAGGACAAACTTCAAACCAAACTTCCAGTTTTTATCTTTTCTGGAGAGAATGCCAACTTTTATAAAAAAACAAACATCTCAAGGGTGAGAAGTTTCCAAAAGAGCACACCTATTTTCACCCTTGACCAAAAAATAAACATGGCCTAAACATCTCTTTCTAATCTCTTATTTCTCACAAAATCACAGGACTCTAAATAAACTAATCCTACTTCTCCAATAGTAAAAGGAGACTACCCCTTATTCTCCTAGAAATACTCAGGAGTCTACCCTTCTTCTCTTATAAATACTCCACTAACTACCCTACTGGCAATCATTCTGAGAGCACTATCATAAGTAAAATAAAAACATAAATTAATACCTACAATAAAAGGTGGTCACGACGTCGTAGGAACGACTGCTCAAGACCTATCAGAATTAATTGGGAAAAATAGGCTTAACACAAAGGTGATTAGGAAAGTTGAAGTTGAAAGTCGAGTTCCCCTATTGTTTGTCTTTAACTCATTCTTTTTTATTGATTATTGTAAATGGGATGGCTCAAAATGATCAATTAATCAAAAAATGTAGGGTATTTTCCCCCTTCACCCAAGTTTGCAAAAGGATGTAACGCGGTATTTCCTGTCTTTATCCTGCAAAAAACGCCCTATTCGTCTCATCCAATTTCTCCTTCCTCTTCTCTTCCTGCAGCCAATATTCATTGATTATTACATTGTATAGTACCCTTACCTTATTCTTTAGTGATTTTGCTATCTGTTCCTTGATCTGAGTTGAGAGTGAACTTACTCCCACCAGGGGCGGAGCCAGAGATATTGACACGGACCAACTTAAAATCAAGCTTGGCACGTGCAGCACTCGAGACACCTGTCCCAAGTAAGCCTAATTACTCTTCTCTATCAATTATTTAGCATCACATAATCTCAACGCATCACATAATCTCAACTCATCACAACCACTGAACAAAGGTTCTTTGAAGGCATCATTTCATTCAAATATCAACAACTATTACAAAGCACTATTACAAGCTTAAATTCCTTCTTGGGTATATCGGAGACTAGTCTTCTACATATATAGGAAATTGGAAAACAGCTAAGTTCTAAAAGGAAACATCAAAAGTGGAGACGAAGCGTACTCCCCCATTTTCCTAAGCTAACCTTTACAAAAATAAATGAAAATTTGTACAATGCTCTTTTACAACCTAAGGAACCTATATACAAAGCCTGGGCGTCACACTCTCTCCCACTCAGCTTGGAGATGCCCTCGTCGACTTTTTCTTTTGCTTCCACATCTGTCTGTTCTCTTTCCTCTCTTGCTTGGACTCAGTCTTCCTTAGTCGGACCAGAAGGGGATGAGAATCTTGGTGCTCCCAGCTGGCTTCAGTATCTGGCAGATCCTTCCACTTTACAAGGTACTCATAAACTTCCTCTTTGGTTTCTGGATCAACGTGGGTGACTCTGTGATCAAGAACACTCTCTGGAACTTCGCCAGAGCTTACTGGCTTGAACGGAACATGAGGCCTGACGGTAGTTCTGCTTGGATCTTCCTTATCCTGGTGGTAAGGCTTTAAAGTACTGGCATGAAATACTGGATGGATGAAGCGAAGGTGGGAAGGTAATTGAAGCTTGTAGGAAACCTTCCCAACTTTACCAATGATTGGCATCGGACCAATGTACTTGGATACTAGCCCTTGGTGTATTCTGCCACCTCGCTGCTTGAGATGGGATCTCTTGATCAGAACAAGGTCCCCAACTTGAAAAGAATCTGGTCGTCTCTTCTGGTCGGCCCACTTTTTCATTCTGGCTGACGCTTTCTCTAGAGAGGCCCGGGCAATATCTGTATTTCTTTGCCATTCTTTTGCAAACTGGTAGGCTCTCGGAACACTTCCTTTGTAATCGGCGGCCACTGTGTGCGGCGTGAGGGGCTGTTGTCCTAACAGTATCTCGGAAGGACTCTTGTTGGTGGAGGAACTCTTCTGCAGATTAAAGCAAAACTGTGCTACATCCAAAAGTTTGGCCCAGTCCTTCTTGTTCACCTTGACCAAGTGTCAGAGGTACTCTTCTAATATTGCATTAAAGCGTTCTGTCTGACCATCTGACTGTGGATGGTTACTGGTTGAGAAGTTGAGAGTGGATCCCAGTAATCTAAATACTTCCTTCCAAAACTTCCCAGTAAATCTCGGATCTCTATCACTGACAATGTCTTTTGGCACGCCCCAATACTTTACAACATGCTTCACAAAGAGACGCGCGGTTTTCTCTGCCGTACAAATAATTGGAGTCGGAATGAATGTTGCATACTTAGAGAACCGGTCGATGATCACGAGTATGGAACCATACCCTTTCGTCTTAGGTAACCCAGAGATAAAGTCCATAGAGACGCTTTCCCAAGGTCGAGTCGGTACGGGAAGTGGTTCCAGCAATCCAAGTGGCAAATCCCGATCAACTTTGTCTTGTTGGCAAATGTGACAAGTCCGCGTATAATCCATCACTTCATTCTGATCATTTGGCCAATAGTACCCCCTGTGTAGCAAAGATAGTGTTCTCCGCCAGCCCGGATGGCCTGCCCAAAGAGTATCATGGCACTCCTTGATTAGCTCCCGCCTTAGTCCTGCGAACCGAGGAACATAAAGTCGTTGTCCCTTCGTGTATAAAAGACCATCTTCCACCCAGAACCGTCTTGTCTTCCCCTGTTTCACCAAGTTAATCAAGGCCTGGGTCTGAGGATCCGCCGCTAACCCGTCGCAGATCCTATCATGGAGGGCACTGGTAACATAATAGTGAGACTGTTCGGCAGCTGTAGAGGTGGCCGCAAGTTCAGCCTTACGGCTTAATGCATCCGGCACATTATTCATCCTCCCTGGCTTGTGCTCGAGATCTAAATCAAACTCGGCTAGAAACTCTTGCCAACGGGCCTGCATCGAGGTTAACTTCTTCTGTGTAAGGAAATGGCTTGCCGCACGGTTATCGGTCTTCACCAGAACCTTCATTCCCAACAAATAGTGTTGCCATACTCGTAGGCAATGCACAATAGCAAGGAGTTCCTTCTGCTGGGATGAATACCTCCTCTCGGTATCGTTCAGCTTCCTGCTTTCGTATGCCACTGGATGTCCCTCTTGTAATAATACTCCACCGATAGCAAAATCAGACGCATCAGTATGTACCTCAAACGGCTTGGTAATATCTGGCAAGGCTAAGACCGGATTGCTAATTACCGCATGCTTCAGATCGTCAAATGCTGCTTGACACTTCTCGGACCAAGACCAAGAGAAGTATTACTTGAGAAGATCCGTAAGGGGTGCCGCGCGTTTCGAATACCCTTCAACGAACTTGCGGTAGTAGTTCACAAGGCCAAGAAAGGAACGCACTTCTGTAACCTCCGTAGGAGCTCTCCACTCCTCAATAGCGCAGACCTTTTCCATATCCATCCGGATTTGTCCTCCGCCAATGACATGTCCAAGAAACATAACTTGTTCCTGCGCGAACGAGCATTTCTCCAACTTGACATATAACTGGTTCAGTAGCAAGACTTGGAATACAAGGCGAAGATGTTCAAGGTGCTCTTCCATAGTGCGGCTGTATATGACAATATCATCCAGGTACACCACCACAAACTTGTCGATATATTTCCGGAAGAGCTCATTCATAAGAGTACAGAAAGTTGCAGGAGCATTGGTCAGGCCGAATGGCATGACAAGAAATTCATATGCCCCATACCGAGTGGAACAAGTCGTCTTTGGTTCATCTCCGGCAACGATCCTGACCTGATAGTAACCCGATCTCAAATCAAGTTTAGAGAAGTACTTCGCAGACGTAAGTCGGCAATGAGCGGTATGGGATACTTGTTCTTCACCGTTACCTTGTTCAGGGCTCGATAGTCGACACACAATCGCAAGCTTCCATCTTGTTTCTTCTGAAATAAGACCGGGGCACCGTATGGCGCCTTTGAGGGGCGAATAAAGCCCGATTCCAATAGTCCATCAAGCTGTCTCCGAAGCTCTGCTAGTTCAGGCGGACTCATTCTATATGGCCCTTTCGCAGGAGGCTTGGTTCCAGGGACTAACTCAATCTGATGATCGATAGGCCTTCGTGGAGGTAACACCTTTGGTAATTCTTTCGGCATCACATCCTTGAATTCTGTAAGTACCCGGGAGACTTCCGCCGGCAAGGCATCATGATTCTGATCATCTGGCTTTAACCTTAAGGTTGCAAGGTAAGTCAGCTCCCCTCGCCTCAGTCCCTTCTCCAACTGAAGAGCTGATAATAGTCTGCCCTCATCTTTCTGCGTGGACATCTGAATGATTGAGGGATTGTCACCAAAAATCCCTAAGGAGTTAACGAACGGCATCGGCACTGCCTTGTGGTAGCGGAGAAAGTCCATTCCCAATATAATCTTAAAATCATCCAATGTCACAGCGAGAAGGTTAACCTTTCCACTCCACTGTCCCATCTTAACTGGAACCAACTTGGCAACACCATGTATCGGCATTGCGGCAGAGTTTATAGCCTTCATCCGGCTAGAATCTTTCAGCAAACGCAGTCCCAGACGATTCGCCTCTTGAATGGCAATAAAGCTGTGGGTAGCACCGATATCAACCATCGCCAAAGTACTCTTCCCATTAATACTAAGGTCCACATACATGAGTCCCTTCTTCGGCTTAACCTCTGGCAACTGAGTGGTCACGGCATTGAGCAAGTAAAGAGAACCCATATGAGTTTCACCACCATCATTTCCTTGAGTGGTGTCATCGGCTTGGCCCCCGTGCGATGCCATTAGCGCATTCAAGGCCGTCTTCTGAGGACACTGATAGGCTTTGTGATTCCCTCCACAAAGAAAACACTTCAAGTTCCCGGGACGTCCTTGAAACCTGGACGAAGAGGAAGCGCCGCCATTGTTACGCGGCCTGTGGTACTCCCTCCCAGAATTGGAACTCGAGGCACCACCTGCACTTGCTCCCCCACTTCTGTTCTGGCCATGACCTTGGTCTCCCCCACTTCTAGCTTGGTACCCTCCATTCTTTCCCTTATTGTAATTATTGGAGGATCCCGCTCTTTGTTGCGACTGGGAACTTGACTGAGACGGAGCCGGTCGACGCTCACCCAACATAGGGGTGTAGTCGTTGATACGCTCAGCGGAGGTCATTGCGGAAGTCAAATCTTAAACCCGTTGCCTCTGTAATTCATTTTGGATCCATGGTTTCAGACTTTCCAAGAAACAAAACAACTTATCCTTTTCAGACATGTCGCGGATATCTAACATCAAGGCTGAGAACCGCTTCACATACTCCCGGATGTTGCCTGTCTGCTTCAGTTGCCTCAAGCTTCTCCGAGCAATGAACTCAACATTCTCGGGTAAGAACTGATTCTTCAGCTCTCTCTTCAAGTCATCCCACGTTCTAATAGTACAGTGACCGCTCTAGATCTCAGCATATTTGGTGCGCCACCATAGTTTAGCATCACCGGCGAGGTACATGGTTGCCATCGACACCTTTGAACCTTCGCTATCAGGCCTAACCACATTGAAGTACGTCTCCATATCAAAAAGGAAGTTCTCTACCTCCTTGGCGTCCCTCGCTTCCTCATACGCCTTGGGATCGGGGACCCTGATCCTGGGCCGGTCTATACCGCCGCCCGAAGGTGCTGGTTCTCCATTTCCAACAACCTTTACTAGGAGATTTACTTTCGAGAAAAGTTCAGCCACCTGATCCAGAAGAGTAGCCATATTCCCTTCAACCACTCCCTCCAACGTAACGAGACGTTCGCCCACATGGGCCTGATCGTCTGAGAAACCGTCCAATCGTTCCTCCAGAGTCGTCACTTGATCTATAATCCCACTTAGAGCTTGCATCTTATCCTCTAACTGGTCCAACCGCGTTCGGGTATTCAAGGGCCGAGGATTAACGGATGGTCCTCCCACCTGCTGGGCAAGAACCTGGGCGGGGTCATTAGCATTCGGACCCTCCGCCATCGCAACTAGATCGCTTTCAACTAGATCGCTCTGATACCAACTGACACGGATCAACTTAAAATCAAGCTTGGCACGTGCGGCACTCGAGACACCTGTCCCAAGTAAGCCTAATTACTCTTCTCTATCAATTATTTAGCATCACAAAATCTCAACGCATCACATAATCTCAACGCATCACAACCACTGAACAAAGGGTCTTTGAAGGCATCATTTCATTCAAATATCAACAACTATTACAAAGCACTTTTACAAGCTTAAATTCCTTCTTGGGTGTATCGGAGACTAGTCCTCTACATATATAGGAAATTGGAAAACAGCTAAGTTCTAAAAGGAAACATCAAAAGTGGAGACGAAGCGTACTCCCCCATTTTCCTAAGCTAGCATTTACAAAAATAAATGAAAATTTGTACAATGCTCTTTTACAACCTAAGAAACCTATATACAAAGCCTGGGCGTCACAGATATAGATGCGTTCAACCCACCTCACTGCTGTGTGAAAAAGGTGGATTGGTTACTATTGAGACATTTTAGTCGGTTTCAACCAACCTTACTGCTGCATATGCTCTCAGTAAATAGCCATTTATAATGAAGGGACTAAACCCAGCTTGTTTTGCAAAAATAAATGATCAATAGACTAGCATCTGTCCGGACAGGTTTTGTGTTCTATACATATATTTTGTTGTCGTGGTATTTGGTGAAACCCTCATTTAGTATAGTAATTCAGAGTTGTGCCTATTACATAACTAAAGAAAACAAAATTAAGAAAAGGTAGTGGTTACCATATCCCCGTGTATATGAGAAGGGTGAAGTAGATGTGGTCAGACACGTTTTTCGTTAATATTTGGTGAACCCTACATTATATTTGTTGTTACTCAGTTTGCTTCTCTGAATATTGATTGCTCTTATATGTGAATTATCATAAAAGATCACACTTATAGTTTATTATTTCGTAAACGTACTCAATCAATTATTTCTTTTTTGGTTAGGGGCAGGCACGGTTGTAGTGTCTATGAATACATATACAAAGTATAACTAAGTCATTCAAAGTGCTTAAAGTATATCTAAAAAACATCTACTAACAAAGCTTCCTATATAATTCAATTCAAGAATATAACCTCAATTTTGAGACACTCCTTGGACACTCAATCACTTCAACCAATTTAACAATATTTTAAAAAATGTTTTAAGTGTAGTGGCTTATTCCGCATCTCGGACTCATGCTTCATCTTCAAACTACATACAAACTTTCAACCTCATCAACAAAGCACGTAGCACATTTGTAAGATGATCAGAATCAAGACAGCAACGTAAGGAAAAACATAAGTTTCTCAAGAAACACCACTCGCTCATGATACTGCTCACACTCTTGGTTGAGAGCCATCTTGTAATAAGTTTATTTCGAATCTCGGACTCATACCTCATCCTCGAACTCATAAGCATACATGAGCATTACCGAAAATATTTTTAGTATCCCTAAGTTTGAGTCATCATTATTCGACCTCTACATCAATAGTTTGAGTCAACGGACACAACATCATCAATAAAGTCGTTACAAGAACAAGCAGAGTCAGCTCGTTATACAATTTGGCCAAAGAATATCAAGCTTATATTTTGTAACGTCCATCATTAAAAATCGTAATGGTCGTCAAACGGTCATATTATAAGACCTATAAATAGGACCAGAGAATTCGAGATGGGGACACAAAGAGAATTTCTCACTCTAACATTCTAGATACTCAGAGCACTCATTGTAATAAGCTAGCAATCTCAATAATATCAGATCTCTTTCTCAAAATCTTCAAGAGAGGTCATGGTTTTTAACCTATTCAAAGGTTTTCCACGCTAAATCATCTTGTTAGCTACTACTTACCATTCCTGAGCATTCTAAACACATCTGGTGTAAAGGCTAAGTCCGAATCCCAGAATTAGGCTATTACATTTGGTGCTGTCTGTGGGAACGAAGTTCTCAAACTCATTGTCTCAGAAACGGCTAATTATCATTTCTCAGGATGGCACTTCCAGATCAGATCACACCGGTTACTCCAACAGAAGAAAATGCTACTATTGCAGAACTGAGGGCTAATATGAACTCCGAGATAGAAAGGCGTGCCACTCTGGAGCAACAGCTAGCGAGTATACAAGACACGTTGAAAGTTCTACAGGATTAAAAAATCACTACCCAGAAGAACAAAGCCAGGCAACCTGAAGGCTCGCGAGTCTTCATTCATGACAGAATAGGACCTCCCCCAAAAGGCAATCACTTTGGAGTTGTACTTCGATAAAATCATCACCAACAGGAAATGGAGCCCATTTCGATCCAAGAGGTCCTCCAAGAAGTTAATGGCGGCCTTGCAGGAGTCAGACAGACCGAAAATCCACCTCGAAGAATTTGAGTTCCAGCAAAAGAACGTCTAAGTGAAGGGAGTGGTGACCACAATCCTGGAGAAGGACGTGCCACACGCCCGGCTACTACAACTCGATAATATATGACTCAGGAACATGTTGACAAGCAAATTAAAGAACTGCTCGAAGCATAGACTCAGACTAAAGGAATCTACAATAGTTTACAGAAAAGCCCGATCGCACATGAGCTGTTGGATGGTGAGGTGCCCACCGGATTCAACACTCCGAAGATCCGAAAGTATAAAGGAATTGATCTTGTGGAACACGTCTAGAAGTTTCAGGATACTTTAGGCCTACATTCCACATCTAACCACATTTTATGATGGCTTTTTCCTACCAGCTTATCAGGCGAACCCCTGCGATGGCTCCACACACTTCTAGAAGGATCCATTACAACTTTTGAGCAGTTGTGAGAGCTCTTTGTCAAGAATTACTCGTACAACAGAGACAAAGAGGAAAATCTATACTCCCTTTTCAGCCTTAAGAAAATTCTATGGGAGAAGCTCGAGACGTTCACTAAGAAGTTTCTGGAGTGAGCTCGAAAAGTAGATCGGCTCAATCAGAAGATTACTATTTTGGCTTTCACCAATGCTTTACTCGTCGATGGAAGGACGAAGGAGTACCTCGTCCTAAACAAAGCTACAACTTTGGAAGATATGATCGTAAAAGTTAACGGATATATCGATCTCGAAAGAATGGTGTCTGACAGACAAAAAACTCATAAATCAACATTGACAGCTAGAAATCAGTCCACAAACCAAGATTTCAATTGTACTGCTAATCATGGAGGAGACAGGAAGCGAATAAAGTCTAATGACGAATGACCCCAGAAGGGTAGTAACTTACCAAAACCTTGTCTTCCCAAGATGAATGTAACCATAGCCAGCATTTATCCTATACTTCATAAGGATAAGTTTTTTCATAATGCACAGCATCTCCAGCCCATTGAGAATAAACCCTATTGTATTCACCACAAGGTCCGACATCATGAGACAGAACACTGCTTTGCCTTACAATGATTGTTGAAGTATATCTTTGCAGATGGACGAATGCACAAATATATTATGGACGTTAAGAACTACAAGAATAGGAGTTACAAACTTCCTACAGAAGCCATACAAATCAAAGAACCGGTAGGGAAGAAGCATTTGTACCACATTCAGCTCAGTCACTTCATTGAGACTCAGACTATCAACCAATTGAACAGAAGCAAAAAACGTCGAGTTGGCCAATGTCACGACTTATCCATGAACGATAAAAAAACTTGTTTACTTCCCGTATCCAGCTCCCAACGTACAGGGATTTCTTTCGATGACTGTGATGTTCGTCATGTCAACTTTCCTCACCATGATGTTTTGATAATCATGCTAAAAATGAAAAATGTTGTACTACATATAATGATGATAGATACTGATAGTAGTATTGAACTGCTATTTCAAAACATGATTGATCAGATGAAACTGGCTAATAAGGTGTAACCCAGTGACATTGACATCTGTGGGTTCAAAGGCTCTAGAGAAGAACATATTGGAAAGATAATACTTCCTATTGCAACAGGACCAACAACAGTTGATGTTGGCTTTTATGTTATAAATACAAAATCCCGTTATTTGGGTATAATAAGACGTTGATGGTTATACAATATGCGAGCTATTCCATCAGCCTATCATTAGGCACTGTATTTTGAATGAGAGGAAAGCATATATGAAATCAAAGGAAGCCAGAAGCAAGCTCGAGCGTACGAAAAATTTGTTGCCATCGAACCAGATCCCTTACAGCCACAGTTCGCATAGCAATTACAGAAAATAATAAAAAACATTACTGAAAACTATACAGTAAACTCTACAAAAAAACCATATGCCAAGTGCAGAAACCACAGAGTACGTCGAAATCATTGGAGACAAACGAGGGACATATATTGGCACTCTTCTGCCCGCACCAGAACGAGATGCTCTCATCCAGCTCCTTAAAGAAAATAGTAATGTTTTCGCTTGGACATTCAATGAAATATCAGGCATTGATCAATCATGAAAATAGTAATGCCCGATATTTTATGGACTTTTATTTGACTGCTTTTGTTTTCATGATTAGTTTTATTTGGCCTGCCATAAGCTTAATTTAAAAAAAAAAACTAAAGCAGTCAAATAAAAGCAGAGGACTTTAGCACCAAGGCTCCGAGAAGAAGTCAATAAAGAGATCGATAAACTCATCGAAACGGGTTTTATCCGAAAAGCTAATTATCCAGAATGGATCTCGAACATTGTAGCAGTACCAAAGAAAAACAGCAAGATTAGAGTGTGCGTGGATTTCATGGACCTCAACAAGCATACTCCAAAGCATAGTTTTTTACTTCCTATCATAAACCATCTGCTCAATTTTACTACGGGACACAAACTCTTATCCATGATGGATGCAACATCAGGGTACAATCAGATACCTCTTTTATTAGATGATAAAGAGAAAAATAGCTTTTATTACAGAGCATGGCTTGCACTACTATAAGGTTATGTCTTTCGGTCTCAAGAATGCTGGAGCTACTTATCAATGGAATAGATGCTCAAAGATCACCTTGGAAAAACAATTGAAGTTTACATCAATGATATATTGTGCAAAAGTCTTAAAAAGAATAACCATATCGCAGATTTACACAACTTTCAAAATTCTTCGTTTCTACAAAATGCGACTCAATCATGACAAATGTCAGTTCGAGGTTAATTCAGACAAGTTCTTGGGACATTTGATTAGCAAGCGAGGAATAGAAGCAGATCTAGATCGTATTCACGCACTGTTATCTATGCCTTCTCCAAAAACAAAGAAAGATGTACAGAACTTAGCAGGCAAGATTACAGCAATAAATCAATCTTCAGATCGATGTCGATGGTTATTCAATCTACTGCATGAAGGAACAACAAAAAATAAGTCTAAGAAGGATGCTGAGATCGAGTGGACACCTCATGAAGGGGAAGAAATTACCATAAATCTTGCAGTTACCGACGAATCACTAAGTTAAGTTCTTATTCGACTTGATGAGAAAATAGAAAAACCTGTCTACTTCATTAGCAAGACTCTCACTCCAACAGAATTCTGGTATACCAAGATTGAAAAATTACTCTTAGCTCTTGTTTACACATCGCAGAAGTTGAAACAATATTTTCAAGCCCACTCAGTTCGGGTAATGACAAATTATGTTTTATGAGAGGTCTTATCCAAACAAGAAAAATCCAGACGAGTACAACAATGGTCGGTCACTCTTGGCGAATATGAAATATGTTTTGAACCGCGACATTCTGTAAAGGATACTAATGAAGAATAGTTCAAAGAAAAATCATACTAGGCTACTCAAAAGGGATGGTACCTTCAAACTGATGAATCCTCTGGACCTGCAGGATCAGGCATCGGAATTGTGCTTATCTTACCTTCCAATAACAGGATCGAAAAAGCTATTGGACTCAATTTCGAAGCTTCCAACAATGAGGCTGAGTATGAGGCAATGATTCATAACCAAGATATGGCTCTCAAAATTGGAGTCTCTGAGTTATCTGTGTACACTGATTCTCTACTCATTGTGAACCATTACGCAATTTTTTTTTAGAAGAACGGAAAGATGATTGATTACGCAGCAGCAGTAGCCGACAGAATGCGCAAATTCAATAAGATTACTATTGAACATTTACCGCACGGAGAAAATAGACATTCTGATTTTCTCGCCTATTTAGCAGGAGTCCTCGGTATAGAAGCTCGATATCTCAAGATCGAAGTATTATCGACTCCCAGCATTAACATCATAAGCACAAATTATGTTAATATACTGGGGGCGCTGAAGTGGACGAAGACAATTGGAGACGATATTTCCTTACTTATATTGGAACTAAAAATACGTTTGACGGTGAACTCCCTGAAGAACCCACTGAAGAAAGACGCGTACTTGATAATGCTAAACAATACATCGTGGAAAACCATCTCCTATTCAAAATTTCGATCTCAGGACCGTACCTTGAATGTTTATCAAACAAAGAGGCTCAAAAATTCTTGTATGAGCTTCACGAAGGCACTTGTGGTTCCCATGCAGCAGGATGATCTCTAGCCAATTGAGCTCTTACTCAAGGAGTCGTTTGGCCTAAAATGAAAGCTCAAGCCATTGAACTTGCAAGCAAGTACGATGCTAGCCAACGACACGACCCCCAAATTAAAGCTCTAGCCTTGGAACTTCATTCTAGCAACGTTGTTTGGCCATTCAAAAGATGGGTCCTCAACCTCGTAGGAGAATTCCCTACTACACCAGGCAAAAGGAAGTATCACCTAGTTACAATTGATTACTTCACTAAATGGGTAAAAGTAGTCCCTCTGTGCCGTACACGCGAAGACGAAGTTATTTAAATGATAAAGGAAACCATCATCATTCGGTTTGGCTACCCTCATCTAATTAGAATCAACAATAGGCATCAATTTGTTGGCTCCAAGATCGTTTAATTCCTCAATCAGTACAACATCATCCATTCTCCCTCCAATCCATATTACCTACAAGGAAATGGTCAGGCTAAAATCACCAATCACACTATCGTGGATGGAATCAAGAAGCGCCTAAAAGGGAAGAAGGGCAATTGGGTCTAAGAACTACCACATGTTTTATAGGCATATTGTATAACTCCTCGGGTATCAACTGGATGCACGTCGTTCCTCCTAGTGTACGGTATAAAAGCAATCATCTCTACTCAATATCATCACCCATTATGCGACCATACCATGATAGATGAAGAAAAAGAATTCAAGTTGGCATGTAACATGAATTGGATGGAGGAGACTAGATACAGGGCAATCATGAATTTGGGAAGATACTACCAAGCTGTAGCCCGATCTTATAACAAGCGAGTTCATCATCGAGAGTTCAAAATTAATGATCTCATCCTCCGAGAAATTCCCAAGCACAGATAAGAAGTCAATGTTGGGAAACTGGGCAAAAATTGGAAAGGTTCTTTTGTCATTGTAGGAAAAAGTGCCCTTGGTTCTTACGATCTCGCCACTAAACATGGAGATAGAGTGCCTAATCCTTGGAAAATGAGGAGATTAAAGCTGTATCAAAGATAATAATTTATCACAGTATACTTTTCTAAAATCAATCTATCTTATGTGACGATCTTACATCAATGAAAGGCTTATCTTTGATCCCTATACATCTGAATACTTTCTACTATTTCATATAATACTCTATCTAAAACATTCATTGTACGTTAATCTTATATCAATGAAATACTTGTGTTTGATTGCCTTACATTATAATACTTTTCTAATACATTCAACAAGTACTTCTATATACATATTGCAGATCATTTGCTACGTTGACCAAACTGATTATCTATTACATTACAGATCGTTTGTCGCTTTAGCCAAACTGATCCTCTAATACATTATAGATCACTTATTGGTTCGTCCAATTCGGCCAACCATCTAATACATTATAGGTCGATTAATGGTTTGTCCAAATCGGCCAAACAGATTACAAATCATTTTGTTTAGCCAAACTGATCCTCTACTACATTACAGTTCGATTAATGGTTCGTCCAATTTGACAAAATAGATTACATTACAGATCATCTATTATATTATAGATCGCTTGTAGCTTCGGCCAAACTAATCATATATCACATTACAGTTTGTCTATGGCCTCAGCCAAACTGATCTTTTATGTTCTTTTACGTTTGTTGCCTCAACAACCATCTACTATATGAAATCCTTTGGAGTCCTTCTAAAACAGATATCCAACTCATCTATTATCGTTGCTTAATCATAAAGTTAGTACAGATCATTCTTTTGTCAGCAATCCTATCTTAATACACTCTATCTACTATATTTTTTTAAGTATATAAAACCTTGCTATATTCGTTACTTCTCATTCTTCACCAGAGCTTTCACTTGAACTGTCACCTAGAGGAATATTAACATTACTCGCACAACCCTTATACAGGCAACGATGTATAAATTATGGCATCCTACCCACAATAATTTATTTTCCTTCTTTAATCATACTCTCTTTAAGAGCTCCAATTCTTGACACCATGGGATCCAGATACTCAGATCAAACCAACCTCATTTTACACTGTTCCCCTTGTGCAGCCAATTTGTCATAAACAATTCTACTTTTTCTTCCAATCTATTAAACTCCGTAACAAAGAACAAAATAACTACTGTCATATCTCTCTCATACATATCACCTGCCTCACTTTTTACCAGTTTAGACAAAATCAGCTCGCTAAGTTTTCTTTGAGCTTCCTTCAGCATAGCTTCCAAATGCGTAAAACGTTTATCCACTTTTTCTTTTTATTTCCACACATCAACATTTTGGTATTCCAACACTGCCATGAATTTATCCATATGACAGACCATAGACATTGCCCCCTCCACTTCTACCTTATGGTACTTTCTATTTACAGTACTATCATCAAGACTTATCACAACCCTAAACCGATCTGCCTCCAATTTGGTATTTGCATCGCGCAATAACGTATTCTCCACTTTATACTTTAAGTTATCTAGATCTCGCGATTGAACTGTATGTTCTAACATATATACCTTGCTCCAAGTCCTATTAATCATTTTGTTCTGATGGTTGCAAACCCTTTCCATTTTATTCATCAACACATCAGCAACTAGCCATAATACTTCATAATTACGAGCACGAGCTCGCATATCAGCTATCTCCGCCTCAAGACATTTACTTGAAATTGTAAATCTTTTATATTATTTTCTAACTTCCTTGAAGTTGTTTGTAACTCTGTATTGAACATTCGCGACCTGTTTAGCTCAGTCTCTTGGTCCTGCAGTTTCTTAGACAAATGAATGACTGTATTTTGTTCCTGTGATATCTTTACCTTTATTTTTTCTTCTAAATCAATAGCCCCTGACACGAATGTAGTTCAACGTTCAATTTTTTGTTTCGAACACGCAACTCATCATATTGACCTTGGGCAGCTACCAGTTCTTCCTGTCAAAACAGTTAACATTTATAATAGTTTGCTCATACAAATTGATTACATATCATAGTTAACAAGATGAATCAGGAACATGATATCTGAGTAATACCAATACATTATTCTATTTATCATCATCGAGAACAAAATTCATTTATCATCAAACAAAAATAGTGTACAAAGATCTAACACATATGAAGAACAGGTAATAACTGGTGCAATCTATCTTAACTTTTATCTTCACTTTATCGAGCAACGCGAGGACTATCCTTTCTCTCTCGGACACTTTTTATTCGTTACTTGAACATCTATAGGAACTATAAAGGTTACCACCTCCTGTTGAAACTACTTGTGCCGCCATCGGGGTATCAGATTCTCGACCTCCTCCTCATCCTCTTCTAACAACAATTCCCTCAACCTAGGAATGGGCTTTTCACCAATAAATTCCCCTTCCTCTTTGGAAAACCACATATTTTTAGCCTTGGCATTCTCAGCATTAAATTCCTTCCCACATTCTGTTACGAACTTCCAAAATTCGTTCTCTACCCTCGCCAATTCCCCCCATAAAAATCAATGACACTGTCTATATGACGCTCTTGTTCCGTACGAGAAGTGACTTTTGATCGCGACGGATACAGATGCCCCTTTAATTGCATATGTGCCTTGTATAGCCGCTGGCGCGTTTACTTTCGCAATACACATAAAGCCCTCACATCATCTTTTACCTTCATTCGAACAGTCACTTATTTGGACAATTGCGTCACTAAAGACATTTTTGGCTCAATATGTCAGAATATTTTGTCCTGCAACCCCTTTACCTCACCCTCCAATTACTGTTGAACCTCTGTTTGCTTTTTTCTTATCCTGAAAAATATAATTCTCATGGCCCTCCGATCCTAGACAAATCCAAACACATCAGATAAAGGCTCAACGTCACCCCATATATAACATACACACTAGCTCGAGTTGAACACTTTCTCACCTCTAAACAATGACTATTACGTGCTTCTTGAGCTAAAAACATAACTTGAGTTGGGTCAGGTACTACACCTCTTTCCTTCAACAGCTCTGCATAAACTTCTTTCAAACCCCATTTACTATCTACTTCGACCTCAAAATATAATGTCAAAGCTATCAGCATACTTTTATACCTAGTTCTATCTCTTACATAGATTACAAATATCTCATTATCGTACAAGCATTCAAGAAGAGCATACTAGAAGCTTCTATCAAATTGAACAGCTTACGACCTTTCAATGTACAATCCCATCAAAATTAAAATGAACTGCATAGTTCGAAACAGAGTACTACAGATTGTTTAAAGAATTTTTCTCATGTCTACCTCAGTTGGAGGGTATGAAGTCTTCTCAGCCGCTACAGTTGGCTCAGTAGATGTAACAGGTACATTGGTTGGATCCATAATATCAGCCACAACCTCACTGTCAACCTCAGCAGGAAAAACTATTTCACCATATCTACCAGTCCGGCCGAGCTCTACATCAGCATCACTCAATCCAAAATTGTAATACGATTTGACAAAGTAGTATATTTATACTAAAAGTGCATCGACTGATTTCATCATAACATCATCATGCCTCACCAGCTCGTTATACTTTTTTACAGCTGTTTTAGCATCTTCAACTCTCTTATATTTCTCTAGCTTGAGCTCAGCTTCGAGCTCCTTCAAACGAGCCGATTGAGCATCATACTTTAAAATAAGATCGCCAAACTATTTTCCCCTCGTATCAAGACATTTCGCCACCCCCTTCAGTAACATCGAGAGCTACTAGTACAAAGTATACACAAAAACAAATTCATAACAAAAGCTCTCAGCACGAATACAAAACAATCAAAAATTTCAAACACATACCGCGAAAGTGTCCAGACGTTTTCCTGAGGATGTTCACTCCCGACACTTTTCAGATAGATTTTTTATCACCCGATAAACCACTCTCTCTCTCTCAAAACACACTCAGAACTCAATCATTTCCTCTCTGTGAGAATGGGCTTTGCACAACTTTTTTCTCTCTCTGCAACTGTTGATAATTTATGAGGGAGAGAGATACAAGTTTTAATACTCTCCCTCAATTTTTGAAATAATGGCTCCTTTTGACATGCGTCAGCCATCCATACTGTCTCTATAGGTACGTCTTTCTGGTTAGAAGCATCATCATGACTTCTATGATAACGTCTACTATCATCACGTCTATCTCTATTATTTGTCATGAAAAAATTTGCAACTCTTCCTCAACATAGTACAAACGACCAATCACCTTACCTTTATATTTTACCAATATCATACAACATTCCTAAAATAAATCAATATTAAAAATTCAAAGATATCCACACAGTTGTTAAAATTCTATATCTGTCCTCCACAATATCTGCACACAAACAGTAAAATAGAATACTTTATTCTTATTCAATTAGATCGAGGCATCAACTATGCCTTATCTTACATTTATTTAGGTTCCCACACAGAATACTAAAAATAGATTTCATATTATGTGCTCTCATACTTTGAGCTTACCGAGTTCTCTAGTTACATCTAAAGTAGCCTTGATGGTTTGCCTCCCCACACATAATTATCTCTCATCTTGCTACACATGCATCCTCTTCAATAATCTTGTCACACGTGAGCTGCCGAACAGTTAGCTCCCGCACCGTGGTACTCAGCAGCGATTTACAAAATACATCGCACCAGAAAAAATGGTCATACTCTGCACGCTTACCTTCATCATCTAGTCCGATCAGATTCAATGGCCATTTTGGTAACACGGCATCATAAGGAAGTCGACGAAAATATCGCTTACAAAGTTCAACAACCTTGATATGGAATCGACCATTTGCTGCCTAATGTGCACGCTGAGAACAAGTCCTCACCATGATCAATCACACTATCTCCATGACCAAATTATTCCTGCAGAAGATACAAGTCATAGCAGCCAAGAATCACTACTTTATAGCCACTGGGAGGATCTATGCAAATTTAGATCACCTACAGAATTTGTGAAAAGGGATATTTTCTAAGAAAATTTTTAGGATAGCAGACTAGCAACATCAAATACAGAATATTGTGACAGATCATTTTTCCATATTTTAAAATATCTCCTCAGATTGTATACGAGCAAATTTGCAGATGGCAACATACAAAATCAAGCAAGACCAACAGTAGCACCTACTGGTCAATATCATTCCTTTTCACAGTTAGAGACATTCTGTCATCCAGTTTGAAAACATAGATCGCAAAAAACCAAATATATTTACATCCACCACGTCATCTCACAATAATTATCTACTTCCCATCACCACACTTTCGAACTCCTCTAAAATTATAAGACCTCACCTATCATTACTGTAGTGGCCAAATTTTGTAAACTCGAAATGACTTTGAATTCGCTATCACACCAATGAACCTGCGACAATATTCTAATAGAAAGCAAGAAATGACACAGATAATTTTAGCGTGGAAAACCTCTTAATAGGTAAAAAACCACAACCTCGAGTGGAGAATTTTTCTAAAAGTATTTTTATTGCTTGAGGCGGATATCTTATTATAAGTGATCTCAAGATATAGAACTGCTTGAACCTTGTAACTAAGAAGTTTGAATGTTTATGAGAATCTAGAACAAGTAGTCTTTTGATGATCTTTTGTATAATTTTTCTGGTCCCTGTCTCTTCTGGAACTTTTTCTTTATATAAGCCTTCTTCGTAGCTCTTCATCGTGCTGGAGAACATTTTCCGAATAATATGGTTAGTGGCGGTTGACTGAGTAACTGACAAGTTTGTGAGAGACATATGTCTTTGACAGGATAATGTTTTTCAATTTAAATTTTAGCCCACGTTCTTCACCAGTTCGTGGAGTAGGTTGGAATGTTGACTGGAGAAGTTATGTTAAAAATGTGTGAGTCTGAGATGGAGGTAATTCGAACTGGCGACAGTTCAATTTTAGGTGAGATCGAGGGATAAGTCCATATAATCACCCCCTCACAACCGAAATCACGAGTGTCTTTGGTTGAGAAATAATCTATACGTGGAATTTGGGTTAAAGTTCTTGATAATTAAAATAAAGTAAAGATGGCTTTGACTGTATGGAAGTTACGCGGTTTATAGGGAAATAACGTGTATTAAATGAGGATGTGGATGCTGATGTATGTGACGGATATAATTTGAAGAGTCGTGTCTGTAATGAATGATGATGTTTGGAAAAACGTACCTGCATAATAAATGTAGGGTTATATAAATAGTACCTGTATCAAATCTTTGAAGCAGAGTATGCTTGAAAATTTTCAAGTTCACCGAAATTTAAAAATGGTGAAGTCTCGGAGGATGGTCCTTGAAGAGAGAATTGCGTCTAAAATACAGAAGTTGAAGTTGAAATACTTTGACGACCAATCCTTAAAGATGTCGATACCCGCTCCTGTTCTTCTGACTTATCAAGGTATGTCGGAAGACGAAGCAGCTGAAGTTGTGGAGAAATTTTACTATAGGTGGAGGATTCACGTTATCGTCTTGACTGGCGAGGAACGTTGGGCTTGTCTCCGTACTATGGCAGAGGACAAGGTTGGGGGGTTAGATGTAGGGATAGGCATAACTGCGGGGTAGTTATGCTAATTTCTTGTATCACCATGGATTCTAAGGTCGGGCCCTCTTCATCTCTACCAACTCTTCGGCGGTGGCAGTTTTAGAGGAGGAGGTGATGGTAGTAGAGGAAGGAGGCAAACAGTTTAAGTATGCTTCTGCATTTCCATCACATTTTTGTGCCCAGAAGACCTTTAGTTTGAAGAGTTAGTGCCAGCACTGAGTCTACTGCTTGTATAGTTTCCAGTTGAAGTTCGTCTAGACATCGACCAAAATCATGTGAGGGAAGCTTTTTGCTGTTTCCAATTTTTGCTTTACATCAGGGTAAAAGATCACTGAAGTAGGACGAACTGAAGGATTTGATGTGTCGGAGTGTCTGAATGACCTTTTACTTACAAAAGCATTAAAAAACTTGTTATCTGTAAAGTACCTGAAGTTGGGTGCTGGACAAATTAGGTATCTGCAAAATACCTAAGATCGATTACTGAAAGACTTGTTATCTGTAAAAGCACGTATAATCTTTTTTGACATGAATACAATTTGTCATCCAATTACTTGTGTTGATATAGATATAAAATAGCTCGTAGAAATCGAGTTATAATGTTTTGAGGAATGTATAAAATAAATTAAAATTTATGAGTACCAAGAGTATTGTTATTCTAACATTCGAACTGAGATAAATATGTGCAAAAATTTATGTTGTGATGTAAGTATAATTTGTTTTGCGTGCTGAAAATATGGGAGAAAAAAATTATAGGAAATTTGTAATGCAAAAATTTGATCAAATAGAGGTCGATAGAAGAATAAATCTGGTAAGAATAAGTTTGACCTGGAAAATAATGAAACGTAAGAGTTCGAGGGAAGGGATAAGTCCAAATAATTTTTCTCAAGATTCTGGGTTTTCTGTTACAAGATAAAATGTCAATATCACGATTTGAGGGGAAAGTGTAGTAAAAATATAAAAATAAGGGAAAAATGATTTTTTGAATATGGAGAAGAAATTTGGATGGTGCGGACTCGATCTCAGAGAATTTGTCATTCCGCGGAAGGACGATTGGCCATAAAAATCATTGATGTGCGGGAGAGAATTTTTGGATTGTTTGGTTATGATGCTAAGTTACCAGTGAGGGAGAATGAGCTCGAAGGATTAAATGTAAGAGGTAGGGAACTTGAGTATGCCCATTATTTTTATGAGGTATGTTTACGTGAATTGGTGAGGGATCCGGCAAATCGAGAATAGATGGTTGGATTGATTGCTGAGGTGGAGATTGAATTTAAAGATGTGATGATCGATGGAGGAAATCTGATCGGATGTGGTCGCCCAGGTCATCAAGGCAGTTTTAGATGTAATTATATGTAAACTGCTATTATAAATAAATGTAAGTTTTGTTGAATTTAACAGAAAAGAAGAAAGTCAATTTGATCCCCTATAGTTGCAAATGGCGTTTGAGACTGTTTTAATAAACAAATTTTGAATAACTTAAAAAAATTTGTTTGCCTTGAAAATGATGTCACTAGTACTATAAGTATAAGAAACAAGAACATAAAAAATACAGGAGCTTCTAGTTTTGTTTTATGTAAAGCTACAAAAATATGATATCGTGTGAGTGTAAGTCATCATGAGTGTGAGAAGGTCAGAGAAAGATATAGAAATAGGAGAGAAAAATATATAAAAGTATGAGGAGAGGGGTAATGATGGATAGACAGTTTTATTGAGAAGGTACAAGACGTCTAACATGGATAGTGGAAATGATACCTTGGTTTCAAAACTAAGGACGGGTCGTGCGAGGCACAATAACTGCCAGTCGTTTGAGAGAGAAAAAATAAATAGTACTTCTTCCTCATCATTCAAATGTTTTTCAACTTCTAAAAATTTAGAGAGCACAGAGTGGGAATTGCAAAAAAATTGTAGAGAATTTGGTAAAGATTTATCTGAGGGTGATTAGCAGTCAAAGAGAGTTACAGGCACTAAATCACTTAGGTGGCTATACAGCAGCGTTGTGAGGGAAGGACTTGGCGCTACTACGGATTCTCATTCTGACACTGAAGTTTAGTAGAGACATGTGCTGTATGTTTGTGTTTTTTACAAATCGTAATCCGTTTTAAGCAAATCTCTAAAAAATCACTATTTATAACAATCTATGAAATTTGACATATATATAGAATATATGAAAGATATATTGTATGTGAGTAATTAATGTGTATGAAATAATGATAGATACCTGAACCTGTGTCCAGGTCGAACGTGAGAGGTATTTGTGCAGAATCAAAACTTTATCTGTAGAATTATAGTTGAGATGGGTAGTTTACCTATTAACGAGGTGTGGACCTCTGGTCAAATGGTAAAGTCTGATAGTGAGGTTGAAATAGGATTGAAACAATTTCCAGGTTTCCATGGCCAATTGGTGACATATTCTCCCGGTTCGGATGCATTTATAGAATTTTGTAAAACCAAGGCTGTTGTATAAGGGACATGGGGTAACTGCGTAAAATATGTAGGTAGGCTATTTAGGGGGTGTACTGTAGCGATGAGGGAGGAGTATTTTTACTTGTTGGCCGACTTGGAGGAGGAGAAACAAGATAGGGGTATAAATGAATCGATCTCGTTGGAATATTTTAATGGGAGTATTCGGAGTGACCTCTCAGAGGGCATTTTGTGTTACCTATCTCAATTAGAGTATGGGTTGAGTCTTCCCCTTACCAATTTGGCGAAGGGGATTATGAATAACATTAGGGAATATCAAGTTCAATTGAACGGGAACATGTGGGAGGTAATAAGTATTTGCGACCATCTGAATGAAAAATAGGAGAATAAGGGCAAAGTGAGGAGGATATCCCCTGATGATGTATTACAGTTTTATGGGGTGAAGAATTATCACGCCAGTGGTGGGGCATATTATTGTGCGAGCGCAACTCAGCCTCGTTTCTTCGATCTGAATTCAATAGGTCGAACCTGGAACGGTAACGTAATATGGATGAAGGGTAATTGTCTTCAGAGATGATGAAGAATCTTTGGATCTTATGTTTAGAACTGTAAAATAAAGTAAGTATAGCAATGCATAGAGTATAATATTGATATGTTTGAATTGATGATCTCTTGTTGATAATAAAAATATTGTGCATGGCAGGCCCAAAGTCTCAGGTGGAGAGGAAAGATTCATTATTGGACGAAGTTAATGAGGAAGAGGTTGAGCTCGAATTTTTGTTATAAGGAATTGGCCTTAGCCGAAAGAAATGGGTTGGGAGTAAGTTGAAAAAGGTTCAGAAATCTCAATCGACCAGGCTGATGGCGGCTGTTGATAATGGAAAGAAGAAAGGAACAGGTGGGGAAGGGCAAACAAACTTGCCCAAGACCCCTAAAATCGATAGTTCAGTTCTACCGGAGTCTATTACGTTGAGCAAATTAGCTTGAACGTTTCCAAAGAGGTAGATGTTGAAACGTCCGTCGGTATCTGGCATCACTGGAAGTGGTGAGGTCGACGGAAAAGAAAAAAGGAAAAGGATTGAATCTTTGGGAAAGTCAGAGGAAAAGATTGCTAAAGAGCGACCTGCTGCTGAGGACGATCTCAAAGAAGTTGAAGAAAGGGCCAGGATGGCGGCTCTTCCCGGGGAGGATGACATGAGCAAGATGGTAGGTCTTTATGTTTGATTATGCGAAATATTTATTTATTGTGTTTTGAGCTCACGCTGAGGTCGATTTGTGTTTTGCAGGTTGCTCATTTGGTGTGGGGGATTTGGCTCGGAGTTGAATAGGAAAAATTTGAGCTAAAGAAGGTGAAGATCGAGCTTGAGGAGAAGGCAGCTCGAGCGAAGGGTGATACTCTCAAGAAAGCAAAGAACCAGGAGGCCCTGAAGGCTTCCCACACATTGGCGATTGTCCATCTACAAGCGGAGGCTAGAGTGAATCTGGAGGAGGTAGCGGCAGAACGCGAAAGGCTTAGGTGCCACCAGATGTTGAAGGGATATTCTGAGGATGAGGTGGATGCCATTGAGGCATACACTTATGCTGAAGAGGGAGATGATGAAGAAGTGGAAGAGGTTGCGGTGGGAGTTTCTGATGGGCTAGACGATGTCCCCTGCCAGACATTGCTAGACAACCAAGGGGATGGCACCAAACTCCCAGACGACGAGAATGAGAAGGTAGGGTAGAGAAAAGACTTTATATGAGTATTTTGGAAGTGTCCTATAAATTGTTGGATTGTGTGTATTAAATAGACTTATGTAGGCTGAGCCCTCTTTTTTGTAACTCTCTTGTAGGTACTAGGGAAATGAGTCTCAGAATAAAAGATCTAGAGATCAAGCTTGCCAAGGAAAGAGAGATCGGAGCTACAGATTAGATCGAAACAAGCCTTTTGACTTGTATGTTATATTGAAAGCTACAAAATAAATAAGACAACATAAAACGTAGAGGCAGACCCAAAAACCTGTTATCAATTTTAGGAAAATGACACTAATATAGTGCATTGGAAAATTCAAAGTTTTTAAATAAAGTAGCATATAAAAAATATGTACCTTAGACTTCGAAATATATGCCATGGAGCATCCATCTGAGATTGTACTTCGACCTTTAAGTCAAAAAGTAGTTGCACACGGTAGATATTAGAAATCATATATCTTTTTAGAAATGAGATATATATATATATATATATATATATATATATATACATGTTGATGGGCATTCTGAATTGAACTGTATATAATTTATCTATATTGTGCAGGTCGAATTGGATTCAGTTTGCTCGTGCGAAGATGAGGCACTCCAATATAACCAAAAAATTGCAGAGGAGTTAGATAGGGTAAGAGAGGCGAATAAGGACAGAGAAGACCAACATGTAAATGTGCATTTCAAATTTATTGAGGCAACCCAGACTGTGGTCGACCTCACTCGTAAAATTGAGGAGAAAGATGCTAAAATTTACAAAAGGCAAAAAGAACTTGTGGAGATAAAAGAACATGCCGCGAAGCTTCAGAGTCGGATTGACACGCTGATGGTCATGAGTAGGCAGGCGGAAATGGCTTAATACCGTATTTAGGCGCTAGAAAGATCGGAAGGACAATCTTGAGCTGATCTTCAGAATTGTAGAAGCAAGTTGGAGCGACTGAAACAAAAAATGATTGAAAAAGATAATGAGCTGAAGGTAGCTCAAAAGAATCTATCAGTTTTGGAAGCTGCAGCCGAACACTTGCATATAGCCCTACCTGCCAAGTATATGGAGTTTCAGGGGATACAACGAAAGTGAGACGAGTTAAATGGGAAGGTGGCACGATTGAATGCAGAATTGGAGCAAGCCAACGCGCGTGTCAAGAGAGAAGAGGTTGGAGTGCTCTTGAGGGGGAGTAGAAATTATGTTAAAGTTCTTCTAGTCCATGGGGATGTAGTTAGCTAGTCAGGTCGAATTAGAGAGCTGGAAGTTGACGTAGCTCAAATTCAGGGGCATGTACAAAAAGGGAATGCAAACATAAGAGAATGTCACCACAAGTTGGATGCTGCTCTTTTCAGGGAGAAGGTCTTAGAAGGGGAAATCAGGGCAAAGGAAATTTTGGTGAAGAAGAAAGATGATTTGTTAAAGGATACTTCGGCCAGGGAAGAGTTGAATACAAAAATTGAGAGATTTTGCGCCCAGGTGGCGGACCTAGAGGCCATTAATCAGGCTGAATCAGCTAAATTTGTTAAAAAAATTGGAAGAGAATATAGTTTTTGATGCTTTGACAGAAAGGGAAATGGCATATCAGAAGAAACTGTATGCAATTTTGGAGTCGCACCTCGAGAAGGTGAGATCTTACTTTTCAAGGATCGTTGTATCCCATGTATCGCGCGCAGACCTGTTAAAGTCAACCATTACGTATTTTGTAGAGGATGTAAAAAGACTTGAGTTAGAACAAGATACCTTGTTCAAGAGTTTGTCTGACAAGGGATGCATTTGTAGAGTTAATATAGATCGTGGGAACAGTATGGCCTTTATGGAAACAAACTTAGGCCATCGACCTGCTAATTTGATAGAAAGGGGCAGAGTTGTTGTAATTGTAACTCGCGAATTGAATTCTGATCGACCACCTGTTGGAGGGTAAAGCATAGTTGACATTCCTAACAGTAGAAAAGAATCTATTGTAACGTGACCTGAAAATAAATTGTATTTTTCGCAGACATATTGAAATGGATGAAAGCTAGTATGACATTTGACTTATCTTATGTCTGGTTGGGTCTTTGATATAAAACAAGTTTTTACATTTGTTCTAATCGCAGAGATGAGTTGAGTTTGTCAAACCAAGTAAATCTTGATTTAACAGCAGTAATGTTGCAGACATATTGAAAGAGATGAATGCTAGCATTATCTTTGCCTTATAATATACCTGCTTGAGTCGTTGATATAAAACAAGTTTCTACATTTGTTTCAATCGCAGAGATTTAGTAGAGTCAGCCAAACCAAGTGTTATCATTGATTTAACTAGTATAATGTCCCAAGCAAGTTGAAGTAGATGAAGGCTAGTATTACCTTTGCCATATCTCATGTTTGGTAGAGTCTTTGATATAAAACAAGTTTCAACATTTGTTTCTATCACAAAGATTTTGTAGAGTTAGCCAAACCAAGTGTTATCCTTGATTTAACTGGTATAATGCCCCAAACAAGTTGAATTAGATGATGGCTAGTATTACCTTTGCCCTATCTCATGTTTGGTAGAGTCTTTGATATAAACAAGTTTCTACATTTATTTCAATCGCAGAGAGTTAATAGAGTCAGCCAAACTAAGTGCTATCCTTGATTTAACTGGTATAAGATCGATTGAAAGCTAGTATTATCTATGCTTTAATCTATAGAATGTGGTTGAATCTACGCAAGTAGAGAGATGTTGTGAAAAACTTAGAAGTTTTATTGATCAGTTCAGAATTTACATTGGATGGACATGAAAATCTCACTTTTGGAATTGAAAAAAACAAAAACGAGAAATAGAAATGTAGTAAGACGCTTAACGAGAGTACCGTTTCAGTCGCCTAGTGTTCCAAGGATTTAAAATGGAGATTCCCTCTTCTGTCATGAGATAATATGATCCCAGGCCTGAGAGACCTGCGATAATAAATTGACCCTCCTAATTGTCGACTAATTTTTAGCGTGAGGCTCATTACAATATTAAGAAATTTATCTGAGGATGAGATCGTCGATTTGGAAGGTACGGTTTCTAACTCGGCTGTTGTGCAATCTGGCTAGCATATAATGATATCAACCTAGGTTAGCGATGACGCGTTCCCTGGTTTCATCAATTATATTGAGATTGCAAGCCAATTCAAACTCATTTTCCTCATCAGTCAGCTCGTGATCTCGAACTGGATGATGGTATTCAGAAGGAATGACAGCCTCAGTACCATAAACAAGGAGGAATGGGGTGTATCCTGTTGATTGTCTGGGAGTGGTACGATATGCCCATAGGACATGAGGTAGTTCTCGAACCCAATTCCCTTTTTTCTATAAGTGAAGCCATTTTTTGAGTCCATCCACGATGGTTTTGTTGGTAATTTTGGCTTGGCGCCTTGAGGATAGTAAGGATTGGATGGTGAGTGGATGATATTGTGTTGGTTGGGGAAGATTACAATTTCTTTCTCCAACAAATTGGGTCCCATTATCGATATGAAGTAGCTGGAGACACCAAAACTGAGTGATGATGTGTTCCCAAATAAAAGAGATGACCTCTTCTTCTCTGGTTCGACATAGTGGAACTGCTTCTACCCATTTTATAAAACAATTGGTAGCTACGAGAAGGTGACGGCGGTTACCTGAAGAATTGAGGAACTCGCCAATGAGACCAAGTACCCATCTTTTGAATGGCCAGAATACCTTGCTTGCATGGAGCTCAAGCGCAGGGGCGCGTATCATGTGTCTATGTCTTTGGCAGGTGTCACATCTGCGTGAGTACTCCTCTACTCTCTTGCACATGTCGGTCTAGAATACTCCTTGTGTAATAGCTCTGTTTGCTAGTAATCGACCTATGGCATGGGAGCCACAAGTCCCTTCATTTAATTCGAGGAGCATTTCATCTACTTTTGGTTTGGAGAGGCACTTGAGGTAAGGCTCTGTGACAAAAAGGCGGTATAGGATACCATTTTGATTTGTGTAGTGCTTCAAGTTGTTGATCAGCTGTTGGCGATCTTTTGGATCTATTGGAAGTGGATCGTTGCAGCTGTTGTCGACACCGAGGTAGGCTAAGAAAGGTTTTCGCCAATCGTCGTCTCCCCTTTTATCGCCCCCAGTATTGATCTTGTATACAGAAATGCGATCAATGCTGGGGGTTCAAATGATTTTGATCTGGAGATATCGAGGAAGATAATCGAGATTTGCTTTCGCAAACTTGCTCATCATATCTATAACGAGGGTTACGTACTCGATCATCTTTCCATTCTTCTTATATTGCTCAAAGTAATGGTGGACGATGAGTAGTGAATCTATGCAGACTGAGAGTTCAGGAACATTGAGCTCGAGAGCGAGGTCGAGTCCATGAATGAGAACTTCATATTCACTGACATTATTTGAGGCCTCAAAATCTAAGATGATAGATTTCTCAATTCTGTCATTGGAAGAATACGATTCCGATTCCTGACCCTGCGGGTCTGGCTGATCCATCCATAAGAACTTTCTACCCTTTTGTTGTAACCCATATGGATTGGCCCCAATCTCCTTCATGCTTATGAGGTGGCCTAGAAATTGGCCAGAATGTACCCCGAATTGATACTTATCAGGGTTGAGATGCATCCTATAAGATCGAAGAATGTTGAATATAGTGTTAAGATCTGAGATATGATTGACTGACTGTACGCTCTTACACAAGAGATTGTCGATGTAGACTTCAACAGCTTTCCCTAGATGTGCTTTGAACATAGTAATCATCAACCGTTGATATGTGGCACCTGCGTTTTTGAGTCCGAAGGGCATGACTTTGTAACAATAAAGACCTATTTCAGTGATGAAAGTTATCTTTTCTCGATCTTCTTCCAAAAGTGGAATCTGATTGTATCCCAAAGTAGCATCCATCATAGATAGGAGGTCATGGCCTGCTGTAGAATCAAGGATCTGATAAATATTGGGAAGAGGGAAACTATCTTTTGGAGTATGTTTGTTCATATCGGTAAAATCTACGCAAACTCGGACTTTTCCGCTCTTCTTTGGGACAGTGACAATATTGGACATCCAGTCTGGATATTTGGCTTCTCGAATGAATCCCACTTTGATCAACTTCTCAATCTCGGTGTTCACTACATCTCGAAGATGAGGTGACAGTCGTCGTTGTTTCTATTTGACTACTGTGGTGTTGATATTGATGGCCAACCTGTGACATGCCATGGTCGGATCGACCCTAGGCATTTTTTCGAAAGACCGCGCAAAAACGTCTTAATTTAGTTGCAAGAACTGAATGAGAGCATCTTTTTTCGTTCTGAACCAGCTTAGTACCAATGAAAGTACCTCTACTAGGTCCATCAATGTTGATATATTTTATGGGCTCCTCCATGGAAGGTTAATCGTTGAGGTGATCAGCTTCCTGTAATTGCTATGTAGTAAATTTGTCAGAAGTATCTAGGATAACAGAGACGGTATCTTCACAAGTTTGAAAGAGCTTCTAACTACCCCTGATATCATAAATACCATTGCCGTGTTTGAATTGGAGTGCCTGATGATAGGTAGAAGCGATTGCTTCCATGTTGTGAATCCAGCAACGACCCATAATTCTGAGATAATGAGATTTGGCGTTGATGATATAGAAGATGGCGTCGATGGTGGCTGGACCTGCAGTGATAGATAAGATGATCTTGTCTACTCGTTCTTCTCTAGAACCATTGAACCCACTGATATCGGTGTCGTTCTGATTAACTTGGTCGGCCAAACCCATTTGGTCGATAGTACTCTGAAATAGAATCTCAATACCGCTTCCAGTATCGATCATCATCGGTGTGCATGACAAAATTTTCATTTTGAGCATTATTACTAACGCATCATGATGTAGAAATTTGGCATGGCTAGTATCGCAATCTTTGAAGGAAATCCCAAGCCGGCGATTGCTCGACTCTGAAAGAAGCTTGGCTTCTTTGTCTTGAGGTATGAGATCGCAACATTTTGATAGTCTCATGCACTTGGATCTGTTAGAATTGGTGATCAGATTGATTTCGATCATGTTGCTGTGGTGCATATGGTAAAGATGCTTCTCCGCAGCTTGATCATTGACTTGAATAACTTCAAGCTGCTTCTTATAGATGCCATCTTTGTATGATTCTAGGTCGACAATATATTCGAACATCCGTCCCTCTTTAAAAATGTACTCGAGCAACCTCTGTAAAGTAGAGCAATTGTCAGTAAAATAATGGTTTACCTTATGATGCAGGTAATATGGCCGACTATCGATTAGTTCCAGTGGTTGAGAGACGCGGTAGAGCTTCTCCTTCAAAAGTGGCAGAAAATTATGGAAATTCGGACATTCATCTTTGGGAGGATGGGTTTGTTCGGCGGACTGCCTTTTCGAGGGTAGCCATTGTTGCCCTTGGTGCGCTTCTGATCTCCCTGTTCCTCCTTTGGTTCAGTGCTTCGATCTGTAGATGGACCTTTGGTGGAGAGGACAAATTTAGTAGATTTTTGTCGCTCAAACATCATCCTCTCCAGGTTTACGTAACTATTGACCTTGGTGATCATATCCTTCAAGGTTGCAGGTTTATTGAGGAAAAGGTGTTTTTTGGCCTTGCAGTCGAGCTAGAACGCATTGGCAAAAGTAGTAACAACTATTTTATGATCGAGGTTATCCACTTTACACGCGAGCTCTAAAAATTTCTTCACAAAAGCCTCAAGCTTCTCTCCGTGTAACTGTTTGGGACTGATAAGAGAATACAAATTCTTCTCTTTGTCCCTGTTGTAAGCATATGTCTTGATGAACTGTTTTTGCAGCTGGTCAAATGTATATAGGTAGTCCTCAAGGAGAGAGTGGAACCATCGTAGTGGTTCCACCAGGAAACTTAAGGCGAACAGACGGCAGAGGATGTGGTTGAGATTGGAGTACAACTCCAATGAATCACGGCACTGTTGAATGTGTTCCTTCGGGTCGGTACCTTTGTATTTATAAAGTTTTGGAGTATGGAAACCTTTCGGTATCTCCATATCGAATAGTTCTTTGTCAATCAGACTTCCTTCTAATTTTGTGATGTCGCCGGCAGTACCCAGAACTTGTGCTTCGATCAACTCTTTAATTCGTTGGTCCATATGCTCTTTCGCAACGTAATGACGTGTTGGTTGAATCGTTGGACGAGCAGGTAGTGGATGATGAGTACCAGTTCCTTCACTCAAGCGATCTCATGCTAGAACTTGATGTTGAGGTCGTTGTTCTTCCTCCTAACGGACGGAAATTTGGTAAACTCGACTGGCTTCAAACTGAACTTCACCCCCCAAATGTATGGAGGGCAGTGGTTTGTGCTGGAGATTCATGGAAATAGCTTTATTGGCAACTCCTCGAGGTCCCAATCTTTCCCTTACTAAAACATGAGAGGTCTCTAGCAACTGATCGTGGCCTCTTGTTGGAGGAGCATGCTGAGTATTTTGCAGAGCCTTTAGGGCAGTCTGTATTGGTTTTATCTGGTCTTCGTATCGTTTGAGCACTGTCAAACGAGCATGTCGTTCTGTGTCGAGCTCTTTCTCACGGAGTTCCCGATCCTTAGTTAACTGAAGTTCGAGCATGCGCGTTTAATGGAGCCGGCTCCATTAAAACTTCGAGTTGGGTGCCTGTAGCCAGTCGTCTGGAAGTAACCATGATTGAAAACTGTAGTGAAAGAATGCCTTAAGATATCGTGGAAATGCAATTTTCCCACAGACGGTACCAAATGTAATGGCCAAATCCCGTAAGCTCAAAATGGCTTGGAATTCGCTATCACACCAATGAACCTGTGACAATATTCTAATGGAAAATTAGAAATGACACAGGTGATTTTAGTGTGGAAAACATATGAATAGGTAAAAAACCATGACCTCGAGTGGAGAATTTTTGTAAATGTATCTTTATTGCTTGAGACGGATATCTTATTACAAGGGATCTCTAGATATAGAAATGTTTGAACCTTGTAACTAAGAAGTTTGAATGTTTCTGAGAATCTAGAACAAGTAGTCTCTTGATGATCCCTTGTTTAATTTTTTTAGTCCATGTCTCTTCTGGAACTTTTTCTTTATATAGGTCTTCTCCGCAACTCTTCATCATTATGGAGCATGTTTTCTGAACAATGTGGTTAGTGGTGGTTGACTGAGTAATTGACGAGTTCGTAAGAGACATGTGTCTTTGATTGGATAAGACTTTTCAGTTTGAAGCTCGACCCACGTTCTTCACCAGTTAGTGGAGTAGGTTGGAATGTTGACTGGAGAAGTTATGTAAAAAATGCGTGAGTCTGAGATGGAGGTAATTCAAACTGGCGACAACTCGATTTTAGGTGAGATCGAGGGATAGGCCCCTACAACTACCATTTACTAATTACAATCCTTACAACTCGATTTTCCTCATCATACCTTATGATAAACTAACACATATTTGCAGACTCCTTTCCAACAGAAAACTGCACAAACAAGTTCGATACAAAGAGTCAAAATACCGTAATGAAGACATTTCAATATAGTTCAAAGATTTCTCTTACAGTATACTTTACAGATAAGCAAATGTTCCAAACTCATTGTCAGAATATCCAACAGATTACTTTACAACATATTACTTTACAAAGTTATAGTTCAAATTGCTTTTCAGCATACCATAGGGAGGAAGATGAAAATTGAAACAACTTTCAAACTCTGATCCCATGCTGTAAGGTCCCGGAAACAGTTAGAACTTAAAATCACAGATGAAAGATCTTCTTCATGGCTAATCTCTATGGTCCATGGAAGAAAATGACCTCCTCCATCATCGCCACCTCTTCCACCATAACCCCCGCTTGCTAAAGACAGACGGAAGGTCCTATTTCTTATAAAGGACCCACTCACTAGCAGGATATCGGCAAGACTCCCTCTGACGAACGCCTGCCACTTCATCTTTAATTGTAACAGCCTCCTCCGCCAGCAATCGAAGCCCATTTTGGCACTCCGCCTCAGATGTCAACAGATAGTGGAACCGCACCATCTGATAATAATCATCCCCCGCCTCCATCACTTCTTCATAGTAGGACATGCGGTGGTAGGTAGGTGACACAGGAATAAGTGTTGGCGGATGTAGAGGTTGGTATCCAAAGTACCGGATACGTAATTCCTCCATTTTTCTATGAATCCTAGACTCCCGAGATTGGTTCCTAGTAGTCACCATACTCTCAACAGTTCAAAGTTTTCAAATACAAAAACAAAAACACAAAGAAGAAAATAGTTTAGAGAAGAAGACTTGGTTTATCACACTCACCTCAAAATTCCTTTTATACTATGGTCAGTATTTAGAACGACTCTTTAAATTCCCAACATCAGAAGGATTTCCCATACAAACAATATTAACTAGAACCATTGGTGCTAGAAAACCAAAGAGACACCAACAAAAATTCATCAATTAACGCTGGAAATGATTCCCATATATTAATTGTAGTATTGGTGACACTTCTCAACCAATACAACTCGCCCACAAGGTCTCTCGTACTGTTGGCTGAGAGGGGGCGGTTGTAGCGGCTTATTCCACATCTCGAACTCATGCTTCATCTTTGAACTACATACAAACTTTTGACCTCATCAACAGAGTACGTGGCACATTTGTAACATGATCAAAATCAAGACAGAAACGTAAGGAAAAACATAAGTTTCTTAACCAACACCACTCGCTCATGATACTACTCGCGTTCTTGGTTGAGAGTCGTCTTTTAATAAGCTTATTTCGCATCTCGGACTCATACCTCATCCTTGAACTCATCAACATAAATGAAGCATTACTGAAGATATATTCAGTATCCCTAAGTTTAAGTTATCACTATTTGACCTCTACATCAACAGTTCGAGTCAACGGACACAACATCATCAATAAAGTCATTACAAGAACAAGCAGAGTCAGCCCGTTATACAATCTGGTCAAAGAATATTAAGCTTATATTTTGCAATGTCCATCATTAAGAATCTTAATGGTCGTCAAACGGTCATATTATAAGACCTATAAATAGGACCAAAGAATTCAAGATGGGGACATAGAGGGGATTTCCCACTCTAACATTCTAGATACTCAGAACACTCATTGTAATAAACTAGATATCTCAATAATATCATTTTTTTTCTCAAAATCCTCAAGAGAGGTCGTAGTTTTTAACATATTCAAAGATTTTCTACGCTAAATCATCTTATTAACTACTACTTACCGTTCTTGAGCATTCTAAACACATCTGGTGTAAAGGCAAAGTCCGAATCCCAAAATTAGGCTATTACATTAAGAACCTTCTTCTTTATGAATATGATATTTATACCATTGAGATCATATCTAGAAATTCTTAGGTCATTCCAACATTCCAACATCGTAATGGATTACTTTTCTTTTAATAAAATGGACATCTAAAAACGAGTACAAAATGTTAAACTTCAAATATCATTTTGATATTGATAAAAAATGTTGAAATAACTTTTCATTTGTGAAGATGATCTTCATGATATTAGTAGATCATATCCATAAGGATGGTGTGAGGCTTGCTCTATTTTTTTGTTCAAATAGACTTTGGGTATGTTCGAACAGACTTTGGGTCTATTCGAATATAACCACCCTGAACCTTGATAGTTCGAATAGACTTGGCTTTTTATTCGAATAAAATGGGTCTGTTCGAATAGACAATTTGTCTGTTCGAACAGACATCGGTAAAACTCAAATTTGAGATTTGTTTGGAACCCTTGACTTGCCTCAAGATCTGAACGATTGTAAATAGTTCCCCAAGTATATAAGGGGCATTTAGTTTTTTTTAAGCAACCCTTGGTGAGATCAATTGAGAGGAAATCATTGAGAGAAACTTCTAATTGCTTTAAGTGATTGTAACCTTCAATCTTGAATAAACTCTCTCTCTCTCTTGTACGGTGGACGTAGGCAATTCCCAAACTACCTTAAACTTGGTATATGTTTGCTATTGTGTATTCCTTTAGTTTGTTGCTTGTTCATTGCAAACCAAATCAAGTTGGAGTTTCAGCTTCCACGACTTGCGACTCAACAGATAGATCTTCTTAAATCATCTTTACATGTTCATGATAGATGAGTTTCCCATATTGAGTGTCCACGGATCCTCTCCAATACATATTCAAGTAAAGGGATTAAGTGACATAGCGACGACGAACTCGATAAGTTGAGAAGATGCAAAAAAATTTCCTTTATGAGAAGAAAACAATTCAATAACAATATCAACTCACAGAGAAGGATCCTTTGATGCTTCGTACCATGATGTACAACATAACGGTGCTCCAACTATCAAATCACTAGCACTCAATCTCTGATAAATCAATAATAAAATATCGCTTTTCAAATTCTGCCATGGTCTAACTTCCTTCTTAGTCTCACTAGTTTTCAATCGTTTCCTCTTCTTCCTCTCATCATCTTCTCCTCATCATCTCTTCCACCTCGACTTCCCTGACAACCCCGTCTCAAAATCTGTGGTTTCTCCCTAATTGAAGCAAACCCTAACCCTACTTATAGAACCACAAAGAAGTTTTAGAAACTCACGTATCTCTGATATAACTATAATAGACCCATAAGCATATAAGAGCATCAAGTATAGATTACCTATAATTTTAGCTAGTGGTATGACATGGATATGAGATTTGAATTACCCACGAAAACCAAACTTCTCAAAATAACAAGTTTAATAGGTGATATGGCATAAATATATTGGGTAAGAGGAGTTTTAACTTTTACAAACACTTTCCACATATTGATTTTAGTTTTAAGAAAAAATTCCACGTAATAAAGTTGTCTTGGGTGGCTACCCAAAATTTCTTATTCTCTCCTCATTGTTGAGGAGAGAGAGTATTGAAACACAAAATAACTATCCTTGTGTCATGGACCAGCTGAAACACAAGTTTGGTACGTGCGGCACTCAAGGCACGTGCCTTAAGTAGGCCTAATTATTCGTCTTTTTTCAATAGTCTTTTATAACAATATCACATAATATTCAAGCAACATTCAACTGTACAAAGATTTAATGCGAACTAGCTTTCATTCATTTATCAACAACATTACAAGGCTTTAATTCCAACTCGGGTGTATCGGATTCACTTCCTTTACATAATAGCTACTAAGTAAATAGCTTACAGCCAAAAGGAAAGCTCAAAGTTGGAGGCGAAACGTACTCCCCCTTAAGGCTAACCTAATCTTTATAGAAATTAACAAAACTTTTTACAAGGCTTTGTTACATCCTAGAGCTTCTATTTACAAAATATAGGCTTGATACGCTGAGACGTTACACTCTCCCCCACTTAGCTTGGAGACGTCCTCGTCGACTTCTTCTTCGTCTTCCACATTTGCCTCTTCTCTTTCCTCTCCTATTTAGCTTTGATCTTCCTGTGTCGGATCAGTAAGGGGTGAAAATCCCAACTAGTGTTTGCTTCTGGCTGGTCTTTCCACTTCACTAGGTACTCGTAGACTTCCTCCTTGGTGTCCGGATCAACATAAGTCACTCTGTCGGCAAGAACACTTTCTGGAACTTGGTCTGGGGTGACTTGCTTGTGAGGAATCTGAGGCCTGACGGTAGTTCTGCTCGGATCTTCCTTATCTTCGTGGTCAGGCTTGAGGGTGATGGCATAGAATACTGGATGGGTGAAGCAAATATGGGGTGGCAGTTGAAGCTTGAAAGAAACCTTTCCAATTCTATCAATAATCGACATCGGACCAACATATTTGGGTACTTGGCCTATGTGCGCTCTACCGCTTCTGTGCTGAAGGTGGGAGGTCTTGATAAGAACAAGGTCTTCGACTTGAAAATGATCTGGTCGCCTCTTCTGATCTGCCCATTTCTTCATTCTAGCGGACGCTTCCCCCAAATAGGCACGAGCAATATCAGTATTTCTCTGCCATTCTTTTGCAAACTAGTAGGTTCTCGGGACCTTTCCTTTGTAACCAAAGATCGCAGTGTGCGGTATGAGGGGTTGCTTACCCAATAGTATCTCAGAGAGACTCTTGTTGGTTGATAAACTCTTCTACAGATTAAAGCAAAATTATGCTACATCCAAGAGTTCGGCCCCAGTTCTTCTTGTTCGTACTAACAAAGTGTCGAAGATAATCTTCCAACATTGCGTTGAAGCGTTCGGTCTGACCATCTGATTGTAGATGGTTACTAGCTGAGAAGTTGAGAGTGGATCCCAGTAATCTGAATACTTTCTTCCAAAACTTTCTAGTGAATCTTGGATCTTTGTCGCTAACGATATCCTGTGGCATGCCTCAATACTTGACAATGTGCTTCACAAAGAGACGCGTTGTTTCATCTGCCGGGCAAATAATGGGAGTTGGAATGAACGTCGCATACTTAGAGAATCTGTTGATGATTAAAAGTATGGAACCATATCCTTCAGTCTTAGGTAACCCAGAAATAAAGTCCAAAGAAACTCTTTCCCAAGGTTGTGTCGGTACTGGAAGTGGTTCAAGTTGTCAAAGTGATAAATCCCGATCAACTTTGTCCCGCTGGAAAATGTGACAAGTCCGGGTATAATCCATCACTTTTTCGTGATCCTTTAGCCAATAGTAACCTCTGTATAATAAGAATAGTGTTCTCCACCAACCTGGATGGCCTGCCTAAAGAGTGTCATGGCACTCATTTATCATCTCCCGTATTAGTCCTGCGAACCAAGGAACGTAAATCCGCTATCCCTTCGTATATAGAAGTCCATCTTCTACCACAAACTTATTGTTTTTCCCTTGTTTCACAAAGTTAATGATGACCTGAGTCTGAGGATTTATCAACAACCATTCGTGGATCCTATCTTGAAGAGTGCTGGTAATATGAGATTGAGACTACTAGGCGGCTATAGAGATGGCCACTAGTTCAACTTTACGGCTCAACGCATCAGGTACATTGTTTATCCTCCCTAGCTTGTGCTCGAGGTCTAAATCAAACTCTGCTAGAAACTCTTGCCAATAAGCCTGCTTCGATGTCAAACTTCTTCTGTGTAAGGAAATGGCTTGCTGCGCTGTTATCGGTCTTCACCAAAACCTTCATTCCTAATAAATAGTGTCGCCATACTCACAGACAATGCACAATAGCTAGGAGTTCCTTATATTGCGTTGAATACTGCCTCTCTGTATCATTCAGCTTCCTGCTTTCATATGCAACCAGATGCTCATCTTGTAACAACACTCCACCGATAGCATAATCAGACGCATCAGTATGTACTTCAAACGGCCTGGTAATATCTGGCAAGGCTAAGACTAAATTGCTAATCACCGCATGCTTTAGGTCATCAGTATGTATTTCAAGGGGTACCGCGCGCTTCGAGTATCCTTCGATAAACTTGCGGTACTAGTTCACGAGGCCAAGAAAAGAACGAATTTTTGTAACCTCCGTAGGAACTTTCCACTCCTTAATAGCTCACCTTTTCTATATCCATACGGATCTGTCCTCCGCCAATAATGTGTCAATGAAACATAACTTGTTCATGGGCAAATGAGCATTTCTTCAACTTGACATAGAGTTGATTTTGTCGTAGAACTTGGAATACCAGGCGAAGATGTTCAAGGTGTTCTTCCATAGTGCAATTGTAGATAACAATATCATCCAAGTACACCACCACAAACTTGTCAATATACTTCCGGAAGAGATCATTCATAAGAGTACAGAACGTTGCAGGAGCGTTGGTCAGGTTGAATGACATGACAAGAAATTCATATGCCCTGTATCGAGTGAAATATATCGTCTTCGGTTCATCCCCGACAACAATCTTGACTTGATAGTAACCCGATCTCAAATCAAGTTTAGAGAAATGCTTCGCGGATGTAAGCTGGTCAAATAAGTCGGCAATAAGCGGTATTGGATACTTTTTTTTTCACTGTTACCTTGTTCAGGGCTCAATAGTCGATACATAATCACAAACTTCCATCATGTTTCTTCTTAAATAAAACCGGGGCACTATATGGTGCCTTTGAGGGGAAAATAAAGCCCGATTCCAGCAATCCGTCAAGTTGCTTGCGAAGCTCAGTAAGTTCAGGCAGACTCATCCTATACGGTCCTTTGGTAGGAGGCTTGGCTCTAGGTATTAACTCAATCTGATTATCGATAGGCCTTCGCAGAAGTAACACTTTTAGTAGTTCCTTCGGCATCATATCCTGAAACTCAGCAAGTACTCGTGAGACTTCCTTCGACATGGCACTGCGATTCTGATTATCCGGCTCCAACCGTAAGGTAAAAGTCAACTCCCTTCACTTCAGTCCCTTCTTCAACTGAAGAGCTGATAATATTCTGCCCTCATCTCTGTATGTAAACATCTATACGATTAAGGGATTATCACCAAAGATCCCCAATGAATTAACGAACGACATCGACACTGCTTTGTAGTAGCGAAGAAAGTCCATCCCCAAAATAATCTTGAAATCATTCAACGTCATTGCGAGAAGATTAACCTTCCCACTCCATTGTCCCATCCGAACTGGAACAAACTTGGCAACGCCATGTATCGGCATTGCAGCTAAATTGACGGCTTTCATCCTGCTAGAATTCTTCACCAAGTGTAATCCCAAACGATTTGCTTCCTAAATGGCTATAAAGCTATGGGTAGCACCTGTGTCAACCATCGCCAAAGTACTCACCCATAAATACTAAGGTCCACGTACATGAGTTCCTTCTTTGGCGTAGTCTCCGCCAACTGAGTGGTCACTGCATTGAGCAAGTAAAAAGAACCTATATGAGTTTCACCACTATCACCTCCTTGCGCGATGTCATTGGCTCGCTCTCCTTGCGACACCAATAGGGCATTCAATGCCGTCTTCTGAGGACATTGATAAGGTTTGTGATTCCTTCCGCAAAGAAAGCACATCAAGTTCTCTAGACGTCCATGAAACCTGGACGAGGATGAGTCACCACCATTGTAGCGCGGCCTGTGGTACTCCCTTCCGGGATTGGAACTCGAGGCACCATTCATACTTGCTCCACCACTTCTGACTTGGCCATGGCCTTGGCTTTCGCATTGGTTTCCCCCACTTCTAGCTTGGCATCCCCCATTCTTGCCTCTATTGTAACTATAGGAGGATCCATATCTTTGCGGTAACTGAGATGTAAACTGAAACTAAGTTGGTCGACGCTCACCCTGCATAGGAGTGTAATCGTTGATCCGCTCAGCGAATGCCATTGCAGATGCCAAATCTTAGGCCTGTTTTCGGATTGGAAATTGAGTGGGTCGGAATTTTTCCAACTTTTTTCGGAACTATAAAATCTATTCCGATCCAATCCGATTTTTTTCGAAACTGTAAAAATAAATTCGAATTCGGGAATTTCAGAAATTTTAGAATTTTGACTATTTTGGAATAACATAGTTCTCACTTCCCCAAATCAAACCATAATAATAGAGTTCTCACTTCTCCAAGAATCAAAATTTTAAAATCGAAGCCAGAGAGAAGATTTAACTTTTCTTTTTCGCTGCGAATCAAAATCAAGGCAGTGGAGAATGAAGAATGGAGATTTAACTTCAGACTAGAGGGATTGGAAGTAGTGGAGAATGAAGAAGAAGAGGCAGTGGAGAATGCCCTAGGTTAAAAATCTTAAAATCTAATATTTTATGTATCAATTCGGATTATTCGGAATTAAATCGGATCAGAGAGATATTCGAAATATTTTTCAGATTAAATCGAATTAAATCAGATCGGAGGGTATTTGGAATAATCAGATCGAAAAATTTAGAAAAATCGAATCGAAAAATTCAAATTTTCGGAATTGCACAAAACTATCTGATTCTGATCCAAATTTTTGAAAATCGAAATTGCAAAATAAGGTTTCAAAATCGAAAAGATCAGATCGAAAATCGAAAGTTCGAACAAAAGTTGCAACCCTACCAAATCTTGAACCCGTTGCCTTTGCAATTTAGTCTGGAACCATGGTTTCAAACCTTCCAAGAAACAGAACTTATCATTTTCGGACATGTCGCGGATATCCAACATCAGTACTGAGAACCACTTGATATAATCGTGGACATTACCTATTTGCTTCAATTGTCTTAAACACTTCCAAGCATTGAACTCAACATTCTCGGGCAGGAATTGAGTCTTCAACTCCTTCAAGTCATCCCATGTACTAATAGTACCGTGACCGCTCTGGATCTCGACATACTTGGTGTGTCACTATAGTTTATCGTCATCTGCGAGGTACATGGCTGCCATCGACACCTTCGTACCTTTACTCTCAAGCCTGATTACATTGAAATAAGTTTCCATATCAAAGATGAATTTCTTTACCTCCTTTACGTCCTTCGCCCCCTCGTACGCCTTTGGGTTCGGGGACTTTGATCCTGGGTCGTTCTACACCGCCGCCCAAAGATGTTGATTCACCAGTCAACAACCTTAACTAGGAGATTCACCTTCGAAGATAATTCAACCACTTGATCCAGAAGTGTAGCCATATTCCTCTCGACTACCCCTTCTAGTGTAACGAGACACTCACCCATATGGGTTTGATCATCTGCGAACCCGTCCAATCGTTCTTCCAAAGTCATTACTTAATCAATAATTCCACCCAGAGCTTGCATCTTAAACTCTAGTTGGTCCAACCGCATTCGGGTGTTAAGCTTGGGATTAATGGGTGGTTCTTCTCCGTGGGGCAAGGTCATTAACATTAAGACCCTCCGCCATAGCTAGCAAGATCGCTCGCTTACTAGATCGTAGCTCTGATACCAACTGTCACAGACCAACTGAAAAACAAGCTTAGTACGTGCGGCACTCAAGACACGTGCCTCAAGTAAACCTAATTATTCGTCTTCTTTCAATAGTCTTTTATCACAATATCACATAATATCAAGACAACATTCAACTGTACAAAGATCCAATACAAACTAGCTTGCATTCATTTATCAACAACATTATAAGGCTTTAATTTAAACTCGGGTGTATCGAATTCACTTCTTCTACATAATAACTACTAAATAAATAGCTTACAACCAAAAGAAAACATCAAAGTTTGAGACGAAGCGTACTCTCCCAATAAGGCTAACCTAATCTTTACATAAATTAATAAAACTTTTTATGAGGCTTTATTACATCCTAGAGCTTATATTTACAAAATATAGGCTTGATACGCTGAGGGGTTACACCTTAAGAGGTTAAAAACTTGATTTTTAGCACTTTCTACTCTTTATTTTAACTATAGGGAGACTACACTAGATGCTCTAACTCTCACAAAACTTCCACTTTTCTCACCTAAAATTTCTCCTTTTATGATTCCATATTAAAAGGCTTTTAGCTATTTAAGTTTTACACACATAAAACATAACTATCAAAACTGTAAGGTTACAAGTGAATCAAGCATTCATTTACGTCATCAGCCATCAAGAAACAAAAGCATACTATTAAGAAAATCTCCGTGCTGTAAAGTAGGCTAACCGGAATCAGAAATTTACCTTAATGCCATAGTAACGATTTATCAAACATATCATAAGTACCCTCTATGTAACTAATATAGCTCTGATCCATTACATGTTCGTAAGGCCACCGGTATTACCCTTCATAATCGCTCCCGTCACACTCGTTATCATCACACCAGATCCCTATGCACTGTAAGCAATAGTCTAATTTGACTTCCCTGCCCCAAATAAACTCTTTTAAGCTATTATGTGCAATACGTAGGATCTCGTCTGAATGATGAATCCATCCACACCCAGAGATATCAAGCCTCTCAAGCTCAGTGCAACCTTTTAAAAATAGTAAGTACTATTTTTCTGTGTATCTGCATCGTCCCTGATAGGTCTAAGGCTTAGAGTTTGGGCATTGATTTTAATATTAGAGCCCCAGAAATCCCAAGAGTTTGTCACACACTTTCAATTCCGTAAAGTTGAGACACAGCTTGATTTGGTTAAGTATAAGTTCGCCGGATATGAAGAGTTCTTCGACATCCATCATCTCAAGATCTTTTAGTTTGCTAATAGCCGTTCTTACCACGGACCTTTCATTAGTAGCTTTCGTTCCGTAGTTCTGAACTTAAATCTTTTCAGTCTTGGACACCTTGAAAAAAGAAAACAAAATGAAAAAAAAAATGTCAAAGAACTCTTCTGTATAAACTGAAGAATCATGTTCTATATATGAAGAGAAAGAAAAATACTTTGAGACTAAACATGTCTTTGGTGCAAAATGTTAGACTACTACAGTGATTTCTTCTCCAAAATATGATGTATAATTGTTCTCCTATTGTATCAAATGTTTTAAGAATCTCCTCCCTCTTCATAATACCTCTACCCATCCAAGCCAAGGCATCTGAAACGAACCCATCTGAAACGAACCCCGCACTCTGCCTAAAAGAGAATATCCCTTCTGCCTACAACAATGATGTGGGAGCAGAAATTTTAACTTCGAACATCTCAACCAACCTAGCATCTTCCTGAACTTCTTTTTTACATTGTTCCACTCTAAGTAAATTCCACTCTAAGTGAACAAAATCCACAGCCACAATAAAAACTTTTTTCTCTTCTAACACCGCTCTGGACTTATTCTTGAAATGAAGTAATAAACGATTATTAAAACAATATATTATTAAGTACAAAATACATCTATAAGTAAAATGCACAAAGAAGTACTACTCTTCACAACTGCTTAGAAAACCACGCATACAGTTTATGTTGGATGATCAATGTTACTGATGATTTTTTACATCGTCTGCTTAGGTATAGGTATTGCCATACGTGAACTACTCATACATATTTCATCTAGCGCAGAACATATATTAAGAAAATTTCCCAACTTATATTCTATCCTCAACTTAGATTGGTGTACTGAAATATTACCTTTCAATGTCTACAACCAACTCTAACAAAACTCTGGTCTATGTTGTTATCATTTAACAGAATTCAAATACTCAATATAGACTAAACTAGCAAAACAGATACAAAAGAGAGCAAAAACAAAAAATACGAATGATCAACCCGTCCACACAAATCAAGGTCCAGTTTATCAGCCTTTTGGCATGGGGGTGCTGCTTCACAGACTAGGAAACTGTTCAGATTACCAGTTAACTGGACTAAAGATTACCATTGGGCTCTTGGCCCAGTGGTGGTTGTACCTCTCCACTTAGAGAGAGGTCGTGGGTTGGAAACCTCATGGGTTGGAAACTCAGGGTTACGGATCCCTATATAAAACCAGCTTGCCTTAAAAAAAACTGGACTAAAGATTCTGGTGTCGACAGACGTCTAAGACTTCTAGGCTTTCTCAAGGGCAACTCTGTTTATAATTGAAGGCAAAGACGTTTAATACCACAATTTTCTAATACAAACTAGTTGTGAAAGACTGGTTTTTCACTTGCTGTAGGTGTAGGGTATAAGTAATAAATGAACTCAAAAAACTTTGGATAGACAAGAGAAAGAGGGTTAGAGAGAAAATTATACAGCATACCTCATACACTTCATATTTTCAATCTACTTGGTAAGATAAGAGTAATACTATTATTAGTTAAACTTCTAAACTAATCAGAATCACATCCGGAACAGCCACAACCATATATGCCCAAGGATTATCCTCATATCCACTATCGGGCTCATCATCTGGTTCATTAAACACAAATTCTTGATAATCCTCAAGATCGATGCCTGGACTTCTTGGAAACATTTCCTCAATCATATCTAAAGTTCCATCTAAGTATTCAGAATCCCGTCCATTACATGCCCACAAGGCCAGTGATAAAACTCTCCACGATCGCTTCCATACTCGTCTTCCGACTCAGTTTCCCAGTTATTCTCTTCATCATCACTTCCATACTCGTCTTCCGACTCACTTTCACATAAACTCTCTTCCTTGTAGCTTCCATAATCGTATTCCCGCTCCATTTCTTCACACTCCGAGCAATAGTCAGTTACCTCATTATCCCACTTGAGCTCTTTTAAGTGAAATGTGCAAGACGAAGGATCTCGTCTTCACTGTGGATCTTTCCACACTATGAAATATCAAGGCATTCCAGCTCCTTACAACCTTTGAGAATAATTAAAACTGCTTTTCTGTGTATTTGGGTCCCCAATAAGTCTACGGTCTTAAGATTGGGAAGTGACTCAGAGATAAGCGAAGCTGTGGACTTGGATAACTTGTTCGAGACTTTCAACTTCAAGAAACTGGGACAGAACTATTTCAATTTTAGTAAAACATCGACTTCAGATATGATGATTTCTTGAACATCCATTGCTTCAAGTTCCTTAAATTTGTTGACAGCCTTGCTTACTTCATCTTTTTCGTAGAGATTTTCGATTCTGTGGTTGTAAATTTGAGATGTTTGAGGTTTGGGCACCTGAATACAAGATATAATGAGAAACTTGCAGCTATGATGAATGAATTACCGAAGTAACTACATCTCCACCAGTCATGCATACATCCACTTACTGTTCCCAAATGAAAAAAATCTTAATATATGGTGAGATTTATCGTAGGTCAAGTTTTGTTTTTATGCAGGGTTTTTTTTTTTTTTTTGTTGGGATAGTTTTCAGTTAACCTACAATTTATTTAATACACAACAATAGTATAGCGAGTCAGAGCTCTGCCTATTACATCACTAAACAAAACTAGTTTCTCTTCTAAGACCCAATGGTCTCTTTCTTGAAACGAGCTACTAAGTGGTCAACATGATACAAAGTACAAAAAACATTTATAAAGAAATGCACAAACAAATACTACTTCAATCAGCTTCAGTATTCACAACTGTTTAAGAAACCATGCATACATACATAATATGTTGGATGATGAATGTCACTGACTTGACAATAGTAAGAAAAATGCCATAGCTTGAATAACATGTTAGATGACTCTTTATGTCATCTGCTTACGTATATCCATACATGTTCTTACTTATATGTATTTCAATTCGCACAAAACACATTAAGGAAATTCCCCAGCATAACACTGATCTTCAACCTAGATTCTCTTCTAAGTACTTGGGGACTCCTGTGCTCCTTTCTAGATTTAAAAGACTGGACTATGCTAATATTACTTCCCAAGTAAAACAAAAATTGCAACATTGGAAGCATAAAACTTTTAGTCAGGTAGCTAGAACAACTCTTATCAAAGAGTGTTTCTTCTGTCATTCCAATATATCAAATGTCGACTGGCTTCTCCCTAAAAGTATTCTTCCGCTCATCATTCTAGATTCTGGAAGGATGTTCTTCAGGTTAGAGATTTTATTAAACATTTTCTTGGTTGTTGTATAGGAGATGGTTCTAACACTAATATCTGGCACGACAACTGGATACCAGCTTTGCCTATTTTTAAACCTCTGCTTTCTCTTACTTCTAATATCCAATTTCAATGGGTAAAATATTTGATTCTTCCTACTTCTAGGACTTGGAATATTCCTTTACTCACTCTATAGTAGCCTACTCGCAGCCTTCTAGCTCCAATCGAACACTCGAAGGCTTCATAGAAGCCTACCTAAAGACCCGAAGCCCAGTAAGACGATAGCTGTGTCCACGAAGCCTTTCGAGACTAATCGAACACTCGAAGGAACCATCGAAGCCAACCATTGTAGGCAAAGATAGATGAAGCAGCGCATGAACTACATATCAGAACCAGAAATACTTCGACCATGGTCGTACATGGTAGAAGGAAAACATGTCAAGTGGCCAGCTCACCAGACAGAACAGACAGAACAGTGGAGCACGCCGCTCGACAACTGCGGTGCCAGATCCAACAACTACAGTATCAGAACCAACAGCTACAGTGTCAGACTCGACAATTACAGCGTCAGAACCGACTCCGGGTACAAGTCAGTTGTCCCCGGAGGATACACATGTAACTTAACTTCCCATGACGACTCAACCCTTCCTATGTTCTATAAATAGGAGGGATGAGGAACTATGAAGAGGTTAGAAAATCTCTCCCAACAGATCCTACAAGATAACTTTTGAATACCTTGTAACCACCCAGTTCTCGATACTTCGACTACTCTCCGTATATAACATAACTCTTAAAAATCCTCACCAGAGGTCGTGGAGTGACCCATTTTAGGCCTCCACACAAGTGTATTGTCAGTATATTAGGTCTTATTATTATTGATTGTATGCTTGAATCCTCCTAGTCGAAGATAAACTCATAGTGTAAGAGTCAACTTCCCCTCTCGCGAAGTTAGGCCCCTACATTTTGCGTCGTCCGTGTTATCCCACCCTACCAGCCTCCACTTGCCTCTTTTATCTTTTCATTTTCTACTCCTACAAGTCACCTTCAATGGACCCTACCCTCCGCTCTACTTCCACCCTTGCCGGCAACTCCGCCGACGGAGTGGCCGCTCAGCTCGCCCTTCTTACCCAACAATTCGCTCAAGCTGAGAAGCGACATAGAAGTCACTTACACCAAGAGCGCGAGGAACACCGACAAGAGTTTGAAGCTGAACGGCAACGCCGTTTAGATGATGCAGATTTACAATATCGTGCCCTCAAGGATTTACGCAATACAGTTTGCGAGTTGCAACGACTTCAGACTCGAGACGCCCCTCCGCCGTCTCGAGAACCTGCCCCGTCGCGTGTTTTTGCCCGCGCCCGGCTTGGGCCCCAACCACATCTTAAAGTACCCCCGATCCATCTTGGCGTCGAGGGTGCTCCCCCCACCATTCTACCTACTGATTCAATCCACCTTGGCATACACCCCACGGAGGATTTGTTCGATTTTACTCTTCGCACTACCAGATACCCTAAATGCTGCCCTGCTCGAGAACGTCTCGGGGAGCGCAGTTCTGAGCACACGCCGAACATTCAGCCTCATCCCCTTCGACCACAAAGATCCTCCCCCCCTCATCCTGCCTATCTTACACAGCAGGAACTTGACCAAAAACTCCACACTGCCATCTGCATCAGTGCGAGCCCCATACCGAACTCTTGGAGTCGGCTAAACAAGACCCTCTTCCCCAAGCTCCTCGCTATCGAGGTGTCTACAAATTTCCACGCCCCCAAAATCAGCAAATACCGACCCCAATCCTACATCCTCGAATTCCAAAATACCTTAAGCCTATACTCCACGGCCGACCACCTGTTGTGTCAATTATTTCTCACCAGCCCACCAGCCTCACAGACAACCCTCTCAGATGGTATCATAGCCTCCCTAATGGCTCAATCCGAAGTTTCAAGCAATTATCTAGTCTATTCATCGCTCAACTTGCCTTCAACAAAGACCGCGAGATTCGGGTCGATGCCCTCTTCAACTTCCGCAAATCCCCCAATGAAACCCTTGAAGCCTTCACCAAGCGGCTTCTCGACAAGTCGCGCAAGATCAAAAACCTCGACTGTACGAATGCTGTGCTCGCCTATTCTAACGCTCTGCCGGATAACAGCCGCGTCAAAGAGTACATTGTACTCCACAAACCGCAAACCCTCAAGGAGATGTTATCCAAAGTTAATGGGTATATCGACATTGAGTGCCTCGGCGAGTCAAATCGACAAGGGCAAGCTTCGACCACCAATTAGAACAAACCTCGACAGGGACAACCTTCTACACCCATAATCGCTCCCGTCTCACAGGAGACTGAGAGCCGCAAACGCCCCCACACCGACGACACTACCACCGAGGCCCACAAAAAACGACCGAAGCCGGTCCTCCCCAAGCTTACTGCTCCTATCAGCACCCTTCTACCACATATTCAGGCCAACCCCATATGGCGTACCCCTTACCCCATCGAGGTTAAACAAGGCGAACCCTACTGCTAGAACTATAAGTGTAATTGCCATCACACCAACAAATGCTACGCTCTGCAGCGCTCTCTCGAAATAATTCTTAAGGTGGGTGGTTTACATCAATATGTCGCTGACCTCCCCAGTTACCTCGACGGGTCGTACCTTAAGCCTCAACCTGCCCCTGCTGCCGACCCAGCCGCGGTACACATTTACCAACTTCATATCATCGAGGTCAACAATATCGACAGCAGCCGTTCTAAAAGCAAGCGCAAGCGTGTCGAAGAATGCTGGAAACTCACCTACCAAGAGAAGTTACACACCCTTTTGCCAGAATCGAGCCAATACCCTCGACCCGAGGGTATCTCATTTATCGACTGTGACATATCGCATGTTCGTTTCCCCCATTCCGACCCTTTAGTCATTATGATTAAGGTTGACCACCTCGTCCTCCATACCATGCTCATCGACACGAGAAGTGCAGCTGATATACTATTCCTTCATACTATTCAAGCCATGCAGAAAATAGACCTCATCACCCCGGCTAATGTCGAACTCAAGGGCTTCAACGGCGTTACTGAAGTCGTTGTCGGTCGCATTAGTCTCCCTGTCACTACAGCCAGTCACACTCCAAACCAGCTTTCTTGTCATTGACAAGAAATCTGAATATCTCGGCATCCTTAGCCGTGACTGGCTCCATGCCATGAGAGCCATACCTTCGACTTACCACCAAACCCTTCGTTTTACTACCCCCTGTGGTACGTAGAACTTAAAAGGTTCTCAACGCCTTGCCCGCTCATGCAAACACCCAGAGATTGATCAAACCCGAAAACTTGTCAAACAACCAATCAATGTCTCTCTCTACCCCCATACCCTCGATGCCAACTACCACACCCATCGAACCCACTATCTATATCGAACTCGACGGTCCTGGCCGAGGTACATTCATTAGTACTTTTCTAGATGAGGCCGAAAGCCTCGAACTCACCGACTTCCTTCGAGCAAATAAAGACGTCTTCGCTTGGACATTCCATGAGATGCCTACTGTCGACCCGACTTTAGCATGTCATCGCCTCGACCTCGTCCCTCACTCTACAACTGTGAAGCACAAGAAGCGTGCGTTGGCCTCACTACTTCGTGAAGCTGTAAACCTCGAAGTCGACAAACTCCTAGTCGCGGGATTCATCAGAGAAGTCAAGTATGCTGACTAGATATCCAATATCGTTGTTGTCCCTAAGAAGAACGGCAAGATCAAAATCTGCGTTGACTTCACAGACCCCTACATGAACGACTATCGATGATGGACGCGGCTTCGGGTTACAATCAGGTACCCCTACTCCCCGAAAATTAACTTAAAACTTTCTTTATCACTGAACAAGGCCTTTACTGTTTTAATGTCATGCCCTTCGACCTTAAAAATGCGGATACCACTTATCAACGTCTTGTTACCACCATGTTTAAATCATTGCTTGGCAAGTCGGTCGAAGTCTACATCGACGACATGTTATGCAAAAGCCTCCAAAAACACACCCACATTTAGGACTTAACCGAAGTTTTCTCGATACTTCGAACTTACAACATGAAGTTAAACCCAAACAAATGCCAATTTGGTGTTTCATCTGGCAAATTTTTAGGCCATTTCATTAGCAAACGGGGTATTGAGATCGACCCCACTCATATCTGAGCCCTCATCGACATGCCTTCCCCTCGAACCAAAAAAGACGTCCAAAAAATCGCTGGGAAGATAGCTGCCCTCAATTGTTTCATTTCAAAATCCTCTGACCGTTGTGTTTGGCTTTTCTCCCTCTTACGTGATCAAGGCGTCCATGAAGCCAAAAAGAAAAACAACCCTGAAATTAATTGGGAACCCGATTGTGAACAGGCCTTTCTCGAACTCAAAGCATACCTTGGTCAACCACCCATCATCAGTACCCCTATCGAAGGCAAAATGTTTTATTTATACCTCGCTGTTACCGACACTTCTATCAGTTCAGTCCTCATTCGACTCGAATCTAGCATCGAGAAACCTGTATACTTTATCAGCGAACTCTAACACCCGCAGAGACTCGATATACCAAACTCGAGCGACTGCTCCTTACACTCGTTTATACCGCTCGAAAACTCAAACCATACTTCCAAGCTCACCCCATACGTGTTATCACAAGTTACCCCCTTCGAGAAATACTCAGCAAGAAAGAAAAATCTAGACGAGTACAGCAGTGGTCCGTTTATCTGGGCGAACACGACATCACATTTGAGAAACAGATATCCCAAAAGGGCCAAGCAGTCGCAGATTTCCTCGCCGACTTCCCGGTCGAAAACATCGACTGGGAGGAACATGAAAATGATCTCCCAGAAGACCAGCCCGAACGAACCGACTCATGGAACCCTAACACAGGTTGGCGTCTCTTTACATATGGATCCGCTGGATCTAATGGTTCGGGGACCGGTGTTGTCCTGGTTACCCCCACCAATGATCGAATTGAAAAAGCCGTCAAGTTAAACTTCGAATGCTCCAACAACGAGGCTGAATATGAAGCCTTGATCCATGGCCTCGACCTCGCACTCGAACTTGGCGTCCCTAAACTTACAGTATTTACTGACTCTCATCTTGTTCAAAGACAATACACCGGCAAAAATCAGGCCAACGGTCGCATGGCTGAATATGTTGTTCTCGTCCGCTAGCGCATAGATCGTTTTCCTGAAAAATCTTCCATTACTCATTACTCCTGAGGCGAAAACAGACATGCCGATGCCCTCGCCTACATAACAATTATGTTAGGCCAGTCCGAATCTCGAACACTCCATATCGAAGTACCCGAACACCCAAGTATCAACCAGATGGAAGCCAATACCATCAATACTGGGGGCGAGAGTCTCGATGTAGATGACTAGTGAACACCATTTCTTGCTTACTTCAACAGTTCTACCCTCCCAGAAGACCCCAAAGCCAAACGTTCGTTACTAGAAAATTATCGCAGATACACCATTCTCAAAGGCGAGTTACGTCTCAAATCCCCAAACGGCATCCACCTCTGGTGCATCTCTCAAAGCAAAGCTACTACAATTCTTGCCAAACTCCACAAAGGTACCTGCACTGCTGGTCGATCTATGGCCCTTCGAGCCGTATCCCAAGGTTTATTGTGGCCCAATATGAAGAAGTAAGCTGAAGAATACGCCAAACACTGTGACAAATGCCAATGTCACGCCCACGACATCCATAACCCATCACAAAATCTCCATTACAGTCAAGTCTCTTGGCCATTCAAGCGATAGGCCATCGATATCGTGGGTCCTTTTCCCAAAGCCTCGGGCAGCCAAGAAAATATTCTGGTGGCAACAGATTACTTTAGGAAATGGATCGAAGCCGTGCCTTTATATTAAACCAGAGAAGAAGTCATCAAGTTCTTATAGGAAAATATCATTACACGCTTCGGCTGTCCTCACATAATTCGATGCAACAATGGTCCACAGTTCGTCGGGAACAAAGTTCGTAATTTCCTCAAAAAGTACATCATCTCCCCCTCAACACCTTACTACCCTCAGGAGAATGGTCAGGTCGAAGCAATCAATAAAACAATAGTCGATGGTCTTAAGAAGCGGGTCGATGCGAAGAAAGGACGATGGGTCCAGGAACTACAGCTGGGCTTATCGAACAACACCACAAAAGGCAACGGGCTACACACCTTTCCTTCTAGCCTATGGTACCGAAGCGGTTCTACCTACTCAATTTGAAGTACCAACACGCGACCCCAACCTCCCAGACGAAGATAATGAGTTTGAACTTGGATGCAATACGTTATGAATCGATGAAACTAGAGACCGAGCCATCGCAAACCTCGGCCGATACCATTCTCTCTAGAAGTCATACAACAAAAGAGTTCGACCACGCAATTTTAATATTGGAGATTTGGTACTTCGGCGAGTCACACCCTCTTCGAAGCCTCACAATGCCGGCAAGCTAGCCGAATCCTGGGAAGGACCTTATGTCGTGTATGAAAAAACCGACAAAGGTTCCTATTATCTAAAGACAGAAGCGGAAGAGCCTCTACCCAATCCTTGGAACACCATGCAGTTAGTCTCATACAACAGGCCACGACCTCCACCTTGTTCAACTGATGTAAATACAGTATAATCAATGAACATATTTTTTATCCTCTGAACTCCATGACCTATTTTCCAGTGAATTTATAGGCCAAACCTAAGTATCATGTCAACCCTTCGACCAGACTGATACTTGGGGGCGACCTCGAAGTTTTTCAAGTCTCCAAATTCGAGCAAACTCGAGGGGCATGAATGGTCGACAGACCAGACCCTCGAGAATGCATTGGGGGCGACCACATTATGCTTCGCTTAGGCTCAATCCGTGGACAGACGTGGGGGCAACCTTCAAAGTCCAATGAATTCTTGGCCTAACCTTGGTATCATGTTTATCCCTCGACTAAAGTGATATTCGAGGACGACCTCGAAGCTCCTCAAGGTTCTAATTCAAACCCTGTTACAAACATTCTATACTTCCAACATACACAAATTCAAGTATACAGGAATATCAGCAATTCAGCTACAGGTACGACACCCCAGTACAATATATATCAACTCAAGTTCATTACACTAGAGCAATTCAAATCAATCACAAACAGATAGTCCTAGCTCAAATAAGTTACAAAGTGTTCAAATCCCAACCATTACTTCAAATATTCCAACACCACAACAAGATAAGAGAAAAGGGTTCGCTACAGTAAGAAAATAGCTATAACACCTCATACAGGAGTGACCACATCACCTCCTCCCATAAGTTCTTCCACAACAACACCTCCATCAACTACGGACACCCCTATCAACTACCACAACAGCAGCAACATCTTCGAACACAGGAACTTCCACGCCATCTCCAGGAAGAGGATCCACTTCCACCCATTCCGATCGTACACCACCATCGACAGCAGGCCCTCCGGGCGTAGGAAAGGGTTTGAGGGTTATGGGATCATACCCCAAACTCTCGATAAAGATCTTCAAATTCGTGAATGTCTGGCACTCATCATCGAATTGCTTCTGGAAGGTTTCCCTTTGTTCTTCCATTTCTTTACCCTTCTCAACAAGCTTCAACTCCAATACCTTCCGCATTTGAGCATGGTTGTTACGCTGAGCTTCGAGCTCCCTCGCACAATCAGCTCTGATATTCAACTGTTCTCGCTTTAGCGTGTTAACCTCGGACACCTGAGACATCTCGGTCCCTCGAGCAAGCTCCAGATTTTCAACCGCCTGTTTCAGTTGCCTCATTGCTACCCTCTGGGCCTTGATAAAAGCTTGAGACCAAGCATGCGCCTGCTAGAATACTTGAACCATCAGTACTTCTCGACGCATGATAAATTTTAGCAAAATTTTAAAATCTCAGAAAACAGTTACCTTATGCAGAGCCTTATTCATCTGCTTTCCAGCCTCTTCTGGGTCATTTCCACAGAGTGTCGCCATCAATGCGGCCGTGGCTCGAGCCTGCTCCTCTAGCTCGATTTCCTGCCGCGCTTCGTCTGTCTCTTCCATATCATCATCCCCTAGCTCTCTACGCCTCTTACGTTGAATAGTTTTCGGCTGTTGGACTTTCGAAGGTTCGGAAACGACCCTGCTATTACCTTTGTCACCCTACTTCGACGCCTCATGAACTACTTCGGGCACTAGTGTTGTTTGCTACCCCTTTGGAACATAATTTACTTTCCGAGTCAATCTCACTTTTTCCATTTCTTCGACCCCTCTCGAAAAACCTTTTTCTCCCCTCTTCTTCGCTGACCTAGACAAGACTGGAACATTTTAAAGTAATGAATTTGTCCTCTTCTGCCTCTTCCTTTTGATACCTAGCTTCCTGAATACCCGGTTTATCCACTCCTCGTCAAAGTCAATAAGTTCGTCAATGTACCTCCCCGGACTCGTTAAAGTTCGGTTACCAGGTTCTGCAAAACAGACAAAAACATGTTCACCAATCTATTCGATCAATATTTCAAAAACCAACCTTCGACCGTCAACTTACTTGGATTGTAGACCTTATGCTACATCTTATAAACGTCCTCCCCTTCGGCATTCTCATAATTACCTCACACCACAACCAAGTCTTTATCCCACCCTCGACCCGTCGAGCACAAATCAAATAGCCATCACTTATTGCATGACATTGGATGTGGTACGTGTCCACCTTGTTGGTTTTCCTCGAGTAGAACGATACAATATCGAACCACTCAATCAAACCCCTCTTCTCATGTCTCAGTTCTACATTCATACCCTCTACCACCCTCATCATTTCATAGAAGTTACCATTCATCTAGCACGGCGCAACTTCCCAGAAGTTCAATACCTCCTTCACCAGCCTTCGAAGGGCTCGTTGCATCCCTAGCCGAATCTGGCCTCTAAATGTCATGAAACCCTCTCGAGGGGTAGCCTTGAACGTATGCGCAGACCCTACTGCATATAATATCACCCCTACCTTCGACAACTCCAGCTTAGCCATAAATCGATCAAGTCTCAACTTCTCTTGAGCCGAGACTGACCCCCCAGCTCCCCTCGAACCAGTCGAACTCTCACTATTATCACTCTGTTCCCCCTCTTCTCTTTCATCCCCCGAAGGCTCGACACCACCTTCGTATCCCCTTCTCTCTCCTCCATCCATCTCTTCTCCACCCCTCTCCCCGGTCACTCGAGCCTTACAACGTTTACCTCAAAGCCCCACCTTCTGGTACTACCACAGCCAGAGGGACATCTGTTGCAACGTCTAACACCTCTACGTCGCTGCTCTTACCCCTTAAGCCACGACCAAATACACTCGGCTCATTTACGCAACCTTTTTGTCTCTCAGCCTCAGCCTCGAAGATTGACAGGTACGCATTATACCCTACAGAAGAAGAGGCACGCAATTAGATCGATATATTCAATTATTACGTTTCGATAACTTATTTTGATCTACTCTCTCCAACTCACCCAACCCATAGTCGAATGTTCGATTACAACTCTGGTAACCACCTAAATATCTCTCATTTCCTACTGGGCCAAATCTCCAACCACTTGGATTACCCTCTTCCTCGGCCAGGCCTTCGCCAACAGAACCTACCCCCCATTACATTTACAGCAGACGAAACTACAAATAACCTATCTACAAAGAAAGTCAGAAGAATACCTGTACGACTGATTAAGGCAGCAACAACGGCGGTCCTTTTCTCTCCTCTCCAACAAGCCCTACCTCAACAATGGAGTATGTTTTCCGCCTCTCTGTTTTTCTTTGTGACTGAATAATTAAGAACAATAATTTCTTTCTCCCTCTATATATACCTCCTCAAAATAATAAAAAACCGCCTCGATTTCTAACACTGCCATCATTACCACTCTGCCACTCCCCCTACTTTTCGGCTGAGTTGTGTTTTGACGCCTTTACCCTCAACTACTCCCATGTGCGCATCCCACGCCCACATTTAACAATCTTATATTAACCAAGCTGAACCTTCTGATACCCTGCCCAAAGCTGTCAAGTCAACCTTATACGTCATGTCAATCTTTTTCCCATAACCCAAGGAAACACTATGATAACCTGTAGGGCACTCTGCCCTAGGAACAGTACCACTTTTGACATGTCAGCTGTTTTGGCTGTCAGATTTTGCAGTCGAAGCCCATCTACCTTCGACACAAAGAAATTTCCAAACCGCCCCTGATCCCGCCTACGAATCATCGTCTACACTTTACGCCGAACATTCGTCTACACATACCTGATATTCGATATGTCGGCCTAAATTTATTGGTTATTCAATTTTATCTCAGTTGCTTACAGTTTTCTAATAATCATTCCTACAAGCTCGACATTCGAGAAATTGCTACCGCGCCTAAATTACCATCATCTACTGTGTTTGTCATACTTACACACAAACAGTTCAATATCACAACTCGACAATTGTTTCAATACATTCTATTTCATTCGAGCATCTGTCCTTACACCAATTCAAAAAAAAATAACAAAAACAAACATCATCAACAGACGACTAAAAACCTTCTTGACCATCAACATCCTACGCCTGTACTTTTACCATAACCAAGAAGCCCCTTTTTGCAGACAAGGCAATTCTTGCAGAGCCCAGCCTCTTCGTCATCAACTCGGTCTTGTTCACTTATCAGATTTTCGACCATATATTGAAAGAAGTAGAACCGGTTACTGGCAAGTGGATTCATCTATTGCAACACCCTCCACCAGTGAGCATAGGGTATCCCAAAAATTGGCTCCTCTGGCTCTAGTTCGACCAAGTCAGGCATAACCCAGTCTAACTCATGGTCCCCAAAGAACTTCTCAATCAGCTCATGCGTCTTATCCTCTATCCGACGCTCCCTGGCTTCCATTCTCTTTTGATATCTTGTATTAGTAGTGTCCATAATCCGACTAGTAGGGGAAGAAGATACAAACATTTTACTCAGGGAAGACGGTGCAGATGTTTGAAGCTCTCCTAACACCCCCTACTTATACGTGAAGGCAGATGCATTTAATCCCTCCTTAACCACAACCCGCATTAATCACAGTCTTTAATTACCTTCCTCGGAATTGCAACAGTCAAACTTCTTAACTTCCCAGACTCAACTATTTTCTCAGCACGCGCACTCTATACCAATTTCCGAAGTCTTGCAGCCGACAGATCTTTATCCTCGACCACCTTTTTTGCTCGAACCATCGACACCTCTCTATATTTTGTCACAACATTTTCTACATGTACAAAGTGCTTCGAAAATTCGGGGTCACTTATTCATTAAAAGGTCGAATGTTAACTTATATCTTTGGTTACTATCTCTACTCTTTACCCTTTGTTCGAAGGTGGAGTCTCAAATCTACGCCTACATACTATTCGTCTACAACACTTGTCAGATACACAACACATTGTTTCATTGAACTACTGTTTCATTCTTCATTCCAATACTTAGACAATACAAAAAAAAAAAAACATACAGAAACCAGCAAAATAGAAAAACAACACCACCACATTTGCGAAGAACCCCCCTATTTACAGACGGGACAGTTCTTCTTGCACAGCCCTGGTTCCTCTTCCAGCAACTGGTCCTCCTTATCCACTATCTGCTCGGCCAAGCTCTGTAGGAAGTAGTACAGTAGGAAGTAGTACAGGTTGTCGGCCGTTGGGAACGTCCACTGCAGCCAACCAGTATGCATAGACTGCCCATTGATCGGCTCCTCGAGCTCTAGCTCGACTAGGTCTGGCATGATCCAGTCCAGCCCTTCGTCGCCAAAAACTTCAACTTTAGCTCCGCCGTCTTTCGTCCTATTCGACGATCCCGTTTAGCCATCTTCCTCTGGTGTCGGGTGTTCGGTGTGGTCTCCATGCTGTGTGTTCTTAACGAATATGAAGTAGAAGCAGAAGAAGACTATGGTGCATTACCTCCTGATAACACCTACTTTATACCATTATTAAGGGTATTTATTACCCCGTAATCACCAATCAAATTTAATTACCTACCTTAATTACCTCCCTCGGAACTGCCACATTCAACAGTCAACCCTTCAACTTCCAACACCTAACTACTTTTCTCAACACGCGCCCTCTACACCAATTTTCGAGGCCCCTGCTGAGAGGGGGCGAATGTAGTAGCCTACTCGCAGCCTTCTAGCTCCAATCGAACACTTGAAGGCTTCATCAAAGCCTACTTAAAGACCTGAAGCCCTGTAAGACGATAGTTGTGTCCACGAAGCCTTCCGAGACTAATCGAACACTCGAAGGAACCATCGAAGACAACCATTGTAGGCGAAGATAGATGAAGCAGCGCATGAGATACGCATCAGAACCAGAAATACTTCGACCATGGTCGTACATGGTCGAAGGGAAACATGTCAGGTGGCCAGCTCACCAGACCAGACAGAACAGTGAAGCACGCCGCTCGACAACTGCGGTGCTAGATCCAACAACTACATTGTCATAACCAACAGCTACAGTGTCAGTGTCAGGAATAGCAACTACAGTGTCTGACTCGACAATTACAGCGCCAGAACCGACTCCGAGTACAAGTCAGTTGTCCCCGGAGGATACACATGTAACTTAACCTCCCATAATGACTCAGCCCTTCCTATGTTCTATAAATAGGAGAGAGGAGGAACTATGAAGAGGTTAGAAAATCTCTCCCAACAGATCCTACAAGATAACCTTCGAATACCCTGTAATCACCCAGTTCTCGATACTTCGACTACTCTCCATATATAACATAACTCTTAAAAATCCTCACCAGAGGTCGTGGAGTGACCCATTCTAGGCCTCCACGCAAGTGTATTGTCAGTATATTAGGTCTAATTATTATTGATTGTATGCTTGAATCCCCCTGGTCGAAGATAAAACTCATAGTGTAAGAGTCAACTTCCCCTCTCGCGGAGTTAGGCCCTACACACTCGGCTTTTCTCTGCCAATGAAGTTGAGGCCATAACAACCATTCCTTTGGCTACTCATGTTAATTCTAATATGACTAAATGGATTCCTGAGTCGAACTCCAGGTTTATTATTAAATTACAATGTTTTATCAACTTTTGATTCCTCTTATGTTTCTTTTCCCCCTAAACATTGGGTAAAACTGATTTGGAAATTGATTCTTCCTTTTCGATGTCAACTCTTTGTTTGGAAGATCTTTATGAATCTTATACCTGTAATGGATAGACTTTTTAAAAACCACATTGTTACTGATAATATCTGCCCTATTTGCCAGCAATAGGTTGAAACTTTAACTCATGCATTATTTCAATGTCCTTGGGTAGCTGTTTTTGGTTCTCTACTAGTTTTACACTACAGACTCAAACTCCTTTTAATTTTTTTAGAGTTATTAGACAACTTTATACTTCTGCTTCTAACAATAAAGATGTTCTATATTCTTTATCCATTTTCTTTACAATGCTTGATGAAATTTGGCAGGCTCGTAATAATAAGGTTTTTAGTCATATTCAACCTTCCTCTTTTAATATTTCTTCTCAAGCTCTGAATACTGCTTCTCTTCTTTCCAAACCTCCTCCCCTTTCTTCTTATTATCTTTCTCTGCACAATGATAGTTGGCTGCATCCCCTTAAAAACAGATCAAGCTTTCTTCTTATGATAGGTGCAACTTTCTCTCCTTCTCAAGCAGGTTTAGGTTTTGTGTTACTTGATTGTTTCAATAATCCACTTTGTGCAGGATACAATGGATCTAGAGCAAGATCTCCTGAGGAAGCGGAAGGACAAGGATGAACTTGGGCCCTCTCAAGGGTGAGGGATGTAGTGGGTTTGCAAGATATTTTGGTCGCTGCGAATTATCAAAAGTTGATCCTGTATATGCAAAATAAGAATACTGGAATATCATAAAGTGTTGCGCAGTATCTAGATTCTTGCTTCCCTGTTCTATTGTCTATGAAGTTTGTTTTTATTCCTAGACAGTTGAACTTTATAGCCTAAGAGTTAGCATCTCTGGGTTTATCTGGGTCTGTAATATTTAACTATCCTACTATGCCTGACTGGATTGTCTAATCCGTCAAACTCTTGTATATGTAACTGCTTGTGTTATGCTATGCTTTGCTTTTCTTGAAAAAAAAAAAACCTTCATGGTTTCTATTAATGTAATCTGTTCTAGTTTTGCCGAAAGCTTGCTCCAATAGACCATAGGCGTTGCAATCGAAGGACTTATCAAATAAACTAAATCAATTTATCTCCCCGGCCTACTACATCAATACATTTCCTTCTTCATCTCCAACCCCGTCCGCCGTCCATTCCTTCCTGCACAAACTCTGCAATGTAATCGCTAACTTACATTCTTTTATTTATTCAATATTATGAGACTGAAAAATCCTTATGAAAAGAGAAACAACTGAAGATCAACATCAACCGACAGATAAGGATCCTTTGATGCTTCATACCATGATGTACCACAAAGTTGTACTCCAACTATCAAATCCTTAGTACCCAATCTCTCATAAATCGATAACAAAACATCTCTATCCAAGTCCTCCATGGTCTAACTTCCTAAGTACCATTTTCTCTCTTCTTCCTCTCATCATCTCCTCTTAATCGCCTCTTCTTCTCGACTTCCATGACAACCGCATATCTCAAATTCCGCATTTTTTCTTTTCTTCCCAAATGAAGCAAACCCATGGAGGTTATCGCGAAGATTTGCAATCCCCTTTGGAGACCCCTCTATATGTCTGGAGAGAGATCCATGGAGAATTTGAGGCATGTGGAGCGGAGCAGAAGATTTACCCTCTCTCAGGTATTGAACATATAAAGGTCATTGGTGATTTACCATTTACTTGAACAAAAGTGCCTTCTCTTCTGGAACTTTTCAATCTTTCAATGGGTATTGCAGTGAAAACACAGGATGTGTATGTTACTGCTCATACGCAGTGTCTAGCAAAAATCAAGTTTGACATTAGGCTCACAAATGCAGATGAAGTCACTAGAGATTCTTTTCTAAAAAGTTTCCAATCACAGAATGATGCCTCTACTAAATATCTCATCACTCAGCATTTAGGGAGCATCAGCTGGCTATGAAGGAAGGAGAATCACAATTAAGGGAGTAAGAGAAGATACCAGAACAATCCATGGAATCTCTATGTGAGATGCAATTGCTTTCAGTGGGCAAAATGTTTGAGAAAAGGGGACTCAGAGGTATCCCAAAAAGAAATGAAATTTCTTGAGCAATTACTGTTGGCTAAGGCAGCAGAAGAAAAGGCAAATAAAAAACCAAGGGGGGTGACTACAAAAACTGATATGGTAGATGAGGTGACAGGAGAAGAGAGAGCATTGTATCAATAAATTATCAACTCCCAGACTGAGAGAGCCCTGAACAAAACCAGGAACAATGGAGGGCATTAGACTGAAGATAATGAGGCAAGAAAGTGTACCACCTTGGACAATACAGAAGAGGAAAGAGCTCACCAGAATGGGGGAGATTCTAATGAGCATAATAACTCTTCAACTAAGAAGGAAGGTACAACCCTTAATTGGGCTCCTTACATAACAGCTCCTCCCGAATTTAAAGGTATGAAGGACTTAAATTATGTTGAACCTGTTTTGTCAAATGGAAAAAAGGTCATGAAGATTAACTCATCAGATTTTTCTAAGAGAACAATTACAGAGAATAACTTGCTAGTGGGACACTTCATAGGGGGTAAATTTGCTTTTAACTTCATTAAGGACAACCTCACCAACATATGGGATCTCAAAGGGGAGTTAACCATGACTACCAAAACCTAAGCTATTATTTCCTCAAACTTTCTAATGCGGAGGACAAAGAAAAAGCTCTAAGCTCCACGTGCTAGTAGGGTGTTCTATATAACAGAATGGAGATCATTCATAGAGTATAAACCTAAAGAAACCACCACCCTACCTCTACGGGATATGTTCTACAATGTGCATAATTAGCGCTGGAACAAGGAGGGTCTGGGATAGTTAGTTTGGTGGGCACCATTATATACAGACAAAGTAACAAAAAAGAGGAGCAGATCCTTGATGTCCTTGATGAGCTGCAAGATCATGGTGTTGATCGAGGTTGATGAAAAATATAATATCAAGGTTGGGGTTGAAATACAAATGGATTCCACCTAAATGCAATGGATGTAAGGTGTTTGGGCATCATGACAATCGATGCCCCCCTTCAACCCACTGAGAGGCAACCTAAAGTGAACCTCTAGGAGCCTAAGAGTAATGTGAACAACAAAAGGACAAGCCTGTTATACTTGGTGAGGATCTGAGATCCCCTTTTTACAACAAATATATGAACAAACCAAAAAAAAAAATATTATGATGGGGTATTATAGCATCCTCCTCCAAACCTTTTCAGTGATTTACAACCTTATGATTGAGGAAGTGAGGCAGCAAAATACCAGAACGAACATGCCCTTCCAGTTTCACTTGAGGTTGAGAGACCAAACTTTACTTGTTTTACTTTTTCTGCAGGTGATTACAAGTTCTCCCCTGTTATAGGTATACATGAGTGTCCCACTTTGTATTCTATCACAGTGGACTACTTGTTGCTAATATTGGTGGAACATTTTTACTTCCTCTTGGGACAGGTTCCCAAGAGAGCCTTGAAGAGAAGAAAGGGAGAGAGTGGTGACACAACTTGCAAGGCCACTTTGGCAACTGTTATTATGCTAAGATGCTAAGAGCATCTCCAAGAAGGCTTGATTTTTTCAAGCATTTGGGAGATCTCTTCCAACAAGGCTTAATGCTTGAATTGTATTTGAAGCATGGGATGCATAAGCCTTATGAGCCCCATGGTTTAAAACAAAGAATGGGGCACATAATACTTATGCGCCTGACGAGCTCTTTCTTTTTTAAAAGTACATCAGATGCATAAGCATTAGGTGCCCACCCTTTTCGGGCGCAAAAGGCTTATGCGCCTGAGAATGAAAATTTTAGGGCGCATAAACCTTATGCGCCCCACGGTGAACTCAGAACTCAAACAACAGGCTTGAATTAGCCTGATGCTTGAAACTCAAGTATTTAGGCAATTATTGGAGGCCCCAAACTCAAAATCATACGTGGCAAGTGTTTTTTCAAGCATTGGGGCAACTACTGATGATGCTCTAAAGAAGTGGATTTTAGCTCACTACTACAAACTTATGATATATGCCATGGAAATCATGTGTTGCTATTCACTGAATGAAAGAGATTGTGAGGATTACTAACACTTACTTTGTTGAATGTATGGCAGGTAATAACAAATTCTCCCTTGGTATAACTATACATTAGTGTTCCACTATGTATCCTGTCACAAGGGACAATTTGATATTGAGCATAGTGGAGTATTTCTTCAACCACCGCCTAAGACAGTTTACCAGAGGCAAAATGATAGAGCAGTTGAGCCGTCCCATTTACAATGTTCAATGAAAAAGAATGAGTTAAAGACCAATAATAGGGAACTCGACTTTTAGCTTCGTCTTTCCTAATCACCTCTTTGTTAACCCTATTTACCCCAATCAATTCCATTTCTCAACTATCCATGTCCTAAAACTAATCAATAATAAAAGTATATAATTTAAGAACAATAAAGTTTGATCAAATTCAATCATCTCTAAAAGTAATCAATGATTTAATTCCTTCATTTCATCATATAAATTACATAAGAAATAGAAACTAAACTCATTGAATAAAAATGGTAAAACATATACAAGTAGAGGGATTAAGTGCCATACCTATCCACGACCTAGAGGGATCCTCTACTTCAGAGTCAGACCGGAACTTAATCGAATTCCAAGCTCCGCGACTCCGCGCGACGATGAACTCGGTAAGTTGAGAAGATGGAAGAGGTTTTCCAAAAGAGAACAACTGAAGATCAATATCAACCCACAAACAAGGACCCTTTGATGTTTGATACCATGATGTACAACACAATGGTGCTCCAACTATCAAATCCTTAGTACCTAATCTCTCATAAATCAACACCAAAACATCTCTCTTCAAATTCTCTCATTGTCTAACTTCAAGTACTTGTTTTTTTTGGCTAGTTAGATCTGACTAAAATAGACAAATACTAAAATACTCTTCTCAATTTATAAGCAAAAACCCCCACCTATTCATCACCACCACCACCACCCCTCTGTCACCAACGCCAACACCACATATACATACCAAACACAAATACAATAGAAAATAACATGTATATATAGCAAATACAAATACATAAAAAAATAATTTGTATATATAGTAAACGCAAATACATAGGAAAGATACATATATATATATATATATATATATATAACACAAATACATAGGAAAGAACCCGTATATATAACAAACACAAATACATAGGAAATAATATGTATATATAGCAAACACAAATACATAGAAAAGAACTTGTATATATTGAATACATTGGTTCCTAACATTGACACAAATAGGAATGTTCTCAAGTTTGCTTGCATCTGTAGATGTATAAGGACTCCATTTTTGAACAACAAAATACCTTCCAGCTATATGCCATGGTCCACCTTCAACAACTTTGTCATTCTCTTGCTCATCTCCAAATCTAAAGTTATATATTGAGTTCTTCATAGACATTGTGATAGTACCTTTGATCCCCCATAGCTCCCTTATTTTATCTCTAACCAAGTAAAATGGCAGATTTGCTCCAACAAAGTACCCCATCAGATGAACATAACCTGCAGATGGGCATAACAGTTCTGGACAGATTCTATACAAGCTTTTGTAAAATAATGGACATAACACCAAAGTAAATAGATGGACACAAAAGATAGCATAACAGACCTCTTCTTTAAGTATCCAAATACTAGATTCTGATGGAACATATCTTCAAAGATGTAAATGCAAAGATTCCCAAATCAGTCATAAATCACAATATATAAATGCAAAGATTCTCAAGCTGGCTGTTAAGCATGAGATCCCTAAGGTCCATCTTTATACAGATTCCCAAGTTGTTGTGATATAGGAGCTTCTCTTTGATAGAATCCAATTCCACATAATCCATTCCCACATTAGAACTTAAGTGTATAAATGCAAAGATGTGATATAGGTAGATATAAACAGATAACTACTTGCAAATTACTGAAAATAGATGGACAGGTGTTTGGTTTATGCAGATTTTGTACAGTTTTTGCAGATTCTGTACAGTTTCTGCATATGCTTGTCATTGGGTTTGTAACTGATAACTGTTATTTGTCATTGGGTTTGTAATGCCAAGTATAAACTGTAATAACAGTTAAGCAATTTCTGCAAAAGCAGTTACAGTTTCTGCAGATAACAGTTATCAGTTTATACAAATAACAGTTAGGCATCTATCCATTAACAGTTATACAAAACCAGTAATAACAGCTTCAATAAGCATCTATCCATAACAGGTATAGGTAATAAGCATCTATCGATAATGGTTGTTCTATGCTGCCCCTCTCCACCTTTCAACGTAGCCTTGTAGTCATCTACTTTATCAATTAGCCTACTACTTGCTCTTTGTCTTTTCATTTTCTCCACTTTATTTATTTTCTTCTTCACATTCATCCTCTGTGTTTTAATAAGTGCAGGGTTAGAATACACCAGCCTAAGAGATACAATTTTAGATTATGGGGATTGTATAGAGTCCACAGTTGTAGTGGCTTATTCCGCATCTCGAACTTATGCTTCATCTTCAAACTACGTACGAGCTTTCGACCTCAACAACAGATCACGTGGCACAATCATAAATAAGACAACAACGTCAGGAAACACATACAACACAACTTTCTCAACCAACACCACTCATCCCTTATGCTACTCGTGCTATTGCTTGAGAGCCGTCTTGTAATAGCTTATTTCGTATCACGGACTCAAAGCCTCATCCTCGACCTCATCAGGATACAGGAAATACTACTAAAATCATATTCAATATTCCTTAGTTCGTGTCATCTCTTTCGACCTCCACATTAACAGTTCGATTTATGCAAGTGTACAGTTATCAATAGAGCCGTTGTACAATAACAGAGGTCAGAACGTTACACTATCTGGTCAAAGAATATCTTACATACACTTTGTAACGTCCACCATTAAGAATATTAATGGTCATCAAATGGTCATATTATAAGGCCTATAAATAGAACCAGAGAACTACAGATTATGGGGAGGCAATTCTATTTAGAATAATCCCTACTCCGAAACTCCATATACTCAGAGTGCTCATTGTAATAGGTTAACAACTTCAATAAGATTATCTTCTTTTTCTCAAAATCTTCAAGAAAGGTCGTGGTTTTTAACCTGTTCAAAGATTTTCTACGCTAAATTATCTTTTAGATTATTGTTTACTATTTTTGAGCTTTCTAGACACATTTGGTGTAAAGGCTAATCCGAATCTCAGAATTAGGCCATTACATTTAGTGCCGTCTGTGGGAATGAAGTTTTCAAACCCATTGTCTCAAAAACTGCTGATCATCTCCTTTCAGAATGTCACCTCCAGGTCAGAGCACGTCAATAGTTTAAGCAGAAGAAAATGCCGTGCTAGGAGATCTGAGGGCCACCTTAAATTCTGAAATAGAAAGACCTATTTCAATGGAGCAACAGTTGGCGAGTGTACATGACGCACTGAAGGTTCTACAAGGTCAGCATGTTGCTGCCCAGAAGAACAAAGTCGTGCAACCTGAAGGCTCGCGAATTTCTGTTCATGACAGAATAAAACCTCATCCGAAAGGTAATCACATAGGAGGTACACTTCGATCTAACCATCATCAACAGGAAATGAAACCCATCCCAATTCAGGAGGCCTACCAGGAAGTAGATGGCGGCCCAACGGAAGTCAGACAGATTTAAAATCTACCTAGAAGAGTTCTACTCCCACAACAAAGAACATCTAAGTAAAGGGAGCAGTGACCATAATCTTGGAGAAGGACGTGTCACCCGCCCGATAACCGTAGCTCAATAATACATAACTCAGGAACATGTCGAGAGACGAATCAAAGAAATGCTTGAAGCTCAGACCCCAACTAAAGAAATCCATAACAGATTATAGAAAAGCCCGATCGCACAAGAGCTATTAGATGAGGAAGTCCCCACCGGATTCCATACACTGAAGATCCGCAAATACAAAGGAATAGATCCAGTGGAGCACGTCCAAGAATTCTAGGATGCCTTAGTCCTATATTTTATGTCCAATCACATTCTTTACCGACTCTTCCTTACCAGCTCGTCCGGAGAACCTCTGCGATGGTTCTACACACTACCTGAAAGATTTATCACAACTTTTGAATATTTGCGATAACTCTTCGTCAAGAATTACACGTACAATAGAGAAAAATAAGAGAATTTATACTCCCTTGTTAGCCTTAAGCAGATGTCAGGTGAGAAGCTCGAGACGTTCACTAAGAAGTTCTTGGAGTTAGCTTGAAAAGTATATCAGCTCAACCGGAAGATTATTATTTCGGCTTTCACCAATACACTACTTATTAATGAAAGGGCGAAGGAATACCTCGTTCTCAACAAATCAACAACTCTGGAAGACATGATTAAAAAAGTCAACGGTTATATCGACCTGGAAAGAATGGTGTCTGACAGACAAAAACCCTAGAAGTTAACATTAACAGCTAGAGATCAGTCAGCCGCCCAGGACTTTAATCGTACTGCCGATCAGGGAGGAGACAGGAAATAAACAAAATTTAACGACGAACGACCTCGAAAGGGGAATAACTTGTCCAAACCCTGCCTTTCCAAGATGAATGTGACCATAGCCAGCATTTATCTTATACTTTAGAAGGATCAGTTTTTCCGCAATGCACAATATCTCAAACCCATTGAGAATAATCCATATTGTATTCATCACAAGGTCAGACATCATGAAACAAAATACTGCTTTACCTTACAGCGGCTGTTAGAGTATATCTTTGTTGATGGATGAATGCATGAGTACATTGTAAACGTCAAAAGCTACAAGAATGGGAGTTACAAACTTACTACAGACGTCGTATAAACCAAAGAGCCAGGAAGAGAGAAATACTTATACCATATGTCGCTCTGCCACTTCGTTGAGACTCATATCGTCAACCAATCGAATAGAACTAAGAGACGATGGGTCAACCAATATCACGACCTGTCCATGAAAGACAAAAAAGCTCATTTACTTCCCATTTCTAACTCTCAACGAACAAGAATTTCTTTCGACGACTGTGATGTTCGTCATATCAACTATCCTCACCATGATGTTTTGGTAATCATGCTAAAAATGCAAAATATGGTGCGTCACACGATGATAATAGATACTGGGAGTACTATTGAATTACTTTTTCAAAGCACAATTTATCAGATGGGACTGGCCGACAAAGTACAGCGCAGTGACATTGATTGATATATGTGTATTCAACGGATCTAAAGAAGAACTTGTAGGAAATATTATACTTCCTATCACACCAGGACCTGTGACACTCGACGTTGTCTTTTATGTTATCAATACAAAATCCCATTATTTGGGGATAATGGGGCGCTGCTGGTTACACAATATGCGAGTTATTCAATCTACCTATCATTTGGCGCTGCAATTTAAGTTGAATGGCAACGTATACGAGATCAAAGGAAATCAGAAGCTCCCTCGAGCATGTGAAAATTTTGTTGTCATCGTTCCAGAATCCTCAGAACCACAACTCGCATAGTAATTACAGAAAATAACAGGAAAAGTTACAAAAAACTATACAGTAAACTCTACAGAAAACCATCTGCCAAATGCAGAAACAACAGAGTACATCGAAATCAGTGGTAAAAAGTGAGGAACATACATTGGCACTCTTTTGCCAACAACAGAACGAGATATCCACATTCAGTTTCTTAAAGACAACAACGATGTATTCGCTTGGACATTTCACGAAATACCGGGTATTGATCCTAATCTAGCTTGCCACAAACTCAATTTAAAGGATAAAGTTGAAGTTGTCAAACAGAAGTAAAGGACCTTAGCACCGAGACTCTGAGAAGAAGTAAATATAGAGATCGACAAACTCATCAAAGCTGGCTTTATCAGAAAGTCTAATTACCCAGAATGGATCTCGAACATTATGGCAGTCCCAAAGAAGAACGGCAAGATCAGAGTGTGCGTGGATTTTACGGACCTCAACAAACATACTCCAAATGATAGTTTTCCACTTCTTATCATAAACCATCTGCTCGATTCTACGGTGGGACACAAACTCCTATCCATGATGGATGCCGTATCAGGATTAAATCGGATACCTATGCTACCTGATGACCAAGGGAAGATAACTTTCATTATATAACATGGCTTATACTGTTATAAGGTCATGCCTTTCAGTCTCAAGAATCCTGGAGCCACTTATCAACGGTTGATGACACAAATGTTCAAAGATTACCACAGAAAAACGATAGAAGTCTACATTGATGATATGTTCTGTAAAAGCCTTAAAAAGGATAACCATACTACATACTTACGCACTACTTTTGAAATTCTCCATTTCTACAATGATGCTCAACCATGAAAAGTGCCAGTTCGGGGTCCAGTCAGGAAAATTCTTGGGAGATTTAATCAATAAGAAAGGTATAGAAGCTGATCGAGATTGTATTAACATTTTACTGACTATGCCTTCGCCGAAAGATAAGAAAGACGTACAGAAGTTAGCAGGCAAGATCGCCATAATAAATTGTTTTGTTTTGAAGTCTTCATATCAATGTCGATGGTTGTTCAACCTTTTACGTGAAGGGACAACAAAACAGAAGTCTAAAAAGGATATTGAGATCGAGTGGACAACATAGTGTGAAGCAGCATTTCAGGTGCTCAAACTTTACTTGGGATCACCTCCAGTGATGAGTACACCTAACGAAGGGGAAGAACTCACAATATATCTTATGGTTACTAAAGAATCTTTATGTTCCGTCCTCATTCGACTTGATGGGAAGACAAAAAACCTTGTCTATTTTATCGGTAAGACTCTCACTCCTACAGAGTCCCAGTGTACCAAGATCGAGAAATTGCTCTTAGCTCTCGTGTACACATCACAAAAGTTGAGACAATATTTTGAAGCACACTCGGTTCTAGTGGTGACAAATTACCCTTTACGAGAGATCTTATCCAAACGGGAAAAGTCCAGACGAGTACAAACATGGTCGGTCACTCTTGGCGAACATAATATTCGTTTTGAACCATGATACTCTGAAAAAGGTCAAGCAATAACATATTTCCTCACAGATTTCCCGGTAGAAGATCCTGACTGGAAAGAAGACAATACGGACAATAATGAGGAACACTTCGAAGAAAAGTCAGACTGGATAACTCAAAAGGGATGGCGTCTTTTAACTGATAGATCTTTTGGACCTGCAGGATCAGGTATCGGAATTGTACTTATCACACCTTCCAATGACAGGATTGAGAAAGTAGTCAGGCTCAATTTTGAATCAACCAACAATGAGGCCAAGTATGAAGCAATAATTTATGGTCTAGATATGGCTCTAGAGATTGGAGTCTTCGAGTTATCTGTCTACATAGACTCATTACTCATTGTGAACCATTATACATAAAAGTTCTAGAAGAACGAAAAAAATAGTCGACTACGCAGCAGCGATAGCCGACAGAATAAACAGATTCAAAAGAATTACTATCGAACATTCAGGGAAAATTTGACTCGTACAGTCCTACTTGCAGACTGAATATTTGCATTTAGTCCCCTAGTTGTTTAAATATGTAGTTTTGGTCCCCAAATTGCCTCTGACCACCGGTCAACCTTCGTTAAGCTCAAATTTTAACATGAACTGACTAAACTACCCTCGCGCGAGTTACACGTGAATTTCTCTAGCAAGTGAACAAGTTGTCTTTAGGCCATCTATTCCCCAAAACAATCCCTAACGGTCTTCTCCTTCCCAAATCTCTTTATTTTTTTTAAGTTTTGGTATTGGTTATTTCCTTCCCAAATACCTCTATTAAAGCTCTCTCTCTCTCTCTCTCTCTCTTATTTTTGAGTTTTGGTGTTGGTTTATCTCTGTGTATATGGGAGGTGGAAGTGGAGGTGGAGGTGGAGGTGGTGGTGATGATATGAAAGTAAAATTACTTTATATCTTTTTGTCTCTCTAATTAATCAGGCGTTTTATATAAATTTTGAGAAATCACCATTGAAGCTTAAAGGTAAGAAATGGGGACTAAAGACAAATTACAGGATAATTTGTGTCATATCTGTGATCAAGCTTTTCATGGTATTGGATATCATAAATTGGGACTAACCTATACTAATTTATTGATGATTTATGATTTTTATTGTAGGATGATTTGCGCCCTATCTGTGATTAGTTTTTCATGGTATTGGGGATTGTTCATGGTTATATAGTATGTGCAAGAAGCCAAATTACAGTAGAATAATGCAATTCCATGTTTTTAAATCAATAAAGAACCCTGGTAGAAAGTACTTAAATTGTTAATTCCCTACCTATGGTGTTTTCCAATGGTTAAGTGAAGCCATTGGGCAATCTTCAAATTCACTAAATATGAGTAGCTCCTCTTTCAAAGGTGGTTGCTTTGGTTGTGAGGAAACAGGGCACTGGGGGAGAGAATGTCCTTGGAGGACTGTAGTTTACCTAAAAGGTGCTTGTAGATTCTTGAAATTATGTAAATCTACTGCTCAAAGAAGCAAGGGTAAGAAATTCTTAGTTTGTGAAAATGTTCAATGCAAGCACTTTATGTGGTTAAATGACTATATGCATGAAGAAGAAAAGAAGAATACAGAATTTGAGACTACGACTAATTTGAATGTCAAGGTGACTGACTATGGGATTAGATAAATTTTGCAAAGAGTTTAAAGAAAATCTTCAATGGGATGAGATTGGAAGTGTAGTGGTTAGAGATAGTTTACCATATTAATTAAAATGTTTTATTATTTTTGAAGTTTCTTTTGATACAAGTTATGTGTAACTCTTCTAATGCAAGCTTGTTATGTTTATAGTCTTAATCATTATTGATCCTGTGTGCACACTCTACACATAGCACATACTAACCATTGTCCCCCCTAACAGTTATCCCCTAACAATTATCCCCTAACCATTATCCAACCCCGATTTCTGCATTAGCTGGAGCATCTTCCCCCAATCCAACTCCACCCTCAGTTTTAATATTAGGTTCATCACCACTGAAGTCCATATGTGGGAAATCATCAAGTTCTTCCTTAGGTACTTCACTTGCCCTTGGTTTCTTAACTCTTTAGTGTTCTCTTCACCACTTTGTAAACTATTGTCTTTTCTCTTTGGCTTTGATGCAAGTCTTTTTTTATTTAAGTCACAACTACCTTTTGTTTACCCCTGGCAATAGTCTCATGTTGAAGTGGATCAAACTGTGTACTCTCATGCTATGTAGTCTCAACCTCAACCTCAACCTCAACTTGAGAAGTATGACATATTGGTGGTCCTTCATCTGGTTCTATCATAACTACATTAGGTTGTTGAATTAAAGGTGGGGGTACAACATCTATAGGCATTATATATACATAGAAATGAACATCCCACATACTATCCACACCACTACAATGCCACATCTTATACAAACTTGTATCATCACAAACATCCACTATCTCACCTGCACACAGTGTCTTCACCACTATCCCAGAACCAGGTGAGATAGCTTCATTTATCTCAACAACATCAGACATAATATACCCCAACAGAACTTGATAGTAAAACTGATCTCCATCTATATTTTCTAATATATGCATGTCCCCATCAATGTATAGACGATGTGTGTACCCTGTCTCCCCAGGCTCAGACCATATATATCCCCAATGAATAATAACATTTTTTAGATTATTCCTGTCATTGTAGCATACTCCCAAACACTATATAATTAAGACAAATATCATGGTAACATACCCAAAATACCAAATTTAAAAACACCACTTGTAAAAGTCCCAATTTTTTTAATATACCATAATTGAAGAAAACCAAAACCCTAATTTTATTTTATAATCCAAACCACTTTTAAAAAACCCCAATTTTGTAACCCAAACTTTAATTCTTAACATATGAGATCTACATTGTGATTTGTGATCAAAGGCTTATATTATGATTTACCAATTTTACTTGAGAGAGATCTACCAATTTTACCTATTTAGAAAGAAAGAAAGAGAGAAGGAGGGAGAAAGAGAGACTTACATTGTGATCAAAGGCTGGCGAGATCAGGCTGCATTCTAGTTTTCCAAATTTGTATAGTTACAGAAGATAAGGATTCTTCCAAATTTTCCCTCCAAGACAAATTTGTTTGAAACAGTTTTGGGGAAGAGATGACCGGAAGACAACTTGTTCACCTGCTAGAGAAATTCACGTGCAACTCGCGTGAGGGTAGTTTAGTCAGTTTATATTAAAATTTGAGTTCAACGAAGGTTGACCGGTGGTCACCAAAACTACATATTTAAACAACTAGAGGACAAAATGCAAATATTTAGTCTGCAGGTGGAACTGTAGTCAAATTTTCCTGAACATTTACAGTGCGGAGAAAATTGACATTCAGACTCTCTCGCGTACCTGGTAGGAATACTTGGTACAGAAGCGCGTTATCTAAAGATCGAAGTATTATCCACCCCCAGCATTAACATCATAAGCTCGAATTTTGTCAATACTGGGGGCGTTGAAGTGGACGAGGACGATTGGAAACGACCTTACCTTAAGTATATTGGGACTAAAAACATATTTGACGGCGAACTCTTTACAGATCCCATAGAGAAGAGACGCGTACTTGATAATGTTAAGCGATACATCGTGGACAGCGGTCTCCTTCATAAAATTTCGGTTGCAGGAGCGTACATCGAATGTTTGTCGAACAAAGAAGCTTAAAAGTTCTTACACGAACTCCATAAGGGGACTTGTGGTTCCCATGCAGCGGGACGATCTCTCGCAAATCGAGCTCTTACTCAAGGAGTCTTTTGGCCCAAGATGAAAACTCAAGCCATTGAACTCGTAAGCAAGTGTGATGTCTGCCAAAGACATGTCCCCCAAATTTGAGCTCCATCCTTGGAACTCCATTCCAGCAACGTTGTTTGACCATTTAAAAGATGGGCCCTCGACCTTGTAGGAAAATTTCCCATGGCACTAGGCAAAAGGAAATACTACCTAGTAGTGACAGATTACTTCACAAAATGGGTAGAAGCAGTCCCTCTATGTCGTACACGTAAAGACAAAGTCATCAAATTCATCTGGAAAACTATCATCATCCGATTCGGTTGACCCCATCTCATCAGAATCAACAATGGACCTCAGTTCATTGGCTCCAGTGTCGTTGAATTCCTCAATCAACACAATATCATCCACTCCCCTTCAAATCCATATTACCCTCAAGGAAATGGCCAGGCGGAAATTGCTAATCGAACTATAGTGGATAAGATCAAAAAGTGCTTGACAGAGAAGAAGGGTAATTGGGTCAAAGAACTACCACATGTCCTGTGGTCATATCGCACAATACCTCGGGTATCAACTGGATGCACGTCGTTCTTACTAGCATATGGTACAGAAGCAATCATCCTCACTCTATATCATCACCCAATATGCAACCATACCATGACGGATGAAGAGAATGAGTATCAGTTGGCATGTAACATGAATTGGATCGAGGAAACTAGAGACAGAGCAATCATGAATTTAAGAAGATACCACCAAGCTCTAGCCCGATCTTACAACAAGTACGTTCGTCATAGAGAGTTCGAAATTAAAGATCTTGTCCTACGAGAAATTCCCAAGCACAAAAAGGAAATAAACGCTGGGAAACTGTCCAAAAATTGGGAAGGCCCTTTTATTATTATCGAAAAAAGTGGCCTTGGTTCTTACGATCTTGCCACTGAGCATGGAGATCAAATCCCCAATCTTTTAGAACACGTGAAGATTAAAATTGTATCGCCGATAAAAATTTATCACAGATCGTTTGTTGCTTTGGCCAAACTGATCATCTATTACATTATAGATCGTTTGTTACTTCGGCCAAACTGATCATCTATCACATTACAGATCGTTTGTTGTTTTGGCCAAACTGATCATCTATTACATTGCAGATCGTTTGTTGTTTTAGCCAAAATGATCATTTATTTACATTAAATATCATTTGTTGCTCCGGCCAAACCAATCACCTCTTACGTTACGAATCATTTATGACTTCAACCGAACTGATCTGCCATCTATGCTCCTCTACGTTCGATAACCTCTGGGGACCATCCTGTACAATAAATGTTCGACTAATGCGGTATCGTTGATTTAACGAAAGGTTAATATTAATCATTATTCTAGACATTCCTATTTTCATACATTATATGCGTTAGTATACCTAGCGCACCCTCATAATCGTTACTCACTAGAGCTATCACTCGAGCCATCACCTATATTAGAAGGTCTTGTAACGTCAGGTGCATAATCCGTGTATACCCGTTGACGCATAAACTCTGACATTTTCCCCATAACAATTTTCTTTCCATCTCTAACCATACTCTGCCTTAAACTCCAATTTCGGCTGCCTAGGACCTAGATACTCACACCATATCGCCTCCATGTCACACTGAACACTTTTTCCAACTACAACATAATATACTAGTTTGATTTTTTTTTCGAATCTCTGGAACTCTGATGCAAAGAATGAAATCACTGTTGTCATATCTATCTCATACACGTCACCTTCTTCAGTCTTCACCTGTTTAGACAGAATAGGCCCGCTAAGTTTAGTTTGAGCTTCCTCAGTGAAGTTTTTAAATGATCGTAATGCTTCCCTACTCGTCGTTTCTCATCCAGCACAACAGAATTCTGAGACTCCAGCACTGTCATGAACTCATCCATATGATAAATCAGAGACATTGACCCATCAAGTTTTGCTTCACGATTCTCCCATTCTACCCTTCTTTCATCAAGACCTATCTCCGCTTGTAATAGGTCAGCATCTAACTTCGTATTTACATCACGCAATTTCGTATTCTCATCTAGGTGCTCCAAGGTATTTAACTTCAATCCTTGCATGGTATGCTCTAGAGTAACTACTTTGTTCCAAGCCACATTTGTGTCTTCATTCTGTCTATTACGGGCCTCTTCCATCTTCTTTATCAAAACGTCAACAACTAGCTATAACACTTCATACTTAGAAGCGCACGCTCGCGTATCAGTTACCTCTGCTTCAAGCACATTTACTTAAAATTGTAAGTCTTTCACATTCTTACCTTCCTCCTCTAATTCTGCCAATAGTCCTGTAATACAAACTCGAGCATAAGTCAACTTCGTTCCCTGCTGGCTCACTTGCCTCGAGCTACCTGTAAATCCAACCTCTTTCTTTCTTATAATTTCTCTTAACTCCTCTATATTTCTAAGTCCGTTGGCTATATTTTCTTTTTCCTTCTGTAGATCCTCGGATAATCGAGCTCCAACGTCTCGCTCTTTAACCATCTCTACCTTTGTTCTTTCTACTAACTCAGTAGCACCTTTTAGTGCGACCTGACTCAAACTTAGCTCATCGTCCAGTTGTTTATTTTGGGTGCGTAACGCATTACACTGACTTTGAATAGCTACCAATTCTAACTGTCATCACAATTTACATTCATAACAATTTGATTATACCAACAGATTACATCTTACAGTTAACAAGTTTAAATCAAGAACATGATATCTGAGTAATATCAATACATTGTTTCATTCATCATCACAAAGTACAAATTTCATTTTTCGTCAATAGCAGTATACAAAGATCTAACACATATGCAGGGCCGGTAAAAAAATCCCGAGAATACCCTATTTTTGATTCTTCAAGGAATGAGAAGACTGTCATTTATCTCTCGAACTCTTTATGTTCATTAATTGCACATCTATCGGAGTGGTAAAGGTCACCACCTCTTGCGGACGTTGTTTATGCCGTAATCAGGATAACAGGCTTTCGACCTCCTCCTCACCTTCTTCTGATGATAGTTCCCTCGACCTCGGAAGGGGTTTGTCACTAATAATATCTCCATCACCTTTGGTAAACCACATATTCTCAGCTTTTGCGTTCTCTACATCAAAATCCTTCCCACATCCCATCACGAACTTCCTAAATTTATTCTCTACCCTAGATAGTTCTCCCTCATAAAAATCAATAACACTGTCAATATGACGCTCATGTTCTATTCGAGCAGCGACTTTTGCTCTTGATGGATATAGATGATCCTTTAATGTCATTTACGCTTTGTGCAGCCGCTGACGTATGTCTTTCTGTAATACACCTAAAGCCTTCAAATCCGCTTGTACCTTTATTCGAACAACTACTTCTTTCGATAACCGCGTTGTTAAAGACATTTTTTGGTCCACGTGTTACAATAACTCATCTTGTAACCCCTTTAATTCACCCTCTAATCGCTTTTGAACCTCTATTTACTTTTTCCTTATCCTAAAAAATACAATTCTCATAGCCCTCCGATCCTACATAAAGCCAAACATATCAAATAAAGGTTCTACATCACCTCATATAACAGACACACTAGCTGGAGCAGAATACCTTCTCGTCTCTAAACTATAACGATTACGTGCTTTTTAAGCTAAAAAAATAACTCAAGCTGGGTCCGAAACTACGCCTCTCTCCTTCAAAAGCTCTACATAAGTTTCTTTTAACCCTTGTTCACTATCTACTTCGACCTCAAAATACAATGTCAGAGTTATTAACATAATTTGACACCTAACCTTATCACTCGGGTCGTTAAAACAGGTCAACTCTTTTGGTTTTCGAACTAATAACCCTATTTCCTCTTTCTTCCTTAACACCTCATCCCTTTTTATTTTTATCTTAGCAAATCTATATTGAAGATTATATAGCTCTTTAAAAGTTTTCTCTAAATTCAACTTAAATTTCCTTATCTCATATTCAGTTTTATTAAGTACATGTTGAATACGAGCCACGGAATCCCTTGCTCAACTCAACGATATCTACAGTTCAGAGTTCATTTTTCTCAGTCGTTCTATCTCATACACAGAGTTCAAATATTTTTTTATAATACAGACATCCAAAATAAACATGTTTCAGATCATCACTCTAACTTCAATAAATACATAGTACTATCACTTTGATATCACACAAACTGCATCAAATCAAAAATAGAATACCATAGAAGGTTTAGAGATTCTTGTTGGTTTCTACCTTAGATGGAGGATCCAATGTTTGCCTAACCAGCTAACTCGGACCAACATGTACAGAAGGAGGATCTAATCTTTTTTTAGCTACTTGGACTGGTTTGGCACTTTCTGATGGAAACTCTAACACCTTCTCAGGAGAAACACCAGCGTCCGTCATTACTGCCTCCAGAACCTTTGAAGGGAACTCAATTTCCTTGTACCTTCCGACCCGGCCTAGCTCCACATCAGCTGGACTCAATCCAAAATCATAATAGGATTAGATGAAGTAATTTCGTTTCACTTTAAGGGCCTCCACTGATTTCGACATCACATCATCATGCTCCACCATATCTTAATACTTTCTTGTGAGCTTTGCAGTCGTTTTAGTCTCTTCAGCTCTGTTCTCCTTCTCCAGCTTGACCTCAGCTTCGAGCTCCTTTATACGAGCAGATTGATCTTTGAACTCCTTCATGCGAGCAGATTGTACTTTAAACTTCTTTGTATGAGCCCCGAACTCCTGGCTCCTATTTTCCAAATACTTTTTCTCCCCCCCCACTCAACAGCATTGAGAGCTACCAGTACAAACATACATAGTCAAAGTCAGCATAACAGTTTTCAGTCTGAATACAGAAACAATTAAGGATTTCAAAAAAGTATCGCAAAAGTATGTTCGTAATACTCCGCATCGAGCTGCTCCGGATTCGTCCCAGCCATCAAGCAGTATTTCAACTCCAGCTCTGCCATCTTAGTTGCGGCACGAGGATTAGTTTGAGAACTACCCTCTTCCTCATGCCTTTTTCTTTTCAGCGAGGCCTTCTCGACCTCAGTAGGAGCAACGACACTCACTTCAAGTTTCTCAACCACATCGCTAGAAATAGACTTTGCGATCTCTTATGCCGTGGCTGCCACCCCGGTGACAGAAGTACATTGCCGAGCTAGCCTCATGGGCCGCCAAGTATTCCGTTTGGTGCACTGAGATATAGGAGGTGGAATACTAAGAACATCAGCAATAGTCAAGACAACCTTTCCCTCAGCCATAGCTCGTTTCTCCTGAGCTCACTGAACTTTGGGAACTGCAGAATCTACCCTTTTATCTCTACGGATACCTAACTCATTGAGTATCTGTTTTAGCTTGCCCAGATCTTGAGCAACACAGTCGAACAGGCTGGTCTTGTCCGAAGTAGATACAAGCTTGGGTTTAGCCAAAACAAGGAACACAACATTAAGTAACAGATCGAAGACAAGTTATTATTTATTTGAAGATTATTCAACATTACTTACTCGGATTATAATATCTATGGTTCAGTTCGAGCGCCGGTTTATCTGGAACCTGCATACAATTACCCTCTACTCACACAAGGTGGTCATTCCATGGTTTACCCGCAGATTCGAAATTAAAAAATTTCGGCCTAGCGGAATCACTATATAGGTAACCACTACTTCAACCTTCGACATATTTCTATTTATAAAACTTTATCACATCTTCAGCTTCGAACTGCTTCGCAGTCCATTCCTTCCTCTATTTTTCATTTAGTACCTAACATACCCTCATCATTTCATAAACATTCCCATTTAACTGGGCAGGGCAACACTGTAACACATTCATAACCCCTTTCTGAAAGAAGGTCAGAGATTAACCCCCTCACCAATCCCTTTATCCTTCTTCCACTTCGCCAAGCATGAGACTTGGTAGTATACAACCTCTTCCCCTTTACCGGGGATATAGGCCCTGAACCATAAGCCTTGCTCCTCCACATAACCTCCCCATTCTCCCTGCAATTTCTTTTTAAATTTCAAGTATTCTTTCTCTACATCTACCCCCTTTGGGTATATCACAAGGACTTTCTCCTTCTCTGATCTATCCTTCATTTCTATCACCTCCTCAACCTTACTGGGTTCCCCACCCTCTATGCTTTTCTCTACACTATTTACAGTTTCCTCCATCACACTACACTCGTCCCCCCTCCCTGACAATGATATTTCCTCAGAACTGGACGATACTATAAATTTATTGGTGGGAATGCTAGGTTTAGATCGCATATCAAACCTACAATATACATAAATATATTTTTTTATCATTTTTTCTACATTACATACAGACAAAACAAACCCACCTTCTACCCAGTCCCCACGTCTATTTTACAAATTCCCAAAACAAAAATAAAAAATCAATCATTTCAAATTTCCCCCTTCTTCTCCAAATACATTTTTTCTCCCTTTAACAGTTTATTCATATACCTAAACTCATTTCCTCCATTTTTATTCAAACATCCCAAAACCCCTAAATTATTAGATACACATATCAAACAGGTTACTAGACATATCAAGCAGATTACTACAAATATCATCCAGATTACTAAACAAATCAACCGGATAGAGCTTTATATTACCAACCTATACTTGAAGAACAACAATCCTCTATATTACCCGAACGTCTTTTCAATAATGAACGTTCTCATCGCTTCTTAGACAGTTTTCTATCACTTGATGAAGATTTCATTCTCAAATCATACTCAACGCTCAAACGTTTCCTCTCCTTGGAAATAAGATTGACATAACTTTTTTCTCACTCTGAAACTGTAGATAATTTATGAGAGAGAGAGAGAGACATGTTTTTATACTCTCTCTCAGTTTGTGAAATGTCGGCTCCTTCAAACACGTGTCAGTCACCCTTGCAGTCTCTGCATGCACGTCTTTTTGGTTAAATGCATCATCATGACTTTTGTGATAACGCCTACCGTCATCACGTCTCTCCTATTGTCTGCCATTACACAATTTTGTACTTCTTTCTCAAACACAGTACGAACGACCAATTACCTTACTTTTATACCCTACCAAGATCGTGCAAATTTCCTAAAACAGATCAATATTTAAAATTCGAAGATATAAATACAGTTGTTAAAATCCTACAGCTGTCTCCTACAATATTCATACACAAAGAGTAAAATAGAATTTTTTATTTTTATTATTCAATCAGATTGAGGCATTACATACTTTATTATCTTAAGATCACTCATATTACATTTATACAAACCCAACCACAAAATACTCCAACAACAGATTACTTATTACGAGCTCCCAGGCTTCGAGCTTACCAAGCTCCCCAATTACATCTAAAGCAACCTTGATGGTTTGGTTCCCCACACATAATTATTTCTCCATTTGTTTCCCTTGTATCCTCTTCAACGATATTGTCACATGCGGGTTGTCGAACAGTCAGTTCCTGCACCGTGGCGCTCAACAATGACCTCCGAAACACGTCGCACCAGAAAAATCAGTCATACTCTACACGCTTCCCTTTCTCATCCATCCCAGTAAGAGTCAATGGCTATTCCGGTAGCACAAGATCATACGGCAATCGACAAAAGTATATCTCACGATGTTTAGCAACTTTGAGATGATACTGACCATCTGCTGCATATTGAACAAGCTGAGCATGCTGAGCATAAGTCCTTACCATGGTTAGTCACACCACCTCCAGAGAAAAGTGATCCCTGTAGAAGATACAAATTAAAACAGCCAAGATTCATGATTTTATAGCCGCCAGGAAGATCTTTGCAAATATCACCCCGCTGATTTGGCCAAAGGATATATTGTTCAAAGTAAATTCACGGAACAACAGAATATCAATATAAAATACAAAATATTGTGACAGGTTATTCTTTCCATAGTATAAAATATCTTCTTCGATTTGGTATGAGCAAATATAAAAATGGCAACATACAAGATCACGCAAATCCAACAGTATCACCTACAGATCAAAGCCCACCCTTTCTCATAGTTTGAAAAACTTTGTCATCCAGTTCGAGTACACAGATCGCAGACAACAATATCTAACTACTTCCTCAAACTCCTCTCTCTTCAAGCCCAGCTATAACTACCATTTACTCTCATACGCACGGAACTCCTTCCAGCTCGATTTTCCCTATCATACCCCATGATATCTAACTCCTATTTTACAAACAGCAAACTACACAGACAAGTTTGTGACAAAGAATCATGACCCCCAAAATGAAGTTATTTCATTAATTTGAAATTTTCTTTACATGATACTTTTGCATATAACAAAATGTCCCCAATAATTATAATATATTACATCACAAAGTTACAGTTCGAATTGCTTTTCAAGAATTAGCAGAGAAGATGATGAAAAACTGAAGCAACTTCCAAAACCTAATCCCATGCTACAAAATCTGGGAAACAGTCAGAACTAGAAATCACAGATGAAATTTTTTCTTCATGGCCAAAATCTATGGTCCATGGAAGAAAATGATCAACTGCATCCTCCCACCTCTTCCACCATAACCCCCACCTCCTCAAATGCTAGAGACAGATGGAAGACCTCATTTCTTCAACAAGACCCACTCATTAGAAGGGTACCGACGAGACTCCTTCGAATGAACGCCTGCCACTTCATCTTCAGTTGTCACAGCCTCCTCCGCTAGTAACCAAATGCCATTTCGGTGCCCCGCCTCAGATGTCGACAGATAATGGAAATGTACCATCTGATAATAATCATTTCCTGCCTCCATCACTTCTTCATATGATATATGATGGTAGGTGGGAGATATAGGAATTGGCATTGGCAGATATAACGATTAGTATCCAAAATACCTGATGCGCAATTCTTCTATCTTCCTACGAATCCTAGACTCCCAAGCCTGAGTCCTTATTGTTACCATGTTCTCCAACACAAAGATTCAAGAAGACTTAGTTCATCATGCACAAATCAGAACCCTCGTTATACTACGGTCAGCATTAAAGGCGACTCTTTAAATTCCTAACATCAGCAAGATTCCCCATGATATAACATTGACTAGAACCATTGGCTCTAGGAAATCCAAAAGACACCAGCCGATATTCATGAATTTACATTAAATATGATTCTCAGATATTAACTGCAGCATTAATGACACTTCTCAACCAACACCACTCGCCCACCATATTTCTCGTACTGCTGGCTGAGAGGGGGCTGTCGTAGTGGCTTATTCCGCATCTCGAACTTATGCTTCATCTTTGAACTACATGCGAGCTTTCGACCTCAATAATAGAGCACATGACACAATATTAAATAAGACAACAACGTCAGGAAACACATACAACACGAGTTTCTCAACCAACACCACTCATCCCTAATACTACTCGTGCTATTGCTTGAGAGCCATCTTGTAATAGCGTATTTCGTATCTCGGGCTCAAAGCCTCATCCTCGACCTCATTAGTATACAGGAAACACTACTAAAATCATATTCAATATTCCTCAGTTCGAGTCATCGCTTTCGCCCTCTACATCAGCAGTTCGATTTATGCAAGTGTACAGTTATCAATAGAGTCGTTGTACAACAACAGAGGTCAGAACGTTATACTATCTGGTCAAAGAATATCTTATATACACTTTGTAACGTCCACCATTAAGAATATTAATGGTCATCAAATGGTCATATTATAAGACCTATAAATAGAACCAGAGAACTACAGATTATGGGGAAGCAATTCTATACAGAAGAATCCCTATTCCGAAACTCTATATACTCAGAGTGCTCATTGTAATAAGTTAACAACTTTAATAAGATCATCTTCTCTTTCTCAAAATCCTCAAGAAAGGTTGTGGTTGTTAACCTATTCAAAGGTTTTCTACGTTAAATTATCTTGTTGATTATTGTTTATTGTTCTTGAGCGTTCTAGACACATTTGGTATAAAGGCTAAGTCTGAATCCCGGAATTAGGCCATTACAACAGTGAATGTAGATATTGGTGAACTATATTTGCCTCCCTCATTTATAGATTGATTATTCTCTGGAGTTAAAACTATATTAGGAGCATGTATCTTATGTGATTTACTTGCCTCTTTCCTCTTAGTGTTCTTTGATTTTACAATCTCCCACCCCTTTATTACCACTCTGTTGAATGCCATTCTGATCATGTATATTCACCCCTTCTGCTTTTTTTAACTCAGTTTCCACTTCCTTAGTGTCCTTCTTTTGCCAATTTTGAACAGTCTTTTGTGGTGCCTGAACCTTCTCTTTATTACATCTATTTGTATAATGGCCAAAAGTATTACAATGTTCACATTTAGGGTTTTTCATGGATATTCTATCTCAACCTCTATTAGAACCCCATCCCCTCTATCAACCAAAATTGAAGATGGTAAAGCATGATCAGTGGTGATCTCTTCACAAATTTTTGCAAAACTCATTCTAGACTTGGTTTCAGTAGCATTATCTAAACATACTGGTTTACCAATACTACTTGCTATGTAGCACAACCCTTTTGGTGTCCAGTACTACTTAGGAACATTACAAAATTTCACCCAGATTGGAATGTATTTGATATTTCTTGCATCAGTATTAATAAAGAGGCTCCATTGTTGCACCACCAAGTACTTGCCAACAATGTGCCATGGACCCTCTTCCAACACTTTAAATCACCAAAAGTAAAAGTATAAATAGAATTATGCATAGTCAATGATAATGGTCCTTTTACTCCCCACAATCCTCTTATTCTATCTCTTACCATGTAAAAAGGAATTCCTGAACCAACAAAGAAACCAGTGATAGTATCCTTCCAGAGCTCAACTCCTTCATCCAACACTTCCTTTGGGCATTTAACTAAAAAATTTCCATTTTCCATACTAAAGGATGGCTCATGGTAGTCTAATTTGTGTTTCCCTTTTGAAGCATAAGTTCCCATTACAACAGATGCATAACTAACAGGGTTTGGATCATTTGATTCAGCATTAACTTGCTCTTCTACCCCAGAATCCTTTGTATTCCTCCCCATATCAGAATTTTCTTTAGGAAATATTGATTTGGTATGCATAGGTTCACCATTAACTAGGGCTGTACATAAAACCGGCCAACCGGCCAACCCGACCCCGACCCATCCGAACCGATTAATTCGGTCCGGTTTTGATCACAACCCGGGTCGGTTTCAGTTTAAAATATAACAACCCGATTATTATCGGTTTGGTTTTGGATTACTAGGTTCGGTAATCGGGTTGGACCCGAACCGACCTGTGTTATATATATAACTCTACAAACTCTAGCAGCCTTCATCTCTCTCTCTCAAAAACTTAAGCATCTGACCTCCTTCCTCTCTCCCACCATCACATCGTTTTACGACAAGTACTCCTTGGTATTCATCGGAGGAACCATTATGTTCTTCTTCTCAAGTATACTCCCAAACTCTATTTGTTGGGCAATTATCTTCTTCTCCTTCTTAGTTATGTTTATCTCAGCTTGCACTTCCTTCTACTTATCAGGGACCAAGTTCTTAGGCTCGAACTCCATCGATGCCTTCGATTTCTTCTTAATGGGGTTGCTCCCATTGGACTAAAAGTCATTTTGAAGAAATGGGTCTTCAAAAATGCCATCTTCAAAGACAACGCAGTCTCCAACAACGTGTTCTTCTTCTTCTGGGTCTTCTGGGTGCTGTGGGTATGAGTGGTTTTGAGGTTGAGGTTGATACCTTTGGTTTGAAGGAGAGAAGGAATTGAGAAAAATAGAGAGAGATAGAGAGATGGGTTTTCTTTGGGTTTGAGTTTGGTTTGAAGAGGGAAAGCTTGGAGGAGAGAGTGTTAATGGAGAACAATGGAGGATTGAGAAGAGTTGGGTTTGGGGTTTTAGGAAAGATGTTGAGGAAGACTTCATGTCCGTTGTAAAATAGAAACTGGACTCTGTTTCAGAATGAAGGATGGATGACATAAATGTCGTTTTTAAGTTTGCAACGAATCTGAAGGTTTGTTGTTTTTTGTAGGAAAAAATTAATAACTTGCCGAATAATGTCGTTTTATTCGAAAATGTATATCGGTTGGGTTTGCATCTGGGTGGGTTATCTATTTGGTTCAATGTGGGCTGGGTTTGCATCTGAAAATATTAACAAACCGAACTCAGGACCTGACCAACCCGGTTCGGTTCCGGTTCGGGTTATGCACCTGGTCGGTTCGGGTCCAGGTCCATAATTTGATAACCCGATGAGTTCGGGTCGGATCACTAAAATGCCTGGACCCGGCCCGACCCGACCCGAGTACAGCCCTACGATTAACAATCTTTTGGCACCCTAAAACTGCTATAGTGGTTAATGTAACTGGATGCAAGACCCCTATAATCTCAATTTTTGGAGAATTGTAAGAATGCAGATAACTATACTTGTTTTTTCTGGTAATCATAGCATCCAATTTCACCCAAATCTCATTACTATTACACTATCATAGTATCCAATTCAACCAAATGTTAATTGGGTTATGCTAATCTTCTCAAATCCAAATACCCATTTCACATAAACATAAAAAAACATCAACAAAAAACAAATCCCAAATTCATAAAATACGATTCGTACCTGAAAAGATGGGTTTCAGATCGATCACGAACCAGAGTTTGGAGAGATGGGTTTCAGCTCGATCACGAACCAGAGTTTGGAGAGATGAGCTTGAGGAGATCGAGGAGATTGGGGAGGAGCTGTGGAGAATAAGAGTGTGAGAAGAAATTGAATTTGGTTTTCGTAATTTTTATTTGTTGTGAGGGCAATTTGGGAATAAAATTTACACTCAGACCCCATTTAGTTGGCTTATTGGATCTGAGTGGAGAGAGATTCAGTTAGATGTTTAACTGAGTCTGAATCTGAGTGAGTGAATAAACAAATGGCACTAAGTGACTTCAGTCAATCCAAATCACTGACTAGAGTCAGACTCAGACCTCTAACTTCAGTCAGTCCAAAAAAAACGCCACCTTCCTCTTTGATTTCCTTGACAAGCCCATCTCTTAATTTGTGTTTTTTCCCCAAATGAAGCAAACCCAATTTATAGAATCACACAACGGTTACTGGGTTTCTCTCTTTGCGTCTTTAAGTTCCCTTCGAGTTTTGAATTAACTTAGAATATAAACGAGTTTTCGGCGAGTTCGTTCTAGAACTCAGTAAGCGGTTATGACCGTTAAATGACTAAAATACCCATCTTTTAATTAAGAAATGGTATTTCAGGTTCACTATAAGCTAGGTTAGTTTAGCCATTTTGTTATAAATATCTCTGTTTTCCCTCTAGTTGAGAAAAAAACTTCAAATCTTCTCCGTTCTATGATTCTCTCTTTCTCTCTGTTTGAAGCTATCTCAAGAGAACAACAATGGAGCCATCATGTTCTCACTGGTGGCACGCACCGTTCTACTTTGCGATCTCGATAATGCTAGCGGTGATAGCGATATCAACATCATATCATCCAAACACAAAACCCCAGACACCATTGTTTAGTTCAAACTCATCATCATCATACCCACAAATCCCACATGATCTCTCTTCCAATGCGACTCAGGCTCTCCGTAAATCGGGGTTCAATTTCATAGCTACGCTTTTTCAAATCTCCCCTGAACTCTTTCTTTCGTCGTCTCCAGAATCAACAATCTTTGCTATCGAAGACCCGGAAATCTCTAACGTATCTCTTCCGCCGTGGTTGATGAAAGATCTTCTGCATTATCATACTTTGTCTTCCAAGATTTTGATGAAAGATCTTTTGGAGAGAGAACAGGGGAGTTGTTTACCAACACTTTTACGTGGAAAGAATCTTGCACTTACGAAGATTGGTAGGGAAGAAAGATTGGTGGAGATCAATGGGGTTTTGGTTTCTCATCCGGATATTTTCACGCAAGGTTCGTATTCGATTCACGGTATTGTTAAACCCTTTGCTTCATTTGATCCAATGGAGGATAACCCAGGTTGGGATTCGATTCATTCGCCCATTTGTGATTCCAACTTAGAAGAAACCAAAACGCCTAGTCAAAATATTGTGAATATTACTGGAGATTCAAGAAATGTGATACCCTGGACTCGAATTCTTCGACTACTGAGTTCGAGCGGTTTCGTTCCGTTTGCGGTTGGATTGCGTTCTGTTCTTGATGGAATTGGTCATAATTCTACAGGTTTGAGTGCTGTTACGATATTTGCTCCTCCGGTTTTTGATTATGTATCATCACCGTTGCCGATACTTGAGAGGATAGTGAAGTTCCATATTTTGTCAGAGAGATTTACGTATAAGAACCTTGCTGCATTGCCTAAGAAAGCGTTGCTAAGGACATTAGTTACTGATAGTGATCTTGAGATTACAATGGGGATTAATGGTGGAGAGATACTGTCTATCAAGGGGGTGGAGATTACGGCACCAGATGTTTTCACGTCGAATATGTTTGTGATTCACGGGATTTCTAGGCCTTTTGAGATGGGGATGCTTTCGACAACGTGAAGCTAGATTGAATTCCGATTATTTGGTTCTAGGAATACTTCTCAGATTCCTAGAGCTCCTGTGAGTTCTATTGTGATTTTCTATGTTTCGTCCTTGCATGTTTCCTCAGGCTAAATAAGCCCTCTGTTGTGCATAAGTGTTTAGCTTTTGAGCTTTTCTTACGATGGCCGTTTTAGGCGCTTACGAGTACTTGTTTCTCTTTGAGTTGTTTGTATATACGAGGAGAAAGTACAATGTTTGTATAAATTTCATGAATTTGTCAGGGTTTCAACGTTTTAAGTTTTTTTTTTTTTTTTTCTTTTGCGCAGTTTGAATGTTCCTCGAAGTTTAGCATACAGGATCTCTAGATTATTGAGAGAAATACTGCCAATGATTGCTTACAAAAATAAATGTCTTCCACAATGTTTATGAAATATTGAGAAAGCGGTATCCTCCATACTGTATAATCGTGCAAATTACTGTAGCTCAGTTTGGGAAATGAAAAGACGGTGGAGAGCAAGGCGGGACGATAAGTGGTGGTGGAGGAGAACTAGGCTAGGAGAAGAAAATAGGAATATTAGTGAAAAATGGAGGACCAAAAAGAGTTTTTTTATGTGGTAAAAGACTGAACATTCTCAGTGTTCAAGGCATTTGAAACAAAGACATTTACAGGTTTTAAGTCTAGGGAGGCTATACAATTGAAACTATGTAGACTCACAACCAGTAAGAGCAACTCTAGTAGAAAGTTGGGGTTTGGGTGTGGGCTCTGACAGGGGGCCCACAAAAAACCCAACCCACACCCAGTCTCTCCCAGCAGCAAGTTTGGGTTTGTGACGTGGTTTTTTTTTATAATTAAACTAAGAGGAGTTTATTTTACCACGTGGTGCTCCTTTTACCGCCGCTTCAACTGTTTTGATTTCATCAGTTCCAACTTGAGTTTATACATTGTTTCCTCATCTCTCTCTCTCAATTCGAAGGTATACCTGAAAAATACATCCAATTTCTTTCAAAACACAATGGATATGCCAGAGGGAGACCTACACCCCAGTATATTACCTGGGTTTAGAGTGACAAGAGATCCAGAGTGATCCGTAACTCAGTCGAGGTCCGGAAAGAAGAAAAAAAAATTGAATTTGAAAAGGTATCTCGCAGTGAAGATATGCCACACCCACTCCAAGAAAACTACCCAACCAGGTTTATTACCACTCTTCCAAATGGCGTCAGTCATATCTATTACACTGGCAATGAACTCACGGTAAGTTTTTGTTTAATTGTGAATTTGTTATTTCTATAAATCAAGTGTTTGACAAAATACTCCAATGAACAGAATTGGGATTTGATGCGTCTGCACGGCACATTCACTACGGTGATCAAAGTTTGGAAGAAGATTTCTACAATTCCGGCAATTAAGGATGTCGTGGTGAAGATATTCGGTAGCTTTATGGATATACGCTTGGGTAATTTCGATAACCGACTAATTCAGGCGCTAACAGACGTTGGTGGCCGACAACGCACCCTTTTCTGTTCCCGTGTGCGGAGATAGGGGTCATTCCATTAGATTTTCAGATGCTGACATCATTGTCAATCGGCCGATATCCAACACAGGTGCGTATGACGACGCATGTAGTGTTTTATCCAATGCGAGGCAATTATTCATCCGTATTGAATCCAACAATATAAAGAGGTGGGAGTTGACGGTGTGGAGTTATTATTGCTGGTGCCGGAGTTTGCCATTTGGGGAGAGCGTAGAGGTTCTCCTGTATGCTCTGCAATTGGGTTTGGGAGAGAAGAGGTAGTCAGGAAGTGCTCAGGAAAAATAATTGAGTAATCCGAGCGGTAAAAGGAACACCGCCAATTTTTTTATTTTTGAATTTGAGCTCCTCAAACTCGGTTGAGTTCTTACATGTCTAGCTGACGAACTCAAACCCAAAATAGAGCTGCTGGGAGGTTAAAAGTTTGGGTTTGGGTTTGAGTTGACAAACCAACCCAAACTCTGCTGGAGATGCTCTAAACACAGAAAGCTCGTGCCAAAGGTCATTCTAATGATTTAAATTAGCAAAAGAATGCAAGTACGTTTATAAGTTCATAATCACTCGTGTAGACATAACCTGAATGAATGATTATTTCAAATTTCAAAATATTGGGGATTGATTTATTATTTTAACAGAATAATTGCTTGAAAACAAAACGCAAAACTCGATACCTTGAAGCTCATGAGTGAATGTCGACGCACCAAATTATTTTGCCTTACTCCAAAATGTATGAAAAAGTAGTATGAAACTGGCGTTACTTCTATTCAAGGTTTTGCTTTCTACACACCTGTATTGGAATGAAGTTCTTTCCATGGTGGTATTTGTTCACTTGTTTGCCAATCGTTTCCCTGTCATCTTTTTTCTCAATCATGTCTCACTGTATCATGATTCAAGGTCTGGAAATCCTAACAGAAACCGAACCAGCACAAGCAAATATTGAAACACTGATGTTTCAAGAGTAGAACAAGCAAAGGTGGTGTTTTTTTTATCAAATGATGCATGATGTGCATCACAGATTAGGAAAAAGAAACGTGTTTGTTCATAGGGATGGCAATGGGGCGGATTTGGGGCGGGGGAACCAATACCATCCCCGCTTAGGTTCCCACCTCCCATCCCCGCCCCGATCCTCATTTAAAATAAGCGGGGATCCCCGAATCCGCCTCACTTAAATAAGTTCAATACCATCCTCGCCCCGATCCCTATTTAAAATAAGCGGGGATCCCCGAATCTGCCCCATCCCCGCCCCATTTAAATGACATTATGAAATTAAGCGGGGATCCCCAAATCCGCCCCACATATTCATATTCCATACATCATTATTCCATTAAAAAAAAAACATTACTAAACATCCATACATATTCTTAAAAAAAAAAGCATTACTAACATCCATACAAAAAAAAGGCATTACTAACATCTATTATTCAAGCATTAATAACATATGTTCAAAAAAAATACATCCAGTATTCCATTCATCCACTATTCCATTCATATTCCATACATCCATTATTCTATTCAAAAAGAAGCATTACTAAACATCTATACATATTCTAAAAAAAAAAAAACATTACTAACATCCATACAAAAAAAAGCATTACTAACATCCATTACATATGTTCAAAAAGAAACTTACCCATTAGTTCAAGACATCACGACTTAATTCGGTAGACGAAGCCAGAAATAAACTAAAACAAGAGTGATATCCAAGGTACAAAAATATTCCCAGATAAATCCATAAAGTAAAGCAAATACCCGATATCTTCTCAAAGCATATTTGACATCATCTTAAGTGCTCGCACTTGTGAGACATGGTTCCTATTAAACAATTAAACACATACCTAGTTATAAATCTTCATAAATAAAAATGTTAACCATATACATAGTCGAATGTGAAAGCGTGCGAGCCAATTTGGACCTATATTTCATTGTAACCAACAACAACAGGGAAAAATTAAAGAGCGCTGATGGTATAAATATTAGCAAACATGCATTGAAGAAAATATTTTCTCCTTAGAGCATCTGTCTGTAATTGACAAATAAAGTCGAATAGTCCTTAAACTTGAAATGGTACAAACAATTATTCAATGACGTAGTGCAAAACTGTGTTTTAGGCCTTTGCCATCATACGAGTTGAAAAAATGACGGGCTTTAACCACCATAATCCCAAATTATCACAACAAACGATACATTTTTTTATTACTGTCATTTTCTCTTTCTAGAACACCCTTTGACACCTATGTTTTACTCACAAATTTAGGGCTGGCAATTTAACCCGCCCCACCCTTAATAAGGCGGGTATGGTATGACTATAGCGGGTATGGGGCGGGTTTGGTAAAAAAAAAATCCATTTATTAATTGGGGCGGGTCTGGTTTTAGCCTTAAATAAACGGGGGCCCGTCACCCGACCCAATTATATATGATATCCTGAATACCCTTATGAGTTATGAGAATATGAGTAACCTAATTCACTTAATCACTTTTTTCCTCCTCTCTTACTTCCTTCAAGTTCAACCTCCACAACCTCTACAAATTTATTTCAACCTTTGTAATCAGACATCAGTCTGTACCAATTACCAAATTCATTTCAATCTTCATTTCCATTTGAATCATTTCAACCTTCATCCTCCAAATTCAAGGTTACGAAGATTCAAACAATAATTAAGTATGCGATCATTTTATAATTCAACCTCTACATCATTCATTGGGAAGTTTACGAAGATTGGATAGATTACCAATCGATTGGAACAACGTTTACATCAGTGATCTGTTTCAAACCAATCTCTACATCAGTGATCTATTTTAGGAAGTATACAACATTTGCAAATTATAGAGATCACTAATCGATTTAGGTAACTCCTCCAAGTCTCCAACAATCCAGAAGCTTGAAACACCAATTAAGTCTCAACGTTTACAAGTTACTAAGATTAGTCTCAACATTTTCAACCTTAATTTTGATTTGATCCATTTCAAGTGATTGATAAGATAAGAATATAACCATTGTAGTGCAACACACTCTATGATGCTTGTTCTTACTGCAATATAGCACATTGCATGATCTTTTATTGTGTGTGTGTGCACTATGCACCTGATTTAGTTTAGTTTTTTTTTTTTTTTTTTGTACAGGTGATTTCTATTTTTTTTTTTTAATTTCATAAATGGGGCGGGTTTGGGGATCCCCACTTAGGATAAACGGGTGTTAAATGGGTGATGGGGCGGGTATGAGGGTATGGTAATTTGGCGGGTATGGGGATGGTATTACTCCACCAGCCCCAAACCCGACCCATTGCCACCCCTACACAAATTCCAACTTTTTTAATCATTTCCCGACCATTTGCTAATGTATAAGCACCTACACTATTTTTTTCATACTTACACAACAACTATCAATACTCAACAAAATACCAAACAAACGCATGCCAAAATATAAACCTAAAAACACCAATAAATTACCTGCGACTCTCCAGGTACAATCGACGTGCAATCCGTACATCCATCATTAAGCTTCGTAGTAATCAAAGGTCAAATATTCACAGGGACTCTGATGCATTCTCCCCCGGAACTTCCTTTGGCTTCTGCACTCTCCATCTACAAATTATTCTTACTCGAATAGAAGTCGAAACCCAACGTCCTATCACACAAATCAAACAAATTTGGTCAAAATCACAACATTTTCATTGAGCTAAGATCGATGAATTTGAGATCAAACACACAGATTTAGAAATGAAGATGACGAGAGAGGAAATAAATTAGGGTTTAGAGATCTGTGATTACTTGATGTTGTTGATTGAGTGGGTGGGTGAGAGAGAGAGGTCTTTGAGAGAGAGGAGATGAGGGTTTCTCTCTTTGGTCATAAATTAAAGACTAAAATAAACCAACGAGAGAGAAATGAATTTAAAATGCCGCTCAAGGTCCCAATTTGTTGTTAGGAATGAAGAGAGCTGCTGTTGAAAGAGAGGAATGAATAGAGAAGAGAGCTGCTGAAGAGAAGAGAGCTGCTGTTGAAAGAGAAGCTATTAGGTATTTAGTGGGGGTATAATAGTAAAAGTATTAGGTATTTAGTGAGGCGGATACAGGGCGGATAACGGATTTTATGTGAGCAGGCCCAAATCCGCCCCGATCCCCGGCAGATTTTGGGTAGCTTATACAATCCCCACCCCCATACCCGTTTAGCTCATACCAAATCTGCCCCGTTCGGAGCGGGGCGGATCCCCATCAGGGCGGGGCAAATTGCCATCCCTACTTGTTCAGTCAATGAACCCAGTGAGAAACACTAATAGAAAACAGTACTTTCCAAACAACAAGATTGATTAAGATAAATTAACAAACTATCATTGTATCATCTTCATCAAAATACATCTTAGACAACAGACATACAGCTCTTTTTGTCTTCTTGCTTTCTTGATCCAGAATCCAGATGAAAATATTAGAAAACATTAATCTCGACTCAACCCCACCATAGGATACTGTTAATGCAAGTATCTCCTAGTTTGCAAATCAGCTAATCTTTGTAGAACAGTAGAGCATATAAACTTGAAAGTCATCTCAATGGTTCTGTAGAGTACCATTTTTTCTCCACATGGGAATGCCAGACATCTGAAACATCAAATGAAGATGATTAAAATAGAAGTTATGTATGGCGGAGAGAACCCTTAGAAGGGGCATATGACTACCTCAAATGGAGGGTGTGTCTGCCGGAGAAGCTTCCTGTTTGGGTCTTCTTTGTGCAGGAGGAGGAGGACCACTTCTCCGTCTTTCGTATTTTCTGCTCTCATACTTAGATCCACTGCGTTGCTTTGGTTGATAAGTAGGATATTTGCAAGGAATTATCTCCCCGTTGATATATTTATCTCCTGATTGAAAGAAAATATACAGAAAACAAATCCCATTAACATTTTTAATGAACTTCAACCTTATTGAGTACAAAGAAACATATAATCATCAAGAAAAACAAAGAAGAAAACTGTCACAGGACATTTCTGATTGCAGCATTATTAATTTACAAACACAAAAATGAACATTAAGGTACAAATGGTTAAAGTAAATAACCTCCGTAGTCTTTGTTTTTCACATCTATGTATGAATCGGGCAATACCCACAGGACTCCAGGCAATCCTGGAAAGGAAAGGAATGCAATTAGAATATAAAAACTACACAAATATGTCAACTAATAGCATTTAGGATGAATGAAATATATTAGAATTAGATATATACTTACCCTTGAACTTCTCAGATGTTTCTTCAGATACAGTACACTGGAATCCAGTGTAGGTGGTTGTACTAAAAGCATACATATTCTTCTTTGCTTCTTCCATGCTGCAATATAGGCTTAGGCATAAGCTCAAGATCAACTCATAATGAAAAAAAAAAAAAAACTTCAATTTCAACACAATGGAAATGGAAAAAATATATATTCCTCTCTATGTAGCAAGCCCCGATAAAGTCAATTCCAAAAGCCATACACCTCTTTCTCTATATGAATCAGTAAAAAAATACTGTGTAATGGTAATTTTGACTTGTGCCCCCTCCCAACGTAATGGCCTATTTTTTATAAACCTCAACATTTCTAAGACTTGGGTAAACAGTTACCCCCAAACTTAATTGAAAAGTAGGGATACCCTGAAGTCTTGAGTCATCAATTACTGCATAGCTGACATGCTTTTCTTTTATTGGAGATTCAAGTAAGGAAGTTGCAAGAAAATGTCTAATATTTTGAACTGACTTACAAACAACCGTAGACAATTCTTCTAGCATTATTGTCATTTTTTTTCTATTTTTTCAGAAAGAAAAATTAATAATAACAAAAATGCAAAAAGGGTTTGTGTAGCGGTTTGGGACCATGCCTACGGAAGCAGAGGTCCTGAGTTCAATTCACCACCAAAGGGGGCCACTCACCAGGACTAATCCTGAATTACCGGCATGTGGGTTGGCAGGGTTCTCATGTGCCCCAGGAATTAGTTGGGCAAATAGTGAAAAATTATGAACCCTGATCTTGTTAGGGCAAATAAAAACTGCAAAAGAGGAATGTTTGAGATGAAAAAGGATTGTGAAGGTCCGAGCAAGCTGGATGCCTGCTAACTAACCCTTGAAGATGATGCATACTTGTAGGCTCTCTTTTTCTCGTCTTCAATCTCCAGCTTCTTCACCTATTGCCTTTAAAAAAAAAAGCTTCTTCACCTATTCTCTTCTCCCTTCCCAATCTTACCTCGTCTTTACTATTTTTCCCTTGCCTCTCTTAGGCTATATATTGTTCTATATCTCATATGTAGGCTACATTTGAAGTTTGAAAGAAGAGATTTTCCTACACTAATTAGCAAAAAACAAATCTCTGAATGCTTTCCATATTATCGATATATAGTTCATACCACTGCATATTATCTATGGGATATCCCTACTATTAAATAAAATTTATATTTAGCTTCGACGGGTAGGTGTATTTTAGTTCAGGTTATTTCCATAAAAAGTCTAATTGGGAAGGTTATCAATTCATCACTAAGTTGGAAGAGAACCCTGATGATTAATTGTATATTCTTTCACAGTACTAGCTCACTAGCTAGTAAATTACCTGATTGAGACTTGGATTGGTCTCGTGTCACACTGGCCCAAGGGCAAACCAACTGAGAAACCAAATCCTACATGTAGTACACGCACGCCAGCCAGGACAGGGTAGCATGAGTGTGCCTATATTTGGTTAGTGAGCCTAAATTTAATTTTCCTATGAATCTACTTACTACTATAAGCATGCTTTAGCTGGAATAATCGACTGTAGTGGCCTATTATCTCCAATAACATCTCTTTCTAAGCAGATCGATTTTGTCTATTAGCACTTTTTTCACACCGAGTTTACATAATGTTCAAACCATCCTCCCTCCTTACCTCTATTTGATAGACTGGTTTCGCGTTTATAAACTAGTTTTGTGATTTTGTCTATATAAAGAATGAATTGTAGATTACTCTCGGCCGCAATACCGTTATCGTATTTATTTACTGGATACTAAGCGCCGCTTATAATTTACAAATTACAACTCAAATGTAAAGTGTAAACAAAACATAGAACTATTACATTTCACAAAAAACACAAAAATATACCTTCCAACTACGGTAGCGAGAGTATCGAGATACGTATCAATCATCTGCTCTCTTGTAGGAGCTGGGTCTTTAGGGAACTCCATAACTATAAGCCAGTGATTATAATCGCAACCCGGTAGCAATATAGTCTCCCTGGGCTCATTGCTACTACCCCTTCTCGATGAGTACTCGCCATCTACCGCTGCACATATAGACGATGATGACCGAGGCGAAGAAGGTGTCGAAGAAGGGCGAGTGAAGTGAGAGAGAGAGTTCAAACGAAAGGGGGAAACAAGAGGAGCTCGACGGATTGAAGCAGAGATTGAAAAATGGGTTTTAGAGTTTGATTGATGGAGTTTGGGAATGGGGTTGATTAGGGTTTTGGGGAGAAAGGTGTTGGTGACTGTCGCCATAACAGAGACGGGAGAGATAAGGTGGCTTAATGAGGGTGGATTTATGAGTGGGTTTTTATAGGGTTTACTGAGAGCGTTTCCAGCAGTGCTGGTGCCTGGAGCTTGAGCCGGGGAGCTTGGGTGACTAGGAGGTAGTTTTTTTTTTTTTTTTTTTTTTTTTCTAATTTTTTTTTTTATGATTATGATTCCTTATTCTGATTGTTGAAATATCTAACACCTAAATGTTGAAGCTGAAATGTAAAATTTTTGTTTGTTTTGTTGCTGAATTTAAAGTCCAAACTGTCTGAAAATTGTCAAATTGTCCACATTATCATGTTCTCTATATAACGAGTCCTGATAAATTTACATGAGTATCTCAATCAGTTGGGTTTTGTAAGGGCGTAATTCCGGGACGTCCAGAATCGACCTTGCAATGAAACGATGATGACTTATAAAAGGAATTCAGACAACATATGCGTGAGTTCCTATCAAGAGGACTTCTTACGACCTCTTCCGAGGATTTAGAAGTGTGATGATATATGTATTATCTGAGTATCTTTTATTACAGGGATTTATATGAGATTTGGTGGAGTTGTCTCCCTCATTCTCTTTGGTCCTCCATCTCCTATTTATAGGTTTCAGAGGGAAGACCTCTAGGTTTTTGGGAGTTATTACTATCTTACCCTTCATACAACTAGCCATAATTTGTCTATTTTACTTTACTCTGTCTTTGCTTTAGGTGGTATTCTTCGTTTGCTCGATTGTTGGTCGATGTCGATCGACTTCCTTTATTACTGGTTGCGGCAGCCTGGTGGAGGTCGATGTCGAGTAAGCTAGTAGGCTACTACAATCGCTCCCTCTCAGCTGTGATCGAAGAGCGCATATTTTCTGCGAGGGGATTAATGCTGAGAAGAAGAGGAAAAGACCTTGGAAATGGCAGAGTTGATCGGTCCACAGATAACGAGGGCATTAATGCCTTGCGCACTGATTACGCCGTTTAAGCGTTTAATATCTTATTACAAAAACTCTTTATGAAATGCTAATCCCTGTGTTGAATTTCCTTAATCACCTTTATTTTTTTCTCTGCCCTTTCTCATCGACATGGTGAGGACTCGTTCGCAAAGGCATCAACATACGGCAGAGGGTAGGCTCGCCATAAAGATTGCTAATTTGAGGGAGAGGTATTTTAGGAGGCTACCCCTGAGTGCACACGTTCCGAGGCCCGCGCAAAAGAATCTTGTGGGCATGTCTATTACTGAACAATTGGTAGAGTTTGATCGGCTATTCTGGTGCAACGCCTTTCATAATGAAATTATGGTAGTGGTGCACTACGAGCTTGCGCTTCGAATGATTGCTCAGGACGCCATTTGAACCGAGGACAAAGAAGCCGCTGCAGGTGGTGAGGGAGTTGGTGGTGCGTAATTTGGATGTGGAGGGTTGCTGGTGGTTTTGTGTTTCTGTCTTTGTTATATTTTTTGTTTTCTCTTTGTTTTTGTGGGTATGTGTATATAATGTTGCATTCGGGCTGTTTGGAATGAAAAAAATATTTTGGTAGTACTGGTTTGGGAAATATTTTCTTATATTGATGATTGATATTGCTGGATTTCATGAATGACCTATTCTCGACCAATTGGGCGAGTGATATGACATGTGAACGATGGATGGAAAATTGATATAAGAGATAGTACATTTTCACATAAGATCGAATATGTATAAGTCCACCTTCGTAAGTTATGTGGGCTCTTGCTATGTCTTAGTCCTTTGTGTACGAAGGTAGTTCTCTCAAAATTGACCTTTAGAGAAAATGATGAATATATAATGATTGTGAGCGATGCTAGGGATGTAGGCCAGAATCGTGCTTATTAAAATCGACTGTAGGTCAAAAGCTAAAAGTGTGACACTATAGTAGGTGTAAGGAGGCATAATATGTGGTGAACAAGTGGTTTCTTTTGTTTAGCCCTAGTATGTCTAGGGTCAATGTTTATGAGAAGAACGTTGTCAAGGGAAGTGTTGATCCATGTTTTGATGGGCTTGCCTTCAAAGATTCGTTAGGGTATTTTAATAATTGCTTGGTATTGGAAATGGGGAGAGAAGATTTGATTGAGAGGGGCATTTCAGAGAGGTTAAAAGGTGAGGTGGCTAGATTGGTAAATGTAGGGAAACATAAAAAATATAAGAGGATTGAGAAATTGAAAAAAGCCAAGCGAAGGCAGGAAAAAACATTGAGGGTGGGTATTTTTAATTTAATAACTAGAGAGAGAGAAAAAAAGAAATAGGGAGAGGTATTGGTGGGGCATTGATAACCGCCCACGTTTACTATGATTGCCCTTTAACTTGTAACTCTTTATCTTCCTTAGAGAACACGAAAAACTCTCTTGACTAATTATCTTTGCAAACCTGCAACGAGCGCCGCCTTGCTACTATCGAGCGAGAAAAAGTTTCCAGTTGTCAGGATGCCATTGCAAAAGTCTTCACTGACGTCGTTAAGTCTCTTTCTCTCTCACTCTGTATTTTGGTTATGTGATTGCACTAATAAAGGCGTCCTTGCAACTGTGTGAGGTGAACTTGAACTATAGTCTTTGGTCCGCCATTAATGGTGGACCTTGGAAATGTATAAAAACCTTGTGAAATCTTATAAGTTGTCAGGGTTTTTAGGAATGTGATGCGATCGCTTGATTTCAAAGTTAACTGATTGTTTTGTGATGGGTGGTATAGAGCTAGTAATTTTTTTAGAGGTCGTTGAGATGAACGACCGTACCATTGTATTTGACAAAGAAAATGATGTGGGAAATTTTATACCCGAGTTGCCGGGGTGCGATGAGTGGGTTGTCTCTATTTAGCCGATGTCACCCATTCGATAGGAATAAAGATGTTTATGGATGATATTCCTGATACGACCCCCATTGCGAGAGCATTTAAGGATGGTAATTCGTGACCTCTGATAACTCGTGAAGACGAGGTAGAGGATAGTGAGGCGACCGAGGATGATGATCAAGGAGGAGGGGATAGCGGTGATATGGATGAGGAGGGGGAGGACGACACAGATAATGGCGAGGAAGTGCATGTGGAAACTTTCCATGAAAAGAAAATGAGGTTGCATCAAGATAAATGCTACGTAAATTAGTGGGTTACTATTACACTCCATGACGGGGATCTAGGTGATCACGTCGATTCTGGTGTACTGGTGTTTCTCGGCTAGTTGAGGCTCAGGATAATGATCCCTTATATTAATTTGGTGAAGTAAGTTATAAATTTCTTTGATGTAGTGCCTTGCGAGCTGAACGACAATTTTTATGAAATAATATGGGTAATCGAAGCATTGAATAAGGAATTGGCTCGAGTTAGACATCCGATGGTTTCTTCGCTCGATAGTATTGCTTATTATGAAATGGTTTGTAACCCAAAGAAGATCACATACCATGTAAAAAGTGATAGTAGTCGCCAGTGGTTTTATGACATGAGTACCAATGGTAGACACTAGAATGAGACCTTGGTACTGGTCAACAATGGCTGGGAACAGAGACCTCGAGAACCTGTGATAGCTTTAACAAATTGTGTATATAAAAATGGTAGGCTTGTGCATTAGATCTTGTGGTATGTGGTTTAATGTTGCAGTCGACTAACTTTCTACTCTTCTAGTATATAGTTCCTCGACCGCTGGATATGCCATTGGAGCTAAGTTATTTTGACATAGTGTTGCAGGAAGACGACGAGAGGGTAAACAAAATATTTGTCTTGTTCTAACTGCCTAGGGTTAGAGTTAGAAATAAAGATGCCATGCTAAAGGGGGTCGTGCCTGCAAGGAAAAGACAAGGCAGGAAGAGGAAAAATATGGTATCGAAAGCTGGAGTTTCTACGACCATTTCACTCATTGAAGGCTACCTATGATTGAGCAATTGAAAAGTTAAGAGCTGAGCATGTTGTGGAAGTGGCCGAGTACGATGCTTGTTTAGTTAGAAATAAAATCAACTTCCATAGGGTTGCTCAGGAGAGGCAAGAGGATATTGATCGATATGCCATTCACCTCAACCAGCTGGGCATTAATCCGTAGACCCTGCGACACTATAAGACCAAGGACGAGGAAGATAATGACGTCAAGGGAGGGGAGCCCGAGCCAGTTCAAGGTGTGAGCGACATCGTTGTTCGAGAAGAGCTTGCCGGCAACCCGTCTGTAAGTGATGTGGTAACCAATATTTTTATGGCCTTTGTTGCCGATATCGGGGCTGCGAATATTTGAAAAGTGTTTATTTGTGATTGGTAGTAGACTCTGTTGGGTTAGTTGAATATTTTTAATATGTAATATGGTTTATGTTGGAATGTTGTAAAACATTGTTGAAATGGAAGTTATGTCTATGAAAATAGTAACAATGCTCATCTATTCTTTTGGTTCTTGAGGTTTGGGATGTGATGACTTGTGCGGGGATCAGGCTCCCCCCAGGTACGACTCAAGTCGACTGGCTGAAATCAATCCTTGGGGCTTTTGTTTATAATAAGTATATATGTGGCTCGAAGAAAGAGTTTGCTCCCAAGTATGATTCAAGTCAACTGGCTGAATCCAATACTTAGGGTTTTTGTATGTAATAAGTATATGTGGCTCGAGGAAAGAGCTCCCTCCCAAGTATGATTCAAGTTGACTGGATGAATCCAATACTTAGGGTTTTTGTATGTAATAAGTATGTATGTGGCCCGAGGAAAGAGCTCCCTTCCAAGTATGATTCAAGTCGACTGGCTGAATCTAATACTTGTGGTTTTTGTATGAAATAAGTATATATGTGGCTAGAGGAAAGAACTCATCCCCAAGTATAATTTAAGTCAACTGGTTGAATCCAATACTTGGGGTTTTTGTATGTAATAAGTATGTATGTGGCTCGAGGAAAGAGATTGCCCCAAAGTATGATTCAAGTCGACTGGCTGAATCCAATACTTGGGGGTTTTTATATGTAATTACTATATAAAAGTGGGATATCATTAAAAACTTGTATTGATAACCGGTCAAGTTTTTAATACAAGTTTTTAATGATATTCCAAGAGATTGCCTCAGTCCCATATACTAGTAAAAATGGTATATAACCGGTCAAGTTTCTAGGGGTTGTTCGATACGCCCACTGAACATGCTAAAGTTCTTGGGCCCATTGATCTTTCTTATCGTCGACTCACTTCTTAAGACCGTCTACAATTGTTTTGTTGATGGCCTTGACCTAGCCGTTGCCCTATGGGTAGTACGGGGTCGAGGGTGAAAGGATGATGTGATATTATAGAAAATTACGGATCTTAGCCCCAACGAACTAGGCCATTATCACAACGAATCATGTGTGGGCATCCAAAGAGAGTTATGATGTTCTCCCAAAGGAAGATGATGACTTCTTGTTCTTGAGTTCTACATAAAGGGGTGCATTTAATAAAGTAGTATATGGTGACCCAAACATGCTCTCCCTTGCCTGCCACTTTTGGAAAAGGTCCGATTAGGTCGATTACTCACCTCTTGATGGACCAATAAACCTGACTATGGTACAAGTCGCGGGAGGGACTTTGGATATTATGCGCATAACGTTGACACTTGTCACATCGTCGAGCATACTCTTTGACTTGTTGTCACATGCGGGGCCAAAATAATCCTTGCTGATGGCTTGACTAGTCAATGATCTACAGGCTGTGTGTGACCTACATGTTCCCTCATGAAGTTCTTTAAAGGTATCTTGGGCACCAGTATCAGATAGGCAATGCAGGTAGACACCGTTTATTGCCTGCATATGGAGTACGCCATTTAGGGTCGAGAATCTTTTACAATTGTCAATGATAGAGCGTCGCGCCTTAAGGTCGTTTGGAAGAATTAACTGTTAAAATATTATAAAAATGACGTTTGCCAATCCTTGGTATCTACTGTGGTGGTGGCTGTCTGAACGTAGGTGACTTGTATATGGTTGATAGTAGGATGGTGGAGTACTTCGATGCTGAACTGTCGTAGCTCCGATCAACCGAGTATGGTCGCTATATAAGCTAAAGCGTTAGCGTGTCCATTTTCTCCACGAAGGAAATGGTTAATGGTTAATTTTTCTGGGAATAATTCCATACGATCTCGAATGGTCTGAGCGTAGGAGGCCATACATCTGTTAACGTTGTTCTCTCAAGAGTAATGTCGCTTGACTAGCTGTGAATTGGTAAAAATAGAGAGTTGAGGGACACCGAGGCCGAGAGCCATGTCAAACCCATGCATTAAGGCTTTACATTCAACTTTGTTGTTGGCGCATTAAAAACCTAATTTGAGTGCCTTCTCGATTTGGTCATTTGAAGGGGTGATCAACACTATTTCGATTCTAGATTCATTTGGTCTTGCAGATTCATTTATGAATAGTCACCATCCGGTGCACTGGTTCCATGGATCGAGGGGAGAGAGTCTGTCTTTAAGAATTTCTTCATCATGCTCCTCCCAATTTGGGTCCTCGACTGGAAAATCAGCCAAAAATCTACTACGGCTTTTCCTTTTTCTGAGACCTTTTTTTGAAAGAAATATCATGTTCGCCTAGAAAAATAGACCACTGTTGTACTCTTTTGACTTCTCCTTTTTGGTTAGGACTTCTTAGAAAGGGTTATTCGTGATGACTTTGATCATGTGGGCCTAAAATATGGATTCAGCTTCCGCAATGTGTAAATGAGGGTGAGTATCAGTTTCTTTAGCTTCGTATAGTGGATCTTGGCAGGGTTGAGGATTTTGCTGATAAAATATATAGGTTTTTGATTTTGTTTTCAATCCTAATTAAGACAGAGCTTTTTGACTCCTCGGTAGCTGCTAAGTAGAGCGATAGTGTTTCACCCTCCATTGATGTGCTCCTGATTGGGGGTCTACCTACGAATATTTTTAAATCTTGAAATGCTAGTTCACATTCTGGGGTTCACTCGATGTCCAGGTTCTTCTTGTTACAGTTTTTGATTGACTTGACTTTGAGGAGGGCAAAGAGTAATTGACACCGATCAGATGATTTTGAGATAAAATGATTTATCATGGTAATCTTTCATGCTATCTTTTGTACTTCTTTCTTGGTGTGAGGGGAGGGCATGTTGATGAGAGCTTGGATTTGCTGAGGGTCAACTTCTATTCCTCTGTGGCTAATCAAATATCCAAAAAAATTGGCAGAGGATACGCCAAATTGGCACTTGTTTGGGTTTAATCGTATGTGGTATGATCGAAGTGTCTAGAAGATATGAGTTAGATCTTCTATGTGCGACCCCTTCTTCACGCTTTTGCATAAAAAATCATCGATATATACTTTGACAGTGGTTTCGAGTAGGGGTTTAAACATTTTTGTTATGAGCCACTATTATGTTGCCCCCACATTTTTTAGTCTGAACAACATGACATCAATAGAGTCCGCATTCTATTATAGAAGATGTTTTATCCTAGTCTATTATTGCGAGCGGGACGTAGTTGTAGCCAGAGGAAACGTCCATCATATATAGCCTTTAATGTAATGTTGTAGAATCGAGTATGGTCTTAATTTTTGGTAGCGGGACACCGTCTTTGGGTGTGCATATGTTAAGGTCGGTAAAGTCGACACAGACATTGATCTTGCCATTTTTCTTTATAACCGCCACAATATAGGAGATCCATTTGAGGTTTTTGATTTCACGAATTAATCATACACCTAAGAGTTTATCTATCTCAGCGTTGACAACGTCGTGTAACTTGGGGGTGAGATTCCTTTTTTTTAATGGCTATGGTATTGTAGACCAGGGCGAGTTTATGACGTGCAAGGTTTGGGTCGATGCCAGACATCTCAGTGACGTTCCATGTGAAGACATCTTTGTTGATTTTAAGGAATTTGACAAGGTTTTTTCATTGTTATTTAGGAGTGTGCCGATATAGGTACCACGTGTGGCCCCGTTTAACTCGACATAAGTAACTAGTTCTGCTGTGGTTTGCTCGATACTATCTTCTTGGTTGGGAGTTGCCCCAATGTTATGTAATTGCTAGGCTTTCACCAATTTGTGAGTCATTTCAATTTCGGGGTATTCAGATTAACGTGTTATTCATTGCTATCCTTTCATATATCGTACATACCATCTTTCATTGTAAATCAAAGTGTTTGGTGGTAACTGGATGGGATAGCTTTCATCATATGTAGCCATTTCCAGCCAACAGTCCCTAAGTACTCTGACTTTTTGTCAACTACAAGAAAATTAACTTATAAAATGACCGATTCTGAGGTGACAGGAACGCTCAATCTTTCGGCGGCTACCTCGGTAGAACCATTAAAGCCTTTAAATTCAACATTGGTATGAGTAATATGATCTTCCATTTTCATGGCTCGAACAGCTGTGAGGAAAAGTATGTCAACCTCATTTTCTTATCGACCATCATTGTGTGTATATAATGTTTTTGACTTTTGAGTGTGATGACTAGGGGGTTGGAATATGGGAAATGAACATGTGAAACATCATATCCAACGAAAGAGATACCAAGTGGTTGAGGATGTTGGTTTGACTCAGGTAGAAAAGTAGGCAATTTTTGCTCGTATGTCAACTTAACACAGACTCCTACTCTCTTTTTCTTACTTGCAGTGTGGCTACTATCGATATTGTTAACTTCAATCATGTAGACCTAGTAAATGGGTAGCTCTTGGTCACTGTCAATTGTTGTTTGCTAGGGTTTAAGGTACAATCCGTCGAGGTAGCCCGACAAGTCGAAAATATACTCGTGCATTCTGCCAGCTTTAAAAATGAGTTCCAACGATTTTTTAAGGGCATAACATATTTCTGTAGAATGGCTTTTGCATTTGTTGTTTAGGTAGCATGATTCTTCTGGTTTAACTTCAATTGGTTGGGGGGCTCTCCATATTGGGTCGGCTTTGACATGGTGAAATAATTGTGGGAGTTTAGCCTTGAGCTTAGGCAGGACAGGAAGGAGAAATCTCCTGCTCATCCAATCGACTTGTTGATCTTAATTTGTTTACTTTCGTGACTTTTCGTTGGTATGGACTGAGGCAATCAGGGTCTGGGGTTTAATGGGGAGAGACGAAAATGGGAGTGCCTGTCGACTGTTTACTCTTGTTCATTATAAGTTGATGTATCTGTTAACTTTGATAAGTATTTCTTTGAAAGACGAAGGTTTGTGTAGTACGATGTATTCTTTGACTCTATTATTTTCTGGGAGTATGTTGGAATATGCAAGGATAACATTGGCAGACTTGAGGTTTTTGACATTTCTGGAGTCGTCGAGGAAACATTTGGTAAATGATTTAAGGGTTTCACTTGGAGATTGCCTGATGTTGAACAAATAGTTGAATCGTACTTCTCTATTTTTTGTTATGTACGAAGTTGGCAATGAAGAGTTTGGAGAGGTCTTTAAAGTTGTGTATCGAGCCATTAGGCAGGCTGAGGTATCATTTTAATGAACTGACAGAGAGGTTAGATGGGAAAACTTAACATAAGATGTGGTCAGATATGGCATGAAGACTTAGGGAATTTTTGAACTCGAGGATGTGAGATTCTGGGTCGGTATTCTTGTACTTGCAAATTTTGGGTACGTGAAAGTTTGGTGGAATCTCAATAGTGAGGAGCTCTTTGCATATGAGGTTGTTGAGGTGGCTCAATGAAGTTGGGATTGGAGTTTAGCTGATGTGAATGGCTTTGTAGATTTTTTGATTGAGTTCTCTCTGAGTGACATACTTATATCGAGGGGGAAATTGTTCAACCCGATGTTCACGCCTGGTCAATGCCCTACATTACGCTCGCCCAATCGGTTTCTTGTGGATCGCCGTGGTCTTTCTTTGTCGATGTGTAGAGTGGACCCACTAGATCCTTCAGAGGCATATGCTCCTGAATGGAGAGATGCAGCGGGAGGTGGTCCAGGGTGGATAGGTATGGGATAGACCTGAGGGGTTGTCCCTAACCAATCTCGAATAGAAATTATAGAGTTTGCCAGTCGTTTAGGGTTGCTAGGATGCTCGATTTGTTGAGTATCTTGAAGAGTATGGATTGTGAGACTCAGGTATTTCATTTCTCTAGTGTGTTGGTTGATGCCTTCTTTTTCGTAGATTGCGTTCTTCCTGGAGCTCTTTACGACGCGCATCACATTTGAGGCAAAGTTGTTGAGCTTGGCAATTTTCAGCTTGGGCGAACACATCTTGCATCTGAGCCAATTGGGCATTGACATCCTTTTACATATTACTCCCCACTATCACTGAAGTAGAGTGAAGAGTAGGTGCCATGTCATTTTTTTATTTGAAGAAGTATGGCTTAGTTTGGTATGGGTTGTTGTGTACAGATGGCGCCAATTATAAGGGTATAATTCCGGGACTTTGAGAATCAACCTTACAACGAAGCGATAATGATTTATAAAAGGAATTCAGACAACATATGCGTGAGTTCCTATTAAGAGGACTTCTCATGACCTCCTATGAGGATTTTGAAGTGTGATTATGTATATATTATCTGAGTATCTTTTATTACAAGGATTTATATAAGATTCGGTCGAACTGTCTCCCTCCTTCCCTTTGGTCCTCCATCTCCTATATATAGGTTTATGAGAGAAGGCTTCAATGTTTTCGGGAGTTATTACTATCTTACCTTTCATACAACTAGGCATTACTTATCTATTTTACTTTAGAACTGTTTCTGCTTTTGGTAGTATCCTCCGTTCGCTCGATTGTTGGTCAATGACGACCGACTTCCTTTATTACTGGTTGCAGTAGCCTGGTGGAGGTCGATGTCATGTAAGTTACTGAAGATTGAGTATGGGGTCTTGGCATGTGTAGCTATTGAAGATTGATATGATCGAGTAGGCTACTACAGGTTTGACTTGGGTTGTATATCCCACTTTGTCAAACCCACAAAAATTCAACCCAAACTCGACCCTCCCAGTAGTTGGAGATAAGGTGGCCAATTTTGTTTATGCGGCGGACTTTGGAACACTGTCATTACTCTGCATCTACTCAAATTCTCATGACCTTTTACCATTAGAGAACTCTACTGTTACTCTTGCATATACCTAAATTCTCATGAAGGTGATTTTTTGCCATTAGAAAAAGATTTGAATACTACGGTAGTACCTAAAACCAAATCCTTTTAAATGAATAAAGAAATACTAATCTCTCTCCGCAACAACATCAACAACGATTACAAAAAGCAACTAAAACTACAGTGAAATATATCTTAATGTACCCCTTCTAAATGCACGACATGTCTAGTTACACAAAAAAGGTTGGTCCCATACTCAGGACAATACATATTTATAATTTCCCTGCACATTGTGTAGATAAGGTGGAGCCAGGGGTGTTCCAAGAGGATCAACTGAACCCCCTGGTTGCCGAAACTTCCCTTTGGTGTAACGATTTTACTCCAAAAAATGTTCACTTAGTGTAATTATTCCATATTTGAATCCCCTCAAATAATAACACAATCTTGTTAGGAATGGTTCGGCCTAGGTAGAACCGGAACTGGGTTGGGGTTCCCCCACTTTCGAACTTAACCAACAAGTTTAGGGCTTGTTGGAGAGAGTTTTAGAAAGGACAATTTCTATATATATAACAAGGATTCTACTTAAGGTTTTAATCATAATAAAGAAGCTCTCTCTCTCTCTCTCACTCATATCTTGTCTATTATATGTGTGTATGTGTGATTGTTTACTATAAGATTGATTCCTAATACGTTATCAGCTATGTACTAAGAGGAGCTAGTGGAATTCTAGATTGGTTTACAAGTTTTCTATCCTTCTCTTCAAGATCAAGGTATAAAAATTACAAACCCTAACTATTTCAAAGTTGATGTATTGATTAGATCATCATGATAGGATTCATTAAATCTCTTTGTTACAATCTATACATGCTTGTGATATAGTTATGCATGATCATATCTCGCTTTTTGGCATATTCTAGGTTTTTTATAAAGATTTATAAGTGCTGATTTGAAAATATTAGGTATTCAAAAGGCCTATTTTGGTATATTTTCCCCTTTTCTAGGGTTCTTAAATATTTTTGACGTTTAATATCAATTTTTTTTTCGTGATTATGATTTGTTGTAGTCTCCCGAGGGGAGAGGTATTTTTTTTTTGTATTTTTTCCTAGAGAGGCAAGAACTGCCACCGAAAATGGCTTAAAAATCTTTAAACGCTGACAGCGCAGTACTGACGTCACAAGGGCAGCCATATACAAGGCACGGTAGGCAGACCCACATGCTCGACACACTTAAGCCATATTGTTTTTTGGTCAAGGGTGAGAAGAGGTGTGATCCTTTGGAAACTTCTCACCTTTGGCATGTTTTTTTATATTATAAAAGTAGGCATTCTCTTAGAAAAAATGAAAACTGGAAGTTTGGTTGGAAGTTTGGCCTACTTCAAACCTAATAACTTCACACCCCCTCTGTGAAATTTTTTGGGTTGACTTCCTACCAAAAAACTTCTAGTTTGGCTTTGACTGGTCGTTTTGTCACTATACCATGGTCCGGTCGTTTCCCACCCTGTTAACGGTTTAAGTGGGGGAATTTTGGTCGTTTCAAGCCCAAAATACTCAAATTTGCCAAATAAAAAGTCACATTAACCCCAAATAAGCTAAATAAAAACCCACCCAACGTTTTCCCCCCCTCTCTCTCTCCCTTATCTCTCTGCCTCTCTATCTCACCTCTCTCTCTATCCTATCTCTCTCCCACCCTCATAGAACTCTCTCTCTCTCTATCTATCTATCTCTCTCTTTTTTTAACCCCTCTCTCTATCTCTCCTCTTTTTTTAGCCCCTCTCTCTACCTCTCCCTCTCACCCCTCTCACTATCCCCTCTCTATCCCCCCTTATCTCTCTACCCTCTCTCTCTCCTCTCTCTCTCTCTCTCTTCCTCTCCTCTCTCTCTCTCTCTCTCTCTCTCTCTCCCTTCCACCTTTTTCTCTCTATCCCCTCTCTCCCACCCTCATACAACCTTCTCTCTCTCTCCTTTATCTCTCTACATCTCCCTCTCACCTCTCTTTCTATCCCCTCTATCTCCCACCCTCATGCAACTCTCTCTCTCTCCCATCGCCTCTCTCTTCTCTCCCTCTCTTCGCTCTCTCTCTCTCTCTCTCTCTCTCTCTCTCTCTCTCCTCTCTCTCTCTCTCTCTCTCACTCTATATGATGAATTTAAAAGGAAAATATGGTTTATATGCATTTTGTGGAGAAACTTCTAATCTGTGGTCAAATTAGATGGTTCAGCCAAACAAATAGTGAGAAGTTGAAGTTAGAAGTGAGGATTTTAAGTACAAGTTCTAACCTTCAGCCAAATGTAAGCGAGTTTTTTCTAATATTCTAACCTCAAAATTTCCTACCTCTTCTCACCCAAAAAAAGCAAACAAACATGGCCTTAGGGTTTCCCCCATGCAGTAGTTACCTCACAAGGCAGCCACGTACAAGACATGAACAATAGACCCACGTACTTGTAACACTTAGGGTTTCTAAACGCTTACGCAAGGAGGTCATTGCTGATGTCACCGGGTTAGACCCATGAAATGTGTTGCAGGGACCATGTTTGACGTAGTAACGTGTGAACCATACACTAACTTAGCAGCATGAACCCACCAAGGTGCTGACATTGCGAGGCCGATTACACCACCAGCCAGGTAAGTGGACCGTATTGTTAACGTTGCATGGACCCTACCATGTTGATATGGTAGTGGATCCCATATTTAATGTGGCAGGGCCCACCGATGGTGTGGTTGTGGTCCCACTGTTGACATGGTAGGACACATTTCCAAAATAAACAAAAAAATATGCCGCATATCATTCACACGAGTGGACTGACGTGACGACCACACACGACTCACGTGCCATGGCATTGACCCATGCCAAGGGCATAAGTCATGTACCAAGGGCATGCTACCATACCACTGTACCACTGTGCCCCGTGCCATTTGTGCAAATGTGTCATGTGCCACCGTGCCATCACGTGTTACCCACGTGCTTGGAGTATGTAGATCACATGACCGAGAGTGTATGAGCCGCGTGCCACGGTAATAGACCACTTCAGACCTGATCCAGTTTTGCAGATCAGATCCAGGCCCGATCAAACTTGGTCTAGCATAAAAAATAAAAAAAACTTTTAGGACTGCACCGAGAGGGACCTAATTTTTTTTTTTAAAATTTTCAGAATAATTTTTTTATTTCTTAAAAATGGGTGCTCACTAGTTTAATTACATAACCTCACATATATAAGATATATGTTACAGTTATTAATACCTAATTATAGTTTCTTACGATAATTATATATGGTAGTAATTATATTCCCCTAAGATACTAGTAATTCGTATCAACTATCTAAAATAACACAAAACCAAAAGACATTCAGATACGGCTGAGAATCATAATTGAATAAACCAATACCTAGGACATTACTTGGGGATCAATTGCAAATTGATATAAGTTTTGTTTCTAAAAACATGGATTCTTAGGAGTCAGTTTTTCGTATCTAGGTGCAATAAGATGTTACTTGATAACATCTAAAATTGTAAAGACCCTAATAGTAATCTCTTACACTTCTAAATGGTTAGTTCAAGACAAGCTTAATCTACCTATCTTTGGAGCTCAGTAATCTTCGAGCAATGAACCACTTGTTTGCAAAACATCTAATACCCACCATATTCGTAGCAAATGGATCATTTGGCTTGAATATATAAACCATATAGATCTATGGGATTTAGAACACCCTAGTAGTTAGATAAGGATCACAACATCGAATGGTTTTGAATATACATCTTGGCTAAGAACCCATTAGAACATATTTTCCAAGGCAAATATTACCAATTTACGAGGTAAAGGTGGGGATTTTACACACGAGTCTTAGAATAATAAACAAGGTTAAACTAATAGTATGATTATGAATAATTTGATTTATATTATTCTAAGTACTATGAACTGCCTTATATTCATATAAAATGTTTATTAAGAACTGCTACTGATTTAGATTTACATTTTTGTATAACAGATGTCTACGAAGCTCAACAGCGTTGATTTTCCATAGTTGCTGCTTAACGGCTCAAACTATCTCCTTGGTATACGGATGTTTAGCTACATCTATGAATAATGGGTGTTTCCCAAACCATTGTTCCTGATAACACCACTTCTATAGCATACAAGGCCATGGCCATGTTAGCTATGCACTATCATTTTCAGCCAAAGCTGAAGTATGAGATACTCCACATAGAAGATCTACTAGACTTATGGGTTAGCCTCAAGCACTGCTTTGGTTTCCTGTAAATCTTTAGGTTGCCTGAGGTCAAAACTTGTTGGAACAACTTTGGTTCCATGATTTCAAGACAGTTGCTAAGTACAACTCGGAACTCTAGAAAATCACCTTAATACTGATGCTTAGTAATGAAAAAGTCTTTCATATTGAGATGCTTTACAAGACTCTATCGATATTCCATGATTATCACGTTGATCTCAGGGAAAAATATGCAAAGATAAAATTCAAGACGCATAAATATTTGATTCAGGCTTTGCTTATCGATGAGCAAGATGGCAAACTCATTATGAAGAATAACATTTTGTACCTACCTAGGAGGAAGCCCGTAGATGTTTCCCAGAAAATCATATCTGATGGTTAGGAAAACTATGAACAAGGTTCTAGTAGTGGACATGCAACTGACGACAAAGTAAAGGGATCCTTGGGTTCACATAAGAAGAAAGGGCTTAAAATCGTTGGTAACCCATGAAAATCTATGAAATTCAAGTGAGATCAGGGATCTCCCTGTCCTAAGGCAGATCAAGCTAGATATTAGACGTAAGACTGTGCTGCACTGTGCGTGATTATAGACCCCATAATCATAGCTAACCACCACAATTACGAAGTACTTTTGGATAATGTTGTGATCGATTTCTTTTAAGATACTTGTACATGCACAAATAAGTGTATAAAATGATCTGTAGTAGTTTCATCTCAGTTGATGAGTGATGTCACATTAGAAGCACACTAGTAGTTTCATTTCTTAGTTGTTAACTGTGATTTAATTTATTAGTACTTCTCTAGATTGCGTTGAGAACAAATGAGTGATGGTAAAGTTTAATAAGCGCTTGCAACATACATTATTTCAATATCTATCTATGAGATCGTTTGTTTTTTTTGTTCTACAAGATTTTTCAATTTATTGCTAATATGTTGTATGATAGTTTAAATCTACTATATACAGGCAACCCAATAGATATGTCTGCTCATAGAGCACTGATTGATAATTGAATGAGTCACGATACTTGTCTTAAAGACAGTACTGCCACACACTCGATCCTATGGGATAAAAAATACTTCTCGCCTTTGACCTCATATGTCGGGGACATCAAAACTGTGATGGGTCTGCCAGTATTATAGAGGTCTCGGGGAATACCACGCTATAACTACCTAATGGTACAATACTGGTTATTAAGACTACTTTATATGCTTGTAGATCCTTAGAGAATTTACTCAATTTTAGGGATATACATGATAGCGACTATCAAGTAAAAATAATAGAAGACAATGACAGCCAGGTTCTGTACATCACCCATTCACCAAAAGGTCAACAAATTATATTAGAACGGTGTCCAATGTATGCTTCAGGGCTTTATTCCACTGCTTTCAGGCATGTTGAAACATATGCAATCACTAATTTTCTCTATTGTAAGATAAAACGTTTAGGATTTGGCATAATCATTTTGGGCATCCTGGAACATGGATGATGAGGAAGATTATTAATAGTACTGTAGTAGCCTACTCGCAACCTTCGAGGGTAGACTAGATACTTAAAAACTCCTTATCAGCTCAAAGCCTACTATACTTATAAACCTATCAGAAATGTAGTAATCTACCCTCGAGTCCACTAAAGCTTTGACCACCACTTCAATCTAGCTTAGCTCTTGGTTTAAGATAGATAGCTCACCAGATAACTCTAACAGAACCGACTTCAGTACAATACAGCTATAAAGAAGAATACACTTGTAATTTAACCTCTTTATGGTGATATTACTTTTCCTATCTTCTATAAATAAGAGAGGAGAACAACCATAGAGAGGTTGAGAGCTTGTCTAATGGCTCCTAACTTTCATTCAACCTCAGCCATCGTAGGATACACAACAGACAACATTGCCACCCAACTAGCCCTGATACGCAAATAGCTCGGTTAGGCTGAATAGAGGTATAACAACCATCTCCACCACGAGCGCGAAGCCCGACGATAGGAGCCCAAAAATGAATGCCAGCGCTGTGTCGAAGAAATAGATAGACACCACCGTGACCTCGAGGAGCTCTGTAACTCTAATTGGTGTCTACAGCAAGTACTAATACAAGATGCCCCTGCTCGGTTTAGAGTTCTCGGTTCCTCGCAGATATCCGCTAGCGCGCGCTTAGGCTCTAACCCTTGAATAGAGGTACCCTCAGTTCATCTAGGTACTGAAGGTATTCACCACCCAATACCTGTAGGGTCGATACATTTAGATGTCCACATTTATGGAGCTTCGAGCTATTCCACCCTGCGATCATCCATACTTCCTACACGAAGACTAGCCCAAGAACGGCTAGGTAAGCGAAGTGCAGAACATACCCCCGGACTGAAACCTAATCGAACTCAAATAAATCGTTCTCCCCCTCGACCATCTTACGTAATACAATATGAGCTCGACCGACAAATCAAAGGCGACATCTGAATTAGCTCAAACCCAGCCCCTAACTCCTAGAGTAAACTCAACAACCCAATCTGTTTAAAGTTATTACCCATCAACATCCCACTAATTTTCCACATCCCAAAAATCTGTAAATACCAGAACACAGACCCACAGCCCCACGTCCTCGAGTTAAAAACTCCTTAAGCCTCCACTCTTTAGCTGATCATATCCTTTGCTGGATATTCCCTACTAGCCAATCGAAAAGTCTACTCAAGTGGTATCATGGCCTCCCCAATGGATCTATTCAAAGTTTCAAAGACTTGTCCAAATTATTCATCTCTGACTTCGCATTCAATAAGGATTGAGAGGTCAGAATCGGCGCCTTATTCAACATTCAAAAGACCCAAGTTAAAACACTCAAAAGATTTACCAAGAGATTTCTAGATGAGTCCCGCAAAATCGTGAACCTTGATTGCGCTAATATAGTATTAACCTACTCCAATGCCATTGCTAACCATAGTCAAGTAAAATAATACACCATCCTCCAAAAATCCAAAATACTCAAGGAGATGCTGTCGAAAGTCAACGACTACATAGACCTTGAACGTATCGACGAAAATAATCGACGAGGACAGACCAGAAAGTTAACAGCCAAATACAAGCATGGTTGCTCATGTTTAGAACGAGGCTGACAACCAGAAACCCAATAATCATGATAATCAATTAGAAAGGCCGCAGAAGAAACGGCCGATGCCAATCCTGTCAAAACTCAGAGTCGCTATAGGAGCTCATACACAGATCATCTAGGCCGACCCAATATGGCGAACACCATATCCAATCGAAGTTTAAAAAGATAAACTATACTGTCAAAACCATAAATGTAATTTCCATTCAATAGATAAGTGTTACGCTTTATAGCGGTCACTTGAAATTATACTCAAAGTAGGACGCTTGCACCAATATATCGAATATATCCCAAGCTACCTCGATGGGTCGTATCTTAAAATCCAAGGGGGACACCAAAATGGAAGAAATGAAGTGCATATCTTTCAAACTAACATGATCGAAGTTAATAACATTGACAGCAGTCGTACTCAAAGCAAGAGGAAAAGATTTGAAGAATGTTGCAAACTCACCTGCCAAGACAAATTACCAGTCCTCTTACTAGAGACCAGCCAGCATCCCCTATCTGAAGGCATCTCTTTTATCAACTATGATGTTTCTCACATAATTTTTTTACACTCAGACCCGCTGGTCATCATGGTAAAGATTGAGCATATGATACTGCACACAATGCTCATCGATACTTGCAGTACAACCGATGTACTTTTCCTCTAGATAGTTAAGATGATGCAGATAAGAGATTGCATAACTCCACCAAATGTCAAGTTGAAAGGTTTTAATGACTCTACTGAAGTAGCGGCTAGCCGAATAAGCCTTTCGGTTACCATAGGGCCTATAGTACTGCAGGCCAATTTTTTGGTCATAGACAAAATGTCCAAATGCCTCGGTATCTTAGGTCGCTACTGGCTGCATGTTATGAAAGCAATACCCTCAATTTATAACCATGTACTACGCTTCACCACCCCAAGCAAAACTTGGGATATGAAAGGGTCCCAACGGCTCACCCGATCATGCGAACACCCAGAGATCGATTTGACTTAAAAGTTGGTTAAACCATTGCAATCACAATACTATTTTCTCCTTGAACGCTTGATAGCCCTAACCCAGCCATCATTCATCGAGCCAACCAACTACACAGATCTCAATGGTCTCGAATGAGAAATGTTCATTAGGAGTTCCCTAACTATCAAAGAAAAACAAGAGATGATTGATTTACTTTGTTCTAATAAGGATGTCTTTGTATGGACTTTCCATGAGTAGCCAAGAATCGATCCTACCCTTGTCTGTCACAGGCTTGACGTAGTGCCCAATTGTATAGCAGTCAAGCAAAAGAAATGAACCTTAGCCCCATAGATTCGAGACGCGGTTAATCTTGAAGTTGATAAGGTTCTAGCCGCAGGCTTCAGACAAGGTTAAATATGCTAATTGGATCTTAAATATCGTAGCAGTGTCCAAGAAGAATGGCAATATTTGAGTCTATGTTGACTTCATCGACCTTAACAAACATACCCCGAAGGATAGTTTCCCCTTCTTAATCATGATAGTGCTCTTAGATGCAACTACCGAGCACGAACGCCTCTTTATGATAGATGCCACTTCAGGTTACAACCAAGTACCCCTTCTGCCCGATGATCAAAGTAAAATAGTATTCATCACATAACAAGTCCTGTATTATTTCAATATTATACCCTTTGGGCTCAAGAATACAGGCACGACCTACCAACGACTTGATACAAGCATGTTCAAGCCACTGTTGGGAAAGTCAGTCGAAGTATATATTGACAAAAAGCTTTGCAAGAGCCTAAACAAAAACACCCGCATGCAAGACATATTTTCTATCCATCGATAAAATAAAATGAAACTAAACCCCGACAAATGCCAGTTTGGTGTTTGTTTAGGAAAATTCCTCGGCCACCTCATCAGCTAGAGAGGTATCGAGATCGATCCTACCTAAGTCTGAGCCTTAATCGACATGCCATATTCTAGAATGTCGCTGGCAAAATAGTCGCTCTCAACCGCTTCATTTTAAAATTATTGAACAAGTGCAAATGGTTATTTTCTTTCCTCCACGATTAAGGCGCCCATAAAGCCAAGAAGAAAACCCCCGAGATATAATGGGAAATAGAATGTGAGCAAGCCTTCCAGGAAATCAAAACTTACCTTGGTCATCCTCCAATAATTAGAACTCCAGTTGAAGGTGAACAACTTTTACTCAACCTCATAGTCACAGATGAATCCTTAAGCTTAGTTCTCATTTGTATAGACGAAGGAATCAAAAAATCAGCATACTTTATCAACAAAACCCTAACCTCGGCCAAAACCAGATATACCAAACTCAAAAATCTTCTACTCAACCTCGTCTACACATCGAGAAAGTTTAAACCATACTTCAAGGTACATATTATGAGGGTAATCACAGGCTACCCCCCTTAGAGAAGTCCTAGCTAAGAAAGAAAAATCCAGATGGGTACATCAATGGCCTGTCTACCTTGGGGAGCACGATATCATATTCGAGAAGAAAATATTTAAAAAAGTTCAAGCAGTCATCGGCTTCCTAGCAGAATTTCCGGTAGACGACGTTGCTGAAAATATCACGAAGATGAAATCTTAAAAGAGTAAACCGCACAATCTGACCCATGGAATCCAAAAATAGGTTAGTGACTATTCACTGATGGCTCTACTAGCCCGAATGGTTATGGCATCGGCATTGTCCTAGTTTACATCTTTCAATGATCGACTCGGAAAAGACATGCATCAAGTTAAACTTCAAATGTATCAATAATGAAGCCGAGTATGAAGCTTTAATTCACGGTTTGGACATGGCCCTCGAGTTGGGCATCCCCAAGTTGGTCATTTTTATAGATTTACAGCTGGTCCAACGACACTATACTTGAGAGAATCAGGCAAATTGTCGAATGGTCGAATACGCCGAACTAGTCTGTTAATACATGGATCACTTCCCAGAACAATCGTCGGTAACGCATTATCCGCGAGGTGAAAGTAGACATGTCGATGCTCTCATATACAGAGCTGTAATATTAGGCTAATCTAAATTCATAAATTCGACATCGAGGTACTCGAACGCCCAAGTATCAACAGACTGGTAATCAATACCATCGATACTGGCGGACGAGAGGAGTGACCCCAAAGATTGGCAGACCTAAATGCCCAAAGGTATTTAATACTCAAAGGCTAAAATATCCTACCATTAGACCCTAAGGGTAAACGATCTTTGTTGGAAAGCTGCCAAATGTAGTCAATACTCAAAGACAAACTACACCGGAGGACACCAAATGGGGTATACCTCAAATGTATATCCCAGCAAGAAGCAGGCACCATCATTAAAGAGTTACATAAAGGTAACTGCAGCTTATATACTATGGGACGATCTATGGTGTTATGTGCAGTCACAGAAGGACTCTTCTATCCGAATATGAAAAAATAAGTCAAAGACTACGCAAAGTATTGTGATAAGTGCTAGACATACATACATGATATCAAGAGCTCTTTACTAGATCTCCAATGTAGCCAAGCCTCCTAGCCATTTAAACGATAGGCAATCGATCTAATCGGTCCCTTTCCCAAAGCTTTGGGTAAAAGAGAACACATCCTTGTCGCCATAGATTATTTTACAAAATTGGTTGAAATAATGCCATTATGCAGAACGGTGCACAATTCATTAAAAATAAGGTCAGAACATTCTTGTAGAAGTATCACATTATTCTATGTCCCTCCACACCTTAATACCCACAAGGCAATGGTCATGCTGATGCTATAAGCAAAGCCATAGTTGATGGCCTTAAGAAGCGTGCCGATAATAAGAAGGGACAATGGGTACAAGAGTTATAACATGTTCTATGAGCCTATTGCACGATACTAAGAAAGTCTACGGGTTGTACTCCTTTCCTCCTCATATATGGAATAGATGCAGTTCTTCCAACATAATTTAAAGTCCCCACAAGGGACCTGAATATCCTAGATGACAAAAGAGAGTTCCAACTCAGTTGTAACATGATTTGGATAGACGAAACACGGGATAAAGCCCTTGCTAACCTTATTCGATACCACAACTCACTGATAAAGTTATATAACAAAATGGTTTATCCCAGATCTTTTATAATTGAAGACTTGGTCCTTCGAAGAGTCACTTCATTATCAATACCCCGTAATGCCGGGAAACTGGCCGAATTTTAGGAATGAGCATATGTTGTCTATGAGAAAATTGACAAGGGGTTTTATTATCTAATGACTGAAGGTAAAGAACCTCTGTCGAACCCCTGGAGCACGATACAGTTATCCCGCTATAATAAAAGAACGGAGTAACCACTTTATATGTTTATAACACAAAATTTTGCATTACTAAAATTGTACATTCTTGTGCCATTTTCATTCTATGTGTTTCATACATTGCAGTTAATCCTCATAAAGTTTTTGATTCGGGCAAACCTAAGTATCACGTCATACCTTCAACTCGACTAATACTTGGGGCCGACCTCGAAGTTTTTTAAAGTTCCTTGATTTGGGTAAACCCAAGTGACATGAATAATCAAAAGATTAAACATTTAGGGGCGACTTCAGAGCCGACCATGTTTAATTTTGTTTAGATTCAAACCCGCGGCTAGAAATACCCTGGGCGAGCTCGAAGCCTCATGAACTTCTTAATTTGGGCAAACCAAAGTATCACGTCAACCCTTTAACACGACAAATACTTGCGGGGCGACCTCAAAGTTTTTTAAAGTTCCTTGATTTGGGTAAACCCAAGCGGCATGAATAATTAAAATATTAAACACTTGGGGGCGACTTGAGAGCCGGCCACATTTGGTTCTGTTTAGGTTCAAATACACGGATAAAAATACCCTAGGCGACCTTAAAGCCATATGAACTTCTTAATTTGGGAAAGCCTAAGTATCAAGTCAACCCTTCGACCCGACTGATACTTGGGAGCGATCTCAAAGTTTATTAATTTGGGCAAACCCAAGTGGCATGAATAATCGAAAGATTAAACACTTGGAGGCTACTTTGGGGCCTACTTAATTTGGCTTTGTTTAGGCTCAAACCCACAGCTAGAAATACCTGGGAGCGATCTTGAAGCCTTATGAACTTCTAGACATAAGTATGATGGTAACCTTTCGGCACGACTAATACTTGGGGGCATCCTTGAAGTTCTTTAAAGTTGCTTAATTTGGACAAACCCAAGTGGCCTTGGAGCCGACCACCTTTGGCCTCGACTACGTTTACTCCAATGTATTTGGATACTTGGGGGTAACCTCGATATAAATCAACAGCTATGATCAAGACAACTTTTTACTTCAACCGATACATATTCAGATAGACGAAACTAAAGTAGACAACCATTATAGAATGACAAGTCGTGTTACAAACACGAAGCATAAGCAGGAAAGTATTATCAATTACAAAGTAAAATATATGATAATACTATCAATTATAAATACAAAAGCTACAACTTATTGCACGAGGAGATTAGTTCGATCCACCTCATTGGGCACGGATACATTAGTACTTTAGCACAAACCAGTATTGGGAACAGTAACCTGATACTCGACAGTCAGCTCCACCACCAAAGGACTCTGTATCATCTCTGGGTTCTAGCTCGCATCCTCCACCTTGAGACTCAATAGAGGGTTAGGTGCAAATCGCTAGAGGTATCCAGATCGTTGCCCAGTTCATTTATGAACTACTTCAGCGACGTGGTCACAAGGCACTTATGTTCGAAGTCTGCTTAGAACCTCGTATGATTATCCCTCAACTTACCCTCAAGCTCCAACACCTTCTCTGCATGATGTCTTAAAACCTAATACCTTCATCCTCGGTATCTTTGCCATCTTCCCCTTACCCATTAACTTCGTTCTCTTTATCTCCCTCCTCATCTTCTTTATCTTCACCTTCTCCTTCGTCCTCTACTGGGTTATTCCCACTTACTTCATCATCACCCTCCTCTTTGTCACTCTCTCCAACCACCCACACCCTTTTCCACCTTTGTATCGTAGATTTGATGTCGGGCTCAGTAACTGCTAGAGTTGTAACATCAACAATATGCAACTCCTCCATGTCACCATCACTCTTCTCCTCTCAACTGGAAGTACTTGGCCTATTCAATAAATCTTCAACTTCATCTACTAGCCATATCCTCGAAGCTTCACGGGTATGCATTCAATACTGTACAAAAGAAGAGGGAACAGGTTAGCTTGATATCTTCAAGTTAAAACCCCTCATTAACCCTACTATACCAACAACTGGTAATATATAAAGTCTTTGTCACCCATACCCCAAATTGGACTCGGCGGAGTCACACCTGATCAAATGCCTAAACCAAATGAAAAACTTACCAAAACAACCACCCGAAGGCCACATTTGATAGGTGTGCACCAAAATCATTGGCTTAGTCAGACCCTCCTCTGCTCTACAATGTCCAAAACTAACCATCTTTGCCAAACTCACTAATAATTAAAGACAATAAGTTTTTCCTAATCTAGATTACCATGATTCAAATACAAAAAACAAAAGAAAAAAGAAAACAAAGACCAAGTAGAGAACAAAGGGAGGGAGGACATACCTTGCACTAACGCTATCAGGAGGTCTTCGGCAACAACAACGATTTAAACATGAATTACAGAGTTTTTCTTCTCTCCTTTAGATGAAATTTAAGAGTTGAGTAAAAATGTTTGTCTCACTCTTACTCTCTCTCCTCTTAAATAAATAAATCTCAAACTGTTTCGGCTTTCACAACTACCATTATTATCCCCACTAACCCCACGCTCTCTTACCTCTCTACCTTCCCTTAATAATTTTAGCAAACCATCCCTTAGTATATTTTCCCGCTTCTCTAATAGCTTTGACCACCTTATTTTCCTAGCTTTGTGCCTCAATTTCCTCTTCAAACTCTTTAATTCAAGTAAAACATAAACTCTCGTATACATAATCTACATCCAATTCTTGATTAATTCAAGCCTCTTTCTCTAGGTCTTAAATAAAAACGTCATTGGTATCCCCACGTAAGTGTTGTAATTTGATGTCTTAAAATAAAGGATCATACACGTTATTTTCACACCAACCGTTATCATACCCTAAATGAGATATGAAATGACTAGTACACCTAGCTCTGCATTCTATTCAATCATGCAGGGTCTCACAAGTAAGGAATACAGCTTGCGATGGTCAAATCAATGAATGTGTCGACCTCAAAAATATTAATGACCTCGGGAGTCTACGCAACACACACAACCATAATAGTCGACCATACTATAATCCCATTCAAAGGCCACATAATTTGATCATTTTGAGTCGTGTCACATACTTTCATTTCAACTTACTTTCACAACACTCAAAGCTTACAGAATCTCATCATTGTGATTCGTGTTATGCCTTTTCTTTTGAACTTACAAGAATCTTATCATTCTTTGCCTGTATTACATCTTTCCATTCGACCTCCCTCCATAACCATCGAAGGTTAGAGATTCCTATCATTTATGTTTTCTAAGTCTTTTCCTTCGTCCATCTTTTACAGCATTCCATTCATATGCTTCGAAAATATATAAAAAGATCTTCGCAAATAACTAAGATAAAGCAAAAGTTTTGTTATTCGATTTCCAAAACAAATAGTAAACAATAATAACAACAACAATAAACAGACAACAAAAAGAAAATGAAGGACACAATACTTCAGCTGCAGACAGGGAAAATCTTTGAATTCCCTGAACTGTTACTACCCACAACACCATCTTCTGCCTCTACCGCTCGCTCTGCCAGCTCTCTTAACGTACTAGCCCTTTCCGTAGCAATCAGGAGATATTGTTGAGATATCACTCACCAGAACTCAACCTCCTCTGCCTCGTCTCACTCCATGCTCGTCAGCTTACTTATTTGGAGGTCGACAAGCTCTAGAAGCTATGCCTTCAAGCCCATGCGGCTGAAGTATTTTTTTTGTCAACTCCACCACCTTGGCAGCTGCCCGAGCCTCCCACTATTCTTGTTGGTTTTGTGAACGGGTCTTAACTTTTCTTAACGAAGGGAAGAAAGGCATTAAAGAAAGGAATTGAGTAGAGAATATGAATGAGTTAAAGGCAATTTACTCCCCCTCACTATGATGCTAAAATCGTAATCAACATAATTATTCATTGATGATCTCGGTAACTGACGCATTGATAGCAGTCAAACTTCCAAATTCCCATGTAAACAACTTCTTAGCTGGAACCCTCGAATGGTGGATACTCAATCTTTTTTAAGGTCTCAACTCAGAGGGGGCAAATATAGTAGCCTATTTGCAGCTTTCGTGGGTAGACTAGATACTCGAAGACTCGTGATCAACTCGAAGCCTATTGTACTTACAAACCTATTATAAATATAGTAACCTACCCCCGAGTCTGTTAAAGTTTTGACCACTGCTTTAATCCAGCTCAGCAGGCAACTCTGGCATAACTGAATTCAGTACAAGGCAAGTATAAAGAAGGATATACTTGTAATTTAGCGTCTTTATGGTAACATCACTTTTCCTATATTCTATAAATAGGAAAGGAAAGCTACCATAGAGAGGTTGAGAGATTTCCCCCCATACACACCCTTAAAAAGCTATGACAACCTTCGAACACCTTCTAGAGCTTGAAGATTCAGTTCACTCAAATCATTATTTATAATCTCATCCATTTTTATAATTTTATCTTAAAAATCCTCACTAGAGGTCGTAGAGGAATAGGACTCCACACAAGTATGTCTACTAGAAGCTTTCTATATTTTTAATAAATATGCTTCTTAGAACCCCTGGGCAAGTATTAACTCAGTGGTATATGTGTTTAATCTCCCCTTTACGAGATTGGACCCCTTCAATACCTCTGGACATTTATTAATAGGAGAGAAGATCTGAGTACTACAAGATTGACCGTGTAACACCTGCTCTTAGAGAAAGCTTATTGTCCAACCTAGTAAGACCAAGGTGGAGTTAGAATCTTCAGCCTTTCTCCAATATATTCATGAAGATATATGTCAACTTATCCATCCACATAGTGGTCCATTTAAATACTATATGGTCTTAATTGATATATCTTCGAGATGGTAAGATGTTTTACCAATTATTGTTTAAGAATATAACATTTCTACATTTATTTACTTAGATTATACGATTGCAGGCGCATTTCCCAGAACACACGATCAAACCTATGAAATTTTATGGTGCTGACGAGTTTACCTAAAAGGCTTTTGTTGATTATTATATTATTAATAGGATAGATGGCGAGCATCTTGTACCCTGTGTTCATGCCCATAATGGGATGACAGAGAATCTAATCAAATGATTACAGTTAATTGCTAGACCACTGTTATTACCATCTTAATTTCTAGTAACTACATGGGGTCATGCAATTTTGCATGCTGCCGCACTGATTAGAATTTATTCGACAGTAGATAATTGATATTCCTGAAAGTAGGTAGTAACTGAGACCGAACCTAGTATTGTTCATCTGCGAACATTTGAATGTTCCGTACAAGTGTCGGTCGCACTGCAATAACGTACGAAAATGGGACCCCAACGTTGGCTAGGTATTTACGTGGGTTATGATTCACCATCTATCATTCGATATTTGGAACCCACGACTGGTGACGTATTTACCGCGTAATTTACAGATTATCACTTTGATGAGACGATATTCCCAGTATTGGGGGAAGATATTATGACAGCCAATGCTGAGGATATATCTAAGATTAATTAGAAAATACCATCATTGTCTCATTGAAATCCTATAACAAACCAGGGTGACAAGAAAGTACAACAGATTCCACACTTATAATAGATCGCCAATGAATTTTCATATGCATTTAACGATGTTGCAAAGGTAACCATGGTATATGTTCCTGCAAGTAATGCACCTACACAACTAGATATTTAGGGAACTAGTGTGTGCCTTTCAAATGAATCTAAACCTTGCACCATGAGAGGACGCCTTGTTGTAAAGAGGAACGCTGATCCGAGGGTAAAAAAAGAGCGTACGTAAAAATAAATAACTAATGGTGTAGTCGGTTCATCGGGGATGGAATCATCCATTACATGACAAACCCGTTGGGGAACATGTACATGATAATCGAAAGATGTCAATTAACTTTATCAGTAATAGTACCATGTGGGATCGCTCAGAAGTAGTTGTCGACAACATATTCACCTTTGTCGCTGCGCTCACCATCGAGAAGGAGGATCCAGAACTACTCACTATAGATAAATGTATAAATAATATTGATTGGCCAGAGTGGGAGTATGTGATTAATTCAGAGCTCAGTTTGCTAGCTAAACTTGAGGTATTTGGACCAATAACCCATATTCATGATGTCATCAAGCCTGTCAGTTATAAATGGTATTCATACGAAAACGTAATAAACACCAAAATATTATTAAGTACAAGGTAAGAAAACTTGCCCAGGGATTTACCCAAAGACCTGACATCGATTATAATCAAACCTACTCCTCGGTCATTTACGCTATAACATTTCGGTACTTGAACAGTCAGTCAGTCATTGAGAATGAGCTAGACATGCGTTTATGGATGTGGTTACCACATATCTATTTGGGAAATTAGATATGGATATCTGCATAAATCTACTCGAGGGGTTTAAGCTTCCTGAAGCATCACAACCCAGTACACGGGGTACTTAAGTAATAAATTTGGATAAGTCACTGTATGGATTGAAACAGTTAATGCTTATGTGGCCCAACAGGTTGACTGAATATTTTAAGGCTATGTCCATGCATTTTTATTAAGAAAATAAATACTAGTTTTGCTATCTTTGTAGTATACGTAAATGATTTGAATATCATTGGAACTCCGGGGGAGATTGCGAGAGCCGCTAAATATCTTAGGAAGGATTTTGAAATGAAAGACCTTGGGAAAACCAAGTTTTGTCTCGATTTGCAGATCAAACACTTTGAAAGTGGAATACTCATCCACAAAGCGCCGAAAGAATCATTAAACATTTTGGTATGGATGCGACACACAGTGCCAAAATGCCTATTATTATCCATTTACTAGACGTGAACAATGACATCTTCTGTCCTCTAGATGAGGGGAAGAAACTCTTAGGTCTTGAGGTGCCACATTTAGGAGCTATTGGTATTTTGTTATACTTACCAGGGTGTACTTGACCAGACATGACATTCGTAATAAACTGTTTGGCTCGCTAGAGTTCTGTACCTACCCAAAGGCACTAGGATGGGATCATGCACGTTCTGTGATATTTGATCAACACAAAAGACTGGGGTTTGTTCTACTCGAAAAATGGTAAACATAAAATTATAGGGTATGCCGATACAGGATATTTGCCAGATCCACATAGAGGGGATCACAGTTAGAATTTGTGCTTTTGTATGATGATATAAGGATTTCATAGAGATTGATGAAGCAAACGATGGTTGCTACATCCTCGATCCATGTAGAGAATCTTGCACTTCATAAAGCTGGCAGATAATATTTTTGGTTGTACTCCATGGTTAATCATTTCAACGAAAGTTATGATTTAAGTTATATCCAAGATAAACCTACAACTATTTGTGAAGATAACGCGGCTTGTATCATTCAAGTCCGAGGAGGATTTATCAAGGGCGATAGGACGAAGCACATTTTACCTAAATTCTTCCACATACATGAGTTACAAAAGCAGAATGAGATTGAAATCGTTCAAGTTCGTTAAGAAGATAACTTAGCAGACCTATTCATTAAAGCCTTTATACCTCTTACATTTAAGAAGCTGGTACATGAAATCAGCATGTGAAGTTTACATCAATTATTATCTCAAGGAGATCGACATCAGGGGGAGTAATCACATCCTGACCACACACATGCTTGTTATACTCTTTTCCTTGATAGTATAGTTTTTGGTCCCTAGGGGTTTTACTTACTAGAGGTTTTGATGAGGCAATGTATATGCATTCACAACCTATACAATGCATATGATTGTACTCTTTCCTTGCATAGTTTTTTTTCCCAAGGGGGTTTTTCTAAGTGGAAGTTTTGACGAGGCAAGTCGTCTTGGTATGGAACACTCCAATCGGGAGTGTTAGGAAAGATTAGGCTAGGTGGAGCCCGAACCGGGTTGAGATGTCCTCACTTCCTAACTTAACCGACAAGTTTAGGGCTTTTTAGAGACAGTTTTAGAAAGGGAAACTTCTATATATATAGCTCGGGTTTTCCTAGCTGCAACGTAAGGTTTTGATCATAATAAAGAAGCTCGCGCTCTCTCTCTCTCTCTCTCTATATATATATATATATATATATATATATATATATCTCTTATATCTTATCTATTATATGTGGGTATGTGTGATTGCTTGCTATTAGATTGATTCCTGAAAAATCTATATTAAGAAAGAAAAAAAACTCAGCATATGAGGTGAGGTCTAAGCATTCATCACACGACGTGTTACTCAAGGAAAGTTCAAATTGTATAGATTATATTACCCATAACTAAAGAGTCAATCCCGTCCCTTGAATAAACTAGGACAAGGAATTAATTTGTCCCCTACCTATACCCTAAAATACTTTTCTCGGGGAGGATACTTGAGAACCTACGCAAAACTCGATATATATCTCTCTCGCGTCTCCTCCATTGGTTTTTTTAACTTTGATTTTACTGTTTATTACGATTGTTTGTAGTTGTATATGATTAGGTCAATTTGGAATTGAGTGGGTAAGGTTATAATTTTGATTTTTGGGATTTATGGCATTGGGTCAATTGAGCCAAGATTATGGCATTAGTTTCAACTTCAATGAACAGAAGAAAAGAACAATTTTTTATTATTTTGACATGTACCTGTGATTAAAGTTTTGATAAATATTCATACTTGAAGTTATGGGAAGAACTAGTTTTCGGGATTTTCTTAGTTTTGGAATTAAAATACCCAGTTGAGAATTGAGATAATACATGTATCTACGGTGGGGTTATTAACTTTAGTATCTGAGGAGGATATTTAATCCGCAGTTTATGGGTACTTCAAGATATGTATAATTGATGGTTTTAGCATATAATTTCCTAGTCTGTAATTGCATCTATTGGTTTATTGAGTTTTTTTTTATATTTACAATGAAAATAGCTTAAATGGGTTTCTTATGAGAATTTGATTTGAGTGGAAGGGTATCTACAATTCCGAAAAGCAAAGGGGGTGAATATCTTCAGATGAAACTAGCTTGTGATGGCTTGGCACCTTTGTATGTTTCTTTCTTTTTCTTTTTTTCTATTTCTTTTCTTTTTTGAAGAGAAAGCTAGGGTTAGGCAGACCCTCACCAGATTTCATTACCAATCAAAACCTAAAGCAGCCTAGGGTATTTACATTGTATATCAGCTATACAAATTTTCTTTAGATTACAACTTAAATCCTAATTTCAGCAGCTATGTGATGGGCAGCTTTGTTCCCCTCATTATAAAAAATGAGCAAATAAAGTTTTCCGCTTCATCTTTCATCTTCTGAGCAATTATGAAATTATGGATGCAATGCCAGGGAGGTTTCCATATTTTATTTGTTATGTTTTGGGCATAACAAGAGTCTATCATTACTTCATTTCTCTTGATACATAGGCTTGTAGTTGCTTTAATACCTTCACAAACAGTATATAGAGCAATTTCCCCAATACTACTAAGGTGATTTGCCAAACCATTGAAAGTATGAACTGGGATCCTATTCTTTAGTCTATGTATCAGTTTTTGTTACAATGGATAGATAGTAGCTCCACATATTTACTACCTAAATATTCAAGCCTTTCTACATACTTATCTATAAGTGTGCTGCTGTTTGCTACTACATTTTATTATTTTGGGATAGTTCAAATGAATAATGAGATGATGTAACTTAAGTTAAGGTATTTTCAATGTTTGATTTTTCATAAATCCCCCAAAGAGAATACTGTGTTTAATAATCTTTCTCTTTTTCTATAAGTTTTTTCTAAACATTCTTTAGGAGAATAGGCTACAGGGAAATGCTGTTCAATGTTGCATATCCTTCTTGGGGTGTATGGATACGATTGCTAGGGATGTTTGTCTGGAGAAAAATGTATTACTAGAGATGGATGGTAGACGTTAAGGCTTTATGTTTTGAAACTTGACGATTCTATATCCCATATTGGAGAATCCAAGTGACCAGGGGTCTAGATTCTGGAAAAAGGAAGAGACCAACCTTCAAAAAAGGGAAGGGGAGGGAAGGGATTATGTTGGTAGAATTTTAAGTGAGGTATGTCTGGAGAAAATGTGCCAGACAGTATGGATGCGGGATGGATGGTACATGATGCAAAAATTCTAACTTTGACCTAATGTTATAGAACTTTTGGAAGTGTCATATCCAATATATTAGATATGCCATTTAAGAATTCCAGTGACAAAAACGATTGAGAATATTTTGTTTCTTCTCCAAGGTCTTCATTTCTAGAAGTAGCTTGCAGAATGGCTATGTCTTCCCATGGGAGGAAGGTGACCTTTAGGGATTTCTAAAGTTGGTAGATTTTTCTTTTCGTTTTCCAATTTTGCATGTTGATTTTGCCTTTGTTGTAGTAGCCTATTCCTAGCCTTCAAGAACAAACTAGATACTTGAAGACTCTTGAGCAGCTTGAAGCCTACCATACTTATAAATCTATTAGAACCACAACAAGTCTGCCTTCGAGTCCACTAAAGCTTCGACCACTACTTCAATCCATCCCTACTCCTGGTCGAAGGCAGACGACTCAGTAGATAACTCTGGCAGAACCGACTCTGGTACAAGATAGTTGTAAAGAAGGATACACTTGTAATTTAACCTCTTTATAGTGATACCATCATTCCTATCTTCTATAAATAGGGGAGGAAGGCTACCATAGAGAGGTTGAGATTCCCCTCCCACACACGCACCCTTGAAAAGCTATGATAACCTTCAGGCACCTTATAAAGCTTAAAGATTCAGTCTACTCGAGCCTTTATTTGTAATCTCACCCATTTATACGATTTCATCTTAAAAATTCTCACTAGAGGTCGTAAAGGAATCCCATTCTAGAACTCCATGCAAGTGTATATATTAGAAGTTTTCTCTATTTTAATTAAATATAGTTGTTAGAACACCTAGGCACGTATTAACTCAATGGTATAAGAATTTAATCTTCCCTCAACGAGATTAGGCCCCTACATTTGGCCTATATGTGCAATTACCTATACTTTCAACCACTTTACCACAATGAGCACTTGTCTAATGGCTCCTAACCTTCGTTCAACCTCAGCCATAGTAGGAGCTCCGACAAACTATCTATGAGATTAGTCCCCTATATTTGGCATCGTCTGTGCTATTTCCTATACTTTCAACCACTTTACCATAACGAGCATTTGTCTAATGGCTCCTAACCTTTGTTCAACCTCAGCCATAATAGAAGCCTCGACAGACGACATAACTGCCTAACTCACCCTGATGTGTAAATAGTTTTCTCAAGCTGAAGAGAGACACACCAACTAACTTTGCTACGAGCGTGAAGACCGGTAATAGGAGCTCAAAAATGAATATCAGTGCCGTGTCGAAGAAATGGATAGATACCACTACGACTTCGAGGAGCTCCGCAACTCTGTTCGGGGTCTACAACAAGCACCAGCATAAGATGCCCCTGCTCGGTCTAGAGCTCCTGGTCCTTCGCGGATATTTATTTGTGCGCGCTTAGGTCCTAACCCCTGAACAAAGGAACCCCTAGTCCATCTAGGCACCGAAGGTATCAACCATCCCATACCTGAAGGTTCATCACATTTAGGCGTTCCCATTTATGAAGCTTTTAGCGATTCTACCCTGTGGACATCCAGACCTCTTACTCGAAGACCAGCCTGGAAATGGCTAGGTGAGCGTAGTATGGAACATACGCCCATACCAAAACCATACCAAACTCGAACAAATCGTTCTTCCCCTCGACCAGCATGTGTAACACAAGAAGAACTCGACCAACAAATCAAAGTCGCCATTCGAATTTGCTCATGCCCAACCCCTAATTCTTGGAGCAGACTTAACAACCAAATCTGCTTGTAGCTTTTAGACATCGATGTCCCATTAAATTTCCATATCCCAAAAGTTTGAATGGAAAGACAACCCCACTGTCCCACGTCCTTGAGTTCTAGAACTCGTTGAGCCTCCATTTGTTAGTTGATCATATCCTTTGCTAAATGTTCTCCACTAGCCTCTCTGATAGTCCACTTAAATAGTATCATGGCCCCCCAATGGATATATTCAAAGTTTCAAAGACTTGTCCAAATATCTCATCTCTCCCTTCACATCAAATAAAGATCAAGGGTTAGGGTCGATGCCTTATTCAACATTCAAAGACTCAAACTCAAACACTCGAAAGCTTTACCAAGAGATTCTTAGACGAGTCCCATAAAATTGAGACCCTCAATTATGCTAATGCAGTCTTAACATTCTCCAATGTCCATCCTGACAATTGGGTAGATGTTGCCGAAAGTCAACGGCTGCATAAACCTCAAGTACAACCGTGAAAATAATCATCAAGGATAAACCCAAACTAGCAATAAACATAAACCTAGACAGCTGAATAAAATAATGGTTGCTCCTATTTACAATGAAAGTGACAACTGGAAATGCAATAATCAGGAAGATCAATCAAAAAGGTTGTGGAAGAAATGGCTGATGCTAATTGTAGTAGCCTAGTCATAGCCTTCCAAGACTAGCCGAATACTCAAAGGCTACATCAATGCCTACCGCAAGACTCAAAGCCTAATGTACTCACAAATCAGTCAAGGTAATCGTCTAGTTAGAGCCTTTCCAAAGCAAGCTAAATACTAGAAGACTATGTTGAAGCCTACCATAATCCACCTTCGAATCTAATGAAGCTTTGCCCATATCAGTATATGGTCGAAGGCAGACAACCCAACAAATAGCTCAACAGATAAGTCAACAAACAACTATGGCAGAATCAACTTCTGTACGGGAAAGCTGCCAAAAAGGATATACATGTAACTTGACCCTTTTGTAGTGGCTTATTTTTTTCTATCTCCTATAAATAGGGGAAGAGAGTTATGATGAAGTGATTAGAAAAACTTAGTCCATAAACACCATATAAGAGTTTGGGAGAACCTTTAAGCACCCGAAGAAGCTCAATATTTAGGTCTCCCATAACTCGAATTCTATAACCCCATCTTTATATACATCATCTTTTCAAAATCCTCGCTAGAGGTCATGGAGAATACCTATTCAAGGATTCTACGCAAGTATGTTTGTATAGTAGACTATCATATTTCTATTCAAGGATTCTACCATGGTGTAAGAGCTCAGTCTCTTCTTTATGAGAATAAGCCCCTATATTTGGCACCGTCTCTGCTATACCCTTTTGTAGGGACCAGATTTCGTAAAGCTCGAACTAGCTTGAAATCGACACTTATACCAAGAATTACTATGACAAGAAATAAGTAAGAGATAACACTTCACACAGGGGATTTAGCGTGAAAAACCTGTGAATAGGTAAAAACCTCGACCTCGAGTGGAGGATTTTGTGAAAGTAGTATTATTGCTTGAGAGATTAAGAGAATATGATTACAAGAGTTAATCTAAGAAAATATAGCTAGAAATCAGATAATTGTATGTATAGATTTTTTTGTCGACCATCCTGTTTCCTTAGGAGCTCTGCCCATTTATAGACCATGCTCTCAACTTGACATCGTGCTTGAACGCGTTTTCTTGAAAGTGGGAGTCATGGGCAGTTGAGTATGTAATTGCTAGCTCGTGAGAGACAGGTATATATTGACTTATTCTGTTTACATCTGCTGTGGACGATCCACGTTCTGCTTGAGTTCGTGGTCGATGTGTAACTGCTAACGTGTTTGTAACGTGTTTGTTTATGCGTGAGTCTGGTACTGGATAAGATCGAGTCTTCTGGAGCTTGAGGTATAGATGAGGTCGAGTGTCTATAGCTCGAGGGATAAGTCCCTACAATCTCCCCCTCGCAACTAAAGTCACGTGTGGCTTTAGTTGAGAAAAACCCTAAAACTCAGACCTTCTGATGACGTAAGCGACACTTGAAAAATGGAACGTCTATACTGAAGAGTGTATTGTCATTATGACCCTTGAGTTTTATGGGTAGACTGTTGGTTTTCCCGAGCAGATGGCTGTTGGGGAAACAACTTGCATTAATACGGTATTGCTATAAATAGTGGTCAGATTTGATCGCCGAATAACCTGCAGTACATCTTCGCTGCAGAGGAAAACAAACATGTCTGTTTTGTATGGGTGAGAAAAAAATATGAGTTTTTTTGGAAGCGTACCTTTGCAACATCATGGTTAAGATGAGGAATCAAGTGTATCATACCTTTGCACATCTTCCTCTGCTTGTTTCAGATAACTTCCATCTTTATAACTGGGAAGATCGATGATGTATTCGAGCATCCTCCCTTCCTTAAAAATGATATCCAGGAGCTTTTTCAAGCCCTAGCAATTGTCGGTGCTGTGGTGCTTAATCTTGTGATATTCGCAATAAGGTCGGCCTGCTATTGGATCAAAATGTCAAGCTGGACGAAAACATTTATCCTTCTGGAGAATATGATAAATCATGGAAACCTTGGCATTTAACTTTAGTATGACTGTTCTGGATGGTTTTTGCGACCTCTGATTGTTGTCTCTTTCTGGTCCTGTCTTTGCTCGCTTAGGTTCGCCTTGATCGCTCGAGCTGCGGTTGTTGTTGGAATCTGTAGAAGGAACCTTGGTGTTGTGGACTACCTTTATAGGTTTATTCGGTTCGGGCATCATCCGCTCCTGATTGATATAATTGTTGACTTTCTCGATCATATCTTTGGGAGTCTTGGGCTTCTTCAGGAAGAAATACTTTTTAGCTTTGCAATTGAACTGCAGAGCATTTGTGAATGCGGACACGGTTGTCTTCTGATCTAGATTGTCGACCTTCCCAGCCAGTTCGAGAAACTTCTTTGAGAACTCCTCGAGCTTCTCCCCTTGTGCTTGTTTCAGACTTATTAGAGAATATAAGTTCTTTTCTTTGTCTTTGTTGTGGGCATAAGCCTTGATGAAGATTTTCTATAACTGCTCGAAGGTATGAATCAAACCTTTCAGTAAATAGTAGAACCAACAAAGAGGTTCGTCCAGGAGACTGCTAGCGTAGAGCCGGCGAAGGATGTGATTCAGATTAGAATACAAACCCAATGAGTCACAGAATTGTTGAACGTGCTGGCCAGGATCGGTTCCTTTGTATTTGATGATCTTGGGTATATGAAAACATGTTGAGACATTCATATCTAATAATTCTTTAGCAATTGGACTACCTTGTAATTTATGCGAGTCATCCTTCGCATCTAAAGTCGTTGCTTCGATGACCTTCCTGATACGCCGGTCCATGAGCTCCTAAGAAATATAATACTGAGGGATAGGAGCTGTTGGAACTGCTGGAACGTTGAAACTGCCGGAACTACTTAATGTATGAGTCTGGGAACGTGGTCACCTGTTTTCTCGCTCACATGTTCAGGAAGCGGGGCTCAGTAAGGAGGTCGCATGACTTCCTCGGGATGCTTGCAAGGCCTGCGATCTCAGCTGATATTTTTCTGCGCCACCTGTCCCAAATGAATTAAGACTATCAGTGCTTGTGGATCCTCACAATGAATCCTGGAAGTATATGTACTATGTACCTCATGTGGCCCTAACCTCTCATGAACGGACACCCTTGAGATTGTTGGTACTATTTCGCGCTCTCTCAGGGCTGGTGGTGGTTGGCTGCTCTGTAATGCTTTCAGAGCTATTTGAAAAGCTAACATCTGAGCTTCTTGTTTCTTTGTCTCTAGAACTCAATCTTGACGCTCTCGTTCTAACTCCTTCTCGCGGAGCTCTCGATCTTCCAATAGCTGGCGTTCGAGCTGACTCCGTTTCTTGGCTTTGGCAATTAAGCTCGCCCGAAGCTCAGTAACCCGATCAGGTTCCCCCTAACTTTTAGACTAAGCTCTCGAAGATTGACGTGTTTGAACCATAATTGAATACTGCTTGACTGATGAGTATCAATCGTGGCCCTTAAGTACGTGGAAAACCGTACGTTCCCACGCACAGCGCCAAATATAAGGACCAAATTTCATAAAGCTCAAACTAGCTTGAAATTGATCCTTACACCAAGAACTACTATGATAAGAATTAAATAAGAGATAACACTTGACACAGGGGATTTAGCGTGGAAAACTTGTGAATAGATAAAAACTGCGACCTCGAGTGGAGGATTTTGTGAAAGTAGTATTATTGCTTGAGAAATTGAGAGAATCTGATTACAAGAGTTAATCTAAGAAAATATTGCTAGAGATCAGATAATTGTATGTATAGATTTTTCTGTCGACCGTCCTGTTTCCTTAGGAGCTCTGCCCTTTTATAGACCCTGTTCTCAGCTTGACATCGTGCTTGAACACGTTCTCTTAAAAGTGGGAGCCATGGGCAGTTGAGTGTGTAACTGCTAGCTCGTGGGAGACATGTGTATGTTGACTTGTTCTATTTACATCTGTTGTGGACGATTCATGTTCTGCCTAAGTTCGTGGTCAATGTGTAACTGTTAACATGCTTGTAACGTGCTTGTTTATGCGTGAGTCTGGTACTGGATAAGATTGAGTCTTCTGGAGCTCGAGGTATATATGATGTCGAGTGTCCATAGCTCGAGGGATAAGTCCCTACACCTTTTTCACTCTCTACCCACCCCTAATGTCCCCTACCCTTCATTCTACTCAGCCATAGTCGGTACCCCCACCGATAGAATTATCGCTCAGTTGGCCCCAATAAGTTAGTGGTTAGCTTCAGGCATAAGAGCGTCCACAAACCAACTTTTCCTCAAGCGTAAAGATCAATACTAGAAATTAAAAACCAAACGACAACGCTGTATTGAAGAAACTGATAGACATCATCGCGCCCTTGACGAATTAAGCCACTAAGTTTAAGAACCCCAGCAGGCATACAATCAGGAGACCCCTGCTCAATCCTGAGTCCCGATACCTTTACGCATATCAGCCCATACGCGTTTAGGTCCCCGACCCCTGACTAAGGCCCCACGGGTTTACCTCGGTGCTAAGGTGCCCCCATTCCTCTACCTGAAGGTTCGAGCCACCTCGGTATCCCTATTACAGAAGATTCAAAGAAATTTTGCACTCCAAATGTAATGAGTGCATAATTATGATATTTTCAATATACCCGAACATGTATTTTAGTCGCCCATTATATTTAATTTTAGGTACTTATGCGCATTTGTTTGATTGTAGCTATTGGAGATGGATATTTGAAACCAAACTCTTAAGGTCAAGTAAAAGTGTGTCCAACAGTTTATAGCACAAAAAGTCAAAGATATATTATTATGAAAATATTGTTTTGAATTTAATGTATATTTTTTAAATTTGGGTTCCTTCTCCTATAAAAGGAACCCTCCCCCCATTATAATTGGGCATCTCATATTGGAGCAAGTTTAGAAGAAATAAAGTCTTAGTTGTATTTAATTGTCTTCTTCTTCTCTTTTAGTTTAATTTTTGCTAATGTCTTCATTAGTTGTTAATGCGATGAAGTCCGAGATGAGTGGCTAATCTCCTAGCTAAGGCTAGGATGAGGCATCTTCTTAGATGAGCAATAGTTGGTATTTAATTAGGTTCAAATTAGTTTTTTCTTAGTACTTTATGATTGATAAGTTAGTGTATCATATCGAAGGCTTGACCATAGCTTCGGTTTGGTATACGATAACTTTGGATACAAACAAGTGCTACTAACCGTAGACTTGATTTGGAGATCTAAACAAGAGGAAATACTAGAGAACCCACTCAAGCCTAGCCATGGTTGAGTTGATAATTTTCTAAGACACTCTTTACCCTAACTTAAAAACATAACCACTAAATGCTTGACCATAGATTTAGTGGTTTATTTTATAACATCGTATATGTCTTAGCATGAATATATAATGGGTGGAGATATTATGATCTAGTTGTATATCGATTAGTGCTTTGAAAGGTAGAGGCCACGTCCAAACCTTAGCTCTCTCTCATTAAGTTTTATAATTAGGTTTTATTTATTCTTCTTAGATTTATTTCTTATATAATCTGTGCCTTCTCAAAATATCAACATTTTACTGAGGATTCTGTCCGTATTCGTTTATTCCCATTCTCACTAAAAGACAAGGGTAGAGGCCAAGTTTAAACCTTAGCTCTCAATAATTAACTTTTATAATTAGTTTTTATTTATTCTTCTTAGATTTATCTCTTATATAATCTGTGCGTTCTCAAAATATTAACATTTTAGTAAGGATTCTGCCCGCATTCGTTTATTCCCATTCTCACTAAAAGACAAGGCGAGTCATTGGCTTCATTCATTAGCACCAGGATCTATCAATTCATGGGACCAAATAGAGACCAAGTTCAAAACCAAATGGTTTTCAATGGGAAAAACCCTTGCTCTTAGAAATATAATTGTTTTACGAGGCATGTAAGAGATATAAGGATCTTCTTTTATAATGTCCCCATCATGGTTTTGAAAAGCAACGCGTAGCCCAGATCTTCTATCGTGGAATAACCTCTAAGAATCGTTATAGGCTAGAATACATGCATAGTGGAAAATTTTAGGACCTTGAACCCAATTGAGCTTATGAGGAGTTTGAGATATTGGTCGAGAACTCTTAACAGTAGGATTTTGATCTGCATAAAAATGTTCGTACAACCAAGAAAGGTGGTTTATATAAAGTGAGTGAGGAACATCCATCAAAGCCCAATTAGATACTCTTTCCCAAAAAATTGTGGCTATGACTATGAATCAATCTAAGGGTAGTATGAACCAAGTTTAGCAATAGGGTTGCACCGTTTGCTATAATGTAACCCATGTAACTCAAATGTATTCCATGTTCAATGAAATAAATGATAATCATGAGAAAGTGAATACTTTGAATAATACCTACAAGAAGCCCTTTGACCCGGACAAGCCAACTTGGTAGAACCACCCAAATTTCTTGTGGAAAAACAACCAACCGAATTTGGGTTTTAGAGAGCCACAAACCTCAAGTCATAATTTGCCTAGGAATCCCTTTTTAAACCTTATTCCCAAGCATCTCAGTAATTCTTTCAGTCGTCCAAACAGTTCCCACCCGCTCCACCTAAACCATCTTTGGAAGACACCCTTGCTTTCTTCATGCAACAATCAATGAAAAGTAAAAAAAATCAATGGAAAGTCAAAAACAAGCGTTGCAATTTCAGCAACAAATGATGCAATTCCAAAAATATACTTTGGTGAATAAAAATTCTACATCCCAATCTATCTCTAATTTAGAGACTCAGATAGGACAATTAGCAAATATATTATATGAGAGACCACCAAGTAAGCTACCTAGCCAACCTATATCTAATCTGAAAAGACCACCGAGTTTTAATTCTAGTTCATTCCCAAAATAATTTAATATCATTACCACTCTTTGAAGTGGTAGACAAATTTATAACCGAGTTGAAATACCTAGGGTTGAGCCAACACCAGTTACTATTGAGAATGAGGTAGGTACGAGTGAACCAGTTGTAGTAAGGCTCTGTAAACCTTCTAAGAAATCTAAGGAGTTACTAACCTCATCCGTTTCTATACCAAAGGCACGTCTTGAGCCAAATATGCCTTATCTACAACGCCTTCTTTCAGATTCCATCATGCTTATTCATGCATATGCCAAATTCCTTAAGGATACATGTACTAGGAAAATGAAAATCAATATACACAAGAAAGTTTTCTTGACTGAGACATTAACCCCTCCTAAGCTTCGAGATCCAGGAAGCCTAACCATCCCTGGTAAAATTGGAGATCACAAAGTGGTGAGAGCATTACTCAACTTGGGGGCTAGTGTGAATGCCTTACCTTACTCGGTCTATCAGGAATTAAGACTTAGAAAAATCAAACCTACCCGAATGACACTTTAATTGGCTGATAGGTCAATAAGATACCAACATGGTATCCTTGAGGATATTCTTATCAAGGTTGATACTCTCATTTTTCCTGTGAACTTTATTGTTTTGGACACTAAAAATGTCCCGTATATTGGGCCTCCCTTTTCTTACTACTCCCCATGCCATTATCAATCGCTTCAATGGGGTCTTACAACTGTTTATGGGCGACTTGAAAATCAAACTCAATGTTTTTAACAATAGTACTCAAGTGTCTGATTCTGATGACATGGCTGAGCTCAATATGATTGACTATCTAGTTTACAACTCTTTCCCCAAATCCATTTATGAGGACCAATTAGAATCATGTCTTGTAAACTTTGGTGGGGACTTTGATGAAGATACAATCGTTAAAGAGTTTAATGCCTTACTCAACGCAACTCCTATTTTTAACATGTCCAAATGGAGACCTAGACTAGAACCTCTAAAACCATCAATTGCTTTACCTATTTTATCCATTGTTAAACCACCACAGTTGGACCTCAAGCCATTGCCCAATACTTTCAAGTATGCCTTTCTAAGTGATTCTAAAACTCTACTTGTGATAATAACTTCTAATCTAGATGCTGATCAGGAAGGCAGACTGTTGAGTTTCCATAGAAAATACAAATCAACCATAGAGTGGTCTATAACAGACTTGAAGGAAATTAGCTCGGCCGTGTGCATACATCGCATCATTCTCGAGGAAGATGCTTAAAATTCACGTGAAATGTAACAACATTTAAATTTAGCTATGATGGAGGTGGTTAAGAAGGATGTTCTCAAGCTTTTAGACTCGGGTATCATATACCTCATTTCGGATAGTAAGTAAGTCAACCCAGTTCAAGTTATACTCAAGAAATCAGAGATTACTGTAGTCTAAAATGAGAACAATGAATTAATCCATACCCGTATGACAACCTGGTGGTGTGTTTGTATTGATTACAGAAAGTTGAACACGATCACTATGAAATATCATTTTCCTCTTCCATTCATTGATCTAATGCTTAAACGATTAGCGGGAAAAAGTCATTACTATTTTCTTGACTATTATTTTGGATATAATCTGATCCCCGTCGCTCTAGAAGATCAGGAGAAAACCACATTCGCGTGTCCCTACATGACTTATGCTTATCGACGTATGCCATTTGGTTTGTGTAATGCACCCGCTATATTTCAACGTTGCATGATGAGAGCATATTCTCTGATATAGTTGATAAATTTATCGAAATCTTCATAGATGATATTTCAGTGTTTGGTTCCTCTTTTGATGAATGTTTGCACCATTTAGAGCTCGTGTAATAACGATTTACACAAACCAATTTGGTGTTAAACTGGGAAAATTCTCACTTCATGGTGACATAAGGGATAGTTCTTGGGCATATGATCTCCAAAAAGGGATAGAAGTTCATCCTCCTCGGACGGTTAAGGCCATTCAATCCTTTTTAGGCCATGCTGGGTTTTATCGTCGGTTCATCAAAGATTTTAGCAAAATTTCCAAACCCTTGGGCAATTTACTTGCTAAAGACACTGATTTCCACTTTGATGATGAATGTTCTAGAACTTTTGAGAAGCTCAAACTTCTATTAACTTTTGATCCAATCATCCAACTGCCCAACTGGGATCTTTCATTTGAATTAATGTGCAATGCCTCTAACTACGATGTTGGAACAATTTTAGGGCAAATAGTAGATAAAAAACCTCATGTTATTTACTATTAGCCATTGTGCTTGCATTAGAAAAATTTTAGTCATATCTTGTTGGGTCAAAAATTATTGTCTATACCGATCATGCGGCCTTAAAATATTCACTATCCAAAAAGGACTTTAAACCTCGGTTAATCTGATGGATCCTCTTGTTACATGAATTTGACATCAAAATTTGAGATAAGAAAGGTGTTGAAAATGTTGTAGCAGACCATTGATCTTGACTTCTTATTGACGGTGGTGAAGATCTCCTACCTATCTTAGAGACATTTCCTGATTAGAAGCTCATGGCTATTTTACAACTTCCTTGGTATGCGAACATTGTTAATTATCTTGCTACTGAATGATTACCTGACCACTGGTCTAAGCAAGATAAAACAAAATTCCTATACAAGGTTAGACGTTTTAATTGGGACGATCCTTATCTGTATAAGTTCTGTTTTGACCAAGTCATTAGGAGATGCTTTCCAAATGACGAGTTTCAAAGCATACTCAGATTTTGCCACACCTATACATGTGGAGGGCATTTCAGTGCCAAGAAAATGGTTGCAAAAATTCTTTAATCTGGTCTTTATTGGCCTTCCTTTTTCTGTGACGCATAGACCATTTATTCTACTTGTGATAGGTGTCAGAGGACCGACAATATTTCTCACCGCAATATAATGCCCCTACACTACATTCTTATTGTAGAACTTTTTTATGTTTGGGGCATAGATTTTATGGGCCCGCTTCCTTCATCTCGCAGAAAACTTTATATTCTAGTCGCAGTGGACTATATCTTCAAATAGCTCGAAGCTGTAGCATATCCGACAAATGACCATAAGCATATGGTCAAATTGATGAAAACCATTTTAAATTATTTTGGGGCTCCTCGAGCAATTATTAATGATGGTGGAAAACATTTTTGCTATCGTGTTTTTAAAACTTTCTTGAAAAATTATTCCATTACTCATAAAGTTGTCATACCTTAACATCCACAAACAAATAGTCAAGTAGAAGTTTCCAATCGAGAGATTAAAAGAATTTTTGAAAAAGTTGTTCGAACTTATCGTAAAGACTGGTCAGACCGTCTTGATGATGCTCTTTGGGCATATCGAATAGCTTATAAAACCCCGATTGGAATGTCATCCTATATACTTACCTTTGGGAATGCTTGGCACATGCCTGTAGAACTAGAGCACAAAGCTCTTTGGGAGACAAAATCCCTTAACTTTAAAATGGAACAAGCTGGGTCCAAGAGAAAGCTTTAACTTTCTGAGTTGGATAAACTCCGTCTTGAGGCTTATGAAATTTTAAAAATTTTCAAGGAATGTACCAAAGCTTTTCACGATAAATTAATTAATCATAAAACCTTTAAACCCAATCAAAATGTACTACTTTATAACTCCAAGCTTCGTCTATTTCCCAAGAAATTACGATCACGTTGGCATGGCCCCTTTGCGGTTAAAACAATTTTTCCTTATGTAGCCGTGGAGGTGGAGGATCCTAAGAACAAAAATATTTTTAAGGTCAACGACCAACGATTAAAACCATACTTAGAGTCCTACGCTTTTGATGAAAAAATAACATTTCTAGATGATCCTGTATATCAGAACTAATATTGTGTACCCCTATAGTACCATTGCAACATTAATTAAGTATGGGGTTATATTAGTCTAGCTGAAGACGATAAACTTAACACTTCTTGGGAGGCAACCCATAACACATTCAGGTGAGAAATTTTAGTTTTCCTTTTCCATTTATTTTTTGGTTCTCAAACATTGAGGGCAATATTTCATTTAAGTTTGGGGGTAGGAAACTAATTCTTTAAAATTTTTTTGAAGAAAAGTGAACTAATGGTACTTTTACAGTTTATGATATATTTTTGACGAATTTCCAAACACTTAAACTGATTTTACCTTGACATAAATATTATAGAAGAGTCTAAATTTTGAAATTGTACCAAGTGTACACTAGAATGCTAGATCTGCTATCTTTTTATTAGCGACTAATTTAAGTTAGTTTGATATATTTTAAAAGCGTGTATTTCACAGTTGTTTTGCAAGTAATATTTTCAACAGATTTTTGCTCAGTTTAAGGGAAATTTAGCATTTATGTTAGGAATAATGTACTACAAGGGAGACAACTGCCTAAGATTAAGTTCGCTCCTAAGAATAAAAAAAATAAGCCAAATGTGCTCTAAAAACTTTCACGCTGCAAGGCTATTCACATGATTAAGAACTGAAAGAGGATAAATTACCACTAATCTTGAGATTGACCATGAACTATGTGAAAGGAGCACAAGAAAATGTTACTTGTGAGAATCCTGAGTCTAGGTCACGATGGACACCACACCTCGACAACCTTAGCCAGCTGACGGGGATTGTCGACCGAAAACTTTTTGTTATAGAGGCTTCACTTAGAAATAATGTACTCAAAAGAAAAAGCTTGCAAAAAAAAAGAAAAAAGTCAAATTCTAGGAAGACGAATTGACTAATGAACTTGTCGAACTAACTGTTGAATTTATTCTAGTAAGAACTAGACTACCAAAAACTGAGTAAATTATTCTAGACAATATATTTGGCGATAAAAATATTTTTACTGTACACTCAAATATAGCTAAAATAAAATACTTGAATCTCTTTCTAATCTTAAGGTAGTACCTCTAGTTTTGGACAAGCATAAAATATTCTTTGGTATACTTGGGAGAATAGTAGGTTTATGGATTTCCCATCAGTATATTTTTGTCTCAACTAAGTAAGGATAAGTTTACAGAAAATGAGTCATGTATATTCTATAATTGTTTAAAATGCTATTATTGACTTTTGTGGGTATAGTCAGTATAAACCCTCACGAGACAACACTTGTCCTCCAGGCTAAACCTGAGGGTTTAACGGCTTGTTGTATATGCTAAATGCAATCACGCTTCCTGCGAAAGTGGCTATTATTTTATTTTACTCAGAACGAGCAAAAGATAAGTTTGGGGGTATTTGATGAGTGCGTAATTATGACATTTTAATATACCCGAACATGTACTATTAAAAGATATCATTGTAAAAATATTATTTAGAATTTAATGTATAGTTTTTAAATTTGGGTTTCTTCTTCTTCTTCTATAAAAGGAACCCTCCCCCCATTGTAATTGGGCATCTCATATTAGAACAAGTTTAGATGAAATAAAGTATTAGTTTTATTTAATTGTCTTCTTCTTCTTCTCTTTTAGTTTAATTTTTGTTAATGTCTTCATTAGTTCTTAATGCGATGTAGTCCGAGATGAGTGGTTATTCTCTTAGCTAAGGCTAGGACGAGACCTCTTCTTGGATGAGCAATAGTTGGTATTTAATTAGGTTCTAATTAGTTTTCACTTAGTATTTTATGATTGATAAGTTAGTGCATCATATCGAAGGCTTGACCATAGCTTCGGTTTGGTGTACGATAACTTTGGATACAAACAAGTGCTACTAACTGTAGACTTAATTTGGAGATTTAAACAAGAGGAAACACTAGAGAATTCACTCAAGCCTAGCCATGGTTAAGTTGCTAATTCTCTTAGACACTCTTCACCATCACTTAAAAGTATAACCACTAAATGCTTGACCATAGATTTAGTAGTTTATTTTTCAACATCGTATGTGTCTTAACACGAACATATGATGGGTAGAGATATTAGGATCTAGTTATATATTGATTAGTGCTTTGAAAGGTAGAGGCCAAGTCCAAACCTTAGCTCTCTCTCATTAAGTTTTATAATTAGTTTTTATTTATTCTTCTTAGATTTATCTTTTATAAAATCGTAATTCAGCCTAGAAAGTATTTATTTTACCAAACTTCCTTGTTGATTTGATATCACTCATCCGTGCTACAATTCGATAGCCGTACTTTGAGCGGGTATTTTGCCAGAGGACACAAAAATCCTCTTATCAAAATGTCTTGTCATCCTAGTTAACACCCCGTCCGAGAACGCCAAGGCGAACGCAGTTCTGAACACACCCCTAACCCGTGGCCCTGCCACCCGCGACCACATTGATATCCCTCTTGCGCAACCTATCTTACCTAGTAATAGCTCGACCAATAAATTAAAGCTACCATCCGCATCTGTTTCAGCCCCACCCCAAACTCTTGGGTTGTCTTAATAATCCCCTCTGCCTGAAGCTTCTCACCATCGAAGTACCCTTAAAATTTTACACCCCCAAAATTTACAAATACCAGAACACCAACCCCCAATCTTACATCCTCGAGTTCATGAACTCCTTAAGCCTTTACTAATCGGTCGATCACATTCTCTGTCAAATGTTTCCTACTAGCCTCCCTAACAACCCCCTCAAGTGGCACCATAGCTTACCTAATAGGTCCATTCGAAGCTTTGAGGAACTGTCCAATTTGTTCATATCTCACTTTGCCTTTAATAAGGACCGCAAAGTTAAGGTTGACGCCCTTTTCAACTTTTACAAGACCTTGGTTGAGACACTCGAAGCCTTTACAAAATAATTGTAAGACGAATCTTGCAAAGTCGAGAACCTCACCTGCACAAATGTCATTCTCGCCTATTCTAACACCCTCCCAGATCACAGCCGAGTCAAGGAGTATATTGTCCTCCAGAATCCCTAAACTCTCAAGGAGATGTTGTCCAAGGTCAACGACTACATCAACCTCGAGCGTCTCCGTGAAAGTAACTACCAGAGATAACCCCAAACCCTTTACCACAGACCAAGACAGTCGAGTACTACTATGGTAACCCTCGTCTATACCAAAAGTGAGATCCATAAGCGCGGTACTCCAGACGATCAGTCTGACTGGCCTCATAAGAAATGACCAATGTCGGTCCTCCTTAAACTCACTGTTCCTCGTAATACTCTCTAACCCATCAGTCAAAGAAGGGTGGCTTCACCAATACATCGTCGACCTCCCAGTTACCTCGATGGTTCCTACACCAAACCCTAGGCAACCCCGACCACCGGACCAAATGAGGTATACATCTTCCAAGCTCATATGATCAAAGTTAACAATATTGATAATGGCCATACCCGAAGTAAAAGGAAATGGGTCAAAGATTATGGCAAGCTCACCTACCAACAAAAACTCCCAGTTCTTCTACCCGAAACAAGTCTGTACACATGAATCAAAGGTATATCCTTCATCAATTATAACATATCCCATGTTCGCTTCCCCAACTTTGATCCTTTGGTCATCATGGTCAGGATCAAGCGCATCATCCTCCACACAATGTTTGTCGACACTGGAAGTGTAACCGATATACAATTTCTTTAAACAGTCAGAGCCATACAAATGACTAATCAGATCACCCTAGCTAATATTGAACTAAAGGGCTTCAATGGCTCCATAAAGTAGCCATCAGAAGAATCAGACTCTCCGTCACCACAGGCCCGATGGTGTTACAAACCAGCTTCCTTGTTATCTTTAAAAAAATTGAATACCTTGACATTCTAGGCCGTGATTGGCTTCATACTATAATGCCAATCCCTTCGACCTACCACCAGGTTTTGTGCTTCACTACTCCAAGTGGCACCTGGGGCATGAAGGGATCCCAGAGATTTACTCGATCCAACAAACACCTAGAGATTGATCTTACTCGTAAGTTGGTAAAACTATAACAATTATAACAACTCTCCCTTACCACACCTTCCATTACCTTCGTCGAGCCACTAACCATCAAACCCATATTCTATATCGAACTCGATGGTCTCGGTCGAGGAACATTTATTAAAGGTTCTTTGACAGAAGAAGAAAATTTCCAACTTACCACATTCCAGCTATCCAACAAAGACGTCTTCGCATAGACTTTCTACAAGATGCCAGGCGTCGACCCTACCCTCGCTCACCACTAATTCGACTTAATTCCAAAGTTTACGGTAATAAAAAGTAAAACGCACACCAGCCCCGAGGATTCGGGACCCAGTTAGCCTTGAAGTCGCCAAGCTTCTAGCCGCAGGTTTTATTGGAGAAGTGAAATACGCAGATTGGATCTCGAATATCATGGCTGTACCCAAAAAGAATGGCAGGATCAGAATTTGTATCGACGTCATTGATCTTAAAATGCATACCCTGTAGGATAGCTTTCCCCTCCCCACATTTCAGTACTCCTCGAAGCAACAACTGGCCACGAACGCCTTTTAATGATGGATGATGCCTTGGGTTACAATCAGGTACCCCTTTTCCCTGATGATCAAATTAAAACCTCCTTTATTACTGAACAAGGGCTATACTGCTTTAACGTCATGCCCTTCAGGCTAAAAAATGTGGACATCAAAGGCCCCTAACAAGATCTCTACTTTAGCCAAGTTTATTGGCCTTTCAAACAATGGGCCATCGACCTGGTGGGCCTCTTTCTATAAGATTCGGGTAAAAGAGAACACATTCTCGTGGCCACAGACTACTTCACTAAATGGGTCAAAGCCGTACCACTATGCCGAACTTGAGAAGATGAAGTCATTAAATTCCTTTGGGAGAACATTATTACACGCTTCTGGTGTCCCTACATGATCCGATGCGATAATGAACCATAGTTAGTATGCACCAAGGTCCAAACATTCCTCAAAAAGAATAATGTCATCCTCTCCCCCTCCATGCCTTATTACCCGCAAGGTAATGGCCAGGTCAAAGTCATCAATAAAACCATTATCAATGGTCTTAAAAAATAAGTCGACGACAAGAACGGTAGATGGGTTCAAGAATTATAGCACGTCCTTTGGGCCTATCGCACAACACCAAGAAAAATGGCGGGTTGCACTATTTTTTATTGGCATATGGAATCGAAGTAGTCCTAACAACTCAGTTTGAAGTCCCAACCAGAGACCTTGACCTCCATGATTAAGAAAATGAATTTATACTCGCATGCAACATGTAATGGATAGACGAAGCACGAGATCGCTCCCTACCTAACCTGGGACGTTACCAAATCTCTTTAGAGAAATCCTATAACAAAGGAGTTCAACCTTAAAGCTTTGATATTGACAATCTTGTCCATCAAAGAATCACCCTCTCCTCGAAACCTCAGAACGCAGGGATGTTGGCCGAGTCTTGGGAAGGCTTATTTGTCGTTTATGATAAAACTGACAAATGATCCTACTATCTCATGACCGAAGCTGAACAACCATTGCCAAATCCTTAGAATACAATGAAATTAGTTTCCTACAACATAAGGTAGCCCCAAACATCTAACACAGTTATAACCAAAGTATTTTGAATATATAAAAAGTTTTACTTACAACTCCTATTATACTTACCTTTCTACCATATCCATTTCACTGAACTTCTTGAGTTGGTCAAACCTAAGTATCAAGTCAACCCTTCGACCCAACTAATACTCGAAGGTGACCTCAAAGTTCCTCAAGGCTTCTGATTTGAGCAAACCCAAGTGGCATAAATAGTTAACCAACTAAACACTTAGGGGTGACCTCGGGACTAACCACGTATGATTTTGTATAGGCTCAAGCCCACGGATAGAAATACTTGGGGGTGACCTCAAAGCTCTCTGGCCATCTTGAATTGGTTAAGCTTAAGTATCAAGTCAACCCTTCGACCCGACTGATACTTGGGGGCGACCTCAAAGTTTTTCAAAAAAATTTAGACTTCAGTCACATTATTTCAGACAAAGGAAGCCAGCAGCAATAATCGAAGAGTCTCAAATTACAATAACCAAAAGCAAACAAGTTCAAACAGTTGCTTCTCTAAATATGATATAAGTAAATAAAAATAGAAAGTTTCCACAAAAGTTACCTACTACACTAAGCCACCATAAAAATTACAGTTTTATCCTCACGATAACTCCTTAAACATACTAATTACTTCGATCCTCCTCCTGGGTAGAAGTAGCAGCCAGAAGGTTCTCACCAGCATTAAGTGCAATAACCTTGTTCTCTGCATTCGGCGCATCTCCGACCAAAGTACTCGGCTCCACCCTTTATGCTTACACTAGCCTTCGTCACCAGGGTTGAGGAGCTCATCCGGAGGGTAACGCTCGAATGTGTCTGGATTGTAGCCTAACTCGTCTATGAATTTCTTTAAGGATGAAGTCATGCGGCATTCATGGTCAAAGTCCACCTGAAACTGAGTATAGTTCCCTTTCAGCCTCTCTTCCAGCTCTGCCACCTTTGCATCACACCGTTCGACCATGGCTAGGTTCTCCTTCACCACATCAGCTCAGGCCTGAAATATCTGGCGCTCTACTATGGCCACTCAGGCTTTTAACGACATGATCGTCCCCCTCAAGAGATCCTCCCCATATCTCGACGCCTTCAATATTTTACTAGACCCCTTATGGGCTTCCCTAAAGGAAAATAACCAAGCCTTCATCTACATAACAAAGAAGATAAGACACTTTAAGCAGTCAGTAACAACATTAAACCAATATATTCTTTTGGGTAGGCATCAAGAATTACCTGCCGTAGCACCATCTCTGCCCGTTGCCCCGCCTCATCAAGATTCATGGCACACAGAATCACCATCGACTCGGCCGTTGCTCGAGCAATATCCTATTGCTCTACCGTAATTTGTACAATTTTAGACGCAGTGGGCACCTCCTCCATCTGATCTTACATCTTCTTCCAAAGCCCGGTCGCCTGCAAACCCGAGCTTTCTCCTACCATCTTACCCTCCCCCTTCTGAGTTAATCGAGTCACCTCTTAAGTGGTCGGATTCGGCTTACCTTTATTGGGGGAAGCCCCTGCACTTGCATTCCCACGCCGGGGTCTGGGCATAAAATTTTTCTTTAGCCGCGTCAAAGTGTTGTAATCCATTTTCCCAGTAGCTTCGAGAGGAGTAGTTTTTTTCTTCTTCTTCAAGGGTCCAACATAACTCGAAGGCCCTTTGAGTAACGTATCGGTCTTCATCGTTTTCTTCTGCGATACCTTCAACCTTCGAAAGACTTTGTTTATTCGCTCGTCACTCTCATTGATCAAGTCATCAAGATAATGCCGAGTGTTTTTTGGCACTCTACTTAAAAGACCTGCAATACACACATATTCAGAATTAGAACATTGTCAAAGAATAAAGCATTTACACAGAACTCGAGCAAACACTTACTAGTATTAAAAGCCCTATGGGCCAAAGAAAAATCTTCTTCACCATCGACATACTTGAAACAACCATTCACCATAACCAAATCCATATCCCACCCACGACCAATCGAGCAATGGTCGAACAACCAGGGTTTCTCAGGATGACATTGTTTGTGGTATACCCCTACCTTTGGATTCGCTTTTCTCGAGTTGAACTTCACGATATCCTGCCATTCTATAACAGACCTACCTTTATCTAATAACTCACTGTTTAAACCCTCGATGACCGTCATCATCTCATAGAAATTGTCATTTATCTGGCACGGTGCTACATCCCAGAAGTTTAATACCTCCTTCACCAGACATCGAAGGGGCAGTCACATACCTAATCGAATCTGCCCCCTAAACACCATCATCCATTTGTGAGGTATATCCTCGAAGGTATACTTCGACCGACACAGAATTAGGTAAACCCCTTTCCCTACAAGATTATGTTTCACCATAAATCGACCCAGTCTTGCTTGCTCATACGATGAGATATCTCCAAAAATAGGTTTATCGTCTTCCGTTTCTTCATCACCCTCCTCACTTTCACCCTCCATATTCTCTTTATCATCTCTCTCTTCGTCTTCCCCTTCATCCTCCATCTGGTTGGCCACCACCTCTTCCTCCTCCTCGTTACTCTCCCCGACTACCCGAGCCCTTATCTGGCTTTGCCTAACCGAATTAACATCTAGTACCATTATAGCAACTCCTCGACATCGCTACTCCACTCATCCTCTCGACCAGAATTGCTAAACTCATTTATCAAATCGTTGACCTCATCTATTAGCCTCATTTTCAAAGCTTCACGGGCACGTATTATGCCCTACAGAAAAAGAGGGAACAAGTTAGCTTGAGATGTTCGAGTTAAACACTCTCGAGTCCACGCACTATGGATGACTAATTTACTACTACCCTTCGGACATACCACAATTTAGAATCAAAGAATCAGATGCAATTAACCCAACCACCACCTCAAAGTCAAAATTTAAAGGATCTCAACATGACTGGTACCAATCCCTACCCTCTCCCCCACATACCCACCATTAATGGCGGTCACCAAGTTTTACTCAAATCACAACAGTGAACTATCAAAAAGATTGAGAAGAAGAAAGCCAAAATACATACCTACAATAATGGAGTTTCAAGGTTCAAATCTACAGCAATAATGGAGTATCAAGATTCCAATCCACAACAACAATGGCGTCTTCCCTCAACAATTCCTTTCCACATCCAAAAAGGTAGAAACTGCTACTTTTCTTCTCTCTTTCCTCTCTTGTCCTTTCTTATTTTTTATCTCTATCATTCCTCTTAAATAAACTGTATCGGTTTCCTAAAATTGTCATCATTATCCCCATTATCCCCATTAACCCCACTCCCTCGCCTCTCCCACTTCCCTCTATAATTTTAGGTAACCATTTTTTACAAAATTCCCCTAGCCTATTTGAGCATTCGGCAACCACACATTCACAAGCTTCGATCTCCACTTTTACCTCTCAACCCTCCAAAAAAGGGGGGAAACACCCATACGTCAAACATTCGATCGACACCTCTCTCATTGACATCACCCCTTTATATACGTCAAACCCTACACGTGGACTCAGATAAGCTGGCCACGTACTCTACTTATCCTGACATGAACCGACTACTGTCTACCCAGCGTACTACTCAAGGCACGTACAGTCCCACATGTCAGGTCTACAATTAATGGTGTTAGTTTTCCTGCACTCGAAGCAAAACAACACCTATGACAACACACTTCGAAGACATAAGAAATAACAATCACGCCTATTCTATTTTTGAATTGAACATATGATAATGAGCTTATTGTATTTTTCCAAGACATCGAACATATTTTATCTTCAACTCCCACTAATCAAGCATATTTAATCTTTTCCTCCTAATCAATGAGCTTATTTATTTTCTGAACCATCGAGCATGTTTTATTTTAGAGTCCGAACAATCAAACCTGTTTCCCATCCTAGAACCCACCCATTTATGATAATTTTAAACTTCAAATTGAACCCCCGGCTACCTATTTACCTTCAAGCAAAAATTTGTCATTACAAAACTGGAGAGAAACAAGAATTACACGTCCCATTAAAAAAAGACATAAATAATAACAACAACAAATACCAAAATAAAAAATAGATGAAAAAAACACTCCACCGCCTCATTTGTAGACTGGGCAGTTCTCTCAATACCATGACCCACCACCACTACCACTACCTTCCTCCACCTCTACCAGCCATCGCCCCAGAGCCTGTAATGCAGCTAAACATTTGGTCACCATCAAGAGGTGGTGTTGGAATATTCCCTACTAGAACGTGAACACCTCTGCTTGTTCCCGTTTGATGATGGCCACGTCTTCCCTGTACAGGTGACCGAGGTCAGGTAATGGGTCCCTCATATCCCTCCTTCTAAAGAACCTCTAGATTAGCTCAGCCACTTTGGCTTCTATCAATGACTCGTGCTCCTCCAGTCGCGTCTAAGAACGAGTCTTAATTTTCTTAGCAATGGAGTACAAGTAGTCTAAAGGAGAAGATAAAAAGGAGTTAATCAAACCCATCCCTTAATCACCCCATTAAAAGCTTGATTAAGAGAGAAATAATTATCCCTTAATCAGTATAATCACCATTAATGCCCCCGGAAATGGGCACATTCATACCAGTCAACCATACAACATTCCATGCATAATAGTTTTTTTCTCAGCACGAGCTGTCTACAACAATTTTCAGGCTCCAGCTGAGAGGGGGCGAATGTAGTAGCCTACTCGTAGCTTTCTAAGATTAGCTGAGAACTCGAAGGCTACATCGAAGCCTGCCACAAGACTCGAAGCCTAATGTACTCGCAAATTAGTCAAGGCTGTCTAATCATAGCATTTCCATAGCGAGCCAAATATTTGAAGACTACGTCGAAGCCTTCCGCGAGACTCAAAGCCTAAGGAACTCATACATCAGCCAAAATGCGCCTTCTAATCCAATGAAGCTTTATCCATATCAGTATATGATCGAAGCCAGACAAAACAGCATACAACTCAACAGACAACTCAGTAGACAAGCTGGCATACAACTGTGACAGAACTGACTTCCATACGGGACAGCTGCCAAAAAGGATATACATGTAACTTGAACCTTTGGTAATGAATCGTTTCTTCCTATCTCCTATAACTAGGGGAAGGGAGCCACAATGAAGGGGTTTGAAAAACTTCGTCCATAAACCCTATATATGAGTTGGAGAGAACCTTCGAGCACTCAGAGAAGCTCGATATTTAGGTCTCCCCTAACTCAAAATCTGTAACCCCATCTTTATATACATCATCTCTTCTAAATCCCCTCTAAAGGTTGTGGAGAATACTTATTCAAGGACTCCACTCAAGTATGTTTACATAGTATACTCTCATATTTCTATCTTAGATACTTGTGAAAGACCATAGTCAAGCCTAATCCCATGGTGTTAGAACTTAATTTCCTCTCTTTGAGATTAAGCCCCTATACTAATATTACCCAAACTCAACGTCTCCATAGGTCATATCCAACACATCATCTAGGACATCCCGATCTGGCGAACACCATACCCAATCAAAGTGAGAAAAGACGAACCATGCTGTCTGAGCCAAAAATGTATTTGCCACCCAACAGACAAGTATTACGCTTTGCAGCGGTCACTAGAAATGATACTTAAAGTATGACGATTACACTAATATCTCGAAGACATCCCGAGCTATCTTAATGGGCCGTATCTCAAAACCTAGGTGGGACACAACAATGGATAAAATGAGGTTCATATCTTTCAAGCAAGCATGATCGAAGTCAATAACATTAACAACGGTCATGCACGAAGCAAGAGAAAAAGTGTCAAAGAATGTTGCAAACTAACCTGCCAAGAAAAATTACCAGTCCTTTTACCAAAAACTAGCCAGTATCCCAGACCTGAAGGTATCTTCTTTATTGATTGTGACATCTCTCATGTTCAATTTCCACACTCAGATCTGCTAGTCATCATGATAAAGATCAAACATATTATACGGTACGCGATGCTCACCAATACCGATAGCGCAACCAATGTCCTTTTACTCCAGAGAGTTAAAACGATGCATATGACAAACCGAATAGCCCCAACAAACATTGAGCTAAAAGGTTTTGACGGTTCCATTGAAGTCACAGTTGGGTAAATAAGTCTCCCGATTAGAACAGGACCAACGGTGTTGCAGACCAACTTTTTGGTAATAGGCAAAATGTTCGAATAACTTGACATCATAGGTAGCGACAGGCTGCACTCCGTAAAGGCGATACCCTCAACCTATTGCCAAGTACTGTGGTTCGCCACCCCAAGCCGAACCTAGGACATGAAAGGGTCCTAATAACTCACTTGATCATGCGAACACCTAGAGATCGACTTGACTTAAAAGTTTGTTAAACCATAACAATCATAACACCCTGTTCTCCTTAAACCCCTAATCGTCTCAAGCCAAACATCAACCGTTGAGCCTACTGAATATGTAAATCTTGATGGCCTCGAATGAAAAATATTTATTAGGACTTCCTTGACTGGTAAAGAAAAGTAGAAGATGACTTATTTCCTTCAATCTAATAAGGACGTCTTCACGTGGACTTTCCATGAGATACTAGAAGTTGATCCTACCCTCGCCTATCACAAACTCGACTTAGTGTCGAATTACACAACAGTTAAACAAATGAAGCAAACTTTAGCCCCAGGGCTTTGAGATGCGGGTAATCTAGAAATCAATAAACTTCTAGCCGCAGGTTTCATTCGCGAGGTTAAACATAATCCATGGGGATAGTTTCCCCCTCCTAACCATTTAAGTACTTCCCGATGTAATAGTCAGCCACGAGTGCCTCTCGATTGATGCCGCTTCAGGTTACAATCAAGTACCCCTCCTACTTAAAGATCAAAATAAAGCAACATTCATCACAGAACAGGGCATGTATTGGTTCAACGTCATGCCCTTTGGGCTTAAGAACGTAGGTGCAACCAATAAAAAACTTCTCATAAGCATATTAAAGCCACTATTGAGAATGTTAGTCGAAGTATATATTGGCGACATGTTCTGCAAGAGCCTTAGCAAAAATCCACCTGTAAGACATTACAAAAGTATTTGCCATGCCTTGATTATATAAAATAAAGATAGACCCAGACAAGTGCCAGTTCGGTGTTTCGTCCGAGAAATTCCTCGGCCACTTCATTAGCAAGAAATGTATCGAGTTTATTCCTACCCAAATTTGAGCCTTGATCGACATGCCATCCCCCAGATTGAAGAAAGACATCCAAAAGGTCGCTGGTAAAATAACCACCCTTAATCTCTTCATTTCAAAATCCTCAAACAGGTGTAAATGGTTATTTACTTTACTCTGCGGTTAAGGTGCTAATAAAGCCAAGATAAAAAACCCTGATATTGAATGGACCCCAGAGTACAAGCAGGCTTTTCAAGAACTCCAGACCTACCTTGGCCAACCTCCAGTCATGAGCACCCTAGTCAAAGGCAAAATAATATCACTTTACCTCACTATAATGGGCGAATCTTTAAGTTTGATTCTCATTCGCATAGATAAAGGCATTGAAAAACTCATATACTTTATCAACAAAACATTGACCTCAGCTGAAACAAGATATACCAAACTCAAAAAACTTCTACTCAACCTCGTCTACACATCGAGAAAGCTCAAACCATACTTTTAAACACCTTGTATATGGGTAATCACGAGCAACCCCCTTCTAGAGATCCTAGCCAAGAAAGAAAAATCATGATGGGTACATCAATGGTCTGTCTACCTCGGTGAATATGATATCACCTTCTAGGAGAAGATATCTGAGAAGGGCCAAGCAGTCGCTGACTTTCTAGCAGACTTTCTAGTAGACGACGCCGACTGGGAAGAACATGAAGATGACATCTTAGAAGAGAAAACTGAGTAATCAGACCCATAAAATTCAAACACAGGTTGGAAACTATTTACCAATGATTCACTTGGCCTGAACAGCTCTGGCATTAGAATTGTGCAGGTCACACCTTCCAATGATAGACTGGAGAAATGCATCAAGTTAAAATTTGAATGCACTAATAATAAGTCTGAATATGAAGCTTTAATTCACAGTTTAGACATGGCCCTCAAGATGGGCATACCCAAGTTAGCAGTCTTTACTAATTAACAGCTAGTTCAAAGACACTACACTCGAGAGAATCAGTCAAAGGTCGAATGACAAAATATGATAAACTCGTCCGTTGATGCATGGATCGCTTCTCAGAATAATTATCGATCATAGATTATCCACGAGGTAAAAATTGACACGTCGATGCTCTCGCATTCATAACCACAAAGTTAGGACAATCCAAACCCAGAAAGCTCGACATCGAGGTACTCAAATGCCCAAGTATCGACAGAATGAAAATTAATACCATCAATACTAGGGCGAGAGTATCGAACCCAAAGATTGGAGGACCCCATTCCTGGCTTATTTTATCCAAAGAATCCTACCATCAGACCTAAAAGTAAAATGATTCTTGTTTGAAAATTGCCGAAGGTACTCAATTCACAAAGACAAATTACACTGAAGGACACTAAATGGGATACACCTCAAATGTATATTCCAGCAAGAATTCGACACTATCATTAAAGTATTACACGAAGGTAACTGCAGCTTACATACTGCAGGATGATTTATGACATTACACGCAGTTACACAAGGACTATTTTGGCCGAATATGAAAAAATAAGTCGAAGTCTGCGCGAAGTATTATGATAAGTGCCAGAGACACAGACATAACATCAAGATCCCTTCACAAGATCTCCACTATAGCCATGTTACCTGGCCATTTAAACAACGGGCCATCAATCTAGTTGGCTCCTGCCCCAAAGCTTCGAGTAAGAAAGAACATGTCCTCGTGGCCACATATTATTTCACAAAATGGGCACTGTTCACGGGGGCCTTACAAGGATATTGCTATTAGTTTTGGGGGACATAGCCTATGAGGCTATTATTATTGGTCATACCAAGGATGCCTCATAAACCTTTAGGCCTTACCCTAGTAAGTGGAAGCCACCTGCTTCCCTTGTCGAGTATGAGACCGACAATATTAAATAGAATAATTTAGCGTTGTCTACTAGCATGCCAGGGCGAGCGGGAGTGATAAATGGATTTGGCCTAACAGCCAGGCATTGGTACCGAGCCAGCGCATTTGTTACTTTGGGTAGTTTGATGTAGGCCTTCGTTTCCCCTTGGGCGATCTAGCAAAGAAGTGATTAAACTCATTTAGACTGGCATTCAGTTAGATGAATGCGATTTTTATAGGGTAATGACGGTTTGTCGGTGAATTAACTAATCCGTACCACCACATTACAACATGAGGTATGCAGATATCATGGTGGCTTATAAGACTGGGAGCTGGTGCTGTCTCAGATGAATGGGATTTTTTATATAGCAATGATAATTTGTCAGTTAATGAACCAGTCTATACCACCACATTACAACATCAGGTATGCAGATGTAATAGCAGCTTATAAGACTAGGCACTAGCACTGGCACTGGCCCAGGTAATAGAAGTTTCTCCTAATAGAGCGTATAGACGAGCCTGAAGGAGCACACGCTTCAAACGAGCCCGCACCTTTACTTACTGTGACTCGTGTTCGCTCCAAAATCTACCCCGAGGGACGCAAAACATGTATGTCGGTAAAGGTGGGGGTGGGAGGGGTAGTGAAGAAGTCTCCTGTTAAGATGAAATGTAAAGCTGAACCAAAAATTTAGAAAGTCATACGTTTTTGTGCTCCCGAGTGAAGGTACTGGTATTATATCGTTCGTTAGTCATGTGGGCTAAATTTTTTCAATTTTCCCACCTAGGGAAATCATTAGTGTCGGCATCCCATTCTTGTGACTAGAGCTTTTGATTTTGACGACGGTCCCAATCATCGTATCCATCATATTGTATTTAACATTAAATGTATGTACTAACATCTCATATTTACTTAGATTTTTATCGTTGATATGCGATCTTATTCCCTATTTGTTTGTCACATGTATTACTCTTGTGAGTGTTACTTACAAGAGCTCCAGGCTATACTAGTTAGGCCTGCAAAATCGTAAGTTTTACGTGTTAACCCGCATTTTTAATAGGGAGTTTAAGGCACATAAATATTGGACACCCACAAAGTATAGCAAGTCGGGCCAACGAGCCACGAGTAACACCATTTCTGCTCAAAGTACCCACTCTTACAGGTCTTCCTAAACCGTTAAAATGAAGCCTTGTTTCCTTGTTGCTGTAGTAGCCTGCTCGCAGCCTTCTAGTACTAGTTGAAGGCTACATTGAAGCCTACAAGAGACTTGAAGCTCAGCAGGACAACAATGAATTCCATGAAGCCTTCCGAGATTAATCGAACACTCGAGCCCATAGTCAATCAAAGTAAGTCAAAGCCGAAGCCGCATACGGTCGGACAACATTAACTCTAGAATGACTTTGACCATGGTAATGCATGGTTGAAGGAAGATACACCTGACATCCAGCTCACCAGAAGCTGTCAGACAGCTACAGTGTTAAAACTGACTTATCATACAAGACAGCTACCCCAAGGGGTATACGTGTAATCTGACCTCACATGGTGACTCACCCCTTTTCTATCTTCTATAAATAAAAGAGAGGAAACACTATGGAGGGGTTAGAAAAACTCCACCTAAAACCCTCCTAACATTACCTTCGAATACCCTATAACCTCCTCTTAGCTCAAACTGTCATCTAACCCGACATATATATAATCTTCTATTCAAATCCTCGCTAGAGGTCGTGGAAAACCCAATTCATGGACTCCATGTAAGTATGTTAGCACATTAAACTAGTTGTTTATAGTCTTATATATTTACCAAAACCCCTAGCCAAAGGTAACCTTCAAGGTGTATGAACAAAGTTTCCCCTCTATGCAACTAGGTCCCTATAGTTGCAAAGGGAATAAACTCCATAAGTGCTTCGCAGACACCCCTACTTGTTTTTAATGTGAGCCCTGGACTGAAGGATGTTAGCGTCCACTGGGTAAAGGATGCTCCTAGCGCTATACGTCATAAGTCTGCGCACGAGGGGGTCGTAGACGAGGAATTGCAGGCTTTGAGGGGGATGGAGTGGTAGTTGTTATCTCAATCCTTCGTAGAGGAGACTAACCGCTCATTACGGAGTAGTAAGATATTCTCAGGCATCTTACTAGAGTGTGAGGTCTAGAGTACACCTTATAAGAAAAAATGCTTGACTGAGGTTTACTAACCCCCATGCACGGCGTGCCGCGATCATTGCTGTTGTTCGAGTTAAAATTCTAGTTATGCATATTTTTGTTTACACATTTATCTTGTGTATGTACACGATTTGGCATTTATACATATCTTTACTTTGGGTTTTGTAGTGTACGCTAACCTTAGAAGCAACTCTTCAACGTGGTGAGAATCTTGTTATCCGCAATAATGACCTCGAGCAGTACCTCGCTGATATGCAGGCCAACCGACAAAAGCTTATTAAAGAAGTGGTCCAGCTTGAGCTGGCCAAATACGCTGCCTATCAAATGTAGGTACTGGTAGAGGAGGGCAAGATTCTCAGGGATGAGAAGCAAACGCTCCAGCGAGACTTGGAGGCTGTTAACGGTCGTGCGCATAAGTTTGAAAAAAATGGTGAAAAAATGTGTTGACTTGGAGGCAATTTTGACTCACCACGAGCAGCTATTTTGCGAGCAGCTTGAGGCTGAAAAATGGTAACTGTGACGCTGCAGGGCCGCGTGGGGGAGTTTGTGAAGAGCTTAGCAAAGGTGGAAAGGGAGTTTTATTTGCCCATTGACTGGTAGGTCGCTACTTTGGCTCCTCCTTTGCTTTATATATGCTTAACTCAAGCTATCCCTGAGCTGCGCCACATCGAATACTTTAGTCGGCAGAGTCCTATTCTAGTTGGTTATGAAATTGACATCACTTTCGAAGAAGAGGCGGAGGTTACAACAGAGGATGCTGCTGCCTCGGCTGCTCCAACGAGCCTAACCAGTGAACTTGGCCCGTAGTCGTTTTGTGTGATCTATTATGGTTTTTATGCCCATAGTGGTAATGTTGTTAATATTTGATTGATATAATTTGCACTATCGTAAACAGCTAATTTGTAGGCCATTTTTTTTAATATATGTACTGTTCTCATTATGCAATGATACTTGGTAGCTCCTTGTCCTCGTTGGACTATTATCTCTGATTATTTATTCAACCAGGCAAAAATAGTAAAAAATTAGAATTTTTAAGTTCCCACCAACTCTTTTACTAGTCCACATTAGACTCGTTGTCATTAGTCGTTCCTATGGCCGAAAGAAAACATTTAAGATTTTTTGAGTTCCCACCAACTCTTTTACTAGTACTCGTTGAACTTGTTGCCATTAGTCATTTTTAAGAGCTATAAAAAACAATTGGAATTTTTTGAGTTCCCACCAACTCTTTTACCAGTCCTAGTTCGACTTGTTGCCATTAGTCATTTTTGGGACCTAGCAAAAACAATTGAGATTTTTTGAGTTCCTACCAACTCTTTTACTAGTTCTCATTGGACTCGTTGCCATTAGCTATTCTTATAACCTGGTAAAAATAATTGAGATTTTTTGAGTTCTCACCAACTCTTTTACTAGTCCTCGTTGAACTTGCTGCCATTAGTGGTTACTATGACCTAGTTAAAAAGGTTGATTGGGAACTGTGTATTGACTGGTCAAGTCTTGCATTTTACCATTGATGGTGCTAAATTTGTGGCTACATTTACTGATGGCATTGAATGCTATTTTTGTAAAAGGGGGCTGGCCTTCTCTCTTTTATGTTTCATTTTTACTCTTAATCTTCCTTATGCTCTAGTGAATGCGATGAGGACTCGATTCCAAACCTGCTATAATGAGATAAAGGCTTTGATAACTCCGGTGATTGAGAAGTAAATCACTTTCCTTTTTGGGACAAGCGGTCTAGACGATGTTCCTCAATTTCATCAGTGCCCTGATATGGAGCTTCTCCCTAAACGCGATCAGAAGGAGGCACAGAGAAGGCAAAATTTGTATATGTTGTTTTGGGATGTTATGCTGAACTCCTGCGACCGTGACTTTAAGCTGCAAACGATGACATTGATGGATATGGGAATTTACGAGGAGTATCATTATGGAAAAACTACAAGTCTCTTAGGAATCCAAGTAGGTATTCAGGGTGCGTTTGACCCAGAATAATCTGTAATGTTGTCTGCCACAATGAATAAAAATGTTTAGTTCGATTTATTGTTATTTTTATTTGTTAGTTTCCCCCTGCAAGCGAATGCCATTATCTACTCAGATTTGGCTTCATATTTATTAAGTCCTCGTTGAACTGGTGACATTGGCCTTCCCTATGGTATGTGGAAGAACATACTTTATGAAATCTGGGGAGGGCATTTTAATTTAAAAGCGCCCCTAGAATTTGGGATGATGTTTTACATCAAAAATTCCCCCAACATTTAGGGAGGGCATTTGACTTCAAAAACGCCTCAGTATTTGGGGGGGGGGGGTACGTTTTACTTCAATAATGCTCCCAGCTATTGAGGAGGGCATTTTGCTTTAAAAATCCCCAGTATTTGAGGGGAACGTTACTTTAAAACGCTCCAAGTTATTAGGGGGCGCTTTACTTCAAAAATGCCCCCAGTATTTGGGGAGAACATTTTACTTCAAAAACACTCCTAGTGATTGGGGATGACGTTTTACTACAAAAAAATGCCCCTAGTATTTGTAGAGGACATTTTACTTCAATAATGCTTCAGTAATTGGGGAGGGCGTTTGACTTCAAAAATGCCCCCAGTATCCGACAATGTGTATACCATACAAAATTATCATTGATTCCCTGCTTAAAATTTGTACAAAGGCGGGTTGCTTTACTGGTTTTACTTACGGAGATTCATTGCATTTCAAGGGGATTTTAATTTTTTCTCATCGTTATTTAAGAGATAGTAGGCATTTCTATCCATAACCCTTGAGATAATGTACGACCCTTCCCAGTTTAGTTAGAGTTTTCCTTTGTTGAGGTTCTGGGCCGTGGGGAAGACCTTCTTCATCACATATTCCTCCACTTGGAACTCTCTTGGACGAACACTTTTCATAAACAGTGCATCATTGTCCTCAATGGGAGGAACTTGGTCATTGTCTTATTTATTAACCAGTTGTCATTGGTAATGGGGAGATCAGCCAACAGGTCTGTAACGATCTGACCTTTAATTGCCACACGTGGCTCAATATGAATGTCAAATTTCTCTAAGCTGATGGCCCATTTCGCTATTCTACAAGCCTTATCTTTGATTTAAACACCTCCCTCAATGGTTGAGTCATTATAATCTTGATTTTGTGCACTTAGAAGTAGGGTTGTAGTTTTTGCGAAGCATATACTAGGGCGAGTGCCCACTTTTATAACATAGAATACCGCAACTCTGCACCCAAGAGGGTCTTGCTAATGAAGAAAACTTGTTTCTTGGTTTTCCCTTCTGTTCTGACGAGGACTCTGCGGATTCTTCCGCATTTCCCAAGTATAATCCCATGAACTCATTTTCTTTAGGCGTACTAAGGATCAGAGGTGTAACCAAGTATCTCAGCATATCCTGAAAGGCTGCCTCACATTCCTTATTCCATTGGCACTTTTTATTTTCCTTAATACATCGATACAATGGCTAACATTAGTATGAGACTTTGCAAATAAAGCGATCAAGTGCTGCAACCTATCCCACTATCAGTGTCCGAGGTGAGGGCATATAGGCTCTGCTCGCATTTGTTCAGGGTCGGCCTTTATCCCTCATTGAGTTACCAAGTACCCCAGAAATTTTTTTGATGAAATGATGAAGTTGTATTTCTTGGGGTTTAACCTCATTCTGTAGCGCTTAAGCTTGCTAAACACGGTCTCCAGGTCGGCCAGATGGTCTTGCTTTAGCCTGCTTTTGATGAGCATTTTAACGATATAAACTTCCATGGTTTTTCCCAACTGCTATTCAAACATCGTTGTCACCAATCGCTGATACACGGATCCTACGTTTTTCAGACCGAAGGGCATCATTGTATAACAATATAGGCTATGTTCTGGTATGAATAAAGTGCATTCCTGGTCCTCGACCGCCAAAAGAATTTGGTTATATCCCGAGTAACTATCCATAAATGATATTCGTCCGTGACCGGCAGTTGAATCCATTAGTCTTATAATGAGGGGCATGGGGAAAATGTCTTTTAGACAATTTTTATTTAAATCAGTAAAATCAATGCAGACTCATGTTTTCCCATTTTTCTTCAGGACTGCAACTACGTTCGCAACTCATCGCAGACAATCGACAAGTCTTATAAAGCCGACTCTCAGCAGTTTTTGAATTTCTTCGTTTAAGTATGCTCATAGTTTTGGAGCTATTCGTCGTGGCATATGCTTTATAGGTGTCGCCTTGGGGTTAACATGCAACCTGTGGTATGCGATGATAAGGTCAATATCCAATATTTCCTCAAACGATCAAGTAAACACATCTTTGTATCATTCCAAGAGTGTCGAAAAATCTGAGTGTTCTCCTCCTGTCAATAATAAGCCAATATATATGTGCTTCTCATAGGGCCGTCAAAATTTATCTTGTCTACTGGCTCGGCAAGGTGTGGTGTCCATTATTTTCTTAACATGTTTATAATTACATCATTCTATTCAGGGGAACGCTGCCTATCCACTTCCATTTTATCGGGATGGTCGCAAACGGGGGATGAGTCTACCACAATGGGCTCTTTCCCTACAGCTACTATTGCTCAATTTTTATACCTTTTCCTTTATCCTGTATTATTTCTTTTCCTTTCCCTTTCTTTTCACAATTATTAAGGGCAACTAAGTTTTTAAAGGAATTGGCGTAGCAAATACGAGCAACCACTTGGCGGCCTTGTATTTGATACGTTACAAACTTCGTTGGGAAACGTATTACCTAATGGTAGGATGGTGGCACTGCATTCATTCCATGAATCCATTATCTTCCTAGGATGCCATTATAGTGAACTGACAGGCAGTTCATGATCACAAAGGTCGTTGATATTATTACGGGCCCTGGTTGAACCTGAGTGAGTAGCTCCCGAACTTTCTTCTCTATGGATCTGCTGAATCCCGAGATCTCTATTTTTGAGGGGTTTATGCAGTTCTACATGTTCATGTTAACCAAAGCGTCGTGATATATGATGTTTCTACTCCCTGAATGTGCGAGCATCTGTTTAACCAAAACTCCTCCGATAATGATCCAAATGACCAAGGCGTCATCATGTTGGTGGGAAACTGACCCCATGTCGTTGTCTGTGAAGTATATAGCCTGCCCGCGATTCATTTTTGGGATTGCAGCTATACTATGAGTTGTTTTCTGATTCTCATTTAATCAGTAACACTACCTTATGGAGTTGGAGATGGCATTGTGGGATGGCACCCCGTTGATATCCCCAAGTATCATCTCGAAAACCACAACATGCCCCTATACTGAGACAATCACTACAGGTTTGGCTAGCACTCTGTAGGCTAGCATTTCTTTTGTAGAGATTGGTAATTTTAAGTGCTGAGAATAACATCCTTACCTGAACCATGTCACAGTCATATTAATTAGATCGTAACATTTTTCAATCTCGTGGGCATAGACTTTATGGTGAGCACAATATGGTCATCTGAGGCGGCTCTTTTTTGGGCGTGGTTTTCTGTATGCCGGATCTTTCTTGACGATTATGAGATCTGTTCGTGAGGTTGTTGGGTAAGAATCGTTCCCAACACTCAACCTTCGCTTGACCCTCAAAGGGGGGGGGGGGTTTCCTCTTCTATTGTTTTTACCCTCATCATCTTATTGTTGCTTATCTGGGCCATCTCTAGGGTGTTTGGACATTTCTGTACATACTACTGCCAATGAGGCTGAGGATGTATTAAGAAGAGTTGTATCTGAGAGGCCAATGCTCGGCTGTCAGCTTCTGCATTTTGGTACTTACACAATTTTTGGTAGAGATTTTCCAAATGTTTTGGTCATTTCTTCTGTCAGGCTTATCATAATTTTGAGCTAGGTAGGCAAGTTCCCATGAATGTCAGACAAGCGGTCTGGGCATTGACTCATTCAATAAATACTAGTTACTAGATCGGCCTTAAACCTAGAAATGAATTAATGGTTTCTCTGACCTACTATTTTAAAGTAAAGAGTTCAGCTAATTGTTTCTTCGACTATTGATTATGGAGATATTTTTCCATGAAAGCCAATGAAAGTTGTTCGAATGTAGATATTGAATTGGGCTCGAGGCTCTGGGACCAGGTGATGGCCCCATCTGACAAGGTCGAGGGGAATAGGCAGTGCATGTGCTCATCTGTTTGGTATTGCTGGTCAATAGTGTTTGGAACTTAGAGAGGTGTTATCCCAAGTGTTGACTTTCGTTGAAGGGTTCTATCTTTGGCCTGGAGTAGCTTTGCCCTGGTACGTAATTCTAAATATTCTCAGTAAACGAGGTACTATTGACCTTCTGAAGAGTCTCTTATAATAACCATTTGGCCGGGTTGTTGTCCCTGTGCTGTAAGTTTCATACTAATGCTTCTACGGAGGTGATTGTTAAAGGTAATTAGCCACTTCTCTGTTCGTCCCTTAGCCCTCGTCCTCTCCTTATCAAAGATTTATTATAGTAACTTTCTTCGCCTGTCTCGTGCGACTTCCCGAATTACTGCTTTCCTTGGTATCGCTCGTTGTACCTATCATTATAAGTAGGGTCATTACCCAAAGGGGTCGTAGGGTTCCTCCTAGATATTGCATTTGGCCGTACCCAGGTAAGTAGGATAGGTCGTCAGGCTATACTACTAATGCCACTAAGGAAGGTTATCGTGGTAATTAACGTAAGAGACCCCTGGGCAGGGTAAAAGAAAAGGGGGATATATTCAATTGCATTATGGAGTATATCGACTAGGTAGAGGTGGGCTCGTACACTACACCAATTTTACTAAATTACCACGGTAGTTGTTAGTGGTAATAGTCGTTTTGCCACGGAAAAAGTCTATAGTAGAGGTCTGTAGTAAAAGGTGTGTGGCAATATTTTTGCCACCAAGTTTTTCTATTGTTATCCCATTTATGCTGATGCAGAGTAAATCCATGACAATTTTTTTACCACGGATATAATCAGTAGTATAATACGATATGTACTACTATTTTAGTCTGTAGTTAATATTATTGCCACAAATTTTTTTTTATCGTTATCTCATTTATGCTGATGGGGAGTACATCCGTGGCAAATTATTTACCATGAATATAATCAATGGTATAATACGATATATACCACTATTGTAGTCCATAGTTAATATTAATACCACGGCCTAAGATTATGGTGATTTAATTTTTATTTGTTTTAAAAAAAAAAACCAAAACCTATATCATACAATTCAAAAGAACAACTTGCATCTGTTGTATACATCATATATCATATAAACAAAAACACAATTCAGAATAACTTGTTTTATTTATAAATATTAGCCCAAAAAATTCAGGTACACTGGTTACATATATATATATATATATATATATATATATAAGATATACCAATTCAAAATAAGCTATATACACGTTTCCTATAATAAATCCAAAAAAACAATAGATTGAGAACAAAAAAAAGTATAGTGGCTTCAAAAACAAATGGATTAATATAACAGTGTTCAAACTATAAGCTTAACTGGTCCAAGAATAAGGAGCACCACCAATCCATTATAAGCCTTCAAAAAGTATGGAATTTAAAGATGGGAAACACATTGCAAGAAAATTGACATAACAAATAAATTATAAATGTCAAACCCTTTTTACTTTATAAGAACATTCACTTAATAGGCGAAACGCAGAAGAATTCTCGGGTACTTGATCGTCGTGCAAATTAAAAGTTCATCAAAGAAAGCACCACATTGACCAAAGATCAGAAGAAAAAAATTCGCAAAAATTATATCAACAATAACATCATATTTTGCCTCTTCACTTTCCTGGAGACCAAGAAGTACTAACGCCCTCCCAGTGGAAAACGCTACATGAAAAAGAGTAAAAAACATTATAAAATTATAAACGTTTATGGTAAACAACGTTCTTAGACCAAACTAGACATTTTGTTTCTTATTCTAAACTCTCATTGGGCTCTGAAACGTATATTATATATATTAATTAATAACTATTTCTAATGATATCTCATTATTTCAAAAGAAAAACACAAACTTGATTAAGTAACCTGCCGTTGCAGATCAATACCTATGACAAGAACAAACCCATATTTACCAATGTCTTTATGCCAAAGTCAGAGACTAAATTATATACATATACACTTAAAACATAATATCAAATATATAATAGACAGTTCAAAATATATTTTTCTATCAAGGTATAGTGTTGTCTAGGAAGTCAGATAACTTCTGGAATTCACTTGGCTATGATCACCAATTGTTCTCCTTGCACATAGTTCTGTAACTTTGTTATCAAGCGCTTGAAACACATTAACTACAAATGGAAACAATCGAATAAACCAATGAGAATATAATTATTAAAATGAGCAAGTCATCGCAATATATTGGGGAAAGAGCCACTTACTTAAACCACACTACAACAGCAAATAGGCCCACCAGTATTATACATGCAAGTGATGTCACCACACCTGAATAATTAAATAGCATCAACCATCATAAAAGAACACAAATGAAGAATCAAAGATACCAAAATAAATTCTGAGAAAAACTTTGATTGATGAAAAAGCTAAGAATTCCTTTACCAGCAGCTAGTTTTTGTTAAGTATCTTATAGTCCAGAGATGGATAACAGAACTGTATAAGCACCGTGATGAATTATTTACAAATGTGTATAATTAGTAAATATATACGTCTTCATTGGTAAATAGTTATTTATTACAAATTGGACTGGGTATTGTGACTATTATCCAAAGAGGTTATGTAGTTTACTGATATTTAAATCCATATTGAACCAAGAAAATATGCTTGAGTTAAACAAATTGTGTACTAAGAGAATAGATGTATCATTACCTGAAATTACTGGGGTGAGTACACCATCGCCTATGAGCATGCATGCAGCGAATAATACCACAAGTAGAGTTGTCCGCAGTTTTTTGTGCTTATCAAGGAATCGTTTCAGCGGTGAAGAAGCTATAACAGCCAGTGACAAAGGTTCGTAGTTGTATGCTGATAGCTCTTCATCAGCTGCTTGTTGGTTCGGAAGTAAACTAAACTTCATATACCTACAAAGCAATGAGTAAAGAGCAAAAGTACCACCTATCTACGAATAGAAAAAATTATCAGATTCTCAACAAGGTTGGTTAACAACGAGTAGATTTCAACCATTTGAAGTATGTACTCTACCTTCCCCATTATCATCTGCACTCAATACGATGATGACATACTTGAGCAAAGGCATCAATGTCAATGTCCAAAAGATTAATGAAAATGCACCAAATATTGCTTCTTCATTTTGATAGTGTTGCAGCTTGCCTACAAAATGCTTGCAGTTAAATATTAATCATGAAGTGAAACACATAGAAGTGGACAACGGGAGGCATTTGAAATGGTAAAGCAAATGTATAAATGTAGAACTATGTATATTTATTTTTCAGTGAGACGAAACTGTTGACATGAGAAGACTCGACCCTAATCTCTTTTTTTTTCCGCTCCTCTCTTTGGTCTTTACATCATAAACATACAAATACCTGCCACAAACGAAGCCATATACATACCAAAACCAAGCCATTACAGGAAAACTTGATATCAAAACATGACAAGATGGCAACTAAGTTTTCTTCTACCTTGAGTTCATGTCCATCGAATTCCATAAAATGTACAAATGTGGTGTATCGATACCCTCCATGCAGTAATAAAATCGACATTGAATCTATTAAGCTGCGTGCTAACTAAAACCGGCTCGGAAATTATATACTGTCTCTGTCTGCATTGGTACTTAAAACCTTCTTCGAGCAAATTAGCTGTAAATCTTGTAAGGATGTTAAACAAGATGTCGTTATTAAGATGATATATGTCCAAGTCCATTGCAATTTCTAATAATAATGCTCTTGAAAGTTATGACAGATCTTTTTATTTACAATAGTAACAGAAGGATCTCTCAGATCCTAAAAACTAAATTACTCAATCTCTTACTTTAATTTCGTACTAGCGTAAGAATCTCCAAGATGCAAGGACTTAAATAGTTTTTAATGCTACATGTATTCTCTTCTACTATAAAGTTATGGGTGTAGTTGCATTGTTCTTAGTATTTTTTTTTTTAGAGAAGAACAATGGGGTTCTTGAGTTTGAGTTTGGTGATTATTTTCAGTCTTGTTTTTGGTTCTTCTGTCGTAGTCGCCTGTGTTTTTTTCGTAGGATTTGAGACTGACAAGGATTCTAGTGTGCTTCCATTGAACTATGGATTCAACCATGAACTTCCTCAAGGGACGAACCCAATTAGCAATACGAACCCTTCGCTGCCTCCATTGTCTCTTTCTCCGCATGCAGCTGTTGTGATCAACCACGATGTACCTTCTGGACCTAACCCTATTTGGAACCCAGGCCCTGGGGAGGGCGGTAAGACATTTATTGGGATCAACCACAGATTTCTTCATAATGGCAACTCTAAACACAACGATGCTCCTCCTTTCCCTTCTTCAAGCCTGCCGCACAGTAAAACCTTTAATGGGATCAAGTATCCATAAACCACACCGAGGCTCTGATAAGCTAATATCAAATTTCTTGGTAGGCTCCCCCATGTGTATTGGATATGCGATATGCCACCAACAACAATGTTTAGTTCCAAGCTTTAACTAGGCAGTCGTCAATGCAGAAATGGGTGAAAATGATTCTACTAAACTAGAAGGGACAATCCATAACCAAATTTAACAACAACAACAAGGGAATGAATTTGATCAACTTGATTTATTTTTCCTGGATAAATTGCAAGCTGATAGTAGGTGTCTGCTCCGCACATACCCATTAGCCTTCATTTTTCTGATTAGAACCTCCAAGTAGTTATGGATGAATCTATGGAGAGGATGTGATCTATCTCTTGATTCAAAGGCATGGACTCTTCTATCTATCTCAATCCAAGTACAAGCCTTTTCTTTTCTTATTCCCCTGTCCATCATCGACCTTCAAAATCGCGCCACACCTTCCAAATCTCCAATTTGACCATAAAAATTAGATAAAAGCATGTAAGCTCTTGCTTCTCTAGGCTCCAATTCAAGTAGTCTCTTCCCAATACTTTTTGCTAGCTCTACATTCTTGTGAAAGTAACATGAACTAAGAAGAGCAGTAAGGAGCTTTGCATCTGGTTTGACTGGCATTTTTTTCTCCATGAATTCAAGTACTTGTTCAAGATAATCAGATCGCGCAAGTAGATCAACCATACATGTGTAATGTTCCATCACAGGTGTGAAAATCGCTCCCAAACCACTAGGCAACCTCACTACTAGGCAAAAAAAAAACTGACTCTATAGGCATATTACCTAGGACTTTGCCAGACCAAGGCTAAAAAAAAACAAAGACTAAAAAAAACTGGCAGGTTTTCTTTATTTGCGCTTTTGACTTGGCCTCAGAGTAGTTGAAGCTTAAGCTACCTATTTTAAACATCTTCTTGCAAATTGCTACGGCTTTAAACTCGCCTCTTCTTGCTTCTTGGTCCCCGCCCTAAAATACGCTCGAAAAGCTAGAAGCTAGAACACGGGGAAAAGTTAGTGAGGGCTAGATAGAAAGATAGTCGCTATTTTATTTGAGTTTGCTTCCCTCCTAGGCGAATAGTGCGCTACTGCTCTACCTAGGTCTAAATTACATTGAGTCGGAGTCGGCATAGTGGTGTGTTGACAAAGCGTTACAGGTTCTTCGATGATAATAAGGACGTAAATGGGACTGGCATGTGGGTGCCAAAGAACGATTCTTTCCTACGGTACCTACCGCTACTGATACGTTAGGATCTAGTTGTTCATGATCTTTGGCGGGGGTTTGATTGAGGCCTTTTTGTGAGAATGGTCGACACCAACTTAGTCGCAGGTCTAATGGCCACTGTGTTCAGTCAGCCAGTCAGTCCTGGTAGTGTGTTTTAGAACAGGCCTATCCAAAGAGGAAGGCGTTTTATCTAGAAGTTTGCGCATAGGGAAAGAGGAAGGCGAAGCTTTTCGATCTAGAGCATTCACATCACATTGATTCGTGGGAATATCCATCAAGCTAGGACCGGCGGGAGACCTAGCTAGCAACTCACTCAACACTAAGGATAAGGAGTCATTATTTCACTATTTATCCAGCTACCTCAAGAATATAAGACTCCTTTTTCTATGGACATTCCCCCTACCGATACTTCACTCCGGCTTGGAACCTTCCCGCCTTACATTCGCCAGCGTGTCTTGTATCAGCACTAGACATTACAAGGATCCTTTACTATTTATCTAGCTACTTCAGGGCTTTTACCTTCCCGCCTTACATTTGCTAGCGTATCTTGTATCAGCAGTAGTGACGCTTTGTGGTTGGTCTCTGGGTCTTGTATCGGTAGTAGTGACGCTTTGATTGGTCTCTTCCCCAGAGTGGTCTGATGGTCGAGCACCAGGTCCTTCTTCATCTTTGCTTCACCACGATCGCTCCTTTCACCCCTCATCCACGGCTGATGCCCAATCCAAAGATCTATTGTTCTTCTTTTAACTCCTACAAATACCTGCGCTTACTACTTGTTCCGGTCTATATCCTATGCTACCTGCCCGCGCAACCTCTTTCAGGAATCGAATAGAAGCTAAAGTTCAAATTTGTCTACGCCTCTAACTACTGCCACAATTATAGGGCCGATTAGACGCATCTATGCCTATACTTGTGAGATCGTCCAATATAAGGAAAAGCTCACACTTGCTTTTCCTTTACATCCCAAACCCATGTTTAATCACCATCCCATGAAATTGTTTCCCATTAACCAATGCCGCTAAATCCCCACAAACCGAAAGTATACTAACCATAGTAAAAAAATTCCTTTTCACCCCCTCTACTTGCATTTCTCGAAACAAAACAAGAGCACCCGCACCCTTAGAATTCCGCGCTAGGCCAGAAATAAACGAATTCTAAGACCCAATATCTCTATTCGACATGTTTCGGAACAACCCCATTGCCTCCATCGTCAACCCACATCGACACAACCCTGAAACCATGGTGTTCATTACTATTGCATCTCTTTCGGTCATTTCATCGAACACTCGGTGACTCTCTTTGATACATATACACTTTGAGTACATATCAATAAGGGATGTCATCACAATCATATCTACATTGAACCCATGTTTCAGTATCACACAATGGGTTTGTTTTCCTTGCTGTAAAGCTTCAAGGTTTCCACAACCCTTGAGAACAGTTGAGAGAAGGAAATCAGTTCATCATATTCTAAGATGTCTAACAAGAAATCACTAAGTTCAAAGTCACTTTAATCCTTCAAAATTTAACATGAAATCTAAAACACAGATCATAAAAGGCAAATTCAATGAATAGAGAAACTCACCGAATAGTTAGCAGCATCCCAAATCAGACCCTTCACGATGACCTTCAAGCTCCTTATGTCTCCACACCAATTGCAGACTTGAAATCGAGACTAAACTCGAGAGAAATTTTGATTTCCCAATACCATAGCTTTGAGAAATTTAGTGATAGAGAATTCAACAATTGAGAAATCCAAATCGATTGAGAAACTCATAGCTTTGAGAATCGAAAACCGATAATTCTTTAGAGCGGCAAATTGAAGGAAATTTGAGAAGGAACGAATATATCCGAGAGGGAACCACAAAATCAAAATTTACCACGGATAAACATATATTTGCTACAGTAAATATTCGTGTCAAATTTACCATAGCTAATGTCTGCGGCAAATCAAAAATCAAACTGAAACAAATTCATGATTTTGGTGTAGTGGTATGGCTAAAGTGATATGCTGGTGGAATGGGTCATTATTCGCCAGGGGGCTGTACTAGTCGTCTTGGCGGCTGAGGTCATTGTGCGCCAGGGAGTGATACTGTTCCACAAGGTAACTGATATTGGTTATAGATGGGGTTAGCCTGGGTTGCATACACCGGGCCATACATCGGCGATATATCGGGTTGAGGTCTGTTGTTTCGGTTGCCGACCAGTACTGTTCCACGATATAACAGACGTTGGTTATAAATCGGTGTAGCCTGGGCCTCATACACCTGACCATATATCGGTAATAAATCGACCTGAGGTCCATCATTTCGGTTGTCGACCAGTACCTCATTCGGTGTGGAATCTCCCACCATTTTAGAGGCTGTTGGGGCGCCAGCGAGCGCTTGGTTTCTAGCGACGAGAGTTTCGCACATCTCATCATTTGCTACCTGAAGCTGCCAGAATTAAACCTCTTTCATCATCATTTGGTCTTGTAATTGCATGAGCGCCTCTCTCATTGCGGCTATTGCTTGCTCCTACGTCTGATTTCGTATAGAAACTACCATCTTAGTGTTTGTATAGATTTTTATCATGAGAACGCAAACAGCGCCAATTGTAGTCCCAAAAGTCTTTACAGGGACAACAATAAGTCGTTCTTGGTTTGGGGCTTGACACATCTTACCGGAGAAGGGCACTACTCAACTCCCTTTGGGCCTCTTTTCCTTCTTCCTCTATAGTTGCTAGGGTTTAGTAGATGAAGGTCGAGGTTCTAAAAAAGGTCCCCTCTTAGGTCTCCCTCCCTCCTTACCTTTAGGGAAGGTTTTAGACCTAGGGGTGCTCGGGGTCACATGACTTGTGTTAAGTCTAAGATACCCCTGCGAGGTTTTAGGCTTTACCTTTTCACGTGGGCCTGACATAAAGTATTCTTTTTTGTATAACTGCTTTTGGCATGTCCTTATGGGGTCATTGAGTAAGCTCCCCCTAAGATGTGCTCGTCTAGGGGCGGAAGGTCACCACCGACTTGTGGCCCTCATGGGTTGTGGGCGCGTGCTCCTACAGTAGAAGTTTGTCCATAGAAAGTTAGGTTGAGCTTACGGCAGTTCCCAAACGATGAGGAGATCTAGGCGAATATCAACTTTATTCTTAATGTACCCATACTTCTAGAAAATAAAACATGATAGCTAGGTACCTATGGGGTTTGAGGTAGGATTGAATACTACCTATAGGTTTTGCGGCGGCATTGAACTCAATATGTTGAAACGCCCTTTTATCTTTTACATCATGTAAGTTTTAGAAATTTTTAGGCCTCAATATTTGCGTTGATTGTTTTTCTTCATGATTTTTTTATGAATCCATTAGCTTAAAATGGAAAGAGCGCTCAACTTTTTGTGAGGATGGTAGTTTAATTTCACCTGGATTCAAATCGTTATGGTTGTTAGTAACTTCTATTTAATTTTTATTATTGTTCTACATTCTGTGTCTATGCAACAAGTTTTAGTTACAATTTTGCATCTGTACAATAATCTGGTGAATGTTTATTTTCCCTCCATGATTGTGCAATTGCTAAAGTGTTTGCAACTCTAAGGTTTCAAGGGCTTCAGTCAGCTGGAAAACCATGCTGCTACTTGCAAATGCTATTGTGATTTTCATCACTCTTCCATAGATATAAACCTTATCCTTAGAGCATCTCTTACAGTGGAGTATACTATTCTGATTTTAGCATACTTTTGCAAAAAAGTTACTCCAACCAGTATGTAGTTCAACATACTCACCCCCATACCCCCCAATAGTATTTAAATTTGGAACTTGGAGAGTGGTATGTGCACACTACTTCTGTGGAGCCCCCACAAATATCCCTTTTCTTCCTTTCTTTTTTCTCTTCCATACAAGAATATTCTGGGTCCCAATTTATATTAAGAAAAAATAGGTCAACGTCTAAGGTGAGGTATAACCGTCCATCATGTGATGTGGTACTTGAGAAAAATTTTGATTGTCTAAATTATATTACCCATAAATAAGAGTAGATCATGTTCGTTTAATAAACTAGGACAAGGAATTGATTTGCCCCTACATTTACACTAAAATATTTTTCTCTAAGATTGATACTTGGAAACCTACTTAAACTCTATACTTCTCCCTCTTACCTCTTTCTTCTCCCCTTTAGTTCTCCCGTCTCCTCTATCTTCATCCTTCCCAAAATAGGTTTTTAAATTTATTATGTAGATTGCATATGGTTGTTAATCCAGGAGGATCTGGGCAAGTCCTATTGGGACTAGGAACTTGTAATCAAGTCCTATTGTAACTATGAACTTGTAACCCTTATAAAAGGGGCAAGGCTAGGCAAGTCCTATTGGGACTAGGAACTTATAACCCAGTCTTATTGGAACTAAGAACTTGTAACCATTATAAAAAGGGGCAAGGCTAGGCATTGTGAGGATGTTAAATCTAGAAAGAGTTCTGAGGAAGAGCCTAGGGTTTTGGAGTGATTCATTGTAATTACTTCGTTTTTAAGCAATTAAAGCTTTTATTTTCCCAATCAATTGTGTTCTTCATACTTTTCAACTAACTAAAGCTTCTCAATCGTATTGTGGATTAAGTGGTATCAGTTTTCTAGTTATGATCTTCGATGGTTGATTGTGGTCTATAGTCTCTACACGTGACTGTCTCAAGCAAACGAATGAGAAGTTAGTGAGTTCGTTGAAGATCCATCGCAAACCTAATTCGAAGAAGATGGACGAGGCCAACGATCGACTCACGCTTTTGGAAACGACAATTTCTGACCTAACTTCTACTGTAGGGGAGTTGGTAGAACAGTTGCGTCTCACGAACCTCGCGAAGGCTTCCACTTCGACGACATGGTGAGGCCACTCGAGGAGAAAAGGGGTTATGGAGGTAGATGAAGACGTCGATAATGCAAAGATTGATAGTGATTCTAGTGATGTCGATTCCGTCAAGGAGCGCCTAGGTTTTGGTAAGTCAATAAATCTTATGCGTAATCTTCGTATTAATTTTAAAATTGAAATTTCAGTATTCGATGGTTTTGTCGATGCCGAGAAGTTGGATAATTGGCTTGATAGGTTAAAGACCTATTTTTCTGTTAACAAATTCTCCAATGTTCAGCAAATATGCTTTGTTGCATTAAAATTTGCAAGTCATGCACTCACGTGCTGGAAATCTTATCGGAAACGCCACGATGTAGGAGATTTGGGTTGGAAAGAATTCAAGGTATTAGTGCGAAAACAGTTTTATCCGATTGAGTATGAGCAAGAGTGGTGGTATAAATGGCATAATTTGCACCAAAAGTTTGAACAATCCGTACAGGAGTACACTACGGCGTTTTATAACCAAGTTTTGGTTTTGGAAATTGATGTGGACGAGTATGAGGTGTTCATGAAGTACACGGGGGGTTTGTCGGAGTTCATTAGGAGAGAGTTGAAGCTCTTTACTGTGGCCAATATCGAGGACGCTACCGTGAAGGCAATTGCCATTGAAGGCAAGTACTTGAAGAGTGATAAAGAAGATGACAATATCAAGTCAGGGTACAAATCTAGTTAGAAAAATGAACATAAGGGAGAGGCCAAAGGAGAGGGGTATTCGTCCAAGGAGTTTAATTGCAATCATTGTAAGGCGAGTGGGCATATTTTTGATTATTATTGGAAACTTCACTCGGAGCTTAGGCCGAATGAGGAGAAGAACAAGAAAGAGAGATATGTACTAGCCATAGAGGTTGTTGACCTTCCAAATTTATATAAACCAAATCCTAAGCTTACTCTTATATTTTAGTGGACTTTGACTACCGAGGAGGAGAATCGGGAAGAACTTTTTCATGTCAGTATTCAGGTGAAGCAGAGTTTAGTCAAAGCCATTGTAGATCCGAGTAGTCAGAAAAATTTAATTTCTGAGGTGTTGGTGAAGAAGATGGGTTTTACGACTACATCTCATCCTAAGCCGTATGGTTTGGGGTGGATTCAGAAAGATGCAGATTTGATGATCACGAAGCAGTACATTCAAATTTGCGATCACTGAAAGGTTTATTGACGAGGTGACATATGAGATGGTTCCTTTGGATGTGTGTCAGGTAAGCTTGGGTAACCCTTATCTTTGGGACCGAGATAGGATTTATTACCGTAGAGCTCGCAAGTATCATCTTGTGAAGGAGGGAAAGGAGATCCATATCAATGTATGTAAAGAGCATGTCACTACGTCAAATTTGGTAACGACAACTCAGGTGAAGCAGTTGGTTAATGCGAGCGGCAAGTTTGGGTTATTAGTGCGACCAGTACAGGAGGGTACGTCGGCTCGAGTGTTGTCTCCAATGACAACGTTTTATAAGCAACAACCCGACTTGGGGAAGTTGCAAGAGGAGGTTGTGGTACATACTGATCACAAACCATTTCAGTTTTTAGCTACACAGTCCAAGCTACAACAAGCTCGCCAGATGAAGGGACTGTCGTATCTCTAACAATTCCTCTTGATTATACAATATAAGAAGGGAGTAGACAACAAATTGGCTGATAGGTTATCTCGACCCCCATTACCAACTACTTCTGTTATGTTGGTTTCTATGCAGATACAACCTTATGTTACGTCAAGATATGTTGCAGGATATGATGATCCTAAGGGGCGTAGTGTGTTTCGCCGAAATTTGCTGTCAGGCAAGACATGTGGTGGTATTGAGTCATTTTGAGTTAGGAAGAAGGGTCAGCTACCTAGTAAGTCAAAGTGGTACAGCAGGGTAATGGGTATCACCGTATTCCCACCTCTCCAGTTCTCGCTTGAGCAGGAGCTCAAGGCTCTTAAAGGGGGGAGCCATGATCCAGGAGGATCTAGGCAAGTCCTATTGGGACTAGGAACTTGTAACCAAGTCCTATTGTAACTAGGAACTTATAACCCTTATAAAAAGGGCAAGGCTAGAAAAGTCCTATTGGGACTAGGAACTTGTAACCCTTATAAAAAGGGGCAAGGCTAGGCATTGTGAGGATGTTAGATCTAGAAAGAGTTTTGAGGAAGAGCTTAGAGTTTTTGAGTGATTCATTGTAATTACTTCATTTTTAAGCAATTAAAGCTTTTATTTTCCCAATCAATTGGTGTTCTTCGTACTTTTCAACTAACTAAAGCTTCTCAATCGTATTGTGGATTAGTTGTAGTTCATTTAACACATATTGCTGCAATTGGGTTTTGATTATAGTATTTTTATCTCTATTTTTAGTTGCAGCGAGAACCTAAATTGGCTTGAGGTTTTCAGGTAAGATTCATATTACATATGGTTTTAGTTTATTTAACATATGTTACTGCAATTGGGTTTTGATTCTAGTGTTTTAATCTCTATTTTTAGTTGCAACGAGAACCTATATTGGCTTGTAGTTTTGAATTAAGATTCATAACTAATGCTTATGTAATTCTTTTCAAGTCAGGCTTTATTTCTAGGGTTTTAATCTCTCTTTCTCCCTCCCAAAATCTATTCTGCACTCCCTTACTAAAATTAATCTATTGCTTCGAATTCCTTTTGTACCATGATATCAACTATGAGCATAAGAAAGACCAATAAAAAACAAAACCCCTACTTTTTCTCTAATTGTTGAGCAGGTTTGATGCTCATCATGGGGAAATTAACTCCCCCAGAAACAATGTACTTATCTAAGGCTCTGTCTATGCTAGCTAGTGACTATTATTAATGAGAAACTTTGAGCGAATTCAGGCTAAGTTGATCAATGATGCCTATTGATGCAAGTATCTTCACAAACATTGAAGTTAGCCATCATCATGGATTAATGATAGGGTTCTTTATATATATATATATATGATAGGGTCCTCTAACTTCGATTGTTTGTACTAAAAGTTGTAACATATATTGAAGACATCTTTAAGGTTATATAAATGGGGAGAACACAAAAAAGAGAGAAGATCTTTTTAACTAATTTAATAAAAACTCAAAAATAATATCAAAACCGAACAATATCTCTAAAAGTAATATTTTCGCATGCGCTATAGCCCAACTGGTTGGTATTTGATAAGTTGATGAAGGAGACATGGGTTCAAGTCCCATCTCCAACTTCTGGGCTCCCTCCCCGTACACCCTTATTTTGGACCCTTGAATGACAACCTTGGCCCTGCAACTTTTTTGTAGGCTTACCCTTGTAATTGCACATAAGCCCTACATAGGTCAAACATAGCTACAATAAATGTTTAACTTCAGTAAATGTGCAATTGCATCAACCCGAAAATAATTCTACATTCAACTTTATCCCATAGATCCCAACTAGTACCTAATGCAAATATATTTCCCCAATTCTACTTAAGTCGAGATTGAGGCATGTTGCCTTTATAATTTATGTACAAATTCTCCTGCGATCTCCAACATGATGTTCCACATTACAAACCATAGCTCCCACAATACAGATCTCTGTGACAACTCCCATAATATAGATCTCTGCGCTCCCTGAAACCAAGCAGGGCCTTTGTGGTGGTGAGCGTGGGACTTGAAGATGGAGCCTCCTCTCTTACGTAGAGCTCGAATTTGTAGTCTTATTGGGATAGCTAGGGAGGGGTTTTGGGAGAGGAGGAAAGGTGAGTGAGGAAATAAAAGATTAATTGAGTTTGAGAGAGATTACTAGTATCTATACCCGGTTCGGGTTTGGTTGGTTAAACCGAGACCTAACCCGAAACCGATCTAGTAATTCTCGAGTATGTAAAATTAAAACCGAAACCGATCCAATTCTAACTCAAAACCAGACCGAACTGGTTTCTCGGGTTTCGGGTTTGGGTGTACAACCTAACTATATGTAATGATGAGAGATCTCCGTGATTGGATATTGTATGCTACTCAGTAAAAATAGGTAAAAAAATATGAGGATGTTAGAGGAAGAAGCTAAAATCCGGTTGGAACTGGGACAACTCTGCACTTAGAGCATCTCTAACAGTAGGGTATTTGTGTTAGCCCACACTCAAAACCCAAACTATTTGGCCCCCAATAGTTTACAAAATGAGTTTGGGTTGGTGACATAGAAGTATCCGAACTCAACTGGGTTTGAGGAGCCCAAGCTAAAAAAAAAAATGGGTGTGAGGAGTTTAAAACACCGCCCGGACTAAATTACACATCCACAAATTAAATATTTATTTATTGGTGTGAGATGAGATAAATAATTTCGGCGGACTAAAGAAATCTGCTCGGAGTAAAGAAGCCCGCCACATACTTAAATTTTTTTTTTTAATAAATATAGGCCACCACGTCATCAACAACCCACACCCTAACTGTTGGAAGAGTAAAGTTTGAGTTGGGTATTTTTGTTATGATGTGTGGGCCAGGAAAACCCAACCCACACCCAACTGCTTGAGATGCTATTATAGTTAGTAAAAATAGGTAGCATGTAATTGTATATTATATGTTAGTTAAAATAGTACTTCAACGCGTATCCCCATCCAAAAACTGCTAACCACTCAGAGAGAATTCTACTAATATATACTGGAAAAATAGCATTAAAAGTTACAGTCCCCAGCACCTACATCCAAGTTAAATGCCTCAGCTCAAAATTATCAAGCCCATCAATGCCCAATCCCTTCATTTTTTTGCAATCACTTTTGCTTCTTGTAACTTGTTGATTCTTCTTCCCTAACAAATGTTGTTCCGATCAGATCCCCACTCTTTCCGTTGTTAACCGCCTCCAGAGTGCATTTTTGTTCCTTATCCTATTTGCGCCTTGTCCAATAGAAATTTGATACGTATTAAAAATTAAAACTCACGTATTTTTTGCCTGCTCCCAGGGCAGCTAAGTTGGGACCCACTTTTAATTTTTTTCTCTCTTTCAAGTTTCAACCCATGTTTTCTCTTTCTTTAACATCTCTCCGTTTATTGGTTTTCTTTTCTCTCTAAACATCCCCTATGTTCTTCTTAATCCTGTCATCATCTCAAATTTCTCTCTACATTAAAGTTCTCAAGAAAATGCCATGCGGATAACACCTCATTGCGACAAAAACTGATTCGAAGCTCATAGGGCAGAGAAGTAATGGTTTAGATCATTACACCAATATTATTTTAGATTGGACCAAAATTATTTGTCAAAGTTACTCGTCTAATTAATTAATCGAAACCTGAAAATAGGGTAGAGACTTTGATGGTACTGTGGTTAGTGGTGTGTTTCATGATTGGTTACCTTGAACAATCGTAAAATTGTTGGGGCTAAACCAAGTGCAAACTCAAAGTGTTAATCAAACCTTGTATCTTGCAAACTTGGGCTGTGCTTGGTTCGCCGTGAGCAGCTGCACTTTGCAAGCTATTGCGATTGCAACCTACTACTGCAGAGCAAATTTTGCTGCAAATGAGTGCATTGGATTTCTTTAGAGAATCGTAACCTCCTGGAGAAAAGTAGATGAGGATTAGATCTAAGAGGATTGAGAACAGGAAACAAGATTGGGATAGTTGCCTCACCTTCACTCAAATAGATTTGCTTGACCTTCATCTAAAGAACCATCAAACCTAGGACAAGATCCCTTTGGGAATTGCAGAGAAGAGTACCACTTTCGATCTAAAAATTAAAGCGATGGAAGTTGGGAAGCAATTCAAAACTGTGCTTCCCTCCTTGTGAAGACCCACAAATGTTATTTAGGACCCTTTTATCACTAAATAAACACTCAAAACTAGCCGATCCGTGGAACCCTATTTTACATTTACGAAAATTCTATTTCCAATTTTTTCGAATAAGATCTGATCCGATTCTTCCGAATAACATCCGATCCGATTTAATCCGAAAGTTTAACTTGATAAAACATTCTCTTTCTCTTCTCCACTCCTATTTATTCTAGCCCTACCTCCATTCTTGGTAAAAAGCTCACTCTCTCTAGAACTTTGTTTAAGATTTGATCTATTTCTCTATCTCTCTAAGTATCTCTCTAGATTTTGATTTGAATATGTAATTTTGGTTTGGTTTTGAAGTTTTAGCTTCGGTGAGAACTATATAAACATCAAAGAACTCTAACAATAGTTTGGACAATATTTATTTCCAAGTTGTTATTATTAGTTGTGTACCAAAGTTTCTACGATGGTATCCTTTATCAGGGCAAATACAAATTTTTTAATTTTATCAGAATATCCGAAAAAAAAATTTCCCGAAATGTTCGCTATTTCAAAATTTCTGAATAATATGATATTTTTGGATTCGGATCCATTTTTGTTTTTCCAAAAAAATAAAGATCGGTTCGGAATGAATTATACGTTTCCAAAAAAAAATTAAAAATCTGACCGCCCCCATTTCCAATCCGAAAACGGGCCTACTCAAAACCATAACCCTAGAGGCAATTTATAAGAGTATAAATTAAGGTGTTACTTGTCAATTATGATTTTATTGCTAGATTTATTGATTCTCCGTAGAAAAGTGTTCCTCCCTTAAATTTTTGAACTTTTACATTAATTTGCCCTCTTTAAATTTTACATTTACTTTTGTGTCCAAATTTATTTTCTCTCATTCTCTCCATGCTAGAAATGTTATCAACTAAAGTTTCTAACACAAGTCGAAGATGTTGCAACTCTATTATGAACATCTCCAACAGTGTCAAAAACGAGTTTGAGTTACAGAATTTTTTTAGACCAAACTCTAAATCAAACTCAAACGCCTTCCGACAGTACAAAAATGAATGTGAGTTTGTTTAGTTGGCATTGTCAGAACTCAACTAAGTGTGGGGAGCTCATACTAATAAAAATAAGTTTGGCGTACTTTTAATTATTGAGCAGTGCTCAGATTACTGCCTGGATTTATAGCGTGGTAATCAGAACACCGCGCGATCTTTTGAAGTCCTTTAACCCATTGTGGTGGTTTAAGATTGAGAGGTAGCCACAATGGTTAGTTCTTCTCTCCTCAATGGCTACTTCTTTATCCTTTAACTCTATTTAAGAGAAGAGAAGCGAAGAGAAGATAACATGTACTCAGAACACTTTGAAACTTAGTTAAAAAATATCATTGTCCCAAATGCCAAACTCCAGGAGTAGTAGTAATCAATCAACACCGTCGACCCCATCCCCCCAGAGCCCACATTCAACACCATTCTCTCAACACCCATCATCACAATTTACTCTATACCTCTACCACAACAAATCTCAATTCTAATCTCAATTTCAATCACATACTCCACTTCTGTTTACCATATCGCAAGGGGATACCTTAGGAGAACAGTATCAAAATCTCTTTAACTCTCTTAACCATAACTACAGGCGTTTAGGCCGTACTATTAACATTATTCGGTTACTCGACCTCAAGGTTGTTAACCTCCAAATTACTTTCAGAATTACCTATTCAATGGTGAATCTACCAAGTTAAATATAGGTTCCGTAAATGCTCCAATACTGGTTGACATTACGACGCCCGGGAAAGAAAAAGGTAAAGGAATACATAAAATAGCACCCACAAAACAAAGAAAAAATGTACAAGTGTCGAATGATGCCAAGTTTTTAGACGAGACAGATGATGGTAGACTTCATTGGGCAAATACGGACTTTACGTGTCTCGCAAGGGTGTGGGTAACGGCTTATGTCCATACCATGGAGTGCACAAAGGGTTTCACTTTCTATTAAAATCTCAGTATTAGCTTTAACAGAGACCCCGAGTTCCCAACCCGACATTCATGTCGATCGACCAAATCTCATTGGTATCCCCTTAATGCACAATATGTGAACTACAAGGGAATAGTTGCTCAAGTACAATTTCAGCACGAGAACGGGAAAATTGAGGATGATCGGGTACGTTCTAATTTGTTTTAACTCAATTTCGCTTATTTTTCTTAGATATACACGTTATTTATTTGTATTTGGTAATTTTGGTAATTGTAGGAAATGTTACACACATGACATATCAAGGTTTGGATGGCAACAATAACTTTAAACATCGTGAAGCGTATGAGATTTTAGCAAGATAACCGCGATGTGCCAAGCTAAATGATGATGATTTGAACCATGCAGAGAATCGACCTAGAAATGTGGTATCAAAAACATTGTTTAATTCTTCTCTGGGGAACTTGATCGAATCAAACAACCTATCAGAGGATCCCGATGACCTATCCACACCTCAATCTGCTCCCCAAAATTTTGAATTAGATGGTTCGTTGTATGCGGGTGGAGCTAGGTAAATCGGCCAAAACCTTTCCCATCGGCCAAAAACTTCTTAGAAAAAAGCGTTGCAAGAAATAAGAGCATGGATGAGATTATTGCATCCAGCCAAAATATGGTGACAATGCTTACAGAGATGAGGTTGGAGAAGAGACAAGCAAAGGAAGAAAAGAAAAGAAGAAGAATGAAAGAAAACAAAAAATGGCAAGCAAAAATAGATTTAAAAAGAACAAGGGAAGATCGCAAAATTATGGATAAAGACCTGAGTAATCTTTCTGGACATGTATTACAATATTATCAGCAAAGGCAAGCTGAGGTCATAAAACGTCTCAACAAGAATGGCAGACCAAGTACCGATTCAGGTTATTAAATGTAATTTAACTTTGCTGAATGTTGTTTAATTTCCAAGAATGTAGTTATCTTTCCAATAATGTATTCTTTTGAAGAATGAACTTTGCTACTGAATAATGTAATCTTTTGAAGAAATATTTTTTTCCAAGAATATTACGTTAAAACAAATACAAGATTAATGCAATATCAAAAACTTATTCAATAATAAATCAATAATTCATAAGCTTATATGAGAATAATCATTAAATCACAAATAGTTCTTAGATAATACTTGATTATAACATTAGAAAACATTATTTCCATTCACGGCCCGCAAATGCTCGATTAGATCATCATTTAGATTAAAGGGTATTTCTCGACTTCGAATTTGTTTCATTTTCATTATAAAAACTTCTATTATTCCACGTTCGCGTATAATAGATTTGCCTTTGATAGTTGAGGGATCATTCGGATTGTAGCCTAAGTATGATAGGAATGAACCTCGTTCCTTGTTGACGATCATATTGTGCATTATCACGCATGCCTTCAAGACATTGCTCAAAATATTAATTTTTCACAATTTAACCAGATTTTTGATAATATTGAAATGTGATTGTAAAATTCCAAACGCCCGTTCTACGTTTTTTTGGCAACTTTCTTGTTATTAAGAAAATAATTTTTGTTTCGTTGTAACCGGATTGGAGATGGTTTGGACAAATGTGTTCTCCATTTGGGGTATATGTCATCCGCTAGGTAATAACCCATATCATAAGCTTTTCTGGCAATTGTATAATTGCAAGGCAGAGCGATACCATCGGCGAGGTTGGTAAAAAGATGTGATTGTTGTAGGACATTGGTATCATTGTTATCCCCTAGTAACCCAAAAAAAGTATGCCAAAACCAAGGGTCGTGTGAAGCTACCGTTTCAAGAATTATAGTCGCCTTGGGGTAATGACCAGTAAGTTGACCGTGCGGAACTAAGGGATAATTTTTCCATATCCAATACTTGCAATCAAGGCTTCCTAACATGCCTGGAAAACCCTGTAACTTTCCTATCTCTTTTAACATTTTAACGTCGGCCGCGTTTGGTGCTTGAAGATATCTTCTCCAAAAATTTCTATAACCGGAATATAAAACTTTTTCATACACTAAACAAGGTTGTACTCTTTCCTATTCTCAAATAGTAGTCAAAAAGATCCGCTGCAATACCGTAGCTTAACATACGTAGTGCCACGATTATCTTTTGGTATGGTGGCAACCCAATAGTTTTTACACAATTGGTCTTTTGGATAATCTAATCATCACATGCTACTACTGTATCGAATATTCGCAAAAACATTTGTTTACTCATATGAAAACGTTATCAAAAATCTTCCTTTGTATATGTGTAAGGAGTGTTGAAGTAGTCCCACATAATATTATAATGTACCAATTTGTGGTCTCGGATCTTTCTCATATCCATACTGTCCATGACACTCCCACGGTGAGTCAAAGTATCATCATGTACTACTTGGTTTATTGAATTTTGGCACATAACAGTCATTTTTGTAGTACAATTAAATATAAGATAGTCAGAGGAGGACAATACACGTGAAGGATCATCAATTGATGAAAAGGAGGACGACGAAGACATTTGAGGCTATGGAGTTGAGATATTGTGTAGAAGGTGAAAAAGGAACTAACAGAGAGAAGTGTAATGGGATAAATGGAAGAAGAACTAGCCATTGTGGGAGTTTAGAAAATGTGGCGATCTTTTGATTACTACGCGGTAATCAAAACACCGCGCGGTAATCTAAAAACTGTCGTATTCCCTAAACTCCTACAACGACTTATTCTTCTTTTGTTACTTCCCAATGACTCCTTTTTTACATCCAACAACTATAATTTTCTTGCTATATATATGTTGGTTGTTAGAAGATTAACAACAGTCCCTCCACATCAACTCAATAATGTCGAGTTTTTTAACTCTAATAATGGATTCTTCAATGGTATTTGGCTGGAATAAAGACAGCGTCCTCGCCACATCCTGGCAGGAATTTACTGATAATCTACCTCTACGACAACTCAACTTCGATCATTTATGGGACCGAGTTCATATCCGATTCAGGGAGCACAGATAACTTTAATACCCTTCTGTATATTTATGCAACAGATAGAATGTACTTAAGGTTAAATGTGATGAGTTTCATGAGATACAGAAGAGTATTGATAGACAGGTCAGAGGTATTCTATTAGCCTATATTTTGCGTGAAGTTAGAGAAAAATGCTATGAGAAATACAAGTAGCCATTCCCGTTCGGGATTCCATACGATATTGCGGCTATAACCAACGGCTCCCCTGCTTTGAATGCCAGTTCCACGGGCCCCCTGCCTAGTCCTAGCATTACTACCAAGTGGTAGCGGCAACACCTATAAACTCAGTGTTGTAGGGGCCTGATCTTTGTTAAGAAGCGAAGATGGCTCTTACAACATGGAGGTCAACCTCTCATCAAAGATGTACAAGTATATGGCCTAAAAGAGACTAATTAAAGACAAATACTTGCGTAGAGGCCCGAATGTGACTCTCTGCGACCTCTGATGAGGATTTTAAAACTGTAATTATATTACTGATGAGTAATAATAAAGATCGAATACAGTCTGCAAGTGGTCGAAGGTAAAACGCATTGGGTTTGGAGAAGATTTTTCTAATGCTCTCTTAGTTTCCCCCCTCCCTTATTTATAGAGACATAAGAGGCTAAGTCATAAAGAGTGGGTCAGGCTGTATGATTACTGTTCGGGTTTTCCGGCGGCGACATTTATTACGGACATCCCTGTCACTGTAGCTGAGAGACTAATTAATACGCCGTCCAATCCGTTTGAGCTGACTGCTAGCCTCATGACACTTCTATTATTCAAACGTACAATTGAAGGGTATATGCTATTATGTGCTGACCCATTCTCGAAGGTTTATCTGCTGTTGAGGCTTAAACTACGAGAGTTCCTTGAGGGGTTTGATTATGAGTCGAAATAGTCTTCGATATGTTCGAGTAGGATGCGAAGTAGACTTCGAGTGAGGAGGTCAAAGGCTGCGAGTAGGCTACCACATTCGCCCCCTCTCAGCAAGGGTTTCGAAACCTGGTAGAGAGGCGTTTGCTGAGAAAACTGTTGTCTTGGAACCTATTCTTGTTTGACCGTTGGTTTCTGGGAAAATAATAAAGTGGGGGGGGTGGTAATTAAGAGGTGTAGGTGGGTAAAAGGTAATAAATGGGGTGAAGGCTATAAAAATTGGTTCTTGTACGGGGATTCTGTATTTTCTTCCATCTTTAACATTGCTCTGTTCTTCATTCTGAATATCTAAATGGATAGCCCGCCCAATACCCATTATCAGAAGAGGATGGGGTTTGCCCGAGATCGCCGTGTGGGACGGAAAATGGCGGAGCTGCACATAAGGTTTTTTGGACAACATGATCTAAATTGGGACATGCCATATCTTGTGGACGAGAGGCCAGAGGAGCTCATCAATGGCAAACCGTACGCCTATCTCTGGGAGCAATTGAGGTCGCACTTTACAACCAAGTAGAAACGTTCTCTTTTCTTGATGGCATTAACTGAAAGCCTTGTCTGTGCAGAGGAGATCATCAAGGAGGAACATGCGGCGAGCGGAGCTGGTTCTTCTGGAAGTAGGGCGCTTGGTTGATATTGTGAATGTTTTGGTATTATTTTGTGTAGTTTTTGTTTTATTTAGTTGGAGGAAGTTGTTTTGAGTTTGGGGTGGTAGGGGGAAAATGTAATTTGCTTTTCTGGATTCGATAATTGAAATTGACAGAACATTTTGCTCGTGTCTGTATTCATGTTATTTGGTTAGATAATGTAGACGAATGCAAACTAATACTCTTCTAGGCGCGAGGTATAAAGATAGGCTCGAAGAAAATTATGATCGAAGGTTGATGATGGGTTGTTGTGAAGATCGAGTCTTACGATGGTCGAATGTTCGATGTTGGAGATATGTTCGACTGGGAGTCATTGGGGAGGAGGTTTGAATGCAGGTACAAATGAATCAGTTACGTCTTGGAAGTTGGAGAGGTTACATGTTGACTTTTCATTGTTGGGAATTGAAGGTTACCATTAATTCGGTTAGGGAAGAGGGAAAGTTCGGGTAAGTTTGGAGGTATAAAAAGGGGTAAGGAGGGAGAGATTTCTTTATCTGTCTTGCAGCATTCATCTCTTCTAACTGAGTACTTTGTGTTTATCAATATGGCTGAGAACGTACCGGTTGCTGAAGATCAAACGGCCGTGAGGGCGAGGAAGATTCAAGAAGCCATGCTAGGTCTTCAACGAAGGTTCGGGATAGAGGACGACATTAACACTGAAATGCCAGATCTCTTTGAGCCGGAACCTGGAATACTTCTATATGATATGCCCTTCACGTACTGGTGAAGAATAGTACAAATGATGGGGCCGCTACCCGGCCATCGGCTGCCGCTTCTCAAAGGATTCACAGAGGATATAGTGGATCATGAGGATGAAGCTGCGGCGGCCGCTGTTGCAGAGGAGCAACCTGCTAATAAATAGGGTTCCCTTTTGTAGTTTCTCATGTTGCTGCTTTCATGTGTTTTATTTCTCTCTTCTTTTTGCTTTTTTTGCATGACTTTTGTAGTGTTGTCCTCATTGTCGGAATGAAAAGTGCTTTTGTTGATAGTACTAATATAAATTATTGTGAACTGTGGGATATGGTAGTAGAATCTGAATTTTGAATATAATACTGTTCGGTACGAGGTCGGTAGTATAACTGTATTGATTGAATATTTGAAATATAAAACTAAACTTGTTGGGATAAAAAATATACTTTGTCGAAACTGAAAATTTTGTCTGAAGGCATGAAGTATTGACTTATTGAATGGGGGGTTTGTTGGTATGAGAGATTTAATAAATCTGAGGTAATTTGCTAAAGATTCTTCGAGGTGTAGACTGGTCGAATTTTCGAGTTCGGAAGTGTAACGTCGGTGAAGTTTGATAGTGTATCGACGGTGAAGTTTGATAGTGTATCGAAGGTGAAGTTTGATTTGACTGGCCAATCTAACAATCCAAATGGCTGGTCTGTCAGAGTGGTACGTGCGTTTAGGGCAGTGTGCCAGGAAGTAATGATTATGTTTTACTCGTTTGACGAAAAAGGTGGTGATGTGACTATTGGATTCTGACTGTTTAGTTTCGATCTGGGAAAATAAGGTTCGAGAAGCTTCGGCAGTACATATAATTTTAGGTAAACGGGTTGTTCGCACGTGGGAAATGTTAAGTGTATATTTGTCAAAGTACACTGTTAGCCAAAAAGTTAAGGAGGTGGGGTCTTGGTAATGATAACGGTTAATAAATTGAGGTGTTTTTGGGTTTTCGAAATATATATAAGTGAGATATGAGAAATTACTGTGCTAGTTTGCTGTGAAAACTATAGAGAGTGAGAAGGAGAAGGACAAGCGCCATTAGGAACGTGGAAGCTGTTAGGGCATCTGAGGCTGTGATCTTTCTGATTTGGGGGTAGTTCTGCTAATTTCAGATATGACATTTGATCTCTGTAAACTTTGTTCTATCTTTTTTTTGGTTTAGATAGTAGAGGCGGAACAATCTGCGTTTGTGGTTTAGAAATTGCATTCGAGAGGTCGGAGAGGGGAAAGGTCTGGGTTAGGACCCGGTCTGCGGTTTGTTTTGGAGGGGGTAGATAGGATGGTTACGGAATTTGTCGAGTTTGTCGATCTAATTGCATGCCTCTTCTTCTATAGGCTAAAAATGGATAACCGTCTGACTTCGAGACGGGAACTGATAGATGAAATGATTGAAGAAATAAAAGCTAGTATTTCTGGTCGAGCCCCAATGGGTAATGGTAGTGATGTAGATGTTTTAGATGTAATAATCGAGGCCCCATTATCAATGGTACTGTCTGTTGAGGAGGTTGTGGTTTCGAGGCGTCGAATGACGATAGTAACTGAGGATAGTGAGGAGAAGGAAAAAGTGTGGGGGAAGAGGGATGATGTAGGGCCCTCAGGTGAGAAAGAGGGAGATAAAGGGCATTGTAGCGATAACGAGGATTCGACTGAGTCAGATGGCGTTGGGGGTTTCGTTGTAGTGAAGGATAGGGTTAGGTTAGAGCGGTTTGCCGTTAAGTTAGAACTGTCGAAGGTGGGGATATTTTTTAGTGTTGCAGGGGCGGGATTGACCTTTAAATCGAATCCTGGGAGCAGGATTATGAATTTTAGGGGCCAAATTCGATTGGGGATGGAGTTACCGCTCTGAAGGCTGGTGAAAGAAGTGCTGAATTTTTGGGAGGTGGCTTCAGTGCAAATGAACGAGGATTTTTATGAGATGATGAAAGTGATAGTGAGGACGAATGCAAAATTGGCCGGTGAAGGTCAAAATTTGATTAAGTTGTTTGATATTGTTACCTTTTACTCGAGGAAGGCGAGTCAGAACCCATGAACCTATCACATCCAATGTCACCCTGAGAAACCTTGGTTCTTTGATCTATGCTCGACGGGTCGAGGGTGGAATAAAGATTTGTTGATAGTGAGAGGTAACTTTGAGAATGTAGACGAGGATGACCCTTATAAATTTTATCATAGGGTATATAATGAAAGTAAGTTTGCTGTCGAAGGGTTTGTTGTTGATGTGTTTATGAAATAAGTGATAACTGTGTTTTGTTTTACTGTTGTAGGTCCGAGAAGTTTGACTTGGGATAATCTGGTGAATTATATTGATAATTTGCTCAAGGCTACTGAAGATTGGGTAAATTCGGTGTTTGGCAGTCTCAAAATCAAGAGGCAAAGGAGGAAGAAGGCTGATTCCCTACTTCAAAGCGTACCCACTACGCCGAAGCTTGCAAAGAGAAAAAGAAGTGAAGGTTCTTCCAAGAGGTCAAAGGAAATGGGAGGAGAGGAGCTACCGAGGAACTATCAGTTTGTGCCGAGACCTCACAAGGGGTCGAAGCAAGTGGTAACGGTGCCCAAAGTGGCTGTCGATGCTTTGAGGTTGAGGCCAAGACCAGTATCGACTCATGTTGAGAAAGGGAAGAGTCGTGCTGCTCCCGAATCCCCGAAATTACAACAATCGAAGGATGGCCAACGCAAGAGGCGCAGGGCACTGGGGGAGGACGATACACAGGAGGAGGATGAAAAAATGACAGAGGTGGAATGACAGGAGCAGGCTATTGCTAAGCAATCTTCAATGGTCAAACTCTGGGAGGACAACCCAGACGAGGCGTCAAAGGAAGTAAAGAGGTACATGTTTCAGGTAACTATATACTACTTCTTATTGTGATATTCTGAAATGTCTTTCGAATTCTTCGAGTTTCGAGGTTCACTGACTGATTGAATATTTTAGCAGGCGGATTCTTGGGTGCAAACGTGCAGCAAGGCTATAAAGTCGGCAAAAGCGAAGTTGCGGTAAGCAAGGGAAAATCTTGATCTTTCCCGTGGGACGGAGGCATCATTGGTGTCTGAGGTGAAGAAGTTGAAGCATGACCTTGGGGTTCTTACCGAATGTTATGATGAGAGACTTGAACTTCAGCGGTTGAGGCTGGAGTGGGAGTGGGCTGCGAAGCTTGCAGCGTGTGAGAGGGAGAAGGCTGAAGAGAAGGTGTGGTTCCAGGGACAGTACGATGGCGAATGCAAGGTGACTCTGAGGTTGAAGACTTTCATAGATGAAAAGGGGTATGACCCTGATACACTTGAACCGTACCCTGTGTCTCCAAATTTTTTTGAAGGTGATGAGGTCCAGCTGAAGAAAGTAGAGTTGCCCATTGTTCATGAGACAGTTGGGAGTACTGAAGGTGGTGGAGATACTTCTTTCCTTGGAACACCCAGTAGTGGTCTTGTTAATGGTAGAGCTGTCGGAGTCTCGAATGAAGCCGCCGAGGTTGCTAATGGTGGAGTGTATGTGGAACAAGAATGTGAGACCGTACCGGTGTGAGGTACTAGTAGTTGGAGTTGTTCGTCATTTTCTGTTGACATGTGGTGATTTGTAGTATGTTGAACTGTGTTGCTGCTATTTTTCTTTAAACTTCTGCAGTTAATTCTGAACATGCTAATGTGTATTTTCTGTGGTGCATTATGAGTCTGCTGAATCTGACTTTCCGATGTAGTGCCTTAGTAGTCATGTTATCTTATGCTAACCTTGGAATGTTGGAATTTGCATGCTTATTCTGTCGAGTTTGCTTGTTTTGAACTGTTAATGATTGATCTTTGACTTGCTCTACGACTACTGCGTTGACAGATAATATGTAAGATAATTCCTTGATGTTTACATGACTGTAGCATTGTCGATCCATGTAGAATGTGGATGTAATGTAGATCAAACTCTGTGTGTTCTTTTGGACATCGAAGGCCGAAGCCACAACAATGTTGAAAACTCGAAACATTTCCATGTCGCCCTCAAGTATCAGTCGGGGCGGGGGGATGTGATACCTAGGGGAAACCCAAAAATCTGCTGAACTTTGAAGGCCTAAGCCACAACGAAGCATTATCGAATTGTCTCCAATGCATTCCCGAGGGTCTGGTCTTTCGACCATCCTTGCCCCTCGAGTTTGCTCAAATGTTGGAAACTTGAGCAATTCAAGGTCACCCCCAATTATCTGTCGGGGCGAGGGTGGACATGATACCCAGGGTAGACCAAGAAAAGGACAGTACTTCGTCTATTTCAAAACCTAGGCGAAGGAATATCGAATCGCCTCCAATGTATCCCCGAGGGTCCGGTCTTTAGACCATTCTTTCCCCTCGAATTTGCTCGAATTTTAGAGACTTGAGCATTTCAAGGTCGCCCCCAAGTATCTGTCAGGGCGAGGGTGGTCAAGATACCTGGGGTAGACCAAGAAAAGGACTGTACTTCAAAGGCCGTAGTCACAGCGAAGGAATATCGAACTGCCTCTAATACATCCCCGAGGGTTCGATCCTTTGACCATCCTTGCCCCTCGAGTTTGCTCAAATTTTGGAGACTGAAAAATTGTCGAGATCATCTTCGAGTACCAGTTGGGTCGAAGGTTGACATGGTATTCGAGTTAAACCAAGAAATTCAAAGTGAAATATGAGACGAAGTATTGGTGACAAAAGCCTCGTTTATTAATTATCCTGGATTATATCGGTGGTACATGATTGTAGGTAAGGCCTGTTATAAGAGACCAACTGTATTGTGTTCCAAGGGTTTGGTAGAGGCTCTTCGTCTTCTATCATTAAGTAGTAAGATCCTTTGTTTGTTTTATCATAGACAATGTAAGGTCCTTCCCAATATTCGGGTAATTTGCCAGCATTCGCAGGCTTCGTCGACTGATTAACACGTCGGAGTACTAAATCTCCAACATTGAAACTTCGTGGTCGAACTCGCTTGTTGTAAGATTTCTGAAGTGATGCGTGGTAGTGGCCCAGGTTAGCGATAACTCAGTCTCTGGTTTCATCGATCCACAACATGTTGCATGCGAGTTCAAACTCATTATCTTCATCTGGGAGGTTAGGATCTCAAGTGGGTATTTCAAACTGAGTTGGTAGTACTGCTTCTGTTCCATATGTTAGGAGGAATGGGGTGTATCCGGTAGACTTTCTTGGTGTTGTGCGATAGGCCTAGAGGATGTGTTGTAACTCTTGAGCCCATCGTCCTTTCTTTGTATCGACTATCTTCTTCAGACCATCAACGATAGTTTTGTTAATTGCTTCGACTTGACCGTTGCCCTGAGGGTAGTAAAGTGTGGAGGGCGAGAAAATAATATTGTGTTTTTTGAAGAAATTCCTTACTTTACTGCCAAAGAACTGGGGACCATTATTGCACCGAATCATGTGAGGGTAGCCGAAGCGAGTGATGATGCTTTCCCATAAAAACTTGATAACTTCCTCTTCTCTGGTTTGGCATAAGGGAACAACTTCGACCCATTTGGTGAAGTAATCAGTGGCAACGAGGGTATTTTCTCTGCTACCCGAAGCTTTTGGAAACGGACCAATGAGATCGATGACCCATCTTTTGAATGGCCAAGAAACTTGGCTGACATGAAGATCTCGAGAGGGGCAATGGATGTTATGAACATGACACTGACATTTGCCATAATGTGCTGCATATTCTGAAGCTTGCTTTCTCATATCGGGCCAAAATAATCCTTGGGTTACAGCTCGAAAGGCCAAAGATCGACCAGCGGTGTGAGCACCACAGATGCCTTCGTGAAGCTCTGCTAAGATTCGAGAGGCTTTGGTATTGGATATACATCAAAGAAGGACGCCATTTGGAGATTTGCGATGTAGTTCATTGTTATGGATAGTGTATCTGCGGTAGTTTTCTAACAGTGGACGTCTGGCTTTGGGATCATCGGGAAGGGTGGCGTTGGTAAGGTAACGAAGGAATGGTGTTCGCCAATCATCTAAATCGAGACTCTCGCCCCCATTATTGATGGCATTGATTTCCATCTAGTCGATACTTAGGCGTTCGAGTACTTCAATGTGGAGGGTTCGAGATTTTGTTTGTCCCAGCATAGCCGTTATGTAGGCGAGGGCATCGGCATGTCTATTTTTTCCTCGAGGATAATGGGTAATTGTTGATTTTTCGGGAAATTGTTCCATGCACTGTCGCACAAGCAAAGTGTAGTCAACCATGAGACCGTTAGCTTGATTTTCTCCTAAGTAATGTCCCTGAATGAGTTGGGAATATGTAAAAACTGCGAGTTTAGGAATGTCAAGATCGAGTGCGAGGTCGAGACCATGGATCAGTGCTTCATACGCTGCTTCATTATTGGAACATTCAAAGGTAAGTTTAACTGCTTTATCTATTCGGTCATTAATCAGTATGACCAAGACAATACCAATTCCTGAACCATTGGGTCCTGCGGAGCCATCAGTGAATAAATGCCAACCGGTAAGGGTGTCCCATGAATCTACGACTTCAGGTTGATCTTCCGGTAGATCCTCTTCGTGTACTTCCCAGTCGTAATCTTCGACCGGGAAGTCGGTGAGGAAATCTGCTACTGCTTGGCCTTTCTGAGATATTTGCTTCTCATAGGTTATGTCGTGCTCGCCAAGGTATACAGACCATTGCTGTACTCGTCTGGATTTTTCATTTTTACTAAGTACTTCACAGAGAGGGTAACTCGTGATGACACGAATGGGGTGGGCCTGAAAATATGGTTTGAGCTTGCGGGCTGAATAAACATGTTTCAGGAGCAATCGCTCAAGTTTGGAATAATGGGTTTCGACTGGGGTTAGAGTTTTGCTGATGAAATACACAGGTTTTTCGATGTTGGAATCAAGGCGAATGAGTACAAAACTAATTGAAGTTTCTGTGGCAGCGAGATATAAGGAGAGTGTTTCACCTTCAATGGGGGTACTGGTGATGGGTGGGCGGCCAAGATAGGTTTTGAGTTCGAGAAAGGCGTCTTCGCACTCAGGGGTCCAATTGATCTCAGGGTTGTTTTTCTTACTTATTTTATGGGCGCCCTGACTGCGTAAGAGGGAGAAGAGCCAAACATATCTATCGGAGGACTTGGAAATAAAACGGTTAAGGGCTGTTATCCTGCCAGCCACCTTTTGGACGTCTCTCTCTGTTGTGGGTGAAAGCATGTCAATGAGGGCTCGAATATGGGTGGGGTCGATTTCGATGTCACGTTTACTGATAAGGTGGCCCAAGAATTTTCTGGATAAGATGCCAAACTGGCACTTCTCTGGGTTGAGTTTCATTTTATAGGTGCGAAGTATTGAGAAGATGTCGGTCAGGTCGTGGATGTGGGTCTGTTTTTGTATACTCTTGCATAACATGTCGTCGATGTAGACTTTGACTGACTTGCCAAGCAGGGGTTTAAACATGGTTGTGACGAGGCGCTGGTAAGTGGCACTCACATTTTTAAGGCCCAAGGGCATGACATTAAAACAATAAAGGCCTTGTTCAGTTATGAAGGAAGTTTTAAGTTGATCTTCTGGGAGGAGGGGTACCTGATTGTAACCCGAAGCTGCGTCCATCATGGATAGGCGCTCGTGTCTAGCAGTGGCATCGAAGAGTGCTGAAATGGTCGGCAGTGGGAAACTGTCCTTCGGTGTGTATTTATTGTGGTCGGTGAAGTCGACGTAAATTTGGATCTTTCCGTTCTTCTTAGGAACTGCCACAATGTTCGATATCCAGTCAGCGTACTTGACTTCTCTGATACAGCCCGCGGCTATAAGCTTGTCTACTTTGAGGTTAACCGCTTCTCGAAGTCGTGGTGCCAGGGTACGCTTCTTTTATTTAACTGCCAAGGAATTGGGAATGAGATTGAGGCGATGACATGCCAGGCTGGGGTCGACACCAGGCATCTCCTGAAATGTCTAAGCAAAGATGTTCGTGTTTGCTCAAAGGAAATCTGTAAGCTCGAGGCGTTCGGCCTCGCTGAGAAAAGTTCCAATGAATGTTCCTCGACCAGGGCCGTCAAGTTCGATATAAACGGTAGGTTTGGCATAGGGGGTGGCATCTGTCTAAGTCGATGGGATAGAAAGGTGCAGTGATTGTTATGGGCGTCTGACAAGTTTTCTGGTCTGGTCAATTTCTGGGTGCCCGCATGAACGAGCGGGACGTTGAGATCCTTTGAGGTTCCACGTACCTTGGGAGTTGCAAAATGAAGGGTTAGGTGATAGGTCAAGGGTATAGCTCGCATAGCATGGAGCCAGTCCCGGCCGAGTAATACCGAAGTATTTAAATTTCTTATCGATGACAAGGAAGCTGGTTTGAAGGGTGAGGGGTCCTGTGGTGGCAGGTAGGCTGATACGGCCGACGACAACTTCGGTAGTCCCATTGAATCCTTTTAACTCGACGTTGGCTGGGGTAATGAGTTCAGTTTTCTACATTTTTTTTATGGTGGGTAGAAATAGGACGTCAGCTGCACTTCCTGTGTTGATGAGCATTGTGTGAAGAACAATGTTCTCAATCTTAATCATAATGACCAGAGGATCGGAATGATGGAAACAGACGTGTGACGTGTTACAATTGAAGAAAGAAATGCCCTCGAGATGAGGGTGACGGCTGTATTCTGGCAGTAGGGTAAGGAATTTTTCCTGGTAAGAAAGTTTGTAACATTCGCCGATGCGCTTTCGTTTGTATGCGAATGACCACTGTCTATATTGTTGACTTCAATGAAATATGATCGATAAATATGTACCACGGCTGGGCCAGCAGTAGGGGTGGAGAGGGATTGGAGGTAAGACCCATCGAGATAACTGGGAAGGTCGGTAACGTACTGGTGCAGAGGTCCTGCTCGGAGGATGAGTTCGAGATAACGTTGGAGGGCGAAGTATTTGTTCGTATGGTGACAATTGCATTTGTCATTGTGCAATAAGGCTCCCCAGGTCTGACTTCGATTGGGAGAGGGATGCACCATATGGGGTCTGCCTGAATGTACGGTAAGAGGGTACTGAGGGGGACGGTGAGTGTAGGCAAGATAAGCTTCGATCGCTTCTTGCGAGCTTCTGCACTACTGTCGGTATAAGGACGTTTGCGGCTCTCAGTCTCTTGTGAGACGGGAGCGATCAAGGGTAGTGGAGTGGGATACGAATGCAGTCGTGGTTTGTTGAAATGAGTAGTATTCGAAGGTTGGGTATGTTTGCGGGATTCTTGGAGTCTTTCGAGGTCGATATAACCGTTGACCTTCGAGAGCATCTCTTCGAGTGTTTGGGGTTTGTGGAGGACGAGGTTCTCTTTTACTCGACTATGATCAGGCAGAGCATTTTAATATGCGAGGATAACATTTACACAGTCGAGGTTCTCTATTTTCCGTGACTCGTCGAGGAATCGCTTTGTGAAGGCTTCGAGGGTCTCTGCGCTTGACTTTCTGAATTTAAATAATGCATCAACTCTGACTTCTCTGTCTTTGTTGAAGGAAAACTGGGCGATTAAGAGTTGCGTGAGTTGCTCGAAGCTTCGTATCGAGCCATTTGGGAGATTGTGATACCATCGAAGTGGGTTTTCAGTGAGGCTAGTTGGGAAAAGTCGACATAACATGTAGTTGGCAGTAGAGTAAAGGCTTAGTGAGTTTTGAAATTTGAAAATGTGGATTCTGAGGTCTGTGTTGCGATATTTGCTGAGTTTGGGGGCACGGAAATTAGGGGGGTATGTCGATGGCGAGTACGGTGGCACAAATGGGATTGTTGAGGTGGCTCCATGAGTTTAAGGCTGGCTTGCGCTGACGCGAATAACGGATTGTATCTTGTGGTCGAAGTCTTGTTGCGTGACATATGCAGGAGGGGGAGATAGGTGATGTTGATGGTTGCAGGGTCAAATGTGTGGCATATATTCAGCACTGCGCTCCCCGATTCGGTCTCGAGTGGGACGACGCTCGCTGAGTCGATCTTTGATGGGCCGAGGGTGTCTTGATGAATGGAGGGTGGAGTCAGAAGAGTCTTCTGTGGGGTGGATAGAGCCAGTGGGGGGAATAGTACAGGAATACCTTCGGCACCGATGGGAGCTGGGGGTAACTCGAGGTTTGTTGAAGGTCCAAGGCGGGCGCGGGTAGATACGCGCGATTGATCCGATAACTGGGACTGACGGGCGGGTTCCAAGGGCTCTAACCTTTGAAGTTCTTGGACTGTGTTGCGTAGCTCATCGATTGCTCGATTCTGTCTATTTTCGTCGTCTACTCGACGATTCCGTTCGGTTTCCAACGCCTGGCGGTGGTTTTCTCGTTCCTGGGTGAGTTGATGCTGATGGCGCTCTTCTGCTTGAGCAATTTGCTGAGATAGTAAAACGACTTGAGCGACGACTCTGTCAATGGAGTTGCCTGCCTAAGTTGAGTTGGCACGGCGGGAAGGGGTCATTGAAAAGGAGCGGTAAATAGTAAGAAAGAAAGGAAGGTAACAAAGACGAGGTAACTGATAGTGTGGGAAGCACAAGCGACGCCAATTGTAGGGGCCTGATCTTCGTTGAGAAGCGAAGATGGCTCTTACAACACGGAGGTCAACCTCTCATCAAAGATGTACAAGTATATGGCCTAAAAAGAGACTAATTAGAGACAAATACTTGCGTAGAGGCCCGAATGTGACTCTCTGCGACCTCTGATAAGGATTTTTAAACTGTGATTCTATTACTGATGAGTAATAATAAAAATTGAATATAGTCTGTAAGTGGTCGAAGGTAAAAAGCATTGGGTTTGGAGAAGATTTTTCTAACCCTATCTACGTTTCCCCTCTCTCTTATTTATAGAGACATAAGAGGCTGAGTCACCAAGAGTGGGCCAGGCTACATGATTACTGTCCGAGTTTTTTGGCGGTGACATTTATTACGGACATCCCTGTCACTGTAGCTGAGAGACCAATTAATGCGCCATCCAATCCATTTGAGCTGACTGCTAGTCTCATCACACTTCGGTTATTCGAACGTACAGTCGAAGAGTATCTGCTATTATGTGTTAATCCGTTCTCGAAGGTTTATCTGCTGTCGAGGCTTCAACTATGAGAGTTCCTTGAGGGGCTTGATTTTAAGTTGAAATAGTCTTCGATATGTTCGAGTAGGATACGAAGTAGACTTCGAGTGAGGAGGTCGAAGGCTGCGAGTAGGCTACCACAAGTGTCATCCTCAGCTGTAAGTTCTAAAAAGGGACACAATTTTTTTATTTAGATTTGGAAAACATAAATATGTTCTTAAAAAGTAAAAATAAATAAATAAATTTCTTACATGCTGATTTAGTTACTCGTTAATAATGTCATAACCACTCATTAAAGTAGCAACCTGATAAATCAACGATGTGATCATCTGGTCGCCCCGACTCTGTAAGGGTGACTCACTGCATACCCAAACTCAGGTTCTATAACTTCTCTGAGTCGTAGGAAGGAGTCATGGGTGGCGGGTCCTTTAAGCGGTGGATGGGGATTGTCTGACGCCGCCCTGTCCACTCTATGTTCCACCCCACATCTGGCCCCATATCCAAGCTGAGTAGAATGAAGTCTTGGGACAAGCTATGAACCTCTACTGATGTAGCCACAATGGGTGTAATACCAGACCTGGGTGCACTGACCCCAAACAGATCTATGTTTCCTAACCTCTGCGAATTTGTCAACAAGTGGCCAACCTTAGTAGTTATACTACTATAGTAGTAGGCATAAGTGATCCTCGACTCGTCCATCACAAATTAGAAGTAGCCAACAAAGCTAGACTCTCTCAAATCCTCTAAATCAGTTGGTCTAAGTTGTGGCAACATGTTGGACGTATGATCTATCAGAATACCCGTATAGCCAGTTAACTGCCTCCAACATCTATCCCTCAAGTAATACTTGCAATTTCCATTTGGAACTTGAAGTAACATCTTTTTTAAGGACATCTTTGAACCGACCTATACGTCATCTAACTTTAAAGCTGCAGATGTATCCTAAGGATGCTAGTTGATCGAATCAATACTCTGATGGTTAATAAGGTATCTGGCTATAGTAAACAAGTTCCTTGTCTGGTCATTTGTTTTCTTCCTATTCCTCTTCTCCCATACTTTGAGGCGAGGATACGACGTCATCTTTAGTGTATTGCTAACAATAAGGTAACCAACTCCACAATACTCGTAGAACCAATACTGCATTTGGGAACAACACAAAAAACAATTACAAATTCTATTTAAGATGTTTATTTAAAGATATTTGATTTGTATCATTGGAAAAAATGTTAGTGTACCTCAATAAGTAGCAAAAATCCAGTAATGGCACCCTCGGTCGTAACTACGGTATCTAAGCCATAGTATAAAGAAACAAGAATAGCAGAACCCCAATGATAAGAGGGAGTTCTGTCCAAATCGGCCACGGCCTAAAGATATCCAAGCAGGACGGTGTCGTTGGCCGTATGAAACCATAAATGTCCTATCATGAAAAGGATAAAAGCATGAGCCATCGTAATATCATTAGAGCGATCATCTGTGACGGTCAAGTATGTCCTTAGATGTGCAATATTGACTTTCCCACTCTTTGTATTGTTGGGTGTAATGCAGGAGAGTAATTTTATCGTTTCGGATAAAATACTCCATCGGTCGTCATATGGCAATGGTGTAAGAGTTTTGTCGATTGGCAATGATGTAGTATTGTGAAATCCGATGGAGTGATCCCTATCTCCGTACATGGGAAGAGAAAAGTGTGAGTTGCCGGCCACCAACTTTTTGTTAGCTCCTGAATTAGCCGATTATCAGAATTGCCCAATTTGATCTCCATGAACTTCTCGAATATCTTCACCACGGGATCCCTTATTGTCGGAATCTTAGCAATCTCGTTCCAAAGTTTTATAATCATAGTAAATGAGCCGTGCATACTCATCGATTCACAATTCTGTTTATTGAAGCATTTTGTCAAACACTTGATTAACGAAAATAACAAAACCACCATTAAACAAAAATATACCCTGAGATCCATGCCAGTGTGATATATATGCGTCACACAGTCTAGGAAAGCGGTAATAAACCGCATGTGTGGAATCTCATCTTGGGTTGGGTGTGTTTGGCCTTGAATTTTTTCAATTTCTTCAAATAAAACCCTTTTTTTTTCTTCTTCATCTTGACCTTGACCAAATTACGGCTTCTTATGAATCTTTTGTCACTCTAAAACTAGGGTCACAACTTAGGTGTGGGTCTCCCTCTGACATTTCCATTTGATTGGGTTTGATGTTGGTAATTTTTAATTTATTTATGATTTTGAGCACAAATGCGAGGGAGGATGAAACAATTTTGGGGAGGAATGAAAGTAATTTGTGTTTTGTTTAACATATGAAGTCGAGGTGTTTTAATTACCGCAAGGTGTTTTGATTACTACGCGATGTTTTGAAGCTTGATAAATTAATAATAAAAAAATACACGTCAGCCCAACTGTCGGAAGAAACGAGTTTGGATTGGGTTTTTTTCTTCTTTTCTGTCTGACGTATGATCCAGCAGTCAGAGCCCACACTCAACTGTTGGAGATGTTCTAAGCATCAACGAGATTTTGGGCCCATTAATACCACTCTCCCCCAGCCCACATCCCATTCCCTCTCTCCAAGGTACTGCTGGAGATTATACCATCAACCCAAGCTGTTCCTTTTCTGGTTAAACCGTTAAATATCCGTTAACACTATCTTCCCTTCCTCCCTGCGCAATTTAGCAAAAATTTCTTCCCTGTTGTTTAAATTGAGCCATGGACAAGCACATACAAGTCCTCCTAAACAGGCTATCTTGCGCCTCAATAACTATTGCTACACTCATCCTCATAAGCCTCCTCCTTCAAACCCCACAAACCTGCGTCATCCCCAACTCAAAATCATATCACATTCGATTCCCCAAATCATCATGTGAGTCAACACACCGTGAAATCGTCTCCATCGACCGCAAGAACAAACGCAAATAGTCAACCAAAGATTGGCGAAACAAGGTCACCTCTTTCGCCCAATTCTTCTCTCAAATCCAAACACTAGGGCTCCTTAGGAACCACTCAAGGGTCATTTGCGTGTCGGCGGGTGCGGGTCATGAGGTGAAGGCGCTGTTGGAGATGGGAGTTGGCGATGTAACGGGCGTTGAGCTTATCGATTAGCCGCCATTGGTTAGTAGTGCTGATCCTCATAATCTTCCATTTTTTGATGGAGTTTTTGATTTAGGGTTTACTGCTCATTTAGGGGAAGCGTTGGTTTCTGACTCGGTTTGTTTCCGAGTTGGAAAGAACGGTTTGGATTGGTGGGGTTTGTGTTATTGTTATTGAGGAATGTGATGATGATGAGGTAGGGGAGATTAGGAGTTTGTTTAGGTTATCGAGTTTTGTTAGTGCGAGGAATGTTACATTGGTTGGTTTGAAAATGACACAGATTATAATGAGAATTAGAGTTCCTCCTTAAGTTTGTTCTTTGATTTGTATTTGTTATTGCTTATTACTATGGGTAAATTATTGGTACAATGTACTGTTTAGCATAAAAAAAAAATATGCTGGTACAATGTGGTGTGTTGCTGTGAGGAAAATTGAGGGTTGTGATCTGCTTTTTGGGGGGAAGTGCAACTACACTTCGCTGGAATGGTGAGTCTGTTGGTGCGGACATTGCTGTGTTTTTGGCTAGGGAATGGAGGTACAGAGGTTAGTTGATTATAAGTCAGTGTAGTTGTGGGAAACGTAGAATCTGAGAAAGAGTTTCTTAGACCTCTTGAATAACTCTAGGGTTGCTATAATAACATCTTCCTTACACAAGGGAGAGGTTGGTTTGATACGTCTTCCTCTTGAATAACTCCTGGATCTTCGATGGGTTATTCATAAAATGCGAGGGGACAATCCTATTTGACAACCACCAAATCATCTCTAGGACACATGTACTTGGTGTGTAAGGATGTCGATGGACTCCAAGGTTGAACATGGGACTCTATCTTGACCAATCCCACACATTCAATCAATTGATCTCACGATTGTTGATGTGATGGCGCCACCTGTGGGAAGTGTTCTGCTCTTTTATATCGAATAATATAAACTTCCTTGGCAGAGAATCCTGTTACCAATATGTCATTGTAGGAAATAGAGTGGTTTCTATATTTAATCAGCGATTAGGTATAGGCTATAAATAACCTAAACAACTATATATACTAACAATCTGAAAAATCATGAGTGAACAAATTTCAAAGTAATCTTGACTCGGGCAACATCTTGACAGAATAATTTCAATGTCTGACACTACATATGAGGGCTAGATCCATGAAGATTGACTATTTTCATCAAAAATCTCTAGAAGCCATTGCTAAGATCTTTGGTTATTGCGTCATTTTACCATTTAATGGTGGTCATAGGGAGAGGACAGCCACACATCCCACTCATAGAAACTGTAAATGAACAATTGTTGAGTGAATTTGCTCCTTCAAGAATCTTGAATAATTTCACTTGTATACGTATAGAGTAACATGAGAGGTTGTGGAATTCGTGGCTCTTTATCCCTAGTGTAGAATATATTCGTAACTGGAAAACTCCTTATACTTTAATGATCTTATGAGCATATTGTTTAAAACGAATCTCAAGAACCAGACATATATTAAAAATCTTAAAGCATAACTCTGAACACTAAAGATTAGTAAAAACTCTACTTGAGCTTGTGTCGAAGCTCTTCAAGTGTTTAACAAGTTACGGGTAGTGTTTATCTGTAAAAATAAGTATTTTAAACGGAGCAGCCTGTTGCCTGATCTGTGTTCTGTACTCAATACCCACAAAATAGACATTCGAATCTTTGAGGACGTTTCAGTTCTCGTGCAAGAACCACAGTAGGGGTGTCTATTTCTCCTTCCCACAAACTTGCGAAAATAGCCTTTATGTTTCCCAATAGAATTTTTCAGTTAAATCAAGCAATTTTAGAAGCTCGAACTGAATAAAATTTTGTAAAACACTTACGTAAGAAAGAAATTAGAAATCAGTTTTGCATAAATAGATCATGGTTGTGCATCGACAGATTTAAAAATAAATAAATGCTTACATTACTTTTACTCATTCCAAGTGCACTGGTGTTTGATTTTCAAAGTTAGCATCTTAGTCTTAAATGCTTGACCATGTGCAGAATATACTAACTCTGAGACAGATGGTGGCAGACCTTCATACACCACAATAAGAAAAAAACACAAGCTAAACAAATTTCATCCCTAAATAAGAACGATGACTGGACCTGAACACTTCAAGTGGAAAACTCTAAGGTTGAAATGATTCATGGAGACCAATTTTGACCATATTATCCTTCTTCCGCAGGGTCTTGCTCAATATTGATAATCACATGACGTCTTCTTAACATTATACAGCCTGAAGTGATTTCCAGCCATCTTTAGAGATTCAAAAATTTGAGCAGATCTCTTCGTCCCCAAATCCAGAAAACTTATAGGCATACAGAAAACCAGTAGAAAACCAAAAACTTTTAGGGAGGGCACGTAGATCAAGGTCAAGTCTTCCAAAACTGGACTTTTAGGGATTTAGATCTTCAATTGAGTCATCAAGAATTACTATTTGTCTTAATTGTAACCTTCTTTGTAAGTTTAACATAACTGATTGGAAGCCAGAGTTCAAGAATATCATCATTATCAATTGTGAATCTGCGATGGGAGCCTTACAAACTCCGGAGCATTACAAACTCCGGAGCATTATTTGGAGGTATCTTTAGAATTACGAATGGGCTTCCACTGTTTGTTTTTAATGGCCATACTGATCACTGATGAGATATTCGCATTTCGAACAACCGAGATACTTCCTATATACCTTGGGATATAATTAGCCACTGCTTGGGATTCAAGGACTAAGAAATCATGACAGACTTTACTTTTTGTAAGCAGAGCAGGCTATTGACAAGAAGCACAAATCTCCGTTGAGGGGAGTCTGGTTAAAATCACGACAGATAGATTCATTGCTTCTTTACACACAACATTTGGTGTCATTTTTTATCTCCTTTTAGTTTGGGGTGGGTGTTCTCTAGAGATTGTATTGATGTTGTGAAAGGTTGGAGAAATTGTGCTTTTAAACACAGTGACACGAAGCTCGTGGGTTCTTCTTCCTAATGTTTTTAGGTGGATAATACGTATGAACCTAATGCAAGAATTTCAACAGCAAAGTTGCCACACTGGAGGGGGTGATAATGGATAGACTTGGCACTCTTTGCTATTGAGTTAGAGGAAATTCGGCGCTTTGCGGACTATACTTTGCAGCTAAATGGGATGTTTTACTTTCAATGTAACTTCTTTGGTTATTTGCTACTATGATATTTTGGTTATTTTCTTTTGGTCTTCGGAGCTTCACTCGTTTTAATATACTAATATATTTCTATCTCTTTAGAGAGAATTAAGTCTTGGATAAAAAACTAAACAGAATTTAGTAATCAAGAGTTAGTGAAAGGGAGATGGAAAGGGTAAGTGTGTCAATGAGAACTGTAGTTTATGAAAGAGAAAATCTATGTCAAATAGAGAACACTACTTTTCTTTATATCTTACTGCTCTAGAATAGTCTTGAAGAGGTTGTGGACACTGTGCTGGGCTACGGCCACGTTACATGGACATAGTTGCATAACGAAGAACCCACAACTTGAGATTAACTAAAGAAATTTGCCAACAACAACATCCTCTGCAAGGAGGCTCAACATTATCGATTTGTTTTTCTTCAAAGGATATAGCTTTAGATAGCTTGTAGAATTAAGTAAGTTATTGGCTATGTGATTTCGGAAGAGCAAGGAGCTTTTGTGTTTGGTAGGCAGATTTTGGATGGGATTTTGATAGCTAACTAGAGTATTGGCTTTAGAGTTAAGTCAGGGACTCCTGGTGTTGTGTAAAGTGGATATAAAAAAAGCATACGATCATGTGAGCTGGGAGTTCATAGATTACATGTTGTGTAGGATGGGTTTTGGAGAAAGATGGAAATGGTCGATTAACAAGTGTATATCCTCGGCGTCCTTTTCTATTTTGGTGAATTGTTCTCCGACGGGGTATTTTAGGAGCACGAGGGGTATTCGTCAAGGGGATCCTCTATCCCTTTCCCTTTTAATAGTAGTTGTAGAGGTTCTTGGTAGGATGATCAATAGAGTGGTGTTACATGGAGATATGGGCGGTTTTAAGGTTGGTCAAGATTAGGTTAAGGTAAGGCACCTTCAGTTCATAGATGACACTTTAGTTTTTGTTGGAGCTTCCATGGATCAGTTCTAGTTCCTTCGGGGTCTGCTGTGTTGTTTTGAGGCAGTTTCCTGTCTTTGCATTAACTTTAGTAAGAGTAAGATTATGGGGTTTGGTGAGGTCCCGAATCAGAGACCTTGGGTTGTGGTGTGGAAACTCTTCCTTCTACTTATTTAGGGTTGCCGTTGGGAGCGAAGTACAAGTCGAAGGCTTTATAGGATCATGTTATTGAGAGATTATGCCTTTGTTTACACTTCCTAAGGGATTTGAAAAGTCTTTGGAGTCTATTATGAAAAAAATTCTTTGGAATGATTCGGTGGATGAGTATAAGATCCATCAAGTCAGTTGGATTCAAGTGTGTAAGTTTAGAGAGGAAGGTGGGTTAGGGATCAAAAAGCTATCTAGGATGAATAGGGAGTTATTAGGTAAATGGTTATGGAGGTTCAGGCAAGAAGGAGTTGGTTTGTGGAAAAAAGTTATTATTTATAGGTTTGGTGTGACAGAGTTTGGGTGTAGTAGTATGGAGGTGGTTGTGGCCTTCGAGTGTTGGGTATGGAGGGGAGTGATGAAGTTTAGTGAGAGTTTTGGAAGAGGAGTTAGGATTAGAGTTGGTATTGGTAATAAAATGAGATTTTAGGAGGATCGTTGGCTTATTGACTCGTCGTTTAGAGATTTGTATCCGTTACTTTTCTCTTTATCAGATAATCATGAGTGCTCAGTTCTAGAAGCGATGAAGTCAGATCGTACAGGTATTTCGTGGAATCTTGGTTTCCATCAAAATTTGAATGATTGGGAATTGAATGTTGTTATCTTTCTTTTGGATAACCTTTATAGCTTTCATCATTTTCTAGGAGAAGATAATAGGATGGTTTAGATTGATTCTGTTAAGGGCGTGATCTCTGTAAAGACATCCTAAGAAGAAAATTTGGATTCCCAAGTTGCTTTCTAAGGTGGTTTTTTTTGCATGGACGTTAGTCTTGAAAAAAACTCTTACTATTGACAATCTTCAAAATTTTTATTCTGTGTAAAAAAGATAGGGAGTCTATTGATCATCTTTTTCTTCTTTGCCCTTTCACTGAGTGTATTTGGATTGAATTATTTACTGGGATTGCATTCCGTGGCCGCATTTTTGGAACGTTAAAGAACTCTTAACAAATTGGAAGACGATGAACGTTGTTGGTTGTGGTAAGGTGTTGTGGCGTTTTCTACTTTTTGCGGTGATGTGGGCGATTTTGCTCGAACGTAACGTGAGGAAGTTTGAAGGAAGGAAAAGTAGAGATTCTCGGCGTTGGTGTCAATTAAGGCTTTAATCTTTTGGTGGAGCAAAGCCGCTTCGGATATGTCATCTTTTGAGTCGCTTATGGTTAAATGAAAGGAAACTATCACGAGTTCCACTTGATGGGTCATAGTATAGTCTTTTTTCTTTTTGTCTCCTCTAGAGATGATGTTTTTATTTATTTGTTCTTTGTTCTTGTACGTTTTTGGGGTGTTGTGCGCTTCTTTCACCAATAAATTTTACATTCTTCATAAATAAATAAAAAGCTTTTGATCTTTAAGCCTTTTGATATATCATAGTTGTTGCTAAATTGCTGACATGTTTGGATGATTGTTGTGTCGACACTTTAATTGGTTTTTTTCTCAATTTTATGGCTTGTTCTCCTGGATACAATTACGGTTGCATACTGTTAGAGAAAATTTCCTCTTGCCCCCCTACTATGATAGACGAATTCGCAATTGCCCCCAGCGTTGGCACTTATTGGCCTGTAACTCCCATTTTTGGGTTGACTGTCCTTTGACTGGTTAGATTTTGGTAAACTGTCAAAAATACCCTCGCGCGCTTGGCACGTGAATCATGGCAACCGGTTGTCATAAGTTTTTGAATGAACGGCTCAAATTTTTTTCACGTCCCGCTACGATCACGACACATGTAAAAAATACCCCATACCCTCCTCCAATCACATTCTCCTCACAAAACCCGTTGGTCGCAATCTCCAGCTCCCTCAACGTATACCATCGTCCCCACCCGATATTCACAACCTCGCTCGAAAGTCAGGAGCATTGTGCACGTGGTTGTGGGATGTGAAGTGCGTGATGTGGCTATGAAATATGGGTAGGGGTCCAACTTTAAACCCGAATGGGCCGAGTGAAAGTGTTCTTGGGGGATCGATTCTGTTAGGCCGTGGAGGTACTGGTGAAATACCATTTCCTGCAAATCGCTCTTGGCTCCTTTGGAACGAAGGGATAATCGTAATATTCTAGAAAAAAAAAATGGCTCTAGTAGTTGGAAAACGATGATGAGTGGGAAATTACAATGGCAAGAAGAAAATATCTAATAAGATATTTACATGCAATAAGTAGAGTATAAAAGAAGGGTCCGGATATGTGGACATCAATAAGTGACAGCTAAAATCGGAGCGTTGGATATCTAGATGATCAACGGTTGCTATTGATGCAGACATGGATGTAAGAGAATAAAGTCTCTCCCAACTTACCACTAAAGTATCTGCCACACCACCTATTTGACGAAGCTTGTTTTAAGGAGATACAAATTACAGAGTGAGAAGAAGAGAATGGGGTTCTATCGTAGCAATTATCTCTTTTTCTCTCACTTTTTTTGTAGCGCCAAACGAGCTCTCTTCAGAGGTCTCTCTCTATAAATTCCTTATTGCTTCATACCTATTTCAAGTATGACCAATTTCAATTCCTCACTGGTCCTTGTTTAAATGAAAAGAGGCAATGGGGGTATTTTTTCAATTCTCCATAGTTGGGAAAGAGGTTAATTTTTCTATGGTGTTTGATTGAAAGCCATTGAAACCGTGGTGGTTTTCTAGCTTATCTTGACAGTGAGAAGTGACTTCAATTTTCTCAAAGGTGTTTGGTTAAAAGTGAAGGCCATGGTTTTAATTCCCAAAAGGTGCTTGATCAAATGTCAAGGAGTAGTATTTTTGTATATGAGATGATCCTTAGCTAATACCTATAAATAGAGCCAAAATTTCCATGTTGATTTCTTACTTTTTATTTTAAACACTCTCATGAGTGTTGACATGAAATTTGTTCGATTATCGATGATAAATAATCAAATTAATGGACCTTTTGAGCATGTGGTACTAAACTCTTCCTGTGTTGTTTGTTTGAATTCTATTTTTGTTCTTACTATTCTACTTTTGTTCCCCATTCACCAAGCTTACTTTCTTCATCATGAGATTACTAAGTATATTTGGTAATACTAAATGAATTATGTCTTGACAAATATTAAGTAACACAAACAACAATAACAAATAATAAGAGGTTTTTAGAGCCTTTGGCAAAATACCCGCTCAAAGTACGGTTGTCGAATTGTAGCACGGATGAGTGAGATCGAATTCACATAGGAGGTTTGGGAAAATAAATACTTTCTAGGCCGAATTACGATTTTATAAGAGATAAATCTAAGAAGATGAAATAAAAACTAATTATAAAACTTAATGAAGGAGAGAGCTAAGGTTCGGACTTGGCCTCGACCTTTCAAAACACTAATCGATATATAACTAGATCCTAATATCTTCACCCATCATATGTTTGTGTTAAGACACATACGATGCTATAAAATAAACCAATAAATCTATGGTCAAGCATTTAGTAGTTATGCTTTTAAGTGATTGTGAAGAGTGTCTTAGAGAATTATCAACTTAACTATGACTAGGCTTGAGTGAGTTCTCTAGCATTTCCTCTTGTTTAGATCTCCAAATCAAGTCTACGGTTAGTAGCACTTGTTTGTATCCAAAGTTATCGTACACCAAATCGAAGCTATCGTCAAGCCTTCGATATGATATATTAACTTATCAATCATAAAATACTAAGAGAAAACTAATTAGAACCTAATTAATACCAACTATTGCTCATTAAAGAAGAGGCCTCATCCTAGCCTTAGTTAGGAGATTAACCGCTCATCTCGGACTTTATCGCATTAATAACTAATTATTTACAAAAGAAAAAAAAAAAAAAAAAGATAATTAAATAAAATGAAGACTTTATTTATTATAAACTTACTCCAATATGAGATGCCCAATTACAATAAGTGGAGGGTTCATTTTATAGAAGAATGAACCCAAATTTAGAAACTATACATTAAATTCTAAAGAATATGAGGTGCCCAATTACAATAGGGAGAGGGTTCACTTTATGGAAGAATGAACCCAAATTTTGAAACTATACATTAAATTCTAAAGAATATTTTCACAATAATATATTCTAATATTACCAATCACCTAATATTCTTGCATATAATTTTCTTAAGTGATGTAGAGATCATTATTCATGGAAACTCTTGCATATATCTTGAATATAAAATATCTTTAAGGATCTTAGATGCAATATATTATTTGATCTTATTCTCCAAGAATATTTGTGTATATATTTTTTCAATCTTGAGATCAAATATATTGTGCCTTTGAATTTTTGTGATATGAACTGCTAGAAATACTTTTACTTGACTTTAAGAGCTTGGTTTCAAATATCCATCTCCAGTTGTTACAATCAAACAAATGCGCATAAGTACCCAAAATTAAATTTAATGAACGACTAAAATATATGTTCGGGTATATTAAAAATGTCATAATTATGCGCTCATTAAATACCCCCAAACTTATCTTTTGCTCGTCCCGAGTAAAATAAAATAATAGCCACTTTTGCAGGGAGCGCGATTGCATTTAACATATGCAACAAGCCGTTAAACCTCAAGGTTTAGCCTGGTGGACGAGTGCTGTCTCGTGAGGGTTTGCAGTGACTATGCCCACAAAAGTCAATAATGACATTTTAAACAATTCTAGAATACACATGACTCATTTCCTGTGAACTTATTTTTACTTCGTTGTGATACTAATATACCGATTGTAAAATACTTAAACTTGTATTTCTCCTAAGTATACCAAAAAATATTTTAAGCTTATCCGAAACTAGAGGTACTACCTCAAGATTAGAAAAAGATTTAAGTATTTTGCTTTAACTTTATTTGAGTGTACATTGAAAATAGTTTTATCGCCTAATACGTTGTTTAGAATAATTTACTTAGTTTTTGGCAGTCTAGTTTTTACTGGAATAAATTTAACGGTTAATTCGTCTTCCTAGAATTTTACTTTTTTCTTTTCTTTTGCAAGCCTTTTCTTATTGAGTACATTATTTCTTAGTGAATCCTCCGTCACAAAGAGTTTTCGGTCGACAATCCCCGCCAATTAGCTAAAGTTGTCAGGTCGTGGTATCCCATCATGACCTTGACTCAGGATTCTCATAAGTAACATTTTCTTGTGCTCATTTCACATAGTTCATGGTCAAACTTGAGATTGGTAATAATTTTTTCTCTTTCAGCTCTTAATCATGCGAGTAATTTTGCAGTGTGAAAATTTTTAGAACACATTTGGCTTATTATTTATTCTTATGAATGAACTTATTTTTAGGTAGTTGTCTCCCTTGTAGCAAACTATTCCTAACATAAATGCTAAATTTCCCTTACACTGAGCAAAAATCTATTGAATGTATTAATTACAAAACTACAGTGAAGTGCATGTTTTCAGAATATACTAAGCGAACTTGAATTAATCGCTAATAAAAAGATAGTACATATAGTTTAAGATAGTCCAAAATATTATAGTGTATACTTGGTACAATTTTAAAATTTAGGGTTTTTCATAATATTTATGTAAAAGTAAAATCAGTTTAAGTGTCTAGAAATTTGTCAAAAATATATCATAAATTGTCAAAGTGCCATTATTTCACTTTTCTTCAAAAAACATTTAAAGAAATGGTTTCCTACCCCCAAACTTAAATGAAACATTGCCCTCAATGTTTAAGAGCATATAAAAAAATGGAGGATAAGTTTACTATCTTCAGCCAGATGAATGTATCCCCAAACTTAAAATTTTCAATATGACTGGAAGGGTACGAAGTTGAAAAGGTGATGTACTATCCTGGTTGCAAATTCTCTTTCAAAAACCAGATAACACGTGAATGGTAATCATTAATATTAACACCTAATTGGGCATATATATTCTATAAAAACCAGATAGAGTGTAATTCTTTATGAAAAAGATTTTTTCTAAAAACTTTGGCTATCATTTGATGATTCCAAGTTGAAAATTTTAGACAAATCAAGAAAAACTATTTTCTCCAAGATAAAACAAACATATACTCAGGGAACATATTTTCCAATAGGATTTTCAATACAATCATATGATTACTACGTGTTGCAGTAAATAAGAAGATTGGTATTCAAGTATTCGTCCCCAAAAAATGTACTAGATTCAAAACTCGATTTTCCTGGAAACAAATTTTCTTTAAAATTTTTCAAAACCTCCATGTTATCGTTGATATTCCAAAAAATGTGATAGGCGGTTTTGACAAAACAAGTCTGTGAGGCATCCCCAAAATTATTATTTTTCAAAAAAGTGTTTTCTTTTAGTAGAAGAAAAACTATATAACATATTTGTGGATGTGGGGATCGGGGAACAATTGACTCTAATAAACATTTAAAATTTATGTGCCTAAAATCACAACTTATCTCAAGGGACTCATCCTGACCATTGACGTGGATATTCATTGGCTTAGGGACATGGCCAAGTTGAAGCATATTTTCAGATGCTAATGATTGTACCATTTCACGAATTTCAGGATCATTTAAGTCCTCAAAATAATTTAAACATTCATAAACAGAAATGCAATAAGAGTTATCTCCGTACAAGTCCTCAAAATCGTTTATGGTCATGGTACCCCAATTAGGCTCAGGTGATGGAGGTATGGATTCAAGGAAGAGAGATGAAAAAGGTGACACTGGTCTGGATAAAAATAGAGCTCGTATTTTCTCAAGAATCGATGTTGAATTTACACTTCCAAGATACTTGTTTTCATCCTCATCATTTGAGAAATCGTCTAAGAATTTGGAAAAATACTCACTTTCTGTCATGATATCATTTGTAAATTGGTGGGGCTCTATTGGTGAAGGGATGAATAATGACATCGGTAGTTGAATGTTGATGGCAGAATTAGGAGGTGATTGAGAAAGAATTTTATTGAACATGTTAGCCGCTATTTTAAGATCTTCTTGTGACATAGGATCGTCAACCTTAAAATGTTAATCTTTTAAATCTGTCTCGTAATATGGTATCCATTCACCTCACGGGGAAAACATTCTATGATTACGCTTGAATTCATCATTTTCTAAATCACATGGGGATTTAACTTCGGATTGTTCTTCTTCATTGCTTGGAAGTTTTTCGTGCTCTTTTTCACTCCATGTGGTTGACAACTGAGTTATCTGAGTCTCTAACTTAGAGATAGATTGAGATGTAGAATTTTGATTTACCAAAGTCTGTAATTGGAATTGCATCATTTGTTGCTGAAATTGCAATGCTTGTTGTTGATTTTCTATTAATTATTTTTGATTTTCCATTGATTGTTGCATGAAAAGAGCAAGGGTGTCTTCCAAAGATGGCTTAGGTGGAGGGGGTGGAAACTGTTTGAAGACTGAAAGGATTGATGGGTCTGCATATATGAATGAGGTTGGAAAGGTTCCACGTATTGAGAATTTTGGTAATCCCATGATTGAAAATGATTTTGAGAATATTGTGGGATGCCAAAATGTGAGCCGTATGAATTCCAATGTTCTTGGATGTACGACATTTTACAATTAAATTAACACCCAATGCAAAAGCAAATCAATCAAGCCTAAAACTCTAACACTTCAACGTTTTTTTAGAAGAAATAATTGGGTCTCCCCTATATTTTTTTATGTTAAAAAATGGATAGGATGGCTGAAGGCTTTGGTTCCTGCACTCCTCTGCGTCTTTGTACTAGTACTAGCTTAGAGTAGATGTTCAGTCCTCACACCCTAGCGAGTCGCCTTATCGTACGTCAGCACTCGGAACGGTGACGTCGCAAACCTACAACCAATATTTTGAGACGCTAAGCTGGGGCCGTATCCTATGAACCCGTTTTTGTGCCCCAGTCCGGTACACCTATCCGTTGGGTGATGGAATCCTGTGGGAATCTTCTGTACTTTTTTATTATCAGTTATTTTCAGGTCTGGGACGTTCAATTTTTGTGTGATACGAATTTCTTCGTATCCCTAATTGGTGGTCCCACTTGTTAGAGAGCTTTTTGGGTGATGAAATCCCGCTAGTCTCTAACAGTTTTACCTTTACTGAAAAGAAATTTTAAACACAGCAATAGGTCAATCCAAACACATCGATTTTTTTATTGGTGCAGCGTGTATTTGCACAATCCACACGACTTTATGTTTTTAGTGCCAGGGTGGAACAGATATGAGCCCCTTCTAGATGTCAAGTTTATAGAGGTACCAACCTGCAGTAAGTGTTTCCCGGTGAAGCTGTGGCCGCTTCTTCACTTAGGGGGCGAAGGAAGGAAGTGCCCCTTCACTAAGGGGGCACAAGAAGGATTTGATAGAAGCTTGCCAATATACTTTGTAAATTTCTCACGATCTCTGAGTACCAACTTTGTGACTATCTTGTAAAACAAGTAAAAAAAGATTAGTGAACTTACAACAACAATATTAATCTTATTTTTAAGTTTATTGTAGTCTATGATATCCTGATTTTCAAATGCACATATCTTTCATCTTGAGTGAGAGAGAACATTAAATAATATTAATTTGGAAAGATAATTTAGAAAGGAAAAACATTCAAGAAAGAAGTTTTCTAGAATTTAGCTTCCCTAATGCTCAAAACAAGTGATGAATGAACAGCGACGTCCTTTACTGAGACTATTTTTTACTATTTTTTTCAAAAGACTGTAACTCTTAGACGACTAAACAAAAAAGTATGATCTATAGCAATTCGGAAAGAGTTTTAAATTATCTAAAACTTTCATAACCAACGTATTTCTTAATTGTGAAGTTTAGATGGCCAAAAATTAAGAAACATTCAGGAACACACTCTTCATTAAAAACTGAGTTTGTTTCTTTCAAAATTAATATCTCCGAAAATGTTTTTCAGAAATTGCTAAATCTAATTTATTCGGAAAGAAATCTCATAAATATAATCATAAAACTAATTGACAAATTTAACAACTAACCTTGATAGAACACCTACAAGCTAAAATAGAAGAAAATAATTTAAAGGAAAGAAATTCGGTATTAAAAAGAATCGTTTTCACCATTGCCTCCCCGGCAACGGCGCCATTTGATTAGAGGTTTTTAGGGTCTCTAGCAAAATACTTGCTCAAAGTACGGTTGTCGAATTATAGCACGGATGAGTGGGATCGAATCCACAAGGAGGTTTGGGAGAACAAATACTTTCTAGGCCGAATTACGATTTTATAAGTGATAAATTTAAGAAGAAGAAATAAAAACTAATTATAAAACTTATTGAGGGATAAAGCTAAGGTTCAGACTTGTCCTCTACCTTTTAAAGTACTAATCGATATATAACTAGATCCTAATATCTCCACCCATCATATGTTCGGGTTAAGACACATACGATGCTATAAAATAAACCACTAAATCTATGGTCAAGCATTTAGTGGTTATGCTTTTAAGTGATGGTGACGAGTGTCTTAGAGAATTATCAACTCAACCATGGCTAGGCTTAAGTGAGTTATCCAGTGTTTCCTCTCGTTTAGATTTCCACATCAAGTCTACGGTTAGGAACACTTATTTTTATCCAAAGTTATCGTACACCAAACTGAAGCTATGGTCAAGCCTTCGATATGATATACTAACTTATCAATCATAAAATACTAAGAGAAAACTAATTAGAACCTAATTAATACCAACTATTGCTCATCCAAGAAGAGGCCTCATCCTAGCCTTAGCTACAAGATTAACCGCTCTTCTCGGACTTCATCGCATTAGCAACTAATTATTTATAAAAAAAATTAAAAAGAGAGAAGATAATTAAATAAAACGGAGACTTTTTTTATTCTAAACTTACTTCAATATGAGATACCTAATTACAATAGGGGGAGGGTTCCTTTTATAGAAGAATGAACCCAAATTTAGAAACTATGCATTAAATTCTAAAGAATATTTTCGCAATAATATCTTCTAATATTGCAACTAATCACCTAATATTCTTGTATATAATTTCCTTAAGTAATGTAGAGATCTTTCTTCATGGAAACTCTTGTATATATCTTCAATATAAAATATCTTTAAGGATCTTAGATGCAATATATTCTTTGATCTTATTCTCCAAGAATATTTGTGTATATATTTCTTCAATCTTGAGATCAAATATATTGTGTCTTTGATTTTTTGTGCTATGAATTGTTGGAGACACTTTTACTTGACTTTTAAGAGCTTGGTTTCAAATATCCATCTCCAGTAGCTACAATCGAGCAAATGCGCATGAGTTCCCAAGATTAAATATAATGGACGACTAAAATACATGTTCGGGTATATTAAATTTTTTATTATTATGCACTCGTTAGCAAACTAGAAAGATTGTAATGAAAATAAGCAAGGGAGACCAATTACTAATCACTACTATTTTTGTGTATCAACTGATGATAACCATGATATGTAAAAGACAAAAAATAAAATAAAATTTAATATCACCATGTTGAAACAATGAATACCATAAACAAGTAACCCATGTTATATCAAACTTGACCAAATCCATTTAAGTATAATCTTGTTCTTCAAAATAGAACATTTTAAAGGAAACAAAATCAAAGCAGATCTCCACCCAAGCTGGCTTTGCTTCTAAGGTCCTTGTAAGCTCTATCTTAGTAATCCCAACAACTTCTGCACACAACCCTGGAAAACTTGCTAACTGAGTCCATTTTCTCTTAGTATTGTCATCCAAAAACCTCATTCGCTGTGGTTGGTCTCGACATTTAACGCTAAGTCCTCTGCTTCACTCTCTGAACTGTGGCAAAGAACAGTATTGTCTAAGTTATCAAAAAAAAATTGTGCACTAGTCACCTCACCGGACCGCCAACGCCCCTTGTTTTAAGTATGCCTACGAATCTGAAAACCATTTTGTGGACCATATTCTTCATAGTAATTCTTAGCTTTTTCGATCGAGTCAAAAAGCATTCCTTCGTAAGGTATTTACTGTTTCTCGATATCTTTGTTTGGAGTATGGCAATCTTGTAATTCATCTTGATCAACCTGGACCGAGGATAATCCAGTATGATCCAATGGGGTAGAGTCTTCCGGGGTTTTGGAATCGTTAGTCATAATACTGTGACATTGAAATAAGTATAGAAATAAATAAGAAAATTAAGGCAAAGGAACACATAATGAAGATGGCTTGTTGGGGAAAATCGATTTTAATATTGATATCCATATTATTTCTGTGCCTAGGAACACATAATGAAGATAGATGATGATTTTTTTTTTGTTTCTACCATTTGGGAACTAGTATAATCAAACTGGGTACAATCTTGTACTACATGGGTAAGATTTATATATAATACTATAAACAAGATAATTAATTACATTTCTACCATTAATACTATGAAAGTGATAAAGAGACACGCCTTTTCTTCTTTTGATGGGAACAATAGCAATAATTTAATTTATTAATGGATTCTTAGATTTTTTTAGTTTAAAGTACGAAAGAGACAAACCCTAGATTGCGGTGTAAAAATTAGGATGAAAATGGTTATGCGGAAATCGAAACGAAAGGAGAAGAAAGAGGAGGACTACTTTGGTGGTCAAAGTAGATGATGTTGCAACAATTTTATTCTCTCACATCTATATGCCAGCATTAATAGCAACTATTGATCATCTAGAAATCTAACGCTTTGAGTGAACTGTTATTTTAGTTGTCACTTATTGTTGTAGTTTCCGTGATCTTCGCAGGAACAACAATGAGTGATTAAAGCTTTGGGCTTGACACGTCTCACCGGAGGAGGGCACCACTCGACTCTCTCTGAGTCTCTTTCTTCTCTCCCTCTTTAACGGCTAGGGTTTCTCTAGGGAAGGGGAAGGTTATCCAAAAAAGGTCCCTTCTAAGGTCCTCTTCTCTCCCAATTTATAGGGGGAGCCTTTGGCCTAGAAGGGCTCAAACTTACATGACGTGTATAACTCCTAAGATACCCTTCCAAGATCTTAGGCTTTGCTTTTCCACGTGGGCAGGGATACTACTGCTTGTCATTACAAACTGATCTTGTCAAGACTTATGGACCGTTAAGAGGGCTTCTACTAAGAAGTGTTCATCTTATTGGGGAGGTCGTTAAACAGTCTTGGAGTTTCGTAGTTTTGTCTTGGCTAGTAGGCCGTTAGGAGAACTTCTCCTAAGATGTGCTCGTCTAGTGGTGGGGAGGTCATCTAATGACCTGCAAGCTTATGGTTCGCAGGAGCGTGCTCCTACACTTGTCAATACTCATGGGTCGTTAAGAGGGCTTCTACTAAGACGTGCTCGTCTTATTGGGGTGGTCGTTAAACGATCTTAGAGTCTCGTGGTTTCATCTTGGCTAGTAGGCCATTAGGAGAACCTCCCTTAAGGCGTGCTTGTCTAGTGGTGGGGAGGTCGTTAGGGCCGTCTAACGACCTACAAGCTCATGGTTATTAGGAGCGTGCTCTTACAACGCCCCCCTCAGTTCTTGCTAGTAGTGAGGGAGAGTTGAGGCAAAAGAGTTGTTCTTGTCGTGTTAATGATGCGGGGTCGTTCATATTTTGAATTACGTTTCTTCTAAGCATGGCATTGGAAGTAGTGCGTCATCATTATTGTCTGTGTATTGGAAAAATAAAATATAGTAATTAATATTTTTTTTAAAATTGTGTGGCGTGTGGTTACTGCCGCAATTGTGGGCGGTGTGTCTCATCATTGTAGTGGGGTCTGCTTTAGGAATTAATTACTACTGCCTCTTCATGCGCTTCTTATATAAGAGAGAGCTCTGTCACTTGTGAAACCTTTAGTGGTTCTGCTGCTGTTCATTTGCGCCCTGTGATTTCTAAGCTTTATTTGGGTCGATGTTCACCACTCATCACTTTTTTATTGTTATTGTTCATTCGTTGCCATTTTTCTCACGTTCCTGGTAAGTTTTCCGTTCACGGTACAATGCTATTTGGTTTTGTTATAATTGCACCTAGTTTTTTTAGGTGTATCGCCCTTTGGAAACCTTTATCTATTGATCTGTAGTGATTCCGGCTACTATGCAGTGGGATATCCTGGTTGTTAATCCCAGTGTAATCCTGTTAACTTTTTGTGGGATTCTAATTGGGATGGCGGCCGTATGGGGTTGAGAGGGACCTTAGGGATGGTGGGTTCCTGGGGTGCCTAAGTTGGATTTATTACAACTGTGCCCTCTATTTTAGGTTGAGTCTAGCATTTGCATCTGGCTTGTGCACGGGCGTCCAAGATCGTGCACGAGTCGGAGTGCTTTTACTTTGGAGTGCTCGTTGCGAGGAATGAATTCGTCTAATAACGAGTCGACGACCTAAGGGTCATCGGGAAGATCTCTTTGTACTGTACCCATAGAGTGGGGAGGCAGCCATGACCACGAGACGGACTCCTTGGTCCCTCGTAACTTAGAGGCCGAGGCTTGCTTGAACTTCATGCCATTTAGGTGGGTGTCACAGGATTTGGCCCTTGAGACCATCATTAGTGGTCATTTAAGGGTAGGGGGGTAGGGGAGGGGGCTCTAAAAGTTTTTGGCCTTACCCAAGTGAGTGGAGCCCGCGCACGTCTTTAGCTGAACATGAAAGTGAAGGGATAAGAATGGAATACCTGAACGACGTGAACAAGCGGGCGAGGGCTAGAGGCAATCACGACTGGATTTGGCCGGATTGCTAGACGTTGGCCTTGAACCAGAGCATTGTCTACTACAGGATGTTTGATGCTAGTTTGCGGTTTCCTTTAGATGGCTTGAAAAAAAAATGTTTAACCTCTTTCGGGCGAGTGCCGGGCCAAATGAATGGGAATTTTTATAGGGTGATGGCCGGGTATCATCTAATTAACCAGTCAGTACCTCCTCATTATAACGTAGGGTATGTGAACGTTATAGTATCTTACAAGATAGGGCGTTGTCCCCATCAATTGGATTTAATCCCCGAGGGTACGGGCAACGAAGGTGAGGAGGTGGGGCCGTTGGAGAAGCTCGCACCATCACCGCGTATGACCCATTCTCGTTCGAGAGCACGTCGTGAGGGATGAAAAACTCGTACCTCGGTCAAGGCAAGGGCAGGGGCGACTCAGCCGCCTCTTGTTAAGAAGGGGGAGGTCGAGCTAAAGCATCAGAAGGTCATGTGTACCTATACTCTCGAGTGGAGGCACTGGTATTACATAGCTCAGAAGTCTGGCGAGCTAAAAATATTTAGGTTGCGTACCGGTGGGAACTTTTGGTGTCGTCATCCAATTCTGGTGGCTGGTATATTTTACTTTGACGACGGTTCCAATCATCGTCTGTGTCATAACGTGTTAAACACGAAGTGTATGTTATAAATTTTCTTATGTTCATGAATTGTCGTCATTTTCTACGTGTGATCTGATGTCTTATATCTTTCTCATGGGTATTACGCTTGCCATGGTGATGTACAAGAGTTCTTGGCTGCGTTGGTTGGGTATTCGAAACAAGGACTCTTAAATACTAACGAATATCTTTGACGAGACCTTTGACTCGAACAAGTATTGGTCGCCAAAGAAGTATATCGAGTTACGTATGCGTACTTTGAGTGACACCATTTCCGTGTAAAGCACTCACTCGTACAAGTCAATTAAAAGTGTTGAGATGAAGCCTCATTTTTTGACTTCTATGGGAAGGTTCGCTGCTGGGACGTCGTAGGTAACGCCTCTTGTGGCCCGTCAGAGTCCCATGCTCAAGAGCGTCAGCATTCACTCAGAAAAGGATTCCCTAAGTGCCAAGCGTCGCAGGCCTACGCATGAAGGCCTTGGCGAAGACGAGTTGGACATGTTACATGGAAGAGGAAGGGAGCCCCTCTCTTATTCATTCGGGGGGGGGGGTGCATTCCTTGGGTAGCGATAAATTGTTCCCTGGTTGCTTGCCAGAGGGGGAGGTGCAGAGCACTCCCTACTAGAAGAAATCGAAGGCTAATTTAGCTGAGGCTCTCCAAGACCCCCGCGCTTATCGTACAGCGGCTGTGTGGGTAAGGAATTGTGTATTACTGTTTACATTTACATCGTTTATGGTAATGGCCACATTATCTTTTTCCTAAATCTTTGCTTGTTTATCGTGCGCAGTGCACTCTGAATCTAGAGGCTGCTCTACAGCAAGGCGAGAGTTTCACCAGTCGCAATAACGAGCTAGAGCTACGTCTCGAGGAGATGCAAGCCCAGCGGAAGGAGCTCCTCAATACGGTGGTACAGTGCGAGCTAACTGACTACATGGCAAACTAGACCCAAGCATTGGCGGACAAGACCAAAATCCTCAGGGAGGAGAGGCTTACACTCGAGGGAGATCTGGAGGCTGCCAACTGTCGTATCAAGAGCTTAAGGCTAGAGAAGAAGGCGGACGAGCAGTCGCTCCACGATCAACTCGCAGGGAAGAAGCTGGTGTCTGCAGATCTGCAGGGTCGTATGGCATAGCCGGTTGAGAGCGTGGCAAATATTGGGAAATAATTTCGTTTGTCCACTGACTGGTGGGTCGCCACAGTAGCTCCCCCACTCCTTACGCTGCGGCTATCCCAATACGTGCCTAAACTGCGTCACCTAGGCTATTTTGCCCGACAAGGTCCAATTCCTCTGGGGAATTAAATGGATTTACTCCTGAGGAAGAGGCTGAGCTTACTGTTTATGACGCGGCTACTGCCGAGCTAAGCTATAACCCGTAGATGAAGAACGTAGCAAAACTTTGTAGAGTGTGTTGTGAATGAGCAACTTTGTGGAGTCTGTGGTGGCTATGTTGTATCTTATTTCAAAAGAATAATTTGTCGTATTGTAACTGTGCAACGTTTATTTTATGGTGGTTTCCATTTAGGGCTTATATTTCATATTTCAGATTTGAATTGGGCATCTTGGTCATTTGGACGGCCTATATTATAGACTTAGTTTTTCAAAATTCATACAAGAGGTTTTGCTAGTCCTCGTTGGACAAGGTACCATGGTCGTAATGACGGCCTATATCTTAGACATAGTTTTGTGAAACTCCTACAAAATGTTTTACTAGTCCTCGTTGGACTAGAAAACTTGGTCGTAAGGACAACCAATATCTTAAACTTGGTTTGGTGAAACTCCCACAAAAAGTTTTATTATTCCTCATTGGACTAGGTAACTTGGTTGTAAGGACGACCTATATCTTTGATTTGGTTTTATGAAACTCCCCCAAAAAGTTTTGGTAGTCATCGTTTGACTAGGTAACTTGGTCGTAAGGACGGCCTATATTTTAAACTTAGTTCTGTGAAACTCTCACAATTATTTTTGATAGTCCTCGTTGGTCTAGGTAACTTGGTCATAAGGATGACCTACATCTTAGATTTGGTTTTGTGAAACTCCCATAAATTATTTTGATAGTCCTCGTTAGACTAGGTAACTTGGTCGTAAGGACGACCTATATCTTAGACTTAGTTCTGTGAAACTCTCACAAATAGTTTTGCTACTCCTCGTTGGACTAGGTGACTTGGTCGTAAGGACAACCTATATCTTAGACTTGGTTTTGTGAGATTTTCACAAAAAGTTTTGCTATTCTTCGTTGGACTAGGTAACTTGGTCGTAAGGATGACCTATATCTTAGACTTAGTTCTGTGAAACTCTCATAAAAGTTTTGATAGTCCTCGTTGGACTCGGTGACTTTGTTGTAAAGATGACCTATATCTTAGATTTGTTTTCGTGAAACTCCTACAAAATATTTTGCTAGTCCTCGGTGGACTAGGTAACTTGGCCGTAAGGATGATCTATATCTTAAACTTAGTTATGTGAAATTTCCAAAAAAAGTTTTGTTAGTCCTCGTTACACTAGGTGACTTGGTCGTAAAGACGACTTATATCTTAGACTTGGTTTTGTGAAACTCTCGCAAAAAGTGTTGCTAGTCCTTATTGGACTACGTAACTTGGTCGTAAAGACGACCTATATCTTAAACTTAGTTATATGAAACTCCCACAACAAGTTTTGCTAGTCTTTGTTGGACTAGATGACTTGGTCGTAATGACGACCTATATCTCTGATATCTATGACATTGGGTGTTCCAAAAAAAAATTAACAGTAAGAGCGTGCTGGGGGTTGCCTTGAAGGAAGTTGAAAAGTATCTTTATTGGGCTATGAAAAGGCTGTTGATTTTCCAATGTGTATTAATCATGGGGGCTGCTAGTTTTCCCTATATGGATTAATTGGTGTTGGTAATCAAAACCAAAAATGCTAGGTTTAATACCTGTGTGGACTATAAAAGGGAAGTTGGCTTTCTTTTGTCCTGGCTATGGTGGATGAGAGGGGCCATGTCCTTGCCGTTCATGACTACCATTTATGTATTTTTATGTATATTTATCTGCTGTAATCGTTTGTTCTCTAGAAATGATTTTTTTCCTTTCAAAGTACTTAAGTCCGTATGCGTTGGGCCGGAGGCCGTCCCCATGGCAGACTATCTCCCGTGGTCGTTATTATGACCTAAAGCTGAGAAATGGGTGGGCGAAGTTTCCACCTCCTTTTTTCCTAGTCTTCATTGAACCTACTCATGTGGTCCTTATTACGACCTAAAACTGATAAATGGATGGGCAAAGTTTCCACCAACTTTTTCTCTCGTAAAACACTATAGTTATTTAGATGGAGTGTCGCTTTTACTTTAAAAAGAAGTGGCTCACGCATTGGGCAGCACAATGTACTTCAGGAACGCCCCTAATGTGGGGGTTGTTTTTGTGTCAAAAAATGACTTACGTAGTGTGTGGGCGCTCTACTTCAAGAACGCTCCCAGTATGGAGGGTCATTTTTACTTCAAAAAATGACTCACGTGTTGGGATGGCGGTCTACTTCAAGAACACACGTCTGGAGGGTCGTTTTCACTTCCAAAAAAGGACTTACGTATTGGGAGGGCGGTCTACTTTATGAACGACTCCAGTATGGGGAGTCGTTTATACTTCAAAAAACGACTGACGTATTGGGACGGTGCTCTACTTCAAGAATGCCCCTTGTATGGGGGGTCATTTTTACTTCAAAAAATGACTCCCGTATTGGGAGGGTGGCATACTTAAAGAATGTGCCCAATCTGGGTGGTCATTTTGACTTCAAAAAATGGCTCACGTATTGGGGAGCGCTTTACTTCAAGAACTCCCCCAGTATGAGGGCCATTTTTTACTTCAAAAAATGACTCCCATATTGGGAGGGCGGCCTACTTCAAGAACGCGCTCTTCATACTAAATATGTAACATTGGTTAAGTCAAGACAAGTCAGTTACAAAAACCTTTGTTACTAAGTTTGTACAAGCATGTTTACACTAGTGATTCCATTTTTAGAGATTCATGGCGTTCTAAGGAGACTTAAGCTCTTCCTCATTACTATTTATTAAGTAATAGGCATTTTCATCCACGGCTCGTGAGATAAGGTATGGCTCTTCCCAGTTTGGTTGGAGTTTGCCTTTGTTATGGTTCTGCGCTGTGGTGAAGACTTTCTTCATCATGTACTACCCCTCTTGGAATTCTCGTAGGCGGACTCGTTTATTAAAATTTCTTTTTAAGGTCTCTTGATACCGTAACATTCGGGAGGAGGCTTCCTCTCGCATTTCATCTATCAAATCCATGTATTTTGCGAGGAGCCGGTCGTTTACTTCGATGTGGATGATCAGCGATCTAGTTGTGCTGGCAATGACTTTCGTGGGAAGCACTGCTTTGGATTTGTAGGTGAGCATAAACGGTTTGAAACCTGTGGACTTCTGGGGTGTTGTTCGGTAGGACCATAAGATGTGAGGTAGCTCGTCAACCCATCGACCTTTGGCTGCGTCCAACATTTTGCTGATGTCGTCAATTATCATTTTGTTGGTTACCTGGGAGTGCCCATTCGCCTAAGGGTACCTTAGGTTTGATGATAAAATTTTGATGTTATAGGGTCGTACGAACTCAGCTATCTTACTGCCTACGAATTGTGTTCCATTGTCCGTAATCAGAACCACTGGGACGCCGAATCTTATGATGATGTGCTTCTACAGGAAGCTGATTACTTCTTCTCATATGTGTGCGAGCGGTATAGCTTTGACCCATTTGGTGAAGTAATCAGTGGCGACCAACAACTACTTACGCTTCCCACTTTCCATGGGGAGTACGTGGACAATGTCCATTCCCCATTTTGCGAGCGACCAAGAGTTGGATACTGTATGGAGGTCTACAGCGGGGACGTGGATCAGGTGCCTATGGAATTGACATTTGTTGCATTTTTTTGGCATATTCTATGAAGTCTTGTCTCATCATGGGCCAGTAGATTTCATGTGTTTGTGCTCGTTTAGCCATGAACCTACTCGCTATATGTTCCCCATAGACGTTCTCGTGAATTTCTTCAATGACCTTCGTCACACGAGCACCTACAATATAAATTATGTGTGGGGCGTACAAGCTTATTCGATAAAGCTTGTGGTTTATCACAATGTATTTCCTTGCTCTATTACAGATGCTTTCGGCGGCGGACCTGTCCTTTGGGAGGATGTGGGGTTTGTCTAAGAAGTCAATGAGTGGTCGTCACCAATCAGCCTCTTCATGTGCGGCTTCACTGTCGGTGAGCATTACTTCTACCATGTGTTTCAGGGCGCTCAGCTTGTCGAGGACTTCAACTTAGATTATTCTTAACCGGTGGTCGATGACTCCGGCTAAATATGCGAGGGCATCAAAGTGCCTATTTTTTCCTTGGTAAATGTGCTATAGGTTAACCTTCTTGTACTTTTGAAGTCGTTGTTTCAAGATCTCCGTATACCATTTTTTCGTTGGCCTGGAACGTCCCTTTATGCTGGTTAATAGCTAGCTGCGAGTCGGTTAAGATGGAAATTTCTTTCACGCCCAGTGCCAATGCTGAATCTACTCCACAAAAATAGGGCTTCATATTTCGCTTCGTTATTGTTTAGGAGAAAATTGATTCGTATGGCCTTCTCTATCTTATCGTCGCTTGGAGTGACTTAGACGATTCCCAGGCCAAAACCACCAGTGTAAACTGACCTGTGTAGAGTCACCATCTTTTCGTATATGGGACCTCAGTGTCGTCGGTAGGAGTAACCTGGTCATTATCGTTCTTGGTGATTTAGTGCTTATCGTTAATGAGGAAATCGGCCAAGAGGTCTGCCATGACCTGTCTATTGATGGCTACCCAGGGCTCAAATCAAATGTCAAACTCCCCCAAAGTGATTGCCTATTTTACTATATGGCGAACCTTACCTTTCTTGGCGAAGACCTCACGTAGCGACTGTGTGGTTATAACTTTGATTTTGTGTGCTTGGAAGTACAGTTGTAACTTCTGTGACGTGTACACCAGAGCGAGCACTTGTTTTTTGATGGTGGAATACCGCAATTCTACCCTTATAAGGGTCTTTCTTATGAAGTATATTGGCTCTCGGTTGTACCATCTATTCGGACGAGAACTGCGCTGATGGACTCTTTTATGTTGCCTAGGTACAAGCCTAACAACTCGTGTTTCTTTGGTTGACTGAGAATTGGTGGTGTGGCCAAATATCACAACATGTCCTGGAAGGCTGCCTCGCATTCCTCATTCCATTGGCATTTCTTATTCTTTCGGATACATTAAAGCAATGGTCTGCACTTATATGACGCTTTATAGATGAAACGTCCAAGCGTGGCTATTTTTCCTACGAGCGTCTAAACCTGCTTTAGTGTCCGAGGAGATGGCATACATGCTATGGCTCAGATTTGTTGAGGGTCGGCTTCTATGCCTCATTGGGTGACCAAGTGCCCCATGAACTTCTTTGGGTTTATTAGTATTCGGCAGTGTTTGAGCTTCTATGCCACTGTCTTATCTAATTGTTCCTCAAACATTGTCATGACCAGTCGCTGATATGTGGACCCTAAATATTTTAGGCCGAAGGGCATCACGGTATAACAGTACAAGCTTTGTTCTGTGGTGAAAGACGTATAATCTTGGTCCTCAACAGCCATAGGTATTTGGTTGTTCCCTGAGTAACTGTCCATAAATGATAGTCCCTCATGAATAGTTATGGAATCTACTAGTCTTGTAATAAGGGGCATAGAGAAGCTATCATTCAGAAAATTTCTGTTGAGGTCGGTGAAATCAAACAAACCTCTGTTTTACCATTCTTCTTGGGGACTGCTACCACATTTGCCACCCATCGTGGGCATTCCACTGGTATGATAAACCCTACTTTGAGTAATTTTTAGATTTTATCGCTTATTACTCCTTGTAATATCAGAGCTGTTTGTCGTGGTTTTTGTTTAATGGGTGTTGCCTTGTTGTTTACATGAATGCGGTACATTACAACGCCAGGATTGATGCCCGACATTTCGTCAAACGACCAGACGAAGATGTCCTTGTACCGTTGGAGGAGGGTGATAATGTCCGAGCGTTCTTGTCCTGTCAATAGTGAACTAATATAGGTAGTTCTCGTAGGGCCTTAGAGGTTAATCTTATCGACCGGCTCTACGAGAGGTAGTGTCCATTCTCTGCTAAACGTGCTTATAATTACATCGTTTTGATAAGAGGGCGGTTGTATATCAATTTCCATGTTATTTGGGTGGCCAGGAATGGGGTACGAGTATATCATCATGGGCTCATTCTCTGTTCATTGTTATTCTCCTATCTTTACACTTTCCTCCTTTTCTTGGAGTTCTCAAGGGCGACTAAATTTTTTAGAGAGTTGGCGTAACAAATACGAACAGCGACTTGGCATCCCCATATTTGGTATGTACCCAACTTCGTTGGGAATATTATTCCTTAATGATAAGATGATGGTACTGCCTTCATTGCATGGATCCATTCCTGTTCGAGGATGCCGTTATAATGGACCGTGGGGCTGTTAACGATGATGAATGTTGTTGATATTACCACGGGTCCGGTCTGTACCTGAGGGACGAGTTCCCCCATGGTTCGCTCATTAGATCCATTGAAGCTCGATATCTCCATCTTGGAAGGTGTTCAATCTTGTATGTTCATGTTCTTTAGAGCGTCGTAATAGGGGATGCTTGCGCCGCTTTCAGAGTTGACCAAGATGCGCTTAGCCAAGGCTCCCTCGACCATGATCCAAATGACCAAGGCGTCGTCATGTAGGCGAAAGACTGATCATATATCGCTGTTTGTGAAGTAGATGGCTTGCCCTTATTGCATCTTTGGACCCACAGTAATTCTGTGGGCTGTTCGTTGATTCTCGCTTAGTCGGTAACACTGCCTCATAGAATTAGAGACGACCGTATGGGATTATTCCCTATTGATGTCTCCCAGGATCATTTCACATACTTCCATGTGCCCCTGTATTTGGACAGTTACTGCTGGTTCTACGACGGTTGTGTAAGGGAGCATGTGTTACGGTGGGATTGGCCCTTTGAGGTACTAAGTGTAATGTCCTTTGTGAAACCATGTCTCAATCATGTTGATTAAATCATAACACTCCTCAGTAGAACGGTCGTGCACATCGTGATGAGCACAATATGGTCGTCCTGGTCGGTCGACCTTTGGACGTGGCTTCCTATAGTCTGGGTTTTTTTAGCAATGACGAGGTCTGCTCGTGTAATATTAAGTTTGCTAGGCGAGTAGCGTTCCCAATGCGTGACTTTTGGTTTTCCTTTGTGGAAGGGGGGCTCAGATTCACTCTGAGGGTCTTTATTTACTCGTCTTTTGTTCCTGTTTTTGTCAAATCCGCACTGACTATCGCTTGCGTTCCTCGGATGTTTAGACGTTTTTGGGCACGAGATGCGCGGTTGTCTGCTTCCATGTTCTGGTACTTTCGCACTTTGTCACACAAACTTTTAAGTGTTTTGGGGTACTTCTTGTATACTGCTTCGCGTAACTTCAAGCCAGGTAGGCATGCGCCCATGAATGCTAAGCAAGCTGCCAGAGCATCTGCCCGCTTAATGAGGGCCAGCTCGTTCTTGAATCTCGTCAAGAAGGAATCGATGGTCTCCCCTACTTGCTACTTGAGATAAAATAGTTCTGCTAACTTTCTATGAACACCAAAGAAAGTTGCTCGAACGTAGATATGGAGTTGGGTTCGAGGCTTTGAAACCAAGCGAGGGCCCCGTTGAACAAGGTCGATGGGAACAGACGGTACATGTGTTCGTCGGTCTGGCATTGTAGGTCAATGCTGTACTAGAATTTTGAGATATGTTGGCCTGGGTCTTGGCTCCCGGTAAAGGCCTCTATCTTGGGATGTAATTCCTGATGGCTTCTGTGAATGGTGTGTTATGTATCCTGCATAGAGTACCCTTGGTTAACCGCTTGGTCGGGTCATTGTTTTGCATACTTCTGATTAACGCTTCTACGGAGGCGGCCGTTAGCAGTAGGTGGTCGCTCCTAGCGACGTCTCTTCTTGGCCTGCGTCTTCCTCAGATTGACTACTCATCATAATAACTGTAATCATTTTTCTCATATGGGTGTTTATACGGAGGCATTCCTAGGTACCGCTTATGAAATCAGTCATTGTAGGCGGTATTCCGTTCATGGTACTGCCTGCAGCCATACTTGGGTGGGTAGGATGGGTCGTCGGAGCTGTATTGCTGATGCCCCTGAGGGAGGTTTGCGTAGTCATTATCGTACAAGTCCCCTAAATGTGTTACAGGCACGGGGGGGGGGGACGCATACCATGGTACTGCGCGGCATAACAGTCAGGTAGTGGGGGACCGGTGTAGCTAAGTCGGTGTGCTGGTCGTTGCCCGCCTACCTATTGTAGAGGGGGCCTTGGTGGTAAAGGTCGTGGGATAACTGAAGGCATTACTGTTCCCCGAGGCGCTGGGTACAGGTTGTAAACTGGTGTGAGCTGGAGCTCGTATACCGGCCCGTATACTGGTGGCAGATGGGGTGAGTGTTATGGTTGGGGTCATCGGGGGCCACGTCATGGGGCATAAAGTCCCTGAAAGATATGGCCGGTGCAGAGGCGCCACCTGGCGCTTGATGTCTAACGAGGAAGGTTTCTCTCATCTCGTCGTTTGCCACTTGGAACTGGCAAATCTGGTTCTCCTTTGTTTACATTTTCTCTTGCAACTGTAGGAGAGCAGCTCATATCTCTGCCATAGCTTGCTCCTAGGTTTGGTTTCGTATAGAAACCACCATCTTCGTGTGGTTTTGATAGAGTTTACAGTCGTGTGAACGCAGACGACGCTAATTGTAGTGTCCGTGATCTTCACGGGGATGACAATGTGTAATTAAGGGCTTTGGGCTTGTCGCGTCTCATCGGAGAAAGGTACCATTCGACTCTCTCCGGGTCTCTTTCTTCTCTCCCTCTTCAGTAGCTAGGGTTTCTCTAGGGAAGGGTAAGGTTCTCCAAAAAAGATCCCTTCTAAGGTCCTCTTCTCTCTCTATTTATAGGGGGAGCCTTTGACCTAGAAGTACCCAAACTCACATGACGTGTGTAACTCTTAAGATACCCCTCCGGGATCTTAGGCTTCGCTTTTCCACGTGGGCAGGGCTACTACTACTTGTCGTTACAAACTAATCTTGTCGTGAGTCATGGACCGTTAAGAGGGCTTCCACTAAAATGTGTTCGTCTTATTGGGGAGGTCGTTAAACGATTTTGAAGTATCGTGGTTTCGTCTTGGCTAGTAGGCCGTTAGGAGAGCTTCTCCTAAGTCGCGCTCATCTAGTGGTGGGGAGGTCGTCTAACGATCTGCAAGCTTATGGTTTGCGGGAGCGTGCTCCTATACTTGTCATGACTCATAGTTCGCTAAGAGGGCTTCTACTAAGACGTGCTCGTTTTATTGGGGAGGTCGTTAATCGACCTTAGAGTCTCGTGGTTTCATTTTGGCTAGTTGGCCGTTAGGAGAGCTTCCCCTAAGACGTGCTTATCTAGTGGTGGGGAGGTCGTCTAATGACCTGCAAGCTCATGGTTAGCGGGAGCGTGCTCCTACAGTTTTCCAGAGATCCAGAACCGTAAAGGATAAAAGAAAGGTAAAAAGATGATGAAAAAATCAAGGGAGGCATGAAGGGTTGTCAATAGATCAGATTTAATCCAAAATCCGATCCGAGAAATTTGAATTTGGATATAGGTTTTACAACTTCGGATTGGATATGGATCCTAGTTATATAATTCGAATTATTTTTGAATCAGATTCGGATTCATACATATCCAATCCGGTACAAATTCGAATCCGAGAAACATCTTTTAGGTATTTTATGTATTGTAGCTTCTACAACACACACACTCTCTCTATTTCCTTTTTACACTTACAACTAATCTCACTACACCTCTCATCTTCTCATCTCCAATCAAGAAGTTCCGAAGATAGCTATGTTTCAATTAGTTCCTGGAAATCTCAGATTCTTTATTATTGAAGGTATACTTTATTGTTAAAGATTTGCTCCATAGTTTGTTCTAAATCTAATCTTTGTGGAACCCAAATGTGAAGATAACTCATTGTTGTTGCTGTAGAGATTCATTTTAGAATTCTCTCACTGTAGAAGCTTTGATGTTTTTTTTTGGAAGCATTGCTACTTTGTTTGGATTTGGACTGGATTTGGATAGTGAAATTATCTTCGGATTCAGATCAGATTCGGGTAATGTAGTTTTGAGTTAGGATTTGGATTTGGATTCGGATTCAGCACTATCCGGTGTAAATCCAATTCATTGACAACCCTAGAGGCATGTACACTGAACAGTGGCGAGGGACAACTCTGCAAGTTCCAAGTTCCAAGTTCCAACCATCTTATATATAATTCACATGAATCGCATCTCTATTAGGCAGCTCTTGCATGAATTCACCTGCACCAGTCTTTTATCTGGTAGATCATTGATCCGATTATCACTTCAATAATGAAGTTTTTATCCATGTTTGTGTTGCTTTGTATCATTCCTTTACGTGTCTGTCTCAGTCAAGGGTTTAGTCCCTTTTAGAATGTAAGAACGGTACTTTTAAGTGTATTTTTGAGCAACAAATATACTATAAAACTGTTGCTGCTAGTTTCTTTGTAGATTATACGTTTATTGATGCATTACTGGAATAAATATTGAAATTGATTAATGAAATTTATGTCAGACTCTATAAATCTTTCCTGGATAATGAGATTGATTATGGATAGTTATCGAATATTTATCTTGAAAAGTTAATCAAAATTTAACAAATATTTTTCTAGAGGATTCTCTGCTTTACTTGGTCATTATACTAAACCAAATTTTGTGTTTGTGTGCCTGAGACTCGGGATATGCATTGGTGTTTCCACATATATTAATATGACAGCCTAGTTTTCATAGACCTTCATATGAAACTTGCAAGTTAATTTTCTTTGTTATGTCCAAGTAGTGTATGTCTAGATAAAGCAGAATTCAGTTACATCCTGGGATTTCTGTATGCAGGTTAGAGGAATATTTACTCAATGTATAACTGTATACAAAGGATCCCTAGTACATAAATTATTCTCTAGATAAGCTGAATTTTAAACCAATATGAAGTTCTTCAATAAAAAATTTCCTACGATCAGACCCCACAACTCATCCCTTATTTTTTTTAAGAGACAGCTAAGGTTAGGCAGGCCCTTACCAGATTTCATTACCAATCAAAACCTAAAACAACCTAGGGTATTTACACTGTACATCAACTATACAAATTTTCTTTAGATTACAACTAAAATCCAAAGGAAAGACAAGCTGGTTGGAGAGAATTGCTATGTGATGGGCAACTTTGTTCTCCTCCTTATAAAAGAATGAGCAAATAAAGTTTTCAGCTTCATCTTTCATCTTCTGAGCCATTATGAAATTATGGATGCAATGCCAGGGAGGTTTCCAAATTTTATTTGTGTTGTTCTAGGCATAACAAGAGTCTGTCATTACTTCAAATCTCTTGATACCTAGGCTTGTAGCTACTTTAATACCTTCACAGACAGCATATAGAGCAATTTCCCCAATGCTACTAAGGTGATTTTCCAAACCATTGAAAGCAAGAACTGGGATTCCATTCTTCAGTCTTATGATGCCCCCAAAAGCTTTCCTAGTTGGGGAGAGATATCTACTTGTGTTTATCACTATATCCATAGAAGGATTCTATCCAATCCTGTTAATCTGCTTGAGAATTCTATGGGTGAATTTTATTCTCCAAATGCTTTTTGGTAGTAACAGTATTTGGGGTAGGGAATAGATTAAAAGAAGAAATATTGTACCTTGCCTCCACTTCAAATTTAATGATGCCCAAAATTGTTTCTTCATCCTTGTTTTGTTGACGGAACTGTCTTTTATTCCTTTATGCCCATATATGATAGATAGTGGCATGAAATACTATTTTTAGGATTCTTAAGATTCTATTGTCTCTATTGTAGTTTGCAATCTAGTTTGTTTCTTCTACACAGTCTCCTATACTTCCTGTAATGTTTAAAGAGCTGAGAATGTTACCCCATATATTGTGAGAGAATGGACAAGAAAAGAAGAGACGATATCAATTTTCTTCTGTTGCTGTGCATAAAGAGCCGTAAGACCTTTTCAGTTTCCCTATTCTCACCAAAAAGTCTCTTGTTTTGAGTATGTTTTTAAGAGTTAGCCAGAGGATGAAAGAGTATATAAGAACTGCCCTTCTATCCCATACAATTAAGACCCAACTAGGAGGAGTTTGATGGATTCTAATGGCATTTCAAGCAGATTTACTACTGAAAGTACCATTTGTTGTCAAAGTCCAAATCATTCTATCTTTATCTTGTATATCTGGTTTTGGACAAGCTTGAATAGTTCTCCATATTCCTTTTAGATTTTCAGCTCTTGTACTTCTTTGTGGAATTATCCAATCACTATTTGCAAAAATCATTTCGTTGACTTTGGAGATGTATGGAAGGCCTGAAACCATTATAGAATGTCTACTTGTTGTTTGGTTTAGATTATCTTCAGTCAACCATGGATCTTGCCAAATGAAAGTTGATTTGCCATCTCCAACTATGATCATATAGTATTTGAGGGTTGTTACTCTTTTTTTCAAAATATATCTCCATGCCCATGAGCAATCACTGGGGGGGGGGGGGGGGGGGGTTTCACTGTCCAAAATGAATTATCTTTAAGATAGCTTGCTTTATTATCTATAAGATAGTTTGCTTTCACCCACTGTGTCCATGGATTGACAGTACCAGAAACCAGATTCCACAAGGTTCTCATCATAATAGAGTCATTAAAATCTTTCAGCCTCTTTAATCCCAAACCTCCTTCACTTTTAGGGACACATACATCTACCCAAGCAACTGAAGATAAACACTTCACATTCTCAGATCCACTTCATAGAAAGCATCTAAATTGATGTTCTATTTTTGTTAAGATTGTTTTTGGGAAGTCAAAGCGTCCTGCCCAGTATATAGAGTAAAGAAATAATACACTTTTCACTAACTCTAGTCTCCCTCCATATGATAAGCGTTTGTTCTTCTAGTTGGAAACCTTTTTATACATCTTCTCTATTATCGGCTCATAGTCCGTTTCAGTGAGTTTTGTTGCCAGAAGAGGAATCCCCAGATACTTAACAAGGAGCTTTTCTACCTTGAATTCAGAATAACATTTATTTCTTCAATTTCTTCATCATTTGTAGCACTTGAGTAGAAGACAAAGCTCTTGCTATTGTTAATTCTCAGACCTGAAGCTTGAGAGAACCTTCTTATAATGTCTGTAATCTTTATGGCATTGGTTGTACTATCTTTTAAGCAAAAAATAAGATCATCAACAAATATAATGTGTGCGAGATTTCCACTTCTGCAGTTAGGAATAAGGCTGATTTCTTGAGAGGTTGAGGCTTTATTGAGCATTACAGACAAGTGTTGCATGGCTATCACAAATAGATAAGAAGAAAGGGAGTCTCCCTGTCTCAACCCTTTGGAACTAGAAAAGAATCCAGTCATTGCACCATTAACATTTACTTTGAAGCTTGGAGTTGTTATGCACAATTCAATCAACTTTATAATGTTTGGAGGAAACTTCATACCATGCAGGATTTGAAAAAGATATCCCCAGTTTACTGAAACAAAGGCCTTGTCCATATCTATCTTCAAAAGCATTTTAGAGACTCCATTTTTCCTGTCAAATCCTCTTGAGATTTCATGAGCTAGAAGGATATTTTCTTGGATATATCTTCCTCTAATAAAGGTTGATTGGCTTGAGTCTATAAGATCTTTCATAACATCTCTCATTTTGAGTACCAGTAACTTAGAAATAAACTTGTATATGGTGTTGCATAGGGATATGGGCCTGAATTCTACAAAAGAGCTTGGATTTTTGGTCTTGGGGATGAGTTTAATTATTGTTAAGTTTATCTCCTTTAAAATTTTGGAAGATCTGAAGAAGGATTTGACAGATTTTGTGAATACCAGCTCTGTCAAGTTTAGAAAAGATTTTGCTGTCTCTAGCTTGATAGTTTGTCCATGTGTGTTTTAGACCTTTCCACTTCAGATCAGTTAAGCCCATGTAGTCAATAAAAGTCCTCAGTGGTAAAATTTCAGATTCAGTAGGGGGGTCTCTATCTTTTTCTCACTAGCATAAGCTACACAATTGTAATCCCCTGCTAAGATCCACGGGGTCTGTATATGTGTAGATAAATTCTTGAAGTAATCCCATAACATGTTTCTTTCATTTGCCGCATTAAAAGCATATATGTAAGACAAATATAACTCCTTGTTTGTACCAGTAGTAGTAATGTCGACTGTAAGTACCTGAGCACTTGATGAGTGTAAAGTAATGTTGAATATATATGGATCCCAAAACATTAGAATTCTTCCACTTGTCGAATAAGAATAGTTGCATAAAGAGCTCCTGGTTGGCGCAATATTTTTTTTAGCCCTCTCAAAGTTTTCCTCTTTAATCTATGTTTTTAAAAGACCAACAAGCCCAAGTTTGTTTGTTCTTATAGTGTTTCTAACTTCTGACTACATCTGAGGTCTATTCAGCCCTCCAACATTCCAAATCATTAGTTTATGCATGGATATCAGGTGGTTTAAGAGCTGCACCTTCTGCACTAGGCTTGTCCTTCTCAAACAATCTGCTACTAATTTTCTATCTTTCTTTCTTTTCAATTTTCTTTGCCTTCTTCTTTGCATGCTTTCTTTGATGTTTTGACATAGCCTGGCTAGTGGAGTTACTACCTGAATCATCTGGAAATGTTTTACCACCTTTACCCTTTGAAGTTGATGGTGTAGCTTTTACTGGAGAGATTGTTTTTCCTGTTTTCTCCTTGCTTACTTCAATTGGAGTTTGTGGAATATCTTCATATGGTTGCCATGGGAGAGGAGTAGCAGCTATGCTTTGGTTTACCTTTCTCTTATTTCTATTTGTTTGCACTGATCCCCAGCCTTCATCTTCTTTTACACATTGGTTTTCCGTTTGGATGTTTGGATTCCCTTCTTTTTCAGCATGTACATTTGTAGTTTTGTTTATCTCTTGCTTATCTATTTCTTTTTCCTATTGCATTATGCCGCTACTCTTTGCTCTTTATCTTTTCCTCTCCAATATGGAATAACTTTAGTAGACTTAGCTTGTCTTTTGTTACATTGGTTTGAATAATGTCCAAACAAGCTACATCCCTCACAAGCTGGGGGTTTCCAATGGTACTTTACATTTACTTCTGTCAGGACTCCACCCCCTCTATCAACAAGTATGGAAGAAGGCAATGCATGATGAGGTGTTATTTCACCACATACTTTAGCAAAATTCATTCTAGATTTTCTTTCTGTCACTTTATCAAGGCAGACGTGAAAGTTCTTAATCGCTTGAGACTAACCAATTTTGATTGTTTTAGGTCTAAATCAAAAGGTCCTAATTCCTTTGAAATAATGGTCTGTACTTAACCTAAATCAAGTTGATTCAATTACTATTGTCAAACAAGTAGTTGGAAACATAAAGACACGGGCAAAGATTTTTAACCCTGTGGGAAACCTTTATCAGGTGAAAAACCCACAGGTCACTGTCGAATCACTTGCTAGCTAAACAATCCACTATGAAAAAGGGTTACAAGAGTTTGACTACTTACAAACTAGATAAACACATCCCGTGGTTATCTCTCTTCTAATCAAGCTCCTAGCAACCGATTCCTCGTTCTCGCAACGCCTCACCTCGGATAACACACCAAGGCTTTACGGCTTGAATCGCTCATGTTCTTCAGTCCGTAATTATGGTTTCTTGATCAATAATGATTGATTCATGATATGAGTGTTTTAATTCTCTCTTGAATCTCTCAAGAGTAATCTCTCCTCACTCTAAAAAAATAAGCCCTTAGAAAAATTGATTTTGAAGAAGTGAATTTGAAAAAACTAAAGTTATATTTTATTAGAAAACAAAAATCATGGTATCTGTTCGAATATAAATAAATCTATTCGAATAAAAATGTGACTGAACATTTTATTCGAATAGAAATAAATCTTATTCGAATAGAAATGTGACTGAGCATTTTATTCGAATACAAATAAATTCTGTTCGAATAGAAATGTTCCCAGTTCTATTCGAATAGAAAAGAATCTATTAGAATAGAAGTTCTGTTATCTTATAAAATACATACTTATTACATGGGTTTGATATTTAGAATAAAGAGTTAAAAACTCACTTACCTGTTCAATGTCAGTCCAGTTGTAGTCTCACCACGTGCACTCACTATCACCGGATAACCACGAGATAGTGCTGACACCCACTCTAGACACTAAATGAAACAAACTCCAAAAAGGATATTTCAATCTCCCCCTTTGGTTCATTTTATGTCAAAACTAGAGCCAGGTAATAAACAAAAATTACAAACTGGATGGACTGACTGACTCACTGAACATCCATTCATAAAAACATATCCTATAAAATCCTTGCACACTAAACAAGATACATCACGTAACCGTTCATATTTAAAATAAGGAATTCAGAGGACGCAAAGTACTTACCTGACTTACCTGAAGAACCATCTCTCCCCCTTTTTGACACAGAAGATCAAAGGGTAAACAACCAAAAAGCGAGAGGAAAATGAAATAAAATTATAAATGCCAATATATATAACAGTTATTGAAGAGAAAATATCATGGAATAGTAAAATCATATAGCAAAAGCTTGATAGAGCATCCATGTAAAAAAACTGTTAATACATAGCAAAGTCTTATAGAGCATCTACATAGAATATACATGCAATAAAGAGAGTAGGCGCAAAAATAGTCACTGAAAAGACAAAAACATAGAGCTATCACTCTAAAGTGCAAAAGATGAACCCAAAGTCACACATGACCTAAGACCCCTCATCTATATCTGTGGCAGGAGGACCACTCGACGAGCCTCATACTATACTGCTCAATCCATCCACAGAAGTCTAGAGTCGACCGATATCCTCCCTGAAGAGCCAAAACTGAGTCTATATCTGAGTGTTCATGCTAACAAAATGAGTCTCCATCTGAGTGTCCAACCTAGTAAAACGAGACTCCATATAGGTGTACATAGAGGCAAAATCATGCGGGACACTCCAGTATAAGCAGCTGTAGAAACATTAGGCATGGAAGAAGCAGCAGTCCTGGAAGTAGTTAGCCGAGCTGCTCGCCTAGCTGCAGCAGGTGCGGCCTCAGTCTCTGAGTCCTCTGCATCCTCTTCAAACTCGGACTCAGACTCTGATTTAGAAGGCACCATATGCTTTATGCTTTTTTTTTTCTAGTAACTAGAATTAATCACTTCGATCCTCTCATCCGCTTCCTCATCTACACGGATAACATAACCCATCGCAACCAGAAGCTATACAATAAACCTGTTGTATGGCAAAGCCTGTGCCTGATTGTCTGGGTTAGACGTAAGAATCATCTTTTGCATAATAACATCCACCAAATCGACAGTGTATCCCTTATGGTAAATATATACCAAATAAAGCATATTACCCACCTGAACATTCTTATTCCCAGTTGGGGAATAATGTTCCTATTAGCAATCATATAAAAGAGGCATAAATCTTCGCTCAGATTCTTACGCCTGAGATATGGGCCTTTTATCTTCCCTGAGACACGAAGTTCCTCCATCATGTCCCTCTTGGAAGGAAACTGACTATGAACCGGAGGCCACTCCGAAAGTTCCTCATCTTCACATTCTGGCTCACCCAAACCAAAAGCGTGTCGGATGTCATCCGACCCAATATGATACTCAAACCCATCAATAGAAACTCAGAAATGCTTGTCACCTCCCGTGCCCTGCACATCGTGGAGAGAAGCATAGAAAAGTTGTACTAAACATGGATAACGCGGCATCTGGGGACGAATAATCCCAGTTCAACCAAGATAAGCAAAGGCATTACAAACCTGTGCGATAGTTGGGTATTTCTCATGGAACTTCTCCTCGTCAATGGATACTTCCTTATGATAGTTTCGAAACTTAAAATTGGAGCGTGGGGTAGACCAATGGGTGGGGTTAGGATTCATACCGTGATTCCCCCCGTCATTCTCTCCTGAATGTTCACGATTGGTCTGTAATTTTATCTCGTAGTTCCTTGTTCCTTGCCTCATTCGACTCCGTTTAGCCAGACCGCTCGGAGCCAGAACGGGGGACGCAACTTCAAGACGTTTCTCCCGAGCCATGGCAACCAATGCCCAAAGTACTCACGTAACCTGCAAGAAAATTACCACCACTTCCCCAAACCTAACCAACATGGTTAAGCAGGGGAACCCAATGAATCACACAAACAAACAACTCTTCACCACTGCAGGCACACAATCACCAAACAAACAAACCCTAATCACTGCAAAAATGCAAACCACACTGCAATCTCCCAGTTTTTCACAAAAGTAGATGCCACTTCCACTTTCAAATCCAAACTCCAAAGAACAAATCCAATTTCCAAAGAACAATTCCAACTCCAAAGAACAAATCCAACTCCAATTTGCCAGTTCCAATTCGAAATTCCAACTCCAAATCCAAATTACAGTTTCATTTTGAAACAACAAATCCAAATCCAAAGCACAAATTGAAAAATTTATCAACAAACTTGAAGGAGAGAGAGTAGATCAAGCTTACCACATTGATGAAGGAGTCCAATCACAAAATTAGGGCAAAAACTATCGAGATAAAATTACTAATTGGACCGCCAAGCTTCGAATAATGAAATTCCAAACGGAACTATTAAAAAGAGGTAATCAAGCTCAATGATGTACGAGTATGGAATTTAAAACTTGGTAGGATTCGAGAGAGAGAGGGAGAGGCAGTGCTGGTTGTATTCGAATAAAAGTGAGAGAGTGAATAAAAGAAAAAATAGATGTTTTAAAAAAAAAAAATCTGCGAAATGTATTCGAATAAGAAAAATTCTATTCGAATAAAAAGAAGCTACACAGAAATATTTGAATAGGGATATTCGAGTAAAAGTTGAGTTTTGATAAAAAAAATTAATTGTGGAAAATATTCGAATAAAATGATAAATCTATTCGAATAAAAATTGTGCTGAGGCAAAATATTTGAATAATTTTTTTTTTTATTCGGACAGTTTTTTTTTTCAGCAGAAAACAAAAGGAAGTGAAATGAAAAAAAATCAATACTTCCCCTGTATACTCTATACGAGAGACTAACCATAGGCTATATGAATATCAGATAGGTAATCATTCCATAGAAAAGCCAGTCAGAATAAGTGCTTACTCAGAGTGTGTGTGTGTGTGCACAGTCAACATAAAATAGTACCATGCATTGAACAGATTTCACAATCAGAAATAAGATACTATAAGAAAAGTTGTTTCAACTTAAGCCTCTCATGGTGGTCACTCGAAATCATTGAGAATTGACTAGCTAACACTCTGTGTAAAATATGAATATGAATATAGTGTAAAAGAAATCATATTTCATCAGAAAAATGAAGCACTGCGAGCTGGAAGATCTCATGGAAAAGAAACCCATTTGTCACGAATGGTGTCGAGCTTATACCAAGTTAGATTCCCTATTTCCAATCTCCACTAATATTGACTACACTGAACTCAAGATAAAATAGGTCTTTATATATGTTATAATGTAGGCAAGGGTAGGTATATGATGGAGTAGGTGTTTTTACTGGCATTTTGAGACTCCAGTTACACTACTGCTCTGTTTTTATGGAAACCAAATTCCTCTTTGGTTGTCCTTTTTTTTTCTTCAGAAATACATATGTAATGGCGTGTTTTTCAGGAGAAAAACCTTCGCCAATACTTGTTCGTAAGGATTGTGCAATAAAGAAGTATCAACTAAGATTTTACGTGGAAAACTCAGCAAAAACTGAGAAAAACCACGACCTCGAGGAGGATTTGGTATAAAATCTAGTAGATGCTAGTTAATTCAAGTATCTGAGTATTGCTTATGTTTTGGATAAAGTGATGTCAGATGCGTGGTCCTTTAGTACCTATTCTCTGCCTGTATTTATAGCCTATACAGACAGTTTACAAAAAGAAAGAAAGAGTCTCCTATTCCGGAGGTAGTGGGCAAACTTTGCGGATCTTTAACAGTTCCTTCTTGATCGGGCCACAACAGTTACTTTTGGTGTATCGAGGACTCATGGATCCTTCTAGAACGTTGGGCTGTCTTCAACTACAGAATGCTAAGATATCTTCGATTATAGAGTGTTGCCTTCATTCTTGTCGAATATGGGGAATATGATACTACAATCACTCCATTCTCGACAGAAGTAGTTGTAGCTATATCGAGAAGAAAAACTAGAACCGGAAGGGGTTGCCAAATATTTGCAGAAGTCAACATATGTCATTACCGAGGTCAAGGGGATCTTTATTTAGTCAAGTGAGTTCTGAGGTGGAATTAATGATGTTCATTGAATGTAGGTAAAAATGATGGGCATAAATAAGGGTTTTATTTAAGGTGAATAATGGTGTTGGGTAATGAGGTCGCCCTAAGTATGGTTGATTGATAAGTCTGTGGTTGAAGACGGTGATTTTCTTAAGAAGCCTTATATTTGCATTCCTTATTTCTGAAGCAATACGAGAAGCCAAAGCAGTACTGAAGCACAGCAGATCCAGCCAGAAGCTTCATCAAATCTCAGTGACAAGCTTTAGTTGTTTAGAAAATTCCTCGGTATCTAAGGAGTGATCGAAATATATTTTGCACATTCTAGGACGATAGAACCGGATCTGAACCAATTCCTACAAAGTAGAAGCCCAGAGGCCTCCACAAACTCACAATTGCGGGTCAACAGGCCTTGGGGGGTCGACGCTCGTGGGTTGTCTGGGTTGCTTGGTCATTAATCTTTGACACAATGATAAGTATACCCTTTATATGTTAGAGGTAAAAGAAAAAGATGACAAATACAGTTTTGTTTAGTCTCACATTGCTTATGTAAAAAATGGGCATTGGTTTCTTCAGTTATAAAAAAAAACCTCCCCTCAATTGTATTCTTCATCTCTCAAAGAAATAAAATTCAAGAGTGAGCTCTTTGTTTAAGCGTTACGTATTTTAGTTTAGACCTGTTTATCAAAAAGTGTTTGGGAAAGAAAGTGAAATGGAGGCAGGAAGGCATAATAGTATCCAAATTAGCTCCCATAATATTTAAAGGCTCAAAGAAACTCAGAAGAGCTTTGAAAGCAAAAATTAAGAGTGAACTGGTTAGATTCTGAAGACAGAAATGCAAAATACTTTTACACTATCACAAAGGTGAAAAGAAGTAAAGCCATGATCTCTAATATCACCACTGAGGGGGGAGTCTATCTGCACAATCAAGAGGATATTAAAGATTATGCTATTCAATACTATATAGATAAGTTTGCTTTTTTCCCTACAGTTTTGGAGGAGTAAATGATGAAGGTTATTGACAAGGTTATTAATGATGAAGATAATAAGATGTTGTCCATGATCCCTAGTTGTGAAGAAGTACAGACTGTTGTGTTCAATCTTAACCCCTTCAGCTCCCCTGGTCCAGATGATTTCTCTGGCAACTTCTTTCAAGATTGTTGGACTATTGTTGACAAGGATGTGGTCTCAGCTATCCAATCCTTTTTTAGAAACTCTTCTATGCCAAGGAGTCTAAATGCTAACTTAATTGTTTTTGCCCCCAAGACTAAAGATGCAGGGAAGCTCAAACAGTGCAGGCCCATTTGTATGAGGAATTTTGTGGCTAAAATTATCTCCAAAATCCTTGCTACCAGAATGATGAGCATTTTGAAGAGGGTTATCTCTAAAGAACAGTATGGGTTTATTCAAGGGAGAAGCATTTATTCAAATGTTGAGTTTGCCTCAGAGTTGATCAATGAACTTCATTAAAACAGACATGATAGAAATGTGGGAATCAAGTTAGATATAGCCCAAACTTATAATACCCTCAACTGGCAGTTTCTGCTCTCTGTCCTGAGAAGAATGGGATTCTCCAATACAGTCTGCAAATGGATTCATGTCTTGCTATCTCGTGGATATACTTCTGTGATGATTAATGGTGGGCCTAATGGCTTCTTTAAATCTAGAAGGGGGCTTAAGCAGGGAGAACCTCTTTCTCCTACTTTATTTGCAATTGCAAAAAAAGTGCTGAGTCATGGTCTGAATGAGCTTAGAAGACTGGGCAAAACTCTCCCAATGATCACAATCATGGATGTCTCTTCTCCCTCCCACCTTCTATATGCTAATGATGTTTTTATTTTTACCAATGGTCATTTTAATGGTCTTAGAGCCATTAGAGATTGGGTGCAGGGCTATTAAAATGATACAGGGTAATACTTCAGTGTAGAGAAAAGTAAATTGTTCTAAGGAGGAATGAATCCTAATAAAGCTGTAAGAGTAAATGAACTTTTTCAATTCATTGAAGGTTCTCTTCCGGAGAATTATCTTGGCATCCCACTGATGAGAGGAAGAGTTAAAAAAGATGTTGCAATGGCCTTGGTTGACAAGATAAATAAGAGAGCTTCTTCTTGGGCTGGAAACTTGTTCCCTTTACAAGAAAGAAAAATTCTGATTAACTCAGTTCTTAATAGCTTGTCTAATTATAACATTGGCATCTACAAATGGTCTGCTAGTGCAATAAGGGAAGGGGAAAAGGCTATCAGAAATTTTCTTTGGTATGGATCTACATATAATAAAAAATCTTGTACAGTTGGCTGGGAAAAAGTGTGCCTCTTTTTAAAAGAAGGTGGAACTGGGACGAGAAAGATGAAAGAAATTAATCTCTTTCTTTTAATGTAATTGGCCTGGTACTTCAATAACTCTGATGATGACTGGAGCAGGTTTATGAGAGCTAAACTCATTAACAAGGCTGGAGATCTTTGTAGTAGTACTAAAGGATTATTTATTTGGGCTGTGATCAGGTGGGCTCTCCCTCTTATCTCTCAGAACACTGATTGGATTATTGGTAATAGTGCAGACATTGACTTATGGAGGGATCCTTGGTGCTCTGACAAACCTTTGAAAAGCTTGATCGAGAATACAGATATCCAGTGGCCTAAAATGAAAGCAAAACTTTGTAGCATTATTTCTAACAGTAGGTGGGAGCTACCCCAAGACTTAAGGACTATTTTCCTCAGACTTAATATTGATGTTCAAAGGATTCAGATTTATGGCACTAATGACATTAGAGTCTGGAAACCTGATTTGCATGGCAAGTTTAGTGTTAACAGTACCTAAAATGTTATTAGATCCAAAGGGTGTCCTCAGTGGTGGGTAAAGTACGTTAGAAAAGCTGCCCTTCATCCTTAAAGCTCTATGTGGGGTTGGAGAGTTTATCATGGAGCTATTCTACCAAAGGATAACATCAAGAAGAAGGGTATTTACTTAGCTTTCTGGCGTAGATTGTGCAATAATAATGAAGAATCTTTAGATCATCTGCTTTGGAGCTGTAAAATTAGTGTGGAGCTATGACTGTGGATTGTAGACTTGTTTCAGCTGCAAGTCTCCTCTCCTTCCCTAAGAAACCTTCTCCTTACATCTGACAAGAGTAGTGCCTACATTTAAGATCTCTGGATTAGTGTTGTTTGGGGTGGATCCTATATTATCTGGAGTTGTAGAATCAATGTCTATTTTGATAATGCAAAGATTAACATGTCCAAGAAGAAAAGAGATCTTTTTTCACATATTAGAGATACTGCTCATCAATCTAAGTCTCAAATGAAGAACAGCGTGGGAGATCTTAGTGTTCTTCACAAACTCCAAGTTCCTCTGCATCCCAGAATGTTCCAACAAATAAAATCCTATTTTTGGAAGATTCCTAATGTTGGGGTGGTTAAAATTAACTTTGTTAGATCATCTAGAGGCAATCCTGAAAAAGGGGGTGCTGGTTTTATTATCATAAATCATACTGGAACATTCATGAGAACCTACTCTTATGGGCTTGGTAATTTTACCAGTTACATGGCTGAATGTTCTACTCTTTTACAAGGTCTTCAAGATGCATCTTATAATGGATGGCTAATTGCATGGTCCGAATCAGATTTTGTTGTAGGAGTTGAAGCATTTAACAATGACAATGTCCCCTGACAGTTAAAAGATGACCGAAAAGTGATCAAGACTAAAATGTAGCAAATCAAAATCACATCAACTTGGAGAGAAGTCAACTTTAGCTCATATCAGTATGCTAATAGAGGTGTAAGACTCTTAGAGGGTAATATGGGGAGTCATGCAGGGAGACCCTAATTTCTCTATAAAATTGAGGAACCCATAAAAGAAAACTTTAGATTTTGCTAGTTTTGGCTTGGCTTGGCTTGGCTTAAGTGCCAGCCTCCCTTTTCTGTATTCTTTGTTTATGCAATAAATCCATCTAATTTAGCAAAAATAAATAAATTTTTGACCTGTTTGGGCACAAACCCATGGATGGTTGTCTTAACTCCTTAGCTATGATTAGGAAGGAAGATAGCCTACCTGAGTAGGCATTAACTGAGTAGTCTACTTGTTAGGTAACCTTCGGGTCTCTCCTTTGACAATCTGTTAGAGGGTCAATAAGGATTAGTACTCTTAATTGAGCCTAGCCCTTATTCCTGGTGTTCATCCTGAAGACCAAAGAGGCGTAGGAGTACGCCTTTGTATGAATGGATAAACATGGAGATCAAGAAAGTACTCTTCCTCAAAAGTCTGAGGGAAGGACTAGGAGGATTAACGCATTTAAGTAAGACTAATCTCTTTACAAGGAACAAATTAAAGAGCTCAACCCGTCAAGGTCTAAACTTAAACTCTAGGTTGCTGACCTAGGGCTTATTCTTCCTTTTACAAAAATAAGATCAATCCCTAGGTTTGGAGGTCATTAAGTGGTCTCAACAGATTAGAATTCTCCACTTCCCCTAACTTGTCCATTTTAGAAGAGTTGAAGAACAATCTTAAAGAGTGATCTAAGATCTTTATGTCAGACTTATTACCTACAAGAAAATCCTAACATGCACTTATAGGACTTCCTCCTCAGATCTAGTTTGAAAAGATCAGCCTTGCAACATCTTAACAATCACAGATAATTGAAGATTAATATCTAAATTTTAATCAAGTTATGCTAAGTTTAGAGATATAAACTTTGTTCTCAAGCTCTATAAAACCCTGTAAAAATGAAAAAGTAAGTCTAGAGAGAATGAACTAATCATTTAATAAAGAAACCCTGATTCTAAAATTCTCTAACAACCCCTTAGTCTTCTCCAACTATGAAGTTTATACGCTTATTGAAGTTTCCAACTAAATAGGGCACATAGGGATCAGTGACAAAAAATCGCTATTTTACCCGCCAGGTGGCCAGCGATCGCTGGTGGGATGCCCTTCACCGGCATCTATCGCCTTTTGATGGTGTTTGAAATCCCCCGAATTCTTTAGGTTGTTTGCCTGGTAAAAAATTAATATAGGTCCAACTTGTAGGTGTCATACCTCATTGGTGATTTTTGCTTTCAGAGATCCCAACTAGCCTAATTTTGATTGAAACTAATCTGCTGAACTATTGGAGAACCACAGTATAGTTCTATTATCATTTTAACTCCGATTTACCACTTTTCTTACCAAATTGTCTCCAGTAGAGTAAAGAATCTAAAATGGAGGTAACTAGGCAATAATTAGATAAAAAGGGTTTTATGATGGCAAAAAATACCTGTAAAAAGGGCTTAAATTTTACACAAAAATGTGTTTTTCAAATACCACCAAACTTTTCTTTTTGCTCATACCGAGTAAAATAAAATAAACTAGAAAATTTAAGCCACTTTCGCATGTCTCACGATTGCATTTAGCATATCCAATAAGCCATTAAACCCCCAGGTATCCCTTGTAGGCAAGTTTTGTCTCGTGAGGGTTTTTAGTATTTTTTCCCACAAAAATATACATCTCAATAGATCTAGTATTTTGAACTAATTATTTAGTTATCTCAGCAACTCTTATTAATCCTAGATAAATCATAGATAGTTCCCTAAAAAGATCTTAGTTTATTAATCATCTTAAGAGGGTTTACCGAAATAATTAGGCAAAATTGAGAAGAAAGCAAACTATACTGCAATGACTATTAATAAGCCACCCTCCCCCACAAAAGGGTATTGTTACAATTCCATTACCGTCTGTTAGAAGATTATTATTAAACTGCTTTACTTTCGCCTTTTAAAGCTGTTATCATGAGAGTATTTTACATTCTGCATTCACTTTCCTACTTTTATTAGTTGGATTAGGAATTCTTATACTTTGCAATCACTTTTATAATGATTTTCATGTATCTAATTGGGGAAAATCCATACCAGTTAGTTCTGGGTGTTGAGATTTAGAGTCTCTTTATGACCTATAATTCAAGTTAACACCATTATTTATTTAACTTTACACTTCGATAGATTTCTTCTTTGATTATTCTTTTGCTATTCTTCATAGACATGTTACGAACCGTCATGCTCGTACTCTGGAATCTAGCCAGGCGTAGTCCAGTAATCTCCTTTGTGTACTATCCATACTTTCTGTATACACTCATGCAACTCTTGTCAAATGTCCAAAGTTCCAACAAAACCTTCTCTGCAACTCCAACTGCTAATGAGTCAATAAAACAAATAATAGAAGCCACAGAAGCTGGTAGGTGGTATATAACATCGTCGCCTTCTGCCATTGATGATTGAACATTTGTATCACACTAATAAATGTTACTCCTATTGGTGTCTATAGTATCATACCAAAGGTTGTCCTGATGTAGAATGCGTAAAAACTCAATTCTATAGGCTCCAATACTGGTCGATCGACCTGAAGCTAATAAATTACCATAAAACCAATAGGGGAAGGCTAATTGGTTGGTGAAGAAACTCGAGATTGGGAATCTTCCCTCATCATATGATGACATTTTGTAGAGTAAAATCTTTCTAAGATAGTCCTTGTAGCTCAAAGTGAATCTATGATTGACAAAGTCTAGAACTGGAGCTAATCTAGCGACTACTAGTAAGAACTTTCTATATATCGTAATAGGCGTACGTCCCCCCCTGTTAAAAGACATAACTAGTGATCGATCGGTAAAAGTGATTCTCTGATTAAAACGGTCAAATAACTCTCCACAGTAAAAACTACTCTTAGTATAAAACATTAAACTCCATCCCCTCTGGGTAGCGTGCTGGGCGTAAATGGGACCACAACACCAATCCTAAAATAGTTATGTACAATGCCTCTCATTTATGAATGTAGCCTCTAGAACCATGGGGTAAATGAATATACAATCAGCTGTATAAAGATATCAAAATAGTGACATGTTAGTCAAGGGAGAAAGTGAAGAAACCAAATTTTAATCGATCAAAACCCAAATATGCATGGGATTATGCTTCAAAAGCCATATATTAGAAAAACATGTCTTTAGTCAATTTAGAAAGGTCTTGAAAAACTCTTAAATCTGAATGAATGACTTTTCCCAAATAATGGTCTAACAACCTCACAAATTTGATGCTGCATCATTTGTGTTTTTCACGTACTGCTGTTGATTAAAACATTAATATCTCACTCAATTTAATCAAATTGAAGTCAAACCAATTTCTACATAAGAGGATTTAATTCTCAACATCTTTAAATTTTAAAGTTTTGTCTAATTTCCTATGCCCTGGCCTCTACAAACTGTTGAAGTTAAAAGTGAAAAACTGCCAATTTTAGGATTTACCAATTTCAGTTTGAAAATGATTTGTACCCATATTTAGACTTGAGAGTAACCCAATTTGAATGTAACACATTGTTAATATAGGACTTGAAAATTCATTCATTCAATTAAAATGGGTACATGACATCGATTGAACGGAAAAGAAATATACTTCTATTTTTTTATCAAACATTTCTCTGGACTTAAAATTGAAAAACAACATAAACAAACTAAACTTGATCTTAGAATGGAAAAAACAAGATAAATGACTTCAATCTTCGCTTCAGAAGCTTGTTGAGCGGCAGCGGCGAGATGGAGAAGGTTGAAAAGGTCCCGCCTTAATGCGTTTGGACCTACTTTAGAGAAGGGTCCCCGTGCGAGAGGCGCTGTCGAAACTTTATTTTTTTGGCGCTTCTCAATAGTCTTGATTGATTTATGGTTCACCTTAAGAAGCTTCCCAAGAGCGGCATAAGCTTTAGCTATGTTCTCCATAGTGTTACGAGTAGAGGGGTCTTGGATGTGAATGAGATCATCTTCAGTAAGGAAGATGGGGCTCGTAGTTAGTTTGTGATCTTCTTGAATGAGGTGGGCAAGTTCGTTAGAATATTCACACCCTCGTGCTCGCGGCCAGGTTTCTTGAACAGAATTTCCCTTGGAAACCCATTCATTCATTTCATTAATGTTCGTCGATATCGCTTGAGTGACGGTGAGAGGGTCAATGGTGGCAAGGAAATTTGTAATTATAATAGGAAAGACCATGCAATCGTTCTTTGTAGTTCTTCCTGATAAGAGGTTTTTAGGTCCTCTAGCAAAATACCCGCTCAAAGTACGATTGTCAAATTGTAGTATGGATGAGTAGGATTAAATCTACAAGGAGGTTTGGGAAAACAAATACTTTCTAGTCAGAATTACGGTTTTGTAAAAGATAAATCTAAAAGGAAGAAATAAAAACTAATTATAAAACTTAATGAGAAAGAGCTAAGGTTTGGACTTGGCCTCTACCTTTCAAAATACTAATTGATATACAACTAGATCCTAATATCTTTGCCCATCATATGTTCATGTTAAGACACATATGATATTGTAAAATAAACTACTAAATTTATGGTCAAGCAATTAGTTGTTATGCTTTTAAGTGATGGTGAAGAGTATCTTAGAGAATTATCAACTCAACCATGGCTGGGCTTGAGTGAGTTCTCTTGTGTTTCCTCGTACTTAGATCTCTAAATCAAGTCTATGGTTAGTAGCACTTGCCAAAGCTATGGTCAATCCTTCGATATGATCCACTAACTTATCAATCGTAAAGTACTAGGAGAAAACTAATTAGAGCCTAATTAATACCAACTATTGCTCATCCAAGAGGAGATCTCATCCTAGCCTCAGCTAGGAGATTAACTGCTCATCTCGAACTTTATCGCATTAACAACTAAAGAAGACATTGGCAAAAATTAAACTAAAAGAGAAGAAGAGATAATTAAATAAAACTATGACTTTATTTTTTCTAAACATACTTCAATATGAGATGCCCAATTAAAATGGAGGGAGGGTTCCTTTTATAGGAGAATGAACCCAAATTTAGAAACTATATATTAAATTTTAAATAATATTTTTACAATAATATCTTCTAATATTACAACCAATCACCTAAGATTCTTGAATATAATTCCCTTAAGCGATGTAGAAATCTTTCTTCATGAAAACTCTTGAATATATCTTCAATATAAAATATCTTCAAGGATCTTGAATGTAATATATTCTTCGATTTTATTCTCCAAAAATATTTATGTATATATTTCTTCAATCTTGAGACCAAGTATATTGTGTCTTTAACTTTTTGTGTTATGAACTGCTGAAGATACTTTTTGTTGACCTTAAGAGCTTGGTTTCAAATATCCATATGCAATAGTTACACTGAAAAAAACACGCATAAGTATCCAAAATTAAATATAATTGACGACTAAAATAAATGTTCTGGTATATTAAAAATGTCATAATTACGTGCTCATCAAATACCCCTAAACTTATCTTTTGCTCATCCTGAGTAAAATAAAATAATAGCCACTTTTGCAGGGAACGCGATTTCATTTAGCATATGCAACAAGCCCTTAAACCCCCCAGGTTTAACATGGTGGGCGAGTATTATCTCCTGAGGGTTTGCAGTGACTATACCCACAAAAGTTAATAATGATATTTTAAACAATTCTAAAATACGTATGACTCAACTTCCTATAAACTTATCCTTATATAGTTATGACAAAAATGTACCGATGGGAAATCCTTAAACTTGCTATTATCCCAAGTATACCAAAGATTATTTTAAGCTTATCCAAAACTAGAGGTACATTCTCAAGATTAGAAAGATATTTTGCTTTAGCTATATTTGAGTGTATAGTAAAAATAGTTTTATCGCCTAATACGTTGTCTAGAATAATTTACTCAATTTTTGGTAGCCTTGTTCTTGCCAAAATAAATTTAATGGTCAGTTCGACAAGAGCCTTAGTTAATTCGTCTTCCTAGAATTTTACTTTTTTTCTTTTCTTTTGCAAGTCATTTCTTTTGAGTACTTTGTTTTTAAGTGAAACCTCCGTAACATGGAGTTTTTGGCTGATAATCCCCGCTAGTTGGTTAAGGTTGTTGGGGTGTGGTGCCCCATCATGACCTAGACTCTGGATTCTCACAAGTAACATTTTCTTGTGCTCCTTTCAAATAGTTCATGGTCAAACTCAAGATTGGAGATAATTTTTTCTCTTTCAGTTCTTAATCATGCGAGTAGCCTTGCAGCGTGAAAATTTTTAGAGCACATTTGGCTTATTATTTTTTTTCTTAGGAATTAACTTATTCTTAGGCAGTTGTCTCCTTTGTAGCAAACTATTCCTAACATAAATACTAAATTTCCCTTATACTGAGTAAAAATCTATTAAAGGTATTAATTGCAAAACTACAGTGAAGTGCATATTTTTAAAATATGCCAAGTTAACTTGAATTAGTCTCTAAAAAAAGATAGCACATCTAGCTTAAGATATTTTAAAATATTTTAATGTATACTTGGTACAATTTCAAAATTTAGGCTTTTTCATAATATTTATGTCAAGGTAAAATAAGTTTAAGTGCTTGGAAATTTGTCAAAAATATATCATAAATTCCATTATTTCACTTTTCTTCAAAAATCATTTAAAGAAATAGTTTCCTACCCCCAAACTTAAATCAAGCATTGCTCTCAATATTTGAGAACAAGAAAATAAATGGAAGAGGAAAACTAAAATTTCTCACCTAAATATGTCATGGGTTGCCTCCCAAGAAGTGCTAAGTTTACCGTCTTCAGCCAGACTAATATACCCCCATACTTAAATGATGTTGCAATGATACTATAGGGGTATACAATATCAACTCTAATATACTGGATCATTTAGAAATATTATCTCTTCATCAAAAGTGTAGGACTCTAAGTACGGTTTTAATCGTTGGCCATTGACCTTAAAAAATATTTATATTTTTAGGATCCTCCACCTCTAATGCCCCATGAGGAAAAATAGTTTTAAACGTATAGGGGTCATGCCAACGGGATCGTAGTTTCCCGGGAAATAGAAGAAGCTTGGAGTTATAAAATAATACCTTTTGATTGGGCTAGAAGGTTTAACGAATAATTGATTTATCGTTAAAAGCTTTGGTACGTTCCTTGTAAAATTTTGAACTTTCATAACCCTCATGACGGAGTTCATCCAACTCGGAAAGTTAAAGCTTTTTCTTAGACCCAGCTTGGTCCATCTCAAAGATAAGGGCCTTTATGGCCCAAAGAGCTTTGTGCTCTAGTTCCAAAGGCAAGTTGCAAGCCTTCCCAAAAATAAGTCTATAGGGTGACATTCCAATTGGGATTTTATAAGCTATTTGATAGGCCCAAAGAACATCATCAAGACAATCTGACCAGTCTTTGCGATCAGTTGGAACAACTTTTTCTAAAATTCTTTTAATCTCCCGATTGGAAACTTCTACTTAATCGCTTGTTTGTGGATGGTAAGGTGTGACAACTTTATTAGTGATGAAATAATTTTTTAATAAAGTTTTAAAAGCACGATTGCAAAAATGTTTCCCACCATCACTAATAACTGCATAAAAAGTGCCAAAATGATTATAAATATTTTTTATCAATTTGACCACAGACTTATGGTCATTTCTCGGACATGCTACCGCTTCGACCTATTTGGATACATAGTCCACTACGACTAGAATATAAATGTTTCCACGATATGAAAGAAACGGGCCCATAAAATCTATTCCCCAAACATAAAAAAGTTAAACAATAAGAATGTTGCTTAGGGGCATCATGTTGCGGTGAGAAATATTGTGAGTCCTCTGACATCTATCACAAGTAAAACCAAAGGTCTGTGTGTTACAGAAAATGTTATGCCAATAAAGACCAGATTGAAGAATTTTTACTGCCATTTTCTTGGTACTGAAATTCCCTCCAAAGGCATAGATATGACAAAACATGAGTACGCTTTGGAACTCATGATTTGGAATGCATCTCCTAATAATTTGTCAGAACAAAGCTTAAACAAATATGGATCATCCTAACTAAAACGTCTAACCTCGTGTAGGAATTTGGCCTTATCTTGCTTAGACCAATGGTCAGGTAATCGTTTAGTAGCAAGATAATTGACAATGTCACCATACCAAGGTAGTTGTATAATAGCCATGTGTTGCTCATCAAAAAATGTCTCAGAGATAGGTAGGAGATCTTTACCACCTTCGATCAGAAGTCGGGATAAATGATTTGCAAGAACATTTCTAACACCTTTCTTATCTCAAATTTCGATGTTAAATTCTTGTAATATGAGGATCTATTGAATTAACCGAGTCTTAGTATCGTTTTTGGATAACAAATATTTCAAGGCCATGCGATCGGTGTAGACAATGATTTTGGACCCAACAAGATATAACCGAAAATTTTCTAATATTAACACAATGGTTAATAACTCCTTCTCAGTGGTGGAGTAATTCATTTGTACATCATTGAGCATACGACTGCTATAGTTAAACATGAGGTTTTTTATCTACTCTTTGCCCTAAAACTGCTCCAACAGCGTAGTCAGATGCATTGCATATCAATTCAAATAGAAGATCCGAGTTGGGGAGTTAGATGATTGGAGCAGAAGTTAATAGAAGTCTGTGTTTCTCAAAAGATCTTGAACATTCTTCATCAAAGTGGAAATCAGTTTCCTTAGCAAGTAAATTGCACAAGGGTTGAGAAATTTTGCTAAAATCTTTGATAAACCGATGATAAAACCCCGCATGGCCTAGAAATGATCGAATGGCCTTAACCGTCCGAGGAGGAGGTAAGGAAGAAATAATATTGATTTTGGCCTTATCAACGTCCATCCCTTTGTTGGAGATGATATGCCCAAGAACTATCCATTGTGTCACCATAAAGTGATACTTTTCCTTTAACACCAAATTGGTTTGTGTACATCATTCTAGCACGAGCTCCAAATGGTACAAACATTCATCAAAAGAAGTACCAGGCACTGAAAAATCATCCATGAAGATTTTGAAAAATTGATCAACCATATCAGAGAAAATGCTCATCATACAACGTTAAAATGTAGTAGGTGCATTAAACAAACCAAATGGCATACATCGATAAGCATAAGTCCCGTAGGGATATGTGAATGCTATTTTCTCCTGATCCTCTGAAGTGATAGGGATCTGATTATATCCATAATAACCGTCAAGAAAATAATAATGTCTTTTTCCTGCTAATCGCTCAAGCATTTGATCAATGAATAAAAGAGGAAAATAATCTTTCCTAGTGACCGTGTTCAACTTTCTATAATTGATACAAACACACCACCCGGTGGTCATACGGGGAGGGATTAATTCATTATTCACATTTTCTACTAAAGTAATCCCTGATTTCTTGGGTATAACTTGAACAGGGCTGACCCACTTACTATTTGAAATGGGGTATATGATACCCGAGTCTAATAGCTTGAGAACTTCTTTCTTAACCGCCTCCATCATAGTCGTATTTAAGCACCGTTGCATTTCACGTAAATTTTTAGCACCTTTTTCTAGATTGATGCAATGCATGCATACGGTCGGGCTAATTCCCTTCAAGTCTGCTATAGACCACCCTATGGCTAATTTATGTTTTTTAAGGACACTTAACTGTCTACTTTCCTGGTCAACATCTAGATTAGAAGCTATTTTCACAGGTAGAGTTTCAGAATCACCTAGAAAGGCATACTTGAGAGTATTGGGTAATGGCTTGAGGTCCAGTTGGGGTGGTTTAACAATGGATGAAATAGGTAAATTAGCTAATAATTGAGTTTACGAGAAAAATGAGAGTATTATTATTAAAAACATTGAGTTTGATCTTCATGTCTCTCATTGATAATTGTAAGACCCTATTAAAGTAGTTAATAATGGCATGAGCAGTCGCAAGGAAAGGGCAACCCAATATGGCGGGGATCTCGCAGCTAGGATTCGTGATATCTTCAGTGTCTAAAACAACAAAGTCTACGAGAAAAATGAGAGTATCAAACTTGAAATGAATATCCTCATGGATACCACGTGGGTATCGTATTGACCTATCAGCCAATTGAAGTGTCATTCGAGTAGGTTCGAGTTCTCCAAGTCCTAATTCTTGATAGACCGAGTAAGGTAAGACACTCATACTAGCCCCCAAGTCTTGTAACGCCCTTTCCACTTTGTGATCTCCAATTTTACTAGTCATGGTTGGGCTTCCAGGATCTTGAAGCTTAGGAGGGGTTAGTGTCTCAATCAAGAAGATTTTCTTGTGAACATTGATTTTCCCTTTCCGAGTGCACGCATCCTTAAGGAATTTGGCATATACAGGAATAAGCATGATGGCATCAAGTACTGGAATATTTATATGAACTTCCATAAATGTATCCAATATCTTGTCAAATTTAATCCCTTTATTAGCTGGTAGAAAGCATTGTGGATAAGGCACCTTTGGCTCAATATGTGCCTTTGCAACAGAAACGAACGAGGTAGGTAACTCATTAGATTTATTAGAAGGTTCATGGTTGCTTACTACAACTGGTTCACTCATACCTACCTAATCCTTATTAGCGACTGGTGTTGGCTCAACCCCAGGTATTTCAACTCGGTTATCAATTTGTCTACCACTTCAAAAAGTAGTAATAACATTAAGCTGCTTTGGGATTGAGCTAAAATCAAAACCCGGTGGTTCTTTTGGATTAGATGCAGGTTGGCTAGGTAGCTTACTTGGTGGTCTTTTATGCAATGCATTTGCCAATTATCCTATCTGAGTCTCTAAACTAGAAATAGATTGTGATGTAGAATTTTGATTCACTAAAGTCTGTTGTTGAAATTACATTATTTGTTATCGAAAATGCAATGCTTGTTTTTGACTTTCTATTGATTGTTACATGAAGAGAGCAAGGGTATCTTCCAAAGATGGTTTAGGTAGAGTGGGTAAAAACTATTTGGATGACTGAAAAGATTGCTGAGGATAAGATTGTGAAAGGGGATTCCTAAGAAAATTATGACCTGAGGTTTGTGGCTCTCCAAAACCTGAACTGGGTTAGTTTTTCTTCTACAAAAAATTTGGGTGGTTCTGTCAAGTTGGCTTGTATGGGTCAAATGGCCTCTTGTAGGTATTATTCAAAGCATTCACTTGCTCTTGATTATCATTCATTTCATAGAAATGAGGCACATGAGAGACATCATGACAAACGGTGCAACCCTGTTACTGAACTTGGTTCACACTACCCTTAGATCGATTTATTGCCATAGCCTCGATTTTTCAGGTAAGAGTATCTAATTGGGCTTTGATGGCCATTCCCTCACTCACTTTATATAAGCCACCTTTCTTGGCTGTACAGGCATTTCTATGCGGATCAAAATCCCTCTATTGAGAGTTCTCAACCAATGTCTCAAACTCCTCATAAGCTCTATCAGGTTCAAGGTTTTGGAATTTGCCACTATGCATGGATTCTAGCCTATAACAATTCATATAGATTATTCCACGATAGAAGATCTGGGCTAAATGTTGCTTTCCAAAACCATGATGGGGACATTGTAAAAGAAGATCCTTATATCTCTCCCATGCCCCGTAAAACATTTCACTTTCATTTTGGGCAAATTCAACAATTATATTTCTAAGAGCGAGGGCTTTTCCCATTGAAACCCATTTGGTTTTGAACTTGGTCTCCATTTGGTCCCATGAATTAATAGATGTTGGTGCTAATGAATTAAGCCAATGACTCGCCTTGTCTTTTAGTGAGAATGGAAATAAACAAAGGCAGACGAAATCTTCAGTAAAAATATAATATTTTGAGAGCGCACAGATTTACTTAAATTCGTGGACGTGCTTATAAGAACTTTCAGAATTAAGCCCATGAAATATAGGTAACATTTGGATCATACTAGACTTGATTTCATAATAATATGTTGTGACGGCAGGTAACATAATACACGAAGGAATATTTCTCACCTCTGGGGTCCAATAGTCCCTAAGATATTTGGTGGCAGCAATGATTGGGGGTTTGACTTCTAGCTCAACAACAAGCTCAATTGGGTTAACTCTAGATAGATTTTCCTCCTCTAAAATTGGGGATCCTAAGTTCTCTATCGTGTTGATTGGGCGAAGTAGTCACCCTCTCAGCTTTGGCTGAGGTGGTGGGCCATAAATAGGCAAAGGTTTTGGTAAACTTCCTAAATGTTTTTCTCCACGTGTTCAATTGATCATGCATAAACTAATATACGATAAAATTTGGCACCCAATGCAGTAAGCAATCAATCAAACCTATAATCTAGCACTTCAACATTTTTTATTTTATTATTATTTAAAAGAAGTAATAAGTAGGTTTCCCCTATATTCATCGATGTTCACAACAGGGTAAGATGGTCAAAAGCTTTGGTTCCTACACTCCCCTGCGTCAGTGTAGTAGTACTAGCTTAGAGTAGATGTTCAGTCCTCACGCCCGAGCGAGTTGCCTTATCGTATGTCAATACTCAGAACGATGACATCGCAAATTTATAACCAGTATTTGACGGCGCTAGGCTGGGGCCGTATCCTACGAACCCGTGTTTGTACCCGGCCCGATACACCTATCCATTGGGTGATGAAATTCCGCAAGAATCTTGCTACTCTTTTTTATTATCAATTATTTTCAGGTCCGGGATGTTCAATTTTCGTGTGATACGAATTTATTCGTATCCCTCATGGGTGGTCCCACTTGTTAAAGAGCTTTTTGGGTGATAAAATCCCGCAAGTCTCTAACAATTTTTACCTTTACTAATGTTGGAATGAAAAGAAATTTAAACACGTCAATAGGTCAATCCAACCACAACAAATATTTTATTGGAGCAGTGTATATTTGCGCAGTCCACACGACTTTATGTTCCTAGTGCCAGGGTGGAGCGGATATGAACCCCTTCTAGATGTCTAGTTTATAGAGGTACCAACCTACAGGAAGTGTTTCCCGATGAAGCTGTGGCCACCCCTTCACTTAGGGGGCGAAGGAAGGAAATTACCCCTTCCCTTAGGGGGCAAAGAGAAGGATGAATTTGGTGATGCTTTAAGCTTTGCGTACTTTCCGTTCCCGCACTTTTCTTTATGGTGTGCCTCTTCCTGTCTCTTTCTTCATCAATGTTTTGATTCCACTAAAATCCTCAAAGCTTGAAGGACCAATGGGATCAAAGTACCTAAATATCAAGTTCTGCTAATCTGTCGCTAAAATAATAAAATTTATCACGAAGTAAGTTCACAATTTTTTTTTTTTGAAATCCAGACAAGGTGGTTTGCACATAAAATTAAGGGTAGGCAGGTTGGTACTCTTTAAATCAATCAAACATATGCTGAAGAGCAACTCTAATCAATTATCAAAATTACCGGGCAAAACATATTTGTGGTATGGAAACTAAGATAAGTCAAAGTTATCCTTTGGAATCCAGTAAGAAAGATGTATGCTGTTATACTCCAATGACTCTCCTTTCAGCAAATCTTTTGTGGTGTTGCACATCAATCAATAATTAGGTACAACCAAGCAAGCGGTGCATCTATCAAGCAGTACTTTAAGCGAGAGTGCATTGCAACCACAACAATGATGATCCTGGTTTCCTAATAATTCAAGTAAAACTTCTATTTCATCTTCTTTTGATTGTGTATAACACAAACCACAAGATGAATGTAATGATAAGGAATAGATTTTCAAGACAACTCAGATGAAGAACAATAAGGCATGCAAAATTTTGAAGCAAGCAAGCAAACAGGTTAACAACTCAGATGACCAAGAAACAAATATTTATATGATGACCAAATATATATATATATATATATATGTGATGACCAAGAAAGCATTCCTAATTCCTTACTTCTGACTTGTGTAAGAATAAACAATATTTATTTATTTTTACAACCAAATGTGGACCAAAAGCAATTATACTAATGAATATTAATGCACCGCAATACGAATTCCACAAACATGCTAATTAAAAACCTGCTAACCGAGAACCTCAAACATAGTTTTTTTTTTTTTTTTTAAGAAAATCCAAAATAATTAGAAACCCATGTCGCTAGTGTAATCTAATTTGTCTTTTTTTTTTCTCTTAAACTACAAAAGGAATAAATAAATAATAATAACCAAGAAAATTCGGTATTATAAAGAATAGTTTTCAATAATGCCTCCCCGGCAACGGCGCCATTTGATAAGAAATTTTTAGAGCCTTTAGCAAAATATCTGCTCAAAGTACGGTTGTCGAATTGTAGCACGAATGAGTGGGATCCAATCCACAAGAAGGTTTGGGAAAATAAATAATTTTTAGGCCGAATTACGGTTTTGTAAAAGATAAATCTAAAAGGAAGAAATAAAAACTAATTATAAAACTTATTGAGAAAGAGCTAAGGTTTAGACTTGGCATCTACCTTTCAAAGTACTAATCGATATACAACTAGATCTTAATATCTCTACCCATCATATGTTCGTGTTAAGACACATACAATGTTGTAAAATAAACCATTAAATCTATGGTCAAGCAATTAGTAGTTATGCTTTTAAGTGATGGTGAAGAGTACCTTAGAGAAGTATCAACTCAACCATGGCTAGGCTTGAGTGAGTTCTCTAGTGTTTCTTCTTTTTTAGATCTCCAAATCAAGTCCTCAATTAGTAGCACTTATTTGTATCCAAAGTTATCATACAATAAACTGAAGCTATGGTCAAGCCTTCGATATGATGCATTAACTTATCAATCGTAAAATACTAAGAGAAAACTAATTAAACCTTAATCAATACCAACAGTTGCTCATCTAAGAAGAGGCCTCATCCTAGCCTTAGCTAGGAGATCAGCCGCTCGTCTCAGACTTCATCGTATTAGCAACTAAAGAAGACATTAACAAAAATTAAACTAAAAGATAAGAAGAGACAATTAAATAAAACTATGACTTTATTTCTTCTAAACTTGCTTCATTATGAGATGCCCAATTACAATGAGGGAGTGTTCCTTTTATAGGAGAAATAACTCAAATTTAGAAACTATACATTAAATTCTAAAAAATATTTTTACAATAATATCTTCTAATATTACAACCAATCACCTAAGATTATTGTATATAATTCCCTTAAGTGATTTAGAGATCTTTCTTCATGAAAACTCTTGCATATATCTTCAATATAAAATATCTCCAAGGATCTTAGATTTAACATATTCTTTGATTTTATTCTTTAAGAATATTTGTGTATATATTTCTTCAATCTTGAGATCAAATATATTGCGTCTTTGACTTTTTGTGCTATGAACTGCTAGAGACACTTTTACTTGATGCAATACATCACTAAATAAAAAATTCTTTTTTAAAGATTGCTCATAAACCACCATACTCAACCATGGTCCAGTTGACAATAATGGTTTATATTCTCTTCTCCATGTTTTTAAACTAGCTTGTTGTGGTTGAACAAGTGGTTTACTTGAATTTTTTAGTACCTAGAGTCCTAACTATGGTTAAGCTAAGATCGTAGGAAGAAGAATGTACATTTACCTGGAAGAAGAGAAAGTAACTACTCTTAACTAAATTGCACTATTTTATACTAAGGCTAAATCGAATGGAGCTTCTTCTAGCCTTGGCTAAGAAGTTTAGCTACTCATACCTATGATCATTGTCATTATAATAGATTATTATAATAACAGAAATGAGAAGAAGAAGAGAAAAAAAAACTAATTTTACTGCTTGTAGAACCTTTGATTTGCACTTTCCCAGATATTTCAAATGGGTAGAATTCCTCTCCTATTTATAGAGTATAAGAGGGGTTACAAAACATCAACATAAATAAACAATCCCTTAAACAATGCCTTATATTATGCACAAAATATAAGAGCTTTAAAACCCTATACTTTATGCCATTGCCCATGCACAAAATTATATGGCTTGATAATCTCCATCAATGCCTCTTTAATGCTCTTCATTGGACTTTTGGTTGACAACTATAAGGGATGATCAACTGCTAGAGTGCATTACTTCATTTTCTTTGTTGAGAACCACAAAAATGTACGACTTGATTACCATGTGCCGATTTCTGCAAATACAGGCAAAAATACTATTAGTATCACATTAAATTAATAAATGACAAGTTAGATATAAATTTACGAGTTGCACATGAAAATATTATGTGTCTATCAAGCAATATTGTACATTTTATTGTTAGGATTCACTCCAAGAGATTGGGTCAGAAGGTCATCAAGAAATAGCCCTCTATGTAGCCATTATAAATTGATCCAGAAGGATCTAGACATTCAACCTCTTAAAAAGATGCCAAGTCGTTCGAATAAGCCTTGGAGCCATTCAAACAAGTTTGAAGGAAAGTGAAGCCAATGATTCTGTTACTGATTTTAAGTATATTTGCATAGGTCATTCGAATAAGCCTTGAAGCTGTTCAAAATATTGAAGGCCAGAAGAAGAGGTTCTAGTTATCTCAATTTCTAGGCATAATTTACCAGGTTGTTAGAACGACATTTAAAGTCGTTTGAATGACTTTGAGTTCAGAAGACCAATTAGTTGTGTCTTAGTTTTTATGATTAATTGAGTTAGGCATTCGAACGACTATATCAACTACTTCATAATTTAGTGTATTAAAGGGCATATTTGTCTTAATTTGTTACTAGGAAACTTGTAACCTTCATAAAAATGTAAGACTATGCAAGATGAAAGGATCCAAGTTTTATAATACAAAACTTAGGGTTTGAAAGAAGAATTTAATTGGAATCAATCTATTGAGAAATTGAATCTCTTATTGGGAAATTATCTCGCCAAATTATATTCTTCGTTTAATTCAACAACTAGGAAGTTCTCTAATTTGATTGTGGATTAAGTGGTATCAAAATTTTCAAGTTACGATTCTCGGGGGGTTGCTGGTTTATGGTCCCTACACGTGACCAACTCAAACAAACAAAAAAGATTCTTGTAAGTCTATTGAAGATTTATAGAAGACCTAGCTCAAAGAAGAAGGCAAATTTAGAGATGGGCGATTCCAAAAATTGTCCCACAAAGCTCGAAACACAGGTTTTTGACCTAACTACTACTCTAGGGGAGTTAGAAGAGCAATTATGTCTCGTGAGCCTTGCCAAAGTATCCGTTTCGATGAAACGATAAGAGCATACGAAGAAGAAAGGAGTTATGTAGGAGGAGAGAGACGAGGGTAACGAGGGGGAAGAAATAGGTTCTAGTGATGTCGAATCTACGAAATAAAGATTTGTTATTGGTAAGTCCATGAATCCTATACGTAATCTTAATATCGATTTTAAAATTAAAATTTTAGTATTCAACGGGTCAATCAATGTTGAGTATTCAACGGGTCAATCAAGGCTGGGAAATTAGATAACTAGTTAGATATGTTAGAGACCTTTTTAGTTTATGAATATTCAAATGCTCACAGAAAATATACTTTTCAACATTGAAATTTACAAGTTATGCACTCACGTGGTGGAAGTCCTATAAGAAACATCACGTAGTAGAAAGTTTGAGTTAGAAAAAAATCAAGGCTTTTGTTCGGGAACAATTTCATCTGATTGGATATGAGTAGGAGAGATAGTTTAAATGACATCATTTACACCAAAAGCATTGACAATCCATACAAGAGTTCACCATGGAGTTTCATAATCAAACTTTAGTTTTGGATATCGATCTGGACAAGTATGAGGTGTTTATAAAGTACACGGTGGGTTTTTCAGAGTCTATTAGAAGGGAGTTGAGGCTCTTTTTTGTGTCCAATATCGAAGATACTACTGTAAAAGTAATTTTTATTGAAGGTAAGTACTTGAAGAGTAGCACGAAAGACGATAAGAGCAAGTCAAGGTACAAGCCTAGTTGGAAGAATGAACACAAGAGGGAGTTTAAATGAGAGGGGTCTTCATCTAAGGGGAATTATTATAGTCATTATAAGGCAAATAGGCATATTTTAGATAAATGTTAGAAAATTCACTCGGAGCATAGGCCGAAGGAGGAGAGGAGTAAGAGAGAGAAATGTGTACTAGCCGCAGCGGTTATTGACCTCCCGAATTGGGATAAACCGAATTCTAAACTTACATTTATGTTTAAGCAAACTATGGCTACCAAGAAGAAAGTTGGGAAAAAAAATTTTATGTCACTATTCAGGTGAAACAGTGCTTGGTAGAGGTCATCATTAATCAGGGTAGTCAGAAGAATTTGATTTCTGAGGCATTGGTAAAGAAAATGGGTTTGAGTACTATGTCTCATCCTAAGCCATATGGTTTGGAGTAGATTCAGAAAGACACGGAGTTGAAGATCACGAAGCAATGTACATTTAAGTTTGTGATTACTGAATTGTTTATAGACGAGGTGACGTATGAGGGGGTTCATTTAGATGTGTGTCTAGTCAGTTTGGGTAGCCTTTATCTTTTGGACTGAGATGCGATTCAATACCGTAAAGTTTGCAAGTATCGTCTTATGAAAGAGGGAAATAAGTTTTATATTAATACTTGTAAGGAGCATTTCACCACTAATAATTTAGTAATGGCGACTCAGGCAAAGAGGTTGATTAATGCGAGCGACAAGTTTGTATTATTGTTGGTATGATCAGTTCAAGAGGGTTTATCAGCTAAAGTATTGTCTACTAGGATAATGTCTCCTAAACAGCAAACCGAAATGGGGAAATTGCAAGAAGATTATAAAGACTTGTTTCATGGCATAGAAGGGATGTTGCACAAGAGAGATATGTAGTATGATATCAAATTGGAGAATGGTGAGCCACTACCCAACATTGGGTTGTATCGAACTTCTGTAACTAAGTCTGAGGAGATCAAGAAATATATACAAGAGCTCCTAGAGCAAGGGATTAATAATCTGAGTTTCTCACCTTGTGGTCTACTGGTGTTAATGGTACTAAAGAAGAATGGGTCATGGAGAATGTGTGGGATTATCGGGCGCTGAACAAAACTACAGTAAAGAATCGTTATCCACTTCCATTGATTGACAATATTTTAGATGAGTTGCAAAAGGTTTGGTATGTTACCAAGCTGGATCTTAGGTCAGGTTACCATCAAGTTAGAATCCAGGAAGAAGATACATAAATGATGGTTTTCAAGACCAAACAAGGACTCTTTGAGTGATTGGTATTACCTTTTGGGTTATACAATGCTCTAACTACATTTATGCGGTTGATGAATGAGGTACTTCGTGCTTTTATTGATGATTTTTTGACTGTGTATTTAGATTATATCTTGATATATAGTCAAATATGGGAGGAGTATCTCGTACATATACACAAAGTGTTGGAAGCATTGAGATCACAATTTTTTCACAATGGGAAAAAGTACGAGTTTAGGAAGAAGGAATTAGTGTACTTGGGATTCATTATTGGTGGAAGTGAACTTAAGGTAGATTTAGAGAAGCTCTCGGTCACTATGATTTAGCCTAGACCCCGTGCAGTGACAGAAGTGCAAAGTTTTATGAGTTCTTGTCAGTATTTACAGAAGTTTATTCGACATTTTTTACAGATTACATCACCTTTACAATCCTTGACTAAGGCTGATGTGAAGTTTGTATGGGAAGATCACCATAAGAAGACCTTTCAGTTACTAAAGCAAAAGATCACAGATGTACCAGTGTTAGCGTTGCTAAATTTGAAGCATCCTTCTGTGGTCGAAACAGATGTGTCAGACTATGCATTAGGGGCAATTTTATTATAGAATGGAAGTCGGTTGCCTACTATTTTGTGATGTTTGTAAGACTAGTACAAAACTATCCTATCTATGATAAGGAGTTCTACGCATTATACCAATCAGTAAAGCATTGGCGAAGTTACTTATTGGGGAAGGAGGTTGTAGTACATTATGATCATAAACTGTTACAATTTTTATCTACAGAGTCCAAGCTACAACAATCTCTCCATATGAAGTGAATGTCACATCTACAACAATTCACCTTGATTATCAAGTATAAGAAGTGAGTGGACAACAAAATGGCTGATATGTTATCTCGACCCCCATTACCAGCTATTTCTTCTTTGTTGGTTGCTATATAGATGCAACCTATTATTTTATTTAAGTATATTGCAGGGTATGACGGCAATAAGAAGCTCTGTGTGATTTACCAGAAGTTTCTATAGGGCAAGACATGTGAGTACGAATTGAAGGATGGCTTAATTTATAGGGGAAATCTACTATGTATTCATGAGGGTGGAGACCATTTGCATTGGATTAGAGAGGCGCACTGCTCCTGAGTGGTTTGGTTATTTCGGGGTTGAGAAGCTCTTTTGAATTTTGGCATTATGTCTATTTGCCAAAGATGCAGGTGGATGTTACTCGTGTGGTTCGTGGTTACATTTTATACAATACATCAGAACCTTCTAAACCTAAGTTGGAACTATACTTACCATTACCAGTACCAAGCCGACCTTGGGAAAGTATTTTAATGGATTTTATGGGTGGTTTTCCCATGACCAAGTGTAAGAATGATTATCTATTTGTGGTGGTAGATTACTTCAACAAGATGATAGTTCTTATTCCATGCTAGAAGATGGTCACCGGGGAAGGAACAACGCAATTATTTTTAGAGACGTTTAGAGGTATTTTGGGATCCCTCCTTATATTATTTCTGATAGGGATAACCACTTTTTGGGGCATTTTTGGAGATTGTTATGGGGGATGATGGATACTAAGTTGAAGAAAAGTACCGCCTTTCATCCGCAAACTGACGACCAAATAGAGGTAGTTAATCACAGTTTGGCTTACTTATTTTGAGGATTCTATTCTAAGCATCCAAATACTTGTGATGAGAGTTTACCGTATCTTAAGTTTGTGTTTAACCGGGCAATTTATGATTCTACTTTAAAGTCTCCATTTAAATTTTGTCTTAGGTATTTGCCTCAAGGCCCCTTTAATATGGTCTTTAGTCTTGAAGATAAGACGATGTCAGGGAAGAAGGAAGAGGAATAAGTTAAAGCTCAGCATTTCATTTAGAGGATAAGCAAGGTTCATGAGGCAGTTGAAGTACAATTGAAGAAGACCCAAGCAAAGTATAAGGCTCGACGCGGCAAGCATTGCGTATGAGTGTACTTTTCAAGAAGGCGATCTAGTTTGGTTAGATTTGGGTAAGGAATGACTAAAGGAAGAAGGTAAAAAACTCAAGCCTATCCGTTATACTCTATTTACTATACTCAAAAACATTGGTGACAACGCATTCCAATTGGATTTCCATAATTTATGAAGATGTATGCATTTGGTGCTTAATGTCGAGCATTTGAAACTACTTGAGGCGTATTTCCTAGATGAAAACTCTGCAATTGACAGTTGCCTACCATCAACTGATAGCTTATAGATGAAAAGTGAATATCCGTTGTAAGAGGATAGTATTTTAGAGATGAGGGTTCATGCTTCATGATGGGAAAGTATCGAGTCGTTTCGAGTTGGGAAAAAATGTCAACTACCTAGCAAGTCGGAGTGGTACAATAGGGAAATGGGCACACCCACTTTCCCTCATCTCCAGTCCTAGCTTGAGCAGGAGCTCAAGACTCCTAAAGGGGAGAGTCGTGATCTAAGAGAATCTAGACATTAAACCTCTTAAAAGATGCCAAGTCGTTCGAACGAGCCTTGGAGCCGTTCGAACGAGTTTGATAGAAAATGAAGCCAATGGTTATGTTGTTGATTTTAGGCTTTATTTGCCGAGGTCGTTGGAATGAGCCTTGGAACCGTTCGAACGAGTCAAAGACCAAATGAATAGGTTATAGCTATCCCGATTTCTAGGCATAATTTTTCTGGTCATTCGAACGACTCTGGGTTCCGGATGACCAATTGGTTATGTCTCAGTTTCAGGCTTAATTGAGCCAGTCATTCGAATGACTATCACAACTACTTCATAATTTAGTACGTTTAAGGGCATATTTGTCATATTTCGTAACTAGGAAACTTGTAACCTTCATAAAAGGGAAGGGTTAGGCAAGATGAAAGGATCCAAATTTTACAATCTAGAACTCAGGGTTTGAAGGGGAATTCAATTGGAATCAATCCATTGAGCAATTGAAGCTCTTATTGGGAAAATATCCCGCCAAATTGTGTTCTTCGTTTAATTCTTCGATTATGAAGTTTTCTAGTTCGATTGTGGATTATAAATTATCAAGGTTTCAAGCCTAGCAGTTAGGATGTTTTTGGATGCTTTCATTCAGGTTAAGCGCGCATCAAATATATTTATGCACTATAATCATCCATAATGGTTAAGAATAAACAATAACCAAAATATGAAGGCAATGCAAAAAGTCCCCAGATATCAGCGTGCATCATTTGAAAAGACTGAACAATCTTTATTAAACTAGAAGGAAAACTTAATATGATTGCTTATCTTTCGAATAAATTGTACAAGGTCCATTATTTGAGCAAGAAATAGATATATATTTCTATAGCTAAATATTGCAAACGTGGAAAAGAAATATGACTTAAGCGCCAATGACAAAGATTATTATTCGTAAGTTGGGGATTAATAGTAGCTGAATCGTATGATAGTTGGTGGTGGTAAAGTCCCCATGAATTAAAGTAATCCGGTCTCATGTGGCATAATAGGTTAATTGTGCATTTGAGGAATCATGGATTCACAAATGATTATACCATGTGTCTTTATAAAGAAGACAACAAAAGGATTTGCTATCATCGTAGTATATGTTGATGAACTGACAATCACCAGAACTCAGGGGGACAAAGAAAGTTGTCGCATCCTTAAAAAAGGAGTTTGAGATGAAAGATCTGGGTAGGGCTAAATTCGGTTTGGGAATATAGATAGAGAAATTACCCAGTGGTGTACTTATTCATCAGTAACGTATACCAAAAGATTTCTACAACGATTCTATAGGGATACTTACGAGTCATCCATTAACCACACCAATCATTTCATGGTCTCTAAACATGAAGTCTAACCCATTCTATCCTCCTAATGAGGATGAAGAACTTCAAGGACTAGAGGTTCCATAACTCAGGGCTATTGGAGCTTTACATGGCAGTGTTTACAAGGTCATACATTTCCTTTACAGTAAATTTGTTACAGTTCAGCATGATGAGCGCGTAATTATGACATTTTTAATATACCCGAACATGTACTTTAGTCGTCCATTATATTTAATTTTGAGTACTTATGCAAGTTTGTTTGATTGTAGCTATTGGAGATGGATATTTGAAACCAAGCTATTAAAGTCAAGTAAAAGTGTCTCCAGCAGTTCATAGCACAAAGAGTCAAAGACACAATATATTTGGTCTTAAGATTGAAGAAATATATACACAAATATTCTTTGAGAATAAGATCAAAGAATATATTGCATCTAAAATCCTTGTAGTTATTTTATATTGAAGATATATGCAAGAGTTTCCATGAAGAAATATCTCTACATCACTTAAGGAAATTATATGCAAGAATATTAGGTAAATAGTTGTAATATTAAAAGATATTATTGTACAAATATTCTTTAGAATTTAATGTATAGTTTCTAAATTTGGGTTCCTTCTCCTATAAAAGGAACCCTCCCCCCATTGTAATTGGGCATCTCATATTGGAGTAAGTTTAGAATAAATAAAGTCTTAGTTTTATTTAACTATCTTCTCACCTTTTTATTTTCTTTTGTAAATAATTAGTTGTTAATGCGATGATATCCGAGATGAGCGGCTAATCTCCTAGCTAAGGCTAGGATGAGACCTCTTCTTGGATGAGCAAGAGTTGATAATAATTAGGTTCAAATTAGTTTTCTCTTAGTACTTTATAATTGATAAGTTAGCGCATCATATCGAAGGCTTGAACATAGCTTCGATTTGGTGAACGATAACTTTGGATACAAATAAGTGCTACTAATCGTAGACTTGATTTGGAGATCTAAACAAGAGAAAACACTAGAGAACTCACTCAAGCCTACCCATGGTTGAGTTGATAATTATCTAAGATACTCTTTACCATCTCTTAAAAGCATAACCACTAAATACTTGACCATAGATTTAGTAGTTTATTTTACAACATCGTATGTGTCTTAACACGAACATTTGATGGGCAGAGATATTTGGATCTAGTTATATATCGATTAGTACTTTGAAAGGTAGAGGCCAAGTCGGAACCTTATAAAAGAAGAAATATAAGTTGATAGAATCGTTATCTTATTACATATTCACAAAACTAATTTATAGAGGATACATCCAGGAGTTAGAGGAAGTTACTAGAGTTTGAGGAAGTTACAAAAGCAAAATTTATCTACAAGAATAACTACCTAGTAGTTAACCAACGTGGCTTTATTTATTTGTGAGAGATTACTTCTCTATTATCTTTATTACACCCCTATAAGCTAATGGGTTTCAGACAAACCATGAGCTTGGACTTGAACAATTGGAAGCGAGCACTAGTGAGTCCTTTTGTAAAAACATCGGCAACTTGATCCACTGTACTAATATACCGGACAGTAAGCTCTTTAGCGACTACTTTTTTGTGAACAAAATGGTAGTCAACTTCTAGATGCTTGGTACGTGCATGGAATATCGAATTTGAAGCAAGGGACATCAAACTAATATTATCACACCATATTGTCGGAGCATCCCTTAGAAATATACAAAGATCGCAAAATAAAGGGCATAACCATGATAGTTCCGCAGCCGTAAGTACCATTTGGTGATATTTGGCTTCCGTACTTGAACGTGATATGGTTGCTTGCTTCTTCGAACTCCAAGAAATTGGGCAAAAACCAAGATAAATATAATAGCCTCCCGTAGAGCGTCGATCAATCGTACTACCCGTGTAATCTGCATCTGAGTAAGCTTCTACTTTTCGAGGTCCGGGTCAGAAAAAAATTCCTTGATCAAATGTGCCTTTAATGTAACGAAGGATTCTTTTCACTGCCATCCAATGAGTGGGGCGAGGAACATGAAGATATTGACACACCTTATTAACGGCAAAAGCAATGTCCGGCCTTGTTAATGTGAGATATTGAAGTTCCCCGACTACACTTCGATAAATTGTGGGATCGGAAATAGGATCACCATCCGATAGTTCTAATTTTTGGTTAGTAGCAATTGGAGAGGAATATGGCTTAGCCATCTCCATATTGACTTTCTTGAGAAGATCAAGTGCATATTTACTTTGTGTAAGTGATATACCGGATTCTGAATAATGAGCCTCGATCCCTAGGAAGTAATGTAACCGCCCGAGATCCTTAAGTGCAAATAGAGTACCGAGTTTATGAAGAAGATGTTGTAAAGCGAAGACATTGTTGCCGATCACCAAAATATCATAAACATAGATGAGAAGAAATACCGAAATGCCGTCTTTATGATATGTAAAAAGAGAATAGTCCGCCTTCGGGCATGCAAATCTAATTTCTTCAAGAAAATCCGAGAACCATTTAAACCATGCACGAGGCGCTTTCTTAAGTCCATAGAGAGACTTGTGGAGTTTGCATATTGAAATCGAAAAATATGGGTTTTAAAATCCATTGTGTTGTTTCATTTCATGTAAACTTTCCCCGATAGTGTACCATGCAAAAATGTGTTTTGACCATCCAATTGTCGGATGGCCATTTATGGTGGACCGCCAATGCAATAAATGTACGAATAGTAGTATGTTTAGCCACATGACTAAACGTTTCGTAGTAATCCAAACCCTGTTGTTGATGGAAGCCATTAGCGACAAGACGAGCTTTATACCGTTCGATTGTCCCATCGGCATTTTTTTTAATCTTAAATACCCATTTATTTGCCAATATATTCATATTTGAAGTGGGTTGTACGAGGGACCAAGTACCATTTCTTTGAAGAGCACCAAACTCGGAACACATTGCAGCTCTCCAATCCGTACTCTTATTGGTTTCGGTAAATGATGCTGGTTCATGTGGATCATGAGAGAGATTGACAGTTAATACATGCTTAGGATTAGGTTTCACTGTCCCATATTTGGATCGGGTAAGCATTGAGTGAGTAGGTGTTTCCTGTGGTATAATATTAAGAGAAGTGCCTTGGTGAGGAAAAAGGGAGGAGAAGGCATAGGCAATGGTGAAGGTAAGGCATGTTGAGGTACAGGAGGTGGTAACGGTAAATTGATAATTGGTGGTATTGGTGCAATATCTGCAGTGGGATAAGGTACATTAGGGATAACATTTATTTGTGGCAAAGGAACGACTGTTGAGCACTCTTCCGTAGCATTGTGACAAAGTTGTTTATCAAAGGGAAACCTTTCTTTCTTAGTGGGCAGAATTTAACCAATAATGTTTTGGCTTTAAAGACTATCGAGAAGGAACTGGTGAAGGAAAAAATGATCTTGAAGCTGAGTTGGCAAAAATGAAAGTTAATGCAGCCAATTCACAACAAGTAGCTGTTTAAAAAGTGAAGAAGGCATGGGAGTGGGAGAAGAAGAAATAGTCAGATCAAGTAAAGGCAGACAATGCTAAGGAGAGGGAAGATGCATTAACTCTACAAAAATCATACTTCGAGGAAAATGTCAGAGAATTGATATTGGCGGTGAGGAGGTCGATGGAGGCAGAAAAGAATAGGGCTCTTGCTAAGGGTGTCGAAGAAAGGAATGGGGCCGCTGTGAAGGCGGATCTGGTTAGCCTCAATTCTCTAAGACTAATGAAGTCAAACTTTTCTTCTGAGTTTGATTTGATAGAAATGAGGATGAACTTTTACAAAAGTCTTGCCATAGCTACTAGTATCGAGTTCGCAGACTCTTATGATGATGAGGCTCCCTCTAAAAACGATGCTTCTACTCCCATCTTACCAAGTGTTGGCAAGAATAATAAAGAAGAGGTTCTCAATGATCTTACTCCCGGTCTTTCAGTGAAGATTATCGATCTAATTGTGTATATGAAGAAGTAGATAATTTTTTATCTTTTGCTTATCAAAGTTTTGATGTTTTGTTGGACTATTTAAGTGAAACTTATAATGGTTGATGGGACCTGTGAACTCTTGATGATGTTTGACAATTTAGTGTGATAATATTTTGATGCTAGTGTAATTTATGATGTGTTGTGGAAATAATTACCATGAACTAGGTATAGCTTGTCAATTTAATTACAATGTATAGATGCTTTAGATATATTGCTCATTGACAGGGTATCTATTGTCGAATGAATTTAATATTGATTCAAGATTTAGCCAATATGGTCTGGTATCAAATGAATTTGATATTGGTTCAAGACATAATCAATATGGTATATTATCGAATAACTTGGATATTGCATAGAGACCAAACCAACATGATCTGTTGTTGAATAATTTTAAGATTGATTCGAGACATAACCCATGCGGTCTGTTGTCGAGTTTGAGTATTGTTAACAAATAGAGTACTAAATGGGATGGAAAAAAAAATATTGATGGATAATGAAAATTACACCTCTTATCTGTATAATATTTTTAAATTGGCTGTATTACATGGGTAATCTAGTTGTATTTTTTCTTATGTCATTAGACGGTAGATGCCATATCGGTTTTGTAACCTATGATATAAGAACCTTCCAAATTTTTAGATAACTTTCCAAAAATTTTTGGTCGAGTACTGTCTTGTATTCGACGAAGTACTAGGTTTCCAATATTGAATGTCTACTTTCTCACATACTTATTATGCAATGTTCTGAGTATATCGTGGCATTGCCCCAGGTGTGTGATAGCGGGGTCTCGAGTTTCTTTGATCCAATTGAGGTTATATAGAAGTCCAAGATCATTTTCTTCATCAGTTAGTTGCTTTCGAGTAGTTGGCAAGTCAAAGTCAAAAGGAATGATTGCTTGAGTCCCAAAAGCCATCATGGAAGGTGTGCAACCTGTAAATGTTCAAGGTGTGGTACTATATGCCCATAAGGGACTGAGTAATTTTTTGACCTATCAACCTTTTTTGTTATCCAGTCTCTTCCTTAACCCAGACTTAATGCTGTTATTGATGGCCTCTATCTTACTATTGCCTTATGGGTAGTAGGGTATCAAAGTACTTAGTTGTATTTTGTATTTGTAGAGGAATTTGATAACTTTGTTGGTGATGATTTTTTTCCATTATCTGACCTTATCATTTGTGGACATCTAAACCCTGTGATGATATGTTTCCATAAAACTTGCTTACTTTTCTATCGTCGGTGTGACAAAGTGGGACAACTTCGACCCACTTGTTGAAATAATCTGTAGCAAGTAGGACGGATCTTCTATTTCCTGATGCAGGGTGGAAATGACCAATGCTATCAATTACACATCCTTTGAATGGCCATAGGACATTATTGACGTGTAAGTTGAGAGTTAAAATTTTTATGCCTTGAGTATGAATTTGGCATTTATATCATTTTTGAATAAAATCTTTGTAATGTTACCTCATCTTTGGCCAGTATAATCTCTGAGTAAAAGTTGTTTGAGCCAATGACCGTTCTGAAATGTGAGCTGCACATATTCCTTCAGGAAGTTCCTTAACTTTGATTTAAGCTTAATTTTACAAAATACATTCGATAAGAGGACCTCCACCAATAATTCTCTATAACATTCCCCCTTGGACTTTGAATCTTGAACAATTTACTAAATGAGATTTAGCTTCTTCTTTGTTTTGTGGGAAAATATATGTGTTGAAGTATGTAAGAAATAATTTTCTCCATTCTTCGGGATCATCATCTTTGGTTACACAGATTTGCATCATATGCTTTGTACCAAGGCTAGAATGCTAGATACCTTTGATGTCCAATATTCTTTTCTCACTGTCTTCCGGCATTACACTAATGTAGGCTAGTATATATTTTCAGTTCTAGGTAAATAGGAAATTGTGGCTTACCCAAACTTCTTCATGTTTTCTTCAACTAGAGCGGAAAATTTGACCATTTTTCCTGATGGTTTGTATGGTTTGTTGTAGTGGTTGGCCACTAACAATAAATCTATATAGATTGTTATTTCTTCTACTCTAAGTTCCAATGCGAGATCTAGACCGTGCAAGATCACTTCGTACTCCATTTTGTTGTTTGTTGAATATAATTTGAGCTTGATATGTGGTTGGAAGGTGTGACTAGGACACTCCCAATCCTCGATCCCCGAGGTCTTGTAGATCTATCTATAAAGAGTGTTCATCCTGTGCTTTTGGACCATGCGTCTGGTTCTGCGATAGAATCATCGGCTAGCACTTTCTCTTGTTCCTCCCATTCTACATCTTTGATGGGAAAATTTGCTTGAAAGTCAACGACTGCTGATCCTTTTATTGAGATTTGGGGTTTAAAAGATATGTCATATTTTCCTATGAATACAAACCATTGTTGCACCCTCCCAGATTATTCTTTTTTGGAGAGGACTACTTTGAGAGGGAATTTAGTGATGACTTTAATCCAATGTGCATGGAAATAAGGTTGAAGTGTTTTTCAGTTGCTTTGCACCTTATTTATGTGGGCATTAATTACTGATAAAGTAAATTAGTTTTTCAACCTCGCTATCTTCCCAAATAAGGACATAATTGATTGAATCTTCTGTTATCGATAAATATATTACAAAAAATTTTCCATCAATAGGAGTACTCATTATGGGATAACGCCCCAAGTATCTCTTCACGTATTGAAAAGCTTATTCACAATCTGGAGTCCATATGATTTCTTTGCGTTGTTTTCTGGTTACTAGAGCTGGGTTCCCAAAAAAGGGGTGGTCGAGAAGTTTGCATCAATTGGATGACATTTAGATAAATCGGTGAAGAGCAGCTCTTTTCCTGGCTAACTTCTGAACAACAATTCTTTTTCTAGGCGGAGGGCAATAGTCCATCATTTTTACTTAAAAGCTAGGGGAATTTTCGTCGCTTTACCCATCGCTGTTTATTAGCCATATTTTTTTACATCGTTATTGGTTGTCAGTTTTTAAGGGCAATATGACTACTCATTCTCATCGCTAAATTGCAACAACACAAGCCGTCATTTTTTTCCTAGTCAAACAAAGCATTAACGACTAAACCATCGCCTAAATGTGACTATAATATGTTGTCATTTTCCCCCCTCCAAAACCATGTTACTTGAGCAATTAATGACGGAATACCACCCTCGATTATCTAACGATGTCAGCCCCAACGATCGCCAAAATATGACTAAGTGAACTAGTCACTTTTGCAGCTAACATTAAGAGAGGCAAACAACGGCCGAAGCCGTCGTAAATATCATAAATAATTTCAAAAAAAAAAAATTCCTGTTTTGATTCAGTGCAAAAATGCAATATTATACTGAAAAAAAACATTTCATTCATAAAAAATTATTAAATATCATTATTCAAAAAATATTACCTATCAATATTCTACAAATTATTAGCAATACATAATATTGGAATCAATAACAAAGCAACTTTCTACATCCATAACCGCCATCTTGGAGGTTAAGTCATATTTCAAGAGCTTGTTTCTCATGGAAAATAGACATTTTGTATTTGCATGCCCGAACTTTTAAATGCCTTAGAAATCTTGGCATATCATATACTCTTGGAATATCAACATATCAATCACCCTTGTCATCAATAGAGAACTTGGGATAATTACAAACAAAATATGAGGAACCACAAGCATAAAATATGAATAATGTGAGCGATAATTGATTTCAATGAAATTCAGCAAGGAAGGGTTTAAAGTTTAAGTTTTGTACCTGGTCAACTAATCACGTTCATGGAAAACATTGGAGACTAGTACTGCTCCATATAAGCAAAATGAATGAATCAAGTATTAGTCTTTTTTTCATCCTAACATAGACATGAAAGCAAAAAGATACAAATACTATCAGAAGTGGAACTTATAATTTGCAGCAGAAGAATGAAGACTAACTTTGAGTTCAAGAGATTAACATATGTTTCATGAATCAGATCAATGGTAACAAGGAACTCACATGTACAGACCAAGAGAAGAGATCCTGTAACTCTAGTACCTGCACTTGAACAAGCTCCACAAAATCAAATTCAGCCCATTTTACTCAAATTTACACAGTATAGGATACTTACAATTTTAGTAATTGCAGATGGCAGTTCTCTTAATATCTTGTTTACATTTACACATAAAGTATCAATTGTACGCATAAAGAATATTACTCGTACATAAAAAAAAGAGGTAACATATTGATGATGGAAATGTGTTATTCATTGTCACATATTATCCATTGTCCATCTCAAACTTGGCAAATGTTTGAACAAAATTGGCATTTTCAAGTAAATGGGCTGATGTGTTTTAACTCAAAGTTCCTACACTTTGAAAGATCATTAAATGTATGCCAAAGCTAGATAACATAGCAGATGCAAGAAAGTTGTAATGCCAATAAGATTGAATATCCTTGGTGAATAGAAACAAGTAGAATAGAGTACCAAAACTATTCCATAACATAAAAGATGCAGTTGAATTTTTCATGATTACAAAATGTGAAATGACCAGTAACCTAGATAAAACGGAGTACACATTTCATACTATTAATAAAAAGACAGATAAACTAGCTAGAAAGCTACCAGAGTAAATCACAACTATGTAGAATGAAATTACTGATATTTTGCATTACTAAAATCCTTACCTAACAAATGCAAAGGCCACATATTTCCCCGAAAGCATTCTATGAACTCCGATGAAGATCTCTAGCTTGTATCTTGTGTTGTTTCATTTCTTTGGATTAAGGAAAATCATTTGCAAAGGAAGAAAGTATGACATGCCAAATGACAACATTGCATATTCTACTGATATTACTACAAGTACTGAAGTCTAGAGTTCCTTTATAACTTTGGTCCCCAATAATACAATACTAGGTTCGTTTTGCAACAATTTCAGAAGGGAATACAACATCCTCTAGCATGACACTGGTGAGTATGTGGTTGCGGGGACTTTCCCAACTATATATATATATATATATATATATATATATATATATATATATATATATATATATTCAAATATAGCTCACATTAGTGCATTATCAAACTGCCAGAGATTCCATCATTTATGAGATAATTTGTTTATTGATATAGCAAAACTAAATTGGATAAATAAAGTACACAGTAATGCAAGATTTGAATAGCTTACCTTTCCACTGAACTTCTCCATTTCCCTCGCAAGCCTCACATAAATTTTATGGAAGGCTTTATTTAGTTAGAAGGAACATGGATAACAACAGCCTTCTAAAAGCAATCCTTTTTAAGGAACCAAGTATAGCTTTAGCAATTTAATTGCTACGCCACAAAGGAATTCATGAAACCAAGTGTAAAAATTAAAAACTTCATAATTTTTTTTATCAGTGTATCAAAGTATAGTTTAATTAATCAATATCATTGATTGACTGACTAACCAATATTGCAGGGACCTATCCCCGAGCTAACCTAATTCGAGATACCTCCATGTTAGGCCCACGCATTTTATACGTCATATAAACAGTCAGCATTGACACCTATCCTACGAACTAATGAAGAACGTGAATCGAGCACAACAGAAGAACATGAACAAGTCAAAGATACCTATCTCCCACAAACTCATCACTTACTCAGTCAACCACCACTTACCTCATTGCTCGGAGAACGTGCTTCAGCATGATAACAAGTTGCGGGTAAGGCCTATATAAAGAAAAAGTTCCAGAAGAGACAAGAACCAGAAAAAAGGATCACAAAGAAAAACTTCATATTTACAAGAACAAGTATTTATAGTTCGAGAGATCAATTGTAATAAGATATCAGCCTCAATAAAAAAAAGTTACTGCTATAAAAACCCTCAACCCGAGGTTGTAGTTTTTTTTACCTATTCACAGGTTTTCCACGCTAAATTGCCAGTGTTATTTCTTGCTTTACTTTAGTTTTCATTACAGGTATATTGGTGCAAGAGTTAATTCCGAGACATTTCCAGCTAACGGAATTAGGTCATTACATTTGGTGCTGTCTGTGGGAAAGAAGACATTTCCACGATATCCTAAGGCATACATTCACTCTACTATCAATCTCGAATCATTATCACTTCCAGACGACCAGCAACCGAAATCTAACTCGATATTTTAGTTGAGCCGGAACAGCTTAAAGAATTTTGGGCGAATCTCCACGCCAAAATAGAGAAATGTAATGAGCTCGAGCGTCAGTTAACTCTTGACCGAGTGCTCAGAGAGAAGTAGCTCAAAGCTGAGCGATAAGCTCGCTTGACAGCGTTCAAACGACATAACGACCAGATAAAAACCATGTTGACTGCGTTACAGGCTCTACAAGATACTAGATAGTCTCCCCAACCTAGAGATCATGATTAGATGCTAGAGACCTCCCATGTTTCTGTACATGAAAGATTGGAACCTCGAGGTGCCACCAACAAAACTATTTCCAGAAATGTTCAGCACAAGCCTCAACCTTCCATTCATCAGGGCGGTGAAGTTTAATCTGATATCAGCAGAGGTCTCCGACCTTTCAAATGTCACGAGGAAGAACAGTGACCTCAACCTCAAATTCCAGTACGTGATGGCTTGAGTGAGGGAATCGACACTCATAATCCTCAACAACCTGGCCAAGTCACTCAAGCCATACGTCAATACATAACACAAGAGCATATGGATGAGCGTATCAAGCAGTTGATTGAAGCTCAGACTCTAAGCCATAAAGGCAATCTTACCAAGCTGCAAGGTAGTCTAATTGCCAAAGAGTTATTTGATATGGAAGTGCCGAAAGGTACCGATCTAAAGGAGCACATTCAACAATACTGTGATTTATTGGGGCTGTACTCCAATCTCAACCACATTCTCTACCGTCTGTTCGCAACAAATTTATAAGAGGAACCGCTCTGGTGGTTCTATTCTCTACCTGAAGATTGCATCCTCACTTTCGATTAACTACGAAAATAATTCATCAAGACATGCTCATAACAAAGACAAGGAGGAGAATTTATATTATCTTATTAGTCTTAAACAATCACAATGAGAGAAGCTCGAGGCATCTGCCAAGAAGTTTATGGAATTCACGCGAAAAGTAGATAATCTTGATCAAAAAATAGTTGTTACTGCTTTTATCAATGCGCTCCAGCTAGACTGCAAGGCCAAAGAGCACCTCTTCCTCAACGAACCTGCGACCTTAGAGGATATGATCACCAAGGTCAATGGGTATGTTGAGCTCAAAAGGATGATGCCCGAAAGGCATAAATCTACTAAATCCATCCTAACCACTACAGGTTCACCTACATAGCATAATATTGAACCGAAGGAAGATCAGGGTGATCAAAAGCGTTCTAAGGGCAACACTGGCAACCCTAAAAAAGGTGGTACTTTACCCAAACCGGTTCTCCCAAAGATAAATTGCCGAATCTCCACAATTTTTTCAATTCTATCAAAGGATAAGCTCTACCGTCTATCTCAATTATTGGAACCAATCAAAATCTGCTCGTACTGCATGCATTACAAGGTAAATCATCATGCTACTGATAATTGCTATGCTTTATAGAGGTTGCAGGAGTTCATCTTCAAAGAAGGGCGGATGTGCAAATATATTATCAACTTAGAATCTTACAAGAATGACAGCTATAAGAAGCAGCTCGAGGTAGTCCAGGTCGAAGATCAAGCAGAGGAAAAATATCTCTACCACATGTACTATAGCAACATGATCAAAATTCTTCAGATCAACAATTCTTATAGATTTAAGCACAAGAGATTATCAGAATATTACGATCTTACACCTCAGGATAAAAAGGTTAAGCTTCTACCTGAGTCGAGCAATCGCCGGCTTGGGATGTTATTCAAAGATTGTAATATTAGTCATGTAAAATTTCTACATCATGATGCATTAGTCATAATGTTCAAGATGAAGAAGTTTGTTATGCATAAAATGATGATCAATATTGGAAGTGGTATTGAGATTTTCTTTCAAAGCACAATCAGCCAAATGGAATTGGCCTATTAAGTCATTCTGAGCGACATCGTAATCAGTGGATTTAATGGTTCCAAAAAAGAGCGAGTAGGGAAGATCATCTTACCTATCACCGCTGGACCAGCCACAATCGACATCGTCATCTACGTCATCAATGCCAAATCTCGTTATCTCAAGATTATGGGCCGCTGCTAGATTCATAACGTGGAAGCAATCGCTTTCACTTATTATCAAGTACTCCGCTTTAAACATAATAATGGTATCTATGAAATCAAAGGCAATCAAAAGGTTTCTTGAGATTGCGAGAATACCGTCTCTGTTATTCTAGATACCTTAGACAGATATGTGGCATATCAATTATAGAAAATTGGTCACATCGATGATTAGCCTTCCATAGAAGAACCTACAGAATACATCGACATTGATAGACCTAGAAGATATACTTTAATCAGTACCAAGCTGGTCCAGCATAATAAGGATGCTCTCATTCAATTCTTATAACAGAATCGAGACATATTTACGTAGACTGTCAAAGAGATGCCAGGGGATGATACGACCAAGGCATATTACAAATTGGCTGCCAACATCAACGCCACAGTGGTCAAATAGAAATAGCGATGCCTCTCTCCTCGTCTTCGAGATGAAGTCAACATTGAGATTAAGAAATTAATCAAAGTGGGATTCATTTGAGAAGCCAAGTATCCAGATTGGATATCCAGCATCGCCGCTATTCCAAGGAATAATGAAAAGGTCCGAGTTTGTGTCAATTTCACCTATCTAAATAAACAAACTCCAAAGATAGTTTTCCTCTTCCCATTATCCATCAGATAATTGATTCCACGGTAGGTCACAAACTTATATCTATGATAAATGCTGCTTCTGGATATAATCAGGTTCCTCTTTTGGAAGAAGATCAAGAAAATACCACTTTTATCACTGAAAAAGGACTTTACTACTACAAAGTCATGCCCTTCAGACTCAAGAATGCAGGCACGACTTATCAATGGTTGATGACTACTATGCTCAAAGTACATATTGGGAAAATCATGGAAGTCTACATTGATGATCTCTTGTGCAAGAGTATACAGTTAAACAACCACATCACAGATCTCACCATAATATTCAACATTCTTCTATCTTATAGGATGCGACTCAATCCTAATAATTATCAATACAGAGTATATTTAGGCCGATTCCTCAGCCATCTTATCAGCAATAAGGGGACTGAGGCCGATCCTGATCAAGTTCGAACTCTCCTCACCATACCATCTCCAAAACCAATGAAAGACATACAAAAACTTGTCGGCAATATAGCCGCTATAAGCTAATTCATTTTTAAATCTTTAGATCGCTATCGTTGGTAGTTCCTACTACTCCGAGGTTATACCAAAAGAGGAAAGGTTTAGTCCAATAGAGAGATCAAGTGGATATTAGAATGCGAGACAACATTTTAAGAACTCAAAACGTATCTGGGGAAGTCTTCCTTCATGAGTACCCTGGTAGATTGTGAGGAATTGATCATCTACCTAGCAGTTACAAATTCATTTATCAGTTTGGTTCTCATTTGACTTGAGGTGATTGTATTTTTGAGGGGTGTTTTACCTCGAGATGCGTTCTTTTAGTATTTTAAGTTCCCTAGTATATAAAGGGGACTTAGTTTATTTCTTTTCTAGGTTAGATCTGGAAGAGTTCTGAGATAAACATATAGTTTTTGAAGTGATTCATTGTAATCTACTTCATTTCTTTTAAGCAATTGAAGCTTTATTTTTCCTAATTGGTGTTCTTCATGCTTCACTTCTAACTAAAAGCTTCCCAGTCATATTGTGGATTAAGTGGTATCAGTTTTCCAGCTACATGTGACCGTCTCAAGAAAATGAAGGAGAAGCTAGTGAGTCTATTGAAGATCCATCCCTAACCTAATTCGAAGAAGAAGGACGATTTGGAGATGGGCGATCTCAACAAAAGACTCACGATTTTGGAAACGATAGTTTCCGCCCTAACTTCTAATGTAGGGGAGTTAGTGGAGCAGTTGCATCTCACAAACCTTGCTGAGGATTCCACTTCGGTGAAACGGTAAGGCCGTTAGAAGAAGAAAGGGGTTATGGAGGTGGATGGTGGCGAGGACGTTCCAGTTATTGACGATTTTAGTGCCGCCAAATCCAACGAGGAGCAATCGGTTATTGGTAAGTCCACGAATCTTCTTCGTAATCATCGTATTGGTTTTAAGATTGAAATTCTGGTATTCGACGGTTCAATCGATGCCGAGAAGTTGGATAATTGGCTAGATAGGTTAAAAACTTATTTTTCTATTTACAAATACTCTATTGCTCAGCAAATATGCTTTGCTATATTGAAATTCGTAAGCCATACACTCACGTGGTGGAAATCTTATCAGAAACGCCACGACGTAGGAAGCTTGGGATGGAAAGAGTTCAAGGTTTTAGTGCGAAAACAGTTTTATCCGATTGGGTATGAGCAAGAGAGATGGTATAAATTGTACAATTTGTGCCAAAAGTTTAAGCAATCCGTACAGGAGTAGACTACGGCGTTTCATAACCAAGCATTGGTTTTGGATATTAACGTGGATGAGTACAAAGTGTTTATGAAGTATACAGGGACAGGGGGGTTTGTCAAAGTCCATTAGGAGAGAGTTGAAGCTCTTTACTATGGCCAATATTGAGGACGCTACCGTGAAGGTAATTTCCATTAAAGGCAAGTACTTGAAGAGCGACAAAGAAGGCGACAAGATCAATTCGGGGTACAAGTCAAGTTGGAAAAATGAGCATAAGGGAGAGGCCAAAGGAGAAGGGTCTTCGTCTAAAGAATTTCATTGTAATCATTATAAGGCGAGTTGGCATCTTTCCGATTATTACTGGAAACTTTACCCAGAGCTTAGGCCGAAGGATGAGAAGCGCAATAAAGAGAAATATACACTAGCCGCTGAGGTTTTTGATATTCCAGATTTAGATAAACCGAATCCTAAGCTTACATTTATGTTTCAGCAGACTTTGGCTACCGAGGAGGAGAGTCGGGAAGAGCTTTTTCATGTCACAATTCAGGTAAAGCAGAGTTTAGTCAAAGCCATTATGGATCCGGGTAGTCAAAAAAATTTGATTTCTGAGACGTTGGTGAAGAAGATGGGTTTGACGACTACAATTCATCCTAAGCCGTATGGTTTGGGGTGGTTTCAGAAAGATGCGGAGGTGATTGTCACGAAGCAGTGTACATTCAAGTTTGAGATTTCTGATATGCTTGTTGATGAGGTGACGTGTGAGGTGGTTCCTTTGGTTGTGTGTCAGGTCATCTTGGGTAGCCCTTATCTTTGGGACCGAGGTACGATTCATTACTGTAGAGCTCGCAAGTATCATCTTGTGAAGGAGTGAATGGAGTTCCATATCAATACTTGTAAGGAGCATGTTACTACGTCAAATTTGGTCACGGCGACTCAGCTGAAGCGGTAGATTAATGCGAGCGGCAAGTTTGAGTTATTGGTGCAACCGAATCAAGAGGGTACGTCGGCTAGAGTGTTGTCTCCAATAAAAATGCTTTATAAACAGCAAACCGACTTGAGGAAGTTGCAAGAGGAGATTGTGGTACATACTGATCACCAAACATCCCTATTTTTAGCTGTACAGTCCAACCTACAGCAAGCTCGCCAGATGAAGGGGCTATCGTATCTCCAACAATTTCCCTTGATTATACAGTATAAGAAGGGAGTGGACAATAAATTGGCTGATAGGTTATCTTGACCCCCATTACCAACTACTTCTGCTATATTAGTTTCTATGCAGATACAACCTTTTGTTACTTCAGGATATATTACAGGATATGATGATCCTAAAGGGCATAGTGGGTTTCGCCGAAAGTTACTGCCAGACAAGACATGTGTTCGTTTTGATTCGTTTCAAGTTGGGAAGAAGGGTCAGCTACCTCGTACATCAAAGTGGTACAGCAGGGTAATGAGTAATGCCGCATTCCCACATCTACCATTCTAGCTTGAGCTGGAGCTCAAGGCTTCTAAAGGGGGGAGCCATGATCCAGGAGGATCTGAAGAAGTCATGAAGTTATCAAGTTTCTATACTTTTATGAGGTATTCTATTTGAATAGATTTAATTCTATTCGAATATATTTTAGCCTGAGGTATTCTATTCTAATAGATTTATTTATATTCGAATAGATTTATGGTATTTCTGTCTGAGGTGTTTTATTTGAATAGAACATTTTATTTTATTCGAACAGAAACTCATTTTGTTCGAACAGAGGCACAATTCAAGCTTTTTCCTTTAGGCGGTGATTGTATTTTTTAAGGTTATTTTACCACGAGATACATTTTTTTAGTATTTTAAGTTCCCTAGTATATAAAGGGAACTTAGTTTATTTATTTTTGAAGTTAGATCTGGAAGAGTTCTGAGAGAAACCTAGTATTTTTGGAGTGATTCATTGTAATCTACTTCGTTTCTTTTAAGCAATTGAAGCTTTGTTTTTCCCAATTTGTGTTCTTCGTGTTTATCTTCAAACTAAAAGCTTCTCAATCGTATTGTGGATTGCCTTCTAACTCTTGTTTATACTTCAGAGAAACTTAAGCACTACCTCAAAGCTCATTTTGTCAAAGTTATGACAAACTATCCACTCTGGGAAGTTTTGTCCAAAAATGAAAAATCTAGGAGAGTGCAGCAATGGTCAGTCAGATTGGGAGAACATGATATCAAGTTTGAAAACATTCAGAAAAGGGTTAGGCCGTTTCCAATTTCTTGCAAATTTTCTTGTAGAAGATCACGATTGGGAAGAGCATGGTCCTGACCTTACAGATAAAATTACAAAAAAAATTACACATGGCTCAGTAGGACCCGCATGGTCTGGAATTGAAATCGTATTGATTACCCCTTCTAACGACATAATTGAGAAATCAATCCGCTTGTAATTTGAAGCCTCCAACAATGTCATAGAATACGAAGCTTAAATTCATGGACTCAACCTCGCTCTCGAGATCAATATCCCATAGCTCTCAGTCTATACAGATTCTCTACTCATCGTCCACCATTACTCTGAACAATACAAGAAGAATTGTAAGATGATCGAGTATGCAGCCCTCATTACCGACAGAATGAATTGATTTATAAATGCAACTTTCGACTATCTACCTCGAGGTGAAAACAAACACTCCGATTTCTTGGCTTATCTAGCCGGGGTCTTGGGTATAGAAGTCAAATATCAACTGATCAAAGTGCTATCATTCTGAAGCATTGATCAACATTTTTTATGCACGATCAATACTGGGGACGATGAAGAGGAGTACGACGATTGACGAAAGCCTTTCATTGCCTATCATGGCCCTAATAACAAAGACAAAGGGCCCCTACCGGCAGATTCATAGGGGCGCTGATAGTTGATCAATAATTTAAAGCTCTACACAGTTCAAAAAGGTTTTTTATATTGCTGTTCAGTCACGGGGATTTATCCCAAGTGCCCCTCAAGGTAGAAAGCAGACAGAATACTCTAACATTTACATGAAGGGACTTGTGGCTCCCATACCGTAGGTCGATCACTTGCTAATAGAGAAATTACATAAGGAGTATTCTGGCCAGGCATACGCAAGGAAGCAGAAGAGTACTCACATAAATATGACACATGTTAATGACATGGACACATAATCCATGCCCCTGCGCTCGAACTACATGCACGCAAGGTGTACTAGCCATTCAAGTGGTGGGCACTCAATTTTTCAAAGAATTTTCAAATACTCCAGGTAACCGGCGATACCTACTCGTAGCAACAAATCATTTTACAAAATGGGTGGAAGTAGTTCCACTCTGTCAAGTTAGAGAATAGTAGGTCATCTCTTCTATCTAGGAACATATCATCACACGGTTTGGATGCCCCCACCTAATTTAAATCGATAATGGGCCCCAGTTCGTTGGTAAAAAAGTAGTAGCCTTCCTCAACAAATACAATATTATTCACTCACCATCAAATCCATACTTCCCTAAAGGCAATGACCAAGCCAAAATCACTAACAAAACCATCATAGATGGACTCAAGAAAAGGCTTCAATCACAAAAAAAAGGAAAATGGATATAAGAGCTTCTTCATGTCTTATGGGCATATTGTACCACTCCACGTCAATCAACCAGCTATACCCCATTCCTCCTCGCCTATGGCACAGAAGCCATCATTCCAACAGAATTCCACCATCACGTCAAAGATCATGAGCTTACCGATGAAAAGAATAAGTTCGAATTGGCCTGCAATATGAATTCGATTGATGAAACTAGGGTACGCGTTATTGCCAACCTTGGTAGATATCACCATATGCTAGCCAACTTGTACAACAGATGAGTCTGAAACTGTACATTCCAAATCGATGAACTCGTCCTCAGAGAAATCCCTCAACACATAAAAGAGGCACATGCTGGGAAACTGGCAAAAAAATTGGGAAGGTCCGTTCCTTATCATTAGTCAAACTGGTCTGGGATCGTAATATCTCATGACGGAGCAAGGAGTTAGAATTCCAAATCCATGGAACACTGGGTGACTGAAACAGTACAATCGTTAAGTCTCTCGCTTCTCTACTTGAAAATACTCGTTCTTTCCATTCCAAAAGAGAGATTTCATCTCCATACAGTGTACATTCTATTCAATTCAATGAATACTTCTAAGTATTTTCCCACATTACTCTCTACTTACGCAGACTCTACTATATTATATAGATTAAAACAAAGGTAATACTAGCTTTTAATCGACCTCTATGCCGATTAAAGCAAAGGTAAAACTAGCTTTCAATCGAACTCTATACCGATAAAAGCAAAGGTAAAACTAGCTTTCAATAAAACTCTAAACCGATTAAAGCAAAGGTAAAATGAACTTTCAATCGAACTCTAAACCGATTAAAGCAAAGGTAAAGCTAGCTTTCAATCGAACTTTATACCTATTAAAGCAAAGGTAAAAATAGCTTTCAATCGAACTCTATACCGATTAAAGCAAAGGTAAAACTAGCTTTCAATCGAACTTTAAACCGATTAAAGCAAAGGCAAAACTAGCTTTCAATCAAACTCTATACCGATTAAAGCAAAGGTAAAACTAGCTTTCAATCGAACTCTATACCGATTAAAGCAAAGGTAAAACTAGCTTTTAATCGAAATCTATACCGATTAAAGCAAAGTTAAAACTAGCTTTTAATCGAACTCTAAACCGATTAAAGCAAAGGTAAAACTAGCTTTCAATCGAACTCTATACAGATTAAATCAAAGGTAAAACTAGCCTTCAATCACCCATCTATATAAACTCTGCGAGTAAAACGAAGGTAGTACAAGTTTTCAATTAAAGAACTCTACCAGAAATAAGATAAAGTAAAGGTAAAACTAGTTTTTATCTCTCAATATGTCTGAGACAGATACTTTTATAGGTTACATCTATAAGCCACTTCTAAGGATTTTTCTGTGCTGATGGGAGGTTAGCTACACTTTTCCCTATAATAGGAGGTCGATTAGCCATAAAATCTCAAGCTCAAACAGCTATAGTAATCCTGCCTTACTCTATCAATTCAGGAGGCCGAGAACCTAACTTTATTTCCATGGCGTACATACAATTTCCTCGATCTGCATCGGCTCTACAAATACATCCTCTACCAGATAAACTTTTGTATAAGGCACCCCTCTCTAACTCGAGTCTTCTCACTTCCTCTACAAAATAAGCCATAACAGCCATTAGCATATGTGAGAGTGTTACCTCAGACATAACTGCCTTGGAAAAGTTCTCTCTCACTTTCTGATGATGCTCTTACAACTTTTTATAGTGTGCGTCCTGCCATTCCATGTGACTATCTGCGCGAGACATAAAATTAATAAGATCTTTTTCCTTCTCCGCTGCTTTTTCTGACTCAACCTCGTTCATCGTCCCCAATTCTACCTCCTAAGCACGAAGTTCCTCAAGCTCCCTGTCTTTACCAATACTTTCCAAAGCAGGAGACTTCTTTAACAATTTATCTTTCTTCCTTATCAATTGCTCCTTACCCCTGGTCACCCACTCTAACTCCCGCTCCTTGATTTGAGCAACATCCAACTTACCTTGGCACTCCCATAAATGCTCATTTCCTCTTTGTACGTGAGCTTGAATACGAGCTACATCTCCATCTAGCTCTCTAATTCGAGCTGATAGGCTAACCACATCCCTTTGAATAATGGAGACCCCGGCATCACCTTTATTCTTCCTCGAGCGCTCTTCAACCTCGGCCTTCTTGACACACGAATTGGCCAGAGCCAAATCAGACTTCAATTGGGCCACCCTCTCATTCAATTTATTACATTGTCTTTACGCTAGCCAGAAATCTATATCTTTGGCAGGTAAAGCCTCACACAACTACTCTGCCACAATTTAGATTTGGATACATCATCTATAGCTCTCCTCAGTTCATTATCCTTCTTAATCATTTTACTCTTCAAATGCTCCAGTTCGCTTTTGGATCTAATCAGATCAGCTCAAGTCTGTTCTTGCTCATTCATTTTGCTAATCAATTGGCCCTTCAGACTGGACACAAAATGGAAAAAATATTTATCTGTCATTTTTAATTACTGGATTAGGTATTGAACCATGTTCGCCTCCTTACTCTTCACCATCAACGCATCATTCCAGTTTTTGAGCTTCACTGTCTCTTCCTTCGCCTCCGCGAGCTCTTTTTGCCTTCTTCCAATTTTAGCATCATTCCCCTCGATCTTCTGAGTTAAGTCATCAACAGTTTATGTGGCCTCGACAAACTTTAAATGTACCTTAACGTGTTGATCCTCCCTATCTTCATTTGCCTCTCTTATCCTATCAAACTCTTGGTTATAATTGGAGTTTCTCTTGCTCACTTAAGTGAGCTGACTCCAGTTCGACCTATATCACAGATATAATACATCAAGTTCGATTTAAGACCACTCAACCAATACATTCAATCATGATGCAGCAATCTTATTTCTAAAAAAATTCTATTTTTTGACATCTACTATGTGAAACTACTTCTAAGCTTAAGGTTGAAGTATGATCCCAGTTCAATGACAATAACATATACGTCCAATTTCAAGGTGCACATTCTTTAAGTAATAATTTTCTTAATACTTTATTATTATCTATACACAGTTGAGTACCATTTCCCCTAAAATATTAACACATATTTGGTTTATCTCTATACACTAATTTTTACTTTGCAGCTCTAAAGTAATGTAACATATAAATCAAATATTTCTTGCTCTTCTCTAACCTGTAGCTCCACTTGCAAAGTCAGCAGGAACGCTGAGGCATCTTTCTCCTTGGCAAGCTCATTCTCTAATTCTTTTATTCTAAGGCGCATATTCTTAATTTCGTACAAACAAGGTTTACAAATATCTCTTAGCCTACAGAAGTTTATCCTGCAAAACAATATCCCATACATTTACAGTTCTCAAAGCCCATAAATGACATAGCCATAAAGTCAACAATTTTACTCTACCTTCTTGTTGTCATTATCTGGATTTTTATTGTCAAACCCTCGGTCATCTAGCTCAGTTAAGGAAGAAGCACCATCCAACCCTCCTACCACTCCAACAACATCATCTTCCACCTCGTCCTCTTCGACGTAGGTACCCTCCATGATGGTTGTAACTTTAGATTTAGAGTACCCCACTTTAAGAAGTTGATGCCTGAGTTTATCACATTGGACTATCACCTCATCCAGGTTCTTTTGCGCTTCTTTTGTCAGCTCGCTAATCTCCACCTCCTACGCAGCCTTCATAAAATCCAGTCGCTTTACTCCCGAACTAGGTCAGACTTTAATCGAGCCACCTTCTTCTCGAGCTCTACCTTTCCATTCTTGAGCTCAACTTTTTTGTTCTCGATCCTGAGGCAGACCACCTTCATCAAACGAGCAGCCTACAAAAACCCTCTTCTTCGCATCATCCCCGATCTTACCACTCCCCATGGTTCCAGAGGCTGAGTCACGCTTTAAAACCCTCTTCTTCAGAAACTTCTGAGCTAACTTACTCGAAGTAGTAGATTCCGGAACATCCCCAAAATCTAACGCGGAGGCCTACGGCAAAGCCACTCTCTTTGCTCCGTCAGCCCCTCTTTTCTTACTAGCTCCAACACCCATCATTAGTCTCTTTGCTTAAGACTTTTGAACCTTCTCGGACCCGTTGTTAGCTCTTTTATTTCTGTTAATACTGAGCTCCTTCAAAATTATCTCGTGCTCAACCCCTTTTCGAGCAACAGTATCTAACAAGGACTCCTTCTTCTTCACCTTCGGCTAAGCACCTATAAACCAAACACAATACATTATCAACAGCAGAACAACATTCAACTACAACAGTTTGATATTATACACTTTTGTACTTACTTTTCTTCATAGTTTTATAAAGAACTTCTATGGATTCTTCATCTTCTCTCTGATGGCAATCACCTTTCACCCAAATCACATTATCATTCCATATTTAACCTGCTAAATTTAGATTAAAAAAAAAGCGGTTGAGACGAGCTCGCAAAGAAATATGCCCCACCACTTGCAGAATATTTTTTTACACTATAAAACTGTAAAACATTTTCAGGAGATATTATCCTCTCCACCTCATTCTCCTCCCATAACCTATTCAAACTTTCACAAACATTGATCACCTCCTACATGTTCCCGTTCTACTGGGCAGGACATGCCCCTATGGTATTCATTATCCCTTTCTCAAGATTGCTAAGGAGCAATCTCAACCCATACTTCAACTAAGATAGGTAATAGAGAAAGCCCTCTTCCGGGTCGCCCTAGACGTTTCCATCAAAATACTTCACGGAGATCGATTCATCTACTTTCCTATTCGATTTCTCATTCTCTAAATCAAGCAACAGAAAGAAACGCACCTCCCCAGATTCTATAATACAACTTCTAAACTGTCTACCAACATGCTCTATACTGTTGTCCCATATTCCCCCTATAAGAGCCTTGGATTTACAGAACTCTCTAAACACATCGGAGTTTGGAGGGCATGATACCAATTATCTAGGGAAATCTGGAAATTGAATACCTATTTCGTCCTCCCTATCAGATACTATATTATCAGACTCAGTCGATCGACCAGAGGTTGACGCCTCCATAACAGGTAAAGTATCCATCTCAACTACAAGTCTAAGGATGAGGTTTGATTTTACACAGATATTCTACATGCTCGACCAACATACAGGCCCAGGTATTTTATTATTATCTTTTACGCATTAATCATACACATACGTATATCATATCATCTCCTTTTTCATACATATACGAAGCAGATTTTTATTGCTTAGTATAAATAGTAATTTTTCAAATTTTGAAAACCACAATAATCTTTCAAACACACATTAACAATATCACAAATCATCTACTAACCTTTAACGTTTGAAAACGAATCTGAAACAACGCTAAATCTTTCCTTCAAATTGCTACTATTCAACCACCGTCGTGACTCAGTCTCTCCAACTTTCTCTTACATTAATTGTTGATCAATCTCGTTTAATCTCTCATAAAAATCTTTGCTATTTTTTTTCTTTCCTCTCTCACTGTTCTTCAATTTGTTAAAAGTTGATAAACCATTAAATGAGGAAGATGAAGTATTATTTATAGTTTCTCTCTTCAACTGCTGGCAGTTATTGGGCCTCGTACGAACCGCCCTCAGTTTTAGAATCGAGGTATCCCTTCCACGATTAATGTTAGACATTTTACACCTTTTTGGTGAAAACACCTCCCATCATTGCTTCCTGCCCTATATTTTAATATATTCTCATCTCTTTTAGCTAAGTTTTCTTCTGACCTCCCCATACTCATGATGACTCAACACTTACACACAATTGAACTTTCCCTGTAATTACATAAAGCCCAAAAATTAAAGCTATTTGCTTTTTCTATTCTTGCTTCTACTACTTATAGAAGTGTTGACGTCATTTCGAAAGCTCTCATATATGAAATTTAATTTTTTGTATTCAAAACAATCATAAATAACATTTGTAACAAAAGAGGATAGATTTAAAAAATCATTCTAACTACATTTTCATTATAGTTATTCGATCTCATATAGTTCACTCTCTCACATATAATTGTACAAAACATCCCAGATGTTCTTGGAAGTAACACCTAATCAGTTCACCTCCAGCAATCCTCACATCCTCCAGCCCGATATCTTCCTTAACAATTTACCTCATATCCTCTTTTTGAGATGAAGGCTCCATAATCACTTCCCGGAATAGCTCCTCGTTGAAGTGACGTTCTAACTCAAGTTCCCTTCCCCTTAAATTTAAACCTTCAAACTGATATTCCGACTCTGGCAAGTTAGAATCATAATTTAGCAACTTGAAAATCTTCTCTTGAACTTCAGCTATCTTTATCGCAAACCATCCATCAGTAGCTTGACGAACTCTCACATATCGAGTCCTCACCATTTTCTCTTTCTTCCTCCTTTTTAAATCACATTTCCCCATATTTATGCCATTTTTTATATCACTTCAAATCCCCCACATTCCGTATATGTATTTTGTTTCTCCATAACAGGAAACCTTAAGATCATGATTAGAAAGTTATTTGAACTTATCTATCCACGTCGACTTCTTTAAATTTTTCCTATCTCATTTCGAACTTATCTGCCCTCCAATCCAATAGTTCTAAAGAGATCTCCCTGAGCCCGAATTTCCAATTCTTATAAATTCTTTATCTTCTACAATATTCTCCCCCATTAATTCTAAGTTATTCAGTTTAAAACAGATTTTACACATATTCTATTTTTACAAAAACATTTTTTACAGCTCGATTGCTAGAAGATATTTTCAAATTCGATCTCAAATATTACATTTCGTCCTCTAATAATACATAATACTATTATGTAAAGCTCAATTTTAATCATAAGAGCTAATTTTGTCTATCAACACAGAGTTTGAATTAACATTTTTATTAAGATCGAATATCAATTATAGGTAATTTATAGATAATAAGTTTTTCAAGTACTTTCCAGATAACAAGTCTTTCAGGTACTTTAGAGATAATAAGTCATTCACGCACTCCAGATATCACATATCCTTCTGTTCATTCTTAAAATCATATCAGTTTTCAGTGATGTTTTACTTCGTGAATCTTCTGAAGCAAAGCAGAACCAGGAAATCACAGAACATCCTCCTTTCTCCAAGTTTGATCAAAGTCTAGACATGGAACCGAGCTTCAAATAGAAACTATAAAAACAAGGACGTCAGTGCTTGAACCAACTCTCCAAATAGATGGCCTTCTTTGGGCCAAGAAATGATGATTATAGAGGGGCAGACTTCCAATCTTCGCCTCCCCACTCTACCACCATTGCCTCCTCCTCCGTAATCCTCACCAACAAAGAGTTGGCAAAGATTAAAGGGAGTCCTACCATAAAATCCAATCCTACGTGAGATAACGGTGATACTACCTTGCAGTTACACCGACCCCCAAATCTTTCTCCACAACCTTGCCCTCCGCAAGGATGCGGAGACACCTCCAACGTTGTTCGCCTGCCAAGACAACATAATAAAATCTTCACATACAATAAAAATCTTGCTCAGCTTCAACCGCTTCTTCTTTTAACATACCGTGATACGTCGGTGGAATGGAAATTAGGGTGGGCAACTTCAAAGATTTATCCCCTAAGTATCTCAACTTGAATTTCTGCATCTCAGCAGAAACTCTCTCTTAATCAAGAATTTCTCCATTCTTTGGGTCTTCACCAATATTAATCAAGAATTCTATAGGATTTTTCAACAATATAGTACTTTGTCAGAATCCAAAGTACAGGTACTATTTATATAACCCTCGTATTTAATGCGCAAGTACTAAAATGGTTATCATTCAAAATAGAACCACTCTCGGAACCCCAAGCATCCATTACATCAATACTTTCCATCGTCATTCATTACAGATACATCCCTCCATAAAAAACAAATACCAATTTCCATACCATTCAATCAACATTAAATATGTCATTTTATTTCAATTTCCAACACCATAAATACACAAGATCTTTCTCAACCAAAGCCACTCGTACCTTCAGTTGTGAGGGGGCGATTGTAGGGCATATTCCTCGAGCTAACCCAATTCAAGCTTCATCCATGTGAAGCCCACACAATTCATACGTGAAATAAACAGTCAGCATTGATACCTATCCCATAAACTGATGAAGAACATGAATGGAGCATAACAAAAGAACATGAATAAGTCAAAGAAACCTATCTCTCATAAATTTAACAGTTACTCAATCAATCACCACTTACATAATTGTTCGTAGAACGTGCTTCAACATGATAGCGAGCTCCGGGTCAGGCCTATATAAAGAAAAAGTTTTAGAAGAGACAAGGACCAGAAAAAAAGATCACAAAGAAAAACTTTTTATTTACAAGATCAAGTATTTCTAGTTTGAGTGACCACTTGAAATAAGATATCAGCCCCAAACAATAAAAGTTACTGTTAATAAAACCCTCAACTCGAGGTCATGGTTTTATTACCTATTCACAGGTTTTCTACGCTAAATTAGCTGTGTCATTACTTTTTTTATATTAGTTTTCATCAGAGGTACATTGGTGTAAGAGCTAATTCCGAGCCATTTCGAGCTAACAGAATTAGGCTATTACAAATATATAATAGTTGAAGCAATTATATATTTATTTTTCTTTTTTTCTCCATTATCCCCAACATCATGAATTATTCTCCTTTTTCCTTCTATGAAAGAGCTATTGGAAAAATATTCCCAAAAATTATAACTTTAGTACTAGTGTAAAATATGTAGAATAGCTATTGGCAACACAAAACCTATAAAGACCAGTAACAAATGTATAAAAAAAAGATATCCAAGCATATCATGTAAGTATAAACGACGTGTAAAAAGTCAGAGAACATAATAAGATATTGAGGGATTTAAGAAAGAATGGCAATATAGTTGTTATGGTATCTAAAGTGAAAGAGTTGCTTAAGAATCAAAAATTTGGTATTTAGGGCTTGATTCCTTTTATGCCGAAGACATATAAGATTGTTCTCAAACTTAAAGAGGATCTTCCCTTGAAGAAGCCTATCATGGAAGAGCCATGCATTATTAACACAAAAATAAAGGAGACCTTTTCAAAACATAATTTTGATAAATATTAATTATCTACAGATATTAGGTATTAGAAAGGGAACAACTCCAATTGTAAGCTTTACCTAGAGAAAAAGGGAAACGTTACTTTACACATTAATCATCATCTCTCAAAGGAACTTCATGAGAACCATGAGGATTTATTATCATATTTGCAATACTAAATCTTAGTCCTCCATTTGGAGGACTAAAATCAACAGTTTCATTGTTCGGGTAATCGAGTTATGCTTGGATTGAAGGAGAAGGAATGTTATTTATTTTTCAAAGTATAAAGACAAAAATTGGAATGTGTCTTATAAAACTAGATATGTTGAGAGTAAGTCTTTCAAGCAAGAAAATAAACTAAGAAAACCTTCTTTCCTACCTGCCTTAGAAGGAGATTTTCCAATAATCTTAGTTGCTTATTTGCTAAACTTGTTAAGATTTAGAGAAGTAAACAAACACATTAGAAACACCAACATTATTGGGCATTCGGGAAAGTTCTATACCACAAACGATAATCACTTGCCACAAGAGCTCGACATCTTTACGCTAGAAACAACTGACGTTTGGGATGTTAATAGATCATGGGGTCGCCCTTTTGCCATCCACTCGAAGATAGCTCATGTTATTGGCGAGCTAGTTATACTGGGAGTTGATGCCGTAAAACCATTCTACGTGTTAGGGGTCATCTCAGCAGATGGCTGATGGGGATAAACTAGTCCATGAGCTAGATCTCAAGTTCAAAAGAAGCAGCCTTAGCCATGACATAGGGATCACTCAAAAGTACAATGTGACACTAGATGTTCCTCTTGTTATAGACATAAACCGACTTCTTAAAGGAGACCTATTAATAAAGTTTGAGAAGGGCAGTTATGCAAGAATAGGAGTAATGCCTCAATATGGAGATGCAGATTCAGTTAAATGGTTTGACGTAAAAAATATTTTCACATTTCACATTCTCAATTGCCTTGAGGATGAAAACAAGGTTGTTGTGAGGGGTTTCAATACCCTACAATCAATCATATCAGGCCCTGATTTTGGTTTAAAATTTTTTGGCATGTTCTCAAAAGGATTTAAGCTAATTATTCCAAGTGAAGCAGATTAAAATAGAAGTACAGAAGATGGATCTCTTTGCTCATTTTCACGAATGGAGATTAAACATTAAAACTGGAGAAGTGAAAGAAAGATACCTAACTAGAACTATATTTTCTATGGATTTCCCAGTGATAAGCGAGGAGATTCATGGAGTTAAAAACTAGTATGGATACACTCAGGTTATAGATTCACTAGCAAGCTCTAATTATGGTAGAGCTAAATATGGAAAGCTTGCCAAGCTATATTTGGATGAACCAGCAACTATGCCATCAAAGGGAGGACAAACTTGTAAATGTCGAGTACCATAATTTCGATGAGAACACCTTCTATTCTGGTGTTGCCTTTGTTCCTAAGGATGGAGGTTTAGAGGAGGACGATGGATGAGTAGTCTCTTTTGTTCATAATGAAGAAACCAACATATCTCAAGTTCATATAATTGATGCAAAGAAGTTTGGAACTGAGGCCATCGTGAAGATTACCGCAGAGAGTGCCTTATGGATTTCATGGAACTTTTGTTTCAATGCCCAAATCATATTATCAAATTCTGGTGCTTTGTGGTATATATTCATGTTGTACTTATTCTCTACTGATCCTAGGATTAATGTGTGGAAGTATAAGTAACAAGGTGCAATCTTCAATAACTATAGAGGCTAGTCATGGAGTAATTCTTTTCTGTGACTTTAAAACAAGATAGAGGACAAGGAATTACATTACAAAGAGTAAGGGTCATACGATTCATGCAACTGTAAATGACATAAAAAATATGGTACCCAATTTTGATTCATGAAAATTAATATGAAGACTAAAAAATAGTACCTCGTAATCAAATACAACTCCAATTCTATGAAACCTAACACTAATTCAAGTCAGAATCATGAGAGAAACGCTAGAAAATGAAACCCATTGGTTTTAATTAGGCTTTTATTCAAATCAAAAGATATAAGACATTAAGATTGGGAGAAATCAATTACCTGTGGCTCAAAATAGCAACTGCAAGAGAGAATAATTCTGAAACTAATTTTTTGAAAAAAACTTAACATATAGAGACTGTTCGTGGTAATTTGTGGCCGAATAAGTGAAAGAGAGGGAAACACAAATTTTTTAGGTGCAACATCGCAGGAAATTAAAGATAGAGAGAAGTTTGTGATTGAAAAAGTGAAACCTGTGTTTGACTTTGGGCTGAGATGGGATAGAGTAGGAAAAACAACAGCTATGGTATTAATTGTGTACTCCAGTTGTCATCTTTTAACGTCCAAAAATTCTCTGGTTTTCTTATGTCATATTTTTCTATTTTTGTTGCAGCTAGATTCCTTTTTATCGCCTCACAGAACTGATTACAATTCATAGATATTTCAAATGTATATTAAAATAAAAACAATACTAATAACCACATTCAAGTAATGAATTTTAGTAATCCTTGTCCCAGACCATCTAATTAAAAAAAAGCATCAAAAATAGCAAGGGACCTAGGGATTGACATAGATGGCAAATGAGAGAGAGAGAGAGCCTTCAAGCATTGATTCAATAGATAGGGGATTTTTGCTAAGCTATTTCTGATTATCCCAGTTACTCTGATCACTAAGCCTAAACTTTAATATTTGGGGGTTCTTCATCTTCGACAAAACTTGCTCTGCTATAAGACATAAACAAAAATTAACCTAGTAAGACCACTTAACTTTAAGTTCATTTCAAAAACAATCTAATATAATAAAATAAATTAGATCACTGAACTTAAACTAAGGAAAATTAGAACCCCACCTTCGTATTTCTTTTTAAATTATATAATAACCAATAAAAGTTAAAGAATCAAAACCTTGAGAGAGATAAACTTTATACCGCTCATCATCAAATTATTGTTGTAAGAAGAAACTTTGAAAGAGATGATGGAAAGAGATGGTGTTATTAGATTTTTAATAGGGAAAGCCTAGGTTGAGTTAGAAGGGAAGTCAAAAAGAAGTTAGAAGGGAAGCTAAACGAAGGTAATGTTAGAGGTTTCTTAATGACATAGAATGTAGATGATTTTCAAAGTAGTAAATTAGTGTGTTTCGTGTAGTGAGATCATTATTATGCTAGAACTGAAATTACTATAGGGCTTATGGATGAAAAGGATAATTAGATAACCCTTCCACTAATAAGTTGTCCAGCATACTATATTAATAAGTTACACAAAAAGCTAATATAGGGTTTACGAGTTCATTTCTATGAACTGGCTAAGCTTTGACTCCCCTTTAAATCATCAAAGTTGTTCTTATGATCGATATGGAAGAAACTAAAAGTAGAAAAGTCCCACAGAATAAAGTTAAAACACAAGTAGGGGTGAAGCTAGGGGGCATATAAAACAATTCTCGCCCATGGAAGAGATAGAATGCCCATTATCAGATTCTAGAAAAGAACAACTTATATATAAAATTAATAAGCAATAATAATGGATTATGATGAGTGCATAATTATGATATTTTTAATATACCCGAACATGTATTTTAGTCATCCATTATATTTAATTTTGAGTACTTATGCGCAATTGTTTGATTGCAGCTACTGGAGATGGATATTTAAAACCAAGCTCTTAAAGTCAAGTAAAAATGTCTCTAGAAGTTCATAGCACAAAAAGTCAAAGACACAATATATTTGATCTCAAGATTGAAGAAATATATACACAAATATTCTTGGAGAATAAGATCAAAGAATATATTACATCCAAGATCCTTAAAGATATTTTAAATTGATGATATATGCAAGAGTTTCCATGAAGAAAAATCTCTACATCACTTAAGGAAATTATAAGCAAGAATATTAGGTGATTGGTTGTAATATTAGAAGATATCATTGTAAAAATATTTTTTAGAATTTAATGTATAGTTTCTAAATTTGGGTTCCTTCTCCTATAAAAGAAACCCTCCCCACATTGTAATTGGGCATCTCATATTGGAACAAGTTTAGAATAAATAAAGTCTTAGTTTTATTTAATTATCTTCCTTCTCTTTTATTTTCTTTTGTAAATAATTAGTTGTTAATGCGATGAAGTCCGAGATGAGTGACTAATCTCCTAGCTAAGGCTAGGATGTGGCCTCTTCTTGGATGAGCAATAGCTAGTATTAATTAGGTTCAAATTAGTTTTTTCTTAGCACTTTATGATTGATAAGTTAGTATATCATATTGAAGGTTTGACCATAGCCTCTGTTTGGTGTACGATAACTTTGGATACAAATAAGTGCTACTAACCGTAGACTTCATTTGGAGATCTAAACAAGAGGAAACACTTGAGAATTCACTCAAGCCTAGCTATGGTTGAGTTGATAATTCTCTATGACACTCTTCAACATCACTTAAAATCATAACCACTAAATGCTTGACCATAAATTTAATGGTTTATTTTATAACATCGTATGTGTCTTAACATGAACATATGATGGGTGGAGATATTAGGATCTAGTTATATATCGGTTAGTGCTTTGAAAGGTAGAGGCCAAGTCTGAACCTTAGCTCTCTCTCTCCTTAAGTTTTATAATTAGCTTTTATTTCATCTTCTTAGATTTATCTCTTATAAAATCATAATTTGGCCAAGAAAGAATTTGTTTTCCCAAACTTCCTTGTGGATTTGATCCCACTCATCCGTGCTACAATTTGGCAACCATACTTTGTGCAGGTATTTTGCTAGAGGCCCTAAAAATCTCTTATCAGATTCTCAAACCTATTATTGTAATAATAAAATTTAGTGACCGAAAGAGGAAAAGCCCAATCAGGGTTTAAATCAAAGAAATTCAAATTTAGTAGAAAAATCATACCTTTGAATCGATTTCAAACTTTCTTTTAGCACCATCAGTACAAAAACTAATAAACATTAACCCCAAAATTAAAAGAGAATGCATAAATACAAAGCAATGATTGCTGATTTGAAGAGGAGAAACAAAACAAAAATTACCCAACTTGCATGAACCCTAAAACCTTCACGGAGATTAGATAAATCAGATCCTGCATCGGGAGATTTAATGAGAGATCAATGAATTTCAAATCCCCCATTCAAATACCTCATATGTAGAAATTAAAGAAATTATAAATACAACAAGGAGGAGAAAAAAATTATAAATGATCGGCAGTGCCCCCTTTGAAATTGCGACTGGTAAAGAAAGATAGACTTTTTGTTCGCCACAATAGAAAGTTAAAAATTGGAGTGGGAATTGGAAGTGTCAGAGTTCTAATTCACTAAAATAAATAAATGATGACAAGGTACAAAAACGTTAGCAATAGTAGTCATTTTCTAGCTACAGAAAAATTCCTCATTTCCTTTTGTAGTATTTTACTATTTTTGTTGTAGTGGATTGCCTCCTATATGAACCTCACATCACCTATAGCCCCAAATTGGTATAACGATTTTATAGGGTGGTGATGATTTCATCGGATAAGGGAGCCAATATACTTCATTTCAAATGAATGGGCGAGATAAAAGAGGTAACACTTGAAACCATTAAGAGTGTTACTAGCATTACACTAGGCTATCAAAGTCTTAACTTAACTCACCATTCCTCTACAAGATTACGTCACTGCTCTTTATTGTGCTATAAAATTGAATGAGCAGAGTGATAGGATGATTGCCAATGCAATGTATTAGAATTAGTTGACAATATTTCGTTGGATGACTAGCAATGTTAAAGCATCAACACACAAGAACGAAGCAATGATATGCATATAACATTCACCGAGCATTATTTGAGTCAATCAAGGAAGTTATCCCTTTCAGTGAACACAACCAAAAGAGAAACTATGCTCTACTTATTTTTTTTCACGAGGATTATGGGAGACTTATCCTAGCGTTAGTCATGGATGCAGGAGGGATGAGTATAGTAGCCTACTCACAACCCTCAAAGACGAGCCAAATACCCGAAGGCTACCTCGAAGCCTACCATGAGACTTGAAGCCTAATATACTCATAAATCTACCAAAGCCAACAATAAATCTACATTCGAGTCAGTGAAGCTTCAGCCATGCTCCAGTCCAGCTCAGCTTATGGTCGAAGGTAGACAACTCAGCCGACAATTATGTAGACAGATCTGGTAGGGACGACTTCAGTACTAAACAGCTGTCAGTAAGGATACACTTGTAATTCGACCTCCCTAGTATAACGTCACCTTTCCTATCTTCTATAAATAGAGAAGGAGAGCTACCACAAAGGGTTGAGAGTTTTTGCCTACACACCCCCTTAAGAAACTCTGATAACTTTCGAGTACCTTTAAAAGCTTGAGGATTCAGCTATCTCTGACCTAAATCTATAATCTCATCCATATAGATATATATCTTTTCCTTAAACATCCTCGCTAGAGGTCGTGGAGGAATCCCATTATAAAACTCCACGCAATTAAGTTTATATAGAGCTTTCTCCATTTCTATTAAATATACTTGATAGAATCCCTAGTTAAGCATAAATATTGTGGTATAAGAGTTTGATCTCCTCCTGATGAGATTAAGTCCCTACATTTGGCATCGTCCATGTTATACCCTCCATTTTCTTTTAACAACCTTTCCAACTCAGCAACCCTCCGATGGCTCCTACCCTATGATCCACCTCAGCCATAATCGGAACCCCTCCCGATGACGTCATCACTTAGTTGGCCCTAATTACCAATAAGTTTGCTCATGTAGAAGAACGCCACACAAACCAACTTCGCATTGTGCGTGAAGATCGATGCCAGGAACTAGAAACCGAATGACAATGTCGTGCTGAAGAAATAGGCTGATATCGTTATGCCTTCGATGAGTTGTACAACTCGGTTTGGTGACTAAAGTAGGCAAAAACTCAAGATGCTCCTATTCGGTTGAGAGCCCCGATACCTTCACACGTATCCCCCCTCTCGCATCTAGGTCTTTACCACCACACTGAGGCACCACTGGTCTACCTCGGTGCAAAAGGTGTCCCTAATCCCAAACCTGAAGGTTTAATCTACTTAGGTGTCACATTTTGGAAGATTCGAACGACTCCACACTGTGTTCATCTAGACCCTCTATTCGGCGACCAGTTCGAGAACGGCTGGGTAAATGCAATGCGGAGTATTCCCCGGAGCCGAAACTGCATCGACCATGAACACATCGTTCTCCTACTTGAGTAACTTATCTCATACAATAGGAGCTCAACTAGAAAATCAATGCCGCCATCCGCATCAGTTCGAGCCCAACCCCAAACTCCTAGAGTCGACTTAACATTCCACTTCACCTAAAACTAGCAATCACAACAAACCTCGTCAGCCCAATGCAATCATGGTTGTTCCCGTGTATAACGAGATCGATAGTCGGAAATGTGTCAACCAAAGAAGAACTATCTAATCGGCCTTAAAAGAAATGACTAATGCCTGTCCTACCCAAACTCAATGTCCCTATCAACACTATTCAACCATTACCCCATACCTGACTCAACTGATACTTGGGGGCGACCTCAAAGTATTTTAAGATTTATGATTTGGGCAAACCCAAGTGGCACGAATAGTCTAAAGACTAAACACTTTGAGGCAACCTCGGGGCTGACCAGGTCTGTTTTTATTTAGGAACAAATACAAGCATAGAAATACCAGGGACCTCGAAGCTCCATGAACTTTTTCAGTCGGTCCAATCTAAGTATCAAGTCAACCCTTTGACCTGACTGATACTTGGGTGTGACCTCAAAGTTTTTCAAGGTTCCTAACTCTGGCAAACTGAGATAGCACGAATAGTCGAAAGATTAAACACTTGAGGGCGACCTCAAGGCTGACCACATCTGATTTTGTTTAGGATCAAACCCAAGGATAGAAATACCCAGGGGCGACCTCAAAACTTGATGAATTTCTTGAGTCAGTCAAACCTAAGCATCAAGTCAACCCTTCGACCCAACTGATACTTGGGGACGACCTCAAAGTTTTTCAAGGATCCTGATATTTAAGTTCTATTAAGTGTATATACCACTAAAAAAAGCCAAACATAAATGATTGAACAAAGTCAAAATACAATTGCAACAAGAACATGCTAGTTTCAATAGGCCAGAAACCAAAGCTAATTATTTTCCACTCGTCCTCTCATTAACAAAAACTTATTACACGAGGGGATTACTTCAATCCTCATATTGGTTTCAGCAGTAGTGGCATTAGGGTTTGAGCCAGCATCTAGAATAATGACCTCATTCTCAACGGTCAAATCTTCTACCAAAGCGCTCTGCTCCATCCCTTCTGCCTTAACCGTACCATCACCGCCAGGGCTCAGAAGCTCCTTCCAATGATAACGCTCAAAAGTGTATGAGTAATAGCCTAGCTTGTTAATGAAATACTTCAGGGAAGATCTCATGAGGCATTCTCGTTCGTAGTCTACTTGAAACCTCACGTGGTTATCCTTCAATTTTTCCTTTAGCTCGACCACCTTGGCATAGCAATACTCTATCACAATAAGATATTTCCTCGTCGAATACCCTCAGAATTAAAATTACACGCATTCCACTTTGGCCACCCTGGTGTTCAGCGACATTATAGTCCCCTTTGGGAGCTCCTTACCACCCATAGGCTCCTTCAATATTCTGCTAGAACTGGGCCTTCCTAAAAGAAATCAACCAAGTCTAAACTTAAAACAACAAACCATCATGAGAATACTGATACTATTGAGGACAGAAACCTAGAAGAAGATTTTTAGCAATCAAGACATACCTGTCGCATGGACAACTTTGCACGGCACCCAACTTCATCAGGATTCGACCCGCATAATATTACCATCGACTTAGCCGCAGCTCGAGTAGTGTCCTCATGCTCTTTAATAAGCCGCCTGGCTTTGGATGATGTAGACACTTCCTCCATCTGACCGTGCCTCCTCTTGTGAGGTATTGTACCAGTCACCTGCAAAATTAATCCCTCTCCAACCTGTTTACTTTTCCCCTTTTGAGTTACCTGGGTCACCACTTAGGGGGTCGAGACCTACCTACCTGCAGTGGTTGAAATACCAGAACCTGCATTCCCATACCGATCCCTCGGAAAAAATGCAGCCTTTGGCCTCATCAAGTTATTGTAGTCCATGTCACTAGAAGCTTCTTTGGGAGCAGTAGTTTTTCCCTTCTTCGAGGGACCTGCCGAACTCGAAGGACGTTTGAGAAGGGTGTTAGTTTTTTTCCTTCTCTACCATAGCAGCTTCAACCTTTAAAAGACCTTATTAATCATACCGTCCTTCTCGTTAATCAGGTTATCCAGGTAGTACCTAGCGTTGTTTGGCACCCCACTTATAGGTGTTGTAGGGCACACAAATTCAAGATAAGAACATTGTCGAAGGTTAAAACATTATAAGGCACTCAAATAACACTTACTAAAATTAACAACCCTATTATTCAAAGCAAGATTCTCTTCACCATCGAGGTATTCATATCGCCCCATTGCCACAACCTGATCTTTATCCCACCCACACCCAATCAAACACAAGTTGAATAACCAAGGTTTTTTCAGGGTGACATTGTATATGAAATGTTACTGTCTTTGGATTACCTTTCCTAGAGTAGAATGCCACGATGTCCTAGCATTTTACAAGAGGCTTACATTCGGCTAACAACTCACTATTCAGAGCCCTGATGATCTTTATCGTCTTATAAAAATTGTTATTCATCTGGCACGACACATTATCCTAGAAATTCAGTACCTCTTTCACTAGGCGCCGAAGGGGAAGCTGCATGCCTAGCCGATTCTGACCTCGAAAAGCCATAATCCCTTCGGCCAGAACATCTTCGAGGGTAAACTTTGGCTTGCATGAAATTAAGAAAAACCCCTTTCCAACAAGGTTGTATTTTCTCAAAAATTTACCAAGCCTTGCTCGCTCATATAGGGATATTTGTAAAAATGATGCCCTCATCCTCCGTCTCTCCGCCCTCATCTTGCTCACTCCTACCATCCCCATCTTCCGCATCATCTCTCTCTTCGTCTTCGCCTTCATCCACAATAGGACGGGTCTTCACCTCCTCCTCTTCCTCTTCATCATTCTCCCCCACAACCCGCGCCCTTATCCGGCTTTGCCTTACCGAATTGACGTTGGGCTCCAAAATTGCACGAGGAACATCGGTTGCATTATGCAACTCCTCGACATCACTACTACTCTCCTCCCCTCGACCAAAAGTACTCGGCTCATTCAGTAATTCGTTGACCTCGTCTAATACCTTATAGAAGAAAAGAGAACTAGTCAGCTTGATATATTCTAGTTAAACCCTCAAGTGTACCAACTATTGGCAACTGACTCAGTATTACTCAGCGGACATGCCAAAATCTAAACTCGAAGACATCACACAAGGTTAAGCCACACACAATTCTACACCCCTCCCTAACCTACCCATCACCTTGAAGGACTCACATAAGCATGCCACATAGATAAACCCATCCTCAAAAATTTTAGAAATGACATGACCGCTGCCTATACTACGCATGGCTCAAGACACGTGTGGCCCTACATGTCAGTACTGTAGATTGCAGGTGTAAGATGGTTGCAATTGCCACCCTTTGACCACAACATAACTTTGAACAAGCCCAATCATTCAGTATACCAATCAAAATAATCGAAACTATTCTATTTTGAATCTGAACAATCATGATCATTCTTCACTCTCCCTACACTATTGCCTTTAAAACAATTCAAACAGTTCGACCAATCAAAAACTTGTATCTGAATTATTTTTTAGTTTTACGTTCGCCTTCACTTTTCACCACTCTTGTACCTAGTCGTTTTGAGTACCTTCGGCATGCGACCACGTTTTCCATACAAATCAACTACATAATATTTCCCTTCTGCCATTCACACAAAACAAATTACTAGTTCTATTCGACATCCAGAAAATTGAACAGCAATTTCATTCGCAACATTCTCCATTGCAAAAAAAGAGTAGAAATAAAGTCAACATTAAAAAAAAGGTACAGATAGACGAGGAAGAACCCCAACTATATTGCTTATAGCAAGGGCAGTTCTTCTAATTCCACCCACAACCACCACTACTGCTACCTTTTGCCTCCACCACCTGCCATGCCAGATCCCTCAGCACGGCCAAGCGTTCAGTCACGGTTAGGAGGTGATGCTGGAACATCCCCCAACAGGAAGTGAACGCCTCTGCCATCCCTCATTCTCGGCCGGCCACCTCCTCTTTGTACAAATGAATGAGGTTGGGCAGTGGGGCCCCCATATTCCTTCGTCTAAAGGACCTCTAGGTTAACTCAGTTACTTTGGCCTCCACCATCTCTTCCTTTTCCTCCAATTTCTTTTGATAATGCATCTTCATCCCACTTCAACAATGGAAAATAATTTTTCGAGAAGAAGATGAGCCAGAGTTAAGGAAAGTATGAGTCAAACCTTAACTTCCATTTTATAGAGTGAATAAGAGAGCATTAATGATCCCTTAATCATCATAATCAGCCATTAAGGCCCTCAAAAATGGGCTCATTCACACTGGTTAACCATACAAATTCCCATGCATAACAGTTTTTTCTCAGTAAGAGCCGTCTACAGCAATTTCCAAGGCCGCCGTTAGGAAGGGTCAAATGTTGTAGCCTACTTGCAACCTTCAAAGGTGAACTGAATACCCGAAGGCTTTCTCAAAACCTACTGTGAAACTCAAAGCCTAATGTACTCAAAAATTTACCAAAGCCCACAATAAACCTACATTTAAGTCAGTGAAGCCTCGACCATGCTCCAGTCCAGCCCAGCTTATGGTCGAAGGCAGATAACTCAGCAGATAATTTAGCAGATAGATTTGGCAGGGTTAACTTCAGTACTAAGCAACTGCTATTAAGGATATACTGGTAATTCGACCTTCCTAAGGTGATGTTACCTTTCCTATTTTCTATAAATAAGGAAGAAGAACTACGAAAGAAGGCTAGACAGTTTTTGCCTACACATACCCTAGAGAACCTCTGATAACCTTCAGGTACCATCAGAAACATGAGGATTCAACTGTCTCTGACCCAAATCTGTAATCTCATCCATATATATATTCCCCTTAAAAATCCTCGCTAGAAGTCTTGGAGAAATCTCATTCAAGGACTCCACGTAAGTACATTTATATAAAGCTTTCTTAATTTCTTCTAAATATACTTGTTAAAAGCCTTAGTCGAGCATAACTACCATGGTGTAAGAGTTTGATCTCCTCTTTACCAGATTAATCCCCTACAATGAGATCTCCGCTCCATCTATCCCTCGTGTTTTCTGGCTCCTGTAGTCCAGACAACTGAGACATACTGGTTGCTTGGTTTCTTAGGTATGGTGAGATAATAGAGAATAGATAGATTGAGGCTAACTGAGGAGCCTTTGACCTCATAAAACACTAAGTGTTATCTGCTAGGAGCTGGGTCCAAGCCCAAGCTAGGAATCTAACAGGGTTGGGGTGTCCTATACAGACTCTTAGCAAACCCATAGGCCCAATAGGGTTATGGGGAGAGTTATAGTAGCATAGGGAATCCTGAGTTGTTTATATATATCATTGTACTATGTACAGAGAACACGGTTATGATAATCAATAAATCTTTTTCTCTCTTGTTCATGTTTTACTATTATTCTGCTCTAAATTGATCATATCCCAACAAGTTATCAGCACGCAAGCTCTAGGAGCGAGGAGAGCAGATATTTCTGCCTAATCAGAAATTTCACGGAAACAAAGCGATAAAGAGATGAGATATTTTACATTATTTTTACCTTTATTCAGATCTATAATATATCATAGATTAGGATGTTTCAAAAACCTAATTTTTTCCCTATATTTTTAGGATTAAAAACTAGGGTTTTTAGTGCTTTTTACCCTTGATAAATGGCTGTTTTCGATCATATATATCTTTCACTGCGGAGATTGGATTAAGGCAAAACTACTTCGATTGGATAGCCTACTCTGAGAGCTTTCCAACGATATATAGTACATCTCAGGGAGATGTTTCAATCGTCGGGAATCGCTCTTTGAAACTAGGCAGTTTTACGCCAAAAACGACGCATTTTTTTGTCGCTGACGTCATCAAAATTTTGTAATTTTTTTTCTCTTTATGACGTCATCCTTATCCATAGTGATTTCGCCGGACTATCACCGGAGACCGGCCACCGGCCGGACGCCGTACTCTTGTCAGAATTTTCATCGAAAAATTTGGTCGGACGGTTGCCGAAATATTCTTCCCGGTGACCTGAATATTCTTTGCCGTTTCAGATCAGTGTACATGTGTGACACGTGACAGTGTACTTATGTGACATGTGGCAGTGCACGTATATGGCACGTGTGTGTTTGACACGTGTGGAGCATGTGCGGGGCACGTGTGACAGAGTTAGATCGGTTTAGACCATGTCAACCCGGTCCAGGCCTTGACCCAGACCGAGTCAGATCGGTTCAGAACCAGTCCAGACACTAAAGCGGCTTTAAATCACCCTATTTTTTGTCAAATTGAGCCCAATTTTTTTTGAAAAATTTCTATTGTCTGGACCTTCCATCGTGGGAGACCCTTTTTGATTTTTTTATGCAAAATATTTTTTAAAATTTTTAGGAAGAGGTGCCTCTTATAGAAACATTGGCTCACTTATATGTGATATAAATACATGGTGTAATACCTATTTAAATATCTTTACGATAGCTAATATGATATTACTGGTATGCCCTAGGATATTAATTATCATTATCGAGGATCACAGATAATGCGAAACTAAGACTAATTTAACATACGACTATGAGTCATATCAAAATCACAGTTCATTGTCACGGACAATTAACTAGAGCTCAATTAGGAGTTGACTTAGTCTTATTTCTAAAAACTTGGTGTCTGAGGAACCAATTTTTTGTATCTAGGTGCAATTAGATATTATAAGCATTACATTTAGAGGTATATAGGCATTAATAGCACCCTATAGTACCCTAGACTGCTAGTTCAAAGATAGGCCTAATCAACCTATCTTGTAAATCCAACTGACTTCGGGATAGAACTACTTGTCAGCAAAATATCTAATACCCCTCATATTCGTAGCAAATGGATCATTTGGCTAGAATATATCTACCTTTATAGAACTTGAGGGCTTAGAACACCCTAGTTCTCATAATAAGGACAACACACATTTAGTGGTTTTGACTAGCTATCTTGGCTAAGACTCTATTAAAATGCACTTTAAAAGTTAAGATCACTATTTTATAGGGTAAATTTGTGATTTAACGCTTCATAGGATATGAACAGGGTTCACCTATAGATAATGATTGAGAATCACTGACTTTTATACTATGAATTGCCTTTAGTAATGATTGGTGATCATGTACTTCCAAAGGATTTTATATGGAACGCATACATCTGGTGGTTTTGAATAGCAATCTTGGCTAACATTCTATTAAGACGCACAGCTAAGATTAAAATCGTCATTTTTACTGGTTAAAATTTGAGATTTAATTATTCGACAAGAATTTCATGAGTTTTAGGATATAAACAGGGTTCAACTATAAGATGATTAGGAATCATTTGTTTTTAGCTTTATTCTAAGTACTATGATTTTTCTTTCATGCAATTGATATATTTATCAAATATTGTCTCTTATCACAATCTATATCTTGAATTATAGATGTCTGCGACACTCAACAATGTTGAATTTCCACCATTGCTGCTCACTAGAGCCAATTACCTCACTTGGTGCATTGACGATGACTTATTCTTGAAGTTATTTGGTCTGTAGAAGACCATCGTCATTGGCAACCAGGAAGATCTCATGGACAAAGAAAGGGCTTTGTTTATCCTCCGTCATCATATTCAAGATGACCTGAAGACTGAATACCTCAACAAGGTTGAGCCAGCTAACTTATGGGCACGCTTTCCAAGGCATTATGGTCCTCATGAGACCATTATGCTTCCAAAAGCGATACACTAATATAACACCCTTAGGTTCCAAGATTTTAGGACGGTTGCTGATTACAACTCAGCAGTCCATAAAATCACTTCTACACTTGAGTTGTGTGAGAAGAAAGTCACTGATGCTGAAATGATAAAGAAGACTCTATCAACCTTCCATGCTAGCAATATTGTGATCCAAAGGCAATATTGGCGAAAGAACATGAAGACTCATGAAGTCTTGATTTGGGCACTGCTCCTCTCTGAGCAGAACAATGAACTTCTAATGAAGAATCATGTTATGCGGCTCTCTGGGAGTGCGTCGTTGCCTGCATCAAACAATACTCGGTTTCGGGGAAACAACTTAGCACGTCGGAGATGAAGATATGGAAGAGGCAGGGGAGGCTACCAGGGATACAGGAAGGGTGGGAACCAGAAACCCTTTGGCCCTAGGAGATGTAAAGGATTTAAGAAATCTTGGATACTAGGCAATGCGAAGAAGGAACATCAGACTGATCAGGGATCTACTTGCTTTAACTGCGGTGACATAGAACACTGAGCACGGGAATGCCATACACCACGGATGGCTACCGATGACAGAGTCCAAACCCATCAGGCAGTTGTTGACACTAACTCCACCCCTCTAGAGTTCGCAGTGTCAGACTTCTTCAACGACACCGATGTCGTCATTGAACGACATACGGAGTAATCCGTAATGATATCTCAGTACACATATGATGTCACATTAGAAAGAGTACTAGTAGTTTCTTGTCTTACAGACTTGATTTACTTTTTGTTGTTAAATATTTTTTATTTTGTTGGGAACATATCATTTATATTTCAATACAGTGCTCGTGACATACATGAGATTCTCCATTTGTTCTAAATTATGATTATTCAAATTTATTGCTTGAGAAGTAGTTAAATTCTATGTATGATAGTTGATCTACTACATACAACCTGCCTATGGCTCCCTCTGCTCATTGAGCATGACCGATAATCAGATAAGTAGCGGCATATGTCTAAGAGATATTTCATACCACGCACTCGATCCTTTTAAACTATGCATATATTTATTGTCTAACCTTGTGCATCAAGGATGGCACGAATATCATTGGCACAACCAACATGATAGAATACACCGAGTGCGTCAAGCTATTACTCTCACACGGTACGATATAGGGTATCTAGACCATTTTATAAACTAGTACATCCAGCCAGATTTTACTTAGTTTAGGGAGATACATGATAATGTTTATCATGTAATGACTATCGAAGAAAATGACAGACAAGGTTCTGTATATTCACTCTATGTCTAAAGGTTAAAACACGTTATTATAACGATTTCTAATATACTCCTCCGGCTAGGATACCGAGGAGGATTATCAGGATTATATCTCAACTTTTCTTAAAAGGAGAGATGATCCAGAGAGTATACGTGTAACGTTTCCTTACACAAAAAGTCTATTATGACCAAGGTGGAGTAAGATCTCCAGCCTCTGCTCCAACCGCATCAATGGAGACCCATGTTGACTTTTCTATCCACATAGTGGTACACTTTCATATTTATGGTCATTAAAGACGTCTATAGGAGATGGTTCTAGGAATGCAACGTTAGCACGACTTCTCACTTAGATCATTCGATCGCAGGCTTAGTTCCTGGATTACCCGATCCAAGTCGATCGATACGACTTGACGGGGGCTTGGGAGTTAGACTAACAGGCTTTTAATAATTATTTTACCACTAAATAGGATAGATGATTGAGCATCGTGAGTACCCCATACCATACCCATCTCGGGATTGGCGGAGAACCTAATCTAGCAATTTTGGATAATTGTTAAACCACTGTTATTAGGATCACAGCTTTCAGCTACTTTGTGGGAAATGAATTTTTTTCTCCCGCAGCACTGATTAAGGTTTGTCCCTTAGCAAATCATTAAATTATTTTTTCTCAAAAAGCAACTAGTCACTGGGTCAAAGCCCGGTGTCACCCATCGACAAACATTTGGATGTTCCGTCCAGGTGCCAATCGTACCACAATGTATGAAGATGGGACCCTCAATGTCGCCCTGGTATTATGTCGGTTACGATTCGCATATATCACTGGATATTTGGACCCACTGGCAACGTATATACTGCAGGGCAGATAATTATCACTTTGATGAGACGATATTCCCAGCATTGGAGGGAGAAACGATAGTCAATGCTGAGGATGTTTCCAAGAAGTCTTGGAAAACACCATCGTTATCTCATCTAGATCTCTATACATAAGTTAGGTGACAATAAGGTTCAACAGATTTCAAACCTCCAATAGATCGCAAATTATTTGCTAGACGCATTCATAGGCACTATTAAAGTACCGTAAGTGTATGTACTTGTAAGTAATACACCTACATAGCAGAACATTCTGAGGGAACTAGTACCGCAGCAGAACGTTCCAGGAGAATTAGTACCACAAACGAATCTGAGGCTCGCGCTTAGTGCGAAGCACCGTTGGAAGAAAGTATTCTGAACCGGGGAGCTGTAGAATAAAGGAAAAATATGACTAATGTTGTAGTCGATTCATCGAGAATGGAACCACCTATTTACAAGGTATTCATATTCACTACTGTATTCTCCATCAAGGATGAGGATTTAAAACCAATTATTATAAATGACTGTGTATTGTTATACATTAACAAAAGTAGGTATCTGGAATCCGAGCGGAGCTCAGCTTGCGCATAATGCGAAGTGATGCCATTGAGCCTATCGGTTATAAATGGGAAAGGTACGGAAACATTATTAACTCGGAGAGATAATTTGGTCAAGGCAAGACTAGTTGCCTAGGAAATCTTTAAGAGATCTGGCATCGAGTGCAATGTGACCTATTACCCGGTTATGGATGCTATAACGTTTCAGTACTTATCAGTCTGTCAAGTTGTCAAGGACAAGTTAGACATGCGTCTGATATAAATACCGCGTATCTATATGAGAAATTAGATACGGATATATACATGAAGCTACCTGGGAAGGTATAAGCTTTTGGAAGCAACTAAGCCCGACACACGAGGTGTGTACGTAATAAAATTGGAAAATTTATTGTTGACTTGAAGCAATGGGCCCATGTGACATAGTTGACTAAGTATTTGAAGGTCAAGGACTTTGCAAATATATTTATGTGTCCATCCATTCTTATACATAAATTAGCTTCAGTATCATAATAATATTGTACTAAATGATTTGGATATCATTAGACCCCAGGGGGAGATCGTGAGAGCCACCGAATACCTTGGGAAGGAATTCGAAATACAAGACCTTGGGAAATCAAGAGTGTCTCGATTAACAGATCGAACATCTTTATAGTGGCACTCGTACACCAAGCAATATATATCGATAGAGTTATCTAACACTTCAATATGGATGTAGCACATGGTACTAAGTCGTTTATTGCGCGTCCAACACTTGGTTGTGGGTAACGACATCTTCTACCATCTTAATGGGGGGAGAAACTCCTAGGGTCGTGGTGCTAACTAGGATGTGCTTTACTATAGTTAGCTGGGTATACTAGACCCAATGACTCTCTCATAGTAAACTATTTGGCTTGCCATAGTTCTGTTTCTACCCAATGGCACTGGATTGAGATAAAGCACATTCTAAGATATCTCATCGGTACGAAAGACTGGGGTTTGTTCTATCCACAACTTGGAAAATGGAACATTATAGGATACGCCGATGCAGGATATTTGTCAGATCCACATAAAGGCCGATCTCAATCGGGTTATGTATTCTTGTATGGAGATACTACAATTTTATGAAGATCAGTGAAGCAGACGATGGTCACTACATCCTCGAACCATGCGGAGATTCTTGTACTACATGAAGCCGGCAAAGAATGTTTTTGGTTGCGGTCTATGATCAACCATATCAACGGGAGTTGCGGTCTGAATTCTATCCAAGATAAACCGACGACACTTTATGAATACAACGCAACTTTTATCGTTCAAGTCAAAGGAAAATTTATTAAAGATGATAAAACGAAGGTTATTTCACCAAAGTTTTCCACATACACGAGTAGAATAAGACGAATGAGATCGACGTTGTTCAAGTCCATTCAGAAGATAACTTGGCAGATCTATTCACGAAGGTTCTTGCATATCCTACATTTAAGAGATTAGTTTATGGAATCGGCATGCACAGTTTACAAGATTTATTATCTCAGGGAAATAGATCTCAGGGAGATTGACGTCAGGGGGAGTAGTCCCAGCCTAACGTAGACACATGCGTGTTGTACTCTTTTTCCTGATGACGCAATTTTTATCCTCAGAGGTTTTACTGGCTGGAGGTTTTGATGAGGCAACGTATACGCGTCCACAACCTATACAGGGCATATGATTGTACTCTTTCCCTGCACAGCTTTTTGCCCAAGAAGTTTTGCTAGGCAGAGGTTTTAATGAGGCAAGTCGTCCTAGTATGGAACACCCCAAGGGGGAGTGTTAGGAGTTGGGTCCATGCCCAAGCTAGGAACCCAACAGGGTTGGGGTGTCCTATACAGACTCCTAGTAAACCCATAGACCCAATAGGGTTATGGGGAGAGTTAGAGTAGCATAGAAAATCATGGGTTGTCTATATATATCACTGTACTATGTACAGAGAACACGGTTATGATAATCAATAAATCTTTTTCTCTTTTGTTCATGTTTTACAATTATTCTGTTCTAGATTGATCATATCCCAACATTATCAAAGATAATTTATGATCAAATGACTGACTTATTCATGACTTCTCCTAGGCTTATATAGTTATTTGATTACAACATACTTAAGCAAGAACTTAGGAAAAGTGGTTACAATATTATATTACTAAAGAACAGGAGAAGAATAGCTCTTCCCTAAATACTAGTTGTACTACCAACTACTAGACTTATTCAAAATTAGGAGTCTTAAGTGAATGAAAGCCACTAATATTTTGAAATGAGGTTAGGCACGTAACAATTCCCTTCCCCTTAAAAACTAGCCTTTTCCTCAAGGTTACCATCAGGAAACTACTTTTTCATTGCGGCAAGATCTTCCCAAGTAGCTTAAGCAGGTGAAAGTCCTTGCTAGGGAATGGGAATTTATTCTTTGTTCTTCTTCCCACAACGATCAAAAACCGCTTGAGGTGTGGGAGAGAAAGTTTATGCATTAGTTTCAACAACAGGAAGCTCACATTGAATATGATAATTTTTCCCCAATCTTTTTCTTCAATAACGAGAAATGGAACACCGAATGAATTCGTGACTCCTTAGGCAATTCCAACATATATGAGACGGCCTTGAGAATCTTGAACAGCCCCCAATATTTAGGAGATAGCTGGATAGTTTTCCTCATTGAAATCGATGTTTGGGCTAGAGTTTTAAACAAACCTAATCTCCTACTTCAAATGTCCTTTATTTATGATGCTTGTCATACACTTTTTTCATTCGGGATTGTGCCTCTTGAAGTGGGATTCTAAAGTCTGTTAAAGGTTGATCTTGATCCATTAATTGCTTATCCACAGTTTCGACGTTAGTCATACCCGGAATGTACAACAATAATGTAAGCAGTGATCTCCCATAAACTACTTCTTCAAAGGAAGTAGTTTTGATAGATGAATTCCAACTAGTATTGTCACAATACTCTGCCCATGTTAACCACATATTCCACTCAGGGTGCGAACTCGTAAATCATCGCAAATACATCTCTAAGGTACGATTCACGACTTCCCTTTAACCATCGGTCTGAGGGTGATACTTCGTACCATTTACCTTGAATAACTCTGACCAAAACAAGCTTGTAAAAGTGGGATCATGATCACAAACAATGGTTCTTAGCATTTTATGCAACTTGAAGATATTATCGAAGAATATTCGTGCAATACCAATAGCCGTGTACGGATGTGATATGGGAATAAAATGTGCATATTTCGATGGCCTACCAACAATTACAAAAATTGAAGTTTTTCCTTTAGACAAAGGCAGACCATCTATGAAAATCATTGAAATATCATTCCATACCTGACTTGAAATCGGTAGTGGTTGAAGAAATCCCGCAGGAGCAACTTGTTCGGCCTTGGGTCGCTTGCCGCAATAAATTCCCTGATCTTCTTTCTCATTCCCACCCAATAAAAGTTTGCACGAATTCGTTGAAAAGTTTTCTGGTACCCTTCAAGAGTATTTTTATGGAACTGTCCAATAATATCAAAAATCAAGGATGCATCTTTAGCAAGATAGATCCTCTCCTTAAAAAATATAACTTCATCTATAAATTTCCACGGCCTCACAACTTCATCATTCTTGATACGTGTGATAGCTATTTCCTCGTTTGCTTCGATCCACTTTAGGATCGATTGCGAGATAGCCACCAATTTTCCATGATTGACACCATCGGTTTCTTTATATTTTCTTCTTGAGAGTACACCGGGAACAATATTTTCCTTTCCCTTCTTGTATTCGATGACAAAATCAAACCCCATCAATTGATAGAGCCACCTTTGTTGAGCTATAGTTGTTATACTCTAGACCCACAAATACATCAAGCTTTGATGATTGGTGCGTACCACCAATTGTCGACCCAACAAGTATAGATGCTATTTTTGCACAACCAATATTAATGGGAGCATCTCCTTATTATAGGACAGTAAGAAGTTTTGTCCCTGTAACTCATGGCTGAAAAAGGCTATGGGTCTTTCTTGTATCAAGACCGCACCAACACCCGAACCACTAGCATTGCATTTACGGAGAAACTTTTTTGAGAAGTCAGGTAGCGCTAACACCAGAGACTTCATCATATCTTCATTGTAAGTAGAGCAGCTATTTTACCAAAGTTTTGAATGAACTTCCTGGTAATAACCTGTCAAACCCAGGAATCCCCTCAATGCCTTTGCAGTGGTTGGTTTATGCCAGCTTATCATCCCTTGGATCTTGTCTTGATCCACCACAACACCACTCTCTAAAATGACATGGCCAAGATAGTTCACCATGTTTTCGCCAAACTCGCATTTTTCTTTTTTCACAAGCAACTTATGAGAACTCAATACATCCATGACAATTTGTAAATGATGAAAATGTTCCTCCTATGATTTTCTATAAATAAGTATATCATCAAAAAATACTAGGAGGAACTTTCGTAAATAATCTTGAAATACGTCATTAATCAAAGCTTGGAAGGTGGACGGTGCATTAGTAAGGCCGAAAGGCATTACCAAAATTTCATAATGACCCTGGTGCGTCTGGAAAGCTATCTTCTCGGTGTCCTTCGGTATTACACGAATTTGATGATAGCCACTTCGCAAATTAAATTTGAAGAATATTTTCACCCCATTTAATTTGTCTTATAGTTCGTAAAAAACTCGAATCAGAAACTGGTCCTTGATCGTGATCTTGTTAAGAGCACGATAATCGGCACTCATACTCCACAACCCGTCATGCTTTTTTACAAGGATAACTGGAGATGAATAAGGACTATTTCTTGGTGAGATAACTCCCACAGAAAAAATTTCAGCCACCAAACTTTCAATCTCCGATTTCTGAAAATGGGGATAATGATAAGGTTTGACACATACCGGTCCACTCCCTGCCGCCAAGGGAATTTTGTTATCGTGGAGTCATTTAGGTAGTAACCCATTTGACTCCTTGAATACATCTTTAAATTGTGGAAGTAGTTCTTTGAGTCTAGGAGATTGAGATTTGTTCCCAAGCTTAGGATGTAAAATTTCTATTGAGAGCAACACCCCTTTGTTGAATTTCATTGCTTCGCGGTTGAACTCGGGAACCAAAACACTGCTGAAGACGATCAGAAAAATTAAAGTTAAATAGAGATTAAAATACTTAAGTGGATTATCTCCAGTAGTTAGAGATAGCTTAGGCGGCTCTAGACTTGGATAAGGACTAAATATGACCAATAGGAAAAGGTACTGAAGGATGAGGATTAATTCAAGAGAGAAGTCGCAGTTGTGGGTTTGGTACAAGTAACACTACCGCGATCGCAAATTGATTGCAATTATGAGCCAGATCATCTCCAGTGTGACATTCTGAAACAGTTCCAGGTTCTAAAATTGAGTCCAAATGCAGGATATATATATATATTTTTGCAAAAAGTTCAGTAATATAAAACCAAAATGATATAGTATAATGGGAGGGAGAACCAATAAGCCATACACTAGTACATGTCACTAGTACATATGCAGATGAAACTATCTACTTAAAACAAATAAACAATATAAAAAACGTATCTCGCCTCAGCGCCAGTTCATTTGAACGACGTTCAAAAAAATATATGAATTTTTCCTTTAAAACACCTCTGCGTGAATTGGCCTTCTGGATCTCCAGTTCGTTTGATCGACTTCCAAAGTAATTCGAACGACTTCCAAAGTCATTCAAACAACTTAATGAATTGTATCTTCTAAACACCTCAACGTGAATTGACCTTCTGGGGTGCACATTTCGTTCGAACGACTTGGTGAAATTTTCTTATAAAATGCCTCAGCGTGAAATGGTCTTCTGAGGTTACCAGTTCCTTCGAATGACTTCCAGCATCGTTTAAACGACTTGATGAATCTGCCGTCAAGACTATTTATAATTTGCAAAAGGTCTACCAATAAGTACTATTTGGGGAATCTAAAGTATTCCGTGTCTGGGTTCTCTATTTTTGTGAGAAAAGCTGGTCTCCGTGGACACCATTCTTCAAAGGGCTCTGCATTTGAGGACCTTCGTTTGTCAGTTATATCTACTAAAAAATTTGCTTCTCTCCATACTTGAGATATTCTGAACGAGTCTAGTTTTTGTTTGATTCTTCTCCATTCAGTGGCCATAGTCCATGGAAGTGTATCTGTCGTGAACGCTTGAACTATGGTTTAAGAGTCTGAGACCATCCACAATTTTGTACATCCTTTCTCTATTGCTTTCTAAGCGCCTTGGATAATGGCTTGTACCTCTGCAACATAGTTGTTGGTGTTTCCTATTGCTTTCCTAAAGATACACAGTACGTCCCCTTCCATATTCGTGTATACTATCCCAATACCAGATGGTCAAGGGCTGCCCAAAGCTGATCTATCACAACAAGCCATTATTTCCCCTGGTTTTGGCAATTCCCACCAGCAGGTCCTTGTGGTTATTGTGTTTCTTTGTCTGTAATGGACATTCAAGGCCTTGATAATTTGTAGGTCGATTCAGTTATTGTGCAAGCTATTTTTGGATAGTTGGGATGTGTCCGTTGTTTCAATTGTTGGGTGGTTGCTTTTCGTTCATCGTATATGAGGCTGCTACGCTTTTTCCAAATTCCATTGCAGATTACAAATGCTGCCGAGACCCACAAATTCTTAACATATGAGCTTGCGTGTCTATTTCTGAAAAGGACTGTTTGCCAATTTTCCTCTTCGTTCACCGGTGTCATATTGAAAATGTTACATATCCAGTTCCAGATTTCCATAGAGTACTCACATTCAAAGTAAAAGTGCTGTTCAATTTTGGCGTCGCGATGGCAAAGGGAGCATATTGAAAGGAGGCAGATGCCTTTGTTCGTAATTTTGTCATTGAATGAGAGTATGCGATTGAGTAGTCTCTATGTAAGCGAGCTTAGCTGAGGGTGTAGGTTGTTGCCCCAAACCATTCTCCACTACCATGCTGTATCTTGGGTTTTGCCAATACTGCTGAATGCATTCTTTACTGTAAATTTCCCGTGAATGTCTGGCTTCTAGATTTGTTAGTCTTGAACTTGGGGGTCACATTCGATTCTCTATAGGTTGATCCCCAACGCAATAAATAACAGTAAAAGATCATGGGGTGTCACCCATCCTTCGCTGTTTATAAAGTTGCTTAGTTTTGCGGTACAGTTTCTCCATAAGTTCATTGGAAGGTTAATGTTCTCTCTCAAGGGAATTTCCATTGCCCAACAGTCTCTCAAAATATTAATGTTTTCTCTATTGCTAATCACCTAACCCATGTGGTGGCCTGCCAGATGTTCCGCAGCTTGTATCCCCCTTCAAATGGATAATTTCTTGTAGAATGTGATTACCTCTCTGTGCCTATTTTTTGCATTTAGCGTTCATGAAGCATGCCCAGTCTTTGCCTTGTTGGGTAAATGTTCAGTAAAGTTTGCAGAGTAGCGCATTGTTAACTTCCCCCAGTTTACGAATGCCTAGTCCGCCTTCCTGTATGGGTTTACACACCTTTTCCAATTTAAGGGTAATGTCCTTTCTTTTTTATGGGTCTCCGGACAAAGCAAAATTTTGAATAATAGTTTCGCCCTCTTTGATCAGAGATTGAGGCCATTTGTAGACTGCCATGTTGTACATAGATATGTTTTAGGACTGATCTTGCCAAAACCACCCATCCTTGGAAAGACAGAAGTCTTCCTACCCATCCATTCACCCACTTTCTGATTTTTCTACCAAAGGTCTCAGTATATTCTTTGTAGCCCTCTCCTAGAAGAGGGGTATCCCCAAGTGCGTTTCTGGCAGTCTCCCTTCCTGGAACCTAGAAATGTCGAGAATCACCCATCTTCTTGTGAGAAAAACTCCCCCGTGATGCAGGATAGAAACGAGTTTATCTTAATTTTCTATTATTATTTGTAATTATCGCACTTAGAACATGCCGCTTAAAAATAACTACCCCCAGGGTTCATTTAAGGTAATTTTCAATGTATAATGCTTTTAAGTGCTTAAAACTTCATTTTGGTAATCCCTATAATTAGCTTCATTTATTCCTTTATTTTATGCTTTTTTTCTCCAGGCTTTGGTCAGAGAAACAGGCCTATGCATTCTGATAAGTGTCTGATAGCTAATGAGATTTCATCAAGGCCGTAACTATCTAATGCTTAAGTACAAGGACTAGTGAGTGGATACTTATCCAAATATTGCTTACAATAGTCCAAATATGAAGTCCTCTCATGGAGGGACTATATATTGACCCGATCCAAGCAGTGTTAAGTCCTCTACTCGTTCAGGCTTTAAGTTGTAGGTGATAATCAAACCATATCACCTTAGCTATCTAATTAAAAAGATGAGGAGTTAGAGACCTGAACAACTCAATGCACTTGATAATAGACTTTGAGTTGAGAGCCCAAACACACTGAATAAGTAGAAGTTCTTTGCATATGTGCCTACCCTTGACCAGGCTGTCTCAGTTTATATTAATTGTAACCGAACTCAAAAACCTAGATTCCCTTAGAGTACAAATTAGCTAGACTATTTGGCACCTCCCTGTGTTCAAAACTTAATGTACCTATACTACAGTATAATCTCTTTATTAGTGGGATTATTGATAGGCCCTAAAAAAATACATATCCTAGCTCAATAGCAGATCTTTTAAGGGTAGCATATCTTATTATATATGGGATAAAGTACTTATGACTAATAAAAATATTTTTGAAGTTGTAGATCATATCTTTTAAGGAAAGCCAATGCTAATGGGTGAAGATTTTCAAGAGATACTTCCTATAGTTCTAAATGGGTCAAGAGTTACAATAGTAACTTCATCCATAAATAGATCATATAAATGGATAAATTTACAGATTATTCGACCTAACTACAAATATGCGATTAAAGAATGATTCTCTATGCATTAGAGCAAAAGAAGAATTAATGAGTTTTTGCAAATGGAGATTTGCTTTGGGTGATGGAAAATTGCCTACTTACTCTTTAAATGGTGAGATTGAGCTTACATGGATCAAAATTCTGGGTAATACACTCATTATACAAATGGATTCACCAATTCAGCAAATTGTAATGTTGACTTACCCTAACATATAATCAAGGTTCAAGGAAGTAGAATTCTTTGAAGATAAATTTATTTTAACACCAATAAATGATTGTGTGAAGGAAGTTCACACTCACATCATTGCAATGATTGATGGAGTTTGCCATGAATAGTTTGGTTTGCAGAATAAGTCCAATTGCAGATTCAATAGGTAACCAAGCTGCTCTCTTTCCATCTGAATTCCTCAATACAGTCAAGGTCTCCAGAATGCCTAACCACAAGCCAGAACTCAAGATAGGTGTTCATATTATTCTTCTTACAAATATTAATCCGAGTGAGGGACTATGCAATGGTATAAGGATGGTGGATACATAGTTGGCAAAAAGGGTGATTAAGTATGAAAATATTTATAGGAACGCATATTGGAAAGTGAGTTCTTATTCCGCATATAGAGATGTCATCCAGTCAAACAAAGTGGCATTTCATTTTAAGAAGACGTAAATTTCCTTTGAAGGTATGCTTAGTAATGACAATTAATTAAAGCCAAGGTCAAATACTGTAGAATATTGGTGTTTACTTGTTTAGGGTGGTATACAGCCATGGTCAGTTGTATGTTGCAGTCTCTAGAGCAATTTCACCTAAAAGACTTGAAGTTTTAATAAAGAACTCTAACATGGCGGGGACTCCAAACTTTACATAAAAATTGTTTTCCATAAAGTTTTCAATTATCTAGGTAAATTTATATATAACTTTGACTCACACTTATTTTATTATTCAATTATTAATTCTTTGAGTATTTCTAATATATTTGTGTTGTTTATTTTCCAGATTAATCTGTATATATGATTAAAGTAAAACTACACGTTTGGGAATTATTGAAAGTCGTAACCGCAAATAGTAGCTACTCTACCAATGTTCTCCCATCAGAATGGTTCTTCACAAGGTATGTACAAAATGATTATTGATTAAAGATATATGATGCATTAATGAATGAGTAGTTAACCATAATACTACCTATTTATAGCATCAATTCTTGGGTTTTGTTATTATTTCATATTCAATACAACTTATGGGGAATATTTGATGGAATTATAGAAGCACAGGTTAATAGTAATCGGTTTAGTAATTTGTAGAATCGGTTTATGATTTTTCTGTAAACATTGATGACCTAATTTTAAAAAGGGAACAACATTTAAACTATAATTCATTAAGAAAATTAGTTAAACAAATGAATGGCAAATACTGGACATATGATAAAAACTAGTTACCCAAATGATAGAGAAGGGAACAAACCTTAGAGTCCAGCCATTACCTTGGGCGTTAGGCCTATAGTGAATTCAGTGATACATTTTCCTTACCGACTCGACGATAAATGCTCTTTTTAAATTTAATGCTTTCCTGTGTTAATGGTTCCTTAGTCTTAGAGAGACTCCAAACATTTCTCACCACATGCTTCTACTCGTTGGACAACCGTCTTTCTAGGAGCAAATTGTGCAACACATAAAAAAGTTTACAGTCATGATGACGGTATAAATCATTCATTCTAATTGTAAAATGAATCTGTATATCTTCCAACTCTGCATCAGTTGGTTTAATACTCTTATCTTGCATTTTAAACTTGTCTTTTGGTTCCAAGATAATAAGCTGAACAAATGACATAAAGACTTATCACTTAACAAGAATAGAGATAAACAAACAAGAACAAGGATTCGTACAAGATTTGAGTAGGACATACGCTTGCCTGACTTATATCCACATCTTTATCCACCAGCCCTTCGCCACTATGTAATGGATCATCATCAGCATTTTCCGCTTCATCAGGGTTAACCTAAAGACATAAAATTGATCTGAAATCATGGAAACATACATCAACTTGTTGAAAGTACATAAACGCTACCTCCCAAGATACTAATTTGAACCCGGCATCATCTACCGTCTCATCTGAGTCAAATTCAGGATCAACCCCAGCCCCAACAATATCAACAACATCTTTTAGAATTTATTCATCATCCCCAACAATAGCATCCTCATCTTTTAAAATTTCATAATCGGCACTAACAATAGCATCAACATCTTTCAAAATTTCTTCATCAGCTCCAGTTGCCGCATCCTCATCTTTGAGAATTTCTTCAACAACTTACTCTTAACCACCATCGACTCTGTTTTCCCCACCATGTCTATTTTCATCGGATATTTAATTTTCCTTATCACTTCCTACCGAAACTTATAACTCTTTTGTGGTATCAAATTCATTTCCTCCATTCCCTTCTCCCACCTGTACATCTGGGAATGGTACCACCTATTAAAAATCAAAAGACAAATGACAAAGTAAGATAATAGAAATGATAGTTCATGAGTACACGATAATAATATTATAAGCATTACTTTGCCTAGTTGATCACCGTCATGGGACGAAAGTGCACAAACTTGTAGCTCTTCAGTGGTATCACATTTCTTTTCCTCCATCCCCTTCTCCCACCTCACTATTCAAAAAATATAACTTTCTCAGTGCCTCTGAGTGCATGGTACCACCTATTAAAAATTGAATGACAAATGACAAAGTAAGAAAATACAAATGACAGTTCTTGAGTACATGCATGATAATATTAAAAGAATCACCTTGTCTAGTTGAACACCATCTTGGGACAAAGGTACGCAGACAACCTCGACACTTTCACTTATTCTGCAGTCTTGCTCTTCATGTCGATTATTATATTGACTTCCTTAACTCTAATAGATAATTCTAAATCTTTCGATGCAGCATCTTCCAGTTCCTCCTATAAAATTCAAAATAAAATGACAAGGGACAAATAGGTATACAAATTATGTGTGAAATTTATAGTATTAGAAATATACTTCGACGAGTTGATTACCGTGTTGCTCTTCCTTAACTTTCTCAGCAACTATCATTACATCTTTACCCTTCTTGGCTTCATTATCTGGTGAATGTAACGAACCTCACCATTTACTCCATCTATTGTTTGACCATTCACTAGTTGTACGTATTCCAGTATACCATGTCCCTCTGGGTAAGGATCCATCTATTAAAAAATAAGAGATAAATGACAAAGTGAGAAAATACAAGTAATAATTATTCACTCAAATGATGTTACTCTTATAGAATAACTCAGAGAGTTAACCGCAGTATTATGCATATATGGAGCCCAATACATTACCTAACACATCCCTGTACGCAGGTGTGTCAACATCAATTTCTTCTTCCTTCTTAACTAATTTTTGGGCCTCTTTCATACACATCTATTTTACTTTAAAATTAGCAATATTAATGGTATGTCGAGGTCAGTGTCTCAAATATCTTCTTCCTTCGCCATCACCTCTTCTATCCCTATTTTCTTTGTTTTCTATGTAGGCATTTTGCGATCTTCTTTGCCCTTATTCTGCAAAACAAGACTTTCCCTCTTGATCTACCTTTTTTTTTAGAGTAATATTTTGCATTTTTTTTCCTTCTGCCATGTTTTATGTTTTTGTTTCAAGCCACAGGGTGGTATGGCTGCACACTTTGTCCTTTATCACACTTTTGGCTTAAGTTTCCTCTAGCATTGGTTCCTGTGGATAAGCCCTTATGCCTTACTCATTGTGGGGTATTCAAAGCCAATTGAGTTATAGGTTTAGAGAGGGCTTCCATGCATTAGATGTCTATTTGCAAAGAGAGTAATTAACGGCTTCTTTCTAATTTGTTCCAATATTACTTGCTAGTTGTCCATCTTATTGTTTATCTGCAAGACTTAAAATAAGAAATAATTACAATATTTTTTATAAAGTACAAATAATTGGTATACAATATTAATTTACCTATTCAATGCCTTGAAATATGGCCATCTTCTCCATATGAGGTTCTTTTGCAATTGTTTCTTCCTAAAAATACATGCAAATGATAATATACAAACTAACATATAACAAAAAAGAAAATACTACATTGACAGAAAATATTTTACCAGAACTTCTTTCTCAAGTTCTTCCTCCATGTCAGTAGTGGACGGCTTTAGCAACTTTACTCCCAATTTAGGCTTTGAAAAAATATCAATGAACGTGTGTATTTTATATTTTTTGATCGATTTCAAACACCATTCATGTAATTGTAGAAGAAAGTGTATCTTTTCTTCAATTATTCGGCCCCCCAAGTCAGGAACACTGAGGTAAGCCCAGATCATAGGTACCTGGTACATCCGTGGAGGGCCAGTACATTCTCAGACTTTTTATCATCGGCGCTTCGATATTAAGTGATACAGTCTACTTGCTACGTCAAAAACTTATAGAGCTCCTACCCCTATGGGAAGTTATTAAACTTATTTAGATCATCAGCCATATTAAAATATTTAAAATGAACCTTTGACCTCATGTTTGGGAGGTGAAAGGGTTGTAAGATATCGAGCAAATTTAGACAAAGAATGCCATCTGCATATATAAAATGAATAGATTTAACTAAATATTCAGATGAAGATACCAGCGATATTTAAACGGTTCTTACCTTGATATTTATCTTGCCTTCTAGGATCTTTATAGCCTTGATATCGTTGATTCCATAAGCTTTTTTTATCTTTGGGAAACGCGAGCATTTGAAGTCTATTACGTGATCAGGATTGATGAAAATGAAATCGTGGTACACATGATTTGCATGTAGCCCCAAAATTAATTCAACATCAAGGGCTATGAATGGCATTGTTGTATCGTCAAATAAAATTTTCATGCCACCAACATGACGATAAAATATCTCCATTTATAGAGCTGACATATTACGTATCTTATCAATCGACATTAAGGGGGTAAAACATGTAATTTTTTGGGGAATCCCTCTCATCATCTAGAAGTTTAGCAAATAAATTATAAAGCTCTTGGTCAGAACATCTGGTAGTATTTTGCTTTACTACACTTTCTTCTTCGCCATTTCTTTAAACATCTAACACGCATAAAAAGATTTAAATCAATGTAAACTTAATGGAAGAAATATCAATGGAAGATCAATGTACACACAAGATATTAACTTAGTGGAAGATTAATCTACACACAAGATATCATCTTCAATGATTTTGTTGCCATAGTGACAGTAAAATGAGTATGGCGATGCAGCCCAATGTAAACTACATTTCTCGATATAGGTTATGTCGATTGACAGTGTAATAAGTATGGTGATATAGCTTATGAGAGCTCATACATATCTGTGAAGTGATGCGGAGTTGGATACTATGCCGTTATTAGCAAAATCCTCTAGAGATTAGGTGAGTGAATCGTAAGCTGCACGACCCTAGGGAAACTCCTAGAATATAACTAGATTATTAACCATTTTCAACGTACTTTCATTCCACATTCCTTCCTTTGTTTGGTAGAACAAAGGCCTCCTAAATGTAGAGGAGATGGAGCCACAACCATTTGACTTACAAAAATAAATGACAAAAGAAAAATTATAAGTGACAAAACAAAATACATATATTTCAAGAACACTTGACAACAAAAAACACCTAAGAATAACTAACCAAAAAAATCAAACACCAATAAAGGTACATCGAGTATTTTTATGATATCTTCCCTCTTAATGCTTTCATGTAGTGGTTTCTTGGGGAAATGCCTTTTCCTAAACTCTAATATATGACCATTCTTAAGAAAATGTACATCAAGATGATATTCTCTCACACTAAGTCTAAGAATCAGAGCGACGTCCATCAACTTGAATTTGTGGACTTTGTTACCAAAATGGAAATTCATATTTCCCTTGTGCCTCTGAAATATTTCAAAGCATATGGTGCTCATGGTAGGGATTAGAAATATATCGAGAAGTGAGGAGAAGCAGCTTTCTCTTTTGATAGCGTCACTCTGTTGGACCTATTTTTGATAACCATCGAACAAAATGAGTAGCAATGCATCTTGATATTATGTGCAGTTCCTTCTTCTTAGATATCTACTTTTTAGAAATTTGACTGCAATCAGGTACACAAAGAAAAATGATGTTAGCTACAGAAACAAATAAAAATGTAGTAGAACATTATGAAATATAGCTAAAGAAACAAATGAAATTACCACAAATGAGAATGGGAGTTGTTGTAGAGTAATAGGTAAAAATTATTTTAAAATAGTTCGATTTGATGTAGCGTTTGATGGCGAGATTTCTTCCCGGAGAGTATGATGAATTTATAGTAATCCATGAGGGCCAGTTGATAAAAGAATTCACACTGAAGAACGGTTGATATAGAAATGTTTTTCTAGGAAATGTGGAAGGAGTAGGAGTGGGGGAAAATATAAATAAAACAGTTTAGTTTTTAAGGATTTTATTTTATATCTTGAGGAAATATCTAAAGCTTTTAAATGATTTCTTTTAAATGATTTCGCTTGATTTGATGGCCTGTACTTTGACTGCTGACAACTTCCAAACTGACAAACAATAGAGGCTGGTTTTAGTTGTAAATAAGTGGCTTTTGTAGGGGTTAAAACTAGTACTTAATGTTCAAAGTACTCATTAACAGAACATTATAGAGTTGGACTCCATTTGCGTATAATGGTATTATAAAGTTCTTTTTTTTTGGTGATTTTCATATTTATAAATTGTTTGTAACTTCTTTAAACATAACCACTGGTATAGTAATTCATAAAACCTTGAAAACCAGGAATTTGCCGTACTCACCAAGTTACGGCCCATGATCAAACCCTTATAAAACTATGTACCTTTATGTTTTTTGGCCTTTTTATTTCTTAATATCTTGTTGTTGTTGTTGCCATTGCATTTTTGAATCAATCTTAGTCATATGGCTGTCTGAATGACTAAATTATGAAAATAGCTTTCATTTTGTATGACTTATTGTGAAGGTAGCAGAATACAGCAGAACCAATTTTACCATTTGGGATATAATGATCATAATGAGGTATGGTTTTCTTTTGCACTTCAATTTATATATCTGCCTCAATCTATTTTTCTACTGCAATTCATCATGCACAAGAGCTAGTTATGAAATAATTATCATCCAGAACGTCTATGGTATTGTATAAATACATGAGCACCTTTACTAGAATTAATCGCAGTAACTCAGATATTTGATTGAAATAACTAAATGGCTAATAGAAGCATAACGACCCAATCTGGTAGCAAAAAATTATATGCATTAATATCCTTTTAACAAAAATCTGGAAGAAACTATCTACGGAGATCATTCATCTATTTTGATACAATGTTCATCCAATGCATTCATAAATCATTATCCTCCTCACACTCTAGTTAACAATGCTATTACTGTCCTATGATTCTATCACTATGAACACAAGGCATTCTTTTATAATGGGAAGGACCAATTTATCAAGAAGTAGCAGCAAAAAAAGAAAGAATGGATGCAATTGCTTTATTTGGAATTATTTCTCCCTTTTATTCTCCTGAACTATTTATTGATGGTGTAAAGTATCATTCAATCATAGATTTAATGATTGGACTATTAGAATTGTTTGGTTTGATTTTTTTTTTTAGGCTGAAGTTACCTGAATCTTTGTTTGTGAAAGAGGTTGTAGCAATCATGAGCGCGCTAAAGTTTAAGAATGAATTTCTCTGTAGGGCATCACTTGATGATCTATGACATTGTTATGAGAGGTTCCTGGACATATTACACAAGATAGTAACGATTCAAGAATGTACTTAGCAGTAATGAAGAAAATGCATACGATGAGACGGTGTAGGAATTTTGCTGAAGTTCTAGCCTAAAATAATATAAAATAGCTATAATAAAACTATTAATGTTATTACAGACCTTGGCATACGAAATGGTAGCGCAGTTGCTGTTTTCAGGCATAAATAAGCAAATCATAAGCACATGTGCAATACAATGAGATATTAATTGAGGATGTACATCAAATATTCACTGCTTCCCTATAATTATATAGACAACACTATTTCGCATTCTGGGTTAATATATATAATATTCAATTTTCATTTCTCTCCAAGTTGATTTATCAAGTCATAATAAAATAAGAGAACATGCTTCAGTGTTTCAATTATGGATGTGTGTGCATCATGGTATTCTAAGATAATACTTCATTGAAATATTTGGTAGTCTATAGAAAAACCTATGCAAAGAATATCATTTCAGCTCAACTATAAATTATGTCAAGAAAATCCACTTCTAAATAAACTTCACTTCAATAAAAGTGGCATTATTGTTTAAGCATAGTGTTAAGTACTCTTACAAAATAGGCATTCTTGGTATTTAGAGCAAAGTGAATGTTGTGAAAGTCATATACAATGAAGTTTCTTTTCAGCAACACTTTGGTACTAAGATATGGTCAGTTAGGCTTAGTTGTTGTGCTGGTGGTAGCTCAAATGACTTGATCCTTTGCTAGAAAATATCTAATATATAACTGAATCACACCGTAAATATGAAATTAAAACAAAAAAACCTTGATTATTTTAATTAATAATTACGCTAATATTTGTCACCAAAATTTTGTTGATACAATTTAATAAGGGGTGCCGATTATGATGTCAATTTTTCTTCTTTTTTTCATTTTCAAAAAACAATTATACTTATTGAGTTATATTAGTTCTTTGCTTTAAATATGCATCATACGTGGTAAAAGATTGAATTGTCATATGAAAATTTTTATGTGGTCTGGTTCTATATTATCCAAACACTCAATGGGCATGACTCTTCATTCAAACCTCAACAAATAAACAAACACATCTCCTCTATGTAACTTCCTTACCAACGGCTCCGACCCTTTCGAAACCAACAATCACCTTTCTTTTATTTATAAATGTTTATATCCAAACATTTTTTCAAGACACCTACTCTAACATTTTCAAATACAACTTCTCCCTTGCATAAAATCTTTCATGAACTACTTCAATAAATTTTAGGGTGTGTCTTTATCTCATTGCTGCTTATTTAAATTCTCATTCTCAGAGATTTATTTGGCCAATGTTGGAAACCTAAGTTTTCTTAAGCCCCTTTAATTGCCATCAGGTTGATTCTTCCACAACATCTTTCACCCTCTCTCACTCTCACACTTTGTGTATTGATGCCTTTATGCCTTTCTATACTTTATGGCTAATTACATGTGCAACTGATAGGCACATTTTTGTACAAAATTGAAGTCTATTTTGTAGGTATATTTTTGGTCGTCCAAAAACTATTTTTATCTAATAATTACCTAGTTACCTCATTTTTAGATTCTATACTCTACTACAGTTAATTTGGCAAGAAAAGGGCTAAATCTTAGATAAAATGACAACAGAACCATACTGCGGTTCTCTAGCAGTTTGGTAAATCAATTTCTATTAAAATTAGGCTCGTTGAGATCTCTGAAAACCAAAATCATCACTAAGACGAGGGATCAAAACGTTGGACCTAAAATCATAATCTACTTGGCAAACGAAGAAGAACACTCGAAAGGGGAAGATTTCAGCCATCACCCACTGGCGATCGCCGCTATCCAAAGGTACCTCATCAGCGATCGTCGTCCACCTGACGTCTATAATCCTAAATGTTTTACACGTATCCCGAGATAATCTAATAAGAGGAAATCTTGCTCGAATGCCTAACTTTTACTACTCGAGAAAACTAGGGGGGAGTTAGACATTTTAGAATCTGGGCTTCTCTATTTAATGATTAGTTCTCCTCTCAAAATCTACTTTTCATTTTTACAAGAGTTTGGTGAGTTGGTGAATTGAGTTTGTATTTCTAAACTTAGTTTGAAGAATTAACGAAAGTAAGATCTCGTTCTTCCATTTATTATTATTATTAGGATGTTACAGGGCTAATCCCCTCAGACTAGATCTGAGGAGGAAATTCTATAGGTGTATGTTAGGATTTTCTTACAGGTATTAGCACTAACCTAATGGTCTTTGATCACTCTTTAGGGTTGATCTTCGACTTTCCTGAACTTAAAAAGTTAGGGGTGGAGCAAAACAATTCTAACCTGGTGAGGAATCGATGCCCTAAATAAGGGACTGATTTCTCAAACTACTTAGTGACCCTAAGCCTAGGGATTATTCATTTTTACGCAAAAGGATAAATAAGCCCTAGGTCAGCAATGTAGGATATAAGTTAAGACATTAGCGGGTTGACCTCTCTAATTTGTTTATTGCGGAGAGATTAGAAATAAATTCTAAACTGCTCGAATTCAATTCAAAGGAAAGAATTCGATGAGAAAACTAAAAATTTATTAAATTAAACCCTAATATGATAATATAGAGTAGAATTTGAAGGTCTAGTTACTCTTAATACTAGAATTTTAATGCCTAGATTAAACGTTGAAGTCCGACACAACAAACCCTATTTCCATTAGATTTTACTTTACCTTTGAATAACATACATCTTCGTGGATTATCATCTACTTTCCATTTACTCAATTAATTTTTTAAATAGGATTTTGATTAGACTAACGACGGTCTATGAAATGGCACAGCTGTCGGTGAGGTAACAATAATTTCTAGGTTAGGTAGAAATCGTATATTAGGTTTAACGTAGGATTTCTTTAATTTTTACGTTTTTGTGAGTTAAATAAGTCACTGCTAGTATAGAAAATTAGTGCGATTAATTTAGAATTAGGGTTAACTGGAACTCAGGAACACATTATAAAAACTAGATGAGACAGGGGTCCCACTGGCCATTGATTGCCGGCCACTTAGCTTCTCAGGCTCCCTTATTTTTGGGTTTTGTTCTCCATGCCTTAATTATTTATAATCTCTTATCATTGCATTGTTTTTATTCTCTCAAGTTGTTGGATAAATCAATCTCTATTACGAATCTCTTTCCACTTTCACGCTTCAAAGGTATTATTTTTTTACGAGAACGATAGATAGGGATAAAAGGTTATTAACCCCTAACATAGGCAAAAATTTGATCTACTTATTTATTAATTAGTTTAGAAAAAAATTTAAAAAATATTAAAAATTAGGTAATCATATTTATTTTCCAAAGACTAGAAAATCGGGTATTGGTGGGACCGATCATAATTTTTTTTTATTTCAACAATTTAGCTATACATGTATTGGACAATGGAAAATAAGTAAATTGTTTCAATATAGTGCAGACAAATAAAATGGTCTTAGCAATAGACATATCTGTAATCTACCCCTAAAAAGAAATAGGAAATTTTATATTAACATATGTATTGGTGTAAACATGCATTAAAGGGATAGATACAGCTTCATCGACATTTACTTTAAGAGCCAAAAATTAAAACTTAAAATAGTGTGTGGTAACTAACATTTAGATAATTTTTTCTTAGTAGTACCCGATTAGTAGAATAAAATTAGGTAGGACTCCTAGGATAGATTATTTAATTTATGAGAAATCGGTCTTACAAGGTAAACTGCTTAAATCATGAGGATCTACCTTTGGTTTACTCCATGGTAGCTAGAAAACCCCGTAGTTGGGTTAGACGGTAGTATCTACTAGAACAAGCCAGACTAATTGTAACCAAAACCCTAGCTGAATATTCCAGTCCTATAATCAGGAGAAACCCCTCTTGCATTGCACTGCCTGAGCTCCCTGTTGGAGCACAACAATTTGAGTTAAAAATTGGCGTTATCAGCGCCTTACCTTATTTTCACGGTCACGATCATGATGATCCTTATCTTCAACTCACTAAGTTTAAAGAGTTGTGTACAACACTTCATTACAAAGATTGTATAGATGACTTTATACAGCTACATCTCTTTTTTTTCCCTCAAGGATAGATAGGGTTAATATTTTACTGTACTCTCTTCCTTATCCATAAAACAAAATTTTTACTTAAAGAAATTTGCACTTTAACTAAAAAAAAGATGAATACTTCAATGATAGTTTGGAGAGATACAAAAGTCTCTTACTTAAGTGCCTGCTTCATAGACTAAATCCATGGCAGTAACCACGTAGTTTCAGTAATGGGTTATCCCATATTAACAAATGTTTGGTGGATGCTACTTGTGGAGGTTACATAATACGTAAGTGACAGACGTAGAAATACGCATGATTAATACGCCTAAAAGTATTATTTTGTTAAACATAAATTATTATTTTTTAATTTTAGTAACATTTTCTTATTTTTAGGTACTCATTAGTGTTGGAACAAATAAGTAGAAAAAGACAGTTAATAGAAGGTACAAAGAGTGAAAACATCTCCAGCAGTCTCTCAAGTATGAGGAAGATGTATATATTCAATTTACTTATAGATGCACTCCAAGGAATAAAGATGATGAAGGAATCTACAAGGATTAGTGTAATGACCCGTATTTTGTTTATTTCATTTATTCGCATATATTCCACTTCCGTATATATTCTTATTCTTTATCACATCTGCATATTATTCCTTCACGTTATATTCTGCATATACTCTTTCATCCATTATGCATCCATTTATTCATTTCGGCAGGTTTGTGTGTTAGATTCCTTTTGTGTAGTTTCGGTGGTATGGTGGTTATTCGGAGGAGGAGGTGGCGTTGTGGCTTTGGGAACCCCTAGATGGGTTGGTGGTGATGTTTGTTTGATGTGTTTGTGGTTTGGTGTGGTTCCGGTGAGCCGTTGGATTGGCCGATAGGTTTTCAGAGTTTTCTAAGCAAAGATTCTTTTTCGGGGGTTTAGGCGTTTTGGTGGTCGTGAGGCTGTGGAGGTGGTGTTTATACCTTGGGAAACCTTTGTTGGGCTTGTAGTAGTGTTTATGTGGTGGTGTTGGTGGTTTGGTATGATTCTGAGGTGTCCGGGGTTGGTCGTTGGGTTTTCAAGGTTTTCCTTCTTACTATTTCTATTCACAGTCAAAAAAGATTCCCTCTGTTCGAATATTTTTATTTTACTCGAATATTTTCTTGCAAGAAAAATATATTCGAATATTTTTTTTCTTACTCGAATATTTTGTACAGGAAAAAAATATTCGAATATTTTTTTGATGAATAGTAAAATCTGTTTTCTTTTTTTTGCTTAACCGGGTTTTGGGTGGTTTTAAAACCTTTTTTTTTTTCTCTCTCTCTCTCCTCTCCTAAAATCAACCCAAATTCTTCCCAAACTCTAATCCTCCCCTCACCTCCAAACTCTTGATCCAATCCTCCCCTTCGATCGTGAATTCTTTGCCGAGCTTCATCGCAACCTTGTCTCTTATCCTAGGTGAGAAATTCTCGATTTCATTCCGTTCTTTTCACTTGATTTGGCGTGGGGTGATTTCTAGGGTTAGTTTATTGTTTGATTTGTTAAAATTAATTGTTTGCTTATTGTTGTTATTGGTTGTGGTAGCTCGCTCAGTGTTTCGTTTACCTCATCGTGATTCTGGGTTTAGAGTTCCACTTTGGTTACTGCAGAATTTATGCATTATTATCAGGCGAGTTCCATTCATCCCTAAATTGCTTCTACTAGTTGATTAGTGTTGTTTTAGAGTAATTACTCTGTGATAGAGAGGGTATGTGAATTAACTATGGTAAAGCATATATATATTCTCCTGTATAGTTATTAAACCTGTTAGCTATTTTTATGACTTGGGTTTGTGCTTGTGTTGGTCGTTGAGCTTGGTTAGTAACCGTCTGTGCATTATTTTGATGGTTTTTTTGTACACTAGGTTCCAGTCTTGAGAGACTGATGAGATTTGGATGTTATGGCGGTAAAGTTATAGTTCATCTGTGTTAGGATTATTTGCCATACTCTGAGGCAGGTGGCTATCCTATGATTGTTGCTGGGTTAACGGCTGTTATATTTTGATCTTCGGGATCTGTCGTACCTTTTAAAATCTTTTAAAACCTTTTAAATTATTGAGATTGAATACACAAAATAACTCTGCATCGGTTAACCCTCGAAAGACTCTCGGATGTCCTTAATCGGGTTAAAATAGTAGGTGAGTTGGCACTGACACTATTATACATGTTCACCCATTCGGGAGTATGGAATGGTATGAGACAGAGTCGGAATCGTGTGAACTTAGTCCTCGTTGAGGTTGTAATTCCTTGGAATACTAAATAGTGTTCAGACGATAGGCTCCGTAGGTCACAAAGCCCGAAACACTCTGATCAAGTAAGATAATATCCTTAGCTTGGTCGAGCTAGACAAGAAATCGCGCCTGTGTATCTCCTTTGCAAATCTCTTTAAGTAAACATGTTAGTGGTTGATCAACCAATATTAATAGGATTGTAACACATTTAAAACATTAAATCATTTTACATTAGGGGATATTTATGGGAATATCCCTGCTCATCTTTGCATGTCATATCATCATCACTTCATACATATATTCCTCTGATCTTTTCCTTATCGCTATTCCTTTCTCTAACTCTTATCTCAATTCATCTTGTCTTAGAACTCTTTACCTAGATTAAAATTACCTAGTTATTATTCTATCTCTTTATCAATTACTCTATCTCATTCGCATCTCTCTCTTTTCAGCACTTATCTTATTAGTAGGTTATTTAGCTTTGTTGGGTTTTAGTGAGCCGTGGTTTGCCCACTCTCGTAATTTTAACCATTTCAGAGGTTGAGTAGCTTGGATTGTTGCGAGGCTTAGCCAGATTTGAGCCTATTTTTGCCGCTGCATATCTTCTTTAGTTTAGAGTTTCCTGTATGTGATCTCAGCATATGTCGTTGTACTTTATTCTGGACATTATATATATTTCAGTAAGATATGTGTATATGTTTTTTGCTTCCGCTATGTTGTTATTATTCTTTTTTTACTCTGATGATTATTGTTATAAGTGAATAGCCAAGCAAGAATTTATCTACGGCTTGGCTATTTGTGGGGTAGAATCTTTGGATTCCCTGAACTGCACAGCTTCGAATCTAGTGATTGGTCAAGCTATCGATGATTAGATTTTGCGGTGTGACAAACTTGGTATCAGAGCGTAAGGTTAATCCTTATCTCTGTTATTGCAACTCATATGACGAGTTATTCCTTAGATGGGGTTAGGATCGATTCTTTTTGGATCTCCATATTTTATCGTATTCATTTCCGTTCCTAATCCTTTCCTATACGTTCCTGAGTTGTGTTTCTTTGATCGTACAGATGGCTAGAGGTGGCAGAGGCAGAGGTTGTGCTAGGACTCATGGGGGTGTTCGTGGGGGTTGTACAGTGGTACAGTTGTTAGTTAGGAGAGCACAGGGTCTGCTACGACCCCTCAGGCAGAGCTGATAGTTTCTAAGGCTGGGGTTGGTGTGGGAGTAGCACGAGGGGTTCCGATTTGTTAAGGTGCCCCACTAACTCTAGTGATTCCGGAGCAGCCAGGCATCTTACCAGCGGTAGCCGCTTCAGGTGTTTCAGGAGAGATGAAAAAGTTTATGGAAAGTTTTACCGCTTCATTTTAGCAGGCCAGGAGCCAGATACCTAGAGAGCACAGTTACTTGGAGCAGCTCCAGAGGTTCAAACATCCGACATTTTCTGGCATATTGATTCCTTCTGAGGCTGAGGCGTGGTTCAAGTCTATTGAGAAGATTTTGGACGCGATGAAGTGTCCGACGACCAGTGGGTGACACTTACAGCATACCTACTATACGGGAAAGCAGATCATTGGTGGGATACGCCCGAGAGGACAGTGGTGGAGACTCCTATTCCTTGGGCAGTTTTCCAGGACCTATTCTTTGGGCAGTATTTTCCGCAAAGCTATAGAGACGCCTGTATTTTAGAGTTTTATGCACTTGAGCAGGGCGATATGAGCGTTGCTAGATACGACCAGCATTTCAACGAGCTTGCTCGTTATGAACCGTTCATCATTCAGGATGAGGAGTAAAAGAAGATGAAGTTTTTGAAAGGTCTTTGTCCATTCTTTAGGAGATTTTTGATATCTTCTGGTGTTAGCACTTACAGAGAGGTTTTGTCTAAAGCTTTGGCTTTAGAACAAAATGACGTTGAGGATCGCAAGTTTAAGGACTTGAGGAGCCAGCAGAGACATGACCAAAGACCCGATAAGAGTAAGGCGGTATAGACACAGTACGATAACATGAGTTCAAAGAGACAGAGGTTTGATGGTACGTCAGTTAGAGCTACGGGGGGGGAGTATTTTGAGAGAACACTAACTGCTTTACGTCAGTGTTGGAACTACGGGTAGACGGGGCACATCAAGCAGCATTGTCTTAAACCAATCAGATTTCCACAGCCAGCGAGACAGTTTCAGGGTCCTGTGGGATATCAGCCGCTACCTCCTTAGCAGATTTAGCTGCTTCTGCAGATACCGTTCCAGGGTCCTCAGGGCAGACAGTTAGCTTCAGGACCACAGGGTGTTCAGAGACCGCAAAAAATCTGGGACAACAACAGGGCTAGGCTCAGGGCCGTGTGCAGAGCAGAGTATTTGCAGTTGGGAGGCGAGATGCTCACACCGCTCTACCTATGGTGGAAGGTACGATCCATATTTCTTATTCGCCCGCTCATGTCCTTTTTGATTCTGGTGCATCGCATCTGCATTTCTCTGCATTATTGGCTTGAAGTCTTCTTTATTGATTGATGAGGTTTATGTGGGTACTCTTCTAGATTATTCGGTGTCTATCTCACGTATATGAAGAGATTACCCGATAAATGTTTGTGGTCGAGTCCTATCAGCAGACCTATTAGTTTTGCCGATGCATGAGTTTGACATCATCCTTGGCATAGATTGGTTGTCGACGCACCGGGTCACTTTAGACTGCTTCGAGAAGATGGCTACCTTTCATATTTCCGGTGAGAGGCGATTCATGTTCTCTAGCTCGAAGCCTGCGCAGACAGGGGACAGCTTATTAGCTTTCTTAAAGTTAGATTTTTCTGGCGTGGACATTAGCTCTATTTCCGTCGTTTGCGATTATTCCAACGTTTTCCAGCAGATTCCCGGTTTACCGCCGATGAGAGCGATTGATTTTGGCATAGATCTTATTTCTGGTACAACACCGATTTCGAAGGCACCGTACCGTATGACACCTGTTGAGCTGAAAGAGCTAAAGGATTAGATTTTTGGTTTGATGGATCAGGGATTTATTCGACTGAGTAGTTCACCGTGGGGAGCTTCAGTTTTTTTGCAAAGAAGAAAGACGGTTCGATGCGTTTGTGTGTTGACTACCGCGAGTTGAACAAAGTCACGATCAAGATCATATATCCGTTGCCGAGGATCGAGGACTTGTTTGACCAAATTCGGGGAGCGTAGTTCTTTTCAAAGATTGATCTCAGATCAGGTTATCACTAGCTGAGGATTAGGACAGAGGATGTTTCGAAGATAGCTTTTCTGACTCGTTACGGGCACTATGAGTTTCTGGTTATGCCGTTTGGCTTGACGAACGTGCCCGCAACATTTATGGATTTGATGAACCGTGTTTTCAACCCATTTCTTGACCGGTTCGTCATTATATTCGTCGATGACATATTGATCTATTTGAATACCGAGGCATAGCACGAGGAACATTTGAGGATTACACTACAAACCTTGCGGGAGAATGTATTATTCGCAAAGTTCAAGAAGTGTCAATTTTAGCAGCTGGAGGTGAAATTCCAAGGGCACGTGGTGTCTAAGTATGGATTTGCAGTAGATCCTTCCAAGGTTGCAGCAGTTGCAGATTGGGCACAGCCGACGAGCGATACAGAGATTTACAGTTTTCTGGGTTTTGCGGGTTATTATCGCAGATTCATTGAGGAGTTTTCGCGGAATGCAGCTCCTCTTACTCGTTTGACACAGACGAACGTTCGGTTTGTTTGGGACGACAGGTGTTCTTCAGCTTCCGCAGAGTTGAAGAAGAGATTGACGACAGCACCAGTTCTGATTGTTCCGTCCAGTGGGCAGAGGTATAGAGTATGCAGTAATGCATTTCTTAGTGGACTTGGTTGCGTGTTGATGCAGGAGGGCAAGGTGGCGGCTTATGCTTCGAGACAACTTACGTACACGAGAGGAATTACCCTACTCATGACCTCGAGTTGGCAGCAGTGGTTTATGCGCTGATAATTTGGAAATACTACCTTTACGGGGAGAGATTCGAGCTCTTTTTCGATCACAAGAGTTTACAGTATCTTTTCTCACAGAAAGAGCTGAACATAAGACAGTGCAGATGGATGAAATTTTTGAAGGACTACGATGTCGACTGGCAGTATCATCCAGGGAAGGCAAACATGGTGGCTGATACTTTGAGCCATTTGCCTAGGGGATTACTTCCACGTCTGATGATTCGTGAGTGGTCGATGCTTAGCGACATTGCGCATTCCGGACTGATTTTACATTCACGGGATACGGGTAGTTTTATCGCGACACTGAGAGTTCAGCCTTCGTTGATTTCTCAGATTATTGAGGCTCAACAGCAGGATGATAGATTACAGTCTTGGGCTTTAGACATCACCAGACCAGATTGGGCATTTAGTTCAGATGGCTGCATCAGATGTAGGGGTAAATTATGCATACCAGATTCCGTGGTACTGAAGCGTGAAGTTTTGAGCGAGGCTCACAGTTCGAGATATACTATTCATCCAGGCGGTATAAAGATGTACCAGGACCTGAAGAGACATTATTGGTGGGATAATATGAAGCGTGAGATAGCTAATTTTGTTTCCAAATGTCTTACTTGCCAGCAGGTGAAGGCCGAGCATCAGAAACTAGCAAGACATCTTAAACCTTTACCTTTTCTAAAGTGGAAATGGGAGCATGTAACGATGGACTTCATATTGGGTTTACCGTGGACGAAGAAACAATACGATTCTATTTGGATGATTGTGGACCGATTGACCAAATTGGTACATTTCATTTCGGTTCGCATGACTATGACTACTGACGAATTGAGCAGGATATATGTGAGGGAGATCGTTCATTTACACGGGATTCTAGTGTCTATTGTGTCAGATAGAGATGCCAAGTTTACCAGTAACTTTTGGCAGAGTTTTTAGCGAGCTATGGATACTAGACTGGATCTCAGTACAGCATTTCACCCTCAGACCGACGGTCAGATAGAGTGAGTTAACCATATACTTGAGGATATGCTTAGGGCTTATGTTTTGGACTTCAAGGGCAGTTGGGACGAGTACTTACCTTTGGCAGAGTTTGCTTACAACAACAACTTTCAGTCGAGTATCGGGATGGCACCTTACGAGGCTTTATATGGTAGACCGTGCAAATTACCACTGAGTTGGGCAGAGGTTGGTGAGCAGAGTTTATTGGGGTTAGACTTAGTTCAGGAGACCACAGAGGCAGTTACTATTATCAGGGACTGACTACGTACAGCTCAGAGCCAACAGAAAATTTATACCGGCACCCGCAGGAGACCATTAGAGTTTCAGATCGGAGATCACGTTCTGCTAAAGGTTTCACTGATGAGGGGCATGATGCATTTCAGCAAGAAAGGGAAGCTAGCTCTGAGATATATTGGTCCGTTCGAGATTCTAAACAAAGTTGGGGAGTTAGCATACCGATTAACATTACCGCCGTAGCTGAGGAGAGTTCACAACGTCTTCCACATTTCTATGCTGAGGAAGTAGGAGCGGGATCCTTCTCACGTGATTGATTGGGAACCGATAGAGGTTTAGGGTGATGCCTCGTATATCGAGCATCCGGAGTGTATTTTGGATCGCGAGGAAAAGGTTCTTCCCAATAAGGTTATTCCGTTTGTGAAAGTCCAGTGGAGTCACCATGGGCCAGAGGAGGCTACCAGGGAGTTGGAGGCCGATGTGAGGAGGCATTGTCCACATTTATTCTCAGGCTGAGGTATGCATTTAATTTAGGGGACTAAATTTCTTTTTAGGGGGGTAGATTGCAATGACCCGTATTTTGTTTATTTCATTTATTCGCATATATTCCAATTCGGTATATATTCCTATTCTTTATCACATCTACATATTATTCCTTCATGTTATATTCTGCATATACTCTTTCATCCATTATGCATCCATTTATTCCTTTCGGCAGGTTTTGTGTGTTAGATTCATTTTCTATAGTTTCGGTGGTACGGTGGTTATTCGGAGGAGGAGGTGGCGTTGTGGCCTTGGGAACCCCTAGATGGATTGGTGGTGATGTTTGTTTGATTTGTTAGTGGTTTGCTGTGGTTCCGGTGAGCCGTTGGATTGGCCGATAGGTTTTTGGAGTTTTTCGAGCAAAGATTCCTTTTCAGGGGTTTAGGCGTTTTGGTGGCCGTGAGGCGGTGGAGGTGGTGTTTATACCTTGGGAAACCTTTGCTGGGTTTGTAATAGTGTTTGTGTGGTAGTGTTAGTGGTTTGGTATGATTCCGGGGTGTCCGGGGTTGGCCGTTGGGTTTTTAGGGTTTTCCTTCTTACTGTTTCTATTCACAGTCATAAAAGATTCTTTCTGTTCAAATATTTTTATTTTTCTAGAATATTTTCTTGCAGGAAAAATATATTCGAATATTTTTTTGATGAATAGTAAAATCTGCTTTTCTTTTTTTTGCTTAACCGGGTTTTGGGTAGTTTTAAAACCTTTTTTTTTTCTCTCTCTCCTTTCCTAAAATCATGCCAAAATCCTTCCCAAACTCTAATCATTCCCACTCCTCCAAACTCTTGATCCAATCCTCCCCTTCGATCGTGGATTCTTTGCCGAGCTTCATCGCAACCTTGTCTCTTATCCTAGGTGAGAAATTCTCGATTTCATTTCGTTCTTTTCACTTGATTTGGCGTGGGGTGATTTCTAGGGTTAGTTTATTGTTTGATTTGTTAAAATTGATTATTTCCTTGTTGTTGTTATTGGTTGTGGTAGCTCGCTCAGTGTTCCGTTTACCTCATCGCGATTCTGGGTTTAGAGTACCGCTTTGGTTACCGCGGAATTCGTACATTATTATCAGGCGAGTTCCCTTCATCCCTAAATTCATTCTACTAGTTAATTAGTGTTGTTTTAGAGTGATTACTCTATGTTAGAGAGGGTATGTGAATTAACTATAGTATAACATATATATATTCTTCTGTGTAGTTATAAAACCTGTTAGTTATTTCTATGACTTGGGTTTTTGTTTGTGTTGGTCGCTGAGCTTGGTTAGAAACTGTCTGTTCATTATTTTGATGGTTTGCTTATACACTGGGTTCCAGTCTTGAGAGACTGATGAGTTTTGAATGTTATGACAGTAAAGTCATAAATCATCTGTGCTTAGGATTATTTGCCATACTCTGAGGCAGGTGGCTATCCTATGATTATTACCGGGTTAACGGCTGCTATATTTTGATCTCCGGGATCTGTCGTACCTTTTAAAATATTTTAAAACCTTTTAAATTATTGAGATTAGATACACAAAAGAACTCCGCATCGGTTATCCCACAAAAGGTTCTAGGATATCCTTGATTGGGTTAAAATTGTAGGTGAGTTGCCACTGGCACTATTATACCTGTTCACCGACTCGGTAGTGTGGGATGGTATGAGACAGAGTCCGAATGGTGTGAACTTAGTCCTCGTTGAGGTTGTAATTCCTTGGAATACTAAATAGATTTTGGACCATAGGCTCCATGGGTCGCAAAGCCCGAAATACTCTGATCAAGTGAGATAATACCCTTAGCTTGGTCAAGCTAGACAAAAAATTGCGTCTGTGTATCCCCTTAGCAAATCCCTTTAAGTAAACATGTTAGCGGTTGATCAACCAATATTAATAGGATTGTAACACGTTTAAAACATGAAATCATTCTGCATTAGGGGATATTTATGGGAATATCCCTGCTCATCTTTGCATGTCATATCATCATCACTTCATACATATATTCCTCTGATCTTTTCCTTATCGCTATTCTTTTCTCTAACTCTTATCTCTATTCCTCTTGTCTTATAACTCTTTACCTGGATTACAATTACCTAATTATTATTCGATATCTCATTATCTATTACTCTATGTCATTCACATCTCTCTCTTTTTAGCACTTATCTTATTAGTAGGTTATTTAGCTTTGTTGGGTTTTAGTGAGCCGTGGTTTGCTCACTCTCGTAATTTTAAGCATTTCAGAGATTGAGTAGCTTGGATTGCTATGAGGATTAGCCAAATTGGAGCCTATTTTTCCCGCTGCAAATCTTCTTTAGTTTCGACTTTCTTGTATGTGATCTCATTATATGTCGTTGTACTTTATTCTGGACATTGTATATATTTCAATCAGATATGTGTATATGTCATTCGCTTCCGCTATGTTATTATTATTCTTTCTTTACTCTGATGATTATTGTTATAAGTGAATAGCTGAGCCAGAGTTTGTCTATGGCTTGGCTATTTGTGGGGTGGAATCTTTGTATTCCTCGACCTGCACAGCTTCGAATCTAGTAATTGGTCAAGCTACCGATGATTGGATTTTGGGGCGTGACAATTAGCTTGGGAAAATTATCTAGATGTAAGATAGAGTATACATGAGATAATATTTATCTGAGATAGGGTTTATCTTTACTTAGAGATAAAGTTTCAGAAATATAAACATGTCTCTCCTATCTTCTATAAATAGAAAAACAATTCTATGTATTTTTCATCTTAATTTCGAGTAAAAAAAGCTTTTTTTTTAGTAGTTCATCTCTTTGTCTTTCCTTTATTTATTTTATGCTCTTTGAATTAATCTATGAACGATAGCCATTAATGGAGAGCTAGTCTCCTTAGCTTAGGCTAAGGATCGACCCTTCGGCAAATGTGAGCTAATCCTTAGAATAATGGTAGTATAAGATTTAGTATTGCTCTAAAATTCTTTGATCTATAGCAATGGGGAGTAATTTAGCCATGATAACTTCAAATTGCATTGAATATGAAGAGAACACAGGATTAGCCATATCTTCTTGCTTTCACGCTCCAGGAAATATCTAGATCACTAGGGTGTCAATTTTCCACCTTGCCATGGAGGGAGTTTGCGTACCCTAAATCCAATTGTCAATACACGATTAAATATAATCTAGAGTTTTAGCTATAAACATTAGTTTTTTGACCTGTGATAGACCTAGTCATGGCTATCACGTGAGGAAAATCTATCATCTTTTATTATTTTAACAAACTAAGTCGAGGGAGTCCGAAGCCTAGGCATTATCCTTATAATTGTACCGAAAGTCATAGCTAGATTTAATTTTTAGTCTATAACCTTTTTATCAAAATTAGTTTAGATTCGCTTATTAGTTAATTAGGAAAATTTAATATTTACGTTTACTCCCCGAGGAAATTGACCCCCGCTTGCCCTTAATATATTAGGACACCCGCAGTTTTGAGTGGGGTATTTAAACCAATTTTTTCTCGCATCAGTAAGTCATCTAGTGAAGTATGGGAACTCTTTGAAACCATGGGTGATAATTCATACGAACAGGACTATCGCACTCCGAGAAAGAGTAAACCTAAGTAAGGAGGACTCCTTGAGTTAGAACATTAGCACTCCTATCCTAGTTGTTATCCACTCACAAATAAGCTTACTTAAGAAGATAAGCGATGCCTTCTCCAAACCAACTTTGTCTCCAACCCATGAATAGGTAAGTAGCTACTGCAGCAATACTACTCAAGTCATAGATTTATGTCGTACTATCTGACCTGGCAAAGAAATTTAAGAAGAGGAAGTTCATGCATTTAACATGTACAATCAAAGGAATTCTAACAACTCACTTCGAGTCTTCCTACTGCAACATCCAAACTTATCTTATATAATATAAAATTAAGCCACATAAGAGAGGACTTGCTGCTAACTCAAACATGCGATAACAACAATACAAAAGGCCACATCAACAATATCAGAAGTCGCAACATGAACGGTACCAGTCGCAACAATATCAACCGTAGCAAACCAACACAAAGAGGATTGGGAACCTTGAGCAAGTACTTAACACATTCATGCAGCAAACAAATCTCTTCCTTAACACATAACTCAGCGGGTATGCCAAATGGACACGACAATTTCACAATTCCTAAAAGATTTCACAAGTTGTGAACAAGTAAAGCTACCAAGTCAATCTGAAGCGAATCCGAACAGACAATATAGAGTAGATTATAGTGGGAATGCCAAGCCAGCTGATCAATGCCATGCCATAACTACTCTTAGGAGTGGCAAGGTTGTCAACAATCAAGTATCAATGCCACCCGATAAACCAAAAATAGAAGCAACAACTGAAAGCTAGCCAGCACAACACGTGGATGAAGCACTGGTCCAGACTTTGTCTAAAGAGTAGATTTCACCAATCCCATACCCTCAGAGGATGCAACTAAGAGTGTCAAACCCACATTATTATGAACTAGGGAAGATATTTAAATATGTTTACATCAAATTTTTACTATTCAAAGTTATTAAAAAGGTCTCTTCATACGCTAAATACTTAAAGGAAGCATGCGCGCTCAAAAGGAATCTCAACGTCAACAAGAGGATATTCCTTATGGAAATAGTGATACCACCGCCAATGCTTAGAGATCCTGGCTGCCATAGGGGAGTACATGATCGACAATGTCCTTATTGATTTAAGGGCAAGCGATAATGTCCTTCCATATCATATTTATCAGCAGTTGGGACTTGGGATCTACAGACAATAAAGATTACTTTATAGATTATAGATCGTTTACTCCAGTACCCAAGGGGGATATTAATGGATATATTTTTATGAGTTGTGGGTTTGAATTTCCTAGCTGACTTCGTAATCCTAGAAACCATTTATATTAGGAAGAACATTCATAGCAACTGCACATTTAGTGGTAAATTGTCATTTAGGCATGCTAACCTTATCCTTAGGAAGTAGGAAAATAATGTTGAACATCTTCAACAATAAGAACACAACCTTCACTTCTACTGAGACAAAGGACTACAGTGTCATCGATATCACAATGAGAAAATCATCCAAACCTAAGGAAAAGAACGATACTGAGATCCACCAGAAAAAATAATTAAAGAATGTCTTTACAGATTACCTTGCTAGAATGTCGTTGCATAAGAAAAATAGCTCTACCCCACCTCTGGCGCGACCATGGTACAGAGAAATAAAGACATATTTTTTAGCATGTAAATTATCTCGACATTGCTCCCCAAAATTGATTAAGGATTTCCTACTGGAGGTTATGAACTTTGCATGGGATGGGCCATATCTTTATAGGATGGGATCAGACCATATTGTCATTCATTAATCCATAACAACCAAGGAAATACCGGAGGCCCTATTATGTTGTCACTTTGAAGCTTGTGTAGGATTTCAGGGCGATAAATGAATAGTTGCAAAGATACTTTAGAGCGGGTTATTATGGTCTTTATTATTCAAAGATGCTTACTTATATTATCAGTTGACTGCGTACCATGATCCAGGAATAAGCATAGTAAGGCGGACGGCTCCATTGGACCCTGTACCTTGAAATTTTCAAAGTATTGAACATAGGATTTATAAGACCATTTCCCTGATCACAAAGAAACTCATTCGCCTTAATTGTTGTGGACTCTGAGTTTAAATGGTCTTAGGTAGTTGCATGCCCCTTACAACAAGCTACTAGCATAAAGAAGTGTTTGACGAAGTTATTCAAACAATTTGGTTTGCCTCATACTGTCATACTCTACCAAGATGAACATTTCCATTAGTTGTAACACTTTTTACATCAGGCCTCTATATCCTACGAAATAACTACCTCAACTGGGGATATGTATGAGAGACGGCAAGAATTGGGCAACGTACAATACATCCTGAGTAAGAATTCTCAAATGCATCAATGATCGATTATAAACCGATATCTTAAAACGCCCCGCAAGCGCATGGTGTACCATTGAGTATAAGGGATAGCGGGACTGTATCCCAAGAGACATGTGATGCGAATTATACTTTGAGCTTCTAATTGCATCCAATAACAAGGAGTTTGTTTTGTTGGTTTTTAAATAAAGAAAATAATAAAATAAGTTAGAAGATTGGTTTGGAGTGGGAACTAAGGCATCGATTCCACTCCACCCCATTGTAGTCCCTTAGTGAGTAATCTTTAACTAAAGTAGGTAATAATTTTTCTACCATGCATCCTTGGTCGAGTATACATGATACTTATAATGGATAAAAAATTAGCATTTGAGAATTTTCTATAAACCACCTTATTTAACAATGGTCTTGTTGGGTTAGGCGACTTACTTTTTCTTCTCCATATTCATAACCGATCTTGTTATGGTCAAACAAGATGGTTGTTTAGTTTCTTCATTCCTCCAAATCCTAGCTATGGTCAAGCATAGGACAAATGAATTAAGGATTCGAACTTGAGCCCCAAGAGAAAAAAATAGTACTCAAATTAAAGTTCCTTCTACAACTATGGTATATTGGGATGGAGCTTCCTCTAGCCTTAGCAAAGAAGTTTAACTACTCATCCCTCTTATTATCGCCATATTACTAGATTATTACAATAATGAAAAATTACAAGAAAAGAAAAGAAGTACAAGTTTTATTGCTTTAAACCTTTGATATTACATTCTCCAAGATGTCCCCAATGGGTGATCATACTCAAGATTGGTAATAATTTTTCCTCTTTCAGCTCTTAATCATGCGAGTATGCCTTGTAGTATAAATTTTTTACAGTAAGTTTTCCTTTTCTTTTATAATTTCAGGAATGAACTTATTTTTAGGCGGTTATCTCCCTTTGAACGAATTATTCTTAATATAAATGCTAAATTTTTCATATTTTGGTCAAAAAATCTATTGAAGGTACTGGTAGTATAACTATAGTGAAGTATAAGTTTTGAAAATATACTACGAACAATTTAAGTTTTTTACTAATCACAAGGTAGTACATCGAGCTTAAGAACACGATAAAAAAATACTCTGGTATACACTTGGTAAGATATCAAAGCTTTTTGGGTTTTCCAATCATCATATCAATTTGCTTAAATAAAATTAGTTTAAGTATTTGGAAATTTACCAAAAATATATCATAAATAGTTTTTCTACCCTCTAACTTAAATGAAACATTGTCATCAATGTTTGAAAATAAAATTAAGTACATAAAATGAGAAATAGAAACTAGAAATTCTCACCTACGGGTTGCCACTCAGAAAGTGCTAAGTTTTTCCTCTTCGGACAGACGAATCCATCTGCAATCTAAAATATATTAATAAAGCATATAAGGGGTGCACATGATCAATTTTGATAATATCGGTTAACTAGAAAAGTTCTCTCTTCATCGAAAGTGCCAGATTCTAAATACGGGTTTAAACGTTTCCCATTGACTTTAAAAATATTACCTGCTTAGCTTTTTGCGGATAAAGTTAGATTCTAAATATGGTTTTAAAGATCCTCTACCCCATGGCTTCATGACGAGAAACAACTTTAACTATTAAAGGTCCATTCAAAAAAACACAATTTTCCAGGAAATAAACATAGCAGTGAATTGTAGAGTAACACTTTCTGATTAGGCTCAAAAGTTTTAAGAACAATCGACTTATCATGAAAAGATTTTTCATTGTAAACAAAAAAAAATTATAAGCCTCACGACAAAATTCATCAAGTTTAAGAAGTTAAATTTTCTATATGATCCATCTTTAGGCATTTCAAAATTAAAGGCCTTTGTAGCCCACAAAGCCTTATGTTTCAATTCCATTAACAAGTGGTAAGCCTTCCCAAAGATAAGTCTATAGGGTGACATACCAATCGGGGTTTTGTAAGTGGTTTGATATGCCCAAAAGGCATCATCAAGACGATCAAGCCAATCTTTACAATCGGTTCGAACAGTTTTTTTTTAAAATTCTTTTGATATCCCGATTAGAAACTTTGACTTAGCCACTTGTTTATGGGTGGTAAGGTATAGTAACTTTATGAGTAATGGAGTAATTTTTTAAAAGAGTTTGAAAGGCACAGTTGCAAAAATGTTTACCACCATCACTTATAATTAGGTTGAGGGGTACAAAAATGATTAAAAATGTTCTTCAAAAATTTTACCACAGGTTTATGATTATTCATTTAACATAGCACCGTCTTAACACATTTGGGAACATAGCAGAACGAGAATGTAATGGTACCCACAAGAAAAAGAAAATGGGCCTATAAAGTCAATGTCCTAAAAATTACATAGTTTAATTATAAGGATGTTGTTCAAGGGCATCATGTTTCGATGAGAAATATTCCCGGTCCTCTGGCACCTATCAAATTTAGAACAAAAGGTATGCACATCACAAAAAATGGTAGCACAATAGAGACCATATTAGAGGGCTTTTGTGGCAGTTTTCATGGTGCCAAATTGTCCTCCATAAGCTAAGGTGTGGCAAAATGTGGATACACTATGGAACACGTCATTTGGGATGCATCTTCTGATAACTTGGTCTACCAAAACTTATATAGATAAAGATCATCCCAACTAAAATGTCTAACCTCATGCAAGAATTTGGCTTTATCTTGCATTGACCAATGGTCAGGTAATAATTCCTATAGGGGCTTAATCTCACAGAGGGGAGACCAAACACTACAAGAAAATAAGTTTTAAGGTCACTTAAATAAAGTCATTTATTTAAAAAATGACGTTATAACTCTATTTTTAACTTTTCGTTCGCGAAACATTAATAACCCAAGTACTTACGATGTCATTTCTTCACAAAGTGATGTCATACAATCTTTTTATACTATTGGCGTCGTTTTAGGGATGACATAGAATGTATTCCTGTAAAGTCATTTTTATTATGATGTTAAAAGTTTTCTTATATCAGTCACGTCACTATTTCCCTCCCTGATGTGGTTTCTCTTTGTTTTAATGTTAAAAAAACCCGCGAGGCCAAAGTTAGAAAGGCGAAAAACAATTTGTCATGGGAATTGTGTTTTTGAGGAGATTCTGTGGAGAATTCTGTGGAGATTAACCGTAAAGGAGAGAGGAATTGAAAAACCTTACTACAATGGGATTAGGAGCCCTAAACTTGAAGGAATTGAGGGTAACTCAAAGGAGGAGCCATCAACCATGGAGGTTGAATCGAGCCCGAGTTCTAATCTTCATCATTTTGACTTATCTCTACAATCTTTGCCTTTTTTTATTTCTCTCTGCCATCATCGTCATCCCAATTTCAGATTGGGGAAACTCGTTGGATTGGGTTCAAGGTATGTTATGGTTTTTCTATAAGCCCTTACAACCATCTTCGCCTCATACAAGCTTGTATGCAGTATTTAGTGGAATTGGAGCAATGGGGTGGTTGTAAATCCATAAATGATGAACCCCACAATGTATTTGATGAAATTCTTGACTGAAGTTTTAGTAGTACAATGAGTAAAGAAGAAACTAAGGCAGACATCATGAGAGTACCCTTTCGCGTGTTTTGAGTTCTTATGCCTTTATGCGAGATTTAAAAGTCGAGGTTCAGCTTCATTGTTTAGCACTTAAAACTGGGTTTGATGTGTATGTGTACACTGGGAGCTCGTTGATTAGTTTGTATTCAAGATGTGGGGATTTGGATAGTTCTTATAATGTGTTTGATAAAATGTCTGTGAGGAATGTCGTGACGTGGACAACGATGATTGCAAGCTTTGCACAACATTGGGAGATTGAAATGTGCTTGGAGCTTTACCATCGGATGAGATGTTCAGCATTGAAACCTAATAATTATACGCTAACGAGTTTATTTAGCACGTGTGCAGGTACTGGTGTTCTTGGACATGGGAAGATTGTTCATGGTCAAACTATTCGAATGGGTTTTGGGTTGTACACTCATGTTGCCAATGAAATTATTTCTATGTAATATGAGAAGGGATTTGATATCATGGAACTCTAAGCTTGTCAGGTACGCTCAGCACAGACTTGCCGAGCGAGCTATAAATCTGTTTGAAGAAATGGAAAAAGGGAAAATTGAACCAGACGCAATCACTTTCCTTGGCATCCTATCATCATGTAGTTATGCAGGTCTAGTTAAAGAAGGTCATGTTTGCTTCAGTTTAATGTTTCAACACGGGGTGCAACCTGCCATGGATTACTACTCATGCATTGTGGATCTTTTAGGCTGATGTGGCCTACTCGACGAGGCCTTGAAGTTTATCCAGAAGATGCCCATTAGTCCCAATGCGGTTATATGGAGCTTACTCCTTTCTTCTTCTAGGCTTCATGGAAATTTCCACATTGGAGTTCACGCTGCAGATAGCTTGTTGTTCTTGGAACCAGACTGCGCTGCAACCTTCTTACAGCTTGTAAATTTGTATGCGAGTACAGGGTGTTGGGACAAGGCAAGATTGTAAAAAATAGAGGATTGAAAACATATCCGAGGAATAGTTGGATTGAACTAAGGAATGAGGTTTACAGGTTCGGAGCAGGAGGTATGTCAAATGATAAAGTGAATGATATTTTAGGCATGGTGGATGGTTTATCAGGCAACATGAGAAGATTTGGATATGTGCCTAATATACTTGAAGAAGGACTCGATCTATAATTCTTACATTGAACCTTCCACTATTTATGTTTTGAATCCATTCCTTATCTGATCGGAACACAATGGTTTTATTCGAGGTTGAGCTGAAGAGTAACAATTTTGTTTTGCTGAAGGTATATTAGCATATTTTAAGCTTCAGTTGAGCTCAAAGTTAGGGTTTTATTGCCAAGTTGAGTATGGGTTTGAGCAAGGCCTTCACTATCCTGGACAAGTCAAGGCCATTACTAGGAGTGATTTTGTGCCCGTAGATCATGGTATCTGACTGAATGGAGAACAAAATCTAATTGTAGGATACTTTTGGAATATGGTTTATTGAATGCTCCAACTGGGCGCCATATGGTATTTTACAAAATAATTCACCCTAAATTCGATGTTCTTCCACCGGAAAAGATGGCCAAGCATTCAACTTCATACATTCTACAGACTTACAAAGCATTGATCTCTTACAGTAAGGAATGGTGCATGGGAGCTCAACCTCTCTAGCATAGAGCGCAATAAAAGTTGGTAAGGGATCTTTCTATTTTGTGAATAATATGTTTAGTCCATTGTTGTTTAGGAACTTATTAAAATTTAGATAAAGATGAAAAGTATCAATCTCGTGAAAGTATTGTTGACGTTATAGTAAAATCATGAATTAAAAATAGTTTACCCGTTAACTTTCGGACAGCTTTCTTAGAGATTCACTTTAAATGGTATTCTCTCCTTTCTGATTGTCAATGTCAGTGTCATACCTGTATAAAGTAATATGGAAACCCGAAGTAACTCATAGCTCCTAGCCTTCGGCTTCCTAGCGTGCTTGTTCCCCTAACTCCAATGAGAAGAAAAGCGAAGGCCTGAAGAGCGCGGTTGGAGAACGATGAATCCATTTTTGCCGTAATGCCCAACCAATTTTTAGATCGCTAACACCTTCTTAGATAGTCTGGACCCATCAATTCTAATGCATTGCCTAGCCATATAATGTTAAGCAATTTGGTGTATTAGCATCTACTTATAAAATGTACCTCTATTTGCAAAGAAACATGCATGCCCTAAGTGTACTCCATACAATAATTGATTTAATAGGGATTTGCAATATTAGCGTGCCACATTCTAAAGGTCCTGAAAGTACCAACTTAATACATATTTGCAATCGGGAATCTTTAGAGAAAAAAATATTATACTTTAAACGTAACAATGTATATTTCACAATATCATTGGTGGTAAAAGTTTATTTACATTTTACTTACATGTTTTTTCTCTACTGTGACCTATTATTGTTTAACCATTATTCAGGTTGGTACATTGTAGTCTTCGTTGCTTAATGAGGTGCCTCTACATATTTGACAACCCTTGATAATTTTGTATCCTCTGGGAATCTTTGTTTTCTCATTCAACTTAGGCAACTGCTGTGCTGCATATGATATCATAGATATTTGGCAGCAACTTGCATTTTGTTCATTGGTATTTCTGCTACAAATTTACAGATTTACAGGTACACATGTGCATTATTCATTAGCTAATTTAGTTTACTAGTTTCAGATGGTGATTGTGTTCATTGTTTGTATGTTTATGTAGAAAGGGAAAGCTTGGATAATGCAGTTGGCTGTAGCTTATTTATTCTTAGCAGCCAAAATGGAGGAGATAGAAGTGCCTCTATCTGTAAATTTGTAGGTTCAAAAACATATAGACTTGTTTGAGATGTTTTTTATATTGTTAGTCATGTGTATATTCCTAAAATGTTATGTGTTTACTTGAAGGTTGAGGAATGCAAGTTTATCTTTGAAGCTAAAACTATACCGAGAATGAAGCTTCTAGTGTTGAGCACATTGAAGTAGAGAATGAGAGCTGTGACACCTTTCACTTTCATGGACTACTTCTTTCGTAAGAACAATGATGATCTACCTCTACCAAGCTCACAGATATCTCGATTAGTTGAGCTCATTTTAAGGGTAACTAGAGGTATTTTTCGTCTCTTCTTTTTCTTCCAAAATCTTCACTCTTTTGATATGAAACAAAGTATATTGGGGCAAAAGCTTAATCAATGCTGTGTGGGAAATCAATATAGGGATTAAATACTTAGAATTCAAGCCTTCTGAGGTTGCTGCAGTGGTGTCAATATCTGTAATAAGGGAAACCAACCTTGACAAGTATGAACCTTATTTCATAAAAAATGTACAAAAGGTGAACTACTCAATCAAACTAACGCCTTTGCTCATCTTTTTATTATTATCCTTGAAGTATTTGTATATTGGTTAAATAGGGAATTTATTTTGGATATACAGGAGAGAGTTTTCAAGTGTCTTGAACTTATTCATGAGCTTCAAAGAAGTGCGGCAGCTTAATCTGTGCACCAGAACCCAATAGGAGTGCTAGATGTCTCAAGCTTGAGCTATAAAAGCGACAAGTTACCAACGGTGTCAAGTGCGAATTCTTCTCAGGAAGATTCAAATTTTAAGAGGGTGATGTAGGGACCAGATTTTGTAAAGCTCGAACTAGCTTAAAATCGATCCTTACACCAAGAACTACTATGACAATAATTAAATAAGAGATAACACTTGACACAGGGGATTTAGCGTGGAAAACCTCTGAATAGGTAAAAACCACGACCTCGAGTGGAGGATTTTGTGAAAGTAGTATTATTTCTTGAGAGATTGAGAGATCTGATTACAAGAATTACTCTAAGAAAATATAGCTAGAGATCAGATAATTGTATGTATAGATTTTTCTGTCGACCGTCCTATTTCCTTAGGAGCTCTACCCTTTTATAGACCCTGTTCTCAGCTTGACATCGTGCTTGAACACGTTATCTTGAAAGTGGGAGTCATGGGCAGTTAAGTGTGTAACTGTTAGCTCGTGGGGGACAGGTGTATGTTGACTTGTTCTGTTTACATCAGTTGTGGATGATCCACGTTCTGCTTGATTTCGTGGCCGATGTATAACTGTTAACATGTTTGTAACGTGTTTGTTTATGCGTGAGTCTGGTACTTGATAAGATCGAGTCTTCTGGAACTCGAGGTATAGATGAGGTCGAGTGTCCATAGCTCGAGGGATAAGTCCCTACAATCGCCCCATCGCAACTAAAGTCACGTGTGGCTTTAGTTGAGAAAAACCCTAAAACTCGGACCTTGTGATGATATAAGCGACACTTGAAAAGCGGAACGTCTGTATTGAAGAGTGTATTGTCATTATGACGCGTGAGTATTATGGGTAGACTGTAGGTTTTCCCGAGCGGATGATTATTGTGGAAACAACTTGCATTAATGCGGTATCGCTATAAATAGTGGTCAGATTTGATCGCCGAATAACCTGCAACACATCTTCGCTGCAGAGAAAAACAAACATGTCTGTTTTGTATGGGTGAGAAAAAAAAATGAGTTTTTTGGAAGTGTACCTTTGTAACATCATGGCTAAGATGAGGAATCAAGTGTATCATACCCAGTTTTCTTTCATCGTGGAGGGATTCCAGATATGGTTTTGTGCCTATCAGAGTAGGGAGACTCCCTCTGCTATTTTGTTGAAGGAGTGGTGTTTGAAATACTTCCGTGTATTATGTAGTGTCTGATTTAGCGGCCGGAGTGTATGTGATGCAAAATCCCTGGTCTCTAATGATGTTTTGATGTCTATGGTAGGAGACCTCTTCAATCTCCACGAACTCCGGGTTAGTGGGGATAAGGAGGAAGAGACGGCGGTTGTGGAGGTGGAAGATGGATCATTTTTTTCGGTACCATCATCTTTTCATATAATTCTTTTTACAGGGAAATGAAGGGGAAAGAGGTGTTTGACCTGTTACCGTCTTGCAATTTTTGAGTTGTGGATGAGGTTTCTCTGGAAGATCAGCATTATCTTGGCAACGAGAAAAGAACTAGAGACTTGTCCTCGTGTTTGAGAAAGTATGTGTAATATCGAACTTCTAAAAACTTAATTTTGTAATTGTAAAGCAACGCTGTAGGGGTAGTCCTTCAATGAACTTGTTAGATGAAAATCAAGCGTAATAAAAGAATATTTTGTTTGTTTCTTACTAGCGAAAAGAAGAAATAGGCGACATGTCATCGAGCTGTATATAATATGGGAGTAAATAGCTGGTGGGATAACATACTTTGTCCTACCTTGTAAATGAATCGAGCTTAACAGATGTAAAGATAAAGCTTGAAATGTAACTTTTAGAGAGCTCGATTAAACACAAAAAGATAATAGTAAGTAGTTCAAAACTGGGAAGAGTGGGTTATAGAAACTGAAATACATTGCGTACAGTCAATTGAAAAATTAGTCCTGTTAACTGAATAGTATAAAAGTGTGACTCATTCTTTAAGAAGATTATTCATAAATAAAAATGGCGAAGACTCACTCTCAGAGGGCTGTTGAAGCGCGTGTATTGAACAACTTGCGCTTAGCATTCAAGATTGATGAAATAAGGGAAACTATTTTCGGGCATCAAGGTTATGATGCGGCTCTACAAGAGACCCGAGTAAACTACGAGGGTATGACTGATGTAAAATGGGGCAAGGAAATGATCTGTGTGTACTGGTCTGAGTCCATGCGTACCTGTTGGCTGTCTGTTGAAGATCGTAAAAATTTCGTCGCGATGACGGCAAGGGTGGAGATCATCAATGAGGATAGTGACATCGCCTCAGGGCGACTGAAAGCTTGTGGGATTGTTGGGTACACCGGTTGCTTCAAATGAAAGTATCTTAGGGATTGGAGTGATTGACTATTGTATTTTTGAATTTTTGAAATGTATCTGCCCGAATTTACTTGAAGAAAACTCTATTCACGAAAATAGGCTATGACTAGGATTGCTGTTAAAACTAAAATTTTGAATTTCTGTTGCTAACTGATATTGACGTTAAAGTCAAGGTGTATAAGTAGGGCAAACAAATATACATGAAATTTTAAAGTAGATAATTCAGAATCATGAGTTTGGGGCATTGTGAAAATAGTGGGGCCAAGAGGCTGAGAGAAACGCTGAAGTATAATATTTGGCGTAATGATGGGAAGGTGGTTTCACCAAAGCGGTACGACACATCTGACAGGCTCAGACGGACAGACGGCTCAGTTCAGGAATTGAGGACTGCTTATTGGAAATCTCAAAACTGCCAGCGGTTCAGGGAAAGGTGCATAAGTACTCCTCTCATCCCTCTCCGAATACAAAATACCAAAAGCAGAAGAGAAGGGTTAGAGAGAGAGAGATCTCAACTGACGATTCCATTATCGCCAAAGGAGGAAAGGATAAGAGGAAAGCAGTGACTAGGAGTTTCTATTGCAAACAACGAGAGGAGGCTAAGATCGAGGAGGTTTTGAAGAAGTTGCATGAATTGAGCAAATTAGTGCGGACCAACGCTGCAGACTCTCACTCGGGTGTTGAAGGTAAGTCTGTCATTGAGTTTATAAGATTTTTTATATAAAAATCTTTATTGTGTCAGGATAAGGATGTAATCCCTACCCAAACACAAAAACTAAAATTAAAATAACAATGGGAATAATGACTGTGGGCCGATAAAAATCGTTTTGTGACAGTTTGTGATTGTAGAAGTGATCTAGTAGTACGAGATAAAAATTGATATATATACCTCGACCTATCTGCAGGTTTTGTTAGACCAGCGTCTTGTAAAGTAGACCATTTACTATAGATAAGTATGGTTTCGACTTCCGGTTGTGCAATGGCTGATGAAGTAGACCTCGTAGGGAATTTATCTCCCGTCATTGGAGTAGGGGATGAGGAGGATACTGTAGCAGAATTGGTAGAATGGCCTCGTCTGAAGGGTTCTCGAGTTGAGTACCCAACAGGTTCTAGTCGGTTTAGGGAGTTCTGCAAGGCCAAAAGTAGTATAGATGGGGTCTGGGGGCATGCCTTCGGATATAGGGGTAATTTCTTTAGGACTTGCTGTATCAGTCAAGGAGGGAATTACCTGCATTTGCTGCCTGATTTGGCTAAAGAAAAGAAGTGCAGGCGTTTGGGGGATGAAGTGTCCTTGGAGTACGTTCAAGGCGTGGTGAAGGATAGTCAAACTGATAGTTTTTGTTATTATTTAGCCCAGTTCGACTATGGGTTGACGTTGCCTTTGAGCAATTTGGCTAAGAGTGTTATGAATATGATTGGGGCTTGTCCGGTACAGCTGAATTGTAATTTTTGGGAAGTTACCCTTGTATGCGGAACCCTTAATGAGAGATGGGCTGTATCTGGTAGTGAGAGGAGGATTACCGCCAAGGATTTCCTGGAGTATTACGTTGTGAAATATGTCACAGCAACTGATGGTGCATATCTTTTTTCTAGTTCTTCAAGACTATGCTTCTTCGACCTGTCTTCAGCAGGGCGAGTGTGGAATGACAACCTTTTATGGGTGTCTGGTGAATGTCTTCAGCGGTCTGATGAGGAACCCCTGGAACTTAATAGTAGAACTATAACAAAGGGTAAGTATACCATTGAAAATCGAACTATTATTTGTATGTTGAACTATATTTCTATAGTTGAATTGTATCTTACGTTGCCAACCTATTATGCAGGAATTAGCTGCAAAGTTTTGAGGAAGGAATCCTTTATAGACGCCGTTGCCAGGGAAGGCACTGAGCTCGAAGCTATTCTCAAAGAGTTAGAGATAAGTAGGTTCAAAAGGGTAGCTAGTAAGGACGACAAGGTCAGGAGATCTTAAGCGAGGAGGAGAATGGGTGAGAAAGCTCCAGGCTCTATGGAAGAGAAATTGTTAACTTCTGAACTTAATACTCCTTTAAAGTTTCCGCGGCTCAATAAAATGCCAGATGGGCCAGTGAACATGGCCACTGTCTCCAGCACTGTTGTACGAAACCTTGCGAAAAGGAAGACCGTAAAAAGGGGGCTGCTTCTCATTCTGTTACGTCGGACAGTGTGGACGATAGCAGTAAGAGGAGGAAGGTAACTTCTCCCACAAATTTGTAGGTGGTGTTAGAGGAAAGCGATAAGATCGCTGAGGGGGCGGACTTGGGGCCACATTTTGAGGCTAAAGCCAATCTCCTGGAGGAACAATGTCGACCTAAATCTCGAGAAAAGATGGTTGCTATTGTGGATGATGAGTTTAAGAAGGTAAGTAAATAGTTGGTTTTGTCGAGCTGTTTTGTTGCTCGAGCTGACTTATTTCTTTTTGCAGTTTGCTCGTGCTCTGAGGGGGGATCAGCTTGGTCTCCAGGATAGGTCGATTAAGCTGGAAAAAAGGATCTCCCAGCTCGAGGGAGAGAAAAACTAGTTTGAAGAGAACCTGACACAGGAGAGGGAAGCTTTTCAGTTGGGGCTGGAGAAAAAAGGGAAGCTGCTGCCCTAAAGCTGAAGGAAATTAGGGCTGAAAGTGTAGCTGAAGTAGAGCGATTGGTTACCGCGTCTGCTACTTCTCGGAACAACCTTGCAGGGAAGCTCTACAAGGTGAGGTATACAAAGGTAGATATTTTGGCATTTAGCGAAGTGAATTATGAGGAGAAGGAAATTATGGATGAAGAGGAGGTTGAGGAAATGGAGGATGGTCTGAATGTTGTTGAAAAGACTGCTGCCGATAATCAAGAAACTATTGATCAGGTAGGATGATCGCGTAATGTAACATTGGTTGTGAAATATGAACTCAAGCTTGGTAATATTTTACTGCGGTTTGATGCCAACAACGCTTTTCTTACGAAACTCCGTATTACAGTAGATAGAAAGCTCGCGCCTCAGAGTTGTGGACTTAGAAGGCCTACTTGAAGTGGAGAAAAAATCCTCTGCTGAATTATAGGCTAGATAATTCAGATAAATTAATAATTTGTTGAATAGGAATTTAATTGAAGAAGGGATATGTACCTTGTAAGTTTATTCTAGTTCAGGATGTTGGTGCATGTACACTCTGTCTTACGACCAAAACTTGTTTCTTGGTCGGTAGGCCAAGGAGGCTTAGGCTGTCTCGAGCTTACAGGTGTCTATTCTGCAAGTTTGTCAGTATGCTTCTGTCGATCTGTTTCCCAATTAGATACTGATGTTGTGAGTCTCTGCTAACTGTTATGCAAAAGGAGCTAGACGTTGCTAGAGAGAGAGAAGAACGGACTTTTTTGTATAATGCTAAGTATGCAGAAGAATATGAGTCTTTGATCTCCCAGTATGAAGATTGGTTGGATGATAATGTGAAGCTTGCTCTGAAGCTCGAAGAAGCTAAGAGCCAATTCGAGGATATGACTATAACAATTTTGAGCAGTGATTTGGCCTTAAACCAACTTACCAACGAACTTGCTGAGTTGAAGGAAAAGGCTGCCTCAGGTTCTCGGCATGAGGCTGAGTTAGGCGAATACCGTATTAGAGCATTGAATGACGAGATATCTGATATGAAGTACAACATTCATGCTCTGAACAAGCAGTTGCTAAAGAACGAGATCGACCTGAATACTGCGCGAACTAACTTGGCTATGTCCGAGGCCGATTTTGAAAAATTGAACAATAGTATTGCGGGTAAAGATTTAGAATTGCGCAACTCTGCACAAATACGCGATAGTTTGATCACCAGGTTAGATCGTTTAAAAGCTGATTTACGTTGTTTAAAAGGGAGAGAGGCTCAGAGCAGGGCTGATTTAGCAGAGGTTCAAGCAAAGAATAAAATTTTGGTGAACGATTTGGCCCACGCTCATGGAAATGTGAGGAGGGTTATGAAAAGTGATAAGGAAATGAATGAAAGAATTAATCAACTTTGTGCTCAAATTTCCAAATTGGAGCAGGAATTACGTGTACGTGAATTGAAGTATTAGAAGGATCTCAAATTTTAATGGGATAAAAGGGATGGTGAAATTGCTTCTGGTGAGGGGAGTCGAGAGATGAAGGAATTTCTTCGTCGAAAAGAAGAGTTTGTGGAAAATATGCGTATTGATCTCACAAATTCTCGGCAGAAGTCAATAGATCTTACAAGGCAGATGAGTGAACGTATTGATCAATTAACAGCTGAACTGGCTGAATCAAAAGCTCGTCGTTTGAGGGATAGCAAGCGCGATGTTGTTACTCACCAATCTTTTAAGGAACTAGTAGTTCATGAGCAAGAAAAATGTGATGGTGAAGCTTTGCATCAACGGCAATTAAGCGCATTTGTAGCATTTTTTGCCGAGGAAATAAATTTCCTGCAGGTTGAGAGGGATTTGATGCAAGATTGCTTCTTTGGGAGGACTTGTGTATGTAAACTCGAAATCTCGAGCATAGATCCAATTGGGGTTATGGATCGTGGTATTGGGACCACGACGGCTGAGCAGAAAGCTCGAGGGAGAGAAATTATTGCTGAATGAGCTCCAGAATTAAAGACATCCAGGACTGAAATACGGGGAAGCTCGAGTGCAGTCTCACCTACTCCTCCTGTGGGGGGAAGGTCGACTGCTCTCCCATCAAGAAAATCCAGCATAATTAAAAAGAAATAGACTTGAATTCTGATAGCGAGTACCTTTTGTAATTAGCAGATATTGATGCTTTAGTGCCCGATGTAGGTCTTTAGAGGAACATTGTAATTTGAAATGTTGATATGGGAAACTAATATTTTCACACCTGCAGTAGATGTTATTCTCTGGTTTGACCCATTGAATTAGAAGAAGTCCGTAGGTGTAGAAGTAAGTATTATTTGTGCTTCAACCCTTGAACTTTAAGGAGGCTTAGCAGTAGCGAGATAGTATTATCTTTGCTGATACTTTAGGCGGCCACCGCAGGCTAAGAGGTTTTTTATGGCCTCCACCTCATATTTATGTTTCCTCAGGGGTTCGGCTAGTATTATCTATGCCTTGATACCATATTGGAGAGCTGGGCTCATCGGCAGCGAGCAATGTCTCACTCGTGCTTTAGGCCTGATCTTGCAGGCTGAGGCTCTTTATGGCCCCAGCCCCAGAGGTTTTTGAGTCCTCAGGGGTTCGGCTAGTATTATTTATGCCTTGATACCATATTGGATAGTGGAGCTTAGTGGCATCGAGCAAGTTTTTTTCTCACTCATGCTTTAGGCTTGTAATCATCAGGCTAAGAGGTTCGTTATGGCCCCCGCCTTCAGATGTATGAGTATCCTCAGGCTTTAGGCTAGTATTATCTATGCCATTACCAATGTTGGATGTTGGAGCTTAGCGTCAGCGAGCAAGTTTTTTCCTCACTCGTGCTTTAGGCTTGCTATCTTCAGGCTAAGAGGTTTGTTATGGCCCCCGCCTTCGAATGTATGAGTATCCTCAGGAGTTAGGCTAATATTATCTATGCCATTACCAATGTTGGATGTTGGAGCTTAGCGGCAGCGAGCAAGTTTTTTCCTCACTCGTGCTTTAGACTTGTAATCTTCAGGCTAAGAGGTTCGTTATGGCCCCCGTCTTCGGATGTATGAGTATCATCAGGAGTTAGGCTAGTATTATCTATGCCATTACCAATGTTGGATGTGGTTTACCTTTAAGGATCGAGCTAGGATAAACTGTGCTTTTACCCTTGGAGATGATGGAGATGAAGGGGAACTATAAAGCAGGTATTCTTGTGATAAAAAAGAGATTTCATTGATTGAAAAGAGTTTGTACATACATTGGAGGGGAAATCTCGAGGTGGATTGAACCTTGTTGAGCGACGGAGGAGCTGTTCAACGTCGATATAACTTCAATCTTCTTGTATTGCATGGATTTAGAATTTTGCCACCGGCTTCCGTCTTGAGATAGTATGAACTTGACCAGTTTGACCTATGACCATGAAAGGACTATCCCAGATTTTCTCTAGTCTCCCAGCATGTAAATCTTTTTTGTTATCTGGGATTTCTCTAAGGACCCAGTCGTTGATAGCGAACTCCCGAGTGTGATCTCGTTTGTTGTAGGAATTTACCAGTATTTGATGATATCGACCAAGATTTGCGATAGCTCGATCTCGTGTCTCATCGATCCAATTGAGGTTTCAAGCCAATTTGAACTCATTTTCTTCGTTTGTGAGCTCGTGGTCTCTCACAGGATGGTGATACTTCGTTGGTATCACTGCTTCAGTTCTATAGGCAAGTAGAAAAGAAGAGCACTGTATTGACTTCCGCAGCATAGATCGATAAGCCTATAAGACGTGAGGTAATTCACGTATCCAGTTGCCCTTCTTTGTAACATAAGGCACTTTTTGAGACCATCCACGATGATCTTATTTGTGATCTCTGCCTGTCCATTTCCCTGGGGGTTGTACGGGTTTGATGGAGAATGGATTATGTTGTGTTTGTTGAGAAATGTTATGACCTTGGCTCCAACGAACTGAGGACCATTATCGATACGGATCAAATGTGGACAATGAAATTTTGTGATGATATGCTGCCAAATGAAAGAAATGACCTCTTCTTTTCGAGTTTTGCATAGAGGAATTGCTTCAACCCATTTAGTAAAGTAATCCGTGGCAACAAGGAGAAATTTCCTATTACCCAGAGTATTAGGGAATTCACCAACTAGATCAAATGCCCATCATTTGAACGGACAATACACCTTACTGGCATGGAGTTCGAGGGCAGGGGTCCGAATTTCATTTACATGACACTGACATGCATCGCATTTCCTTGAGTATTCTTCAGCTTGCTTCCGTATCCCTGGCCAGAACACTCCTTGGGTAATAGCTCTGTTAGGAAGAGCTCGTCCTGCAGTATGGGATCCATAGATTCCTTTATGTAGATCTCCAAACATCTTGTCGGCAAGTCCTTAGAGAGGCACTTGAGGTATGGACTAGTGACTGAGCGTTTGTAGAGATTGCCGCTTGGTTAGACTGTGTAGCGTTTTGAATTTTTGATATTGTGTCTGCGCTGCTGTGGATCATTTGGTAGTGGCCCGTTGTATTAGTTATCCGGATCGAGATAAGTAATGAATGGTTTTCTTCAATCATCTTTCGTCATCTCATCGCCCCTAGTGTTTATCACATATACTGTAGTACGATTAATATTGGGGCTAGAAATAACTTTGATTTGAAGGTGTCTTGATTATGTACCCAATACTCCGGCTAAGTAAGCCAAGGAGTCAGCGTGGCGATTCTCTCCTCGAGGGAGGTATTCGAGCGTAGCCTTTTGAAATTTGTTTAGCTTTTCTACAACAAGAGCTGCAGAATCGGCCATGATGTCGTTCTTCTTGTAATGTTCTGAGTTGTGATGAACGATTAAAAGAGAGTATGTGTAGGCCGAGATTTCACTGATTCCAAGTTCGAGAGCCATGTCTAGACCATGAATGAGTGCCTCGTACCCTGTAATATTGGTCGAGGCTTCAAAGTTGAGACAGATGGATTTCTTGATTCTGTCGTTGGAAGGTCTAATGAGAACGATCCCAATTCCTAACCCTGCGGGTCCTGCTGAACCATCAGTGAGGAGCCTCCACCCTTTTTGAGATATCTATGATGCTCGATCATCAAAAGATTTAGAGGGTGGAAACTCATCTGCTGCATCTTCAGCTAGATCAAGATCATGTTCTTCCCAGTCAGGATCTGAAACTGGAAAGTCTGCTAGAAAATCAGCGACTGCTTGACCCTTTTTGGTAATTCGTTGCTCGAACTTGATTTCGTGTTCCCCTAAACTGACGGACCACTGTTGTACTCTTCGGGATTTCTCTTTCTTAGACAATACTTCCCGAAGTGGGTAGTTTGTCATGACTTGACAGGATGTGCTTGAAAATAGTGTTTGAGTTATTGTGGGGTGTAAACGAGAGTTAAAAGTAATCTTTCAATTATTGAGTACCTCATTTCCGCAGGAGTAAGTGTCTTGCTGATGAAGAAGATTGGTTTCTCAATTTTTCCTTCGAGCCGAATGAGAACCGAGCTGAGAGATGTATCTGTAACTGCGAGGTAGATAATCAGTTCCTCATTTCCTATCAGAGTGCTCATGATTGGAGCCCTCCCTTGGTAAGCTTTGAGTTCCTGAAAAGCTATTTCGCATTCTGGTGTCCAGTTGATATCTTAGTTCATTAAACTTTTGCCTCATTGAGTAGAACTTCTAAGTAGCATAAATAACCATCTGCATTGGTCCAAGGACTTGGATACGAATCTGTTGATTGTTGCAATCTTTCCTGCGAGTTTTTGTACATCCTTCTTTGTTGATGGTGAAGGTATGTCCAGAAGAGCTCGAATTTGATCTGGATCTGCTTCTATCCTTTTTTTGCTGATAAGATGACCCAAGAACTTACCCGAGTGAACACCGAACTAGCATTTTTCAGGATTAAGCTTCATTCTGTAGGATTATAATATACTGAATACTGTAGAGATATGAGAGATGTGATCCTCTTTCTTTAGGCTCTTGCAAAGCATGTCGTCAATATAGACTTCAACTGTTTCTCCCAAGTGTTCTTTGAACATACTTGTGACCAGCCTTTGGTAAGTGGCTTCAACATTCTTAAGGCCAAATGACATGACCTTATAAAAGTAGAGACCTCTTTCTGTAATAAATGCAGTCTTTTCTTTATCTGCTTCCAAGAGTGGAATCTGATTGTACCCCGAAGCGACGTCCATCATGGACAAGAGTTCGTGACCTGCTGTAGAGTCGAGGATCTGATGAATGATCGAAAGAGGGAAGTTGTCCTTTGGCGTGTGTTTGTTTAGATCTGTAAAATCCACGCAGACCCAAACCTTCCCATTCTTCTTTGGAACAGCAGCGATATTAGAAATTCAGTCTGGGTACTTGACTTCTCGAATGAAACTGACCTCGATAAGTTTGCCGATCTCCTTGTTCACTTTGTCTCGAAGTCTTTGAGATAACCTGCGTTGCTTCTGCTTAACTGCTGTGGCACCTTTGCGGATATTTAAAATGTGGCAAGATTTTGAGGGGTCTACGCCTGGCATTTCTTGGAAGTTCCACGCGAAAACGTCTTTGTTGGATTGGAGGAAATAAATAAGAGCTTTTTTCCCTGTTTGAATTAATTTCATACCAATATAAGTACCTCGGTTAACTCCATCGATCTGGACGTATTCTGCAGGCTCGGCTGGAGAAGACTGGCCATCGAGGTGGTCAGCTTTTTGTGATTGCTATGCAGCAATCTATTCTGAATGGTCAAGAACTGGTAAGACAGTATTCTCGCAAGCTCAAGAGAGTTTCTAACTTCCTTTGATTTCCTAAATACCGTTGTTATGCTTGAAACAGAGCATTTGTTAGAACGTGGACGGGATGGCCTCCATATTGTACAGCCAACAGCATCCTAGTATCCCCAAATACTTTGATTTGGCATTAATGACGTAAAAAATAACACCGATAGTGGTAGGCCCTGCTGTGATCGGGAGAGTGATCTTCCCAACTCGTACTTCTTTGGACCCATTAAACCCACTGATGTCTGTCTCGCTTTGAATGACCTGATCAAAGAGCCCCATCTGGTCAATCGTACTCTTGAAAAGGATCTCAACCCCACTTCCTGTGTCCACCATCATGATGTGCATTACGAAGTTCCTCATTTTGAGCATAATTACTAGTACGTCATGATGAGGATACTTCGCATGTCCTGTGCCGCAGTCTTTAAAGGAGATTCCCTTTCGATGACTGCTTGACTCTGGGAGGAGATTGGCTTCCTTGTCCTAAGCGGCAAGGTCACAGCACTCGCCCAACTTCCTCCGCTTGACTCTGTTGGAATTCGAAACCTGATTGATCTCGATCATATTACTGCAGTAGAGATGATATAGATGCTTCTCTTCTGCTTGTTTTGTTGCTTGAGTCACGTCATCTTGTTTCAGATAGCTTCCATCTTTATAGATGGGAAGATCGATGATGTATTCGAGCATCCTCCCTTCCTTAAAAATGATATCCAAGAGCTTTTTCAAACCATAGCAATTGTTGGTGTTGTGGTGCTTAATCTTGTGATATTCGCAATAAGGTCGGCCTGCTATTGGATCAAGATGTCGAGCTGGACGGAAACATTTATCCTTCTGGAGAATAGGATAGATCACGGAAAGCTTGGCATTCAACTTTGGTATGACTGTTCTGGATGGTTTCTGCGACCTCCGATTGTTGTTTCTTTCTGGTTCTGTCTTTGCTTGTTTAGAATCACCTTGAACGCTCGAGCTGCAGTTGTTGTTGGAATTTGTAGAAAGAACCTTGGTGTTGTGGACTTCATTTACAGGTTTATTCGGTTTGGGCATCATCCGCTCCAGATCGATGCAATTTTTGACTTTCTCGATCATATCTTCGAGAGTCTTGGGCTTCTTCAGGAAGAGATACTCTTTAGCCTTGCAATTGAACTGCAGAGCATTTGTGAATGCGGACACAGCCGTCTTCTAATCTAGATTGTCGACCTTCCGAGCCAGTTCGAGAAACTTTTTGGAGAACTCCTCGAGCTTCTCCCCTTTTGCTTGTTTGAGACTTATAAGAGAATATAAGTTCACTTCTTTATCTTTGTTGTGGGCATAAGCCTTGATGAAGATTTTCTGTAACTGCTCGAAGGTATGAATCGATCCTTCCGGTAAAGAGTAGAACCAACGGAGAGGTTCGTCCTAGAGACTGGTAGCGAAGAGCTGGCAAAGGATGTGATTCAGATTAGAATACAAATCTAATGAGTCACGGAATTGTTGAACGTGCTAGCCAGGATCGGTTCCTTTGTTTTTGATGATCTTGGGTGTATGAAAACCTGCTGGGACATTCATATCAAATATTTTTTTAGTAATTGGACTACCTTGTAATTTATGCGAGTCATCCTTCGCATCTAAAGTCGTTGCTTCGATGATCTCCCTGATACGCTGGTCCATGAGCTCCTGAGAAATATAATGCTGAGGGATAGGAACTGCTGGAACTACTGAAACTATCAGAACTGTCGGAACCGCTTGACGTATGAGTCTAGGAACGTGGTCACCTGTTTCCTCGCTCACATGTTCAGAAAGCGAGGCTCAGTAAGGAGGCCACAAGACTTCCTCGGGCTACATGGAAGTCCAGCGATCTCTGCTGATATCTGTTTATGCCTCCTGTCCCAAATGAACTGAGACTATCGGTGCTTGTGGATCCTCACAATGAATCCTAGAAATGTCTGTACTATGTACCTCATGTGGCCCTAACCTCTCGTGAACGGAAACCCTTGAGATTATTGGTACTGTTTCGCACTCTCTCAGGGCTAGTGGTGGTTAGCTGCTTTACAATGCTTTCAGAGCTGTTTGAAAAGCTAACATCTGAGCTTCTTGTTTCTTTATCTCCAAAACTCGAGCTTGACGTTCTCGTTCTGACTCCTTCTCACGGAATTCACGATCTACCAATAGCTGGCGCCCGAGCTGACTCCGTTTCTCGGCTTCGGCAATTAAACTCGCCCGAAGCTCGGCAACCCGATCAGGTTCCCTCAAACTTTCAGGCTGAGCTCCTGAAGATTGACGTGTTTGAACCATAATTGATTACTGCTTGACTGATGAGTATCAATCGTGGCCCTTAAGTACGTGGAAAAGCCGTGCGTTCCCACAGACGGCGCCAAATGTAGGGACCAGATTTCGTATAGCTCGAACTAGCTTGAAATCGATCCTTACACCAAGAACTACTATGACAAGAATTAAATAAGAGATAATACTTGACACAGGGGATTTAGCGTGGAAAACCTCTGAATAGGTGAAAACTACGACCTCGAGTGGAGGATTTTGTGAAAGTAGTATTATTGCTTGAGAGATTGAGAGAATCTGATTACAAGAGTTAATCTAAGAAAATATAGCTAGAGATCAGATAATTGTATGTATAGATATTTTTGTCGACCATCTTATTTTCTTAGAAGCTCTGCCCTTTTATAGACCCTGCTCTCTGCTTGACATCGTACTTGAACACGTTCTCTTGAAAGTGGGAGTCATGGGCAGTTGAGTGTGTAACTGCTAGCTAGTGGGAGATAGGTGTATGTTGACTTGTTCTGTTTACATCTGTTGTGAATGATCCACGTTCTGCTTGAGTTCGTGGTCGATGTGTAACTGTTAATGTGTTTGTAGCGTGTTTGTTTATGCGTGAGTCTGGTACTAGATAAGATCGAGTCTTCTGGAGCTCGAGGTATAGATGAGGCGAGTGTCCATAGCTCGAGGGATAAGTCCCTACAGGTGAACCTAAATAAACCATCTGATATGGACTAAGAGGTGAAACTCTCAAATTCTGACCCAAGTAGATTCAGTTAAATTTCTACCTTAGATGTGCATTCTCCGACAAAGGAATACCAAAAAATAGCCATGGATATGGTCTGAAGAACAACTCTAAGAAACAAAAATTCTAAGTTTTATATTCTTAATGTCTTTTCTCTTTTACTTTTAATATATGCATCTTTATTTTCTCTGGATGATCATGTATTTAATTGTTTTTTCTTCTTCTCTATGTAGATCAACTAAAGATCACGTCTCACATGAAGATGAAAGCAAGACTAGTAAGGATAGTGTTGAGAGCAATGAAAATGATGTCCAATTCTTAGTAGGTTGTTGCATCAATGACCAACATTAGCGAGCCATGTTTGTTTCCTTGGTAGTTTAAAGCGGGGAAATAAATGTAGGTGAATCTTCATTTCATTTCTTCTTCCTTTTTTTTCTCAGGGTGGTTTATGGCTCTATGCTAGTGTCACTCAGTGTTTCTAGATTCTTTGGTTTTAATTTTATTATAAATACATAGAGACTGAGCCGTAAGTGTGATTGTTATTGCACTTGAAATCAACATGTATGACATTACAGTACATTAATATATGTTTCTTTTTTGTTTGAAAAGTACTGCACATATTGATTTATTTTTAGGTATTTCTATTACTTGAGTATAGTTACAAACCTTGCAGCTGAAGTGCCTCATATACATAGCATGAGATAAAAGAGCTGCAGGGCAATTAATTATTATTATTTTTTTGAATTTCAAACCATTAACATCGCTTTTACGGTGATGTAGATTTTTTTGTTTTATGTATCTATATCACTTTTCACATGACGTTAATTCTTCAATTACATCACTTTTAACATGACAAGGATACCTATATTACGTCATTTCTTAGCTGACGTCAAAATGTACCTATTACGTCACTTTTAAATGGCGTGAATAAACATAAATTATTTAATGAAATAACACTTTTAACGTCACTTTTTCAAGATAAAAACGTCATTAAAAAAGTGACGTAAATACATAGTACTAACCAAGTTGCCTTGGTCAACGTCGCTTGAAAAAGTGACGTTATTTCTATTTCATGTCACTTTTTTAGTGACGCAAATACCCGTATTTGTTGTAGTGAAACATTTATACCACGGTATTTACGCTTAACTAGGGGTTTTAATAAGTTTATTTAATAGAAATAGAGAAAGATCTAAATAAATGCACTTGCATGAAGTCCTAGAATGGAATTCCTCCACGACCTTTAGCGAGAATTTTTTAAGGTGAAGATATCTATATGAATGAGATTATAGATTTGGGTTAGAGTAGGCTTAATTCTCAAGCTTCTGAAGGTACTCGAAGGTAATCAGTATTTCTCTAGGGTGTGCATGGGAAAAATCTCTCAACCTCCTTATGATAGTTCATCTTTCCTATTTATAGAAGATATGAAAGGTGACGTCACCATAGAGAGGTCAAGTTGCAATTTTATCCTTACTGACACCAATTCTATACTAAAATAGATTTTGCCGGAGTTATCTTTTGAATTGTCTGTTGAGTTGTCTGCCTTCGACCATAGGCTGAGTTAGATTGAGGCATGGTCGAAGCTTTATTGACTCGAATGCAGGTTTATTGTGGAAAGATTTACAAATATGGTAGGGCTCGAGTCTCTCGGTAGTCTTTGAGGTAGCCTTCGACTAATCAGTTCATCTTTAAAGGCTACGAGTAGGCTACTACATTCGTCTCCCCTCAGTTGGAGCCTCAAAAATTGTTGTAGATGGCTCGCGTTGAGAAAAACACTACAACAAATACGGGTATTTATGCCACTAAAAAAGTAACGTGAAAGTGAAATAACGTTACTTTTGCAAGCGACATTGACCAAGGCGACTTGGTTAGTACTATGCATTTACGTCGTTTTTTTAATGACATTTTTATGCTGAAAAAGTGACGTTAAAAGTGTCATCATAGTAACCAACCTCTATTCATTTACGTCATTTAAAAGCGATGTAATTGTTACTTTTCACGTCATCTAAGAAATAACGTAATTGAAGAATTCATGTCACGTTAAAAGTGATGTAAGTGAAAAATTATCGTCATGTTAAAAGTGGCGTAATTGAAGAATTAAAGTCATGTAGAAAGTGACTTAGATACACAAAACATTGAAGTTTACATCACCGTAAAAGAAATCTTGTTGGCTTGAAAATTAAAACAATTACATTTTTGCCCTGCGGCCTTTTACATCACATGCACAGCAGGAGCTCCAACACAATTGATATTTCAGCCGTCTTCACAATAGTTGTATTCGAACACACTAGATTTCGAATGACCTGTGCGCGCATTTCGTATCCCAGCACCAACTAGGAATTTCCTGTAAGTCCTATCTCCAATCTCGTATAGGATGAACAAAGGCAGTTGATCAAATGAAGCTACAATCTCATAAATCTTAGAAAATGAACTCTTGGCGCTCAAACACATCTTTCAGTATTCCCTGGTTTTTGTTTCTTAATGATCACTGCAGAATTCTGCAAACATCAAATAATCAAAATTACTAAAAAGAAAAAAAGACGATAAATTCGCAAAGAACAAAGTCCACATAAGTAAATGGTTGAACAATTTTTGTCATCTAATCAGGTTCATGGTCTGTCAATCCACTTATATATCATTGTGTGATGTTAAATTTGAATTTCGACAGGTTCTGATCGTTTATCCATCTCTCCCTCAATAGATCTACTAATTTTTATTTGAAATCTTCAATTTTTGCTTATGATAATTTTATAAATGCTTCTTTATTTTGGATATGATTTTTATTGAAACTGATTAACTCACTCATATTCTAAGCCTTGAAACTTGGATTAAGAGTATTTGAGGCTGTTTACCTTTACAAGCTATTCATATTTGCCTAAATATTCTTGGACACTTGCAGCTGCAAGCTCTATTCACAGATTTAGAATGTCTTCTCAAAGATTACCTGCATCTATACTAGAAGATGAGTATTGATAGTAGTCATGATTGCGTACCTATGTTCTTCAACAGAGAAATCTCAGCTATAGAGATAGGTTCACAAGTCTAGTCCACAGTGTTTAATATAGTCTGCGCGGACTATTAAACTTTTGCCGATGAGCTCCCCACCACCTGGTTGAGTTCTGGCAGTGTTATACAAGACAAAGCTAGAAGAATTCCTCACAGTGAAAATGATGAGAAAGAGGAAAAGGAAACAATAAACATTCTAAACCAGCTCCGGTTCATATATAAGAGTTTCAATTAAATATTCAGGCTAGGTATAATTGGTTGAGCCTTGGTTACTCTAATACCAAATATTACCATAATTAACATCGCCATCATCAAGCTCATTCCCAATCAACATCTTTTGCCGACTTTAGGCCAATATCCCTCTGCAATGTCATCTATAAATTTATAACATAGCTTGTGGCTGTAAATGAGATCCATTATGAGCTGGGTTTTTTTCTCCTTAAATGAGTTGCTTAATTGATTATAGTCAATATGCTCTCACATATACAAGATAATATGTATATTGCCTAGTGGGTTTGAAAGGCAGAATGGTATTGAAAGAATGATCCTCAAAATTTATCTTCAGGTCAACTGGAATTGGTAAACATGAAGTTCCCTTCTGTGTTTGTGCCTCTCATATGTTTAAGATTGATGTGAATGGAAAGCTAGTTGGATTTTTAATAAGCTCCAACGGTATTGGGCAAGGAGATCAACTATCTCTCTAACAATGCAAGCTTTCTCTGGCATGATGAACAAGCCAATGGCTATTAACTCAACTAATATTTGCTAATGGTTTAATCATCTGTCTCAAAGAAACTATCTCTTCTCCAAGCAAAACATTCCTAATAACTAAAGATTTATCTAAAACTTTAGGCCTCAAATTAAGAAAAACAAAAACTCAACTATCTTCCATGCTTCTTCCCAGAATGAAATTGATAGAATTTGTAGAATACTACAATTTAGAAAATACTCTTCCCCTATAAAGTGTCTAGGCCTACCTCTCTTAGCTACTAAACTAATTAATAAAGAGTGAACCTTTCATTGAGAAGATCCACAAGAAGAGTACTAACTGGAAGAGTAACTTCCTCTCTTATGGAGGAAGATTAGAGCTCATTAGAAGTGTCCTAAGCTCTTACTCAGTTTAATGGGCTGGGTGTTTTGACTTCCTAAAGCAGTAATACCAAGATAGTAGCTGTTTAGATCTTTCTTATGGACTGGTGGAAATAACAAAAGCTGCCTCTCTTCTGTTGCTTGGGTTGATGTCTGCTTACCCAAGAAAGGAGGTGGGCTAAGCATTAAAAGAATAAAGGATTTCAATGATGCTATGATTCTCAGAACCTTATGAAATTTAGTTTGAGGCTCTGATAACCCATGGTTAAGATAGGTAAAAACCAAGAAAATTTTCTGGATTATTGATACCTCTGAAGATTGTTCTTAGGCCATAATATCACTTTTGAAGAACTTATATTTGGCAAGACACATGGCTGGATATTTGGGTGCTAAGTCTCAATTTCAACTACATTACCACCATGCTTTCTGGAATTAATCAAGAGGCTAAAGTAAACAGTTTAAGCACTGGAAATGGAAATTGCGCTCTTCTTATTAGAAAATTCAAATCTGAAGCTTTGAGAGTTATTTGTGATCATATAAAACACAACCCTCCACCAAATGTAAATGAAGAAGGCACTATGATTTGGAAGTTCTCCAAAAATGGGTTTTTACTACAAAATTGCTTGAAATGGGTTTAGAAGGAAAGTTAAATCTCAATGGTCTTCTCTATGTTAGGACAAAGTTGCATTATTAGACTTTCTAGTTAAAATTGCCAAGGCTGATGAAGCCTATTATCAACTATGTGGAGGTGATGAAGAAAATTGAGTGCATCCTGAAGGAGTGGAATATCAAATTCACGCTAAGGAGGGCTAAACAAATCAATTGGATTTACTGAAAGAATCTCTACACCTGCACCGGCAACAGATATTTATTCTCAATTGTGAGTAGAGCTGGCAAACGGGTCGGGTTTGGGTTACACGGGTCGGGTCATAACGGGTTCGAGGGTCAAATAGGCAAACCCAAACCCGACCTGTTTAACTAAACGGGTCAGGTATTCAAACCCAAACCCGACCCTAATTTAAACGGGTCAACCCGACCCGACCTGTTTAACTAAACGGGTCGGGTTTGGGTCGGGTTTGGGTCGACCTGTATTCAGTTCAGATTATCATAACAGTAATACAAGTACCCAACATAACAAAACACTCTTTAGATAAGTATTCAGTTGAATCAATTCAGAGAACCTATATTCAATCATTGTAGTCTTTGCTTCAGTTCAAGATAGAGAATTTGTAGAGTATTTTAGATAAGTATAACATAACACAACTTGAAGTATAAAACATAACAGTATTCACTTCAGTTCAAATAATAACAATATAGCAATACATTACAGATAACAATATTAAGTTCAACGGATAACATTAACAGTTCATGCAATCATACTTCATAGAGTATTCAGTTCATCAGTTACAGCAATACAAAATCACAGATACAGATGAGATAACATTGATACTTCAAAACCAAATAGATAACAACAATACAGTTCCAAACAGTTTAGATTCAGAATGTAAGTAAAACACTAAACTGAAACTATCTATTAGGCTAGGCAGTTCAAAGCAGTTTAAAGAGTGCTTTAAACATAGTTCAAAGCAGTTCAAGTATTCAACAAACAATAACATCAAAATAGTTTAAACTTCAAAGAGTTCAGAAAGTTAGGCTAGACAGTTCAACCGACAATAACATCATAACAGCATCAGAACAGTTCAGCAGTTAGGCTAGGCAGTCCAAGAATTAAAATAGTAGTAGTTTGGCAACATCACAACAATTCACAATAGTTCAGCAATTAGGCTAGGCAGTCCAAAAAGGCAGAAAGTAAAATAGCAGTTCGGCAATATCACAACCCAACAGTTCACAGCATTTCAGAAGTTAGGCTAGGCAGTCCAGAAAGTAAAACGGCAGTCTGACCTGAAAGTAAAACAACAGTTCGGCAATATCACAACACAACAGTTCACAGTAGTTTAGAAGTTAGGCTAGGCAGTCCAGAAAGTAAAACGGCAGTCTGACCTATAAGGCTATGATATCACATAGATTGTGGAGCTCCACTACTACTTGCAATGTTCTCCTCTTGACCTATGCAAGTAAAAAAAGAACATAACTTAAGTGCATAATCTTGTAAAGCACCACAATAAATAAACTTGATAAAAACAACTTAATTAGCTTATCAATTATAATAGTAGATTACTTACAGTCAATGTTTAACAACACCATATCCTCGGCTAAATCTTCAAGTGCCGAATCCTCTATGAAAGATAAATCACCTAAGATATCAAAAAAACATTCATAAATTATTTATATATAAATGAATCAAATTAATTATCAAAAAATATATTACCTTTTGAATATAACCAATCTCGAGTACAAATCAAAGCCTCGGCATTATCCGGCTTTAGGGTACTACGGAAAGGATCAAGCACTCTACCACCAATAGAAAATACCGACTCTGAGGCAACCGTAGATATGGGTATTGAAAGAATATCACGAGCCATTAAGGAGAGCTCTGGATATCAAAGTTGGTTCTCCTTCTAAAATTCTAGAATGTCTAAATCAATCATTCTTTTTAATTTGGGCTCCTCCAAATACAATTGCAATTGAGATTTGCTAGAAAATATATCCATCTCCTCATCATCAAAAGCATCAAATGCCTAATAATCATTAATTAATACGAGAGTAAAAACTATAATTAAGCTTAACAAATAAGAAAACAAATCTTTGAAAACTAATATACCTTCGAAGCATCCATTCCCCTCTTAGAACTTGAGTTGCGAACTCGAGAACTTGTTCCTCCTGAACTAAAACCTCTCACATTTGCATATGTTGAGTAATAGGTCTCGAAAAGAGCAAATAATTTATCCCGAACGAGTGCCATCTCGAAAGAATCAACTCCATAGATTTGTCTATAGGAATACTCTATAAATTGGAGTTTGTAGCGAGGATCCAAGACCACGGCAAGAACAAATATGAGGTTGTGCTTTGACCAATACTTCTCAAATTTTACCTTCATTTGTGAAGCCATTTTCTTTAGATAAGTATCTAATCCCTCAATTGCTTTAAATAAAACATGTTGCACCATAAAGACTTGTGGAAAGTACAAGTTGGAGGTAGTACACTTTGTCCCAGAAAACACATAAGTTACTTCATAGAAAACACTTAAAAACTCACAAATTTTTTCTACCTTAACCAATTCTTCATCTAAGGGGCAACTCTTGTAGTTTGAATCAAGCATTTGGAGATGGCTAAATGCTCGACGATAGTGTAATGCACTGTCAAGCATAAGAAATGTCGAATTCCACCTAGTTAGAACGTCTTGCCTCAACCCCTTACTAGTTGGAAGAGCTAGATTCTTCACACATTCTTTAAATGATTGCTTCCTTCCTTGAGAACCCCTAAAGTACCTCACACTATCCCTTATCTTCTCCACAACTTCATCCATCTCCTTCAAACCTTCTTGTACTATCAAGTTTATAATATAAGCACAACATCTAACATGAAAGAAATCGCCATCAGAAAAAAAAAGCACTCCTCAAATTTAATTGGGTCTTAAGTAGCCCAACGAAGGAATCATTTGAGGATGCATTATCCAAGGTAATTAAAAATAACTTTTTTTCAATCCCCCACTCAGACAAAAGAGTATAAATCTTCTCGCAAATCGAAACCCCGTTGTGTGGAGAAGGCATATAAGAATAATTGAGCACTTTCTTCTCCAACTTCCACTCTTTATTAACAAAATGGGCTGTCAAAGAGATATAACCATCTCTTGTGACCGAGCTCCACAAGTCTGAGGTTAAACTTATTTTTCCAGGAACTTCATGCAATATCTTGCGAATCAACCCCTTCTCTCTTTTATATATTTTAAGAATGTCAGCTTTTGAAGTATTTCGTGAAACTAGCTTGATATCGCGGTTTGCATATGCTGCATAGTTAAAGGCATCTCTTATTCCCTCGTATTTAACAAAACTAAAAGGGAGAGAGTGCCTAATGATAGCAACAATTACAAATTCACAAAAAATTTCGGGATCAAACTTTGATGACATCAACGACATATTAGACTCGGATTGGGACAACACCATTTGTCCCACATCACGACTAGTTCTTGCGGTGCAAGCTTTTATATATCGTTTCATGTTACCCGTCCCACTTTTCAAGTATGTGTGTGGGCAATAATTGTATTTACACCTTATGAGACCATCATCCCCTACAGGTAGCTCAGTAAAGAAGTTCTAAACATGAGAAGTATTTTGCCTTTTTCGCTTACCTTTACTAGGAGGCTTTGAAGCAACGTTACTTCCTCCACCAACGAGATCATCATCACCACCAAATTCAAACACTTCATTAAGCGAAACACTCTCAGCATCCTCAACAATGTTAACTAAATTCTCCATCTATAAAAGACAATCGCAAATGTAAGAAAGTCTCAATGAAGATTCTTGTAAAATTGGATTGGATGGATTAACTAGGCAATTCATATATACCATGACAACATCCACAATGGCACAACAAGACTCTTATAGGAACATGGGACAAATAAGAAATTATGATTCTCTACGACAAACACGTGATTACTTTCATTCCAAGGCATCAAGGGGATTAAATATTGAGTCTTATAGGAATGTAGGACAGACTGAGTCGACGACTGAATCTTTAGGACTTTAACAAAGGTTTCCCCCCAGTTTTAGATCAAGTCCTACTACTAGACAAATAAAGAAGAAGCCAAATGAGAAAGATACATCAATAACATTTCTAGTTGATTGATAAATGTAAACAGACTGACACACCCATACATATTGAGAAAATATAGAATTAGCTAATTACTCAATCAAAAACTAAGTTAACAGCAATATCTGAATTACTTAAAACAATTACTGAAATCATTAGATGAATTACTGAAATCATTAGATGAAAAATTAAGTTAACATATCAAATCATTAGATGAATTACTTAAAATAATACCTGAATTTGTGAGTTTGTGACTGATCTCAACAACAATCAAAAATGGCTCTAGAGAGAGATGAGGTTAGTTGACTCAAACAACTAGAGATCTCAGCAGCAACAAGCCAACAACTTCATATGGGTTTCTTTCATGAAAACGATGAGTTAGAGAGTGTGACAGAGTGATGGGTTTCTCAGAGAACTCGGCAGCAACAATCAATCAATAACAACATATGGATTTCTCAGATTTAATCATTGATGGGCTTTTTCAGATAATAACAGCAACAATCAATCAATAACAGATGGATTTTCTAAGAGTGATGGGTTTTCTCAGAGTGATGGATTTCTCAGCAGATGGATTTCTCAATAATAGCAGCAACAATCAATAAATAGAGGAGAGGGGTGGAGTGGAGTAGAAGTTAAAACTGTAGAGTAGAGGAGAGGAGGTTGTGGAGCCGTGGATGTGGAGTTGAGAAGATGAGGAGTGGAGGGCTGGAGTGGAGGCTGAGAGAAGAGTGAGGAGGAGTAAGGTTGTGGTTGACGAATGACGACTTGAATGTTACCCTAAACCTAAACTCTGGTAAAAAGACTTAAAAGGGTAGTAAGAATACATAAAATTACAATTAAACCTAAGGTCTTAAACAGGTCACGGGTCGACCCGAACCACGTAGGCTAAACCTTAACCCGACCCATTTATTAAATGGGTTAGACGGGTTCGGGTCAAAAGACCTATGACCTATTAAGGCCAAACCCTAACCCACCAAAAATAGGGTTGGGTCGGGTCGGGTTGGCGGGTCGTGGGTCATTTTGCCAGCTCTAATTGTGAGGGGTGTAAAATGAATAACAAAACTCAATATGGATGAACTTGTAAACTAAGGAATGGAATGCCTATAATTGCTTAATGGAAAAGCCAGTGAGAACCTTGAAGTTGGGGAGATTGAGATAATATCTATCTGTATGCTAAAAAGTAGGTTCTCAAAGCTGTCCCTTGCATGTTCTTCCGTGAGAGCTCTCCATCTCACGCCCTCTTTCTTTCTGAACCAATATTTTGAATCTGTAACGGCCCAATAACTCTGTGCCTCACTTCTAGGCCCCGCATATTTCCTCGTCTCTCCCCCACTAAACAAAAGCAAGGCTCCATCATCTCTAGCTACAATCTCAGCCCCTTCTTTTATATGTGCTACAAAACTCGCAGCTTGTCCCTTATGCTTCTGATACAACTCTAGAAACCACAAATCCTCCTCATCAACATTCCCACAATTCCCACTCGTATAAACCGAATGCCAAGCTACCATTACAAGATTCCTCAAACCCACAAACGGGTAACTAGAACTAGAACTACTCATATCAAATGCATTACTCCTTAAGTCACCACTACTAATGCGAAACCGATTCACATATACCGACACTACGAACAAAACTGTTACCCCAAACGATAATCTAACAAAAAAAACTAAAATTGGGTGTAACTTATACAAGTTTTTAAGGCAATTTACGACAAATTTAAGCATTTTTTTCACCAAATATGGTAATGAGTTGCCGTTCTTGGGCTTTCAGGGTTTTCTAAATCTAGTTCAAGATTCTAAATCAAGAACTGGTCTTGAATTTGAGTAAGCAAGGAAGGATTTAAAACTTCCTTGCCCAAGTGATTGTTTGTTCTATATAGTATCGAAATCACTCTATATATAACCATAAAGCCTAAATTAAAGTTTGCCTAGATGATGACTTTGAGAGAAGAATTGTTGAGATTACAAAATTGAGGCCCAAAATGTTATTAAAGTTGAAAAGGGGAAGAAATCATGGATACCCAGAGATGAAATCAGTAAAATTTCGTCTTTTATGTTTGAATTTCATTGAAAAAGAGAAGAAATGAGGAGATAATTGTGACTTAATTGTGGAATGTATATATCAACCGAGAAATAAATGGTAAGAAACCAGAAAGACGTAATACCAGCAATCAAATTCTAAAGTAAAGGAGTGCGAGATAACTTGATCGATTGGAGGAGACGATCTTTTAACTATGGTATGCATTTGGATTCCACAAGGTCTCCATAATTTTTATCATGAAAGTTTATCTCATGATTTACTTTAGAAATCAACTTCTTTGCAATCTCCACTCGCGGCTTTTATTATCAACCTAAAGGTCCCCAAACAATGTCAATGGTGGGAAAATAACATTACTACTATTATTAGACCGACGTGGTTTTGTAAATTCTTTTTAAGTCATTAATAAAAGTGACATTGAAAACGGTATAAAAGTATTCAACGTCACTTTTTTAGTAAATGATGTTGTAGATATTTTAAGTATTTAAAGTTACGGAGTGAAATTTGAAAATTGGAGCATTAACATCATTTTAAAAATAAATGACTTTAATTTGGTGACGTTAAAGCCCTATTATCTTGTAGTGAAAGCTGTTATGCATGGGAATTTCTATGGTTAACCAGTGTGAATGTGCTCAATATTAATGGCATTAATAGTTGCTTATGTTGATTAAGGAATCATTGATGCTCTCTTAATTACTCTATAAAAAGGAGGTTAAGGAATAATACTTTCTTTAACTCTTGTTCATTTTTTTCTCCAAAACATGTTTTTCATTGTTGTAGTGGGATGAAGACACACTATTAGAGGTATAAGGAAAATAAAGAGCTGGTGGAGGCCAAAGTATCTGAGCTAATGTTGACATTCTTTGGATGAAGGGATATGGGGGTCCCCCTACCCGATCTTGCTGATTTATACAGGGAGGAGCTGACCGGCCAAGAATGGGAGGAGGTCGAGTCGTTTACTTTTTGGTGGGGGATTTTCCAGCATCACCTCCTAATCGTGACTGAACGTTCGACCGCGTTGAGGGCTCTGGCGCGATGACTGGTAGAGGCAAATGGTGATGGTGATGGTAGTAGTGGGTGGTATTGAAAGAAATGACCTGGCTATAATTAATGAAGCTGAGGTTCTTCTTTCTCTTCTATCTGTTCATCTCTCCCTCCTTTTTTGTTTTGAATGTTGAAGTATATTTTTTCTCCCCCCCCCCCTTGTAATGAAGAATTTGTTCAATTTCGTAGGTGTTGACTGTAACTGATAATTTGTTTTATGTGAACGGTCGAATGGAAAAATTGTGTAGACAATTTGTATGGAAAATCTGGTTGTATGTCAAAGGTAGTTGAATAAGTCCCTCGAGTGTAAGTCGAAATGTCTGTGAATGAGACTACTAGGAACAAAATAGGAAAAAAAATGAGTACAAAGGTAAAACTTAAAAAAAAAACTTATTTGGAGACAAGTATTTGATAGGTCGAACTGGTTGAGTTGCTTCGAGGGCAATAGTTTGGTTAAGAATCATGGTTCATTGGATTCTTAATAGAATAGGATCGATTATGGTTGTTGGTATACTGATGCATTGGGCTTGCCTATAGTTTATGCTGTGGTCAAAGGGAGTAACTACGGTGATCTAACATCTGCGATCTGCAGTACTAATATGTGGGGCCGTACATATCTTGAGCATTGCGCAGACTAGGCAATGATCACTTCATGTCTGAATTTTGGGAGTATGGGTTTTTGTCACGTGGCAAGCTCATGTGAGTCTACCTAATGGGGTCTAGAAACAATGTTTGGGGTGTACCAGAGATGATTCCTTCGAGATATAATTGAAGAAGATTATGGGGATGAGAGAAGTAATGATGAGTATTGCTCGAGGGTTTGTGTATATGGGTTTTCAGTAATTTAAAAGAAAAAGTTGAGCACGAAGCTAAAGAATGTAGGTCTATGAAGCATTTGTAGAGGTGGGAAAATTTGTGTAAGAGACGATTAGCTAGAATTATGGAGGAAAGTTGTAGAGGTAAGAGAGTAGGTTTAGTGGGTGTAATGATGACGGCTTGGGAAACCAATACGGTTTAGTATAGTTTATTTAAGAGGTGAAAAAAAGAAAATGAGAGAGTTTTTCATTCTTGCTTGCATTTGTCTGAAGAAGAGAGGAGAATTGCTAAAGCTTTTGATCTAGAATATCAAAAGACTCAATTGTTTGTTGTTTGCTTGCTAAGAGATCATCAAGGAGTAACTGTTGTAGGTATATCACTTCTGTAGTCTTTGGATTTGTTATTTTTCTGTGTAATCGCCTTTGATTTGATATTTGGTTATGGAGAAAAAACTTTGTGTCTGCCATTAATGGCTGATGGTGGGTATTTGAGGAAGAGGGTTATGATTGATAGTGATACATGATGTTAGAGATCCTTTGAAGCTTAACTTTGAGGTGGCGGGTTGGTTGGGGGGGGGGGGTAGAATAGTGTATAGTTTGGCCTTGTGCGATGCCTTCGAGTCTGGATTTGGGTATGTCTGATGGATAATACTAAGTCAGTCATCAATAGTTGGTGTACTTGAGGGCTTTAACTTGAATATATTGGGCTAACTTGTTCACTCTTCTTTTGTAGGTTATTAATGCATACTTGCAAATCTTCAAAGTTGAGGTTAGTGGATAAGATCGACGATGTACTGAATGAGCCGAGTACTCCAGGTCGAAGGGAGGAGAGTAGTAGTGATGTCGAGGAGTTACATATTCCAACCGATGTTTCTTTTGCGATTACGTAACCCGATGCCAATTTGGTATGGCGAAGCCAGAGAGGGGCGCAGGTTGTTGGGGAGAGTGATAAGGAGGAGGATAAGGACGAAGAGGTGGAGGTGGAAACCAATCCTACTGGAGATGAAGGCAAAGATGAAAAGAGGGTTGATGAGGAAGATGGGGAGGGTTGTAGCAGGTAGGAGGAGGGCAAAGAGACAGAGAATGACGGTGTAAGTTTTGCAGATGTCTTCCCTCAGGAGGAAACGAGGCTTGGCCGATTTCTGATAAAACATAACCTGTTTAGGAGGGGATTTTCTTGATTCCATTGGGATTGAAGTTGACCTTCGAGGATGAGCCAGCCGAAGGAATTATGAATTTTTCAGGCCAGATTCGTTTGGGCATCTAGCTTCCCCTTCGGCTTCTTATGTAGGAGGTGCTGAATTTCTGGGATGTTACGCCTTGCCAGATGAATGGTAATTTTTATGAGATGATGAAAGTCATTGGGGCTCTAAATAGTGAGTTAGTAGCCGAAGGTAAGCCTCTCATAGAATTCCAGGATATCGTGGCCTTCTACTCAAGGAAAAGTAATCCAAAGTAGGGGACAATTCACATACAATATCAACTTGAAAAACCTTGGTTGTTCGACTGGGTGCGAGTGGGGTAAAGATTTGGTGGTGGTGAGGGGGCACTACGAGTAGCTCGAGGGTAAATAAAATCTCTCTTTGAAAAATAGGGTTTTTAATTCAAGCTAGTTCTATTTGAGTAACTTGTACTATTGTAACTTTCGATAATGCTCTTATATTTAATATGTGTGCACTTCAGAGCCTATAAGTAAGAGTGCCAGACAACTCTCGACACTACCTGGATGACTTGATCAATGAGAATGACGATCGAATCAATAAGATCTTTTAAAGGTTGAAGCTGCTGCGGAGGAGAAGGAAGAAGACAAACACCCTTCTTAAAGGTCCTTCTAGTTTTGTAGGTCCATAGAAGAGGTGAAAGACAACTGTTCATACCAGAAGCTTTGAGCAACATGGATCACAATAATTTGACAAGGCCGAAGATCAAGGGCTCAACGTGGGAATACAGTTTTAAGGCATTTTGCTCACTGTAGGTAGGCAGGCCTCGACCTCCCAAGAGGTGACCCGGGTAACTCAAAAGGGGAATAGTAAACAAGTTGGAGAGGGCTCAAGTTCATAGGTGACCAGTATGATGCCTCGCAAGAGGATGCATGACCAAATTGAGAAAGTGCCTACTTCGTCTGAAGCCTGGTGACTCACAGCAGAATAGGAGGATGCTGCTCGAGTTGTTGCTGAGCCGATGGAAATATTGTACGCGTCTGATCCCAATGAGGCTGGACGCCGTGCGGAGTTATCAATGCGACGGGTAATTTTTTATTGTTGAAAATCTTCTTCTATGTTACTGCAGTCAATAGTGTTCCCGAACTCTCAATGGTTTATTATTCTAGGTTCAGGCTTGGCTAATTTTATTTAAAAAGGCCTAGATGGGGTCTAACCAGAGATTGAAGGAGGCGATAGACGTCGAGGATTTCTCGATGGGGACTATAATGTCGTTGAACACCCGGGTGGTCGAAGTAAAGCACAAGATATTTTAGTTCTAAGCAGATTCGGTAAGGGAGAATCTTGTTATGGTCATGCATTCCGACATAAAGAGTATTGAGCTTGAGGAAAAATTGAGAGAGAACTAAGCGAGGTTTAAAGCAAACTTCAAATGGGAATGCCTAATGATATCTTCCCTTAAGTAGTTTATCGATGAGCTAGGCTATGATCTAGATACCTTAGAGCGTTATCGTTCGGATGAGTTGTTAAGTCATGGTGGTGATGGCACAGTTCGGGCAGAAGGGGTAGAACAGAGTGTTGTAGTGGAGGTTTGACCATTGAGAATGAGGTCATTGCTCCAGATGCTGGTTAGAACCCGAATGCCCCTGATGTTGAGACCAATGAGGAGGATCGAAGTAATCCCCTCGTATAATAAGTTAATATTGTTTGTGAGGTTAAGTGGTATTCTACTTCTATTCTACATTGGTTGGAATTATTGGAGAATGACCTCTTCTTGTTTTGTTTGAATTATAAATTTATTCAATCACTGCTGTTTGCTTTCTTCATTTTTGTTTGAATGTGTACTGATTGAAGTGTGATACTATTTAGAGTTGCGTGGATTTAAGTGGACTCTATACAACCTTTAAGGTTTCCCCTGGTATCAGGTGTAATCTTTCGACTATTCATGCCACTTGGGTTTGCTCAAATCAGGAACCTTAAAAAACTTTAAGGTCACCACCAAGTATCAGTCGGGTCGAAGGGTTAACTTGATACTTAGATTTGACCAACTCTAGAAGTTCATGAAACTTCAAGGTCACCCCTGGGTATTTCTATCCTCGGGTTTGATCTTTAAACAAAACCAGATGTGGTCAGCTCCGAGGTCGTCCCCAAGTGTTTTATCTTTCGACTATTCATGCCACTTGTGTTTGTTCAAATCAGGAACCTTGAAAAGCTCCGAGGTTGCCCCCAAGTTTTAGTCAATTCGAAGGGTTGACTTAATACTTAGGTTTGACCGACTTAAGAAGTTCATGGAGCTTCAAGGTCCCTTCCAGGTATCTGTATCCTTGGGTTTGAACCAAGCGAAACCAGATGTGGTTATTTCCGAGATCGCCCTCAAGTGTCTAATCTTTTGACTATTCATGCCACTTGGGCATGCCCAAATCAGGAACCTTGAAAAACTTCGTAGTCGCCCCCAATTATCAATCAGGTCGAAGGGTTGACTTGATACTTAGGTTTGACTGACTCAAGAAGTTTAATGAGATGGATTATGGTAGATGAACAGGTAAAATGTTAGCTGCAAGCAAAATCTTTTTATAGATTCACGATACTTCAGTTACAACTGTGGTAGGTATCTGTTGCTATCTTTTGTTTTAGGGGTTTGGCAGGGGTTGTTTATCTTCTATCGTGAGGTAGAGGGATCCTTTTACAGTATTGTCATAGATGACATAGGGTCCTTCCCAAGATTTAGCCAATTTTCTTGCATTTCGAGGATTTGATGGACCAAGTCTCCAACTGTGAAGTTTCGGGGATGATCCCTTTTATTGTATGACTTTTCTAGAAAGTTGTAGTATTAACCTGAGTTGTGGTATCTACTACAATGAGACAGTGCTCGGTCTCGGGTCTTATCTATCCAGAGCATGTTATAGGCGAGTTGAAACTCATTCTCTTTACCTGGGAGTTCGGGGACCCTTATAAGGACATTGAATTGAGTTGGTAGGACTGCTTCGGTTTACTATGTGAATAGAAAAGGAGTATAACCCATTGTCTTTCTTGGTATTACACGATAAGCTCAGAGGATGCGTTGTAGTTGTTGAACCCATCATCCCTTCTTGTTATCGACACACTTCTTAAGATCGCCGACTATGGTTTTGCTAATGGCTTCGACCTAGCTGTTACCTTGTGGGCAGTATGGCGTAGAGGGTGAAAGGATAATGTTATACTTTTTAAGAATGTTCTGATCTTGTTTCTTACAAACTGTGGTCCGTTGTCGCATCAGATCATGTGAGGACATCTGAATTTTGTATTTATGTTCTCCTTTAGGAACTTAATTACTTCTTCTTCTCTTGTTCTGTATAACGATACTAATTTGACCCACTTAGTAAAGTTATTCGTAGTGACGAGGACGTATTCTCTTTTACCTAAAGCTATTGGGAATGGGCCCACTAGGTCGATGGTCCATCGTTTAATAGGCCAAGAAACTTGGCTACAGTAAAGATCTTGTGAGGGGCTCTTAATGTCATGGCTGGGATGCTGACACTTATCACAATGCTTAGTGTATTCTTGACCTGTTTCTTCATGTTTGGCCAGAATAGTCCCTATTTTACTATGCATAACATTATGGATAGGCCTGCGATATGTGCACCGTAACTACCTTCGTGTTACTCTGTGATGATTGTGGCGGCTTCTTCGTTGAGATATTTATTTGAGGTCTACTCCATTTGGGGTTCTTTGGTGTAGACTACCTTTGAGGATAGTATACCTTTGGCAATTCTCCAATAATGAACATTTTGCCTTGGGATCGGTGGGTAGGGTTTTTCTATTAAAATATGTCAGAAAGAGGGTATGTCAGTCGTCAGGATCGATACACTCTCCTCCAATAATGGTGGTATTAATTTCCATCTGATTTATACTTGGGGATTTGAGTACTTCGATATTGAGCTTTCGCGGTTCAAACTGGCCTAACATTGCTACAATATAGGCTAGAGCATTGGCGTGTCTGCTCTCGCCTCGAGGGTAACGTGTTATTGAATATTTTTTTGGTAACTGGTCCATGCATTAACAAATGAGCTCTGCGCATTCAGCCATTCGATCATTCGTCTGGTCTTTGTCGGTATAATGTCTTTGGACATGCTACGAGTCAGTAAAGACGGTGAGCTTTGGCACGCCCAGCTCGGGGGCCATATCGAGATCATGGATTAAAGCTTCATATTCAACTTTATTATTGGTATACTTTATGTTGAGCTTGATTACCTTTTCTAAATGATCATTGGACGGTGTGTCCAGTACGATACCTATTCTCAAACCATTGGGGCTTACGGAGCCATCTGTGAATAGTCGCCATTCAGTATTAGGGTTCCATAGGTTATTTTGCTTAGTTTATTCATATGATATTTCATCTTCATACTCTTCCCATTCGGGGTCTTCGATTAGGAAATCTGTTAGAAAATTAGGAACTACTTGGCCTTTTTGAGATATCTGCTTCTCGAAGATGTCGTGTTCGCCGAGATAGACAGACCATTATTGTACCCGTCTAGAATTTTCATTTTTGGCAAGGACTTCTCGAAGGGGATAGCTCGTGATCACCCTTACTCGATGTGCTTGGAAGTAGAGTTTAAGCTTTCTAGAAGTATAAACAAGGGTAAGTAAAAGTTTTTCTAGTTTGGTATACCTGGTTTTGGCTAGGGTCAAGGTTTTACTGATAAAGTATACTAGTTTATTGATTCCTTGATCTATTTGTATAGGAAGTGAACTTATAGATTTGTCTGTAACTGTGAGGTAAAGGGACAGTAGTTTGCCTTCGACCAGGGTACTCATTATTGGTGGTTGGCCGAGGTAACTCTTGAGCTCGTGGAAAGCTTGTTCACATTCTGCTATCTAATTGATGTCTGGGATTTTCATCTTGGTTTTATGGACTCCGTAATGGTGAAGGAGGGAGAATAGCCATGTCATTTATCTGAACACTTGGAAATAAATCGATTGAGGGCTAAAATTTTGCCTGCGACCATCTGCACGTCTTTCTTTGTTCGGGGAGAGGGTATATTGCCTAGGGCTCAGATTTCCACCCGCGCTTTTCAGCCCAAAGGACATGATGTTGAAACAATATAGCCCTTGTTTATTAATTAAGAATGCTTTAATTCGATCTTCGGGGAGAAGGGGTACCTGATTATAGCCTGAGGCAGCACCTATCATCGAGAAGTGCTCGTCTCCGGCTATTATATCGAGGAGCAATACGATAATGGGTAGAAGAAAACTGTGCTTTGGGGTATGTTTGCTGAGATCAGTGAAGTTGATGCAAACTCTAATTTTGCCAATCTTTTTGAGAACATCTCCGATAATCGAGATCCAGTCGACGTACTTAACCTCGCGGATAAAACCTTGGGCTAAAAGTTTATAAACTTCAAGATTAACCACATTTCGAGTCCACGGGGCTTGGGTGTGCTTCTTCTGTTAGACTGCTATGCAGTTGGGCATTAAATCAAGCCCATGACAGGCGAGGGTAAGGTCAACTCTTGGTATCTCATGGAAAAGACATCTTTATATGATCGATGGTGTAGTAGCCTACTCATAGCTTTCCAAGACTAATCGAATACTTAATGGCTACATCAAAGCTTATTGAATACTCGAAGGTTACATCAAAGCTTACCGAAGACTCAAAGCATAAATACTTAAAATCGCCTGGGCACAAGGCCCGCACGAAGCTTTCCAAGGCTAATCGGTCACTTGAAGCATACAACGAGATTCAAAGCCTGGGAGATTCATGTAGTAGACAAAACCAAACATATGTTCATGACGAATTTGCCCATATCAATGTATGGTTGAAGGCAGACAAACCTGACAGACAACTTACCAGATAATTCAGCAAACAAGCCCGTAGACAGCAATAGTGGCAGAATTGACCTCCGTACATGATAGCTACCCGAAAGGTTTATATCTAACTTAACTTGACTATGGCGACTCACCCTTTCTCATCTCCTTCAAATAGGGAAGGAGAGCTACTAAAGAGGGAGGAGAGAAACCTGAGCCAAAATACCCCCAACAGCGAAAAACACCTTCGACTACAAGTTTTCTCTTGTTTCGGTAACTGTAACTCTTCTCATATATATCATTTCACTTTGAAATCCTCATAAGAGGTCGTGGAGCATCCCGTTCTCAGACACCACGCACGTAGGTTTGCCTAGTTAACCCGAGAATCATCGCCTAATACATCTGCCAACCTCCCTAATCCAATTCAACCCTCACTGTGTAAGAACGTGGTCTCCCCTCTTCGAGATTACTCCTTTATATTTGGTATCGTTTGTGGTATACCTACTGTCCTCAATCCCTTTTTCTTTCTCCCTCTACCCATATCTTATGGCCCCCACCTTCTATTCTACCTCAGCCATTGTCAGCACCCTTGGCGATGGTATTGCCGCCCAATTATCCTACATAAGCCATCAGTTTGCTCAGGTAGAAGAGAATCATACCAACTAACTTCGCCTCGAACGCGAAGACCACTGTCAGGAGCTCGAAGCCGAATGACAATACCGTTTGGAAGAAAATCATAGACAACACCGAGCTCTTGATGAGCTATGCCACAAAATTTAGGAACTACAATAGGGACAAACCCCGAATGCTCCAGTGCTTCCTCGAGCCCCTGCACCCTAGCGCATATCCGCTTGCGCGTACCTAGGCTCCCGCCCCTCTACTGAGGTGCCCCCGGTCCACCTTGGTGCCGAAGGTTCCCTCACTAACATACCCGAAGGTTCGATACATCTCAGCGTCCCTATTTTAGAGGACTCATACGATTCTACACTCCGAACATGATCGAAGCCAATAATATAGACAACGTTCACACCTACCACAACGGGTTAAAAAATGTTGTAAACTCACCTTCCAGCAAAAACTCCTAGTCCTCCTACCTGAATTATGTCGTCATCCTCAACCTGAAGGTATATCCTTCATCGATTGTGACATCCCCCATGTTCATTTTCCTCACTCTGGCCCTTTGGTCATTATAATAAAAGTGGAGTACCACATTCTCTACACAATGCTCGCCGACACCATAAGTGCAGTCGACATGCTATTTCTTCAAATAGTCAAGGCTATATAATAACTGATTTGATCGCCCCAGCCAATGTTGAACAGAAAGGCTTCAACGGATCCACCAAAGTCGCTATGGGAAGAATCAGCCTCTCCGCTACCACGGGCCCTGTGGTTTTACAAACAAGCTTTGTAGTCATTAAAAAAAAATCTGGGCGGCGAGTGGCTCAATGGAATGAAGGCAATCCGTTCAACTTACCACCAAGCCCTGCGCTTCACCACCCCTAGTGGTATCTGGGACATGAAAGGATCTCAAAGGCTTGCTCGATTTTATGAGCACCCAGAGATCGTTCTTACACAGAAGTTAGTAAAGCCCTAGCAATCACAGCAACTCTCCTTCATCACAACATCAACTATATACACCGATCCACCGTCCATCAAACAAATAGTATATATCGAACTTGATAGTTCTAGTCGAGGAATACTTATCGACAGCTTCTTGATAGACATTGAAAAACTTTAGCTTACTGCCTTCCTTCGATCCAACAAAGATGTATTCGCCTGGACATTCCATGAGATTCCAGGAGTCAACCCTACCCTCGCCTGCCACCATCTCGATCATATACCCAAGTCCACAGTGGTCAAATAAAAGAAACGCACCCTAACCCTAAGGATTCAAGATTCAGTCAACCTCGAGGTCAAAATGCTTTTAGCTGTAGGATTCAGGGCAAAGTAAAATACGTTGATTAGGTTTTAAACATAGTCGTTGTACCCAAAAAGAACGGAAAGATCCAAATTTATGTCAACTTTGATATTTTAGCAAACATACACCGAAGGATAGCTTCACTCTCCCTATCATTTCAGTTCTCCTCGATGTCACGGCTAGTCACGAATGCCTCTCAATGATGGATATGGCTTCTAGTTATAACTAGGTACCCCTTCTTCCTAAAAATCAACTTAAAACTTCTTTTATTACCGAACAAGGGATCTATTGTTTCAACGTCATGCCCTTCGGGCAGAAAAACACGGGCGCTACTTACTAGAACCTCGTTACCGCAATGTTTAAACCATTACTTGGTAAATCAGTCAAAGTATACATCGACGACATACTATGCAAGAGCCTTCACAAAAATACCCATATACAAAGCCTAACCGAAGTCTTCTCCATTCTTCGATTATACCAAATAAAATTTAACCCCGGTAAATGCCAGTTCGACATGCCATCTGAAAATTCCTCTGCCACCTTATTAGTAAACGAGGTATTGAAATCGACTCCACCCAAATTTGAGCCTTTATTGATATGCTTTCTCCTCGAATAAAGAAAAACGTTAAGAAGGTTACAGGAAAAATAACAACCCTTACCCGATTCATTTCCAAATCCTCTTACCATTGCGCCTAGCTATTTTCCCTTTTAGGAGACCAAGGCGCCCACAAAACTAAAAAGGAAAACTCCGACATCGATTGGACACCAGAATGCGAACAAGCTTTCATCGAGCTAAAAACTTACCTTGGCCGACCATCCGTTATGTGCACCCTAGTCGAAGGTAAAATACTCTCCCTCTATCTTGTAGTTATCGATGAATCTATCAGTTCAGTTCTTATTACAATAGAAGCAGACATCGAAAAACCTGTCTACTTCATCAATAAAACTCTGACACTAGCCAGAACACGATATACCAAACTCGAGAGACTTTTCCTTATCATCGTTTATACTTCTCAAAAGATTAAACCCAATTTTTCAAGCATACCATATACGTGTAATCACAAGCTACCCCCTTCGAGAAGTCCTAGCCAGGAAAGATAAATTCATATGGGCACAGTAATGGTCCGTCTATTTTAGTGAGCACGACATCACTTTCGAGAAGCATATATCCCAAAAAGGACAAGTAGTCGTAGATTTTTTGGCGAACTTCCCAGTCGAAGACGCAGAGTGGGAAGAACATGAAGATGACATTCCCAAAGATCAACTAGAGTAACGTGACCCTTGGAACCCCTACATGGGATGGCAACTATTCATAAACCGGTCTGCAGGAGCAAATGGGCCTGAGATTGGTATTATTCTTGTAACGCCGTCAAATGACTATATCGAAAAAGCACTCAAACTCAACTTCAAATGCACTAATAACAAAGCCGAATATGAAGCTTTGATACATGGCCTCGACCTAGTTCTCGAGTTAGGAGTCCCCAAACTAGCTGTTTTTACCAACTCACAACTAATCCAGCGCTAGTACTCTGGCAAAAAGTAGGCAAACGGTCGCATGGCCGAATACGCAAGGCTCGTCTGCCAGCGTATGAATCGATTCCTAGAAAGGTATTTGATCACACATTACCCTCGAGGCAAAAATAGACAAGTCGATGACGTCGCCTACATAGCAGCAATGCTAGGATAGTTTGAACCTCAAAAACTCAGTATTGAAGTACTCGAAGGCCCGAGTATCAACCAAATGAAAATTAATACCATCAATATTCAGGGTGAGAGTATTGATCCCGACGATTGGCGTACCACGTTCCTCACATATTTCAACAGTTCCACATTACCCCAAGACCCGAAGGCCAGACGGTCACTATTAGAAAACTGCTGAAGGTATACCATCCTCAAAGGCCACCTACACTAAAAATCACCAAACAGAGTACACCTCAAGTGTATATCCCAACAAAAAGTAGCCGTCATCATTACAGAGTTACACAAAGGAAATTGTGGTTCCCATACCATCAGACAATCTATGGTGCTCCACGCAATAACTCAAGGTTTATTTTGAACTTACATGAAAAAGTAAGCCAAAGAGTACGTGAAGTATTGTGATAAATGCCAACGTTACGCCTACGATATCAAGAGTCCCTCACAAGATCTCCACTGTAGTCAAGTCGCCTGGCCCTTTAAACGATGGGCCATTGATCTGGTTGGCCCTTTTCCCAAAGCTTCGGGAAGCAGAGAGCATATCCTCGTTGCCATAGATTACTTTACCAAATAGGTCAAAGCCGCACCATTATATCAAACAAGGGAAGATGAAGTCACCAAATTCTTCTGAGAAAATATAATCACACATTTTGGCTGCCCATACATGATTCGATGCGACAACAGGCCACAGTTCGTCGGCAACAAGGTTATAACATTCCTAAAAAATATAACATCATCCTCTCTCCGTCTATGCCTTATTACCCGCAAGGAAATGGCCAAGTCAAGGCCATTAGCAAAACTATAGTCGACGGTCTCAAAAAATGCGTTGACGAGATGAAGGGATGATAGGTTCAAGAGCTATAACATGTGCTTTGGGCTTACCGCACCACAACACAAAAAACGACGGGTTGTACACCCTTTTTATTGGCCTATGACACCAAAGTAGTCTTACCTACTCAATTCGAGGTCTCAACACTCAATCTCGACCTCCCCGATGAAGACAACGAGTTCGAACTCGGGTGCAGCATGCTATGGATCGATGAAACTCGTGTAGCAAATCTTGGGTGTTACCAGATCTTTCTCGAAAAGTCATATAGCAAGAGGGTTCAACCACAGAGCTTAGGCGTAGGTTATTTGGTCCTTCGTCGAGTCACTCCTTCCTCAAAACCCCTGCCTAACCCCTGGAATGCAATGAAACTAGTCTCATACAAAAGGGCTCGACCACCACCTCTCACAACCGTTGTAACTAACGTATGATGAATTAATAAATAATTTTGTTACCTTCTCCATTGTATCTCTACCATCATACATGAACTTTTTGAGTCAGTCAAAGAGAAGTAGCCAGTCAACCCTTCGACCCAACTGATACTTGGGGGTGACCTTGAAGATCTTCAAATTTTTGATTCGAGCAAACCAGAGTGGCATGAATAGTCGACAGACTAAACATTTGGGGGTGACCTTTAAGCTCAATGTACTTCTTGAGTTAGTCAAACCTAAGTATCCAGTCAACCATTTGACCTGATTAATATTTGGGGGCGACCTCAAAGTTTCTCAAAGTTCTGATTTGGGGAAAACCCGAGTAGCATGAATAGTCGGCAGACTAAACATTCGGGGGCGACCCCGAGGCCGACCACATATTACTTTATTTAGGATCAAACCCGCAGATAAAAATACACAGGGGCGACCTCGAAGTTCAATGAACTTCTTGAGTCGGTCACACCTAAGGCTGTGCTTGGTTCACGGCATGGGAGTGCAAACGCACGCCCTTGCGGTGCTTAGCACTTACGGGCTGATAGGTTTGGCCCTATACCCACTTGCATTGCACCTTGTTGCATTAAGTTAAGCAAACCCTTTACAAATCCCCTGCACCCGAAACTCCACTGCACCACCTTGCCTTCCAACGGATTTGAGAATCGCAAAAAAAAAACCAAAACAAAAATCCGAAAAAAAAGATAAAAATTGCAAATCTCTCTTTTGTTCTCTAAAGTCTCCAGATCAATTTCTTCAGTCACCATTAATGGAGGTTTGGATTTCTCAAGAGCATCCAAAGGTACAACCCCTCTCTCTCTCCTTCAATGGGTCTCTGATTTCAGTTGTTTGGCAGATTGTATTGTTAAAGCATTGAGTTTGCGCGATTCATCAATTCCGTGCCGTTCGACATTGAGTTCGAACTCTCGTTCTTACAATTAAACTTTTCTCCTTGCAAGCTATACTTGTACATTTTCATAGATTTGAGATTGATTGATGTTTGCTTGTTCTATATGATCCCTCTTATCATTGTTTATGCGTATTTGATTTGTACTTCTTATTTAGATTGATGGGTGTTAGTAAATTTTGTTTAGATTTGTTGGAGTTTGATTTTTGATTGTTGGGATTTTAGGAAATTGGAAGATGTGGGGTAATGGGGTGGCTGAATTTGGTGATTAAGGTGTTGGGGTTTTGGTTTACATTATTAGATATTCATTTTAGTTTGATTCCCTCTTTGCATAACATATTTGTTTGAGTAATGAGTGAATCTATACATGAATTGGAAATATATGATATATAAATTTATTGCTATGAAGTAGTATATCCATAAAATATTTCTTCGACCCAATGGAGTTGTTTAATCCTTTCATTTATGTTTTTTATTTGTTTGAAGATGAATGGCAATAAAGATCATAGGAATAATGTAGTTCTTGCTACTGCAACTACAGTGGTTTCAATAGCAACCGCTACTACATTTCTTATGTTAGATAATCCTAGGGAGCCATATTCAAATAAGGTTGCAGATAGGAATGATTATATAAAACGGATTTTGTCTAGTGAGAAAAGGTGTAGATGGAATTTACGTATGGGAAGGGAACCGCTCCATCGTTTGTGTGCCTTGATTAAGGATCGTGACCTCTTGAGGGATACTAGAAATTACAACGTGGAAGAACAATTAATGAGGTTCCTACACATACTTGGTTATAATGTGCGTCATTGGGTGCTCGAGGGAAGATATTATCGATCATTGGAAACAATTCGTCGTTAATTCAAGGAAGTGTTGGATGCTATTGTCAAATTATACAAAATGTTGATAGCTGATCATGGGGAAACCATTCATAATGAAAAAGTACAAACCCAAGTCACTGACGATCTTCATTTCTCCCTTTATTTTAAGGTAGTATAAATTTTGTGAATGTGTTATAAAACAAACTATGGGATGATAAGGTATGGACCATGGTACAGAAAGCTATTCAAGAGAAAGCATTTATTCAAGTAGAAAGATCTCATATAGATAATAGATATCGATTTTTAAGGAAGTAGTATATTGCATTTGATCTTGTCAAATCAAAGAGCGGATTTGGTTGGGATCCGAGTAAAAAGACAGTCACGACATCTGATGAAGCATGGAAAATACTTTAAGAAGATCCGGTAATATATCTTATTTTATATAATTTGACATTTAGCTAAATCTGTTACTAGCAAATGACCGCGAGTGCACGGGAAGAAAGCAAAAAATGATGACGAGGTGAAGCATGTACTCTACTCATTGCATTAAAGCATGGAGGATATGAAGAACAGTATAGATCCCGTAAAGCGTGCTTCTAATATACGAGAAGAGGTTATGAAGGTTGAGGGTTACAGTGAGCACTTTCTTCGTAATGCTTGGTATATCATGTTGCGTGATCCTGTTGAATTGCAATTATTCATGGCGGGTGATGCGAAAGATAAGAAGATGGTGTTAGATGGATATCGTAATTGGATATATGAATGAGGTAACTACCACCGAGTTTATTTTTTGCTGTATTATCGTTTAGCAATGATTATTTATCCCTGTGCTGATGTTAATAGTCACTGGAGTTATTTTATTGATGCTCACATCAGTGATTTACACGGAGCTTGTTAGCCTCCTTGAACTGTCTGTTATTAGTCACAAAGCATGAAGTTTAGCCTTTATAAGATAATGTTATTAGTCACAAAATTGTCTGTTATTAGTCTTTATAAGATAACTGTTATTAACCTTTATAAGTTTAGCCTTTATAAGATAAGTTTAGTCTTTGTAAGATAACTGTCTGTTATTAGTCACAAAATTGGTGGACATAATTTATTTGATACAATAGAACACCTTTATAAGATAATGTTTACTGGTTCTGGGAATAAGCATGTACTCTTTCATTGGTGAATCTGCAGGACACCTTTATAAGATAATGTTTACAGAACACCTTTATAAGATAATGTTTACATAACACCTTTGCAGAACACCTTAATAGATACAAGTCATACCAATTCCTTTGCCATGGTAGTGGGGGACTGAACTTAGATCACCCATCAATGGCGATACCTAGCTTTGCTTGTTGGGTTTTGAATTAAATGTCTTACTGCCTTGCTTCTAGTACGTTATAACAAGGCAACAGCAACTATGATATTTGTGCAAATGCTTAGAACAGCATCCTCCAGGACTATCGATTTTCGTGAAAGAGGGACTCTGGGCTGGAAACATCCTGCTATGACTGATTCCATTAACAAATGGAAGTCCTTTCTTTGTATCCTTCACCAATTAGGTCAGCATCTGAGCTTATAGAAAGACCTCCTGTGGAGGATAGAAATAAACCAAGATATAAGCCATTCTACTGTGGAGTATTTTCGTTAAAATATTGATGTAGCGAAAATCATTAAAAGAGAAATCTCCAAATGCCGGAGTATTAACATGCTGAATAGAAATGCTACAATTGCTTAGAATTTAGCATTTGAATACTTGTTTATAATTCGGGATATGCTTTGAGCATCTTATTTCGCATGATTACTGCATACCGTTAAAAGTACTCTAATTAACAAGTTCTTGATCTTCCTTCTACTTATGCTCTTTTTATGTGGTGCTTAACAATTTCAAAACTCTACCAGGAGTACGAACTTGAAGACGAAGATGTGGTTCAGATAATAAAAAAGGTGTAGTCAAAAAGTTTCATGATAGATGCCCATCCATGTTTGAATATGATTGCTTGCTAGTCGACGAAGTTGTGAGACGTTGAGGACGAAGAGGACATTACCAGCAGTTAAGAGGGTTTTTAAGGGAGTTGTATGCTTATTTTTGTTCTGTTGTTATACATACATAGCAAGAATCATGTGATCGTTCTAGATGGATATCTGTTGTTATACATAGCTAGAATCATGTGATCCACCCCTATGTTTGACTGATGCTAGTGAGTTGCTACTGTCTATAATTAGATCCATTTCTATGGAGGGATTCAAGATACTACTATCTCTGGGATATATAACTGCTTAAACTTTTTATGCTTTAACCTGAACCTGCCTGATCCATTAGCTAGACCAAGCAGGTTTACATTCTTTAACATAATCGTAACTGAATTCGGGCTGATGTAGGTACATTTAGATAAACAGGGATTAGGGTCTCAACTCTCAACTGTGGTAAATAATTCAGTTGAATAATATCTTCTATGAACATCTGAGCATCTGAATTTTGAAGGTGTACTTTTGAAATAATTCAGTTGTAAAGTGGTGCTGAACCAATCAATAGTGGTTTGCACCGGCCGGTGGTGGTGCGAACCAATCGCCATTACATTGGTGCATTGCAAGGAATGCATTGTAACTCCATGCAATTGCACCCGCTTGCAAAATGCACTCCCATACCGCAAACCAAGCACATCCTAAGTATCCAGTCAACCCTTTCACCCAACTAATACTTGGGGGTGACCTCGAAGTACCTTAAAGTTTCAATTTGGGCAAACCTGAGTGGCACGAATAGTTGGCAGACTAAACATTCAGGGGCGACCTAGGGGCCGACCACGTATTGCTTCACTCAAGATCAAACGCTAGCAATACCCGGGGGAGACCTAATAGTTTATCATACTCATACTCCTCGATTAAAACCTTAGCATCAAGCCAACTTCGATTAAAACTGACATTCGGGGGCGACCACAAAGCTTAAACATACTTCTCTCAATTACTCAAACAATTTCTTCAGTCAGTTACTTTTCACTCACCCCATTCGTCAGACAAAGAAACCCAATAGCTTTATTCAAAGCAACAAGTTTCAAACAGTATCCCAACAGAATGCAGCAGAAGGAAAGGAAGTTTCTTAAAACGCAAACCACAACAAACCAATCCTACCATAGTTCTCTCATAACAAATCACTACACGGGGGAATTAGTTTGATCATCTCCCTGGATTGAAGTTTTTGCAGCATCAAGAAGGTCCTCAGCAACAGCAGGTGCGGCAACCTCGGCCCCCCTGCTTGTAAGACTAGGCTCCACACCAACTTCTTGTCCCTCACCCTCGACATCTGGATTGTGCAGCTTTTCTACAGGGTAACACTTGAGTATGTCTGGATCATAACCTAGCTCGTCTATGAATTGCTTCAAAGATGAAGTCACATGACATACTGGTCGAAGTCTGCCTGAAAACGTGCATGATTATCTCTCAACTTTACCTCTAGTGCCGTTAATTTTTCACAAAGGATTATGAGGCAATTAGAACAAATCAAAACAGTGGAGTTAGCACAAATTGTGTAACCACTTTTCGGGCGAGTAGTAAGGACATGTTTACAGAGGACGAGTCAGCGACATACTACAGAGTTCTAAGGGAGATTATACTGCTAGAGTACCGTGAAGGATACAAATTTGTTCTATTTAAGTACGATTGGGTAAAGGTAACAAATGGTTTTAAGTTGGATAAAGAAAAAAAATCTAAGGCTAGTAAAATTATCCAATTTTATCAGCATAAACCAAATAAGAGATGAGCCATTTATTCCAGCAGAGCATGCATGGCAAGTTTTTTATTCCAAGGATCCTAAAGATCCGGAATGGAGTGTAGTCTTGGATGTTCCAACTAAGGTTTACGTTGAAGATGAATTATGTCTTACGTTAGAAAAAATTGATATAACTGATCTGGATATTGGACAAAACAACAATGAAGCTCTTTATGAAAATGAGTTATTATTCTCTGAGGAAGTAATCGTCGACGCCGAGAAAAGCAAGAAGCGAAAAAGAGGGAAACAAAAGAACTGATTTTTATCAATGAGTACCTACATTCTCCTTATATTCGTTGTGAAGCTTGACCGAGTTTGTTTTTTATTTAATGTTAGTTCATTGCCTTTGAGGATCAATGCAATTTTTTGCTTGTTATCTTCATGATAATGTTTACTTTTATAGTATTTTCATCTTTCAGAAAATTACAATTAACATGATTTGTTTAATTGCTCTCAAATAGCTACTATTCTTACTACCTGCCAACTATTATGCTAATGCTAGGAATGATCCAAAGGTATGTTTAGGTAAAATATTCTTATCATTAACACTTGAACTATATGTTGTATAACTAGATCACCTATTACAATTGTCTAATCATACTTTTAAAACATGTGATTTTCAGGTGGCTTGAAATTTGAGCACAAAGCCACTCAGAGATGCCTATATAATCCCCCTTATCAGTTGCAAGCCTACAAGTACATGAATGATATAAAGAAAATTTAAAATTGAAGTTCTTTGTAAAGCTGCAAGTTAGATTGTTTCTTCAATTTTTGGAAGGAAATCATCTGGAAACTTGACAGCCAAAGTAGAAATCATAGGTAACCATGACTGCTATCCAGAGATTGGAAATCATAGGTAACCTTTCTCAGCAGTTGCCCTAATTTTCTCTCTCTCTCTCTGCATTTGCGCTTACTTTGTTTCTAACAGATTTGAAGAAGAAAGCCACTAAAGAAAGATTGTTAGCAATGCATGTCTATGATTGTGAGTCAAATCTTTCATTTATCTAATTCCATGTTTTCTGTTACCAAATTTCTAATTCGTGATCAATTATTTAGTGCACTTTCATAAACTATTCTTTTGCAAGAATAATTATATATATATATATATATATATATGTTTGTATAGAAGTCATCACATGTTGATATGTAGAATGTATCTTGTACTTTTATAAACTATTCTTTCATAAACTGCTATCATTCTGCTATCATCACATGTTGATATATTTTCCCCGGAAAACCACAGGTTACCCAAATGGTCCTCATCATCATTGTGCAGAATTATGTTAAGACATATCTTTCACTCCCAATCTAAGTATAGACTCATTTGTAGACTTTAGGCTCAGAAATGCATAAAATATATTGCTTAAGTTCTGAAACCTTAGCTTTAAGAAAAGTACTATTCTTTCTTGTTATCCAACACCCCTAGCATTCCATCAAGCTTACCTTGAAAAAAAATAGCATTCCATTAACGAGTCTTCAAAAGAACTAATGCTTGGGGTTGTTTGATTTAGCACTGGTAGTTGGAGGAGGAGGATCCTTCATTACCTGCATAGCTATTTTGTTTTTGTTATACATTCTTTTAGCACTCTTAGGTATTTCCTTGCCCCCGTCGTTACCAGCCCTCTTGATCATTAGTATCCTCCAAATTTTAAGTGAGTTTAAATTATCCTCTTGCTCTCTTTTCATTAACTCATACTATTGATTTTTAAGAAAACTTTTTCTAGAATAAACTTGTATGTTGGGAATGATATCCATCTCCGCAAACTGAATTTGAATAATAGTACTGAGATTCCAATTGCATCTGAGTAATGAGATTAGTGTTTGATGGAGCAACTTTACCACTATTGCTCACTGACCAGCTGTACATTGCGTACCGTATCTGTACCACATTTCAACTCTGGTGACCCTGTAGTTGTAACTGACCCACAACATGAGCAAGCCCTGAACCACACTGTAGTCCTCCGCCCACTGATTCTGAGCTAATTAGAGCTCTTTTAATAGATCCATTCTGAACTGATCAAGAGGATTACAAATGTTACTATTAAATGGAGGCAAGAAGACTTTTAAACACCCTAATTTTCCTTGCAAATATTTTTAGTTAACTTAGACGTGTTGTGAAGCGTTGGGATAGTATCTGGGGCTCGTTAATTTATCTGCGTGTAGGAGTAACATTCATTCTAATGGGCTTTCAACTTTTGATAAAAGAGATTTCAAAGATGGAACATGTTATAATTTCTTTAAAGTGAATTTGAACTTCTTGGTTCTTAACTAATCTGATAATGTATTACATTATCATGTTTTGCAAGAAAAATTAAGGTTGTAAACCACTTTCTTTCTGTTTTGTGTTCTATTTCAGGTGCATATTCTCTTCAAGTGAGCTGAACAAAAGCAAGACAAGAATTATGACTATTGCCTTATTGTCTCTGTGCACCTCAAGTCTAATACACGGTCGATGAAACTACAAACAAAGTTAGCTCATACAGCTCAAAGCTTCAGATTTATTTATTTATCTCGAAAAGAACAGACAGATATGGGGGTATGTTCAATGTAGTAGCGGTGAGCAAAGGTTCATCAAAGTCAAGCAAATCAGAAAAGAAAATTACACTGAAGCACAGACCTTTGAAATTTTCATTTTTTCTTATTTGCTTGCTTCAGCTATCATTGCAATAGCTACATTAGTTTTCTTATCTTATCTTGTTTTTCTATTTTTTTCTCTCTTTTTTACGGCTGCAAATATCTTATTGTGTTCTATTTTAGCTGATGAATACAAATAAGTTCTGTTTTTGAATACATAAACTAGGAATCTGTGTTTTGAGTACAGAGTAATGAGTCCAGATAGTGCATTTTATGCTATGCTAGGATTCTTTGCCTTTACCGAAATTCCCACATCTGGTATTTCCACATCTGTAAGTTTTTCTTGTAATTATATGTCCTGTTCTGTTGAACATTTTTGATGATTTTGTATATCACATAAATAGTCTGATATGATGATCAAATCCATAAGAATCGCTAACGTCTTTGGACTAATCTTTATATCTGCTACCTGAACTGAACTATAGTACAGGTATTCATGTGGTTCAAATCTGTTCAATTCGCTACCTTGAATCACACTATACACGAATATGAATGTTCAATTTCAGTTAAGTAGGGGGCGAAAATATTATCTCGTAATTTCAATGTACATAACACTTTTCATTGACTGACATTTACATTAGTCCCAGGCTTGCTTTTGAAAGTACAACTAATTTTTCTGTGAGTATATCCTGAGGGCTTCAGGTCTTTCCTCAATGCAGAAGGTATAACATAAAATGCTTCTTAACTCCGCTGGTACGATGATGACAGTTTTACGCTCTCAAGTTCATAGTAGGAACCGTTTCAAACAAATTAAAATCATTCATAAAGCATCTAGGAGAATTAGTTGCGAGTCAGAATTCTTCATGTATGTAACACCTGTGTAACCTCTCGGGCAATAACTTTCTGAACTCATTCATGTCAGAAGATTCAGCTTTTCTCACTCACTCGTTGGGTTCTTCCTGATCTAGTATCACTGCTGATTTATTCTATAGGAATAAGACTGCCAAACCCAACATTGGAATCGACTAGTCAGCATCCCGGAAATAGATTTCAGTACCTTGTCCGATTTTGATTCAGCTGTCACACCTTTGAATAAGGGAATCAAGATGGAAGAAAGAGTAGAACTGTTGTCTTCGTGAACAGTTTGCCCATTAAGCTACAAGAACTTCACCTTTTTTCCAACTCCGCTGTAACCAATCCTGTTATTATAAGTTTGTCATTGATTATTTCAAGTGCAGGACCCCTGAAGGTCTACTTCCATAAACTTGGGAATAACCTACTTCGATGCCTATGCTGTGATAGATCCAGTCTGCTATCTTTCTCCAGAACTGCCATTGATGCCCCAAGCTTCAAGCATTTTCTCGAATCGTCATCGAACTCAACGATTCTGAGTTGGAATCCGATTCTAAGGTACAACTTTGGACCGGTCAACCCGGAATATTATTTGATTTACAATAGTTTTAAAACTACAATGGTTTTTTAAAACTACAGATCAACTGCATATTCAATTCAAACGTTCAAATAACAGGTATGGATTGGTTCTCATGTTATCTCATTCAATTATTCTTTTTTCATTATTTCCCTTGAACAATACCACATATGATTGTTATTACTAGATCTTAACACTAGTACTCTGCGGATGCCGGAATTGCAATGAATAAGGCTTATGTTCTTTTCGATTGTCGCATGCAATTCACCTATAGGGCAAGTGTACTTGGATACTCAAACACTTACGAATGAATAAAATTGGTTTTTATGAATTCCATTATTTTGTGAATGTATTATTACTATATTGTCAAGTTGTAGCAGTGGGAATGTTTATCTTTGGTTATTTTTGCTTATTTCTATATCAGACTTCAACTTTTATAATATAAGATACAATTCTAATTTAATTGCAAGATTATTTTTTTATCCTATACAGCCGTGTGTGTAAATATATATATATTTTTTCTTCGTATATATATTTTTGGCGACGAGTATTATCCGTCGGAAAATGTTGTTAGTAAAACTCAATGCCGATAAAATTCTATTATCGCAAAAGCCAAAATTCAAAAGAAGAAATGACGAACGATTATTTAAGATGACAACTTAAACTGCCGCAAAAGGCAGTGTCCCAAAATGTATAGCGACGGAATCTGTCGTCGTGAATAAGCAAGAAACAACGACATAAAATACTTGTCTAAAGAATTATGGTGTACAGTGACGATTTTTACTGTCGCCAAACTTTTGCTAACACCATCAATTGCGGCAGCTGTCCGATGGTCTTTACCCGTCACTAATGGTTTTTACGACGTGGGAAACCCGTCGCCGAAACCTTTTTTTTGTGGTAATATTCTCCCCTCTGAGAGATTAAGCCTCTACATTTGGCACTATCTGTGCTATTACCCTCACTTTCAAACAACTTTACCAATCATAGAATATTTCCAATGGCTCCCAACCTTTGTTAGACCTCCACTATAGAAGGATCTCCAAGGGAGAACATAACAGTACAACTTGCACAGATACGAGAACATTTTTCTTAGGCCAAAGAAAAGTATGCCAAGCAGCTTTGACTCGAATGTGAAGCCAAGCGAAAGGAACCCGAAACCGAGTGACAATGCCACGTTAGAGAAACAAATGAACATAATCGCGACATAGAAGAGCTTTACAACTATCTCCGCAGCCTGTAATAAGCATAACCTTCGAACATAGGCATCCCAAGTTCACCTCGGTACCGACGTGTACTTGGGAATCCACGCTTCTGAAGATTTGAGTGACTCGACCGTAAGAATAGCCAGACCTCGTCGGCGCACACTAGCTCGCGAGTAATTTGGAGAGAAAATCAAAGAGCATATCCCCAGATAGAAGCCACAATGAACCTAGACAAAGCGCTCTCCAACTGCCGCAGTATACCTAACACAAAAGAAACTTGACCAGTAATTATAAACTGCCATGAGACCCAGCTTGAGCCCAGCCCCTTGGACTTAGAGCAGACTTAACAACCCCATCTTCAAAGAATTAAAAGACATTGAGGTTCTATTAAATTTCCACATCCCTAAAATCAGCAAATACAAACACAGAGACCCACAATCCCACATCCTCGAGTTCCAAAACTCATTAACCCTCCATGCATCATTATATTACATCATTTGCTGAATCTTCCCTACAAGCTTAACCAATAGTCCACTGACGTGCTATCACAGCCTCCTGAGCGGATCTATTCAAGTTTTGAAGACTTTTCCAAACTGTTGGTCTCTAACTTCGCCTTTAACAAGGATTGAGAGATCAGAGTTAATACCATCTTTAATATTTGAAATATACAAAATGAAACATTCAAGACTTTTACTAAGAGATTCCTAGACGACTCAAAAAAATTTGAGAGCTTTGACTCTGCTAATGCAGTATTAGCATACTCTAATGCCCTACAAGATAATTACCGAGTAAAGGAATACATCATTCTTGAAAATCCCACAATACTCGAGGAGATGTTATCAAAAGTGAATAGTTGCATAGACCTCGAGCGAATCTAAGAAAATAATTGCCAAGGGCCAACCGAAGTCAACAGCCCACACAAACCAATACCGCCAAACTCAACCATGATTTCTCCCGTTCATAACCCCCACAAACCATATAACCCCCACAAACATCGAAGTAAAAGGTTTTAATGGTCCCACTAAAGTTGTAGTAGGTCAAATAAGCCTTCTAGTTATAACAACACCAATAATCCTCTTGACGAGCTTCTTGGTCAATGATAAGAAGTTAGAATACCTCGGTATCCTAGGTCGTGAATTGTTATAGGCATGAAGGCGATACCGTCAAGCTATTACGAAGTGCTGCACTTCACTACCCTTAGCTGAACCTCGAATACAAGGGGATCTCAATGACTTGCCCAGTCATGCAAATACCCAGAGATATATATGACTTAAAGGCTATTTAAACCATAGCAATTACAGCAACCCACTCTCCTCGAGCCCTCGACCGTCCCATCTGAAATATCAACCGTCGATCCCATCGATTATGTAGAACTTGATGGTACGGGAAGATGGACTTTCGTGGGGAGTTCACTAATAAAAGAAGAAAACCAAGAGATGATAGGCTTTCTTCGATCTAATAAGAGCATTTACATATGGATTCTCCAAGATATGCCAGGAGTCGAACCTACCCTTGCATGCTACTAACTTGACCTAGTAGCCAATTCCATAATAGTAAAATAAAAGTAAATGAACCTTAGTTTCAAGGATTCGCGAGGTAGTTAATCTCAAAATAGACAAACTTCTAAGATCATGTTTCATTTGAAAGATTAAATATGCTGACTGGATATCAAATATCGTGCTAATAACAAAAAAGAACAACAAGATCCGAGTTTGCATCGACTCCACATACCTTAATAAACATACACCAAAGAATAGTTTCCCCTTCCCATAATTTTGCTACTCCTCGACACTACAGCCAGGCTTGAACACCTCTTTATGATGGACGTAACATCCGGTTATAACTAAGTAGCCCTTCTCCTTGAAGGCCAAAGCAAAACTTCGTTCATCACAGAAAAAGTGTACTTCTTCAATATAACGCCCTTCAATCTCAAGAATGAATGCAGGTGCAACCTACTAAATACTCATCACGGGTATGTTTAAACCACTTTTGAGGAAAATAGTCAAAATCTATATCGAACACATGCTCTGCAAAAACCTTCACAAACCTAACCACCTTTGAAACTTCAATACAGTATTTGTTACCCTTCGGTCATACAAGATGAAGCTTAACTCAGACAACTGCTAGTTTGGTATGTTATCTGGAAAATTCTTCAGCCATCGCATCAGTAAGTAAGGCATTGAGATCAACCATTTATAAATTAAAGCTTTGATCGATATGTCATTCTCTAAATTGAAGAAAGACGTACAGGATGTCATTAGTAAAATTGTCGCCCTTAATTGCTTTATCTCAAAGTTATCAGATAGATGTAAATGGTTATTTTCCCTAATTCGTAGGCAAGGTATCCTTAAAAACAAGAAGAAAAATCCTGATATTGAATGAACTCCAGAGTACGAGACGGCCTTCCAAGAACTAAAGACTTACCTTGGTCAGCTACAAATCATGAGTACGCTAGTTGAAGGTGAAATGCTATCACTTTACCTTGCAGTGACGGATGAATCTCTAAGCTCAATTCTTATTCATATAAATGAAGGCATCGAGAAATTTGCCTACTTTATCATCAAAACCTTAACTTTGGTTGAAACCAGGTATACTATACTTGTAAATCTTCTACTAAATCTTGTCTATACGTCAAGAAAGCACAAGCCAAACTTCCAAGAATATCGCATAAGGGTGATCACGAGTTACCCCCTAAGAGAGGTCCTACCCAAAAAAGAAAAATTCAGATAAGTACAACAATGGTCCATCTACCTTGGGGAACATGATATCACTTTCAAAAAGTAGATATCCGAGAAAGGCCATGCAGTCGCTTATTTTGTAGCAGACTTTCCAGTAGGCGACATCGATTAGGAGGAACACAAGGATGACGTCTTAAAAAAGATAGTTGGGCCATCAGATGCTTGGAACCCAAATACAAGCTGGAGATTATTCACTAATTGCTCAACTGGCCTAAAAGGCTCTTATATAGGCATCGTGTTGGTCACACCTTCGAATGATTGACTTGATAAATGCATCAAGCTAAATTTTGAATACACAAAAAATGAAGCATAATATAAAGCCTTAATTCAAGGCCTAGACCGCTTGAGCCAGGCGTACCGAAGCTAGTAATATTCACCAATTCAATGTTGATCCAAAGACATTATACTTGAGAAATTCAGTTAAATGGTTGAATGGAAGAATACATAGAACTTGTCCACCAGTCGATCACTTCCCAAAGAATTCATCGATTACCCATTTTTTGCAAGGAGAAAGTAGGCACACTAATACCTTGCCCATTTTCTGTGAGGAGAAAGTAGGAATATCCGAACCCAGGAAGCTCGACATCGAGGTGCTCGATTGCCCGAGTATAGACAATATAAAAATCTACACCATTGATACTGGGAGTGAAAGTACAGATCCCGAGGATTGGCGAGTACTCTTAATGGCTTATTTTAACAAAACACACTACCGGGGGACCCGCAAGCAAAGCGATCCTAATTGGAAAATAGTAGATGGTACTCGATCCTTAAAGGCAAATTATACAGACTAACACCGAATAAGGTGTACGTCAAATGCATATCTTAGAAAGAAGCCAACATAATCATAAAAGAGATACACGAAGGTACTTGTGCCTCCCATTCTGTAAGACGTTTTATGGCGTTATGCGTAGTTATACAAGGTTTATTATGGCCGAATAAGAAAAAGCAAACTGAAGACTATGTGAGACATTGCGAGAAGTGCCAGAGATATAGGCACGACATTATAAGCCCTTCCTAAGATCTCTATTACAGCCAAGTCTCTTGGCCATTTAAACCTTGGGCCATTGATCTAATCGGCCCTTTCCCCAAAGATTTGGGTAAGAAAGAGCATGTCCTCGTGGCTACAGATTATTTCACCAAATGGGTGGAAATAGTTCCCTTTATGCATAACAAGGGAAGAAGAAGTTGCTAAGTTCTTCTAAGAGAACATAATTACAAGCCTTGGCCACCTTCACATGATCCAATGTAACAATGGCCCGTTGTTCATCGGGCACAAGGTTAGAACCTTTTGAAAGAAGTGTAACATCATTCTATCTTCCTCTACACCTTAATACCCATGAGGCAGCAGCCGGGTCCTGGCTGACAATATGACAATAGTTGATGGCCTCAAGAAGCGTGTAGATGTCAAAAAGGGGTGGTGGGTATAAGAGATGTAGCATATCTTATAAGCCTATCACATAATACAACGAAAAGAAAATTATTGTACCCATTTTCTCCTCACATACAAAACAAAAGCAGTTCTACTAATACAGTTCAAAGTCTCTACAAGGGACCCCGACCTCCTAGATGAATTAAAGCAAGATCTAGCTCGGCTGTAACATGTTATGGATAAATGAGACCCATGACGGAGCGCTGGACAACCTCAGCCAATAACACAGCTCACTGATGAAGTCATACAACAAGTGGGTTTGTCCCAGTTCTTTCACAATCAGAGACTTGGTCCTTCAACGAGTCATGCAATAATCAAAACCCAAGAACTCGAGGAAACTGGTCGAATCTTGGGAAGGACCATATGTCGTCTATGACAAGGCGGACAAGGGATCCTATTATCTAATCACTAAAGGTGAAGAACATTTGGCAAACCCTTGGAACACGATACAGTTAATTAGCTACTGTAAAAGACAAGAGTAAATATCTTCCATGATTGTAATCACTTAATTTTATATCAATAAAAAACACAGTTTTGGGCAATTTCATTCCGAATGCTTAATATATAACACCAACACTCATGAACTTCTTGAGTATGTCAAACTTAAGTATGACTCCGGTAATTCGACCAGACTGATACTTGGGGGCATCCTTAAAGTTTTTCAAAATTCATTAATTTGGGAAAATGCAAGTGTCATGAATAATCAAACAGATTAAATACTTGGGGGTCACCTCAGAGCCGACCACGTTTGGTTTCGTTTAGGTTCAAATCCTCATTTTAGAATACTTGGGGGTGACCTCGAAGCCTCATAAACTACTTGAGTTGGTCAAACCATAGTATCATGTCAGCACTTTAACCGAACTGATACATGGGGTCTGCCTCAATATTTTTTAAAGTTCCTTGATTTGGGCAAACTCAAGTGTCATGAATAATTGAACAGATTAAACACTTGGGGGCCATCACGGAGTCAACCACATTTGGTTTTGTTTAGGTTTAAACCCAAGTATCGGGTCAGTACTTTGCCCTGACCGATATTTAGAACATACCCCGGCGGAAATCAGTAGTTATGATCGAAACAGATTTAAGCTTTTGCGAATACAAATTCAAATATATATAGGCATTCAAGCAGACAACCATTCTTGAATTATAATTCATCATATAACACAAGTAAAAAGTATATGAAAGACAACCCATAGCAAACAAACACAAGTACTTGCGACTATGGAGTCGATTAAAATTTAATGCTATAACCTATTACACTAGAGGATTATTGGGATCCGCCTCACTGGATTCCATAACATTAGAGTCCTACAAGATACCAGCTTGGAGAATGTTATATCCATCCCCGATAGTAGGTTCCAAGCTCTGTATCCTGCTTTACCCTGCCCAGCTTCTCCTACGAGGCGTCTGCTCGAACCTGGAGTATTTCCCGCTCTAGCTCCGATACTTATATATTCAATGAAAAAATGGTCACTTTAGACCCATCTGCAGAATCTGCCACATCCTTCACCCTATGGTTCAAAATATTCTGGACTTCCTAAAATACATTCCCCAAACTGAGACCTGAGAAGAAAACCATTAGAAGGAAAATACAAACCTCAAAATAATAATAAAGGAGAACATAACTATTAATAAAGGTTATAGTTACCTATTTCAGAGAGCCTTTGAATCATCGATCAACTTTATCTGGGTCATACATATAGAGCTGCATCAACGACTTTGCCGTAGCTCGGGCAACGTCATCCACTTTGGCCGTGAGCAAAGAGGTCTCACTTACTTTTTCAGCAACCTCCAGTTGGTCGTGCATCCTCTTTAGTGTCGATGACCCCAACCCTTCCCCACTTTGCATTTTTCCTTCTACAAAACCATCGAAAACTCCTTCTACACGACAACCTTCTTAGCCACCTTTGGCAAAGCACCCGAACCTGAGTTGCCTCGCAGGTTCCTGGGGAGAAAATTATTATTTGGCCTCGTAAGCATATCGCTATCTATGTATTCTCAAGGGTGTGAGATATATCTTATTTTAAAGGTCCTTGAGAGCTCGATGAACCTTTCAAAAGCCTATTCGTCTTCTTCTTCCTTTTCCTGCTCAATTTTAACCTGTGATAGATCTCGTCGATTCATTCATCGTCCTTGTTGATCAAATCATCCAAATACTATCGCGGGCTATCGGGTATTCCACTTCGAGGCACTACAATCAAAAGAGCAATTCAGATGCATCCGAAGCACAAAAGCCATAGAAATATACACAATAAAATAAATGAAACTTACCAAGACTGTAAGCCTTATTTCTTAATACAAGATTTTCTTCACCCTTGAGATTCTCGCAATTACCATCTACAACAGCCAGGTCAGTATCCTACCCATGATATGTCGTGCACAGATCCAATAGCCAAGATTTCTCAGGGTGATATTGAATGTGATACGTTTCATTCAGATTGTTTTTCTTTGGGTAGAAGGCAACAATATCCCCGCACCCCACTAAGGTCCAACTTTCGGCCAACAAATTTGTATTTAAGACCCCGATGATTTTCATCATCTTAAAAAAGTTCTCACTCATCAAGCAAGGAGCCACATCCCACAAGTTTAAAACTTTATTGATAAGATGTCGATGGGGGAGTAGGAAACCTAACCTAATTTGTCCACAAAAGACCAATATTCCTCTTCCTGACGCGTCTTTCAAAAAAAACCTTGCGCCACAGGGCAATAAGATGAGACCTTTACCTACCCGGTTATACTTCTTTAGGAATTTATCAAGAATCTTTGACTCTCGCGCATCGACTTTACCCACCTAAATACCATCATCCTCGGTCTCCTCGTCATCCCCACAATCACCATCACCCACGCTAATGATCTCCACATTCTTAACCTTTTTGTCCTCACCCTCTCTCTTATCACCTTCTTCCTTGCCATTGACTTTGTCATTCTCATTCTATTCAACCTCACCCTCATCCTCGTAGCTCTCTTCAACCACTCGATCTCACCTTCACCTTCGTCTCGAAGATTTGTACTTGGGTTCAGTGACAGCTAGAGGTACAACATCTGATATTTACAATTCCTCCACATTGTTGCCACTTTCTTTATCTCACCCAGAGATACTTGTCCCATTTATGAAATTTTCGACAACATTCAACCTCAATGAAATTGAGCAAAGGAATCCACAACTAAACCATTGTCACCTAACACCTACTCGAGGGCAATCGTTAATAAAATCTATCAAATTTGACCTTCTGGCCAACCTATTTCTCCCTTACCCAGTCACATACCTACCATCTCTACCAAATTCACAAAGTCTGTCATTAATGGCAGATACCAAGTTCTTATGAATCTAATTAAATATATAAACAGAGCAAACAGATGAGTATAGAAAAATTATAAGGCAAAGATGGCTAAGACATACCTTGCAATAGTATTTTCAAGCAATTTCTGGCAACAACAATGTGAGAAACCCAATTTGTAGAAGCATCTCATTCTTCCTCAGATGAGAAACCACAAGTTAAATTGAAATTATGATTTTTGTCTCTCTTCTCCTTTAAATACATAAGCCTCAAGCCATATCAGTTTCTACAAGTACCATTATTGCCCCCACTAACCCCACTAACCCCACTCTATCGCACCACTCCACCTTCCTTCAATAGTTTCAATAAACTATCCCTTACAAAAAAAAATTGCCTCTCTAATTTCTTCGATGACCGTTCTTTTATATTTTCATTTCTTAATTTCCTCTTTAAGTTTCTCAACTTTAGCAAACGAATACCCTCGCTCGCCCTTACTTCCCCAATGTCCTGATTGGCATAACACCCCTTCTCTACCTCTCGAATGAGAGAATTATTGACATAGCCAAGTGCTTGCTTCAATTCGAATCCTCAAATTAAGGGATCACCAATACTCTTAACGTGACACCCACTATCGTATCTTATATCAGACATGATGTGACTAGCAGCCCTAGCTCTGCACCCTATTCAAAGAGAGTCAATACCTTCAAATGAGGAATAAAGCCAACAAAAGTCCAATCAGTGCAGGCCTCGACATGGAAAGCAACAGCGGGTAGACTACCCGAATATACATTATCCGTTATTTTGCAACAATAAACCCGGCCCCCTTTGAATTTGATAAATTTGTAGGTTACGGAGCACCTTTAGATAACAACCTCCACCAAGCCTCTCACATTAGTTATGTGTTCGCATTCGATAGAATAGTTCATATTATACTTGAAGTATGATGAAACTACTCACACAATAAATTAGTGTAGCTGCAGTGTGGTAGGTCATAGAGCCCAGCCTTTTTGTTCTCTAAGTCAATTACTTTGGATTACTTTCATAAACCTCGAATAACCAATTACTACAAATAAGGAAGGGAAGTAGAAAGAACATAAGAAAGAATTTAATTTATTATGAAACTCGAATACAACTAAAAACAACAAAATACATAAGTTACACCTAGGACAGTTCTTCTTGTGAGTACTATTAACAACTGCATCATCAGCCTCGACCAACTTCTTTACCATGCCTCTCAATAGTTTGGCCCGTTCAACAGCAGTTAGGAGGTGTTGGCTAAACATCACCTACCAGAACCTATATTCTTCAGCTTCATCATGCTCATTCCCAGTCTACTCCTCCATCTGGAAGTCAATTAGCTCTGGGAGCTTCGTTTCCAAGCCACTATGGCCAAAGTATTTTGTAGTCAGCTCCGCCACCTTCTTTGCGATTATGGTCTCTCTAATTTCTTGCAGGCTTTGTGAACGAGTCTTCATCTTGGCACACTAGAGGAAATAGGTGTTAACATAATTAATGCTATCTGCATTTAATGATCTCGGTAACTGACACAATAATAACAGTCCAAATTCAAAATGCCTATGCAATAGCTTCTTAGCTCGAACCTTCGACCAACATCTATTTGATATTTTCGATGCCCCAACTGAGAGGTGGCGAATGTAGTAGCCTACTCGTAGCCTTCGAGAACATACCAGATACTTGAAGAATTCCAAGCAGCACGAAGCCTACCATATATACTAGCAAATTAAACAAGTCAGGGCGAATATATTATTGAATCCTCCAAGGCTTCGGATAAACACCTTAGCATCGTCTAGTCCAAGATCGAAGGTATACAGCTTAGCAAACATACTCTGGTACAAGACAACAGTAAATAAGGACACATTTGTAATTCAACTTCTCTATAGTGATAATAAATAAGATAGGGGAGCCACCATAGAGAGATGGAGATTTTCCGCCCACATATCCTTTCTCAAACTCTAATGACCTTTGAGCACATTCTAAAGCTTGAAGACTTAGCCTACTCGAGTCCTTTATTTGTGATCTCATCCATTTATGCAATCTCTTCTTAAAAATCCTCACTAGAGGTTGTGGAGGAATCCCATTCTAGGACTCCATGCAAATGTATCTACTAGAATTTCTATATTTCTATTAAGTGCACTTGTTAGAACCCCTAGTCGAGTATTATTCCTAAAGTGTAAGAGTGCAATCTCTTATCTAGGTGATTAGGCCCCAATAATAACCATTTTGTTACATTTTAAGGATATTTAAGAGGTTCGTTTGTTGTTTTGACTACAAGGCTTGAATTGGAAGAGATACAATTTTGACTTGATTTCCAGATAATACGGAGGGAGATGACTATATGTTTGAAAAGATATGGAGAGATAAAAATTAGAGTGTTACGTAAGTAAAAACCCACAATAAGTGGAGTGAAGTTTGTTTTAAAAAATAAATTGATCCCATGGGCCTTAGAATACCAAACCTTGCTTGTGATGGACCTTTTACCATTGTTGCGATCCAAATTTTTCCATCGTAAGAGTAGGTCGACACAGTTTTATTATCATATAGCCATAAACTACAATCGCTTTGTTGATGACATTATACACGACCTAATCACTGTTATAATTTTAACCATTGATGACATTGCTATTAATGTTAAATACAATGTAATACGACCCAATAGTGCATGATCACAGTCACCATGGTAATAGATGCACATTGAACTATTTTAAGTAAAAAGTCAGATATGTATATGCTTTCATACTCAAAAACACAATACTTTTATATCATTTGTTTTTTGGGAATTAAAAAGACAATACTCATGGGAAACCATTAGCCAGATAACCATAGACATTTAATGTGATATGTTGAATATATAATATATGTTGAATATAAAATATACCTAATATAGGATATATACTAAATATATAATTCTCTAAATATAGGATATTCTTAATTAGCGCCCAAGTAATTGTAACTATATAAGGAGAAGGTCTTCTTTCATTGTAATAATCGAATAATAATAAAGTTAGTCATTCTCGAATCTCTTATTCTTTGTATTAATTTCTACATGGCATCAGAGCGGGTTTGATAATTGAACCTGATTCTTTCAAATTAAATTAAATTAAATACTATTGCGGATTGCTGTCACAGAGCTTAATTATGTTGCAAAGTGTGAAGTCACTGTGGCTGTAACAGTTTGAGGTACTATAACTGTAGCAGATATCAGAAAATCACTGTAGCAGTAGTGCTCAAAGTGTTGTAACAGTTCAAAGTTACTGTAGCAGATACCAAAAAATCACTGTAGCACTTCGAAGTTACTGTAGCTGTAACAGTTTGGGTTCCAATGATGATACAACAATGGTATCATCAAGCTCAAACCCTAATTCTCACATTGCCCAGTCAGGTATGAAAACTAAATGCACTGTTTTAGTTGTAAATTTTTTGAATAGTACTTGGTTAATTGATACTGGTACATCAGATCACATGGTAAACGACTCTAGCATATTATCATCCATTACACCTTCAACACAAACCTCTATATACACAACAAATGGCGGTTCCTCTCCTATAATTGGAGAAGGTCCCACTGACATATCTGAATCCCTAATATTAAACTCTATCCTTATTGTTCCTGTTCTAGAGTACAATATCTTGTCTGTCAGTAGAATCACTGTTACACTTACATGTACTATGACGTTTTGGCCTCAATTATGTATTTTTCAGGACATAGTGACTCGACAGGTTCTTGGTAGTGGTATTAGAAAAAGCAATCTCTACTATTTGGACCTAACTAATAGTGGAAAATAAAGAATTCATCAGGTGAATAAAGTCGTAGGAATTAAAGAAGCAAAAGCTAATGTGTGGTTATGTCATCGGCGACTGGGTCATCTCTCCTTCGGGTATCTTCAAAAATTAAATTCGTCGTAATTTTCGAATTGTAGTATTTCAGAGTTTAAGTATGATATTTGTGAACTCGCTAAGAGTCATCGTATTACATACTCTCCAAGTTTTATTAAAAGTTCAGAACCTTTTAGTATTATTCACTCTGATGTATGGGGTCCTACACGTATTCCTTCATTGTCTGAAGCTCGTTATTTTGTGACTTTTATTGATGAGTGTACTCGTATGATATGGGTATCCCTAATTACCCATAAAAGTGAAGTCTTTAAAGTATTTTAAAAAATTTATCAGATGATTTTGGCACAATTCCAATGGGGGATACAAGTGTATCAATCTGATAATGGAGGAGAATTTACTAGTAATGACATGTCGGAGTTCTTGACAAATAATAGCGTTCGGCATCAAACCTCTAATGTTTATACCCCACAACAAAATGGCTTAGCTGAATTGATGAATAGACAATTGTTAGAAGTTGTTCGTGCATATCTTTTTGGAATGAATATGCCATTAAATTATTGGGGAGAAGCGTTAAAATCTGCTGCTTATTTGATAAACCGCACACCATCTAGGGTCATTAAATTTCAGACCCCTTCCAAAAACTTCAAAATCTTATCACCATCCCTGCTATGCCAAACCTAGAACCACGTATTTTTGGATGTGTTATCTTTGTTCATATACCTAAACATCAGTGAAGAAAATTGGATCATTGTGCTCGAAAGTGTGTGTTTCTTGGATATGTTGATTTTAAAAAGGGTTATCATTGTTATGATCCTGTGGAGGGGAAGGTGTATATCTTTTTGTATGTTTCATTTTAAGAATTGGAGGTGCATTTTGTGGGATCTTCCCTTCAGGGGGAGAAACATAATGATGGTGAAGGAAAGTTCCTTATTATTGGGGATATGTTTCAGGAACTAAAGGATTTGACGAGTAATTTGAACAGGCGTAGTAGCCAAACTGATGATGAAAAAGAAAGTGAAGTAGAGCAAATGACTGGGGGAGATCGGGGTATTGAAAATAAACTTTATATGAATGGAGAGGATCAGACGACAGGGGGAGATCATGCTAAAGTAGTAGAAGTTGCCCATGACTCCAGCATTCTAACACCATCTACCGAAGTACTACTGCAGAATATTGAACCTCAGGTATTACCTAATCCTAACACTATTAATGATATTCGACCTAGATGTTTAGAAAGGCCTACTAAAGGTATTCCAAAATCTACTTATGAACTAGATATTATTTCTAAAGTTAAATACCTAATTTCCTATTATGTGTCCACCCATAGGTTGGCTAAGTCGTTTACATGCACTATGAATCAATTATCCTCTGTATCTATTCCTAGTAATTTATAGGAAACACTATCAGATCCACGATGGAAGAAAGCCATGAATGAAGAGATGAATGTATTACAGAAGAATTCTACTTGGGAACTTGTTGATAAACTACATGGATATCGTATTGTTGGGTGTCGTTGGATCTTTACTGTAAAGATGAATTCAGATGGAAGTATTGATAGGTATAAAGCCATACTATTTTCCAAAGGGTATATGCAGACGTGTGGTGTAGATTACGAGGAGACCTTCGCCCCAGTGGCAAAGATAAATACTATTCTTGTACTCATTTCTCTTGTAGCTAATCAAGGTTGGCCATTACAACGGTTTGACGTGAAGAATGCATTTTTCAATGGAGACTTAGAAGAAGAAGTATACATGGAGTTACCACCTGGAGTCACAAATTTTGAAGGAGGAAAAGTATGCAAATTAAAGAAGGTATTGTACGGGTTAAAATAGTCGGCACGAGCTTGGTTTGGACGGCTTTCGAAGAGCATGAAGGCATTTGGATATAGAAAAAATAATTCAGATCATACTTTGTTTATAAAATGGAAGTCAGGAAAGCTTACCGCTCTTATTGTTTACGTTGATGATATGGTTGCTACTGGAAATGACTCAGTAGAAATGGAGGCACTGAAGAACTATTTCTCACGGGAATTTAAGATGAAGGATTTGGGACAGTTAAAATACTTCTTAAACATTGAAGTTGCAAGATCAAGTCAAGGTATTTTCATGTCTCAACGAAAGTATATATTAGACCTTCTTGCAGAAACTGGGATGCTTGATTGTAAACCGGTAGATACACCGATTGAAGCGAATCAACACTTGGGGAATGTTTCCCGACCAAGTTCCATGTGACAAAGGAATGTACCAACGCCTAGTGGGAAGACTAATTTATCTCTCCCATACTCGACCGGATATTGCATATGCCATTAGCGTCGTAAGTCAATTCATGCATAATCCAAGTGAAGAACATATGAAGGCAATCTTTCAAATACTAAGGTACTTGAAGAAATCTCTGGGAAAATGTCTCTTATTTTGGAAAGGTGGTGATATTGAAGTAATGGGATACACCGATGCAGATTGGGCAGGATATATGACAAACAGAAGGTCAACCTCAGGCTATTTCACGTTTGTATGTGGGAATTTGGTGATATTTAGAGCTAAGAAGCAAAATGTTATTGTTAAATCAAGTGCAGAATCTGAGTTTTCGGGGTATGGCTCATGGAGTATGTGAACTACTATGGATATGGAATATATTGAAGGATCTTGGATTTAAACTCATGAAAGCAATGGATCTACACTGTGACAATAAAGCAGCGATTATGATTGCACATAATCAAATTCAACATGGCCGTATGAAACATTTTGAAGTGGATCAGATCTTTATCAGAGAAAATATTGACAAAAGGTGTATATCTTTTTCATTCGTGAAGTCGGAAGATCAACTTGCAGATATTCTTTCGAAAGGAGTTTGTGAACGAATATTTAACGACATGATTGACAAGCTGGGCATGATTGACATCTATGCTCCATCTTGAGGGGGAGTGTTGAATATAAAATATATGTTGAATATAGAATATACCTAATATATGATATATACTAAATTTAAAATTCTCTAAATATAGGATATTCTTACTTAGCGGCCAAGTAATTGTAACTATATAAGGAGAATGTCATCTTCCATTGTAATAATCGAATAATAATAAAATTAGTCCTTCTCGAATCTCTTATTCTTTGTATTAGTTTCTACGTGATAATTGTTATTCACAACCTTGATCTAAGTTAATATCCATTAGAGATTAATAATGCCACCTTTGTGTTATGGATGGACTGATATCTTATTTGTGCCGTTGCACATAATATCGCAATCTTGGTGTTTCGGATGGACTAATATCCCAGTTATATCTTTGCTCATTCTCTGATTCCCCTTCTAGCCATGAAGTAATCTCAAATCCCAAGAGAGCATGCCCGATTTTACAGTCTTAAACACTTGATAAAGTAATGTGCCAACAAAACTCTACAGAACCCTCATTATGCTTGAACGGTAAGGGATATTAAACTACCAGGCCTTACAAACCATTTGCTTAAGAGCCTCAACAACCACAAATATAAGAAGAGGAAGCATCATCTGACATATGCCTCGTAAAACTCCTTTAATTTGTTTACACCTTAACAGATATGACATACATAAGGTATGTGTAAATTAATTTCCACCATCTCCCACTTATACTAATATTCTCCAAAGAGTAATATCGACCAATCGAAAGAGTAATATGAACCATTCAGACTAAAATGTGTAGAAGCTCTCTAGAAGTCAATCTTTGATGTCATTGACTTACTATTCCAGTTCTCCAAAAATCAGCAAGAGTCCTTCACGCTAGATTCTTACTTTTGGTTCCAAATCATTAAGACTCTCGAGAAGTCAATCTTTGATGTCATTGACTCACTATTCCAGTTCTCCAAAAATCAGCAAGAGACCTTCACGGTAGATTCTTACTTTTGGTTCCAAATCATTAAGACTCATTTGCAGTCAGCAGTCAGCAGTTTCCTTGATCTCTTACCACCCACGTATAAATTCTCACAGTGGCAGTAAACTGTAAAAGTAAATAAATTTGAATCATTAAGAGTTCTTGTACCCGTGCACATTTACCGGCTATGACTATAGTTTCAATGGGCATTTGCCAATTTAGATAGGATATCTTACTTTCATTGGATATGGCAAACTGCATCCCCATTTCTGGCAGTATGTTGACTGTTGAGCAATGGTAATTATTAGAATTAGATATACATGGCTTGAAATAGAGGAGAGAAGGGTGTTAAGTAAGCACATTTATTTGATAGCAAAAATTGTAGGGACCTGTCCCTCGAACTGCGATAAACTCGAGTTGATTCAATACCAGACTCATGCAATATACACGTGACATACACCATCAGCAATGACACCTAGACCACAAACTAATGAAGAGCGTGGTTCAAGCACTACAGGTGAAATATAACAAGTTAAAGACACCTGTCTCCCACGAACTAGCTATTACAAGTAATACTACCACTTGCCCCCATTTTCAGGAGAACGTGCTTATACACGATAATGAACTGAGAGTAAGTTCTATGATGAACGCTTTTTCAAGCGTTACTTAATACCCCGCTCAAGTACGGATTTACCGTTGTAGAAATTGTAGAGTGGGGGTCGTACCACAGAGAGTGACAAGATGCGAAAAACTAATCCTATGCCGATTTATCGATGATTTGGTATTTTCTTCAAAAATAAGGAAATAATATCAAATTAAAAGAAGCTAGCCATGACTAAAGTTCCACCCAACGGAAATAACAATAGTTTAAATAGTTTTACTCTGTGGATTTATGTACCAAAAATCCTGAGTAAGACATTTTTAGTGTAAATGTTAACCCTAGATCCATGGTTAGGCATCAATGGTTTAATCATTAAGTTTCACTAAATCCAATTTGGAGGAGAGATTCAACCAACTATGGTTAAGCTCGGTTGAATTTCTTCTCACGCGTCTTTTCCCTTTATTACCCTAAAATCCGACTTAGTAGTTATAACACCGAATTTTGGCAAAAGAGACTAAATTCACTTTCTAACAATGGTTAAGCTTAGAAGTGGATTATAGCTCTTAGAAGATTTGCTGAAAAAGAGCTAATTCTTGAAAGTTATATATCACTATCGCTACTTAGGTAGGGGATTCCCTCTAGTCATATGTAGAAATGGATTAACCACACATTATCCCTAAGATCATCGCATTAAAATAAATAAAGCAAATAAGAGATATAAAGAGAGAGAGAGAGATGCTTGAACAAAAAATACTCTTGTATTTCTTTAATTCATATTAATGTCAGATCCCCAATTACAATGGGGGAGGCTTCCTTTTATAGGAGAAGAAATCCAAATCTAGAAAATATATATTAAATTTTAAATAATATTTTCACAATAATTATAACCAATCACCTAAGATTCTTGCATATAATTCTCTTAAGTGATGTAGAGATCTTTCTTCATGGAAACTCTTACATATATATTCGATATAAAATATCTTCAAGGATCTTGGATGCAATATCTTCTTTGATCTTATTCTCCAAGAATATTTGTGTATATATTTCTTCAATCTTGAGACCAAATATATTGTGCCTTTGACTTTTTGTGCTATGAACTGCTGGAGAAACTTTTACTTGACTTTTAGAGCTTGGTTTCAAATATCCATCTCCAATAGCTAAAATCAAACAAACGAGCATAAGTACCCAAAATTAAATATAATGGACGACTAAAATACATGTTCGGGTATATTGAAAATGTCATAATTATGCGCTCATCAGTCTATACAAAGGATGAGTTTCAGAGGAGAAAGTATTAAGTTTTTCTAGCTCAAAAGATCATAACTTGTAAATAAAAGATCAGCCTCAAGCAATAAAGATACAGTTACTAAATCTTCAAGCCAAGGTCATTGTTTTTACCTATTAAAAGGTTTTCACGCTAATCACAAGTATCATTTTTATATTAGGTTATACAAATTCTTGTCGCAGGTACATTTGGAGTAAGAACTATTTTGAGTTATTTCAAGCTATTACGAAATTAGGCCCTTACATTCGGCATTGTTATAAGAAAGAAGACATTTCCACAAAATCATATGGTATACAATTACTTAATAAGCAATTTTCAATCATGATGACTTTTAAGCGACTAGCCACAGGAGTTTAGCATGAAATTTTCATCTAGCCTGATCAGCTCGCAGAATTAAGGGCAAATCTCCACGCCGAAATTAAGTAGCGGAATGATCTCGAGCGTCAGTTGCTATATGACTGAGAGCTTTGCAAAAAAGAGCTCGAAGATAAACGTTGAGCTCGACAAATAGAGTTGCAGACTTCCTTAAAAGCACTATAAGACAATCAACAAGTTTAAACTCCTAGGGAGCATGATGCCATTCTAGTGACTTTTAGGATTTTAACACGGGATAGGTTAGGAATTCGAGGCACAACTAGGAGAGGAGATTCCAAGTATCAGCGCAATGATCTAAAGGTACCAGAAGCATTAATTCATCTTCAGCAGGAAGATCAATAAGAAATTAGTAGAGGACACAAGACCTCCAAACGGCAAGAAGAGGAGCCACGACCTTCATCCAGGGTACTAGTTTATAAACGTTTGGGTGAAGGAAGTGGGACTCATAACCCCCGACCAGCAGGCTAAACCATTTTATTACCACGTCAGTACGTCACACAAGAACACATAGATCAACACATCAAAGAATTGATTGAAGCTTAAGTTCTCGGCAGTAAGGTAGTCCGATCGCCAAAAAATTGTTTGATATGGATGTACTAACAGGTTTCCATACTTTGAAGATAGATAAGTTCAAAGGCACTGACCCTAAAGAACATGTCAAACAATTCCGAGACTCATCGGGGTTGTATTCAAATCAGGACCACATTCTGTGTCGACTATTCTCAACAAGCCTACTGGGGGAACCACTTTGATGGTTCCATTCTCAACTTCATAATTCAATTTTTACATTCGCCTACCTACAAAAGATCTTTATCAAAATGTACGCACACAATAAAGATAAATAAAATATTTTGTACACTCTTATTAGTCTCAAACAGTCTCAGGGGGAGAAAATTAAGGTCTTTACAAATAAATTTCAAGAATTAGCTCGTAAAGCGTAGGAGCATCTCTTCTTTGTAAAGATAATCTCAATAAGAAAATAGTCGTTTCTGCGTTTACCAATACACTACAGATCGATTGCAAAGCGAAGGAGCATCTCTTCTTAAGCAAACTCTCAACCTTGGAAGACATGATTACCAAGGTCAATGGGTATGTCGACCTGGAAATTAAGGATGATGATCGAAAGGTATAAATATACTAAATATGTTCTAACTACGGAGGGTCAAACCACAGATAGAGACAGTGAACAAAAGGATGGCTAAGGTGATAAAAAGTGAGATAAAGCAGATACAGGCAAATCTCAAAAAGGCAATTTATTATCCAAACCGGTCCTTCCAAAGATAAATGTTAGGATCTCAGCGATCTATCCCTTATTGGAGAAAGATAAGTATTATTTTGTATCTCAACCTCTGGAACCAATCGACTGTACACAATAAACCTACAAGGGGAACCACTCCGATGGTTCTATTTTCTACCTAAAAATTCAATTCTCACATTAGCCCACCTACAGAAGATCATTTTCAAAATGCACGCTCACAATAAAGAAAAAGAAGAGAATTTATACACTCTTATTGGTCTCAAACAGTCTCAGGGGGAGAAACTCGAGGTCTTTGAAATAAAATTTCTGGAACTCGCTCAAAAGGTCGATAATCTCAATCAGAAAATAGTTATTTTAGCGTTAACCAATGCACTGCAGATTAATTACAAAGTAAAAGAGCATCTCTTCTTAGACAAACCCTCGACCTTAGAAGATATAATTACCAAGGTCAATGGGTATGTCGACCTGGAAAGGATAATGACTGAAAGGTATAAATCTACTAAAAATGTCCTAACCACGGAAGGGCAAACAATAAATAGAGACAGTGAACAAAATGATAGCCAGGGTGATAAAAAAAGAGATAAAGCAAACACAGGCAAATCTTAAAAAGGTAATTTATTGCCCAAATCGGTCCTTCCTAAGATGAATGTCAAGATCTCAGTGATCTATCCCTTACTGGAGAAAGATAAGTATTATCATGTATCTCAATCTCTGGAACCAGTCGAAGGCAAACTGTATCACATGCACCACAAAGTAACTCATCATGAAACTAGAAACTGTTATGCTTTACAAAGATTGCTAAAGTATATTTTCAAAGAAGGGATAATGTAGGAGTACATTATCAATCAGAGGGATATAAGAATGGAAGCTCCAAGGAAAATGTCGAGATAGTTCAGATCGAAGATCAATCTTAGGAGAAACACTTTAACCACATCTACCACAGTAACATGATTGAGATCTATCAAATCATCAATTCATCCAGGTTCAAAAGGAGAAAGTTAATGGGGTAATATGACCTCACCGTTCAGGATAAAAAAGCTAAACTCCTTCCCGAATCTAGCAACTGACAAACTAGAATTTCATTTGAAGATTATGATATCGGTCATGTCAAGTTTCCATATCATGAAGCATTATTTATTATGCTTAAAATGAAGAAATTTTTCATGCATACCATGATGGTAAATATAGGCATGTATTGAGATCCACTTTGAGTACAATAGAACAAATGGGATTAGTAGATATAGTTGTACCAAGCGACATCGATATCCGTGGTTTTAACTAATCTAAAGAATAATGAGTAGGGAAGATCACCCTTCCTATCATTGCTGGACCACTACTATTGACGTAATTATCTACATCATCAATGCCAAGTCTCACTACCTGGGAATAATGAGACGTTGCTGGTTACATAGTACAGAAGAATTCACCTCCACATACCATCAAGCACTCTGTTTTAAGTACATCGACAACATCTATGAGATCAAAGGCAGTTAAAAACTCTCGTGAGCATGTGAAAATATTGTATCTACTATCCTAGACACATTTGACAGATTTACGGCATAGTAATTATAAAGAGCTAATCACACCGATATTCAGCCTTCCATAATAGAACTTATAGAGTACATTGAGATCGATGGACCTAGAAGGGGTACTTATATTGGCATCAGGTTGGCTCAATAGGAGAAAGAAGCTCTTGTTCATTTTTTTTATAGATAAACCGATGCGTCTTCGCTTGGAGTTACCAAGAAATGCAGGGAGTTGACCCAATCAAGGCGTGTCAAAAATTGATCATCAACGAAAAATCTACGGCAGTCAAACCAAAACTAAGAATCAAAGTACCCAGATTGGATCTCAAACATTGTTGCAGTTCTAAAGAAGAATGGGAAAGTCCGAGTTTGCATGGATTTTACATATCTAAACAAACATACACCAAAAGATAGTTTTCCTCTTCCCATCATTCATCATATTCTTGTTTCAACAGCAGATCACGGGCTACTATCTATGACGGATGCCGCTTCGAGCTACAACCAAATACCCCTCTTTGATGAAGATCAAGAAAATACCACTTTCATCACTAAAAGGGGGCTCTACTTTTACAAAGTCATGCCTTTCAGACTGAGGAATGCAGGATCAACTTATTAAAGGTTAATTACAACTATCTTCAAAAAATACTTGGGGAAAACTGTTAAAATATATATCACCGATCTACTCAACAAAAGCTTATAGAAGAAGGATCATATCGCACATCTCAATACAGTTGTTTACATATTACGATCAAATCAGATGAAACTCAATCTCGATAAATGTAAATTCGGAGTGCACTCAGGTAGGTTATTGCGACATCTCATCAGCAAAAATAGAATCAGAGCTGATCATATCAGATTCAGGCTCTAATCAACATGTCGTCTATACAAACAAATAAAGATGTACAGAAACTCGGTGATAAGATTGTAGCTATCAACAGATTTATCTCCAAGTCTTCATATCGATGTCAATGGTTCTTCTTGTTGCTTCGAGGGTCTATCAAGAGAAGCAAAGTTTAACCAAATAAAGAGATCGAATGGACAGAAAAATATGAACCAGCTTTTCAAGAACTCAAAGTCTATCTTGGAAAATCTCCTTTAATGAGTACCCCAATAGACAATGAGGAATTAATCATCTACCCTACAGTTACAGATAATTCCCTCAGCTTGGTTCTCATTCGCTTTGATAGAAAGATTGAGAAGCCAGTATATTTTATAAGTAAAACTCTCATACCGGCAAAAGCAAGATATTCCAAGATCGATTGACTCCTCCTAACCCACGTTTACACTTTCTAGAAGCTCAAGCACTACTTTCAAGCTTATTCAGTCTAAGTTATGATGTACTACCCACTTTGGGAAGTTATATTTATGAAATAGAGATTAAGAAGAGAGCAATAGTGGTCCGTAAGTTTAGGGGTGATCAAATTCGAACAGAGAACTTTAGAGAAAGATCAAGCAGTGGTTGATTTTATAATTGACTTCCAAGTAAAAGATCCATATTGGGAGGAGCACGATCTTGATCTGACAGATGAAATTGAAGAAAATCAACTTGCAAATCCCTTTAAAAAATGAGCAAAATGGGTTACACGAAAGGGATTAAGACTTTTCACAGATGGATCAGCAGGACCCATAGGGTCAGGGATCAAAATCGTACTGATTACTCCCTTAAATGACAGAATTGAGACATCAATACGCCTTAATTTTGAAGCCTCCAACAATGTTATAGAGTATGAAGCATTAATCCATGGCCTAGACATGGCATTAGAAATCGGCGTTCCTGAGCTCTTAGTTTATACCGACTCATTACTGATAATCCATCACTACACTGAGCAATACAAGAAGAATGGCAAAATGATCAACTATGCGGCCCTAGTCGTTGACAAAATGAGCAGATTCATTAAAGATACACTTGATTATTTGCTTCGTAGAGGGAATCGACATGCCAATTCCTTGGCTTATTTAGCCGGTGTATTAGGTACACAAGCAAGATACCTCAAAATCGAAGTAATTTTAGCCCATAACATTGATCTCCCAGTAGTTTGCGCGATCAACACTGGGGCGATGAAGAGGAGGAAGACGATTGGAGTAAGTAAGGCTTTCATCGTATATCTCAAACTAGAGAGCAAATATGATGGGCCCCTTTTAGAAGATCTAAAAGAACATAGACAGTTGATCAAAAACTCCAAACGTTATACAGTTCAAAAAAGTAACAACCTATATAGGAGGCCAGTCACTGGGCCTTATCTCAAGTGCCTCGCGAAAGATCAAACAGATAGAATTCCCAAGGATTTACATGAAGGGACTTATGGCTCCCATACTATAGGATGATCACTTATAAATGGAGAAATCAAACAAGGGGTATTCTGGCCGAGAATGAAAAAACAAGCTGAAGAGTACTCACCCAAATGTGACACATGCAGGAGGCATGGTAACCAAATGCGAGTACCTGCACTCGAGTTCTATGCTAACAAAGTATTCTAGTGAGAGAATTCTCAAACATCTGGGGTAACCGCAAGTTCTTACTCGTAATAACAGATTACTTTACGAAGTGGGTTGATGCAGTTCCCCTTTGTCAAACTCGGAAAAAATAAGTCATCTCATTTATTTGGTAGCATATCATCTCACTATTTAGTTGCCCCCACAAAATTTGGATCTATAACAGACCACTGTTTGTTAAGAAAAAGTAGTGTTATTTCTCAAAAACACAGCATCCTTCATTTACCATCTAATCTATATTACCTCGGGAGCATATCATCTACCGAGGAAGTGCATATTTCACCTGGATCATCTTCCATAATGGTACAGATCAATAGTATCATTGGAGTAGATACACAAATCACTTTAAATACAAAAAACCGAGTAGGTGGATTGGTCCGAGTTGAAAAAAAAAAACAAATTGAACTAAATATATTTTTTGGAGGTTTCTATTTTCCAGGAGAGACGGATAAGTGGTATCTTGATACCGCCAGGAACAAGAAAAGAAAATTCAAAGGAATCAAAAAAACTTTTTGAAAAATTGGATCTATATCCAACGGATCACACCTATCAAGAAAGTATTTTGTTTTGGCTCGACCCATAGTCATATATGAAATAGTAGACAAGATCAAATTAACAACACTTTTTCCCCAGAATCTATTGCCGAAAGAGGATAATGTACAACTTTGAGTTATAAATTATATCCTTTATGGAAATGGCAAACCGATTCGAGGAATTTCTCACACAAGTATTCAATTAGTTTAAAATTGTTTAGTATTTAATTGGGACAAAGATAATAAAGGTTCTTCTATAGATGAGGTTCATGCTTCCTTTGCTCAAGTAAGGGTAAATGATCTAATTATAGATTTCATAAGAATGGACTTAGTGAAGTTTCCTATTTCATATACTGGGAAAAGAAATGATCCTGCATGATCAGAATTGATCCCTGATAAGGAATCTGATCGTATCAATCTCAATCCTTTTTATTCTATGGTAAGTATTCAATAAATCTTACCCAACATCAAGGAACTATTCGTACGTTATTAAATATAACTAAGGAATGCCAATCTTTGTTCATTTTGTCATCATCAAATTGTTTTCGAAAGGGTTCGCTCAACGGTTTGTAATTTCATTTTAATAACAATGTGACAAAAGAATCAATTAAAAGAAACCCCATAGTTCCAATTAGTAATTCCATGGGTCCTTTGCTCCTAAAATTGCAAATTTTTATTCATTTTTTAATCTCATAACGCAGAATCAAATTTTGATAAAAAATATTTTTTATTTGACAATTTAAAACAGACTTTCCAAGTTCTTAAATACTTTTTAATGGATGAAAATTGGATAATTTTTAATTTTGTTTCATGCAGTAACATCATTTTGAATCTATTCAATTTGAATTGGTATTTTCTCTTTCATAACTTTTGTGACGAAAGGTCGACAATAATTAGCCTTGGGCAGTTTTTTTATGAAAATCTATGTATATCTAAATACGAACCACACCTAAAATTTGGTCAGGTTCTAATTGTTCATGATGACTCTTTACTAATAAGATCAGCAAAGCCGTATTTGGTTACTCCGGGAGTAACCATTTATGGTCATTATGGGGAAATCCTTTCTGAAGGAGATACATTAGTTACATTTATATATAAAAATTGAAATCTGGTGATATAACGCAAGATCTTCCTAAAGTAGAACAAGTGTTAGAAGTGCGTTCGATTGATTCAATATCAATGAACTTAGAAAAGAGGATTAAAGGTTGGAATGAATGTATAACAATAATTCTTGGAAGTCCTTGGGGATTTTGGAGTGGCGCTGAGCTAACCATAGCGCAAAGCCGCATCTCTTTGGTTAATAAGATTCAAAAGGTTTATCGATCCCAGGGGGTACAGATCCATAATAGGCATATATATATTACTGTACGTCAAATCACATCCAAAGCCCTGGTTTCAGAAGATGAAATGTCTAAATTTTTTTTACCAGGAGAATTGATTGGATTGTTGCGAACAGAACGAACGGGGTGTGCTTTGGAAGAAGAGATTTGCTACCGAGCCATTCTATTTGGAATAATGAAGGCGTCTCTAAATACTCAAAGTTTCATATCTGAAGCAAGTTTTCAAGAAACTGCTCGAGTTTTAGCAAAAGCCGCTCTACGAGTCCGTATCGATTGGTTGAAAGGCCTGAAAGAAATTATTGTTCTGGGGGTAATCCTACATGTTGGTACCGGATTCAAAGGATTAGTGCATCGTTTAAGGTGACACAACAACATTTTTTAGTAGAAATAAAAAAGAAGAATCTTTTTTAGGGGGACATGAGAGATATTTTATTCCACCACAGAGAATTATTTGATTCTTGCATCTCAAATAATTTCCACGATACATCAGAAAAATTTTAATTTACAGATTCCTAAGAGCAGATTTTTCTTTTAACTTAACAATCTAGTCCAATCATTTTTTTTTCTTTTTTTCAACCAATAGAAAGGAATTAATAGCTTGGATCACGTATAAATTGCCAATCTCCGGTAGAAGGTTCCATCAGAACAATTTTTATTTCTGGGCACCTCGTCTTTAAAAAAAAGAAAAAGTTGAGGGGGGTGGGGGGAGAAATGATAAGAAGATATTGGAAGATAAATTTGGATGAGATGATAGAAGTAGGTGTTCATTTTAGTCATGGTACTAAGAAATGGAATCCTAGAATGGCCCTTTACATTTCTGCAAAGCCTAAAGGTATTCATATTATAAATCTTATCAGAACTGCCCATTTTTTATTAGAAGCCTGTGATTTAGTTTTTGATGCAGCCAGTAGGGGAAAATAATTCTTAATAGTTGGTACTAAAAATAAAAGTAAAGCTGCTGATTCAGTAGCATCGACTGCAATAAGGGCTCGATGTCATTATGTGAATAGAAAATGCCTCGGTGGTATGTCAGCGAATTGGTCTACTACAGAAACAAGACTTTAAAAATTCTGGGACTTGAGAATGGAACAAAAGGCGGGAAGGCTGAATCGTTTACCGAAAGAGATGCAGTAATATTAAAGAGAAAATTATCTCGTTTGCAAACATTTCTGGGCGGCATTAAATATATGACGGGGTTACCTGATATTGTAATCATTGTTGATCAACAAGAAGAAAATACGGCTCTTCGAGATTGTGTCACTTTAAGAATTCCAACGATTTGTTTAATCGATGCAAATTGTGATCCGGATCTCGAAGATCTTTCGATTCCAGCCAATGATGACGCTATAGCTTCAATTTGATTAATTCTTAACAAATTAGTATACTCAATTTGTGAGGGTCGTTCTAGCTTTATAAGAATTTGTTGATTAATAATAAGATGAATCAATTAACTTCGAGAACTCTAGATAGATTTATTGAATCAGTTACTATTCTTGAATATCGATAAAGAGATGGTTGAATCAAAATAATTACTTTTTAAATTCTATTTCTGTCAGAGGGCAATATGAATGTTCTACCATGGTCCATCACAACACTTAAAGGTTTATATGATATGTCCGGTATGGAATAGGCCAACATCTCTATTAGCAAATAGGAGGTTTCCAAGTCAATGTTTAAGTACTTATTACTTCTTGGGTCATAATTGCTATCTTACTAGACTCAGCCACTATAGCTTTTCGGAATCTGCTAACCATTCTGACTTACGGTAATTTCTTTAAATATGTCCTTGAATTTGTTCGAGACTTGAGTAAAACCCAAATTAGAGACGAATATGGTCCTTGGGTTCCCTTTATTGGAACAATATTCTTATTTAGTTTTGTTTCTAACTGGTTAGGAGATCTTTTACCTCGGAAAATTATACATTTACCACACGGGGAGTTAGTCGCACCCACGAATGATATAAATACTACTGTTGTTTTAGCTTTACCTACATCAATGGCATATTTTTATGCGGGTCTTAGCAAAAGAGGGTTGGGTTATTTCGGTAAATATATTCAACCAACTCCAATACTTTTACCAATTAACATCCTAGAAGATTTCACAAAACCCTTATCACTTAGTTTTAGATATTTTGGGAATATATTGGTTGACAAATTAGTAGTTGTTGTTCTTATTTTATTTAGTACCTTCAGTGGTTCCTATACCTTTCATGTTCCTTGGATTATTTACAAGTGGTATTCAAGCTCTTATTTTTGCAACTTTAGCCGCGACTTATATAGGCGAATCCATGGAAGGCTATCATTGATTAATTTTTTTAAAATTTTGGTTTATTAGTTTATCCCAAATAATTAATAATGAACTTTTAACATATGTAAACATAATCTAAAAAAATATGATAGATAAAATCAACAGTAGTAGCAAAAAATATTATAGGGAATTGTAAAATAAAAAGATATCTAAAAGATTTTTTTCCTATGATTCCTCCCTTTGGCCCATTTATGTTGTACCCTTCCCAATAAATAGCCTATATCTTTTATCTATTTGTTCAGTCAATCAATTACAATATTACGATTCATAATTTGAGTAAGAATTCATATGTTATCTGATTCTGACGGGCTATTAAGGGTTAGCGAGCGTCAACTAGGTATATGTGATGAAATGACCATAAGCTAACTCTTGTTGTTTTTTTAAGACTTATTCTAGAATCCTGTTCGGTTGAATTGAATAAATTCAATATTAGAAGTGAATTATTGGTTTACGTTATGGAAGAAAAACATGTATATGTGATATTAGATATTGACTAGTTATATATGAACTACCACATATTTTATTTCCTTTCCCATCTAATTTATAGTGGGATGGGATTTCCATATAAATGTCCTTAGAAAAGTCATTTCCCTTCATCTATGAAAAATGAATAAACAGATAAAATCAAGCATATAAACATATCGAAGAAAAAAAAAGGGGAATTATAAAATTGAGGAACAAAGAAATGGAAGAATTAGAACCTTCTGGATTTGTTGGATTGATGATAAAAGAGAATCCTCATTTAATCATGTCATTACTTGAATTCGTAGTTATTAGTTACTTCGACTGGATGGTTCTTTGTATTAGTAATTGTATCATTAACCATTTCTTTCTTTTTATGCGAGGAGCTTACCATGAATCCACTAATTTCTGTCATTTTTGTTATTGCTGCTGGATTGACCGTAGAGCATGCTTCTATTGGACCTAGGGTTGGTCAAGGTACTGCTGCGGGATAAGCCGTAGAAGGTATCGCAAGACAACCAGAAGCAGACGGTAAAATACGGGGTAATATGAGGTACTTTATTGCTTAGTCTGGTTTTTATGGAAGCTTTAACAATTTATGGACTGGTCGTGGTATTAGCACTTTTATTTGCGAATCCTTTTGTTTAAGCTTAGAAATGTAAAAGACTCTTTTTAATGACTATTGCCTTTGGACTTGCTACTTTCTTTTTCAAATTATATTAAGATTTAACTCCGATAATAACTTATTACTTGAGACAATAGCTCATGGAAAAATAGATTTGAGGATGAGCAATTAGCAGATCCACTCGCTTTCTTCCTTCCCGCTCTTAGTCCAATTGAAACCCTTTTTTGGGGAAACTTTGCAACAAACGAGTTATTATGCAATTGATTGAGAAATAAAATAGTTACAGAAATCAAATAAATTAAAAATATATAAAAGGTGGGGACAAAGTAATTCAAAAAGAACTCTGTTTTTTTTTTGTCCTATCTATAATAGGAGAGATCATATGAAAAATTTAATCGATTCTTTCATTTCCTTGGGCCACTGGCCATCCGCTGAAGGTTTTGTGTTTAATACCGATATTTTAGCAACAAATCCAATAAATCTAAGTGCAGTACTTGGTGTATTGATTTTTTTTGGAAAGAGAGAGTGTGCGAGTTGTTTATTTCAAGAATAGGCTGGATCTAACCAGCTGCACTTTCTTTGTTTTTTATTTATAAATAGGAAAGAAAGGTGCACAATCCCACGAATTACTTTTGAATAAATTAAGAAATCATATATCTGATCCATAGCATTTCGTGACTCATTGGGTAAATTAACTTTGATTTTCTATACAGCCAATAATATGGGACCTTAACATGGAAAAAGCTAAATTGTTTGAAGTCCAGGTGTACGATTGGTACTCTTTTTACCATTATGCTAGTATCGAGCTGGTTTTAAAATGAATAATTGCAATTTATCGGATATAGAACACTCATATCGCTAAAAGAATTTGAACTATTTACTGCAAAAAAGGGCATCCTGTCCTTTTTTGTCCAATGCCTAATCGATGACCTATGTATAAAGTAAGAAGCATTTTTTAGATTTCAAAAAAATTGAATTTATTAAAATTACTAAAAAATGAAACAACTTTGCTAATAATTACAGATTTTTTCTGGTCGGAAGAGTCCTTCGAATATTCTAGTTTTGGATCAATAATCAATTTCTATATTTTGGAATAGAACATAAAAGAGAGGGTAGGCTCATTACATTCAATATATATATTGAATGCCCCATAACTAATTGAGCGCGAGAGCCAAATGAATTGAATGATTCATGTTTGGTTCGGGAAGAGATCATGGAATTTTTAAAATGAATGAGAAGATAATCTACTTTCATTAAATGATTTATTTGATAATCGAAAACAGAAAATCTTGAGTACTATTAGAAATTATGAAAAACTCATGGTAACCCTTCGAGCTGATGAAATTAGTCCTTCTATTTTAGGCATTGTTTTTATTTTTATTTTTTCGAAAAAAGAATTAAGAAAGACTCATGGTAACCCTTCGAGCCAGCGAAATTAGTAATATTATCCGTGAACGGATTGAGCAATATACTAGAAAAGTAAAGATTGTGAATACCGGCACTGTATTTCAAGTAGGCGACGACATTGCTCGTATTTATGGGCTTGATGAAGTAATGTCAGGTGAATTAGTAGAATTTGACGAGGGTACAATAGGCATTGCTCTGAATTTATAATCTAATAATGTTGGTGTTGTATTAATGAGTGACGGTTTAATGATACAAGAGAGAAGTTCTGTAAAAACAGCAAGAAGAATTGCTCAAATACCTGTAAGCGAGTCTTATTTAGGCCGCGTTGTAAATGCTATCGCAAAACCTATTGATGGTAGAGGTAAAATTTTAGCTTTTGAATCACGGTTAATTGAATCTCCCGCTCCAAGAATTATTTTAAGACGTTCTATATATGAGCCTCTTCAAACAAGACTTATTGCTATTGATTTAATGATCCCTATTGGGCGCGGTCAGTGAGAATTAATTATTGGGGACAAACAGACTGATAAACCATCGGTAGCCACCGATACTATTTTCAATCAAATGGGGAAAAAATGTAATATGTGTTTATATAGCTATTGGTCAAAAAGCATCTCCTGCGGCTCAGGTAGTTACTAGTTTCCAAGAACTCGGAGCAATGTAATACACTATTGTGGTAGCCAAAATAGCAGACGCGCCTACTACATTACAATACCTTTCTCCTTATACAGGAGCGGCTTTGGATGAATATTTCATATACCGTGAACAACATACTTCAATTATTTATGATGACCTTCCACGCAGGCACAAGCTTATCGCCAAATGTCTCTTCTATTAAGAAGACCACCCGGCCGTGAATCTTATCCCAGAGATGTGTTTAATTTGCATTCACGCCTTTTAGAAAGAGCTGCTAAATCATGTTCCAGTTTAGGTGAAGATTGTATGACCACTTTACCAATAGTGGAGACTCAATCGGGAGATGTTTCGGCTTATATCCATACCAATATAATTTCTATTACAGATGGACAAATCTTTTTATCCGCCGATTTATTCAATTCTAGAATTCGACCTTCCATTAATGTGGGTATTTATGTCTCCAGAGTGGGATCTACAACACAAATTAAAGGCATAAAACACGTAGCTGACAAATTAGAATTAGAATTGACCCAATTTGCCGAGCTAGAAGCTTTTGCTCAATTCACTTCTGATCTAGATAAAGCTACTCAGAATCAATTGGCAAGAGGTCAATGATTACGCAAGTTGCTCAAACAATCCCAATCAGCCCCTCTATCAGTGGACAAACAAATAGTTACTATTTATACCAGAACAAATAAATATATTGATTCGTTAGAAGTTTGCTAGGTAAACAAATTTCTTGGTCAATTGCGTACCTACTTAAAAATGAATAAACCTCAGCTCCAAGAAATAATATCTTCTACCAAGACATTCACCGGAGAAGCATAAATCGTTTTGAAGGAAGCTATTGAGGAACAGATGGAACAGTTTTTACTTCAGGAGCAAATCTAAAGAAATTGATAACTCTTAGCTTAAGCTTTTTTGCTAAACGTCTCTTAAATCATTCAAAAAAATCTTTCTTGACCTAGAAATAAAAAAATTGATGGAAAAAATTTGCGTCCAATAGGATATAAACCTATACCAAAGGTTCAGAACACCTCTGTCCTATCCATTAGATAATGGACGCTTTTCATTCCGACTCTTTCTTTCAAATTCAGATAAGAGGAAAAGAAAAGGACTAGGATTCTATGTCAGAGAATTCAGGAAATAAAGATGCATATTCACATTAATGATGGTGTATCATAATGAATATGAAGCGGGTAACGAGAATCAAAACCGCATCGTTAGCTTGGAAGGCTAGGGGTTATTGTCGATGTCACGTTCTTTTTTTTAACGTCTCTAATTCAAAGCCGAACATGAAACTTTGGTTTCATTTAGCTCCTTTATGGAAGATAGATAGATTCCCAAATCTAAGTTCTAAATGAAAAATATATATAATTTATAAATGAAAAATATATATAATATCTAATTGACCCATAACATCTTTGTCAGCTTTTTTGTATGAATTTTCACAAATCCTTCTAGTTACTTCGTTATCTATTTCTACTTCCATGAATCCTGGGGAAAAGAATTGTGTTCCACCGAGCTTGAAACAATAGTTCATGGCTTTAGTAAAACAAAGCCATCATTTAATAGCTATTTCGCTTCAATCTCCTCTCTACTCTACAAAAAAATGGAAGATGTTACGATTAGAAATACACTTTTTGTATCTTCATCCATGGATCCTTTACTCATACCTCAAAGGCAATAGGTAGGCCGAAATTAAGAGTAAGACTATCGTAGATGGAATCAAGAAGATACCTAAATCAGAGAAGAAGGGAAATTGGATACGTAAATTGCCACATGTCTTGTGGGCTTATCGCACCATACTGAGACAGCCCACAGGATGTTTCTCATTCCTACTAGCTTAAAGAGCAGAGGTTGTCATCCAAACATCATATCATCATCCCGTCAGAGATCACGAGCACACTGATGAAGAAATTATGTTTATGCTGGCCTGCAATATAAACTGGATAGATGAAACACGAGCTCAAGCTATTACAAACTTGGGTCACTATTATCAGATGCTAGCTAGCTCATATAACAAAAGAGTGCGCATTCGTGATTTCCAAATTGACGACCTATTCCACTGCGAAATCCCCAAAAGTAGAAAAGAGTTGAATGCTGGAAAACTCGTAGAGAATTGGGAAGGTCCATTTCTAGTAGCGGGACAAACTGGCCTCGGATCTTACTACCTCGTGACATAGGACGGAGTCAGAATACTATGCCCTTGGAACACTAAGAGATTGAAGCAATACTATCGTTAAATCACTAATGCTCCAAGCACAAGATAAATCTGCTATTATTTTTTACAGTCCAAAATTGAGATTACAACCTCCAATAGTATGTACATTCTTTTCTACCCAATGAAAAATTTCAATTTTTTCCCCACATTACTCTATACAGTCATATATGTAGTTATCTACTAAACCTTAAAGATTATAGCAAATGAAATACTAGCTTTCAATCGATACGCATCTATCATCTACTAAATTTAAAAGATTAAAGCAAAGATAATACTAGCTTTCAATCGATACACATCTATCTCTATACTCAAAAAAGAAAGCAAGGGTAAAACTAGCATTCATCTATCTAACATCTACTATACAGATGGCAAAAATAGGATACTTCTTTATACAGGTCCATCTTTGAATACATCAGATGAACCTTCCCCGAGATTTGGAGGTCTAAAAGATGTCAATTCTTGAGCTCTAACAACGGACAACTCTATAACTAATTCTACCTATTCCCCGTAATAGGACCAATGCCGGTTTTCATAAGATTTTTAAAGTTACAACGATCTACTTCATCCTCACAGATACACAACCCTTCAAAACCAGGCAGTCATGCAACGTGTCCATTCCAACTCAAGCCTCTTCACTTCCTCCATAAAAAAACGATTACATCTATTATCTCCCTCGAATGTACCTCGTCCATGGAAAGTCTCTTTCGATTTGGTACAGCCAGGTCAGCAAAATTAATACGCAGTTTTTGAAATGTTTTATCTAGCCTTACACAACAAGTTTTGCCTCTCTCCAAGCTTATCTCCAAATCTTATACATGATCATTCAAAACCCATAACGTTTCCGATGATTTACCCTGTTCGATCTGATTTTTCTCTTTCTACTTAATTAACTCCTGAACTTCACTTCGCAATGCCAATAACTCTGCCAATTATTTATGTAAAACCTCATTTTTGTTACTTCTATTGAAATATGAATTCTTCCACATTTCATCTATTTTCCTTAAAGCTTCCTCCAAATTCCAAAGTAAATCAACCTCCTTATTCCTACAATCAGCCAGCTCGGCCTCCTTCTTTCTTTCTTTTTTTGTTCAAATTTCTTACAACAGCTCGATCATATTTTAGATCAGCCACCAGTGCCGTTATTTTTTCCAGATGAGTTTTTACTTCGAGATCTTTCTTCCCCATTTGTTCCTTAATACCATCCATCCCACTCTATTTCCACTTCAATCTCTCCATCATATTCCTATTATTACCATGACTACTTGATATGTCAGCCTTCACTTTTTCTAGCCAATCAGAGAGCTTGTAACAATGACTCTACGTACTCTGGATAGTATCCTCTTTTTTCATTACAATGCAACTCAACTTCTCAACCTCACTCGCCATCTCAACTCGTATACTAACCACTTCGCCCTCTTTCTTTCTCAATTGCTTCACAAAGTTATTGAGATACCCTTTTAAGTTCATCGCTTCTACCTCTAACGATCTGATATGATATTAAGCAATATCCGTATCTTTGCACTTCCCCTTCAAGCATTCTACCGTGCTGTTCAACTTCTCAGCCTCACTATGAGAACTCACTAACTCACCATGAATTCCACCCAAATCGGCTTCCTTATTATCGATTTGTTGGCTCAGCTTGCTAACTGGCTTTTCTGACATCGTCGGCCTAAGCTCCACTTTTACATACTGATCTACACTCTTTCCAAATACCTGATGGATCCTATCAAATCCGAGTTTAAACTCATAATTATATTTTAGAGCATCTTCCTTACGTGATTGCGCGGCTTCTTGATCGGCCTGCACAACAATTTGATTTCACGTTCAACACATTGAAAATAATCTATATTTCTCATATAAATAGTTCAAAGATAAAACAAATTACATACAGCCAGTTATCTATCATAAGCCCACCACAACAAACTGATTCTTAACCTTTAAGTTATGAAAATTTCTCACTCTGGTGGCCATATGCTCTACAATCTCAAGGTGAAGTTAATACCACAATCTTTTAATATTCTAAGGTACACCACTTTTAACCCTCTCTCACTGATTATCTCAACTTCTAAAAGAAGGTCAAATTTTTATGTCCCTATACCTATCTTTTCCCTTAAATCTATATATTCTCACCTGAACCTTTCGCGCATTCAGTTATGAGCATTGCTTCATATACAATATTTTTCTCTCTAACGAGCTTACTCTTTAACGCCTCATTGGTGACGTGCATCTCGTTTAGCTCTTGCACAACAATTTTCATATCAAACAGTATACCAATATCCATATTTCATACTTAAACAATCAATACAAATGTTTTCCCTCCTCCAATCAATATTTTATAAAGCCATTACATGCATACTACTTTACCTTTTAAGGATCCTTCTTCACTCCTTGATTATCTAACTCAGTACTACCATAAACCACATTTAAACCTTTCACAGTCTTTTGGGTAGTACTGCAAGCCACCGAGTCCTCCTCTAGCTCAGGCTTCTCCATATTGACAAATTGCCCATCCATTATAGCGACAACATTGGCCTTAGGGTATCCATCCTAAAAAAGCCTCTGACCGAGCTTGTCTCGAGCAGCAGTCGCTTCCTCTCCATTCTTTTTAGCTTCCTATTCAATCTGGTCCATAGCTACCTGGAATAAATTCTTTAAGTTCTCCACCTCCAAGCTCAACCGTGTTTTCTCTTTTACCAACTCTTTTTCTAGCTCAACAGCTTGCTTCAGTGACGTCCTCCCCTCCATGATACCGAGGTCGATCCCTTTTCAGCATTCGGCTTAACTTTACTAAACAAAACTTAACACATTGCTACTTGTAAAATAAAATCACAATGAGTATGATTAGTTCTTGACTTACCCTACACAGCTCCACACGAACTAATGATCTGAATTCCTTGTCGTCCTGCAGAATAACAACTTTAAGCTTCTTCAAGAGCAGTAATCTCTACCTCTAATACCTTTTCTACCTCCACTTCCTGTGCGTCGCTATCTACCACCGGCAGGGGATTATCAATTTTTTTTTTAAAACCATCTTGACCTCCCTACTCTCAGTGGTCATAGATTTTGGGCCACTATTCTACGCTAGTCTCCTCTTCATTGTCCTTGGCTTTGCTCTACTAGAGGTCAAAGTTGTACCTTTCGCGATCCAGGAGGATCTGAATGAGTTTTTTGGATTTTTTTTAAGTCTAGTCTGTTCGAATATACCCCTTTGTATTCAAATAAACTTCTTTTCCAATTCAAATAAACAGATATCTGAGTGTTCTGTTCGTGCAGACTTTTGGCCTGTTCGAATACATTTATTTTCTATTCGAATATACTTTGATTTTTATACGAATAAATACCCGTTTGAGGTGTTTTATTCGAATACATGAATTGTCTATTCGAATACACTTTTTTCTGTTCCAACAGAAATTTGTTATGTTTGAACAGATGCACAATTAAGCCTATTTCTTTAGGCGTTTAAGGGCATATTTGTCCTATTTTGTAACTAGGACATGTAACCTTTATAAAAAGGGAAAGGCCAGGCAAGATTAGAGGATGTTAGATCAATCAAAGTTCTGAGAGAGAGACTTAGGGCTTGAGAGAAATTAAATTATAATTGATTATTGATTAAGAAATTGAAGCTCTAAAGGGATTTTTCCCATCCAATTGGTTTGATCTTCGTACAATTATTCATTTTAGAGCTTCTCTATTCGTATTTTGGATTACTACGACACCAGAACGATTGGTGTAATTTTTTTCCAAAACTAGCAGTCCCTCGATATCCGTAGATGATTTCAATTTTGTTGATGGGATAACTCCAGTTATTTTTCTCTTGGCCTATGATTTTTAAACCTTACCCGATTTACTATTTATTCTCTTGTGCTTGTTTATCTCAAGTTCGCCCAGCACAACTTCTATCTCAACTCCTTTTTGGACTACTATATCAATAAAAGATTCTCCTCTCTTCACTTTAGAATGAGGATCTACATAAAGCACAAAATATCGCCAAAAATATACTGATCACTATAACTGATACAATTCTATATTTTTAAGATTTACTTATATTTCTTGCTGGTTTTATATTTGAGATACAAGGACTCATTATCAGCTCGTTGGATACAATCGTCTTTCACCAAAATCAGATTATAATTCCTTATTTTTCCAGTGTAGTCCAGGTCAAAAAATAGGGGTTGGGTCGAGCTGGAAAAAAAGTGCGTACCCTCGTATGCAGTGCAATATTTCATAATATAATATTTTAAAATATCTGAGGAAGCTAATCTTCTCTCCTTCCCCTCATGGTCCCAAGTCCTATTTAAATTCTTACAAATGTTTATCACCTCCCACATGTTCCCGTTAAACTTGGCAGGGCACGCCTCGATCTTGTTCTTGATGCCTTTTGCAAGGTTGCTTAAAGGCACCACCAACCCATATTCAAACTGTGCCAGATAGCACAAAAATCCCTCATCTAAATCGCCTCCTATATCCCCATTAAAATACTCAAGAGTAGCAGACTTTGATATTTTCCTACGAGTTTTCTCGTACCCTAATTCTGACTATAAAAAAATGCACCTACACCCCCCCCCCTCTACAGTGCATCCCCTGAATAACCTCCTATCGTATTCTAGTGCATCCCCCTATAACACCAACTAAACTACTTTTATATTTACAATACTCCCTAAACACATCTGTATCTACCAGGTAAGAATAAAGAGAACTAGGAAAATCTGGGAACTCGAGGTGTTCCTTCCCTTCCCTCTCTTCTGAGGTTCTCTTCCCCTCATCAACTTGAGTAACCTCATTCGAGCTAGTCTTACTATGCTCAGTCCACACAGATTTTGTGAACTCCAGTCTTACATTTTTGTCCTTAATCGAATGACCTGAGGTGGATGCCTCCATCTCAAACAATAAGCTCGGCAAGGACAGACGTTCACTTCTAAGTTCTATCATGAATCTATACCTTCATAAAGGTCCAGGTATTTCCAATCAATTTATGTATATCTCTTTTATTATAGCTTTTCTAATCAAACAATATATATATATATATAATATGTTACTTTCATATCTCTACATAACTTCTCACCCAAAATGGAAAACAGATTTCACAAAAACTAATTTTTCCCCACATCTGTTCAAAAGTAAACTTTTCCCAAATAGTAAACACTTTAAAATTTAAATGCACAAAACTAGTGGGAAAAATTCATTTAAACAGTCACAAAGAATACTAACATAACTCTACAACAGTACTGTGAAGGTTTCCTTCTTCACAACAGAACTTCGTAACGCCTCACAACAGTTCTTTCAGAATAGGAATTAGGCACCGTGAATGTTTCCTCCTTCAAATTAGAACTCCATAACAGTAAATTTTTTGTCCACCCCAGCAATGGCAACTTCCTATCTCTTCCGAAAAAGATGCTTAATCTCTGGGTTTTTCTCTCCAAGATCTCTACAATCCCACTTTCTTTCTCTCTCTCTCTTAATTTTTGCCTCTCTATTTTCTGCAAACATTTAGATGAAGAAAGAGAAGGACTATTTATACTTTTTCTCTCTAACCGCTAGCATTTTTTGGGACTCACCAAGCTGCCCTCAATTTGCAATCGATACGTATCTTCCACTGTACCTGTCAGACGACTCATACCTTTTGGGTTCCCACACCTTTTCATCATTACCCTAAATCTCTATAATTAAATATGTGTCTCTCTCTCCTGTCCATCCCTCTCTCACACCTTCCCACTTTCATGATGACAAAATCAACTTACACGTAATCAAACTACACCACCATCATTTTCATACTACAAATTTCAATTCTCCTACTCACGATCTATACTTATAACAATTACAACATCATTCCCAATACTCAAACATTCAAAATTCAAATGTCTTCAACAATATTCACATAAAACAAGATGCAAAATCAGAACCGAATATTATTCACTTATATACCATTACATTATTTTGTCCCACACAAATAATCGACCTCTCAGAAATGGTTACATCTATAACAACCAAGGTGCTCTACAACACCACATCTGATATGTGCATCACCAATATCCTTTCTTCTTCAACTGCTATCTTATCTATTACAATCTCCTTCACAACAGTTATTCGAGCTTCAGGCTCAATAATCAATTCGCGGAATACCTCACACAAAAAATGACGATCAACCTCATTCTCCTACGCCCTTGGACTCAAACCATCCAACTGTAGTACAGATTCATGTTAGACTCTCTGAGAGCAAGTCCTCACCATGTTTACTCATTTCACATCTTCAACTACCCCTTATTTAAAAGAACAAATCATATCATCAAATCCTATCTTATACACCTCTCAGATACTACCTGATTAATATCACAGCTATCGCAGTTATCCACTCTAACAAGCAGATACTTATCTCTTCGACCTAGAAAAAAAAATGCATACTACTTGGTAAAATTTTTGTTCATTTATTTTCCAAACTATACATTTTTAAAAACACTTTGAGCGCTATACGCTTATTCTTAATATACATATTTACTCAGTTCGATACTTAGATTTGCAATATTCAGCTATACACAGTCCAACAGACCTATCACTTACAGTTTGACAATTATTTCATATTTCCATCTACCATACTATATTTTGTAATTTAATATAGTCATTTTCATCGACTAATCCAGAGTTTGAGAAATTTGATGTCACAACAACCTTTTTCATTAACTCAAAATTTTAGATTACAGATTACAGGAAACAGTAAGTTACAAATACTTCCTATAGATTATTCTATAGGTTACTATCAAATCTCGATAAGATAAACAAGCACGAACACAAGCACTTTCGTCTACCTTTAAGACTACCACTTCTGCATGAAAATAAAGATGGTTCTAACAGAAGCATGCTTCTGCCACCTCTGAAACCACCACCACCTCCGTAAGAAAATGAAAATGGTTATAACAGAGATCTTCTACCACCGCCATTGCCTATAGCACTCGATCACTCATAAGATAACGGTGAGACTTCTTGATATGGACGTCAATATCCTCATCCTTTGTAGTAACAACATTCTCCACAAGAAAGTAAAGATACTCCCTACGGTACTTCCCTGATGTATGCATACAGTGAAAGCAGCACATATAGAAATACTCCTCATCAGCCTTCCCTACCTCATAAATAGTCATACCTTGGAAGATAGGGCTAACAGGGATAAGAGTGGGAAGATCCAGGGACTGGTTCTCACTACACCAATTTTACAAAATTACCACTGAACTTATCTGTGATAATAGTCGTTTTGCCACGGATAAAATCTATAGTTGAAGTCTGTAATAAAAGGTGCGTGGTAATATTTTTTTTACGGAGTTTATCTGTGGTTATCTTATTTATATTACTACGGAGTAAATCTGTGGTAATTTTTTTGCCACGGAGTTTATCTGTGGTTATCTAATTTATATTGCTATGGAGTAAATCCGTGAACATTTTTTTGCCATGAAGTTTATCTATGGTTATCAAATTTATATTGATACAGAGTAAATCTGTGGTAATTTTTTTGCCATAGAGTTTTGTTGTAGTTATCTAATTTATATTGATAATGAGTAAATCCGTGACAATTTTTTTGCCATAGAGTTTTTATGTGGCTAATTATTGTAAATACCGCAGATGATACCGATTTTGCCACGGATAAAGTTTGTGGTAATTTTTATTTTATTTAAAAAAAAAACTAAAAATATTGTAATACTGCACTCCTGAACCTGCAAAGCATTCCCAATCCTCAAACAATACATTTTATACATACTAATGATACATGGACAAAAAATAGATATCCAAAATAAATCCCTCATTCTATAGACATTAAAAGATCCAAATACTACTGTTCCATATGCTAAAAGAACATATGTATAAGAGAAAAAGAAGAAAGAATATAAGGTTCATAAGTCCATAGATCTGATTTACAAGATCTGGATCCAAGGGTTGGAAGTACCCTACAAAGAAAGCAAAATACCAAATCAATCATAAATTTTAAACCCTTCTTGTTAACATGTGTCAACATCTAGCGAATATGCATATATCTTAAGCCACATTAGAACATAAAGTAAGAAATGAACTTAATGCATGCACATGTAAGTAAAAGAAGTTATAGGTATGAACTTACTAGTAAAGTAGACGCGATATCGGCTGAAATTGATATATATCCAGTGTCACACAAGACTAAAATGTCTATGAATAAACCTGCATTCCTAAAAGGCAAAGGAAAAAGAGAACATTAGTCTACTAGATCTATATCTGAACACCTAAATTTGGGCCCTTAGCTCTATACATACACACCCCTAAATCAAGCAATTTAATGACATCTATATCCTATACATTAACTATAAACAGAATTCATATTTCTTCCATTAATCATCAAAATGGCAAAGACAATCGTTTCTTGTCGAAACTAATACAAATGTATAAGAAAGTATTTTTTCTAAAAAATTCATAGGTGAGATGGTTATAACTTACTAGCAGCAATTGTTGTTTCGTGTACAACTTCATCTATAAAATCAGTTGTCATACTAGGTTCAATTAAACGAGCAGCGGTATCCAAAACATCCTTCACAATCTGGAAATAACTTAGAAAATTATAGAAGGCTCCAAATCTAGCAAGAAGGACACAACCATTAAGGCATACTTTCTATTTCAATATGTAAGCATATATTTAAGTTCAGCCATAAATATTAAGTAAATCACATGGCATATGACATAACAATGCTAAGATCTTACTCGGCATGTTTCCCACATTTTCTCGATCTGCTCTCGAGTTATCTACAAAGAAACCATTATCAATGAACTTTTTCCTCATCAATAAATATGCAACTTATAGACAAATATCTTAATTTAATGACTGATAAAAATTATAATCGGAGCTTACTTCTACCCTATTTCTATAGATCACTATTAATCTCAATATTGGAGATGCCCCGAAATCAAAAGGAAGCACAATTTAAGAAAATAAAAACTGAAAGAAAACATCTACTAAAAAATACTCAGATAGAAAAGAACTAACATCATTGCCCAATTAGGTTTTTCAATCTCTGGAGGTACATTACGACTTTTTGATATCTGATATAAGGTCATAGTTTCATGTGTATAAAAATACCAAAAATATTGTAAGAAATATATTCAACAAATTAAGGTTATGGATAAATTAGATTTAAATAAAGTAGGATTTTTTGACCAATAGAAAGAAAATATGAAGCATTGCTTAAGCGACATTAGAATAGAAGCCATGACACGAGAGCAAGGTAGACAATTGCAGCTCTTGTGTCCCATTTGTTGTGAACAAGGATAGCATCATGTTAGATTTTTTAAATGGGTAAGTTGTGACTGCAAATGTGGTATGCTTCTATCATAACACTGGATACCGTGCGACATGCATCGCACGACAGAGAGGAAGGGAACCTAAAGTAATGATCTACATGCTTCCTCAGGCCCCCGGAACAACTAAGGCCATGAGCTATCATGGATGGGGAAACAAGTTCGATTCATTTTGGTGCTGTTATGGGATAGGAATCGAGTCATTCTCAAAGTTAGGAGACTCTATATACTTTGAAGAAGAGACCAATCCTGCAGGGCTTTACGTTAAAAATTTCATATTTGGCTTGTTTGACTGGAAAGCTGAAGGGATCTTGCTACATCAAAAAGTTGAACGCGTTGTTTCATGGGATCCTATCTTTATAGTGAAACTGACTATTTTTTCAAAAGAGGAGGCGGGCAATTCTTCAACCTTGAATCTAAGGATACCACAATGGACCTACTCAGATGGTGCAAAGGCAACATTAAATGTTAAGGATTTGCCACTAGTTCCTGGTACTTTTCTGTCGGTCAGTAGAAAATGGAGTTCTGGTGATCAGTTGACCCTTCAACTGTCAATGATTTTAAAAACAGAGGCCATAAAAGATGATCGGCCTGAGTATGGCTCTATTCAGGAAATTCTTTACGATCCTTACCTTCTTGTTGGTCTAACCAAATACGACTGGGACATCAAAACAGGGAAAGCTACCTCTCTTTTACTGGATAACTCCAATTCCATCCACGTATAACTCTCATCTGATCTTTTTTTCCCAAGAATCTCAAAATGCTATTTTTGTTCTGACAAATTTAAATCACTCTGTAACAATGGAAGCATTGCTCAAATCCGGCAGTGATACTGCAGTTCGAGCAACCTTCAAACTTATTTCCGAAGACCTGAAACCGTTTCTTTCATCGTCTTCATTATCATCTACCGATCTTATTGGAAAATTTGTAATGCTAGAGCCAATAGATTTTCCCGGTATGGTCATTGTCAAACAGGGACCAAGTTCCAACCTTGCAGTGGGGCATGCTCTCGGTAACACAGGTTCATCCACATTCCAAGTGGTTGCTGGGTTGGACGGGAAGGCAAACTCGATTTCTTAGGAGTTTGGGAGCGAGAAGGGTTGTTTTGTGTACAGTGAAATAAACGATAAAGGTAGTACAAGCATAAAGCTCAGCAGCAAATCGGATACTGTAGATTCTGGTTTCAAGCAGGCAGCTAGCTTTAACTTGAGAGAAGGACTTAGTGAGTATCATCCCATGAGTTTCGTGGCAAAGGGGGAGAAGAGGACTTTCTTGCTTATGCCATTGTTTAGCTTGAGAGATGAAAGCTATACTGTGCATTTTAATATTAGAGCTTGAAAGTAATGTGCAAATCATGTATGAAATTACCCCGATTAATTTAGCAATAAAATCCTTTTTCTTTAAAAAAAAAAAGTGTTCAGCTCAAGGGATTTTATGATATATTTCTTTTAGTAGGCTGATCATAAATCAAGATTTAAGGAATTCAAACAGACCAGTTCTTTCTGAAAAGGTAAGGGAATGATGTAACTTATTGATGTCTCTTTTTTGCAAGGAGACACGAGCTCTTTTCCCAGTTTTTTCTAAATATCAACAAAAAACGTTGTGTTGTGCTATGTGATTAGTTTACTCTTCAATATTTCTTTTCTCACATTTGTATGAGTTCTTTGATTAGGTCCAATCCTTATGGGATATGCCACAACAACTATATATAATGAGATTCTATTTTACTATAGATGCAATCTCAATTATATCACATTACTCAAATAGACTCATCCATGACACAATATTCAACAAAACAAGGGGGTTATCCAATCCAGTTTCCATTTATGAAGTGCAAGTAAAAAGAAATTGCAATAACTCACTTCGTGAACCCAAGAAGGGGTGTCCTTCCTGTTTGCGATATCAATTGCCTTCTTTAGCTCTTTAATCAGTGGCAAAGGTCTTGGGCAATCCCCATATTCATCACTGCAACCAAGAAACACAATATTAATTAAGTATTAGTTATATAATATATTTTGGACTCCTAAAATTAAACAAAGTTACAAAATACAAACCTGCAACAGTTAAACGCATGTCAATTTTACTCATTTTCCTACTTTTGCAGAGTCTCCAGATTTGCTCTTACAAAAAAACTATCATTCTAAATTGCAGATGAGCTACATAAAACATGTACATATTGAGCTCATCTTTACTATGCCCAAGAATTGCACATATTATATGTTTAGCCCTAGAAAAATGTAGGATAACGGTACGTAGATCATCAGCCTCTCTAGAGAAATTTCCATACTGAAATGATCATTCGCATTCCCTACAAATAAGAGCAATATCAGCTCAGTTGTACTTAACTAAATCTAAGTAAATATTTTACTGCCCCGTGAAACATTAACTACAAAAGACATATACTTAACTCCCGAAGAACTATTGTGTGGAATTCACATTTGGACTCTTTACAGTACCATCAATTTATCACAAAGACAACAACAACACCACCACCCCCAGCACCACTGCATAAATAAATATATATACCGCGTACATAATGCCAATGTATGATAGGAGAATCGCTTTGGCTTCCCCCGATGAGTTGCATCATTTATATACCGCGTAAATAAATATATATAATCACCCCTTTAAATCCATGACTAGGTTAGTTGCCCCTGACTGACTAACCAATGCTAAGGCCTGAACACAAGTTCCCACGTCTTCCATGTAATGTGGTGATTAGGATGTCAGAGAAGGCTTCCACGATTGATTTAAATATTTTTTATTAAAAACAACATAAGATTTAGAAGTTATAAAGCATACATTATGAACAAACTGGAACACTTTTGCTGGAGTAGATTGATGAGGGGTTTTGCAAATATTGAATCTACTTTCTGACTTTGACTTCCCGGTGATAATGCAACTTTTGCGGCCATGACCTGTAGGAATTATTATTTTTTGTTTTTGAAAGAATGGATGCTTCAGTTTTTTGAATACCTTAAAATATATCATCCACCCGTGAAACGAGCAAAAATCTTGAGAATTAGTCCATTTCTCACTCAACGGATTCGATCACACCAGACTGCCGTCTTCCCTCAATTTCGTTCTGCTTTTACTGCGCATTCTCAGAATCTAGATCAGGGATAACTTCACATTGCAAAGATGGGTTGATATTGTTCACATGTAACCACGTTAATTCCCACAAGCTATCCCCACCTAGAGCACTCCTCTGAATGAGAACTCCCCTTGCTTTCATAACAAACAAGGTGTTCTTCAAAAGCTAAGGGACCAGGTCCTACAGTTTCTCCCTCCTTTATCCTTTAATCTTGGCCTTCATGTACTTCTCCATACTGGTAAGAACCCCAAGCCATAGTTTGCAAAACGTTGTTAGTTGTGAAAGATCATGGAGTAGCTTTAAGAACACCTTTGATAGGAGCTTCATAGCTAGGACAAGGGTGCCTTCAATATTGCGGTAGTCTTTTGTGAAGTGATTTTGTGAGATCTCTAGCAAGTCATCGAGCAAGGTGAATACGACCATGTCAAAACACTGCAACCATGCAGCCTGTGGAAGGTCCAGGCTTACCCCATCGACAACTCCCATTAAGCACCTTTATAAGGATGTGAGCGTGTGATTTCTTACCTCTTCTCTCATGTCCAAACACACTTTTCGTAATCCTTGAACGAGCCTTAGCCACATCTCCCCTATATCCCGAAATACTTTCTCAGCAGCTTCCTCCCCCTTAGTTTCATGAGACCACCGTGATAAACACGAGATGGACCCAGCCATCAGATTTAGTGCATGCAAAGATCGTTCTGCCTGCCCATGCCGGGCCTTCGCAAACTGCCTTGAGGTATCAACACGTAGAATATAATTTGCCGGTGATAAATGTACCCCTTGAGACATGATAAAGATGAGTGCGTCAAACCCAGTTTCAGATGCGTCTGGATGACGAGCAGTGATCGAAAGAAGATTAATGATTGTGTGACACCTCATCTGGGACCTGATGTGTGTGGCATTTGCTTTGACGAGCCGTGTAACTTCCTGAGTGATGTGTTCGCAGTATGTATGAGCTACACGATCATTAAGCTTCAAAACAAAATGCAATGACCTCAAGAGCTCATCAGCTAAATTCTCTTTATATCGAAGTACACATTGGCAAATTCGTTGAAGTCCAAACACAGCCTTCTCTACAAGTGCACATGGCATAGGAGTTGACTGAACAATGTTGAAGAAGGCATTTGAGCAGCCGATAATAGCGAATTTGTCACGAGTTTTCCAGGCCCCGATTCCACAAAAATGTCTGAATCGTCAGTGACATCATTGGCTACACAAGCAGGGAGAAGACCAAGCTTGTGCAACCGCAAGATACAATCCAAGATGTTTCTCCACCCAGAGTGTATATAATTGCCATAAGTATTCGCTATTGTGAAAACTGTTATTGTTGTACATTGTGCTGATCTATGTTGAGCAAGATATAATAGAATATGACAATAAGAGTGCATCATCCTTGTTGGCTAATATATGTTGTGATTCCTGATAGTATCTCTCAGAGAAAGCCTCAAGCACCCTTTGTATTTTCTATGACTCTCCAGGTAATTGAAAAGTTTCCAAGAATAATTGCAATGCTGTATCCAAATTCATTTCTTCGAAATCGAAAATCCAAGCAAATTCATGGAGCACTTGAACACAAAAGTCATCATGATTCCTTAAGAAATCCCCCACAAGATTCTAGTCTAAGCCAGCTGTATATCTGAAAAAACAAGCTACGCATTGTGGATCCAGTTTATCGGGTAGCAAGTGTGTTCCTTATAGAAATTCTAGCCCTTTCTTTGGATCCCGGTTGAAGTGATCAGCGTCGATCATCAATCTTATCTTAATGTATTTCCTCCTATGGACAAACGAAACCCATTGAAAAGGATCAGCATAGTCTTCACACTTGACATTCCAAAAAGGAATATATTCCTCAAAATTAAACGGAACCTGTTCTAAAACAGCTGACCCATTGCCTATCCTCTCCGCCATTCCCTGAATTACAGCAATCAGCCCATCCAAAGAAAGAATACGAATTATGGACAGAGGACAGTTCACCGGGAACGCACTCATTGATAACAAGTTAGAAAGGTCTTCAAACACATTGTTGCAGTTTATGTCAGTCCAAGTTGGCATACATTTCCACCGTAAACGATCTTCTGTCTGCAGAAATTGATAAGAGCCTCCATGACAACCTCCTGCTGCTGGTAGGAATCCCCGTGCCTGCTTTGTGCAAGCCTCACATGAAAAGAAGGCCTCCAATTGTAATTTGAGTTCCATAAGCAAATGGTGGTAGAGATTCAGAACTATACTACATACCATAGAGAGAAGTAATGAACACATCGACAACCCAAACTGCATAAGGTTACGGAAAAATTCATTTTGTATCAAAGCCAATAACTTAGGGTGTTGACATATAGAGGGCCCCCCTAATTCAATAGCTGAATTTATCAAACTCAAAGTAAAAAGGGGCACATCTTCGTCAAATGTTAGTGTATTTGATCTTGGACTGATACCATGACCTGTAGGATTATATTCAAGATTCAATGAACATCAGGTCACTTGTATTTTTACACAGAGAACTATGACATTTGTTTGGATGGTCAAGGTAGATCCTTGGAAACTTATAATGTGCATAGTGAACACTAACCTTAGTAACAATGGAAAGCATTGGATCCAAGACTACCTTAGTGACTAACGTGATTTACATGTGGCTTTAAGGCGTCTTTGTACATCATTCAGTAACAAAATTTGAAATGAAACACAACTTAAAATAGATTTGCTTGCCTAATACCACCTCGTTTATTTACATAATTTCTATGACCCGTAGGTCTATATGTGGCTGAAAACGATTGGTGCATTTAGGCGTGAAGAATATGTGATGAAAAAGATGACCATATCACTAGCTAGCTATAAACTAAAGGTATTAGCTTTTGAACTAGAGATGAGGGCAAAGTAGACACCGTAGAGCAGCAAACTCTACCCTAAACCGCATAAATATAAAATAAATTATTAGATAAGATAGCACTCGTCATAACGTATACTAAGGATAGCAAAATAAATTATTTACAAAAGAATTTTACGAGTCCCAATGGCATAATTCATTAATTAATGCCGAGCTTCTAAACCTTTTGAAGCTCCTCAACCAGGTATTAAACAAATCCAGCACCCAAAATGATAGAGACATCAAGAAAATCCAACTCAAATTTTTTAACCAAGTTCATATTGTGCAATAATTGCTCAACCAAATTATGCATTGTACATCTCTACCAAGAAATAAATGGCAAGAAACAAGAACGACGCAACACAAGTAACCTAATCAGCCTTAATTTCTAAACTAAATTTGTGCAAAATAAGATTGAGAAAATTTCAATGAGAACCACTTGAACTTCGAAATCGAAGTAAGGAGTTCAATGTATCGATAAATAAACCTTATGATAAAGTATATTGATTAAGAATAAATCATAAATAGAGTATGAAAATTCTTGAGAGGAGTGAGAGAAAACCTAGTCGAGACAATCGTTTAATTATAGGGTGCGTTTGGCTTCCTCAAGTTCTCCATTATTTCTCTCTTGAAAGACCCAACTAATAAAGTAATGGATAAATAAAATCAAAATCTACAACATATAATTGAAACCAATGAACCCCAATTCAAGCGAATACCGAACAACCAAATTAAAACCAAAATTTACTAAAGTTCTGTACCTGAAAACTAAACCCACATTAGTAGTTCCAGTAATCCGGCAAGACTCAGGCTTGAGAGCCCTTTTCCCTCCAATAATTTGTTTATTCGACACATATCAAAACCAAACCCACCTCTTTGTTGAACATCGTAAGCTGATTTCAACATTTATAGGTCAAAATTAACCTACAAATCAAACAAATTGGGGAAAACTAGGGTTTAAAATTAGCTTGTTTGTCGATTTTGAGAGAAAAACTGATGATTAAAAGCTTGAATTCGTAAAACATACTTCGAAATCAGATTAAGTTGTGATTTGGGGAAGAAATAGGTGTTCCAGACTTATGGTTTCATCCAATCGCTTTCTGCTCCCAAAAATCTCACAATCCCCTTCCCAAAAACATTGTAGTTCCATTCTAACTTCATAAATCTACTTCACACTTGCGGCTTTATTATTAGCCCAAACCACGTCAATTGTGGAAAAAAACATTAATACTAGTACCCGATAAATAATGTCAACTGTTGAACAACCTAGTTGGTAAATTCTTTTAAGTCGTTAATAAAAATAACGTTGAAAACTAGTAAAATAGGATTTAAAGTTACTTTTTTTTAGTAAATAACATTACAGCCATATTCGGTGTTTGAAGTTAGGGAGTGAAAATTTAATATTGGAGCATTAACATCATAATTAAAATAAGCGACTTTAATTTGGTGACATTAAAGCCCTATTTTCTTGCAGTGAGACATGGGCAAGATGGCTTAAGCAATCAGCTACTGCTTCCCAATCGATCAAACGAAATATCAGTTAACCAAGTAGACATTGGTATGATGGCTTAAGAAATTAGGTTATAAGTCTATCATATTAATTAATTTCGAAAATAAAGATTATCAGGTTACAAAAACAAAGCTTATCAGGTTACAAAAACAAAGCTTATCAGCTTATAGTGAACATGAAGTGCCAGAGAAGGACCTTTGTGGAGGGGTTGACGCCAATGGCATCATTACCTCAATTGTAAGTCTGAGCAAGAATAATCAATGTTTTTATAATGCATCGGAGTTATGGTTTAGTATTCTGTAATACAGCAAAATAAATAGTGCAATACAATCATAAAAATGTTAGTATTCATAGCGAAAGAGACACTCGTAGCCTAAGTTTTTTTTTGGTCTAGCTCACACTCTATTCATCAACAACAACTGTTAGGAATTCGGGGAGGCTAATCCCAATCCCTCACCCCAAGAACGATAAACGGAAATGCCAATAAGAAATTATACGAAAGTAAGAACACAATAATTTATCCGGAGGATGGAAGTGGAAAATCCTTGCGGATAAAAACCACTCTCCGCGAACAATTCACTAATCAAAGATCAAAGGTTACAACAATCTCTCCAAGCTTCTGAAGCTTTAATGGAGTCTCTCAAACACTAGCTTCTCAAAGGTTAAACTCACCAAAAGATAGATTTACAACTAACCTTAGACCCCCTTATAAATATGGGAAGTCATTACATAAGAATAGGCTCGAAGTACGGATCACGAGACACACCAGCATCCCCAAAAAATACTTTCTAAAAATGACTTACGAAGTCTATTAGAATAGACACTGGATCTATTCGAATAAGATGGGTTCTGAACATTTCTGTTCGAATAGACAAAAGTCTATTCGAACAGACATGACTTCTATTCGTATAGACATGACTTATATTCGAATAAACTTTCCTCTACCTCTTCTGTTCGAACAGACAAAAGTTTATTTGAACAGGACTTTGAAAAAACCTTTTTTTCAAACCGTCTTTGATCCATGCTCCTCCCACGAGCTCCGATGAACTTCCTCAAACACGATTTGAGTTCATATCATAACAATCTCCCACTTGAAATCAAATCTCGTAACCCATCTCCAGATCTCCCAATGAATTGCTCACACTACCCGGACCTTCAATCTTGAAGTCCTACTTACAAAATTTCACAATCCTCAACAAATTTCCCACTTGAAATTTAAAATGTGAGGTTCTCGCAACTTTACCTATCTTCAAAGCAACCACATTTGTAACTGTGTCAAACCGAACTCTTCACGCCAAAAGCTATCGTACCACACAAAACCATGTGATAATATTTTGAACATTTTTCAGCAAAAAATTAAAGAACATCTCCTTGCAAACTTCTAAAGCCGCATCGTACTCATGCCTTTGAAATCAATGATGCAATTTACCATTGTCATCTCGATGCCCAAGTAGCTTCAGTTTAACACCACAAAACTGCAGTCCTTTCCATGTCTCTAACGTACTTCGCCATCATAAGTAAACACAACCCTGCAAGCTGAATATGAAACACTCCATAGCTATGAGCTACAACCGAGTCTTCTTCGAATACATAATATTTATTAGAACGTCTCACAGCTCACACTTCATGAGAAAACTCTGGTCTCATGTAAACAATGACATACATTATCAAATAAATTACCAATGAGTTTAGACATACCTCGATCTACACTCATATCGTATTCCATAGCCAAACAAATACGTGTCTCAATCCTGAAGTAATGACAAAGGTGCGCTACCAAATAATACTTCAATCAGTCTTAATGTACACGAGTCAATAACAACTTCTGCTTCACGTTCTTCCTATTGAACTATACCATATGTACAAGGATTAACTAATCCATCGGTCCAAAACCCTTTATTGAGATAATCGTTCCCACGACTCTTTAATCTCATCCATGCTAGAACTTGCAAATGCAACTAGTATATCATCCATACTTTAAGAACGAATGATCCATGAGTTCTCAAAAAACTCATAACATTAACAATGGTCTCTGTGGTATTTCAAAAAGAATATCCGCCAATGATATAAACAAATTCAAAAAGAATATCCAGCTTACATATACCCATCCTTAATAAGATCAATCATGAAGAATTTTTATTCCGTATCAAGAATCACTTAATCCGAAAAAACAAAGCCGCCACAAAACAATTAGCTTCGCAACCGGTGAACCAAAACATCTTGACATAACCACCTATTTCTTCTTGAAAGCACTTTACCACAAGTTTCACCTTGAGCTACTTGAACAAACATGTTCTCGTTTAACATGTAAACCAACTTGTGAAGTAAAGAGTTTTACCATCGGTAATAAGATTACCTCATATACATGATTGAGATCCCATCTCATCATCATCCATGACAAGCTCCCACTTTCCCATGACTTCACCTTGTAAATCTACCTTGTAGTCATCACCAATACCGGCTAACCACAAACAACGTCGAGGGAAATGATAACGGGCCGCAAGTCTCGAAACCTTGGTTCTTCTTTTCATTACAATCGGAGGAGTATACGGTTATCGTTGGACCTTTTCAACCAATGGTTCCAACACTATCTCTATAGAGATTTTTACATACTCACATGACCCCGATAAATCCACTTTTCCGATCCACTTATCCATGTCTTTGCAAAAGACATCATTATTGGATATCACATTAACAAGTTGGATAATTTTCCGATTCTTCGCATCACAAGATCAGTCACAAGAATCATCACAAACATATCCAATGAACATCCACAAACTAGACATATAATCTAGTAATGATCTACTATTAGAATAGATAAAAGAAGTATAAATTATTTCCTCCTTTTTCGTCTAAGTGATCTCTTCTAATAGTCCAAGATCCAATGCATACCAAAAATCTATATCAACAGCTGAAACTACCGAATCCCCCCAAAAATGCCTTGACAACTCGATGAAACATTTCATACATTGTGCCCTTTCAGTAGTCTCACAGACCACACTTTCAGCCATACCAAACTCATGTGGTATTATTACGATCCTCTCAAGCCCTTCAATCCCAATAGATACTTTATCTATAACAAACTCGTCACAGCAAAATTGATCACCATCACCATTAGACCCAAGACACTTCAACATTGAACCCGTCTCAATCTCAACCCAAGCTTTCCATCTACCGAAGACATTAACCCAATCTATTTTATTCTTCAAGAAATATACACCAAGCTCTCGTGTGGAATCACCAATAAAAACAACAAAACCATGAAATCCCCCGTTGAAACTAACTCTAGTCGGTTCCCATACATCATCGTATAAGTGGTTCGATCCCCTATTCACATTTCTTCTCTTTCTCAGAAATACAACTTTCTTTTGCTTTACCAAGATAATATCTTCTCAAAAGAAAAAATCTATCGATTTTAACTTGTCAAGTACTCTCCTTGAGAACAATGCTTTCATCCAAATGCTCACGTGACCAAGTTTCTCATGCCATGCTCTAGAGTCCACCATCGAAGTAGCAATACCAATAATCTCATCATTGGCGTTACACGTCCCTAAGTACGCATCTTGTCTTTTGTCTCAAGCTAAAGCAATAGCCTCCTTCATGATCTCAAAAACATCATCGCCGAAGGTTGCCAAAGACCCAAGTCTGATAGTTGGCTTGAAAACATATTTCTCGCCATACTAGACACATATTGTACCATGTCCGAACTTAATGAATTATCATTCGTTAATGAAATCCAAACATCTTCATTATCTGCTATGTGATAGCACTCATCATAGCTAGACAATTCGCTTTTACCTGACATAATTTCTAATGGAGTAACCAAGTCTAACTTTGACCTTTTACAAACACCATAAGACAACTACCATGACTTTTCCCGAGTACCATGAATCACATTACATAGTTTATCCCGAATATCACAAGTCAAATCAACCAAATCATTATAAATAAGATTGGAGGCACTATCGGATTTTTACCTTCCCTAGAGAAAGTCACCGAACGTCTCTTTACAGATCTTCTCTTCTTCATCGATCTACAATCTTCCTTCTTATGACCAACTTTACTGCAATTCCAACAAATACCTCGTTGATTGCAATTCTATGCCTTTATGCGCCTTTTGCTTTTATTCTCAATATGTGAAACTCTTTTTCCTCTAACTTCAACATCCGAGTAATTACCCGATGTTAACAACGAAGCTCCAAGAGGTATTACGTTAGAATCATCACCAAAGACTTCAACCACGTCACTGAAAGTAACCCTCTTACGAGAATTTGAAACACTCGTAGCGTACTTCTGAGAATTTAAATCACTCGAAGTTGATTCAAACATCTTTGATAGCTTGTCCATCATCTCTAACATGGTACTCACTTTAGACAATTTAGAAGAAATATAACTTGAGAGTCTTGAGCAAACTTTACCAAGAACATCTTAATTAAAAAACTTCCACTCTAAACAATCCATATCGGCCGGCTTCGTCGAAATCTCTCCTAGAAGAAAATTACAATCCTCTGTATATAGAAAATTCTCTACTTGCATCTTCTAAATCCTAAAGTTCAATTCATTGAATTCATCGATTTCTAATTTCTCCATATCGACCATTGTTCTTTACCACAAGCCCTAACCTTGCACTTTGATACCAGTTGTTAGGAATTCGGGGTAGTTAATCCCAATCCCTCGCCCCAAGAGCAATAAACGGAAATGCCAATAAGAAATTATACGAAAGTAAGAACACAATAATTTATCTGGAGTAGGTAAGTGGAAAACCCTTGCGGATAAAAATCACTCCCCGCGAACAATTCACTAATTAAAGATCAAAGGTTACAAGGATCTCTCTGAGCTTCTCAAGCTTTAATGAAGTCTCTCAAACCCTAGCCTCTCTAAGGTTAAACTCACCAAAAAATAGATTTACAACTAACCCTAGACCCCTTATAACATGAGAAGTCATTACATATGAATAGGCTCGAAGTACGGATCACGAGATAGACCAACGTCCCCAAAAAACACCTTCTAAAGCTGACTTACAAAGTCTATTCAAATAGACTCCGGATCTATTCGAATAAGATGGGTTCTGAACGCTTCTGTTCGAATAGACAAAAATTTATTCGACCAGACATGACTTCCATTCGAATAGACATGACTTCTATTGGAATAAAATTTTCCCTGTCTCCTTTTATTTGAATAGACATAACTTCTATTCAAATAAACTTTCCTCTACCTCTTCTGTTCGAACAAACAAAAGTCTATTCGAACAGAACTTTGAAAAAACCTTTTTTTCAAACCGTCTTCGATCCTTGCTCGTCTCACGAGCTCCGATAAACTTCCTCAAACGTGATTCGAGTTCATATCATAACAACAACAACTATTACCTTGCTCAGCCTTGTAACTTTTGCAAAACCTATTAGCATTACTGGAGTAAAGGTGGGTCTCTCCGTAATATCACTATCAGAGGTGGATGATGGTAGAATAAAAATGTGATTGTTGTGTCCTCCACGTGGAAATTGGGTAATGGGGTTCGCCGTATAATTCTCATCTTTTGGCGTTATTGAGATTTTTAGAACACTAAAATCTCAACCTCATGCATATAAAAAATGGTATACCGCGGAATTCTATGGGGTTCGCCACCAAATTTTCATTTTTGCTTCAAGCCAAAACCTTAACACCTAAAATTTCCCAAATCTGCTAAAAAAAATATTGTTTTAAGAATAATCTATGGGATTTTTTCTAATTGAATACTTCTCTGATTGTTCAATCATATTAGAAACTAGCAAATCTACGAAGGAATTAGAGTTTGAAATCAGAAAACTAATAAGAGAAGCAACTGAGATCAAAACATTAAAGAGCAGCAATTGAGATCAAAAAATTGACTAACCCATTATTTTAGGGATTTTTGAGAAGTTTGAGCTCTTCATACTGAAAAAGTATCTGAAGAGTTTAGTCCCCTCTTTAAAGTGTTATCGACTTCAGCAATGAGAAAAAGGAAGAAGGAATCAAAATTTTAAGAGGGAAAAAAGAGGGAAAAAATACCACAGACAAAAGATCGATTTGCCACGGATAAACTCCGTCTCCTATAAACTACAGCTAGTATCCGTGGAAAAAGGAAATAAAGACTGCGACATGTTTTGCTATTTTGGTGTAGTGTCTCAAAATAATGAAACTGCAGTTCTTACACTTTGATAATCACTCTAGCCTCCCTTACTTGACTTCTGGTGGTCACCATTGTTTATATTTATAGCAAGTCTATAGGAGATTCGAAGAGGCAGGAGTACTAAAGGAAGAATAATCGAAGGTGTAACAGCAATAGTATTTATACAGATATAGATATTCAATGTAAGGAAAATTTTCCAAACAATCATCATTCAAAGACAACTAATAAGAAACCCAATACCCAATTAAACACAGTCAAAATCCTAACAGTATTCCAATTCTCAATAGCCAAGCACCTCAGTTAATTTAATTCCACAAGTGAAATCAATACCACAACCCAACCTCCAATAAATACTTCAGAATTCCAAGACAATAACACGTCAGCAAAATACATCATTTAATTTTTACAAACCATTATAAAATTCTAACTCACAGCATCGATCGACACTTCTCAACTAAAGCCACCTGTGCCTTTAGTTACGAGGGGGTGATTGTAGGGACCTATCCCTCAAACTATGATAAACTCGAACTGATTCAATACCAGACTCATGCAATACACACGTGACATACACCATCAACATTGACACCTAGACCGCGAACTAATGAAGAGCGTGGCTCGACTAATACAAATAAAATAGAACAATTCAAAGATAACTGTCTCCCACGAACTAGCAGTTACAAGTCCAACTACCACTTACCCCTATTTTTAGGAGAACGTGCTTATACACGATAACGAACGGAGAGTGAGGTCTATAAAAATGATGAGCTCTAGAGGAGAAAGGACCAAGTTTTTCTAGCTTAAGAGATCATAACTTACAATCAAAATATTAGCCTTAAGCAATAAAAATACAGTTACTAAATCCTCAAGGCAAGGTCGTGGTTTTTACCTATTCAAAGGTTTTCACGCTAATCACATGTGTTATTTTTTTATTGGGTTATACTAATTCATGTCACAGGTACGTTTGGTGTAAGAACAATTTCAAGATATTGCAAAATTAGGCCCTTACACAAATAGTTCACTTGAGTGAGGCATATCTTTAGCATTAATATCTTTAATAATCATAACGGACATCTTTGGAAGTAGAAGACAATGGGGGTAAAGCACTAAACTTCATCAAAATAGCTTCTGGGGCCAATGCCATTAAAACATCTATATGTTGGGTCGTACATCGAATCTATAATTGAGAAGAAAACAGTATCATTTGCATCCACTTTGTTACCTTTTTTAAAGAGTGTGCACCTGCCTTTATGTACCTATTAAACAGGTGAATGATTAGACAATTGTAATAAACTTAATCCTAATTTGATATATGATACTAAAATTAAAATAATCACAAATTGCCGAGTAGTGAGGGTTGATGCCCATGAGACATAGTGGGGCAATTAGGTTTTTTGTGGATCCATGTAGATAAACATTTTATATGATACTTGTGGCCATGTCGCATCGTCGTGATTGTCACTCCTTTAACGATAGGCTCAAAACAAATAGAGTAGTTTATGATGGATATGTTGTCTGTTTCCACATAGTCTTATGTATCTAGCAAAACTATTGGATTCTACAATTCAAGTTCAGGGACAACAACATCATGAGTAGATATTGTAAACACCTCAATATCTAGTATTTCCATACACTCGCATGCTTTTTCCAAGGGGTTCATCTTTGCATCATGTAAAGAATATTCTAGAATTTGAGTTGCATTGGTTACCCAAAAAATCTTCACATTAGAAAAGATTAAGATTTTCAATAGCAGAACGTGTTAAATTTCCCATCTATACCGGTACTACTTCATGTTATAACTTCTAGTTCACGAGCATATATGTTAATAGTTATACCAAGTTGAGGTTGGTGAGACCTGGTGTTACTCTTTATTAGAGTTTAATGGTATAATGGGAAGACTACTCAAACCCTATGAGGTTAAATAGAGGGGAAGTCCCTCTTGGAGGCTGCAGCACAAAAAATCATTCGATTTAGGCTTGTAGACAATCCAAGGGATGACTCCACTCAAGCTCAAGAGGATCTGCTAAAGCTGGAAAAGAGGTTTGTAAAATCCTTTTCATATCCAATTCATTGATTATAGTAATTGTACTAAATTTCTAAAACTGGTATCTCTCTTTTATTTTCTTCTTTATATCTAACAAACCCATCAAGAGAGAGGTTTACCAAAAATCTAATATCTTTTCCAAGTACGATTTCTCCACCAAATCTCAAATCTGAGTGCGATTTTTGCTTTGTGTCATAGCCAGGATGAGATTCTCCATTTCTACCTCCTAACATCACTTTTAGAGGATAGGACAGCAAGATCAGTTAATAATGTGCTTATTATATGGCTAGATTTGGGTTATGGTCCTCTAATTAAGGATATGCCGAGAAGACCAAAACTCCCATCCTACTAGAGACAGAAGATGGGCTTAGAGGCTTCATGCTCTACAGCTATGGGTCTTCGATCTTGCCTCTGTTTCAGTCTGCCGATCTCTCGTACCTCAACTCCCGTAAGCTATCCAATTCTCTCATCTCCTCTTGCGTCGGCTCGTGGAGGGATAGGCTTTCCTATTTTTCATTGGACTGACAAGGTGACTAGGTTCACCGTAATCTAGTCTTGCTTCTCTAGTTAATTGGGGTAACATAAAGTGATAGGCTTGGTCTTGACTTCATCAAAACTTATTCATTCCTAGGTAACTCCATTAGGCTGGAAGGAGGTGGCTTTGTAGCGCCCTGCCCTGACTCTTTTGGCTTAGTTATATGTTTTGGTATTTTAGCTAACAATGCTTTCATTTAATCCTTTTGCACCCCTCTCTCTCTCTCTCTATGTTTTAAAATACTTGGAGAGAGATTATGTTATACTTTAAAGATAATTTGGGCTATTATTTAACATTAGTTTGCATGACCTTGTGATTTTTTCTACAACTATTATTGTCGTCGATGCAACCACCATTCTTATCTATCGGGTTACCGGTGTATAAACAGTTAATTCTTAGCCTAGAAACTACAAGGTTTTAACAGTTGGAAGATTCAATAGTTTAAATTGTGTAGGGAGCATTAACAGCCTTCTATTTAGCATTCATTTAAAAGTGGACTATGAGTTGGTTTTCTCTGTTATCTTATTTCCCATATATTTCTTAAATCTTAAGTGCATCAAAATTCATGATTTGCATATGCCAAAGTTTTCTTTATTTGGTCTATGAATTTATTGATAATATGTTAGGTAGTTGGTAATTACCCTAAGTTAGTAAATATTGCCAACTTTAATAAAACTCAAGTCTAGATATACTTCAATATGAGGCGATTCTCTTATGGGAATATAATTAATTACTAGTTAGTAATTTACACAATAAATCATTAAGATATAGGGATTTAAGGCCCAGGGATCTCCAATGGGGTTTAAGTAATATCAAGTAGTCATTAGGAAGGCGGGATATAAAATGGGTAAATACACCTAAAGGAGTTTTGTCCATTAAGTTAAATGTTTTTCCTAATTTTTGAGACTCTCTAGTAAAGTCAAATTAAGACTACTTTGCACTAATTAAACTTGAAATAATTAGACCACCCAAAAGAGGCCTAGATACTTCAAATTAATTAGTAGGTCAAGATAGGCTACATGAAACGGGGAGATGAGGATAACCTTCAGCCCAAAGGTGAGGAAGTGTCTCAAGTCAAAATGTACGTGGTCAGTCTAGTCTTGAGCATGAGTGATCACCAACTTGGGGGCATTGTATGCCAAATCACCACCCAAAGGAGGGATTCGATGATATATCGCTTTACCCGTATAGTAAAAAGTCACTACCTTAAATACAATATACATTTTGACTCAGCCATCTTAACCCTAGGTAGGATCGAGATTAAAGACATCAAGTTATAGATCTTTTACAGATCAAGTTAAACGTGCCTAAAAAATTTAATTTTCATACGACCTAATATAATATGCAGCTATGGACCCTATGATCCAGAACCAACTAAGTAATATTAAGACCTTGATAAACTGAATCTAGTCCAACTGGAAGCTCTAAATACAGATTTCTCTAGGCTACCTCGATTTTACTCTCACTGAAGTCATGCCTGAGGTTCTCATGAATACCTCTTCAGATATTGAGAAAGTAGCCCATGCTTAATGGGCCAAAGCCAAGAAAATTGACAAATCTCATCATTCATTCTTCCATCGATCCTATTATGTGGGGCGGTATCACGGAGAAAGGTACTGCAAATGAACTATTAGATGTTATTAAGGAAGATTTTGAGGGTTATATTAAGGGAAGGTAGTACTGTAGCTTATCTCAGGTTTTATTACTAATGTATGATGGCAGTGAAAATGTGCGCTCACACATTCTTAAGATATCTGAGTTAGTTCTTGCTATGATAAAACTTGGTTTCACCATTGAAGATATGTTGAGGGTTCACTTAGCAGTTTGGTCTCTTCCAAAAAGTTTCAAGATGTTCTAGGTTCACTACCAAAATCAGGATAAAACTTGGGAAATGAATGAGTTCAATACAACATTTGTCTCTGAGGAAGAATGGCAGATGAAAGCTATAACAGAATCGGCTCATCTGACTACTTCCATGAAGAGATTGTCCATAAATTTTCAAGGGAAAAAGATGTTCCGGAATCAAGGTTATGTAAAGAAGAAAATTTTCAAGTCTGGTCTAGGGTAGAGTTCTCTTTCATGGAATGGGAATGGGAAGCAGAATATGACTTTGTCAATAGCTACTTCATCAGTTATAGAGTACTTCTTTTGCAAGAAGAAAGGTCATGTGAAGCAGGACTGCCATTCTTACAAAAACTTGTTGACCAAGAAAGAAGGTATTAGTTCTATTTATGTTTGCTTCGAATCCAATTTGCTTGAAATTCCTACAAACTCTTGGTAGGTAGATTATGGGGTAATTATTCATATTTTGAATTCTCCATTAAGGTTCACTAGCTGGTAGCCAGCAAGGCCTAAGGGGCATGTTTTCTTGGGAGATGCTAGACGCCTTTCCATTGAGTTTATTGGTATTTTTTTCTTTGTTTTAGACATGAGCGTTACTTTAGATTTGGCAGACACCTTTTATGTTCTCTCGATGAAACGATCTCTAGTTTCCGTTTCTCGGTTGCACTCTTTTAGTCATTTGTTCAATTTTAGACATGGTGATTTTGACATTAATTATCATGATTTAATTATTGTTTTTGTTTTACTTGTTGATAGATTATATCATCTATCTCGTGATCATTCATTTGGGACTTTACTATTATGTTTATCTGTTGAGGCTAGTACTTCATCTACTTCTAAATGTAATAGAGTTTCTGAGTAATCTTGGATGTTATAGCACAAACAACTAGGACATATAAGGTTCGAGATGAGGTTCTCAGGGATTTGTATTTCTTTAATTTTCAGACTTATGTCGACTGTATTCTTAGAAAATTGACCAAGATCGTGAAATTTGACTACTCGTAGCACAAACCTTTTACAGTTGATTCATACAAATATATGTGGACCTTTTCCTACTCAGTCCTGCGGTGGTTATCAGTATTTTATTACCTTTATTGACAGTTTCTCTTGCTATACCTACATTTTTCTTATCCATTAAAGTGGGAATCACTTGATGTATTCAAGACATTTCAGTTAGTGGTTGTGAAATAATTAGATCAAAAGATCATGGTTATCTGGTCAGATCGAGGAGGCAAATATTATGGTAAGATTGATCAAGGCGATCAACATTCAGGACCATTCTATCAATATTTAAAGGATTAAGGTATTGTATCCCAGTACACTACCCCTAGATCACTAGAGTAGAACAATATTTGTGAACACCATAATCGAACTTATCAAAATATGGTTCGTAACATGTTATGTCATACTAATTTACCAATGAATGTGTGAGGAGAGTCCTTATATTATTCAGTCTATTTTTATAATTAAATTCTTTATCGTTTTATTCTAGTTAATCCTTATAATCTACGGACTGGGAAAAATCCTAGTCTTAATCATTTACATATTTGGGCTTGTCCTATAGAGGCAAAATTGTTTAACCTAAATTTTAGAAAGTTAGATTCGAGGACTGTTAGTTGTTTCTCCATTAGTTTCCCAGAGAGATTTAAAGGTTTCAAATTATATTGGCCTTCTCGACCCATGGAGATTGTTGAGTATGCTCAGGCTCATTTCACAAAGGAAGGAAATCACTCTACTAGTACTATTCATAGAGATGTTGTCTTTGAGCAGGGTTTCGAGTTTCAGAGTCCAACTGTTATTCTGATCATTGTTGTTATGCTTTAGAGCTTATCTGATACTAATACTGCAACGAGTAGTATTCCAGACCCATCTATTATTCTAGTCCCAGTTCTGGAACCCGTCGTAGCACTAGTTCCCCCTCAGATTTTTCCTTTACCCGCTCTCATCCAGCTTCCTATCATTTCACCTCTAGCCCAACCTCTTGCTCCTACTCAAAGATCCTTTAGAGAGGCGTTCAACAATTTTTTTAGATTACCCACCTTATTCCATTGAAGGGAATTTCTTAATTTTGAGGATCTAGTATCTTTTATTGTGGCTATGGCTTGTAATTTTACACATTAGTGGCATAATGCCATGATGGAGGAGATTTATTCTATTGCATTCAGTGCATTCAATAAGCCGTTAAACGCCCAGGTACCCCAAATGGACGAGATTTATCTCGTGAGGGTTTTCATTATTGTTACCCACAATAATGTACAGCTCAGTATTTCAAGTGTTTCAAACTAATTATTTTATTATCTAAGAAACTTTTGTTAAGCTTAGATTTATCTTAGATAGTTTACTAAAAAGGTATTAGTTTATTTATCAACTTAAGAGGGTTTATAGAAATAATTGGACAAAACTGTGAGGAAAACAAATTATACTATAATGACTACAAATAAAACTCCCCCAAAAAGGGTTACATTAATGAGTGTGTATTATCCCAGTTCCAGTATCGTCCGTTAAAAGATTATTATTCAATCACTTAATATCTTTCTTATAGAGTTGTTAGCCAAAGAGTATTTCACTTTCTCCATTCACTTGCCTGCTTTTATTAGTATGTATTATGCTACACTTTATCTATTACTTTTTATAACGATTTCCTGCATCTAATTGGTTGGCAGTTCATACTAGTTGGTCTTGGAAGTCGAGATTTGGAGTCCCTTCATGACCTAGACTTCAGGTTCACATCATTATTTATTTACTTTATAGGTTGATAATTTTTTTTTTCTTTTTGTATCATATTGTGTCATTTGCTATTTAACAATTTCGGGTAGTGAGTTCATTACTCTCTCTGGATTGATTTATTATTGTTTAATAACTCCTTTGGAGACATAATATTGTTGTTGGTATGAAGTACGGTTTCTTTCAAGAAATTATTAACTTTATTAATTTTTAGAATATCATTAATATCCATTATTGTATCTTAAGATTAATTTATTTTTAATTTTTAATTTTGGGGAATTATTCCATAATCCCGTTAAGCCGTCAAAACTCTAAGATTTTTTTTATTCCCCTTGCTACTTAATCTAGTGGATTATTTAGAGTTATTTCCAATCATAGACTAATTATATCTGCTTTACTAGTAATACTGAGTATGCGGATTTTCTACAAAAACTTGAAAATTGTTTCCCACCCCCAAACTTACTTTAAACATTTTATTTAAAGGCAAACCGATAATTATATAGGGATAAGTAACCCTGAGTTTCTAGCCACCTGGGGTTTCGAACCTACATCTCCTCTCTTAATGGAGGGTCACAACCACCACTGGGCCAAAAGATTAATGGTAACTTACTTTAAACATTTTCCTCAATGTTAATCAGATATATGTTATGCAATGTAAAAAGTAAATGGAAAAGGTGAACATTTCCATTCTGTGATATGTCGCCAATAATATGTCATGAACAGTAAACTGAATTACAAATTTCAATAGAGGGAAAATATGTGATTTATCGCCAATCTATGTATATATATATATTATATATATACACTTTTTTTTTATATTTGTACGAGACAGTTACGACACTATATATGCGAAAATTAAATAATTAAAGTAACTATAGACTATAAAGAAATGTAAAATGCATGTCAACTACTTATAACCATGATCTGGTGTCCTCATGCAAACTATCTCCTCCTCGTCATACCATTCACTTTTGGGGCCCCATCATCAAAATCTACTATCTGTTCCTCCTCTGCTTCCTCCATATGCTCTCCCTAGTCGTCATCATGATGGACATTTATTTTCTTGACATGTAACGGACAAGATATTGCCCATTAATCTCTTCTATGAGCCATCCATACGATTTGTATACACTTGTATACACCCTGCCAACTCCCATGTAATGTCCAAAAGTTCCAAAAGAACCTTATCTGCAGCACAAACTGCTATTGGGTCGATATATCAAATTATAGAAGTCACAAAATCTAGTTGGTGATAAATAACTTCGCTCCCTTCTACCATGGCTAAATAAAAATTTGTAGCATACTGATGAATGTTACCTCCAATATCATCTACAAAATTTTAACTGGGGAGAACCTGATGCAGAACACATAGAAAATATAATCCTTAGACTCCAATGGGGTCGGTCAATCTAAATCCTTGACATTACAATAAAACCAACTGATATTAGCCAACTAGCTTGTGAAGAAACTCGAGATCAGGAATAAACCCTCATGCCATGCTGTCAGCTCGCATAATGCAATCTCTTTAAAATAGTCCTCATAACTGAAAGCTTGCCTGTAATAGACATAATTTGGAACTGGTGCTATACTGGCGACTGCTCGAAGGAAAGCTCTAACTAATGTAATAGGTGCCCGACCTTCCCAGTTAAGAGTCATAACTGGAGATTGGCAAGAAAAAGTGATGCTCTAGTTGAAAGGACTAACTAACTCCCCACAAAAGAAACTAGTCTCAGTGTAAAACATCGAACTCTATCCCCTCAGGGTAGCGCGCTGGGCATATAGATAGGCCCACAACGCCTATCAAGAAATAATGAAGTATAGTTCCTCTCGGGTATGCTAGTAGCCTATAGATCCATGGGATGAATGACTATGCACTCAACTATATAAAGTGATCAAACAATGAAATGTTAGTAAATATAGAAGTTGAAAATTCTAAATTTTTACCTAATAACACCTTAAATGCATGGTAACTCAAAAAACGTATGTCTTAAAACATGATTTAGGGCAATTTAGAATGGTCTTGAAAGTTTCTTGGATGTGAACATATGACTTCTTACTAAGCCATTTTCTAACAGCCTCAAAAAATTACAAAAATATAGAAGCACCATTTTTCATTTCTCCTAGATTTCTATTAGTAAAATATTAATAACACACTCAATTTTAATTTGAATGTATTAATCTCAATTTTTATAGAAAGATGACCTAATTATCTACAACTTCGATGCTTTTGGTTTTGTTGAATTCTCTATACCCTAGTCTCTAAAAGCTATTGAACTTGAACGTTTATAGGTGTTAGAGATAGAAAAAAAAAATTACCCATATTTAGACATAAGATTAACCTAATTTGAATGTACCGCCTTGTTAAGACAATATTTGATAATTTATTCAATGAATTAAAAGGGTACATTGCATGTATTGGACGATAATAAAATGCACGACACTCTGAATTTTTATCGGACATTTTTTTGGAAAAACAAGATAGACACAAACACATTGGACTCCTTCCTAGGAAAGGGTAAAAAAATATAAAGGGGCTCTAATCTTCTCTTCGTGAGTTTATGGAGTGGCGACGATGAGACGGAGGGGCTTGAGATGGTCTCGCCTCTTCGCATTGGGGAATACTTCGGAGAACGCCTCCGTACGAGAGGTGAAAGTTGAATGCATCAGTTTCCAATGTTTTTCATCGTCTTGCGGTTCATCTTAAGAAGCTTACCAAGATAAGCATGATAAGTGCTAAAAATTTACATTATCAATCACCTAAACTATGTCATTTTGGTTGTCCTAAGTTACAAATAAGTGTGACTAATGACTATGTTCCCAATTTTTAGAATTCTAGATCTTCCTAAAAGAACTTGGTGCAAAACAAGAGTAAGAAAACTAAAGAATCCTTCTTTATGCATTCCTTATTCCAAAGACAATTTGTTGAGCCAAAACAATGCTGAAGTACGGAAGATCAAGCCAGAATCTTCATCAAGTGTCAAAGATCAGTTCCAGTAGTTCAGACTGCTCCTCAATCTCCAAGGAGTGTCCATACTTCATTCTACACGTATTCCAGGGTGACAGGGCCAGATCTGAGTAAAGTATTACATCTAAAAGAAGTTAAGAGAAATTATAGCCATAAATCAAGACTCCCAAGCCCCATAGACCTACGATTGTGGGTCCTCAGGCCTTAAAAGGCCAGTGTTTCACGGGTCAGAAAGTGGCTTGGTCCCCGAGTCTTGACACAATGACAAGTATACCCTTTATACCTCTGAAGCAAATGAAAAGGAATAAAAAATAAGTTTTGTTTAATCCTACATTGCTTATGTAGTAAAAGGGCATTAGTTTTTTTAGTTATACAAGAAACCTCCCCTCAATTATAATATTCATCTCTTAGAGAAATAAAATTCAAGAAAATGCTTTGCATTTAAAAGTTTAGTGTTTTGTTTTAGAATTTCTTGGGCATAAACCCTGTATGGCCGGCGGAACTCTTTAGCAATGACTATGGAAGAAGCTAGCCTACCTGAGTAGCCATTAACTGAGTATAGTGTTTAAGTCAACTTCAGTTCTCCCTACCAAAGGTTTGAGGGAAGGTCTGGGAGGGTTAAGGCTTTTAATTGAGTCTTCCCCAATTCCTAGTGCCCTTCCTTAAGACCCTAGAGGCTTAGGAGTACACCTCACAAAGAGGGTGCTCCTGGAGACTTAGAAAGTCCACTTCCATAGAGGTTTCGGGGAAGGACTAGGGATTAATACTCTTAAGTAAAATCAATCCCTATTCCTAGCATCCCCCTAAGGACTAACGCGGAATAGATGCTCGCTTCTCAAAGTGGGTGCTTCTGGAAGACTAGCCGGGGCTCAACCTCTTCTTAGGTAGATACTACGATAGGTTGTGTTTGATAAGTAGATCATCCAAATCCAAGCCCACTCAATTGACAAGTAGTGGTGTGAGTCCTTAACAGGATCACATTCGGGGACCCAGGTGGTTTGTAAGAAGAGTTCAAAGCCTTAAAGGTGGTAGGATTCTGGTAATACCCACTAGGGTACAACAAAGTCTTAGAACCAAATAACTTGAGGGTTGAGTTATCCCTTTCTCACTAGACTAACAACTAAATGTGAGACCGTGCTTCTAAACAGGAAGGTCTAGACTTTATCCTAAATAAGGAGGGTCCCAACTCAGGACACTCGTGAGTAGTAACCCTTAAATAGGGTGCTTAAGGGGAGTGTTGGAAGGTAACTCTATAGTAGCCTTTTCGATCAAACCAATCTCCATCGACTACTAAGGCTGTTACGCCAAGAATTGTCTGCAGAGAGGTCAACCTCTTGAGTTAACATACGGTCGACATCGACCAAACCGGGTCGCCATAATCTAAGCTCAGGAAAAGGGTCGACAAAGATAACAAGCTTGGATTGATCGAGTAAAAGCAGCCACCTGCATAAAGTCAGCAAGAGACAGCTATAAGGAAAGATGTATGAGTAACATATAGTTGTATTAAGGGTGTAATAAAAATAAAACCCCGAACCTTTGACATAGCTGCCCCTCTTCTTTATAAATAGAGGAGGTGGGATAGTGGACAGGAATCCAAGAACCATCGATAGACAGATTATAATCGGGTTGACCACATTAGAAACCATCACTATAAAGACACCCGTACTGATTAATATATAGTACCACATTAAAGCCCTTGCCTGAGGTCGTGAGTATTCCTATTTAATGGGACTTACGCATATGTTGTGTAACATCTATACTTATACTAACCTCACAATAGTATAAGGCTGAATTCCCTATTTATGGAATTGGGCCGTAATATTTGGCGTCGTCTATACTCATAAACCTACACCACCCAAAGCAATACTCCTTCAGATACCCACAATCAATATGACACCCACCATTGGTTTACTTCAGCGATAGTGGGGGGTAATCTGTAGGAGGATGTGAATGCTCATCTGACTTAAATAGGAGACACGCTTGCCCAAGTTAAAAATCGCCATGACGCACATCGTAAATTTCTCAAGGAACAACGAGATCGATGTAAGGATGATATAAAAAAATACAAAAGAGGGATGAAAAATATTTATCACACAGTCTATAATCTTTAAGAAACTCAACAAGTGGCACATTCTAACAACCCCCACGAACCAGTAAACTCTAGGGTTTCCGTCCAAGAACTGTAGGGTCCAACCCTTCAAATCCAACCCATACCTATCCATCTTGGCCACCCTCCACCGCGTCTATCTATCTAAGAGTGGATGCCTCCTAAGGGTCAAGTAGGGCCACTTTACGCACTGACAAAGAAAGACCATAAAGATCAACAACACACTGATTGGGCAACCATAACCCAGGGCATCGACCATGTCATGAACACCGCATTGACCAATGGCCCCCTCGATCTATGTATGTCACTCAAAGAAACTCAATTGCAAAATACGTGAAGCCATCAATATCCGCCCGACTTCGATCCGAACTTTATGGAGTTGCCTCAGCAACCCAATATGCAAAAAACTCCTCACTATCGAGGTCTCACCAAACTTTCACGTACCCAAAATTTGTAAATACAAGAATAGTTACCCGATATTTCAAATTTACAAATTCCAGAATTTCCTTGGCCTCCATGCCACATTTGAACACATATTATGTCGAGTATTCCCATCTAGTCTCTCCAAAAGTTCCATAAACTAGTATCGCATCCTACCTAATGGCTTGATATACAACTTTGAAGACTTGTCCTAACATTTTATAGCTAATTTTGTATACAACAAAGACATAGAAATATGAGTCGACTCCTTGTTTAACATCAGACAGTCTTTGAGCGAAATGCTCAAAAAATTTAGCATGCACTTCCTTAATGTGTCTCAAGAAGTCGAGAACCTTAATTCTTATAATTCATTCCTTACATACTTAAATGTACTCCAAGACAATAGCAAAGTCAAATAATACATCATATTAGACAAACCTTCTTCTTTCGGAGAAATGTTTATCAAAGTTAACGGGTACATCGACTTGGAAAGAATTCGAGGACACAACCGAAAAATACTTCAACACCCATATTAGTCCACCAATCCCAGGACAATGATTGCACCAGCCTACATGGACAAAGACTCGAGAAAGCGACCAAATCAAGATCAACAGGCCCACCGGTTGCATAGAAGGTTTCCCATTCCTGTCCTTCCAAAACTCAAGGTTAAACTCACACAAACATATCACTTTGTCAAAGCCGATCCAATCTGACAAGCACCCCCCCCACAACACATTAAGGTTAAGCCACATGAATCCTACTGTCTCAACCACAAATACATAAATCATTCCACGGAAAGATACTATGACCTCACAAAAATGTTAGAACTAATTTTCAAGGCAGGCAGACTACACGAGAATATAGTCAATTTGCTGAGTTACCTTGACGTATCATGCCATAAACCCCAGAAAACATCAAATGATGGCTTCAAAGAATTACACATCTACCAAGCCTACATGATCAAGGTCAACAACATCGATAGTGGTCTGGCTACTAGTAAGAGAAAAAGTGTCAGAGACTGTGTTAAGTTGGTCAACGAAAAAAAATTTCCCACCCTCCTTCCCGAGCCTATCTAACATCCTCGACCTGTTAGTATCTCCTTTATTGGCGCGATATTTCATGTCCATTTTCCACATTCTGGCCCCTAAGTCATCACACTTAAAGTTGAGAATGCTATTTTACACACTATGTTGGTCGACACTAGTAGTACGGTTGACACTCTTTCCCACAGCTGCTAAGGCCATGAAAATGGAAGATCACATTACTCTAGCCAACGTTGAACTTAAAGGCTTCAATCGGTTTACAGAAGCAACCTCGGATAGAATTAATATGCCAGTCACCGCAGGACCCATCGTCCTAGAAGTTAATTTTCTTGTAGATGACAAAAGATTAGAATACCTAGGTATCGTTGGTCAAGAATGGTTTCGCGGAATGAAAGCCATCCCTTCCAGTTACCACTAGACCTTTCGGTTCATAACAAAAGATGACATTTACGATATGAAAGGATTGCAGCGTATAAACCGCTCACGTAAACACCCTGAGATTGAAATAACTCACTAGTTGGTAAAGGCTTAACTATTACAGAACATTGGGGTGGCTCGAGATTGCAAAAATAGTATTGAACAACCCTCAGTAGAGCCGGTGGCTTACGCTGAGTGAGATGGGGCTAATCATGGTACCTATATCAGAACTCTCCTAAATAAGGATGAGAATACCACCTTAATTGATTATCTTAAAGTCAACAAAGATGACTTTGCATGAACCTTTACTGAAATGCAGGCATCAATCCATACCTCCTTTGTCATAGACTCAATCTGATCGACAACACCACCAAATTCAAGCAAAACAAAAGAAATCTCTCTCCCAAGTTACCTGAAGTCGTTAACTCCGAGATTGACAAAATTTTAGATGTAGGATTCATTCGTAAAATCAAATACCCTTAGTAGATCTCCAACATTGTTGTGCTCCCAAAGAAAAATGGCAAGATGCACGTCTATGTCAGCTTCACTGGCCTCAACATTAATACACCCAAAGACAACTTCGCGCAACCATAAATCTAGACCATCCTCGACTCCACAGCTGGACATGGAAAGCTTTCAATAATAGATACTACATCTAGCTACAACTATGTTCTGCTCGCAACAACAGACCAGGATAAAACAACTTTCATAATAGAAAGTAGATTTTATTTCTTTAATGTCATGCCCTTCCGAATATAAAGTGCGGGCATAGCATATCAATGGCTGGTCACCAATATGTTTAAAATCCTACTTGGAACCATGGTCAAAGTTTTTATTGATGACTTTCTATGCAAGGGCTTGAAAAAAGAGTCACACATAGAAGATCTAACTCAAGTCTTCTAAACTCTTCGATTATACAACAGGCAATTAAACCTGGACAAGTGCCAGTTTGGTGTTTCCTCTGGTAAGTTTTTGGGACACCTAATAAGACAACTAGGAATAGAAATTGACCCTCAACAAATTTGAGCCTTCATTGACACACCATCTCTACGCAACAAGAAAAATGTGTAAATGATCGTAGGAAAGATCGCTGCGAATAATCGTTTCATCTCAAAATATTCAGATCGATGTAAATGTCTCTTTTCCCTCCTCAGAGTTAAATCAATAATAAACTATAACAAAAAGAACCTAGACATCAATTGGACACTAAAATGCGATCTAGCATTCCAAGATTTGAAGACATACCGAGGTCGACCTCCAGTTATGAGTACTCCAATAGAAGGCAAAACATTATTGCTATACTTGGCCGCCACCGACGATTCAATAAGCTCCATCTTTATTAAGGTCGACCACCACTTCGGAAATCCCATATATTTCATCAGTAAAATCTTCACCCCTATCGTGACCAAATATACATAGTTGGAGAAACTGCTACTCAACCTTGTTTACTCCTCAAGAAAGCTGAAACCATACTTTCAAGCTTATAAGGTAAAAGTTATCACGAGCTACCCTCTCCGATAGGTCCTAACAAAAAAGGAAAAGTCGAAAAGAGTAAAATAGTGGTCTATGTTTTTTGGCAAGTATGATATTTCCTTTGAAAAAAGTATTAGAAAAATATCAAATAGTGGCAGATTTCTTGGCTGACTTCCCTGCTGAGGACCTCGATTGGGTGGAGTACGATGAAGAAATTTTAGAAGACCAACTCGATCCCCTAGATCCCTGGAGCCAAAGTAGAGGGTGGCGACTATTTACGGACGGGTCTGTTGGACCAAACGGCTTCCAATGATTGCATCGAGTATGTACTCAAATTAGGTTTTGAATGCACAAATAGCGAACCAAAATACGAAGTCCAAGTACATGGGCTTGATATGGCTCTCAGTCTGGGCGTACCTGAACTCTTTGTTTTCATCGATTCATAGCTTGTTGAGCTCCATTACTCTAGAGAAAACAACTCTAACGAACGGATGACCGACTACGGTCAGTCCGTATGAGATTGGATGGATAAATTCCCAAACGTGTCAACCATAACTCATTTTCCTCACAGAAAGAATATATACTTAGAGGTTTTGGCCTATATTGCACATATGCTCAGTCGATCGGTGCCACACCAGCTCAACATTGAAGTAGTATCGATCACATGCATGTCAGCAATGGCAACCGACCACTATGGTAGCCGATACCAAGGATTGGCGAATACCTTTCTTATAGTATTTTAACACTAATATCCACAACGACGACCTCAAGGAGCGACAATACTCTACAAGCGTGTTACAAATGACGTCTACCTGCGTTGTCTCTCTGACACTGATGCCCAAGATACCTTGAATGAACAACGTGAGGGAACGTACGGGTATGTGGAAATCAAATTTGGCTAAAACTAAAATAAAATCTACCCAAAAATTAAGGATTTTATAAAAAATTTGACATGTGGCATTTGAAGAGTACTTTTTGAGGAGTCTAATATAGGGGAAAATATAATTTGACTCTTACTAGCCAATAAAACAAAATTTGGTAGCTAATATTGGAGGAGTCGACTACAGATGCTCTCACAGTCACCAGCGAGTTGTGCATATGATACACTAAAAAGGGGGGTTGCATTCCCTACGGGCATACTGTAACACTAGTAAAAGTTATTAGAATTTGCTAGTTCCGTAGATTAGGTTTGGTATGAATAATAGCATTCCAAAGCTTCTAAAAAGTTTTCTTTTCTTTTATTTATTTTTAAGAAAAAGAATGAACTGAACTTAGGCATAGAGTACATAAACCCATATCGCCTATATTTTTTATGGTGTTGGTTTACCCCAGACACAAGAAAGGCTAGTGCAGAAGACAATATGGAAACTTGCTGAGGGGATAATTTTAACATGTAAGTCACAAGCTCCCCATTCATTTTACCATATATCTATGTGGGAGAGTTCTACTAGATTGAATTTAGTGCAAATCCTAGCTTTTGCTACCGTTTGCCCGATCCGAAGCTCTTGATCAAGAAGTGATTCTTCATAACTACAGTATTTTCAATCGAAGTTACAAAACTTAACTCACCACCTCCAAGTGGCAGAACTTTCGACGATCCATCCCTATCTCTCTCCTACACTTAGATATAATTGCTAGACAAAAAGATGGTTTAGCCAGCAACCCTAATACATAAATCTGAGATGACTCTAGGCCATCTAGGAAAGCCCACTAAGCTACCACTTTAAATAGGTAACAACAAATTATGATATTATTGTTAAACCATTTGATGTGGTAGGTGTTGAAATCTGAAATGACTATAGAAAATACTACCATCTTCTGAAGGCTCTCACTTAAGCACCCAAAAGTAAATATGCGGAATGAGAGGATACACATTAATTAGCATATCTGGTATGTACGCCATAAGACCAGCTTTCACCTCATTGTCATAGTAGAAGACTGAAAAATAAACACAGTGGACTCAACAAGGTAAGGTGCTATAAAAAACAACCTTCAGGTCTGTGCATGTATGACCATGAACTTGTATTTCCCTCCATGCTTGTTAGTACCCAGCCATGGTATTCTTTCCATATGCCCTTTACAAAAACCCTCTATATTTATCATGATACTCAGATACAAAAGAACTATAAATCGCTTCTTCTCAAGCTAGATGACCCCCACAGTACCACACATCGAAATAAAAACCATCATCATTTTCTTAACTTCAATCTTCATGACCTTAATTTATTCCATCTTCTACTTCATGAACCCCAAAACGACACCTCTTCTCGTTACTATTGCTAATACTAATACCTTTTGACATAAAGAAGCATTATTTCTGTGATTGATTCGCATGGTGATGCCACAAAGATAATCTATGAGCCGATAACTCTAATAAGGGTAAGTACTACCTACATCTCACGAGCTTCTATGAGATATGGGAGAAAACTTGCTTAATGTCTTTGCAAACTAAAAGGTAGCATCCCATTTGGGAGGATCGTCTTGTTGATCATATTTTAGGGCCAATACAAAATTTGTTTTTATTTAGATATTTAATTTGCAAGTCAAGTGATCCGTTATGCTAAAAAGTTCAGGCAAGTGATGGAGATAATATAACCTTGCATCTCACAGGCAATTGTCAAAATTAGAAACTAGACAAAGTATTAATAACATTACAAAACACCTACATTCCACTTCCACAAAATGAAGGGCGATCAAACATCTAAAAATTGATCTCCATATACCTCAGCCCAAATCTGCACCTACAAACCTAATCTCTAGAACATCGGCCTATAAAAGAGCTTATCTAGTCAATTAGATGTAACTCTATATATGCATACTGATCCAATTCTTCAAAGTTCTGAATTATCTAAAAGTAATTTCCCTTAGATTTTAGTTTACCCTAAAATAATGTACCTCTTGAGGGATTGATACCTTACTTGCCCTTTTACTACATTATTAAGTATGATGGATTTTGATTAGGCATACGATAGTCTATTAATGGCGTTGTTGCAAGGAAGGTAATGGTAATTTATAGGTTAGATTTAAATCGCAGTTTATGATTAAAGTAAGATTTCTCTAGGTTTTAGGTTTGGAAGGTAATTTATAGTCTATGTTAGAGCAGTTTTTTAGTGTGATTAATCTACATTTGAGTTTCTGTTAAAGTAGGGAACACATGATAAATATTTAAAGAGACAGGGGCTCCACTAATAACCGATCGCCGCCACCCAAAGGTTTGTGAATGGCGATTGCCGACCGCTAGGATCCCCTGGCTCCTCTAATTTTAGGTTTTGCTCCCCTGGTCTTTCTTAAATATAATCACTCATTATTTTATTATTTATATTATCCCAGGTTGCTGGAAAATTTAATCTCTATTACAAACCTCTCTCCACTTTCACGCTTCAAAGGTAATTTTCTCTTACACAACTGGTAGAAAATGACTTAAAAGATTGTTATACCCCAGCATAGGCTAAAACTTGACATCTTTATTGATTAATTAGATATCAAAATAAAAATCCAAAGAAATTATATAACGTAATTTAGTTAGTTCTTGGGATAACTTAAATAATATTAGTAAACATTTATCACCCATACACTAGTACTTTATTATTAATTTTAATAGTAAAAGTAGTAGTGTGTCATCTTATAAATTACTTATATTTAGAAAATAATTTGTAGTTGTTAATATAAACAAAATAGAGAAATAGGGAGAAAAAGGTAAACCTAGAAAAAGTAAACGAATATAACTTAAACTTTGTTTACTTTATTTAATTTGTGGCTAAATTATTTTTAAAATGTCATTTATTCATATTAATTAGCATTCTTATACCCCTCAAAAATCATAATCATGTTACAATCAATGGTACCACCCAAATCCACCATAATCCTAACCTTATTACACTCAATCTCTCTAGCCAACCACTCAGATTGTTTTGCCTCACCAATATTATCCAAATACCCAATACCAAGATGATCAATATCATTGTCAACTTGACTAATACCTCTCAACCTAATCAAACTATAATTTGCCAACTCAGCTAAATATTTCATTTAGACCTTACAACTTAAAGAAAGCATTATTTGAATTCATCAAAACAATAACTCAAATATTATAAGGTCTAGCACCAACCACTCCTCCAGCTAAGGAATTACCTCAATCGCCCAATAAAGATACATTTATTCACTCAAAAACTTTGAAAGTGCTTGAAGAGTTGTCGAACATCAAAGAATGGCAGTTCAATATTACTATGACCCAAACAACATCACCCCAGATGATTATACGGATATTCATTATCGAATACTATAATGACCCACAATAATTATTGAATATTCATAAAGACATACCCTTCTCCGATAACGATATAAATCACTAAGAAGAATATCTTAATTCCAACGTTTATGACATAGGTACCAAATTGTATAATAAGGCACATATAATGGATACTATTAAATGGATAACTTGAGATAAGTTGTCTCATTCCCATATATCCTAAGACCATCTTACATACCTGAAATTCATAAGGATAATCATTTCTCATTTGATCCAGACCATGATAAATTCGAACATTGTCAACATCCTCTTACATCGCAAGATGCAAAGGGTGTTCTTAATGATGACATTAGGGAAGATCATATATTAAAAGGCCATAATGAGCATGAATCTAAAAGTCAAAAAGATCTTGAGACGGTCAATAATCACCTTCAATGTATCTGATACATGATGACCCAAGCAAATTTTGACTCAATATTCAACTCTCTAATAATTCCTGAGGACTACAAAGACTCGAAGGATGACTTAGAATTTAGCTCATGTCTAATAAAGAATGATATCTGCGATGTCTTTATAATGTTAGCATCATTCTATTGATCAAAATATCGAAACCAGCGTATTTACCATTCTAATTTTATTATGGTCCTATTTTGATTTTTTCATGATATTTTTGTTACTCATTATTTTATCCATAAAGGAAAGAACCGGTTTATACCAAAGGATCTATATTTATCGATGCAATTTTTAGTATTTTAATGTTTAACACGATAAATTATAATGTTGTCTAAAACAAGTGGAGATGTGAAAGAAATATAAGAATATATTTAGAGAAATGTCCAAGAAAAAATGTTGGAGTCTTAAAAAATATATGAGGTTGGAAAGAAATAATGAAAATAAAATGTGAAAGAATATGTGATAATCACTATTTATTGAGATAATAATTACTTATTACAACTTGGTATGAGCAATTTAATTACAAATCTCAGCTTGAAGTCTAAAAATTGTCTCATAAAGTTATCGATAAACTAATGCATATACAAGTGACGCGGCTCATCAAATTCATTAATTTTTACTATTGATTGACGTTAAAAACATTCCAACAATACTCCTCCCACATCAAATGCTTAAAATAGAGATCTCAATTACTTATGTGGTTCTTGTACTCTTGTTGTAGCAAGTACAGCAAAATACCCAGGGGAGGGCAACTACTTGAACAACTATTACTCCAGCTCTTCTTCTTTATGTGTAATTTGAACTTGAAGATTAGGATAACTCTTCAGGAACATATCAATACTAAGAGGATAGGTCAACGTACGGATGTTCGTTACCAAAGAAACCTCTAAATGAGCTGATTTGCTGAGCAATTATCTTTAAATTGGTGGCCATACCTCTTTAATTATAAAATAAATCCCATACTCTTTGGGTTTTGAAAATGTTAAAAGTTAAAATCAATTATCTCTTAATACCTTCAAATTATCGTTAGATTTTGTTGATAAATTGATAAAATAATGATACAATAACGGTTTTATGCCACAAAACTAGGCATTGGTAAACCACTGATAATATCACAAAAATACTAAACCGACAAAAAAAAGATATTTATCAAGAAAAAATCAATTTATTATGGATATTTTAATCTATGGATATTTTTATCTATGCAGGTTAAAAAAATTATTACGACTAAGAATTAATATTTTTCTAAGACCCTTAATAATCTTTCAGATGATGATGAGGATAAAATAATCTCAGAAATTCTAGCAAGTTCATCTCCTGTCACAGAATAAACTGTTGACTCATCTATAGCTTTGCCTTTATTACCATCTTCACCTTTATCAGCACTATCTACCATGACCTCCATATCTCCAGTCCCGGCTGAACTATACAAAAGGTACTGTAATGGCCTAATTTCGTAGCTCGAAATGGTACGAAATTAGCTCTTACACTAAATGTACCTATGACAAAAACTAATGCAAAGCAAGAAATAACACAGGTGATTTAGTATGGAAAACATTTAAATGGGTAAAAAACACGACCTCGAGTTGAGGGTTTTAGTAACAGTAACTTTTATTGCTTGAGGCTAATATATTATTACAAGTGATCTCTCGAACTAGAAATGCTTGATCTTGTAAATAAAAAGTTTTGTAGTGTTTAAAATTTAGAAAATCATGTGTTAGAATCTAGAAAATCTAGTCTTTCTTGGTCCCTGTTTCTTCTAGAACATTTTCTTTATATAGATCTTACCAGTAGCATGTTATTGTGCTGAAGCACGTTCTCCGAATAGTGAGGTAAGTGGTGGTTGGCTGTGTAACTATTTAGTTCGTGGGAGACAAGTGTCTTTGACTTGTTCATATTCTTATGTTTTGTACTATCCACGCTCTTTATCAAAGACATGTTCATATTCTTATGTTTTGCTCGATCCACGCTCTTTATCAGTTCGTGGTCTAGGTGTCAATACTGACTGGTCATGTCACTTGTGAAATGCGTGAGTCTGATATCGAGGTAGTTCAAATTTTGGTTAGGTCAAAAGATAGGTCCCTACAATCACCCCCTCGTAGCTGAAGGGACGAGTGGCTTTGGTGGAGAAAGAACATGTAGACTGCTGGTTTGGAAGTTGAAAAGATAGGATGCATTAATGCAGTTTTGACTGTTAGGTACTCAAAATTTTTTATGGTGGGATGTATCTTGTATTTATGACGATGGAAAGGATTGATGTATTGGACTCTTGGGGTTTCGAGAGTGGCTCTGCTTTGAATGATGACTGCTTTGGAAATATACATGCGCATTAAATATGAGTATGATATAAATAGTACCTTTATTAGAGCTTCTAGTAAACTACGCCGTGGTTATAAAATTCTCCAGATTCTCTAAGTTATAATGGTGAAGACCAGGCGAATGGTGTATGAAGAGAAAGTCTCTGCCGGAATGCTGAGATTGAAGTTCCAATATTTTAGGGACCAATATGTTGAGATGCCCACCCCAATTCTTGTACCACCGACGTATTACGGTATGTCAGAAGAAGAAATGGCTGAACCTCTGGAAGACTTTTACTGTATGTGGAGTTTTTATTATGTTGCCTTGACAGGCAAGCAACGTTGGAAGTGTTTCCGCATTCTTGTGGAGGACAAGGTTGTCGAGAAAGATGTGGGGAGTATCATATCTGCATGGCAGTATCACCGGTATCCTGCGAAGGACTAAATTCTAAGGTAGGACTCCTTTTTATTCCTATCAACTCTCAGCTGGTAGGGATTACTGTAGGGGCCTAACTTCTTATAGAGGGGAAGTCGGCTCTTATACCATAGGGTTTAATAATCAAACTAAGGGATTCAAGTATATAGCCTAGAATGCAAAAAATCAATAGACAATACACTTGCGTGGAGGCCTAGAATGTGACTCTCCATGACCTCTGATAAAGATTTTTAAGAGCGTTTGAATCTCTCCTATTTATAGATTATAGGAAGGGCTGAGTCACAAAGGTTAGGTTGCATTATAAGAGTACTATCCAGATATCCCAGAGTGGCTATGGGTACCAAAAATGTCAGAACTGTCACTATAGCAGTTGTTGGGTCTGTCTTTGTACTTTGGTATTGTAATAGTGGTTGGGCATGTCACTGTAGCTGCAAGGACCAACAACTGCGCCATCTTGTCTAGTGAGCTGGCTGTCTGTCCCGTCATACTTTAACCATGTGTGGATATTGCCGAAGTGTTTATGCTACGATGTGGAGTTCGTCCTCGAGGCTTGTTCAGAGTTGAGGCGTCGTCTTCGGGTAATCTTGCAAGGCTTATTTATGTATTCAAGTAGGCTTCGAGTGTTCAACTAGGGTAGAAGGCTGTGAGTGGGCTACTACAATCGCACCCTCTTAGCGAAGGTCTCGAAAACAGGTGTAAAGGCATTTGCTGAGAAAACTGTTTGTAGTCATAAGTGAAATAGTTGACTGTCGGTTTTTTGAGGGAGGTAATACAAAGGGTAATAAAGAGATGTTGGTGGTTATAGGGTAATAAATGAAATAAGGCTAAAAGTATGGGTTATGGGGGTAGGGATACTATATGTTCTTCTTCTGTTTTACTCTCTTCTCTTTCTTCTGAAATTTTTGAAAACCTTTATGGATACCATGCCCAATACGCATTATCAGAAAAGGATAGGATTTTCCCAAGATCGTCGCGTAGGGCGGAAGACTGCATGATCTGGATTGGGGCATGCCTGACTTGGTAGAGGTAGAAGCTGGGGAACTCATCAACGGTAAGTCTTATGCCTACCTTTGGGGGTAGCTGAAGTACAATTTTATGACTGCGGAGAAACGCTACCCCTTTCTGTCGGCTTTGGTCGAGTGCCTCGTTTGTACAGAAGAGGAGATGGAGGAACAAGGCTTGGCGAGTGGAACTGAATCGTCTGGACATAGGGCTACTGCTTGAGGTGGTGATGATGGGTTTTGAAAGTTTCTGTGGGTTTGTACATTTGGGTTTTCAAATTTTCTATTTCTGCTATTGTAATTTGCGGAATGGAATGGAAACAATGTTTTGCTGCAATTTTGTTTATTTGTTTCAGGTTGTTATTGCAGACAAATAGCCTTATAGGCACGGTAACAAATATATCTCCTCGAATGTTGCCAAAAAATTGTCTTCGTGGTATAATGATATGGTCGAAGGTAATTGACTCTGTATTAGTTGAGACTCAGTACCAGAGATTAATGTTGACGTATGAAAATGGTCGATGGTTCGATGTTGGAGATTTATTCAACTGTAAGTCCTCGAGAATGTGGTTTGAATGTAGATACAAATGAATCAGTTATGTCTAGGAAGTTGAAAAGGTCAGGCTGTTGATTTTTCAAGAAGGGGACTTGAAGACCGCAATGAATGTAACTTGGGATGAATAAGTAATTTAAATGTACCTTTATGTATAAAATTGAGTATTACGAGGAGAATTCTACAACTTTCCTCATGCTTCTACTCTTCTACTCGAATCAGAATGGCTTTTTCTTTGGTTCAAAACAGCGGCAGCTCTTCTACAACCATACAAGCAGATTGAATTACGGCAAAGGCTATGTGGGTACAGGAAAAGACGATAAAACTGCGGCGGAGGTTTCTTATCGGCGAGGACATCAACGTAGCGATGCTAGACCTATTTGAAGCGGAACCTGGGGACCCCATTGCTAGAATATTTTTTGCATATTGGTGGGGGATTTTGCAAATGATGGGTCCACTTCTGGGCCATTGGTTATCTCTGTTGGAATCCTTCGCATAGGAGATGGTGGAGCTAGAGGAGTCTGCGGCTAAAGCTAGGCACATCCTGATGATAAATAGGGACCTCTAGAACTATTTTGGTAAATGTTTAGATATGGAGGTGCGCAGAGTACTCGTAAAGGATTTCTGAATTGTACTGTTTTGGTTTGTTTGGAATGAAATTTGTATTTCGTAATGTAACTGTCGAGTTCTTTTTCAGTACTTTGTGCGAGTAGGATTTTTAATGTTCGAAATAAGATTTTGCTTTGTCGAAATAATTTGTTTGAACTTGTCGAAGTGGGATATCTGGTTTGTCGAAATGATATGTTTTGCACTTGTCGAAGTAGGATATCTGAAAATAATATTTTGATTTGAGAATAAGTGAATATTGGAATTGTCAAATTAAAAGATGAGATCTGTTGAAGTAAAAGATGTGATATGTCGAAGTAAAAGATGTGAACTATCGAAGTAAAAGATGCGATCTATCGAAGTAAAAGATGTGATCTGTTGAAGTAAAAGATGTGATTTATCGAAGTAATAATATGATTTTCAAAGGTTATGTAGATCGGATATGGGTTTATCTGTGGAAAAGTGAACGAGACATGTATAGACGATAACTCGTGTACTAGATGTGCCAAAGGTTTTGTTGGATTTGACAGGACAGATTGACAGCCCGGACAGCTGGTCTGTTAGAATGGCACGTGCTCCTAGGGTAGTGTGCCATGCAGGTAATCATGAATTTTATCCTCGTTTTACAAAAAAGTTGTGATTTGATGTCACCAATCGAGTGTCACCAATCCTTGCTAGATTTTGTGGAGACGGTCACCAATCCAAACAATCCGATCCAATATCCAGATCGATCTGGACTCGATTAAGGGCAAACACCTAAAACTCGATAAGAGAAACGTTAAAATGGAACACACGTCAAAACTACTACGACGGCAAAAATAACGTCATCCATATAACGTAAGATCACAATTCTAAAATCAAATCCTAATTCTAAAACAAAATAGGGAAACCAACCACCATTAGAAGCTAATCAATCACTATTCTATACATTTCGAGATAAACATCATTAGTCCTCTAAATCTACCAAAAGCCTACATACTAGACATATGCTAGAAGCCTATTCGCAGAAGGTCTCAAGAGATCAACTCTATAGCCAAACATGTCAAAAAAGACACAGAATACCAATGAATCATCCTAACTCGCTCTAAGAATAACTCAACCTATGAGTGCCAAACACCAAGATAGGAGTTAACCTAGAGCTCCGATACCAAGTCTCTCACTCCCTAAAATCCTATAATCAGTAAGCTAGATCAATTACTAAGATTTGAGGATGTGCAGGCTGGGGAATCCAATGATTCACCCCCAAAACAACCGAGCTATAGAAAAATTCAGGCTCAGTCATTTACTTAGAAATAACTTCAGAGTAATAAGGAAAATAGAAACTGCTGAATGCTAAGAAACAATATCGATACAAAAGATTCTATAAACCTCAGCCGGTTAGAACCATAAACTAAGGACCCAAAATAATAACAGGGCAGCAAGCTTTCAGCTCCAGCACTCCAAAGATTACTACTACAACAGCTTTAAACCTGAAATGATGTTATCCGAGAGTGAGCATACCACGGCTCACTAACTCCCCAAATAAGCTAAACAATTATACCAACTAATGAGATGAATATAATAATAATAAGAAATAATAATTGTTAATGATAAGTAATTGATATACCAAGGATGTCTAATAGATATCTAATAGATATATACCAAGTCTAATATATCTAAATAATCTAAGCTATATTAATATATATATATATATATACATAGTGCGAAGGAGTACTAAGATTATAGATTACACTCCAATCACACGGACTACAGCAACACTCTAATCACTACTATGGCCCTCAGTGCCACACGCAACTAACCTACCTCAGAAATGCAAAACCTGTGATGGTAAATAACCCTCGGCCCACTATAATCCTGCAGGGTTACCCAAACCTCATCCAGGCACAACCCCGAAGCTCAAACAAGCTTAACGAGATCGCCTGCAACCTGATACACCGGCCTAAAGCACCACAGCAGCCAACATGGCTAAAGAGCCTACTGGAATATCAGATGCAAAAGGAAGAGGAAAATAGATGACGAGAGAAGAAATATACTAAAGTTACAGTATTACTAAGAGTAGAAGGATTCAGATAAGAGGAGATGAATATGAGGAATTGAGATAATATAAGAAGAATGATATGATGGACTAGAATAATCCCATAATTATCCCAAATGTTGGATGATGAGATTCTACAATTATTCTAATGCAGAAAGATTACTAACAGAACAACCTACGAATTATAAACCTATGATGATTTGGTTGATCAACCTCTCGAAAGGGATTACCTTAATTGCATCATTATTGGAAACAAGGGGTACGATTGATTGCCAAGCTCGACTAGACTAGGGATACACCACCTAATCAGGGGGGACAGGGTATTTTAATCCCATGGAGCCAACATTCTTACTATTTACATTACAAGGAATTTCAATTTCACCGAGGATAAGACTTGTACCGGAAACAAACAAACTCATACCTTCCCACGCTTCTGAATGGGGAATATGATATGATAGTGGTCTCAGCCCGAACTTCACCTACAATTTCAACCCGATTTAGGTATCCCAGAACATATCGAAGGTTAACCGATGTAGAGCGGGTTTATGTATCCGACCTCATTAAGATAAGAAGAATAATAAATGATCTACAGGAGAGAACAAATCCTAAAGACTAAAATAAAACTACTGTCAACCCGGCAGTACTCATAAGATAACCACCAGCCTAAGAGTGTGGTTAACAATCCTAAAATAGATTCAAACAGTGACTCAGTTACACCATCAAAACATAGATGAAACAATAACTTAACCGTCACAACATTTAAGCAACATCAGTTTTTAAGATTTCCTAAAGCAACATGATTACCATCAATACTAGAGTACCATACCTGCCAACACAGTCTAATGCGCATGGGATAACCTACAAGTGTCCATCAAGTAGTCTACAATCCCAGAGAGCAAAGCTGTATCATAAACCCCTAACAACCATGTACATAAGTCTCCAAAGCAGATGGACAGGAAGCCCACTGGGTTCCAACATCAATGGAGACAGTCTCCACAAACACATCAAGGGTGGTCGTATCTACGAAAGATGTAAGAAGAAACTACCAGGTTCCAACATCACGGGCGACAGTACAAACCTTATAAAACCACCAGGCGTCAAGGTTGAAGACTCATGAACGCCCTGCTGAGACACTACTTCTTAGATGATAGAAGGGTACACAGCCCTATGAACCCTGCACCAGGAAAGGAAGACTCAACGAGTAAGCTCTACTAGCTCTAAGAATCATGAGGGCAATAAATGACAATACACGATGACGCAACAAAACCTAAGGCAAACTATCAGAAGCTCAACACCCACAATCAACTACTAAGAACAAACTGTTTATCCACCACCAACAGCTAACAGTCCAGGAGATACCACACTCTAACATTAAATCAAACATTCTAGCCAACCACCAAATCAATAACATAGCTTAAGGACCAGGCCTAGAGAATACAGAGCACACCTAGGACAATTTAAGACTAATCATAATAATAAAAGCTAAGAGGACAAGCTCTGAACCAATGACCGTGTCTTACGGAAGAAAAATAGCCCAAGAGACTATCAAGAAACCAAGAACCACATACTAAACAAATCGAGGAAGCTATATCAAAAAGGGATAACTATAATCTCAAAACTATATGCTAATAAAAATTGCGGCTAAACCACGTACCGTCCGAATATAGCTACAAATAGCCGAGCCTAATTACTAGTGCCAAGAAACTGGCTAGGCCACCTAATAACCAATCAACAATCTCATACCCCAATATACTAACGATGCAAGATCATCTTACTTACTATAACCGTGGCTAACCGTCCACGACTCCCCATAACCTACAAGGTTTTAACTAGTAACTAAACTCACAATTACCTCGGTTTTTACTAACTTATCAAACCCTTAAATACTCACGACTATGGTGTATTAAACGGATAACCCGCAAAGGTGTCCTAAACAATTAACCATATACTAACCAAATCACAGATATAATTATACTAAACTATGCATTTCTATAACACACGAATCAGCATAATGATCTAGTTATTCAGGAAGATAAAACTCGCCTGATACAAAGCTTGAAATGAAAAACCCGACTAAAATATCCAAACAGCACCCCAACGGTAATGTGCTCTACGAATCAACTTCCAAAACTTTGAATGAGCAACAAAAAGGACACGAACACCATAACGTTAACCACTACCAAGGACCGGGACCCAATCGCAATTCCCACAAGGGATTCTAACCCAAATACTGAATTCAAATCTGCACCACACCCGTATTAGCAACACAAACTTTAATAAACACACCACCATCCGCTGCGCCACCCTGATCACCCACATCCACCAAATAAACTCTGAGGCAAACCCAAAAAATCACCACTACCTAACACCCAAATCTTCCAAAAATCATAAACCAATAATCCACCCAATACCTGCGATAATTACATACACCACAAACCCCAATCACCAACAATGCAAAACCAAACAAACCCTCATAATCACAAGCCCTAAAATCATCCCAACAAGCACAAACCCTAAACCGACACACCATAATCACAATATGAAGAATAAACGAAGAGAAAGAGAGTATGAACCTCGATGGCGAGAGAGCCGAACAAAGGGTAAAGCCACCAGGATCAAACCCTAAAATTGGGTCGCCTTGCTTCGAATTGGAAGTGGATGAGTAGATGAATCACCAATAAGAGAAAACCCTTCCAATCAAGACCAAATTGAGCTAGAGAGAAAGAGAGTTCACTGGAGAAGTGGAGAAGATCACGGCAAGGAATGGCGATAAATTTGGCGGGCAAGAGAGGAGGGATGTGAGAGAGAGAGTGAGAGATTTAGGGTGAAATTAAATCTGAGATAAAATGGGTTATATAAGCCTTAAAAGCAACACTCATCTCCAGGTAAACCAACGGCTAAGGATCGTTAAGCAAAGACCCAACTGGTCATCAAAACACGCCATTGTTCGAACAGAACATATTTATCTTCGAACAAAATAAAGCAGACAGAAGTCTATTCGAAGAGGAAAAGGCTTGTTCGAACAGACTGGAATAAAGTTATTCGAATGGAAGGAACGTTGTTCGAATACAATGAATCAGACAGGAATCTATTCGAACAGAAATGATGTTGTTCGAATAGAATGAAGCAGATAGGAATCTATTCGAACAGAAATCAATGTTGTTTGAACAGAGAGAATCCAACAAAGCCAGATAGGTGGGGAAGCATCACAAAAACTCAAACACATCCTTGAATCCCCCTGGGATCACATCACACCATAACCACAAACAACATCACATCTCCACTAACCCAATCACGGGCTCCCAAATAAACAATACAACCTCCACAGATCAAACAACCATCGAAACCACGGAAACCAAGGAAAAGGAATAACACAGAACCTGCCGACAGAAAACAATAAGCGAAAGCTTAACGTAAAAAAAAAATCTAAATAATAACAATAATTAATAATAAATAATAAAAATCTGGGCCATTACAATCTACCCTCGATAAATGGAATTTCGCCTCAAAATTTAACATCACTACTAAAATATAGTATCTCGTATGCAATGTGTACCCACTAATAAGATTAATTTTGCAAAGCTGGTAAAATAGAAAACCCCGTGAACTCTCTGTCAAGACACAAAACCAACCCCTACTCGTAAACAAACGATTAATCACAACTCTATTCGAGTAAGTACGGTCAATAATGGCTCACGGCATTAAGGCGAAAATAACATATCCAAGATTACGGCTAAAATATATTAATATATGATATGCATAAAAATATATATATATTCTAATTTAAATAGTTTAATGATAAAACAAATAGTTTAAAAATACAAAATCAACATAAGGGGAAAGTGGAATATGATGTCCATTTTCCTATATGAACAACGTCAAAAATCTGATGTATACGCAATCTCCAGTCTCATAACACGTCTGCTATGAGATTCAAGTCTGCGACACATGAGATTAAAATAATATATTAAAATGAGGCATTTTAATAAATAATGAAAACCAATCCAACAATCTGATCCAATATCCAGATCGATCTGGACTCGATTAAGGGCAAATACCCAAAACTCGATAAGAGAAACGTTAAAATGGAATACACGTCAAAACTACTACGGCGGCAATCATAACGTCATCTAAATAACGTAAGATCACAATTCTAAAATCAAAAACTAATACAAAATGAAAAAGGAAACCAACCACCACTAGAAGCCAATCAATCATTATTCAAAAGATTGAAGATAAATATCTTTAGTCCTCTAAATCTACATCAAAAGCCTACACACTAAACCTATGCTAGAAGCCTATACGTAGACAGTCTCAAGAGATCAACTCTATAACCAAACATGCAAAAAAAGACACATGATACCAATGAATCATCCTAACTCGCTCTAAGAATAACTCAACCTATGAGTGCTAGACACCGAGATAGGAGTTAACCTAGAGCTCTGATACCATGTTTCTCACTCCCTAAAATCAAATAATCAGCAAGCTAGACTAATTACTAAGATTTGAGGATGTACAGGTAGGGGAATCTAAAGATTTGCCCCCCAAACAACCGAGCCATAGACAAATTTAGGCTCAATCATTCACTTAGTAATAACATTAGAGTAATAAAGAAAATTGAAATAGCGGAAGACTAAGAAACAATATCCATATAAAAGATTTTACAAACCTCAGCCTGTTAGAACCACAAACTAAGGACCCAAAATAATAACAGAGCAACAAGCCATCAGCTCCAGCTTTCCAAAGATTACCACTGCAACATCTCTAAACCTGAAATGTTGTTATGCGAGAGTGAGCAAACCTCGACATACTAACTCCCAAAATAAGCTAAACTATTATGCCAACTATTGAGATGAATATAATAATAATAAGATATAATAATTGGAAATGATAAGTAATAGATATACCAAGGATGTCTAATTGATATCTAATAGATATAAAACTAGTACAATATATCTAAATAAATTAAGCATTATACATAGTGCGAAGGAGTGTTAAGACTATAAACTACACTCCAATCACACGGACTTCAACTACACTCCAATCACTACTGTGGCCCTAAACACCACACGTAACTAACCTGCCTCAAAAATGCTAAACCATCAAGGGTAAACAACTCTCGGCCTACTATAATCCAACAAGGTTACCAAAACCAGAACCGGACGCACTTCCGAAGCTAAATCAAGCTTAACGAGATCGCCCGCAACCCGATACACCAGCCTAAAACTCCACAACAACCAACAAGACTAAAGAACCAACTAGAATATCAAATGCAGAAGAAAGAGGAAAAAAGATACAGAGAGAAGAGGTATGCTAAAGTTATAGTAATAATAATGGAAGATGGTTTCAGATAAGAGGATATGAATATGAGGAATTGAGATAAGATGAGAAGAATGATATGATGGACTAGGATAATCTCATAATTATCCTAAATGTTGGATGATGAGATTCAATAATTGTCCTAATGCAGAAAGGTTACGAACCGATGAGCCTACAAATTATAAACCTTTGATGATTTGGTTGATCAACCTCTAGAAAAAGATTACCTTAATAAGATCATTATTTGATACAAGAGGTACGATTGATTGCTAAGCTCAACCAGACTTGGGATACACCACCTGTTCAGGGTGGACAGGGTATTTCAACCCCAAGGAGCCAACATCCTTATTATTTTCATTTCAAGGAATTTCAATCTCACCGAGGAAAAGAGTAGTACCGGATACAAACTAACTCATATCTTCCTACACTCTCGAATGGGGAATAAGATATGATTGTGGTTTTAGCCAGAACTACACCTACTATTTCAACCCGATTTAGGTATCCCGAAACCTATCGGAGGTTAACCGATGTAGAGCAGGTTTATGTATCCGACATCATTAAGATAAGAAGAATAATATATGATCTACAAGAGAGAATAGGTCATAAATACTAAAATACAACTACCGCCAACCCGGCAGTACACATAGGATAACCACCTGCCTAAGAGCGTGGTAAACAATCCTAAAGCAAATGCAAACAGTGAATCAGTTACACCATCTAAACATTGATGAAACATTAACTTAACCGTCATAACATCTAAACAATATCAGTCTCTAAGATTTCCTAAGGCAACATGATTTCCATCAAAGCTAGAGTACCATAGCTGTCAACACAGTCAAGTAGACATGGGATAACCTACAAGTGTTCAACATGTAGTCTACAATTCCCAAGAACAAAGCTGCATCACAAGCCCCTACCAACCATGTACTTAAGTCTGCAATGGTAACAGTCGCTAAAACACATCAGTGGTGACCGCCTCTACGAAAGATGTAACAGGAAACTACTAGGTTCTAATATTACAGGTGACAGTACAATCCTTACAAAACCACCTGACGTCAAGGTCGAAGACTCATGAACGTTATGCTGAGACCTTACTTACATGATGACGGAAGGGTACACAGCCTTATGAGCCATAAACCAGGGAAGGAAGGCTCAACGAGTAAGCTCTACTAGCTCAAAGAATCATGTGGATAATAAATGTCGCCACACGATGACGCAACAAAACCTAAAGCAAACTATCAGAAGCTCAACACCCACAATCAACTACTAAGGACAAACTGTCTATCCACCACCAACAACTAACAGTCCAGGAGATACCACACTCCAACATGGAATCTAACATTCCAGCCAACCACCAAATCAATAACATAGCTCAAGGACTAGGCCAAGAGAACACAGATTACACCTAGGATAATTCTAAGACTAATCAAAATAATAACTATGAAGAGGAGAAGCACCGAACCAAAGACCATGTCTTACAGAAGCTACACCGCCCAAGAGACTATCAAGGAACCTAAAACCACATACTAAACTAATCGAGGATCTATATCGAAAAGGGATAACAATAATCTCTAACCTATATGCTAATAAAAATAGCGGCTAAACCACGTGCCGTCCGAATATTTCTACTAATAGCCAAACCTAATTACTAGTGCCAAGAAATAGGCTAGGTGCCCTAATAACCATTCTACATTATCATACCCCAATATACTAACGATGCAAGATCATCACACTTACTATAACCGTGGCTAACCGTCCACGACTCCCCATAACCTACAAGGTTCTAACTATTAACTAAACTCACAATTAACTCGGGTTTTACTAACTTATCAAACCCTTAAATACTCACACACCTATGGTGTATTAAACGGATAACCCACAAAGGTGTCCTAAGAAATTAACCATATTCTAACCTAATCACATATATAATTATACTAAACTATGGATTTCTAAAACTCGTAAATCTGCGTAATGATCTAGTTATTCTGGAAGATAAAACTCACCAAATATAAAGCTCAAAATGAGAAACCCCAACGGTAATGTGCCCCGCAAATCGACTTCTGCAACACCGAATGAGCTACAAAAAGGACACGTACACCACAACGTCAACCACTACCAAGGACCGGAACCCAATCATAATTCCAACAAGGGATTCTTTCCCAAATGCTAAATTCAAATTAGTACCACACCCGTATCAGCAACACAAACTGCAATAAACCCATAATTAGACCACGCATCCGCTGCACCGCCCTGATTACCCACAGTGCTCCAAATAAACGCTGAAGCAAACCAACAATCACCACCACCGAACACCCAAATCCTCTAACAATTACAAACCAACAATCAACAAATACCTGCGATAATTACAAACGCCACAAACCCCAAACACCAATAATGCAAAACCAAACAAACCCCAATATTCACAAACCCTAAAATCAGCCCAATAAGCACTAACCCTAAACCAGCACACCATAATCACAATATGGAAAGTAAACAATGAGTGAGAGGGCATGAACCTTGAAGGCGAGAGAGCCGAACAAATGGTAAAACTGCCGGGACTAAACCCTAAAATTAGGTCTCCATGCTTCAAATTGGAAGTGGATAAGTAGATGAAACACCAATCAGAGAAACCCCTTCCAATTAAGACCAAATCAAGCTAGAGAGAATGAGAGTTCACTGGAGGAGTGAAGAAGATCACGGTAAGGAATGGCGATGAATTTGGAGGGCAAGGAGAGGAGGGATGTGAGAGAGTGAGTGAGAGATTTGGTGTGAAATGAAATCTGAGATGAAATGGGTTATATAAACCTTAAAAGAAACACTCATCTCGAGGTAAACCAACGGCGAAGGATCGCAAGGAAAGACCCAACTCTCCATCAAAACATGCCTCTGTTTGAACATAACACATTTCTTTTCGAACAAGACATAACAGGTAGAATTCTATTCGAACAGGAAAAAGCTTGTTCGAACAGACTGGAATTAAGTTATTCGAATAGAAGGAATGTTGTTCGAATACAATGAATCAGACATGAATCTATTCAAACAAGAAGGATGTTGTTCGAATACAATGAAGCAGATTGGAATCTATTCGAACATAAAACAATGTTGTTCGAGCAGAGAAAATCTTTTCTGAAAAATGGACGAATGGACAGAAGGATAAAATGGATGGGAGGAATACGACAAAGGCCAGATATGAGGGGAAGCATCACGAAAACCCAAACCCAACCATGAATCCCCCTGGGATCATACCACACCACAACCACAAACAACATTACACCTCCACCAACCCAATCACGGACTCCAAAAACCAAAACAAAACCTCCTCAGATCAAGCAACCTCTGAAGCCATCAAAACCATAGAAACCACAGAAAATGAATAACACAGAACCTGCCGGCAGAAAACAATAAGAGGAAGCTTAACGTAAAGAAATATCTAAATAATAACAAAATTAATAATAAATTAAAAAAATCCGAGTCATTACAATCTACCCTCCTTAAAAAGAATTTCGTCCTGAAATTTAACATCACTACAAAAAAATAGTATCTCGTATGCAATGTGCACCCACTAGTAAGAATTATTTTGCAAAGCTGATAAAATAGAAAACCCCTTGAACTCCCTGTCAAGGTGCAAAACCAACCCCTACTAGGAATCAAGCGATTAATTACAACTCTATTCGAGTAAGTACAGTCAATAATGGATCACGACATTAAGGCCAAAATAACATATCTAAGATTATGCTTAAAATATATTAATATATAATTTGCATAAATATATATATATTCTAATTTATATAGTTTTATGATAAAACAAATAGTTTAAAAATGCAAAATCAATATAAGGGGAAAGTGGAATATGATGTCCATTTTCCTATGTGAACAACGTAAAAAATCTGATGTATACACAATCTTCAGTCTCATAATACGTCTGCTATGAGATTCAAGTCTTTGACACATGAGATGAAAATAATCGGTTAAAATGATGCATTTCAATTAATCATGAAAACCAATCCAAACAATCCGATCTAATATCTAGATCGATCTTGACTCGATTAGGGGCAAACACCTAAAATTCGATAAGGGAAACGTTAAAATGGAATACACGTTAAAACTACTACTACGGCAAACATAACGTCATCCAAATAAAGAAATATCACAATTCTAAAATCAAAAACTAATACCAAAGCAAAACAGGGAATCAATCCACCACTAGAATCCAATCAATCACTATTCTAAGGATTCAAGATAAACATCTTTAGTCCTCTAAATCTACAACAAAAGCCTACATACTAGACCTATGCTAGAAGCCTATACGCAAAAGGTCATAAGATATCAACTCTATAACCAAACATGCCAAAAAAGAAGCAGGATACCAAGGAATCATCCTTACTCGTTCTAAGAATAACTCAACCTATGAGTGCTAGACACCGAGATAGGAGTTAATCCAGAGCCCTGATACAAAGTCTCTAACGCCCTATAATCCAATAATCAGTAACCTATACCAATTACTACAATTTTAGGATGTGCAGGTTGGGAAATCCAAAGATTCGCCCCAAAAACAACCAAGGCGAATACAAATTCAGGCTCAGTCATTCACTTAGCAATAACATCAGAGTAATAAGGAAAATAGAAGAAGCGGATGACTAAGAAATAATATCTATACAAAAGATTCTACAAACCTCAGCTGGTTAGAACCATAAACGAAGGACCCAAAATAATAACAGAGCAACAAGCTTTCAGCTCCAACTCCCCAAAGATCACTACTACAACAACTTTAAACTTGAAATGTTGTGATGCGAGAGTGAGCAAACCACGGATCACTAACTCCCCAAATAAGCTAAACAATTATACCAACTAATGAGATTAATATAATAATAATAATAAATAATAATTGCTAATGATAAGTAATAGATATACCGTGGATGTTTAGTAGATATCTAATAGATAAATAACTAGTCTAATATATCTAAATAAACTAAACCATATGAATGTATATAAATATACATAGTGCGAAGGAGTGCTTAAAATATAGACTACACTCCAATCACACAGACTATAACTATACTCCAATCACTACTGTGGCCCTCAGTGCCACACGCAACTAGACTGCCTCATAAATGCAAAACCTACAAGGGTAAATAGCCCTCAGCCCACTATAATCCAACAGGCTTTCCCAAACCCCATCCAGGCACAACCCCGAAGCTAAAAAAAGCTTAACGAGATTGCACGTAACCCGATACACAATTTTAAAACTCTACAACAACCAACAAGACTAAAGAACTGACCAGAATATCTGATGCAGAAGAAAGAGTAAAATAAATACAGAGAGAAGAGGTATAGTGAAGTTGCAGTAATACTAATTGAAAATGGATTCAGATACGGGGAGATGGATATGAAGAATTGAGATAAGATGAGATGAATGTTATGATGGACTAGGATAATCCCATAATTATCCCAAATGCTTGATGATGAGATTCTACAATTGCCCTAATGCAGAAAGATTACTAACCGAAGAGCCTACGAATTAAAAACCTTTGATGAATTGGTTGATCAACCACTAGAAAAGGATTACCTTAATAAGATCATTATTGGATACAAGGGGTATGATTGATTGCCAAGCTCGACCAGACTAAGGATACACCACCTGATCAGGGTGGACTGGGTATTTCAACACCAAGGAGCCAACGTCCTTACTATTTACATTCCAAGGAATTTCAATCTCATCGAGGATAAGACTAGCACCTGATGCAAACTAACTCATACCTTCCCACGCTCCCGAATGGGGAATAAGATATGATAGTGGTCTCAGCCAGAACTTCACCTACTAATTCAACCTGATTTAGGTATCCCAGAACCTATCAGAGGTTAACGGATGTAGAACGGGCTTATGTATCCTACCTCATTAAGATAAGAAGAATAATATATGATCTACAAGAGAGAACATATCCTAAAGACTAAAATTCAACTATCGTCAACCCGGCAGTACACATAGGATAACCGCCTAACTAAGAGCGCGGTAAAGAATCCTAAAGAAGATGCAAACAGTGACTTAGTTACACCATCTAAACATAGATGTAACAGTAACTTAGGCATCACAACATCGTAACAACATCAGTCTCTAAGATTTCCTAAAGCAACATGATTACCATCAATGCTAGAGTACCATAGCTGTCAACACAGTCAAGTACGCATTGGATAACCTACAAGTGTCCAACAAGTAGTCTACAATCCCCAAGAATAATGCTGCATCGCAAACCCCTAATAACCATGTACTTAAGTCTCCAAAGAAGATGGACAGGAAACCCACGAGGTTATAACATCAATGGTGACAGCCTCTACAAACACATCAATGATTACCGTCTCCATAAAATATATAATAGGAAACCACTTGGTTCCAACATCACGGGTGATAGTAGAAACCTTACAAAACAACCTGGAGTCAAGGTCGAAGACTCATGAATGCCCTGCTGAGACGCTACTTCCTAGACGACAGAAGGGTACACAGCCCTATGGGGCTTACACCAGGGAAGGAAGGCTCAATGAGTAAGCTCTACTAGCTCTAAGAATCATGAGGATAATAAATGTCACAACACGATGACGTAACAAAGCCTAAGGTAAACTATTAGAAGCTCAACACCCGCTATTAGCTACTAAGGACAAACTGTCTATCCACCACCAACAGCTAACAGTCCAGGTGATACCAAACTAACATGGAATCTAACATTCCAGCCAACCACCAAATCAATAACATAGCTCAAGGACCAGGCCATGAGAACACAGAGCACACCTAGGATAATTTTAAGACTAATCAAAATAATAACAGCTAAGAGGAGAAGCTCCGAACCAAAGACCATGTCTTACGGAGGCTACACCGCCCAAGAGACTATTTAGGAACCAAGAACCACATACTAAACTATTCGAGGAAGCTATATCAAAAAGGGATAACTATAATCTCGAAACTATATGCAAATAAAAATTATGGCTAAACCACGTGCCGTCCGAATATTCCTACTAATAGCCGAACCTAATTACTAATGCCAAGAAACAGTCTAGGCCACCTAATAACCAATCAACAATCTCATACCTCAATATACTAACGATGCAAGATAATCGTACTTACTATAACCGTGGCTAACCGTCCACGATTCCCCATAACCTACAAGGTTCTAACTAGTAACTAAACTCACAATTACCTTAGGTTTTTCTAACTTATCAAACCCATAAATACTCACGACTATGGTTTATTAAGCAGATAACCCGCAAAGGTGTCTTCAAAAATTAACCATATACTAACCTAATCACAGATATAATTATACTAAACTATGCATTACTATAACTCACGAATCAACATAATGATCTAGTTATTCAGGAAGATAAAACTCACCTGATACAAAGATCAAAATGACAAACCCAGCGAAAATATCCAAACGGCACCCCAACGGTAATGTGCTCCGCGAATTGACATCCGAAACTTCGAATGAGCTACAAAAAGGACACAAACACCACAACATCAACTACTACAAAGGACCGGACCCAATCACAATTCCAACGAGGGATTCATTCCCAAATGCTGAATTCAAATCAGCACACCCGAATCAGTAACACAAACTGTAACAAACCTAAAATTATACCACGCATCCGCTGCGCCACCCTGATCACCCATATCCACCAAATAAACTCTTATGCAAACCCAAAAAATCACCACTACCGAATACCCAAATCCTCCAACAATTACAAACCAACAATCCACCCAATAGCTGCGAAAATTACAAACACCACAAACCCTAATTACCAACAATACAAAATCAAACAAACCCCCAAAATCACAAACCCTAAAATCAACCCAACAAGCACAAACCCTAAACCTACACACCATAATCACAATATGGAGAGTAAATGAAGAGAGAGGGAGAGCACGAACCTCGAAGGTGAGAGATATACTAACGATGCAAGATCATCGCACTTATTATAACCGTGGCTAGTCATCCATGACTCCCCATAACCTACAAGTTTCTAACTATTAACTAAACTCACAATTAACTCGGGTTTTATTAACTTATCAAACCCTTAAATACTCACACGCCTATGGTGTATTAAACGGTTAACCTACAAAAGTGTCCTACGCAATTAACCATATACAAACCTAATCACACATATAATTAGACTAAACTATGCATTACTAAATCTCACGAATCTGCATAATGATCTAGTTAGTCAAGATGAAAAACTCGCCTGATACAAAGCTCGAAATGACAAACCCCAGCGGTAATGTACTCCGCAAATCAAATTTTGAAACTCCGAATGAGCTATAAAAAGGACACACACACCACAATGTCAACCACTACCAAGGACCGAAACCCAATCACAATTCCTACAAGGGATTCTTACCCAAATGCTAAATTGAAATCGGCACCACACCCGTATCAGCAACACAAACTGCAACAAACCCACAATCACACAATGCATCGCCGCCATGATCACCCATACTCCACCAAATAAACGCTGATGCAAGCCCAAACAATCACCACCACGGAACCCCCAAATCCTTGAACTATCACAAACCAACAATCAACCCAATACTTTTAATAATTACAATCACCACAAGCCCCAATCACCAATAATGCAAAACCAAACAAACCCCCATAATCACAAACCCTAAAATCAACCTAACAAGCACAAACCCTAATCCAACACACCATAATCACAATATGGAGTGTAAACGAAGAGAGAGAGGGCACGAACCTCGAAGGCAAAAGAGCTAAAAAAAGGGTAAAGCTGCCGAGATCAAACCCTAAAATTGGGTTGCCATGCTTTGAATTGAAAGTGGATGAGTAGATGAAAGACCAATCTGAGAAACCCCATCCAATCAAAGCCAAATCAAGCTAGAGAGAAAGAGAGATCACTGGAGGAGTAGAGAAGATGACGGTAAGGAGTGGTGTTTAATTAGGTGGGCAAGGGGAGGAGGGATATGAGACAGTGAGTGAGAGGTTTGGGGTGAAATGAAATCTGAGAAGAAATGGGTTATATAAGCCTTAAAAGCAACACTCATCTCGAGGTAAACCAACTGCCAAGGATCGCAAGGAAAGACCCAACTGGTCATTAAAACGCGCCTATGTTCTAACAGAACACATTTCTACTCGAACAAAACAAAGCTGGCAGAAGTCTATTCGAACAGGAAAAGGCTTGCTTGAACAGACTGAAATAAAGTTATTCAAACAGAAGGAATGTTGTTCGAATACAATGAATCAGGCAGAAATCTATTTGAAATGAAAGGATGTTGTTCGAATTCAATGAAGCAGATAAGAATCTATTCGAACAGAAAACAATGTTGATCGAACAGAGAGAATCCTTTTTGAAAAATGGACGAATGGACGGAAGGAAAAAATAGATGTGATGAATCGAACAAAGGCCAGATTGGAGGGGAAGCAGCACGAAAACCTAAACCCAACCTTAAATCCCCCTGGGATCACACCACACCACAACCACAAGCAATAGCACACCTTTACCAACCCAATCACGAACTCCCAAAACTAAAACACAATTTCCTAAGATCAAACAACCACCGAAACCACCGAAAATGAATAACACAGAACCTGCCGACAGAAAACAATAAGCGAAAGCTTAACGTAAAGAAATATCTAAATAATAACAATAATTAATAATAAATAAATAAAATTCGGGTCATTTAAATCTACCCTCCTCAAAAAGAATTTCATCCCAAAATTTAACATCACTAGTAAAATATAGTATCTCATATGCAATGTGTACCCACTAGTAAGATTAATTTAACAAAGCTGATAAAATAGAAAACCCCCTGAACTCCATGTCAAGGCGCAAAACCAACCCCTGCAAGTAGTCAACAATCCCCAAGAACAAAGCTGCATCATAAACCCCTAACAACCATTTACTTAAGTCTCCAAAGCAGATTGACAGGAAACCCACTAGGTTCCAACATCAATGCTGACAGTCTCCACAAACACATCAATAGTGACCGTCTCCATGAAAGATGTAACAGGAAACCACTAGGATCCAACATCACGTGTGACAGTACAAACCTCTCAAAACCACCTGGCGTCAAGGTCGAAGACTCATAAACGCCATGCTGAGACACTGCTTCCTAGATGACGGAAGGGTACACGACCCTATGAGCCTTACACAAGGGAAGGAAGGCCCAACGAGTAAGCTCTACTAGCTCTAAGAATCATGAGGACAATGAATGTCATAACACGATAACGCAGCAAGACCTAAGGCAAACTATCATAAGCTCAACACCCACAATCAACTACTAATGACAAACTATTTATCCGCCACCAACAGCTAACTGTCCAGGAGATACCACACTCCAACATGAAATCTAACATTCCAGCCAACCACCAAATTAATAACATAGTTTAAGGACCAGGCCATGAGAACACACAGCACACCTCGGATAATTCTAAGACTAATCAAAATAATAACAGCTAAGAGGACAACCTACAAACCAAAGACCACGTCTTACGGATGCTACACTGCCCAAAAGGCTATCAAGGAACCAAGAACCACATACTAAACTAATTGAGGAAGCTATATCAAAAAAGGATAACAATAATCTCTAAACTATATGCTAATAAAAATAATGGCTAAACCATGTGTCATCCGCATATTCTTACAAATTGCCGAACCTAACTACTAGAGCTAAGAAACAGGCTAGACGGCTTAATAACCAATCAACAATCTCGTACCCCAAGATACTAACAATGCAAGATCATCGTACTTACTAAACCGTGGCTAATCGTCCATGACTCCCCATAACCTACAAGGTTCAAACTAGTAGTTAACCTCACAATTAACTCAAGTTTTAATAACTTATCAAACCCTTAAATACTCATGCCTATGGTGTATTAAACGGATAACTCGCAAAGGTGTCCTTAGCAATTAACCATATACTAACCTAATCACTGATATAATTATACTAAACTATGTATTACTATAACTCACAAAGTTTGCATAATGATCTAGTTATTCAGGAAGATAAAACTCGCCTGATACAAAGCTTGAAATGACAAACCCGACAAAAATATCCAAACAGTACCTCAACGATAATGTGTACCGTGAATCGACTTCTAGAACTCTGAATGAGGTACAAAAATGATACGAACACCACAACGTCAGCCACTACCATGGACCGGAACCCAATCGCAATTCCATCAAGGTATTCATACCCAAATGCTGAATTCAAATCTGCACCTCACCCGAATTAGCAACACAAACTGCAACAAACCCACAATCACACCACGCATCCGTTACGCCACCCTGATCACCCATAGTCCACCAAATAAATGCTGATGCAAACCCAAACAACCACCACCACCGAACACCCAAATCCTCCATCAATTACAAACCAACAATCAACCCAATACTTGCGATAATTACAAACACCACAAACCCTAATCACCAACAGTGCAAAACCAAACAAACCCCCATAATCACAAACCCTAAAATTAGCCCAACATGCACAAACCCTAATCCAACACACCATAATCACAATATGGAGAGTAAACAAAGAAAGAAAGAGAGTACGAACCTCGAAGGTGAGAGAGCCGAACAAAGGAAAAAGCTGCTGGGATCGAACCCTAAATTTGGGTCGCCAAGCTTCGAATTGGAAGTTGAGGTGTAGATGAAACACCAATCAGAGAAACCCCTTCGAATCAAGACCAAATCGAGCTAGAGAGAAAGAGAGTTCACTAGATGAGTAGAGAAGATCACGGTAAGGAATGGCGATGAATTTGGCGGGTAAGGAGTGGAGAGGATATGAGAGAGAGAGTGAGAGATTTGATGTGAAATGAAATCAGAGATGTAATTGGTTATATAAACCTTAAAAGAAACACTCATCTCGAGGCAAACCAACGGCCAAGGATCGTAATGAAAGACCCAACTTGTTGTCAAAATACGCCTCTGTTCGAACAAAACACATTTCTATTCGAACAAAACAAAGCAGGCAGAAGTCTATTCGAAGAAGAAAAGGCTTGTTCGAATAGACGGAAATAAAGTTATTCGAACAAAAGGAATAATGTTTGAATACAATAAATCAGACAGGAATCTATTCGAACAAAAAGGATATTGATCGAATACAATGAAGCAGATAGGAATCTATTCGAACAGAAAACAATGTTGTTCGAACAGAGAGAATCTTTTCAGAAAAATGAACGAATGGACGGAAGGATAAAATGGATGGGAGGAATACGGCAAAGGCCAGATAGGATGGGAAGCCCAAACCCAACCTAGGATCCCCCTGGGATCATACCACACCACAACCATAAACAACATCGCACCTCCACCAACCCAATCTCGTGCCCCCAAAACCAAAACACAACCTCCTCAGATCAAATAACCGCCGAAACCACATAAACCACATAAAATGAATAATACAGAACCTGTCAACAGAAAACAATAAGCGGAAGCTTAACGTAAAGTAATATCTAAATAATACCAATAATTAATAATTAATAAATAAAATCCGGTTCATTACACATGTGCTCAGCGCTGTGCTCCCCGAGATGTTCTCAAGCATGGCGGCGTTTGGGGTGTCGAGAGGATTAAAGGGTGGAGTTAGAGGAATTTTATGTGGGGTGGATGCCGAGATGGATGGAGCCAGTCAGGGTAATAGTATTGGGAGCACCCTCAGCACCGATATATACTGAGGGTATTTTGGGATATGCTAAGTGCCCCAGACGACTGCGGGCAGATTCGCACGTGGGTTCTGGTGCTTTGGATGGTGGAGAAGCATCCAGAGGCAGTAGTCTCTGTAACTCATCAATCGCCCAGCTCTGTCTCTGTCGGCATCATCCAGGCGACGATTCCATTCTGTTTCGAATTCCTGCCAGTATTTTTTATGCTCTTGGTAAATCTGTTCATGGTGGCGCTCCTCGGCTTGAGCTAATTGTTGCGAATGCAAGGCAATTTGGGCAACAACTCCATCAACGGAGTTGCTGACATGGGTTGAACTGGAACGGAGGGTAGGTGGCATTGATAATAATCTATTAAAACTGAGAATAAAGGGAAGGAAATAAGAAAGAGGGATAGGAAGGGTGGGAAGTACTGACGGTACCAAATGTAGGGACCTAACTTCTTACAGAGGGGAAGTCAGCTCTTAAACCACGGGGTTTAATCTTCAAACAAAGGGATTCAAGTGTATAGCCTAGAATGCAAAAAATTAATAGCAAATATATTTGTGTGGAGGCCTAGAATGTGACTCTCTACAACCTCTGATGAGGATTTTAAAGAGTGTTTGTATTTCTGTCGAGTAGTCGAAGGCTGTAGTACTTGGTTTTATAAGGTGATCAAAGGTAAACTGTAAACGCTCAAAGGGGAGATTTTGTAACCCTTCCTTGGTTCCTCATTATACCTATTTATTGATCATAGGAAGGGCTGAGTCACCAAGGTTAGGTCGCATTACAAGGGTACTATCCGGATATCCCGGAGTGGGTATGGGCGCCGAAAATGTCAGAACTATCACTGTAATAGTTATTGGGTCTGTCTTTGTACTTTGGTACTGTAGTAGTGGCTGGGCCTGTCATTGTAGCTATAAGGACCAGCAACTGCGCCATCTTTTCTAATGAGCTGGCTATCTGTCCCGTCATACTTCAACCATGTATGGATATGATCAAAGTGTTTCTGCTGCGATGTGAAGTTCATCCTTGAGGCTTATTCAGAGTCGAGGCCTCGTCTTCGGGTAATCTTGCAAGGCTTATTTATGTATTCGAGTAGGCTTCGAGGTAGCCTTCGAGTGTTCAACTGGGGTAAAAGGCTACGAGTAGGCTACAACTATTACGGAGGAGGAGATTATGGTGGTGGAGAAGGAAGGCAGATATTTAAAGTTTTACCCCTACACAATCATTGTCTCTTGGCGTGAAGAAGGCCTTCTACTAAAGGGTTGGCTCAAGCACTGACACCTTTGCCTTCTCAATTTCTGGTAGAATTAAATGGTGTGAAGGAAGGAGTCTCAGTGATTTCCAGTTCCAACTTTTCTTTAGAAGATTCTTCGAGTGATACATCACTAAAAACTTATATGATTTTGAGAATGAACTGTAACAGTATCTTAATGACTTATTATCTATAAAATATCTAAAAGACTTGTTATCTGTAAAATATTTGTAACTGATATTCAAGCGAATAATTTTTTTTTGATCAAACTCTGTGTTAATTGATATAATTAACTCTTTTGATGTAAATCGATCTAAAAGAAGTATAAATATGTATGCTAGAGGATGAAAATATAATATTTGAAATTGAACTAAAAATTAGAGTTTTATTTAGTCGAACTGTGAAAAATGTACGTTAATACTTATGAAAAATGTGTTTACGAAAAACATAGATGTGTAAAAATTTGTATCGAACTGGATAAATTATAGAATTATGGGGGAAGAGCATCTTTCCAGATATAGAATATGTAGAAATTGAAAATTTTAAGCTTATGGAGTTCTTGTTTAGAAATGTTGTATTGATGGAAAGATGATGAGGAGTAGGTCGAAATGGGATAGGTCAAACCAAAGAGGTCAATTTGTACAGATAAGTTCAAATAACTTTCTATCATGATCTCTAGAGTTTCCAGTTATGGAAAAATAGATTATAATATATACGGAATGTGGGGGAGTTGAAGATATCTTGAAAAGTGTATAAATATGGGGGGAATGTGAGGTAAGGGGGGGGGGGGGGAAGAAAGATAATATGGTGAGACTCGCACTGTGAGAGTTCATCATGCTGTTGAATGGCGATTGGTGGTAAAGATTACAGAAGTGTGGGAGAAAATATTTGGGATGTTAGACTATGATTCTAACTTGCCAAAATCTAAATTGTAGTTCCAAGGCATGTATGTAAGGGAGAGGGAACTTGAGATCGGGCACCATTTTTACTCAGAGATATTCTGTGTAGTATTTTTGGAGCCAGCCACTCGAAAAGAGGCTGTGAGGTAAATTACTGAGGGAAAAATCGAGGAAGAAGATGTGTGGATTGCTGAGGCTAAACTAATTATGCGTGGCCTTCCAGGACATTTGGGATGTTTTATGTATAATTATATGAGAGGAAGCGAATTGAATGAGTTCGAATAATCATAATCAAAATATAAGTAGGATGTTGTCCTTTGAATCTATCCTGTTTTGTTGTAAATACTGTTTGGAACTGTTGTGAATATAAAAATTGAATTTGAAATGTGATAGCATTGGAAATGATGTCAGCAGTTCTATAAGTAGCAGAAGTAGGAATAAAAAAATCAAGTAGCTTCGATTTTTATCTCTTGTGTAATTGCGGGGTAAGTTTGATTGCGTGTGAGTATTGAGTCATCATGAGTGTGGGGAGGTATGAGAGAGATTTGGGCAGGAAAGATGTGAATATATTAACATATAAGACCGGGGGCAATGATGGGAATGTATTTTCACCAAAAAGGTGCAAAACATCCGATATTAATTATGGAAGGGACGTCACGGTTCTAAAACCGAGGGCGTCTCGTGCGAGGCCCAATAACTACATGTAGTTAGAAAGAGAAACTCTAAATAATATGTTATCTTTTTCATTGAAATGTTTATCAACTTCTGAAAAACTAAAGATTTGTGGGAAAGAAAAGAGAAAAACTTATAAAGATTCACGTGTGAGATTAGACGAGAGTGATCATCAATCAAGGCAAAAAAAATTTACGGAGACAGAATCACGACGGTGGTTGTACAACATCGTTGTGAGGAAGGATTTGGTGCTACTTCAGATTCTTATTCAGACGTTGCAGGTTATTAAATGATTTATAATTTTGTGAATGTGGGTTTGAAAGAGTTTTATGGCATTCAAATTTAGAAAAATTACTGTTTATAGTAATTTTGTAAAAGTTTATTTCATCTCTTTGTCTAAATATAGATATATGCATAATAGACGTATATGTATGATGTATATATGGTAGATGGGTGCATGAATGTGTATAGATAAAAGATAATAATAGAATACCTAGACTTGTATGTAGGTCGAGCATGAGAAATATTTGTTATAAAATCAAATCTCATCCTTAAGTTTATCATTTGGATAGAAACTTTAATTGATATGGAGACGTCGACCTCTTGTCGTACCTTTGAGTCTGAACATGTAGAATCTACTAAAGTAGAGTCTGAGAGGGAGGACGAAGTAGTACCTGTTCAATTCTTAGACATCCCTGGTAAATTGGCATCATACCTTCCAGCCTCCAATGTGTTTAGAGAATTCTGTAAATCTGAAGCTATTGTAGGTTGAATATGGGGCAACATTGCAGAACATGTTAGTAGGCAATTCAGAGGTTGTTCTATATCATCTAGGGAAGGTTATTTCTTTTTGTTGCCTGACTTAGAAAAGGAGACATTGGATAGGGGAGTGGATGAGTCGATCTCTCTCGAGTATTTTGATGGTGCTATCTATCTCAGTTGGAGTATAGATTAAGTTTTCCCCTTAGTAATCTTGCGAGAGGTATAATAAATATTATAGGGGCTTGTCCTACTCAACTGAATGGGAACATGTGGGAGGTGATCATTGTTTATGAGAGTTTGAATAGGTTATGGGATGAGAATGAGGTGGAAAGGAGAATAACTCCTGAGGAAATTTTATAGTACTATGCTGTGAAACATTATGCCGCTCCTGGAGGTGTGTATTTTTGTTCGAGCTCGTTCTGACCACTTTTCTACGATCTGAGTTCAGCAGGTCGAGTTTAGAACGATAATGTAATTTGGGTGAAGGGTGACTGCATTCAGAGAGAGGATAAAGAAACAATGGAACTTATGTATAGAACTGTGAAGAAAAGTAAGTAATTGTGTATAATATGGAACTGCTATAATTGAAGGTTGCTCTGTTGTTTGACAACGTGTTGTGTTTATTTTATAGGTTATTAGTCAAATGTGACAAATGAGTCCCTGTTAGATATTGTTGCTCGATAAGAGGTTGAGCTCGAGATAATTCTGAAGGAGCTCGGCATTAACATAAATAAAAGAGCTTACCGCAGGTCTGAGAAGGTACAAAACTCTCAGGCGAAGAGAATAATGACGGGGGTTGGAACTAGTAATAAGGGAGGGGCTGATGGGGATAAGCATTTGGCTTTGCGGAAGGCTACTGATATGGATTTTGCGGATGTTCCGGAAGCTACCACGTCAAGCAAGCTAGTTTTGAAATTCCCAAAGAAAAAACATGGAAGCGTGGCTCGGCCTCTAGAACCACGGGGAGTGGTGAGGTCGAGGGGGAAGTAAAAAGGAAGAGGGTAAATCCTCCTGTTAAAGTATTAGGGGCGAAGGTCATGGAGAGTCGCCTTTTGAGCAAGATGAGCTACGATTTGTAGAGGATAGGATGAGGCTTGTAACTCCCAAGGGTACTGAGGAAATGAGGGCCTCTGCACAGTTAGAGTTTAGCAAATTGGTATGTTTGGATGACTTGTTTATTGCTAAACTTTCCATTTGATTCGAGCTAAAAATGTGTTTGATTTATTGTAGGTTGTTCACTTGATGAAGGGGATCTACCTCGGGATCGAGGAGTGAAAAGCTGAGTTCGAAAACGCAAAAGTTAAGCCCGATAAAAAGGTGGCTCGACTTAAGTCTTACTTGGCTTTAGAGGGGGAGAGGTTTGTTGCTGTAAAGGCTGCCCAGAAGGTGCGGATTGGCGAGCTGACAGAGGAGGCGCAGAAAAACTTGGATGATGTCGTAGTACAACGTGACAGACTTAGGCACCAACTCCTTGTGGTTGGGTAGGCAAAAGCTGATGTCAAAGCCATTATGGCTGGTACCTACATCGAAGAGGTCAAAGGGGAAAAGGAGGCTCCTGTTGATAGTGTGGTAACAGGTTTAGATACGGTCTCTCCCAGGACTGATCTTGAGAATCTAGGGAAGATAATGAAAAGGTAGAGTAAAGCCGTTATAGTTTGGATGTGTATTGGAAAACTGTAACTGTATCGAATATTCTTTTGTAGGATAAACTTTGATTAGGCTATGAAATGCTTGTAAATGTTGTTTGTAGGAACTTAAGGATATGCGCCTCAGAATTGAGGAACTAGAGAATGAGCTCGCTAAGGAGAAAGATGCCTCAGCGTCCTTGTTGACTTCACAAGCAGAGCTACAGGTTAGAGAAGAGCAACAAATATTTGACTTGTATGCTGCATTACTTTAGAGCTGCAAAGTAAAATTTAGAAAAATATAAATTGTTCTTAAATATGTTTGAAGTTTTAGGGGTAATGGTAATCAAATGCATCCAGATAATACCAACGTGTTTAGAAAGATAGAACATATAAAATGTGTACCTTGAAATTGGATGTAGATTTATTGCCAATAAAAGGAGATCATACTTTGACCTTCAGTTTAGAAGCAGTCTCACAACAATAGAATGTCAAAACATAGAAATTTGTTAGAATTTTGGAAGTTACCTGTATTATGATTTGATTGTATTTGTGTGGCATTGTTTACTCAAACTTGATATATTGTTTCTATGATATAGGTCAAATTAGAGACTATTCGCTCGAGTGAACAACAGATGCTCCAATATAACCATGAGTTTGGGGAGGAGTTTGATAGGATTAGAGAGACACCAGAAGATAGGGAGGATCAATATGTCAAAGTGTTGATCAGTCTTGTCAAGAAGATAAAAATAGTGGATGACCTGACTTGGAAGATCAAGGAGAATGACGCCGAAATAGAAAAGGTACAAAAAGAACTCGCAGAGTTGAAGGACGAGTTAACGAAGCTCAAAAACAGGATAAATTTGCTTAAGGTAAAGAGTAAAGAGGCTGACTTCGCTCAATACCGTATCAAGTTTCTAGAACTGTCAGTGAAATCATTAAAGGATTTTGTGGATAGTTTGAAGGGTTAAATAACTAGAAAAATTGGCGAGTTGAGAAATCTCGAGTTGATCTGGCAAATTTTGTAAGTGCTGCTACGGAGTTGAGGAGCAAACTGGCTATGAAAGAAAGTGAGCTTGGAAAAGCTTGAGTTGACCTGGCCTGGTCTGAAGGTGTGGTTGATCAATTGAGTGAGGCTTTACCTACTAAGGATATGGATTTCATTATAGTTCAAAGATGATTTGATGAATGGAATGAGAGGGTGGCCCAATTGAAGGCTGATTTAGATATAGCTAATTCGTGTGTCAAGAAGGCTGAGGCTGGAGAGCATTTGAAGAAGAAAAAAAGGCGATGTTGAGGTCTCAATTGTAAAAGAGGATGTGGTAGACCTATCAGCTCGAATTAGAAAGCTAGAGGCAGATGTAGCTCGAATTTAGGCTCATGTGCAAAGTGGAAATGAACGTTTAAGGACGAGCCAAGATAAGTTGGATATTGCTCTTCGCAAAGAGCGAGAGTTAGAGGGGGTGTTCAGGGGGAAGGATCAGTTATTGAGGACGAAGGATGATTTATTGAAGAAGGTTCCTGCAGAGGGAAGTAAAAGGAATGCCAGGGAGCTTGAGCAACTTCGTGCTCAGGTGGAAAATTTGAGGACAATGAATAGGCTAAGCAGGATAAAGTAGATGAGAAGATGGTTGAGCATAATAAGATCCTGTCATGTGCATAGAAACATATGACGCGGCATGACGATAGATATAAAGACTTGCAAGAGCGCTTTCAGAGATTGAGAGAGCGTTATTCCATGGTAGTTATGCTCGAAGCAATGTGCTCACAGGGGCTAATGGTTGTTATTGCCTATTTTGTGGAGTAAGTGAGAAGGCTTGAGTTTGAGAGGGATACCTTGCACGATTGCCTGTCGTCCCGAGGATGTATTTGTAAAGCCAATATAGATCGAGGAAATTGTATGAATAACATGGAAATGGTGTTAGGTTCTTGACCTATTTAATTGATAGATCAAGGCAGGATTATTATAGCTGCTCGGGCACCAGATTTTATGGCTGAACGTCCTCCTGCTGTAGGGAAAGGTGCAGCTGACCTCCCATCAGCAGAAAAGAACCTTTAGAAGTGGCTTGCAGAAGTGACCGGTAGAAGTAACCTATAGTTGTAGCCATATTAAGAGATGAAATCTTGGTTTACCTTTGCTTTTATCTTATGTATGTTAGAGATCTTTGATTGAAAGCAAGTATTACCTTCGTTTTAATCACAGATATATGTATAGATGGGCGATTGAAAGCTAGAATTAGCTTTGCTTTAATCTGTGTCTAGAAGTCGATAGAAAGCTAGTATTACCTTTGCTTTAATCTGTTTAGATATCGATTGATGGCTAGTATTACCTTTGCCTTAATCTGTTTAGAGGTCAATTGAAAACCAGTATTACTTTTGCTTTAATCTGTTCAGAGGTCTATTGAAGGCTAGTATTACATTTGACTTAATCTGTTTAGAGGTCGATTGAAAGCTAGTATTATATTTGCTTTAAATTATTTTGAGGTCAATTGAAAGCTAGTATTACCTTTGCTTTAATCTGTTTAGAGGTCGATTGAAAGCTAGTATTACCTATGCTTTAATCTTTGAGATTTAGTAAAATCTACGTAAGTAAAGAGTAATGTGGGGAAAAAAACTCAGAAATTTTTATTGAGTAGAATAGAATGTACACTGCATGGAGATTAAAATCTCACTTCTAGATTGGAAAGATCGCGAATATTGAAATGGAGAAACTAGGGACTTAACAATAGTACCGTTTCAGTCGCCTTGTATTCCATGAATTTGGGATGCGAACTCCTTGCTCCGTCATGAGATAGTATGATCCCAGACCAGTTCGACCAATGATGTAGAAAGGACCTTCCTAATTTTTTGCCAGCTTCTCGGCATGTGCTTCTTTTTTATGTTGTAGGATCACTCTGTGAACGAGATCGTTAACTTGGAACTCACAGCTTCTGACTCTTCTGTTGTACGAACTGGCTAACATATGGTGATATCGACCTAGGTTGGCAATAGAAAATTCCCTTGTTTTATCAATCTAGTTTATATTGCAAGCAAATTCAAACTCATTTTCTTCGCCTGTAAGTTCATGATATCCTACTGGATGGTTGCATTCCGTTGGAATGATGGCTTTTGTGCCGCAAGAAAGGAGGAAGGGGGTACAGCCGGTTGATTAACGTGGGGTGGTACGGTACGCCCATAAGAGGTGAGGAAGTTCCCGTATTCAATTTTCTTTTTCCTGTGATTGAAGCGTTGGTGATTTCGGCTTGGCCATTGCCATGAGGGAAATATGGGCTGGATGGAGAATGAATGATGTTGTGTTTGTTGAGAAAGGCTACGACCTTTTTACCAAATAATTGTGGCCTGTTATTGATCTGAATCAGATGAGGGCATCCAAATCGTGTGATGATGTGTTCCCAGATAAAATATATGACATCTTTATCTCAAGTTCGACAGAGTGGAACTTCTTCCACCCATTTTGTAAAATAATATCACTATGCGAATTTAAGAGATTTTTGACATAAATTACGACTTACTTTTTAAGTCACATATTTGGGATGGCCAAAAAGTATCAAAATTAGGTTAATTTTCATACATAGACAGAGAGCTCGGTCTCTTTGCTTTCACCCGCCATTTTCCCTCTCTTTAAAACTAAGATTTGGGGTTTCTCTTTATCTCCCCCATTTCCACATTTAAATTATTATAATTTCCCTATAAAATCTTCTAATTTCCCTATAAATTTTAAAGATCATGATTTCCCTTATTTTCTGCCTATCAACTTCCAAAAAAAAGAAACAAAGCCCTTTCCATAATTCGTCACCCTTCTCAGTTATTAGATTTTTGAACTTGAGGAACCGTCATCGCGATGAGAAATTTGAGTAAGACTCTAAACTTTAATCCTATTCTATAATCATATTTTATTCTATAATATGAAATTTAATCTTATTCTATAATCTAAAATTTGAGTCGTTAGTTTTTTTAATCCTATTCTATAACTCTGAAATTTGAGTCGTTAGGTTTTTTAATCATATTCTATAATCTGAAATTGCAACAAAAAAAATTTGAGTTTTGATTCATAGGTTTTTCATTTTCAATTTTCTATTTGTAGACCTGTAAAATTGTAGTAAAAGTTCTAAACTTTGTTTTGGATTTTGTTCTTAGATTCAACCTTAATTTTTGATTCATCGATTTCTCTTTCAAAAGTTCCAGCAAAAGATCTCAAGTCTAAAATTGGTATGCTTGATTTATTTATACTTGCAATTACTTAATGATTTTAATATTTGTTGTTAGTATGTTTAATTTAAAGTAATTAGTGTATGATAATTACTGTATGTATCCTTTGATTTACTTGATTTCTCTCTCTCTTTTTCTGTATATATTGTTGCTGTCATGATTAAAATCTCCAAACCGAATTTTATAAATACTTAATAGAATTGCTGAAAAATAATGGATATAACAAAATAGTGATTATCCCTGTTGGTAGTATTGATAGTAACTCTATGCTTACGGTCATGTATCGAAGGGACTCGAGTGATGTTTAATATTCCTCTTGATGGGTTTGCAAAACACGGTCAATATAATGACGTAAGAAGTCCTTCTTAGTCAAGTACCCTAGAATTTCTTTGTCAAGTACCCTAGAATTTCATCTTTGGAAACAGACCAAGATTTCCTCTTGGAAGAAGTCCTACTTCGCCTCGTACTCCTCATTAGAATATCTTCTCCTTAATCAGCAAGATGTCAACACTAACCTTCAGTCTGACCTACAAAGTATGCTCGAAGAGTTGTGGTTATAGGAATAGGAACAATAACTTTCATGTCTAACAAGTAGTGTCAGATTGCCCTCCTAAATAAATGGGTCCATCAGGTTGCTAAGGCATACTCCCTTGTTGCGGATGTCCTTGAAGTTATGTTGTCTAAAGCCAATTTAAAGTTTGCTTTTTGATAGATCATTAGTTTGAGTCTGACACGATTTCAGAACTCAGGTGTGCGGGAATTGGATAGAATTCAAATTTAAACCATTAAAGAGAAATCTGTTGCTTAAAGTAAAGTTCAATTATCTCAAGTAATGAAAACCAGATTAGCTTAGCCCAATGAACCTTGGTATTTTTTTTTCAGATGTTCATAAGTGCCTCTCACAGTGTACTCCCCCCTAGTAGCAACAATCCAAACTAGCTCATCCTTGTCATCACTTCTTTGACCAATCTCCACTTGCTCAATATCATGCCAAATCTCATTGACATTATGGTTATGGTATCTAGCATTATCAAGGATAACCCAATTTCTATTATGAATAATGGAGCTCAAATTGGCATTAAGATGAAGTAAGGAATCATACCTAAGATGTTGAGGAAAGTTGCTAATAAGAATCCCACTAGGGTGGCAAGGATCAAACCAAAGTAAGGTGTTCTTACCACCTCCTACCCAGACATGAGCAATTTCTGCAGCCTCTTCTCTACACTTTAAAATGTGGCTCCATATCCAAGAGCAGTCCTGAGGAGCTTTAAGGTTCCAGAATTGCTTGGCCTTTATTTGATTAGCTTTGACCCACTTGACCCAAATGGTATTTTATCATAAACCACATTCCATAGGTGTTATTATCAGAAACCACATTAATCAGTGTCACTGGCACCTCAACCTTGTTCATAGCTTCCAAACAGTCGACAATGATTTGTGCTCCACCACATAACATATTCTGTAATTTGTGCCAAGCTGAATGATGTGTGTGACGCGTCACGTCTAGGAATATGCAGTGCAGCTCCCTAAAGGCCAAAAATAAAAATAAGAAACGGAGTCAGCAACTTAGCCAATTTCATGTATATATTGTACCAAAGCATATAAAAAGAACTAAAATTAGCAGAGGAAATTAAAGATCGAACACTTACTTTTTTCTGGTGAGAAACTTAAGGATCCATTCCCTTGTTTGATGATGTCTGCAAATTATGAAGAAAACACTTCTATCCAAGTATTCATACCATGACGTAATTGAGTGAAAAAATATCAATGGTGGCCATATTTCCCTATCAGCTAGCCTGTTGAGCGCAGCGATACTTGCTTTCCCATTCGACGATGGGAAGTACGGCTGAAAGGAAACAGTATCATAACACATGGAATTCAAAAATTAATTCAGTGAAGAACTTTTTTGAGAAATAGTGCTCATGCAGATTAAGCATAGACATAAACATCAAAAGGTTCGATCTACTTACCGGGCTATCAAGGTGATCAATTTTATAAATTTCAAGTATTTTTCAGCTAAGGCTAATCCAATTATACATCTCATAGAGTGGGCAACTATGTGGAAGGAGTTCAACTGAAGCTGACTGATCACGGACTTCTCGGCCATTTCCAAGTGATCTTTCATTGTGTACAAACAATCGTGTGGCTTCCAACTTCTTCAGAGACCCAAGAGATTAGGGGAAAATAATCTCTAATTTTGCTTTGTGGAATCAGATAGATTAGGAGAGACTGCGTCTAACCAATATGTGGAAGTTGGTTCTCTCTTGTCGTCCTTATCAACACCTGTAAACATACAATTTTTTTGGTCAGATATCTTTTTATTTACAACAAGGATAACAGAATGTCATTCTTGCCTAACTTCATATATCATCTTTAGTAATTTCTAATTTATTTCATTAGCCTAGCTTAGAATAGTTATAACTAAGCTTCATCTTGTAACAATTTTTTACTGATACTTCTCTAAAAGTTAATTATTTAACAATGAAAATTTAAACAGAACAAAAAAATGTGCACTGAAGGTTGTTTGTAACTGTACCTTGTGAAGGCTTCATGACAACGACATGAAGGTTTTTGATCTCCATAAAGCTCCCATAAAACACAAGACTCACAATTACAATCAGATCACCTGCCACACCACTGTCTCTTTAACACTGTGTCAACTTTCTGCTTTATAGAGACCCAAGTAATGGAAAGAGGTTACTCTTTTCTTTAGACAAATCCTTTTAACGCACTATTAACAGTAGACTTACAAGGATCCTAAACTACCACCGCTTTTAAACAATTCGAAACCTTTAGGTGAGGCTCAGAGAAGGTGTGAAGCAAGCACGCAAGCCTGCCAATAGAGAATAGCTTACTTGCTTGCGTACAGAGACACTTGTCTAGTTTTTTTTTTAGCCATAAGGTGGAAAGATAGAATAATCGTTAAGCCAGAGAGTAGTTTAGGGCGCACTTTTGCTGCTTGTAACGTAATCACTACCTCTTGCAACTTAAAGCACTATAGATACTACTTGCCAGAGAGTAACGTAATCACTACCTCTAGTAACGTCATCAAGTCACCTTAGACGGTGATGCTATAAATAGAATATAAAAGGGAGTGCGGGCCGGAGCCAGGATTTTCTTAGGGGGTTCAAAAATAGGATTTTCGAGCGGCGGTGGTGACGGGGGGAAGAAGTATTATGATTACTATTTTTTTTTCTTTGGGTTACTATTCAAACCACAATTGTGAGGGCATAGAAGTCTCATGGTTTCATCTACTCTTTGCAGATTTCTATTGGGATTTGTCTTTCCGGTGATGTGGTACTATGCAACAGTTCATTACTTTGGGAACTACTATCACAAAGACACAAGGGAGAGGGCAGGCCTTGCTGCATCTGCAATTGCTGTAAGTGCTCATCTATTTGTATTCTTATTGTCGTAGATTTGTATAATGACTTGTAAAGGTACGATGTTAACTCAAGAAGCCTAAAAAAAGAATCTCCCGAGGGGGGAGTTTCAAGACATGTAATTATGTCATTTTTATTTCTTAGTGAGTGTTCCTAAATTATTTCAAGGGTGTTTGCATACATATCTACATACATATAATAAATATCTACATGCATATAATAAATATTTTATCGTTTTTCAGCTTAAAGAGTATTTCCTAAATATAAGTTCATTTTTCAATTACATCGATTGAAATCGTCAATTTCAATTTCTATGAATTAGACACACTTTTACTGGCAGGCTTGCCGAGTTCTGAAGTTTGTTTGATTAGCTTCGTTTGTTCTTGAATACATCATGGAGAGTGTTATCTTTTTCATAATTTTGATTAAATCAAGATGTACATTGTGTTAAACCACATATTGCAGATAAAATTAGATAAATGATGATAAAATAAAACAACTAAATCTACTAACCAAAACCTTGGATCCTATATTACATTTTTATCAAAGTTAAGTTCCCTAGTCATAACTTTGCTTTGTTTTGCTTTTCTTTTATTCTGTAGATTTTTTCTCTCTTCATTGTTTTACTGTTGTTCTGTAGCAGTAACACTCTTTGTGAGATTCTAAGGCATTTAAAACAGTAGCAATATTCCTTTAGATTCCTGATGACCGTCACTCAATCTTAAAAGCTCTTGCTCGTGGGAAGCCTATCGACGATGATAATGATTTATTAACCATTGTGCATAAGAAGGAAATTGAGAATCTAAGTGGTGCTAACCTTGCTGCACTGGTATGTCCATAGTTCTCTTATCTTTACTTCTATGGCTTGAGCTACTCTTCCTTAGTTGCCTCTTTGCTACTCAACAAAGGCCTTAATGTACGGCTCTTTAAAATTGCCCCATAGTATCCACCAGTATCCAAAGTACCAGGACTTGACGGGTCCATTGGAAAAACCAAGTCAGGATCATTTCCTGGCGGACACAGTTGTTTCAGCGCGGCTGCATATACTGGGTCTATTATATGTGAACCTGTATGGGAATCATTAAGGTATATATAAACTAACCGTTGTCAATGCAATTTTTTTTTTGCAGTTCCAAATTTTTTCTTGCAGTTCCAAATTACAAACCTTTTATATAACTTTCCAAGGCCATTTCCGCGCAAGTCTTTCCATATTGTTGAAAGTTGTACAATGTGATCGGCCTATTGTATGTGAACCTGCATGGGAAACATCAAGGTATATATAAGTTAACCGTTGGCAATCCAAATTTTTTCTTGCAGTTCCAAATTTTTTCTTTCAGTTTCAATTTACAAACCTTTTATATAACTTTCCTAGGCCATTTCCGCGCAAGTCTCTCCATATTAGTTGAATAAAATATCCAATTAGGCAAGTTCCATACTAATGTTTGGCAACAGTTTTGAGTCTCTTCTTTGTTTCACTGTTGTTTTTTGGTGTTAAGTTCCCTTGTTTTGTGATTCAATTAGGCAAGTTCCATATTAGAACACAATGATTTTTTTTATGATTTTAATGATTTCTATTGTTTTCAGGTTTAGGTGAACACCCCACTGGGAATTGTTAGAGGATATACGGGATCTTATAACCATGTCCATCCTCATTCTTAAGGTTTGGGACTCTCTTGAGCTCTGTTTTGTATTTTTGTTTTCTCCTATTGAATATATCAGTTTTGTATTTATGTTTTCTCCAATTGATTATATCTGCACTAGTAGAGTTTTAAATTTGATTACTTCACATTGTTCAATGATATTTTTTAAAGGCATCCCTTATTGGATGGCTCTTAAGGTATTTAGACCTTACCTTCATTTTACCTTTTGTATTTCTTATCTATGGTTAGGAAGTAACTCTAGTCTTCAGCCTATCAAATGAAACTTGCATATTCCTGGCATTATTTTTAGGTGCTGAAAAGTTGCATGGGAAGCTAGATACGGTTTTGGAATGTTAGTTCAAGTTTAAACTATATTAATGAAAGTTCAGACCGCGTTTATTCAAGCTTAGACCATATTTGTGCGAGTTCACCGCTTAACTACAAAGACAGTATATAGTAGAGATTGTGAAGCAAGCGAAAGGTGGAAGGGTTTGAAGAGTATTTCCTGCTAAAGATTGTTTTAAGTTCTATTTGGAGGAACTATATATAAAATTTTGAATGAATATGTTGTATGTACTTCATCAATTTTATAATAAAATGGAATTTATTTTCTTTCATATGGTGTTTTCTTTTATTGTTATTCAACTTTATACAATACAATTACCGCAAATTCAAGGACAGTGAATACGAAGAATTTATTTTCGTTGTTTTATAAATAAACTTTCTAGGAGAATTAGTCGTAAATAAATAACAAAATTTCCAACCAACCAAAGCCGTCGTAATAGCTATTTTGGGATACTATATTTAAGCAAGTTTGCGACAGTTCTGAACTGACGCAAATTATCAACGGGGAAAGACAGTCACAAAATTTATCTCTTTGCGATGAGATTTTTCTGTCGAAATATATAAACGACGGCTCGTTAGCGACGGGAATCGCTACGGTCTAAAACTATCACAAAAGAGCGTTAGCGACGCTTTTGGCCCGACATAAATTAAATTATTCGTATAATATCTATTGCTACGAGTAGGAATCATCGGTTACCTGGAGTTAGGAAATTCTCCGACGTGATCGAGTGCCCACCGCTTGAATGACCAGAACACCTTGCTTGCAGGTAGTTCGAGTGCTGGGGCGCAGATCATGTGTCCATATCGATGACATGTGTTGTATTTACGTGAGTACTCTTCTGCTTGTTTACACATTCCTTGCTAGAATGCTCCTTGTGTAATTACTCTGTTAGAAATGGACCTGCGGCATGGGGGCCACAAGTTCCTTCATGTAAATCTTTGAGCATTCCATCTGCTTTCTTTTTTGAGAGGCACTTAAGATAAGGCCCTGTGACTGAGCGACGGTAGAGACGGCCATTCTAAACTGTGTAACGCTTTGATTTTTCGATTAATTTTCGATGCTCTTTTGAATTTATTGGAAGTGGCCATTTATATTTGTTTTCTGGGCCAAGATAGGCAATAAAAGGCTTTCGTCAATCGTCGTCCTCCTCTTTATCGCCCAAAGTGTTGATTATACATACATAATGAAGATCAATGCTGGGGGTTAATATTACTTTAATCTGTAGATATCTGGCTTCTGTACCCAAGACCCCGGCTAAATAAGCCAAGAAATTGGCGTGTCGGTTTTCACCTCGAGGAAGATAGTCAAGAGTTACTTACGCAAATTTGTTCATCCTATCAAAAATGAGGGTTGTATATTCGATCATCATGCCATTCTTCTTATACTGTTTTGAGTAATGGTCAATGATGAGTAGAAAATCGACGTAAACGGAGAGCTCCAGGGTTCCAAGCTCGAGTGCGAAGTCAAGTCCATGAATGAGAACTTCGCATTTTGCAACATTGTTGGAGGCCTTAAAATCAAAGTGGATTGATTTCTCGAGCCTGCTGCCGGAAGTGGTAATCAGTATGATTATAATTCCTGACCTTGCAGGTCTTGTTGAACCATTTAAAAGAAGTCTATACCCTTTCCTTATAATCTATTATGCTCGCTCGTCAAATACTTTGGTAGGTGGATCTTCTGTAATTGCTTCGTAAGGTCAGACGTCTGACATGGATAGTGGAAGGGACGCCTTGGCTCCAGAACTGAGGAAGGTTTGTGCGAGGTGCAATAACTGCCCGCAGTTAGTGAGAAAAAATATAAATACTGCTTCATCTTCGCCAATCAAACGGTTTTCAACTTTTAAAAACTTGGAGAGCAGTGAGGGAGGAAGGAAGAAGAGAGGAAAAAATAACACAAACACTTGTGTAGAGTTAAGCGAATGGGATCATCAGTCAAAGCGTGAGAGAGTTGATAAATCAGAATCACGAAGGTGGTTATACGGCAACGTGGTGAGGGAAGAATACGACGCTGCCTCAGATTCTCATTCCGATATAGAAGGTGAGTGGATATATGTGATATGTGTATGGGATTGCGAAGATCAATTTTTGAAGATTTTTGTTGCTAGGAAAAAGTGATAAATTACTATCTATAGTAACGTGAGAAAATTTGCTTGTTTATATGGGATATGAAATATATTGATTGTGGTTGACGGATATATATATATATATATATATATATATATATATATATATATAAAATAATAATAGATACCCGGACCTTTGTGTTGGTCAATCGTGTGGAGTATTGTTTAGGATAAAATGTCCTTTCTTGTAGTTGATATAAGGAATTCCCCTGTAAGTGAGGCATCGACCTCTGGTCGTCCAACTGAGTCTGAGAGTAGAGTATTTGGTAGTGAGGAAGAAGTAGGGGTTGATAAATTTCCAGATTTCCCTGGAAGATTGGTGGCCTTTTCTCCTCGTTCGGATGCATTCAACGAATTTTGTAAAGCCAAGGCTTCTATAGGAGGAGATGGGGAAATTATATCGAATATGCCGGTAGGCAATTTAGGGGCTGTACTGCAGCAACGGGAGAAGAATATTTTTATCTGCTGGCTGATTTGGCGAAGGAGAAAAGGGATAGTGGTATTGAGGAATCAATCTCTATGGAATATTATGATGTGAATGTTCAGAATAAACTTTTTGAGAGCATTTTATGTTACCTGTCTCAGTTGGAGTATGGCCGAGTCTTCCCCTTAGCAATATGGCTAAAGGGATTATGAACATTATCGGTGCATGTCCCATTCAGATGAACAAAAATATGTGGGAGGTGATAAGTGTTTGTAAAGCTTTAAATATACGGTGGGAAGGAGAGGGTAGAAAGAGGAGGATATCCTCTGAGGATGTGTTGCAGTTTTACGGTGTAAAAATTTATGGTACAAGTGGAGGGTCATATTTCTGTAAAAAAAAAAATTACCTCTCTTCTTTGATCTGAACTTAGCGGGTCGACCTTGGAATGATAATGCCATATTGATGAAGAGTGACTGCCTTCAGAGAGATGATGAAGAACCCATGGAACTTCTGGTTAGAACTATAAAGCAACGTAAGTATAACAATGTATAATGTATAAGATTGATAGTTAAATTTGTATGATATTCGCAGATGTCGATGTCTTATGCATGACAAGTCCTAGGTCGCAGGTGACGAGGAAAAAGTCATTGTTGGATAAAGTTTCTCAATAAGAGACTGAGCTCGAGGCTATATTAGAAAATCTTGGCATCAGCAGGAAGAAACGTGTTAACAGCTGAGCTGAAAAAGATTTGAAATCCCCATCGACGAGGCTAATAACGAATGCTGAAAGCAACAAGAAAAAGGGGACTGATGGGGAAAGGTGAGTGAACTTGCCTAAGGCCCCTAGAGTAGATTCTACAGGTCTACCTGAGTCCATTACATCGAGTAAATTAGCTCAAACGTTCCCCAAGAGGCAAATGCTTAAGCGACCTGTAGTTTCTAGGGCCACAAAAAGTGGTAAGGAGGTAGAAAATGCGAAAAAGAGAAGGGTTGAGCCTTCTAAAGATTCTGGAAGGAAGATTGTAGAAGATCGACCTGATGTGGAGGACGAATAGAAAGAGGTAGAGGAAAAGGCTAGACTGGCAGCTTTCCATGGGGAGGAGGGGATGCACAAAATGGTAGGTTTATACCCTCGAATAAGTTCAATTTAGTATTTTGATTTGTGCTAATCAATAAGGTCTATTTTTGCTTAATTTTTGCAGGCCGCTCGGCTGATGAAAGGGATATGCCACGGGGTCGAAGAGGAGAGAGCTGAGCTGAAGAGGAAGAATGTCGAGCTTGAAAGGAGCGCAGCTCAATCGAAGTCAGATTTGATCAACAAGGGGAAACGGTTGGAGGCCTTGAAGGCTTCTCAAGTACTAGAGATCAATAGGTTACGGGCTGAGGCGAGGGTAGATTTGGATGAGGTGGTAGCTGAGCGTGATAGGCTTGGGAGGCACCTTATGCCCAAGGAATACTCTTAAGGCAAGGTTGAGGCCATTAGGACCGACACCTACATGGAGGAGGAGGAGGTTGAAGATGATGTTGTTGGGGTCGTTGATGGGTTGGATGGTATGTCTCCTCGGACGGTGTGAGATAATCAAGAGGATGACGATGAACGCCCAGAGGTACAAACTGAGAAGGTAGGATAGTGAGATGACACTGTTATTGTATGGATGTTATGGAATATTGTAAACTGCTTAGATATATTTTGGATTGAATTTTGTAGGCTATGCTACTTTCGTAAATATTACTGCAAGGACTTGAGAACATACGCCTCAGAATAAAGGATTTAGAGGTTAAGCTTGTTAAGGAGAGAGAAAACTCAACGTCCCTGCTATCTTTGTAAGCGGAGCTGTAGGTTAGAATTAAGCAAGAAATATTTGATTTGTATGCTTTATTAATATAGTAGGACAAATTAATAGATAGAGTGTAGAGACAAACCTAATATTCGTTACCTGTTTAGGTACAAACGGCCTGGGAATGGTGCGTATAAAAGATGTTAGTTTTTTGGCAAACAAGCATATAAAGAATGTGTACCTTAGACTTGGAAATATTTGTATGGAGTATTCATCCGAGATTGTACTTCAACCATAAGTCCAGAAGTAGCTTTATACAGTAGATGTCAAAAAATTGATATATTGCTAGCAGTGAGTCATATGTAGTGATTGAGTGTTCTGAATCGAACTTGATATAGTATAACTACTATGTGCAGGTCGAATTGGAGTTAGCTCGCTTACACGAAGATGAAGCTCGTCAATGTAACCAAGAATTTGCAGAGGAGTTTAATAAGATGAGAGAGGCGAATGAAGATAGAGAAGATCCACATGTGATGGTGCACTTCAAGTTTATTGAGGCAATGCAGACTGCTGTCGACCTGACTTGACAGATCGAGGAGAAGGATGCCAAAATTGGGAAAGGGAAAAAAGAGCTCAAGGAGTTAAAAGAACATGCCGCGAAACTTAAAAGCGAGAATGATGCATTGACGGTAAAGAGCAGGGAGGCCGACATGGCCCATTATCGTATACATTCCCTAAAAATATCGAAGGTAGATTTAAATTGGCCAATGGACTATTTTGAGAAATGATTTGGTCAGGAAAACTCATGCCCAAGAACAAATCCGAACTGATCTGGCGAATAGCAGGAGCGAACTGGGGCGATTTAAAAAGAAATTAGCTGATAAAGCTAACTAGCTAAAGGTAGTTCGAGACGATTTATCTGCATCTGAAGCTGCAGCCGAACAATTGACTACAGCTTTCGCTGCTAAAGATATGGAGTTTAGGATGGTGCAACGCAAGTGTAATGCGCTGAATAAGAGAGTGGCTCAATTAAAAGCCGATCTGGCACTGGCTAATTCACGTGTCAGAAGCATCGAGGCTGGGGAGCAGTTGAAGAAGAATAAAAATGATGCCAGATGTTCTCTTGTTCAAGGTAATGTTGTTATTCTATCCGCTCGAATAAGAGATTTTGATGGGGATGTTGCTCGAATACAAGGGTATGTGCGTAAAGGAGTTGAGCAGTTTCAAGATTGCCAAATAAAGCTGGACTCTGCTCTTGTCTAAGAGAAATGGTTAGAGTGTATTATCTGAGGGAAGGAGATTGTTATAAAGGACAAAGAGGAATTGTTAAAAAAAACTCCAGATGTGGAAGAACTGAGCAAAGAGATTGAGATACTTCGTGCTTAGGTAGTTGATTTGGAGGTGATTAATCGAGCTGGGTCTGCTAAAGCTGCTAAAAAATTTGAAGAGAACATTCCTTTTACAGATTGCATAGACATAGAAATAGAGAGTCAAAAGGCTAAGTGCAAAGGGTTAGAAGACCGCCTTCAGAGGTCGAGGATGGCTCTCTCTCATTCAGTTGTAACTTAGGCCTTGCATTCAAACTTGCTGAGGTCGGTGATTGCTTATTTTATGGAAGAAGTAAAATGAATTGAGTTAGAGAGAGATACCTTGTATGTCTGTATGCCAAGAAATAGATGTTTCTGCAAGGTTGAAATAGATCGAGGAAATTGCACGAGCTCTATGGGAATGGATCTGGGCCCCCGATCTGCTGAATTTATAGAGGAGGGCAGGATTGTTGTGATTGCTCGAGCTTAAGAATTTATGGCTTGTCGACCTCCTATTGTAGAGGTAAGCGAAGCTGACATCCCTACAGCAAAGTAGACTCCATTGTAGTAGCTGTATATAACCTAAAAAGAAATATACAGACATGTAGAGAGATGAAATCCTGTTTTACTTTTGCTTAATCTTATGTCTGGTTTAGCTCTTCGATTGAAAACTAGTATCACCTTTGTTTTAACCTTGGAGTTGATTAGAGTCAGTCAAACCAGGCATAACCTGAATTTAACTTGTAGAATATCGCAGACATGTTGAAAGAGATGAAAGCTAGTTTTACCTTTGCATTATCTTATGTCTGCTAGAGTCCGTTGATTGAAAACAAGTTCTACCTTGTTCTAACCACAGGAAATTTAGTAGAGTCAGCCAAACCAAGTGTATTCTTGATTTATCTCATATGATGTTACAGACATATTGAAAGAGATGAAAGCTAGTATTACCTTTGCTTTATCTTATGAATGGTAGAGTCTGTTGATTGAAAACAAGTTCTACCTTATTCTAACCGCAGGAGATTTAGTAGAATCAGCCAAACCAAGTGTATTCTTTATTTAACTGGAATGATGTCGATTGAAAGCTAGTATTATATATGCTTTAATCTATGTATTGTCTACAAGCACGTTTTCGACCCTACACAGATGCCTCTCACACTCGACCTAGATACAGGTTAAGGTAATTATCATTTTTCCATCTATGTATATATATATATATATATATATATATTCAGCATATATCTCAGATAAGTCATTTTCGTATAACATATATCTTTAACATATATATACATCAACATATATTGCATACATCTCTACGAACCTTCAGTATCCGAATGAGAATCGACAGTTATGTCAAGCCTTTTCCTCACAACACTGCTGTATAGCCACCCACGAGATCCAGAATCTTTTGCTCTCTTCAACCATTGATCACCTTCGGATAATTCTTTATCAAATCCCCTGATCTTTTGTCTCTCTCTCTCTATGCTCTCCAAATTTTTAGAAGTTGAAAAATGTTTGATTGAAGATGAAGAAGAACTATTTATCCTTTCTCTCTCAAGCAGCTGGCTTTTATTGCTCCTCGCATGAACCATCCTTGATTCAAGAACTGAGGCGTCCTTTCTACTCTCCATGTTAGACGCCTTATACCTTTTCAATAAAACCACCTTTCCATCATTAGAACTCCCCTCTTTTTTTAACATATTTTTTTTCCCTATTTGTATATATTTTTTTGACCATCCCACACTCATGATGACTCACTCTGTACGATGTCAGAGTCCTATTTCCTTTTGCATACAAAATAAATTGAGAATCTTCTGCATTTTTATATTTTTGTTTCTCAGTCCTTGCTTATCATACTTATAGTGATTGACTTCATTTTCTAAATTGTGCAAAATTTCTAAATTATTAAAATTATTTGCTAAAATAGTCTCAAAATAGATTCGCACCTTTAGAGGATAAGATTTAATTATATTTTTTCAATTACATTTAGAACAATTATATTATTCATGATCAACGCTTTATACAGCATCAATCGCAGCCTTAGTAAACTGAACAATATCCTCCCGTCACATTATTTATCGGTTCTCAGTTCTTTGAATTTAATCTCAACTTCAGCAATCAAACCTACCAACCTTTCTCGTTCTACCGCAACCCTAATCAATTCACAAAAGTACACCTCATAAAAATTACGAGCATACTCCAGTTCTCTACTACTTTCATCTAAACCTTCGAGCTCACATTCCCTCACCGGTAGCTCAGCATCATAACCAAACGAACCAAAGATCCTTTCACGTGCTTCAGCAAAATTTATAGCCAACCGTCCTTCCACGGCATAACGAATCCTCTGAGATCGAGTCCGTACCATCCTAATCCATCCCCTATTTTTACAGATCATTCTAGCCGTATTTCTATGTTTCTCAGACACTTTCCCCTCAATTACGTAATTTTTTACCTTATATCTCGTAACAGTAAAACCCAAAATCTTAAAATAAATTATTTAAACTTATCCCCTCACCAATATACACAATAGCTACAATACTTGACCTTATGTTACCATGAGTCGTATCTCTATCGACCTATAGCAGCTTGAATTTTTGCGATTACATATTTTCTACAATTTATCTCCCTCACCTGTTAAAAACATAAATTATATTTACATAAAAACTACATTGTCAGCACGTACTCATCTCAGTTCGAGTAGAATTACAACATTGCTTCATCACTTATAAGCAGTTATTCACCCTAATGCCCAACACAATTCAGTTCGATTATGAAAATTTGTCTATATATAGTTTACTGAATATCAACTTTTATTCATGTCAAAAACATTAGATATGATTTGCAGATAACAAGTTTTTCACCACATCGATCTCAGAAATACAATAAAATGTTATCCGTCCAGCACCAAACTCTAGGTACTTTACAGATAACAAGTTTTCCCTGTTTGTTAAAAGTCATAGGTCATTCAGGCACGCCGAGGCATCATGTCTTCCAGTTCTTCTTGATTTAGTAATTTTTTACCCTAATGCAAAAAAGACATTGGACACAGTAAAAAGTTTTCCTCACATGAGTTCGTTCGAAGTTCAGTCAAACTTCAAATGGAAACTATGCAAGCAGTGAACTCAGTGCTAGCCCCCACCAAGAAAAATAGAGGTCTTCTGAGTGCCAAAACACGATAGAAATGCGTTAGCAGACTCCCACTTCTAATCCTCCTCCTCCACTGCCATCACTGCCTCTCCAATAACCACCACCACCAAAGAGTTGGTAGAGATAAAGAGGGCCCAACCTTAAAATCCATGGTGACACAAGAAATAAACATATCTGCCCCGTAAATGCACATATCCCTGTATATGAAACCCTAACCCTGTATTCCACAAGAGTGCGGAGACAGGCCTACCGTTCCTCGCCTATCAAGATGACGACATGAAATCTCGACTTATAGTAGAAGTCTTCCTCAGCTTCAACCTCTTCCTTTTCCGATAAGCCTTGGTATGTCGGAGGAATAGGAGCGGGTATCCATATTTCCAAGGAATGGTCACCAAAGTATTTCAACTTCAACCTCTGCAATTCAGATGCAATCTAATCTTCAAGAACCATCCTCTGAGTTTTCACCATCTTAGACAAAGTTACGCAAACAGGAACTATTTTAAAGATTTGCTATAGGTACTATTTATATAACCCTACATTTATTGTACAGGTATATTTTCCCAAGCGTCATCATTCATTCATTACAGATGCAACTATACAAGCGCAACCGTCACATACATCCGGATCCGCATCATCATTTAATACCCATAACTTCCCAATATTACGTAACTTCAATCCAGTCAAACGCCATCATTATTCCAATTTAAATTTAAAACTTTTAACACATTCTTTCTCCACCAAAGCCACTCGTAACTTCGGTTGCAAGGGGGCGATTGTAAGGACTTATCCCTCGATCTCACTCAAAATTAAGCTCACGATGCGCGATTTACCTCCATCGCGGGATCACACATTTTTAACACTTAACACTCCAGTCAACATTCCAACCAGCCCCACGAACTACTCAAGAATGTGGATCGAGCTAAACCCGAAAAATGCTATCCAGTCAAAGACACCTGTTTCCTACGAACTTGTTAGTTATTCAGTCAACCACCACTAGCCAAATTATTTGAAAAACATGCTCCAGCACGATGAAGAGTTGTAGGAAAATCTTATATAAAGGAAAAGTTCTAGAAGAGACAGGGACCAAAAAAATTACACAAACTTCTTATTTACGAGATTAAAAATATTTATATATTTAGAGATCACTTGTAATAATGATATCCTCTTTAAGCAATAAATATACTTTTACAAAATTCTTCCATAAGAGGTCGTGGTTTTTTTACCTATTCAGAGGTTTTCCACACTAAAAACACCTATTTTTATTTCTTACTTTCCATTAGAGTATTGTTACAGGTTCATTGGTATGATAGCTAATTCCTAATCATTTCGAGCTTACGGAATTTGGCCATTACACTAACACAGTATTTAGAGGCAGAGTCATCACTACTTTGACCCCCTTTTCTCCATCTGGCCCAGCGACGCCCGCAGATCGTCCTTCCATGATAGCCATTACTTCATCATCCTTGTAACCGTCATCTTGAAGATGTTGAAAAAGATTGTCCTGGACAACAATCACCTCATTGGTCTGTTGAGTGAACTCTAATATGACCTTATCCACTATTTCCTGGTAAAACATTTTTAAATTCATATTTTTAAATTGAGTCTTCTCCCCCTCTAGCTTAGCCAACTTGTTTTCCAGATCTTTCTCGAGCAGAGCAACCTGCTTCTCAAGCCCTGCCTTCCTATCCACAAACCCAAGGAAAATATCTTTTAGTATGCGGAAAACCTATACATACAATTTCAAACATCAGTCAGAATGTTAAATAAATAATACTTATTCGAAAATCATAACTTACCCTACACAACTTCACTTTCACCGCATAATTCAGCTCTTCAGCATCCTCCAAAGCTACAGCTCTGAATTTATTCTCCAAAGCGAGCAGATCCTCTTCTATGCTAGTTATCACAACATTATCCTTCAAATTATTCACAACTGGAGAAGGTAAGGGATGGTCATCCAATTTTCTCTTTTTTGGGTCACCCTCGACCTCTACATCTTCTGTAGCCTTAGACATCTAAATTGCAGTCTTCAAGTTTCTATTTCTTGATACATTACGATAGGTGTTACCCGAGTTGACCCCTTTAGCCAGTGGCTTCACAGCTGGTCGCAAATTTTTCCAAATGAGGGAGCTGCCAAGTCAATGGCCACTGATGTGCCCAGGGTAGTTGACGCTGCCTCGAAGGAGGAACTAGCACCTGCCATTTTCCTCTTAGCCTGAGATTTATGTACCTTAAGAAATTTTTTATTGACCCTCTTACTTTTGCTTATCTCCATCTCGTCCAATATAGCCTCGAGCACAATACCCTCTCGGACTACTATATCAATTAAAGATTCTTGTTTCTTCATAAAAAAATGAGGATCTACATACAACATAATATATTGTCACACAATGGAGTACCATAAACGTATACAGTTCAAAGTTAGTAAGTTCTACTTATGTTTCTTAAATGATTTATATATAAGAGACAAGGCGTCCTCATCAGCTCGCTGGAGACACTCGCCTCTCATCAACACCAAATTATCATTCCACACCTTTCCAGCATAATTCAAGTAAAAAAAACTAGGGTCGGGTAGATGTTGAGGAAAAGTAGGTACCCCAGTAGCGGTAAAGTATTTTACATTATAATACTTTATTATATCTAACGCAGTTAATCTCCTCTATTTCTCTTCACTAGCCCACTTCGTATTTAAGGTGTCACATACACTAATCACCTCCCATATATTACCATTCAACTGGGTAGGACAGGCTTTGATCTTATTCATGGTACCTTTAGCGAGTTTACTTAAAGCCACCACTAACCCATACTCGAACTAGGCAAGATATCATGAAAAACTCTTCCCATATCACTTTTCTAGTTCCTATATAAATACTCAAGGGAAATAGCCTGCGAAATATCTCTACGAGCTTGCTCATACTCTAAATCGGGCAACAATAAAAATGTACTATTGCCCTTCCCATCGGAGCACTCCCTAAACAGTTTCTTACAATACTCCATCACTTCTCCCCTTATACCCGTTAGCCTACTTTTACATTTACAAAATTCCTTCCAAACATCTAAACCTACAGGATAGCGATGAAGATTCCCAGGAAAGTCAAGAAATTCGACCTGATCCTCACTATCAGCACCACTCTATGAATTCCCTTCCCTTCCATCAACAGATTCAATAATACTGCCATTCGATATAGTGCTTCTATATTTTTCCCCCATAAGGGCTACATTTTCAAACCCTACAGTTCCTCAGTAATTGAACGACCCAAGGTGGAAGTCTCCATCTTGAACGAAGATCTCAACAAAGATGGATGTCTATTTGTTAGTTCTTTTACACGCATCTACATCTACTTAAGGGGCTAGGTATTTTAGTCAATTTCTATATCCTTACTTGATTTTATGGTTCAGATAAAACAAAAACTATACATTATATTATTTTGACATCTCTACATTACTTTTCACAATAACAAACAAAACAACACATTTCAACCACAATTTTCTCCAAATAGTACAGCACAAATAATTTCCCAATATAGCAAACATTCAAAATGTGAAAAATATAAAATAGAAGGAATCATCCAAAACATAAAAAAATTCAAATCTACATAAAAGTAAGAAAATCATTCATAGAATACTAATCTCCAATGGCAGAAGATGAATCTGGCACAACAAACCCTTCCTTTTCATAATAGATTCCACTTACAGGCAATTTTTCTCCTCCTTAAAGATTAAAATATCCTTCACCCTCTGAATACGTTGATTTAACTCTAGGTTTTTCTCAACTTAAACTTTGAAATCAATTTTTTTTCTCTCTTTCTCTAGATATTCCTCTCTCTATTTTTCTTAAAAAAAATTAAAGATGAAAAGGAGGTATTTATAGATTTTTTTTAAGCCGCTGACAATAATGGAGATTCGTATAAGTCGCCCTCGTCTTTTCAACTGAGACGTCTCTTCTACTATTCCTATCAGTCCAGTCATATTTTTTTTGGAAGATACATTCTTTCATCATTACCACCACGTCTATCATTAAATACGCATTTCTCACTCCAAATCCTCCTCCTCTCAGACCACTCCAAATCCCACATCTACACAATATAATTGAACTACAACTACAATCCTTTCTCTGGACTTACAAAATATGAAAATCTTACTAACACAAAATCTATTAATACTACTATCAACGGTACTACCAATGCTAACATAATTCAAGTTTCCAAAAATATCCAAACAAAATTTACACATTAAGAGGATGACTGCAACAAGTCAAGCCACAATTTTTATTTCCATTATTTCGACCAACAATATTTAAGAGCTCTCAAAGGTAATTACGCCTAAAACATCCTAAATGACCTATATCTCTACATCAAATCACCTCGCCACCAGTAATCATCTCATCTTCATCAACTATCTCATCCAGAGCAATCTCTCTTATAACATTCTATCGAGCTTCAGGATCACTTATCATATCTAAAAATATCACACAAAAAATGTCAATCCAGCTCGATTTATCTTTTCCTTGTAGTTAAATATTCAAGCTGCAACACAGATAGAGGCAGCTCGACGTTATACCCAAGATGACCAAACAACCGTTCACTAACTTTAGCCTCTTTTATTGCCAAATGCCCCTCACTTACGTAACGAGCCCTATAAGAACGAGTCCTTACCATAATTGTTTATTCAATATTTTCATATACACCCACCTATTTATAGTACGAATATGATAATAACAAATCCATCTATTTAGTTATGAAGATACTAATTAATAATACTCCATGCTGTCAAAGTTATCCACCCTAACAAACAATAATTTTTATCTGTCATACTCAACTCGATTAATACCTAATTATTGGTCAATTCTTTACAAATATTCAATCACAATCACTTCAAGCGGTGCATAGTTATCATTATTATACGAACTTAATATTTTCATAAGTTTGATACACAGGGCTTCATAATTAACAAAGCATATTCACTTCAACAGATTTAACACTTTCAGTTCAAGAAATTCAATTTATTTTTCTTAAAAAAATTGAGTACAAACAACAAGAAAAGAGGAAGCGCTGGCGGATGAGAGTCGTTTATCTTCTTTGTAACCCTAACCCTAGCCGTTCCTAGCTAGGGTTTCTTCTATCTCATGGCTTTGGAATTAAATCTTTTATTTAATTCTCCTTCTCTGTGGCTGTCTCGTTCTCCTTTTGAATTTGATTTTCAATTCTTTTATTCCATTTCTCTCTTCCCTTTCCTCTCTCTTCGATGGCTTCGAGTTCCTCTTTGAGCACTCATGCAATCCTTACCCCACCGGCTGCATCTTATATCCTACCGTTGATCTCCCCCGTACATCTCGCCTTTGCTTCGACTGCCCCTCCCTTCGTTCAACCCTCTTTTGCTAGTGTTGCCTCGCAAGTGGTAAAGCCAGCTCTCGATGAGTTCAAACCTGACACTCGGGTCTCATCGAATGATGGGATGCCCGTGATCTCCTTCTCACCCTCGGATCTTGCCAAAGCGGTAGTAGCTTTAACCACAACACTCATTATGATCTTACCAGCTGGAAAACCACAATTAAAGATCATTGCAAGGAACATTGACTCCAACTGGGGTCTCCAGGAAGTTTCGAAGGTCGCAGTTCTTGACTTAAAGCATATTATGGTGCGGATGACATCGGAAAGAGATGTCACAAGAGCTCTCTCGAGAAGGTCGAGACAAATCAAAGGTTTCTTTTTCAAGCTAGCTCGTTGGACGGTTGATTTTGACCCCAAGAAAGACTTTCCGTTTGCTCTGGTTTGGGTTTAGTTCCCAGGTCTTAAGCTTCATCTTCAAAGCAATGGGATAGTCAAGGAATTGGCTGGTCTTGTTGGTAAATACCTTATCACAGATACGATAACGCTGAGCCTGAGCCGACCTCGTACTGCGAGGGTTTGTGTCGAGATCAATCTCACGAAGGACCTTCTTTTGAAAGTGGGGCTTGCTCTCACTAAATCTTGCATCTTGGAGCAAGCTATGATATATAAACGGCTTCGGCAGTTCTATTTACATTGCTGCCTGCTAGGCCGCAACAAAACAAGCTGCACTAAGATTCACCCTATAGTCATAACCGACAAGAGGGAGGAGTTTTGCCAAGGCAAAACAAGACCTGTGAAGCCTGCTAACAATCATCCAAAGCCTCCAGTTCAGAATGGCACTCTACTCCACAGTGCAACAACTGCGTTGGGTAAAACTGGTAACACCGAGTCCTTCGACGGCGAACAACTTTTGGGTACAGGGCTATAGCAACAGGTGGGGGCTATCGCTGCTTTACCTACTGAGTTAACAGAGCAACTTCCACAACCAGGGAGAAGGCGCATATTATGGACGCTGCGGTTACAACGATGAATGATAGCATATTGTGTAGAGCGAAGGAAGTAGGTCCAATAGTTACGGTGGCAAACAAGATCATTTAATGTCTTGTGTCTGACGGCGAGCTTGTTGTGGCCTGCAGCACCGAGTTTGAATGAGGATTTCACTCTAACATTGGGTACTACGTTGGGGCAATTTATAAAGATTAGACTCTGATGCAGAAAGTACGATCAAAGCCACAAAGGATGCCACTAAGCATGGTCACAAGGAGCAAGTGTGCTCGGCAACCCCCTACTAGTTCTATGGTTGACGGACCGCTACTAGTTTGGAATTACAGGGCCATTGGCAATGCTAAGACAATAAACCATCTAAAAAAGATCATTAAACTCCACAACATCTCCATTGTAGTTCTGTTAGAACCTTTTTTAGATGTCTCGCATGTTGGTAGCATATGTAGTCGAATAAAGTGCAATTCGTTTCTGTCAAATCAAGACCAGAATGGTAAAATATGAATTTTCTGGAAACATGATAATGAGGTAACGCTTATATCTGCTACTAATCAATTTATTCACTACAAGATAGTGCTAAACAACGACTGGAATGCCCTAGTGACTATTGTTTATGCTAAATGCACGAGTATTGAATGCCGACCACTGTGGGATGACATTTTTTTGCTTGCCCAGAACATTACATCGCCTTGGCGTGTATTGGGGGATTTTAACACTATCCGATATGAAACTGAGAGACCTGGTTGTCGAAGAATAAGCCACAGAGACGTTGCAGAATTTGAAGATATGATACAAGCTGCAGGGTTAATGGATATTGGTTTCTTGGGTTCGAGATACACTGGGTGCAGCAATCATCACGGCAGGTCTCGGTAGTGGGCATGACTGGATAGAACACTCATCAATGCTGCGTTCATGACCGGGTTTTCGGTACACAAGATCAGCCACCTCACACGGGTTTGTTCATATCACTCCCCCCTTCTCTTAACATTCATGTGAAATGCTTATCAAAGCCCTAGACAATTTAGATTTTTGAAAATGTGGACGACTCACACCACGTTCCTTCAGCTCATCTAAGATACTTGGCCATCGGGGGTGTTTGGAAACTTCCTCTCTTCATTTGTGTACAAACTAAAAGAAGTCAAGGCGGCCTTGCGGGAGTGGAATATGTCAGTTTGTGGAATTGTTATGCAAAACATCAAGTTGCTTGATGATAAAATTACGGAGCTGGACTTCCTATTACAATGTGGTTGGGACCAACAGGTTAGTGTGGATCTTAGCAATGTGCAAAGAGAATATGCTGATATGTTACACAAAGAGGAGTTCTTTTGGAAGGAACAGTCACAGGTGAAGTGGATTCAAGCAGGGGATGCGAATACCCAGTTCTTTCACATGGTCACTCAGATTAATCGCAAAAGGTACTTTATCTCAAATTTCACAATGACAGACGGTACCCTCACGCAAGATATTGGGTTGATCCATGAAGTAGCTATCTCCTACTACAAGGATGTGCTAAATGCATCTCCGACCCAGCCAGATCGGGACCTACTGAACTGCATCCTTGCTGTTATTATAGAGGAAGAGAGTAACTGCATTAGCACACCACCAACTATGGAGGAGTTAAAAGATAGTGCTTTCAGTATACCCGTTGACAGCGCTCCCGGTAGCGACAGTTTTTCCACCAATTTCATTACCACATGTTGGGGCATCATTAAGGACGACTTACATGGAGCGGCCAAAGAATTCTTCAATGGAGCTCATCTTTCCAAATTCTATATTGCCACCTTCCTGACCCTAATCCCAAAGGTCGAGACGCTTACAACGTTGAGAGACTGCCGGCAAATCAGTTTATGTTCGGTGGTCTATATGATTTTTCTCTCATATCATTGCTACAAGATTGAGTGCACTATTTTACAAGATGATATCGAGAAATCAGGGAGCATATATACAAGGCAAGGAATCAACGATACTATCACTCTCTCCAAAGAAATGGTGGGGGACATACATAGAAAGGTCCGGGGTAATAACGTTATGATAAAGGTATACATGGCCAAGGCGTATGACCGATTGGACTGGAGATTTCTCAGGATGGTTCTTGGTAAATTTGGGTTTAGCTGTGCATGTGAAAACCTCATTTCTCACTGTGTTAATACATTCTGGTTCTCGGTGGTACAAAAGGGAGTCTTCAAGGGCTTTTTCAAATCCTCTGGAGTCCTTCGGCAAGGGGACCCTCTCTCACCTTTGCTATTTATCATCCCAGAAGAAGTACTCTCCAAGGGGTTGACGAAGTGTTTTGTAGGTGGGAAGATTGGGTACTTCAAATCATCCCGGAGCTGTCTTCCGATCACACATCTGCTGTATGCATATGACTTTTTAGTATTCCTTAATGAAAGTCAATCCTCACTCAAGGGGCTACTGATGTTTATGGACAGATATGAAGCTTTCTCAAGGCAGTTGGTGAGCAAAAAGAAAGTGGTGTCTATGTGCACCACAATACAACTGTTGCTTGGAAACAAATCATACAAGCCACTAGTGGGTTCTATCACTGGTTCTTTCCTATGCTCTATCTGGGGATGCCCATTAGCTATTGTAAGGTACAACACTCTCATTTTGTGGCGCTACTCACTAAGGTACAACAATGAATTAAAGGATGGCACAGTAAGCTCCTATCATAAGGCAAAAAACTCATTCTGATAAACACGTTTTGAACTCCATACCAATACATCTCCTAGCCTGCATCACCGTTCTGAAATCCATCCTTCAAAAACTGGAGAGTATGTTATCCAATTTCTTCTAGGGAAAGTTTGAGTGTAAAAACAAACAAAATTGGGTCTAATGTAATGACATTTGTCTTTCTAAAACTTGACGATGTCAAATATTGCTTATAGCTCAAGAAATGTGGGAATGTGCTCCATGCCAATACATTCTGGACTCGAATTCTACAAAGCAAGTACACCATCAACGATGACTTCTCTCGGCTTCGATCAAGCACCTCTACCTTGTGGACAGGCATTCGAAATCAGCTTGAAATAGTTCATGCTAACACTGTATGGAGTCTGGGTTCAGGAACTTGCAGATTCTGGATGGACGACTGGACTGGGGAAGGCAGCCTCGCTGATCTGCTGAATATAGAATACAACCAAGAAATCATGGTAAAAGAAATCATTGTGAATGGCGCAAACTAGAAATGGCAGCACCTGCACCGTTATGGGGCCCTTCTAAAAGTGGTAGCTTCATGGTAAAACCCGTTTAGCAGTTCTAAAGAGGGACTGCGGAAACACAATGCCGTATGGATTGGATTTGGTACAAGATAATCCCCTCTAAAATTTAGGTCATCAGCTGGAAAACGTTTAAGAAGGTCCTGATGGTGGATGCTTTCCTGCAGGAATGACTCCTATTTGTTTCCTGATATAGTTATTGCCGCTTGGGTGGCATCGAAATGCTGAACCACTTACTCGTTAAAGGAGAGATAGCATAACAAGTTTGGCAGTTTTTTGCGCACGTATGTGGGGTTCGCAACGTTTCGGCTAAAAGTTTTTGGGCACGGTAAGGGGTTTGGTTGTTGGTAGGTAACCAGAGTACACAAATGGGTATCATTAAAGGGGCTCTCCTGACTGTCATAAGCTAGGAATTATGAAAAGCGCTGTACAAACATCGGTTCGACGACATGCCCATGAATGCCCACGTGATTACCACCAAAACATGCTGATGGCTTCAGGATCACATGGCTAAAACAAAAGTAACTCAAAACGACAACTTTGGGGACACAGTCTCTCTGCAGGTACTCCGAGTGCACACGCTTCAAATAAAGCATAAAGCAAGTATATTGGTAAAATGGCAAGCACCACCACCAGGGTGGCTTAAACTGAACACTGACTGATCCTCTCTGAGCATTGGTTTCTCTGGGGCTGGAGGTATCATACGCAATTCACATGGAGGGATGTAACTCAGTTACAGCATGGCACTAGGAATTGGCACGAACATGACAGCTAAACTATATGGGCCCCTGCATGGCATCAGACTCTACAAAGAAAACCACTGCTATCCACTCGTGGATGAAATGGATGCTGAGGTCATAGTCAACTGGTACAAACAGATGCGTCTCTACCCCAGCAAGTTTCAAGCCATATGGAAGATGATCCTTCAACTCAGCCAGGAGCTCCAAATCATCATGGTGCACACGTACAAAGAAGGGAACGGGTCCGCTGATGGTTTTTCCAAGTTTGGAGTACACAACAGAACCTCTTGTTCTGATCTGTTGTTGCACTGCATAGACAAATACAAGCCTCCTATTTTCTAGAAAAATTAGGGGTTGCGGCTATCAGACATTGAGGCACATGTACTGCTCGGAGGTCAGGCATTAAGTCCCCTTCTTTTTTTTCTTGTCTATTTAAATAAAAACCATATTTATGCAAAAATAAAATAAAATAAAATAATAATAACAGGAAAAGAAAATACAGAGCACAAATACAAATTAGTTTTTAGGAAAACCATTCACATGCACAATAGTATCGTGGCTTCCTTGCTCGAACGCACGTCGCCTTGTCCTCCTCATCAATGGCCTCCTCTTCAAGCAGACAAAGACTGGCCCAACGTTGCAACCCTGTTGTAACATAATAATATAAGCGGACGATTTGATAATAGTTCTCGCCAGCCTCCTCACCTCAGCGATAGTCATACTATGGTAGGTAGGATGGACCGGGAGGGGATATGGAAGGTTAAGGGACTGGCATGGGTACCAAAATATCAAAACTGAAGCCTCGTATGCTTAGTATCTGGTGGTCACTATTGTTCAATTATAGTGAAATAGAGAATAACACTTGAAGAAAATTTAAAGCGACATGTGCACTTACAGAATAATAATCATCACTTAACCTACAGTAGTACTTATAGAGACTGCATTCAATAGAAAGAAGGATTTGTAATACAATCATTATTACAAGAAAGAGTTTCTAGGAAACCCAAAATCCAATTACAACAGTCACATTATTACAGCAGTCCAGCCTCCGACAGTGTTTTTCAATTCCTAGAAGAAGATATCCACATCAGTAAAATCCATCATTTCCAGTATCAGGTAACCTATTTACATTCCAATAACAAGCTCGATTAAAAATTATCAACTAAAGACACTCGTGCCTTTAGTTTAAAGGGGGCGATTGTAGGGATCTATCCCTTGAGCTGAGATAACATTGAACTAGTACCATACCAGGCTTACGTAAAATATACGTGACATAGACCGTTAACAGTGACACCTGGACCACAAATTGAAGAAATACATGGATCGAGCACTCTAAGAAAAATATAATGAGTCAAAAACACCTGTCTCCCACGAACTAGCAGTTACTGGATTAACTCCCACTTTCCCTTATTCTAGGAGAACATGATAACACACAAAAATGAACTGATAATAAGGTCTATAAAAAGGATAAAATACTGAGGAGAAAGGGGCTAAGATTTTCTAGCTCAAAAGATCTAAAGTTGTAATCTAAAGATATCAATCTAAAGCAATAAAACTCTTTTACTAAACCCTCAGACTGAGGTCGTGGTTTTTACCTATTTAGACGTTTTCACGCTAAAGCACCTGTGTCAATTTATATTTTATATTCTTATATTTGAGTCACAGGTAGATTTGGCGTTAGATCCATTTGAGTTACGAAATTAAACCCTTACACTATAGACCATGAACTGAAAATCCATAGGCCACAAATTTATCTTTACATGAAACGGGGATATTTATCCAATCTTCTAGTATGATAGCTCTATCCAATTTTGAGATTATCCTATAAGAATCATATTGATAGTTGTCCTGGAGAATTTATTACCCTTCAATTTCATATCCGCAAAATTAAATTTTGTTTGTAATGTATTTCTTAATAGTAGTATTTCTCCCTCACTTTAAAGATATAAAATCTCCAGGAATCAGCCACGGCAAGTTGATAGTAGTGTTCATATTTTGAAGTTAACCCTATAAAGCTTCCATTTTTCTAACATGATTAAAAGAATATATACATGAGACCATATATTCTTTGGTAGTAGCTTTTATGATTGCCAAAATGTAAATATAGGGACCTATCCCTCGACCTAGTCCAAACGCGAAGTACCTCAATATCAGACTCACACATTATACACGTAACATGTACAATTAGCATTGACACCTAGACCAAGAACTGATAAAGAACCTAGATCGACCACTACAGCAAAATATGAACAAGTCAAAGACTCCTGTCCCTCATGAACTAGCAATTACACATTCAACTACCATTTACCTCTTTTTCAGGAGAATGTACTTCTACATGATAACGAGCTACAGGTAAGGTTTATTTAAAGGAAAAGTTCTAGAAAAGATAAGGACCAGAATTTGTATATTCAAAAGCTACAAGAATTCATATCTTTCAAGATCAAGTATTTTTATCTCAAGAGATCACTTGTAATAAGATATCAGCCTCAAGCAATAAAAGTTACAGTTACTTAATTCTCAACTCATGGTCGTGGCTTCTTAGCTATTCAAAGGTTTTTCACTCTAAATTACCAGTGTCATTTATTGTATTATATTAATTCTTGTTACAGGTATCTTTGGTGTAAGCTCTAATTTCGAGCTACAGAATTAGGCCATTAGATTTGGTGCCGTTTGTAGGAAAGAAGACATTTTCGCAATATCCTAAGGCATATATTTACTCCACTATCCATTTTCAATCATGGTCACTTCCAAGCGATCGACAACAAGAATTCTGCTCGATCTTTCAATTAAACCTGAATAGCTGGCTGAATAACGAGCGAATCTCCACATCGAGATAGAAAAGCATAATGAGATCGAGTATTAGTTAGTTCTTGACCATGAGCTCCACAATAAAGAGCTCAAAAGCGAGCGTCAAGCTCGTCTGATAGCATTCAAGTGACATGAAGAACAAATGAAAATTATGTAGACCGCTTTGCAAGCTTTACAAGTTACTCAACACCCTTCCCTTACTTGAAATCGTTATCAATTGCCAGCGAACGCCCGAATTTTTATACAAGAATGATTAGGACTTTGAGAATTAACCAGAAAAGCCATTTCCAGAAATCTTCAGAATGAACCACAAGCTTTAATTTGTTTAGGAAGAGAAGCTTAGTCCGATCTCAGTAGGGGTCTCCGGCTTTCCAAACATCAATAGAAAGAGCAGCGACCTCAACACAGGATACTAGCTTGAGAGTGCTTAAGCGAGGGCACAGGTACTCATAGGCCTCGACAAACTCGCTATGTCACTCAGGTAATACATTAGTACGTCACACAAGAACATGTGGATCAACATATAAAGGAGTTGATTGAAGCTCAAGCTCAAGGCAGTAGGGACAATTTCACCAAGTTGAAAGGTAGTCCGATTACCAAAGAGTTATTTCATATTAAAATATCAGCAGGATTCCATACTTCAAAGATACGTAAATACAAGGGCACTAATCCCAAGGAGCACATTCAGCAATTCCATGATTTACTGGGATTTTAGTCAAATCTCAACCATATTCTATGCCATTTATTTGCAACAAGTCTATAGACAGAACCGTTACATTAGTTTAATTCTCTACCTAAAGATTATATCCTCACATTCGACTAACAACATGAGTTTTTTGTCATAACTTATGCTCATAATAAAGACAAGGAAGAGAATTTATATTCTCTTATTAGTCTCAAGCAGCCACAAGGAGAGATGTTCAAGGTCTTTCTAAAGAATTTTTGGGAGCTCGTACAAAAAGTTGATAATCTTGATAAAAAATAGTTGTTACTACTTTTACAAATGCACTTCAATTCGATTGCAATGCAAAGGAGCATTTCTTCTTAAACAAATTTGTGACTTTCGAAGACATGATTACCAAGGGCAATGGGTATGTCGACCTGGAAAGGATGATGACAAAAAGGTATAAATCTACTAAAGCCGTCCTAACCACTAAATGTCAAAACATAGAATGTAATAGTATACGAAAGGAAGACCAGGGTGATCAAAAGCATTCTAAGGCAAACACAGGCAAATCTCAGAAAGGCAATTTATTACCCTAGACGGTCCTCCCCAAGATGAATGTCTAGATCACCTCAATTTTTCCCCTATTGGCAAATGACAAATTCTACAGTATATCTCAACAATTGGAACCGATTAATGGTAAATCGTACTACATGCATCATAAGGTAAATCATTATAAACTGATTACTGCTATACTTTACAGAGGTTGCTGGAATATATTTTCAAAAATAGAAGAATGCATGAGTACATTATCGATCTGGAAGCATACAAGAATGGTAGCTACAGAATTCAGGTCGAAGATCAAGCCAAGGGAAATTACTTATACCATATGTACCACAGTAACATGATTGATATCTATCAAATTGCCAACTCTCCAAGGTTCAAAAGAAGGAGATTATCTGAATGTTGCAATCTTCCACCTCAAGATAAAGAAATTAAACTTCTTCCTGAATCGAGGATTACCATATCTATCATGTCAAGTATCCTCATCATGACGTACTGGTTATCATGGTAAAGATGAAGAAAATTTTCATGCATACAATGATGATTGATACTGGTAGTGATATTAAAATTTTCTTTCAGAGCACGATCGAATAGATGGGATTGGCCGATCAAGTAACTCCATACAACATCGATATCATTGGCTTTAATGGCTCAAAGGAAGAACGCATAGGCAAGATCATCTTACCTATCACCGCTGGCTGGACCTACAACAATCGACGTCGTATTCTACATCATCAACGCAAAATCTTGCTACTTATGGATTATGGGCCGCTATTGGATCCACAACATGGAAGCAATTATTCCACGTATCATTAAATACTTCGTTTCAAGCACAACGGTGGCATCTACGAAATCAAAGGCAGTCAAAAGCTCTCTCGAGCTTGGGAAAATACCATCTCTGCTATTCTCGACACATCTGATAGATATGCTGTATAGCAATTATAGAAAGCTGGTCACATCAATGACCAACCTTCCATAGAAGAACCTACAGAGTATATAGACATTAATGGACTTAGCAGAGGTACATATATTGGAACCAAGCTAGTCCAGTATGATAAGGAAGCCCTGGTTCACTTCTTATGAATAAATCAAGACATCTTCGCTTGGACTTTCAACGAAATGCCCAGAGTCGATCTAGCCAAGGCATATCACAGATTGGGCACCAACAACAATGCCACGATGGTCAAACAGAAACAGAGAAGATTATCACCTCGTCTTTGAGATGAAGTCAACAATGAAATCTATAAGTTGATCAAAGTGGGATTCATTCAAGAAGCTAACTACTCGGATTGGATCTCCAACAATGTCGCAGTTCCAAAGAAGAATAGAAAAGTTTGAGTTTACGTGGATTTCACCGATCTAATCAAACACACTCCAAGGGACAATTTCCCTCTTCCAATCATTCATCAAATTCTGGATTCCACGGCAGGTCACGAGCTCTTATCAATGATGGATGCTGCTTCAGGATATAATCAGATACCTCTCTTAGATGTCGATCAGTAAAAGACCACATTCATCACTGAAAGGGGGACTTTACTATTATAAAGTCATGCCTTTCAGACTAAAGGTAGCAGGAGCAACTTATCAGTGGTTAATGACAATAATGTTCAAAGCAAACTTTAGGAAAATTGTTAAAGTTTTCATCGATGATCTCCTATACAAAAGTTTATATTCTAAGGACCATATCACAGATCTCTCCATGATCTTTCATATTCTATGCTCATACAGGAAATGTCTTAATCCTGATAAATGTTAATTCGGAGTGCACTCAGGCAAGTTCCTCGGCCATCTCATCAGCAAGAAAGAGATTAAAGCTGACCCAGATCATATTCGTGCTCTCCTCAACATGCCCACTCTTAAAACAAAGAAGGATGTATAAAAACTCGCAGGCAAGATTATTCTGAGGATGTTCCAAATGAGGAGAAGTTTAGAACAAAAAAGAGATTCGATGGACAAAATAATGCGTGACAGTTTTTTAGGAACTCAAAACCTATTTTGGGAAGTCTCCCATCACGAGCACCCCAGTAGATAATGAGGAACTGATCATCTACCTCACAGTTGCAAAAAATTCTATCAGCTCGGTCCTCATTCGACTTGAAGGAAAGGTTAAAAAATCCAGTCTATTTCATTGGCAAAGCCCTTACTGCAACAGTAACCAAGTATTCTAAGATCGAGCGACTACTTCTAACTCTTATTAACACTTCACAGAAGCTCAAACACTACTTCCAAGCTCATTCAGTCAAAGTTATGAAGAACTACCTAGTACGGGAAGTTTTGTCTAAAAAAGAAATATCATTAAGAATTTAACAATGGTCAGTCAGTTTGGGAGAACATGATATCAAGTTTAAACAACGACATTTAAAAAAAGGTCAGGCCCTTACCAATTTTCCTCGCAGATTTTCATGTGGAAGATCCCGATTGGGAGGAGCACGATCCAGACCTTATTGAAGAAATGACTGAATATCCACATGCCAAGCCATTTGACGAATGAGCTGAATAGATTATTAGGAAAGGATGGAGGCTTCTTACAGATGGTTCAGTAGAACCTGCAGGGTCAGGGATTAGAATCGTACTGATTACCCCATCAAATGACAGAATCGAAAAATTAATCCGCTTGTATTTTGAAGCATCCAACACTGTCACAGAGTACAAAACTTTAATTAAGGGGCTTAATTTTGCACTTGAGCCCGGCGTTACCGGGCTATTAGTCTATAGATATTTTTTACAAATCATCCACCACTACTAAAAGTAGTATAGGAAAAATGGAAAGATGGTATAATATTCAGCCTCGTAGCTGATTGGATGAGCAAATTTATGAAAGGACTCTCAACTATTTACCTCGAGGTAAGAATAGACGTGCCAATTCCTTGGCTTATTAAACCGGGGTCTTGGGTACAAAAGAACGATATCTACAGATTGAGGTGATCTCCTCCCCCAGCATTGATCTCCACTCTGTTTGCACAATCAACACTGGGGGCGATGAAGACGATGATTGGAGGAAACCCTTTATCGCCTACCTCATCCCAGAACAAATGTGACATGCCCCTTCTAGCAAATTTAAAATAACGACTATAGTTAATTAAAAACTTGAAATATTATATAGTTCAGAATAGCTGTTTATATTGTCGATCAATGGCACGACCTTATCTCAAGTTCCTCTCCAAGAAGAAAATCGATGGAATGCTCAAAGAATTACATGAAGGAACTTGTGGCTCCCATACCGTAGGTCGATCACTTACAAATAGAGTAATTATACAAGAAGTATTCTGATTGGGAATGCGTAAGCAACAGAAAAGTACTCACGATGATGCGATACATGTCAACGACATGGGCTCATGATACGAGCTCCTGTACTCAAATTCAATACAAGCAAGGTATTCAGGCCCATCAAGCAGTGGGCACTCGATCTCATAGGAGACTTTCCTAATATACCACGTTTCTTACTCGTGGCGATAGATTAGTTTACAAAATGGGTAGAAACAGTTCCCATTTGTCAAACTCAAGAATAAGGGGGTCATCTCTTTTATCTGGGAACATATTATCACAAAGTTTGGATACCACTACCTGATTTATATCGATAATGGGCTGTAGTTCGCTGGAAAAAAGGTCATGACTTTACTCAAAAAACATAAAATCATTCATTTCCCATCCAATCCATACTACCTACAAGGAAATGGACAGGCGGAAATCACCAATAAAAAAATAGTAGATGGACTCAAGAAACTGCTTTAATCTTAGAAGAAAGGAAATTAGATACGGGGCCTCCTCATGTCTTATGGGCATACCGTACTACACCAAGACAATCAAATGGTTGTTGCACCTTCTTTCTGGCTTATAACACCAAAGCCATCATTCTAACATAATGCCACGATCTTGTTAAAGATCACGAGCTCACAGACGAAGAAAATAAGTTTGAGTTAGGTTGCAATATCAACTGGATTGATGAGACCCGAGATCGAGCTATTTCTAGCCTAGGTCGATATCATCATATGCTGGCCAACTCGTACAAAAGAAGAGTCCGAAACTGTGAGTTCCAAATTGATGATCTCATTCACAAAGAAATCGCACAGAGCAAAAAAGAAGTAATGCTGGAAAGCTCACCAAAAATTGGGAAGGTCCTATCCTCATCGTGGGCTGCACTGGTCTTAGATCATACTACCTCATGATAGAGAAAGGCATCCAAATGCCAAATCCATGAAACACTAGGCGATTAAAACGATATTATCACTAAAATCCATAGTTTCTCCATTATAGATTATCAAATTACCTTTCACTTTTATCAAATTATTATTCAAAACTAGTACAAAATTTGAGGTCGAGACGAACTAGCAGAGAAGTACACACTTCCAAACGCTGCATAACATTTCACAGTATAATACTACAAAACATTTGAAGGAGTTATTCTCCTCTCCACTTCATTTCCAGCCCCCAATCTATTCAAGTAATCACAGGCATTAATAACTTCCCACATATTCCCATTCAGTTGGACAAGACAAGCCTCTATGGTATTCAAAATAACTTTAATAGGATTGCTAAGAGGCAACATCAGTCCGAATTCTAACTGAGACAGATAACGCAAAAATCCTTGGTCCAGATCACTTAGGATAATCCCATTGAAGTACTCAAAGAAGATCAATTCCTTTACTCCCCTCTCTGATTTTTCCTGTTCCAAGTCTGGCAACAAGAAAAAAATATTCTCCCCATTTTCTACAGTGCATCCCCTAAACGACCTCCCTACGTGTTCTATAACATAGCCCCATTCACCACCTAAGCTACCTTTAATTTTGCAAAATTCATTAAATACTTTAGACTTTGCAGGAAAGGGCACTAAATTACTAAGGAAATCTAGAAATTGTAATTTATCCTCCCCTTTAGAATCTGCATCTACAACATCAGGGTTCTCCATTCTCAGGATGCCCCCCACAATATTTACATTTTCAGATTCATCAGATACTACTTCAATCACGCGACCAGATGTCGAAGTCTCCATCTCGAGTTTAGGTTTGAGGATGAGGCTTATTTCTATAATAAAGCCTTCTCATGCCTCAACTTACATACAGGTCCTGGTATTCATACTATTACCTTTTGCCTATACTTTTATACATACATCTGTCATACACTTACATAAATATTTTTATGCACTCAGCAAAACTTTTCAAAGGTTTACTAAAAATAACAAACTTTTCCAATTTTAATAACCCAAAAATATGTTATTATCCACATTAAACATCACATGATTGTCACAAATTACAAATAAGCACAATCAATCACAAACACTAACCTTCAATGAATGAGTAAGAGTCTGGAATAATGCGTAATCCCTTTATTACTACGGTAATGTTTAACAAAGGACTCTGCTTTCCCACAATAACTTTTTCCCTCAATCTGCGATGCTTTCTTCCGCTCAACCTCTCTCTAGAATCTTTACAAATAAATTTCTTTTTTCTCTTTCTGGTTTTTCGTTTCTCTGAGTCTGAAAAATGTTTGAATGACGAAGAAGAATAATAATTTATACTTTCTCTCTCTATCTCCTAATAGCTATTGGGGCTTACAAAAGCCACCCTCGGTTTGGCAACCGAGACGCCCCTTTTACAATTAATGTCAGACATTTCATACCTTTTTGGTAAAAATGCATTTCTATCATTATCCCACGTCCTATATTTAAATTTATTTTTCTCTCTCATGCCTAAATCTCTCTTTGACCTTCCTACACTCATGATGACTCTCTCCTCACACACAATCTAACTTTTTCTACCCTTACATAAAGGATAAAAATTACAATTGATCTGATTTCTCAACTCCTTCTGCTATTTATAGAACTGCTGATGTCATTTCCAAAGCTATATTATTTAAAAATTTAAATTTTTATTCAAAAATTTCAAACAACATTCACAACAAAAAAGGAACAGATTCAGAAGAAATATTCTCCCTAAATTCAAAATTAAGTTTTTTGATCTAACATAGTTTACTTCTTCATACATAATCACACATGAAATATCCAAGATGTCCTAGAGTGCTGCACCTAATCAGTTCGCCCCGAGCAATCCTTTCATCTTCTTAAGCTATTTCTTCCAAAGCAATTTCCCTCATAGTAACTTTTTGAGCTTCTGGCTCCAACACCAATTCATAAAATATCTCTGAATATATCTGACTCCCAGCCTCATTCTCCATCGCCGTCACAGTCAACCCTTCAAACTGTATAAAAGATTTAGCCAAATTAGCATCATACCCTAACTACCCAAAAATTCTCTCTCGAACTTCTACAATCATTATTGCTAAGCGCACCTCTGATGTATGACAAGCTCTTTGAGAAGGAGTTCTTAACATTTTTATTTTTCTCTCTCCTCTCTACATGACATTTCATGCATTATTTCTTACATAAGTATGCACAAATGAAATTTTAACTTCGCACAACAAAACTCACTCTTTAGAAAAACATAATTTTTTATTAGCTCGAATATTGCTTACAAAATGCTTTATAAAGAACAATTTTGTAGAACTTTTCTGCAGATTGAGTTACAAGTTATATTACATTTTAATTTTTCGTTTAGAGGTATATACATCTCACAAATGATACTCTTCTATAAAGAAAGCTGGGAAGTTGGTTGTAATAGAGCCTAACTAACCACCAGACTGATTTACTTCTTCAAGAAATTGAGAAAGCTGGTTGTAATAGAGCCTAAACTACCCTCCAACATAAAAGACTCCTTAAAGAAAAAGTGCGATGATTGTGCAAAAGAAAATTTCCAATCTTCGTCTCCCGTCTCCACCACCACCCTCTCTTCTTCCGTAACCCCCACCACCTTCAAGTTGACAGAGAAAGAAGAGTGAAACTACTTTAGAATTCAATCCCTTGCAGGATACTGATAGTACTTTCTGTTATGTACGTCGGCTTCTACATCTATCTCTTCAGCCTTCTCCTCCACCAGCAGTCGAAGGCATACCTGGTGCTACTCCCCTCACAGAATTACATAGCAGAACTGCCACATTTGGTAGTAATCTTCCTCAGCTTTAGCCGCTTCCTCCTCCGTCATCCCATGGTAAGTTGGTGCACTGGTATGAGAGTGGACATCTCCAGAGATTGGTTATCAAAGTATCGCAGCTACAACTTCTACAACTCAACTAGAACTTATACTTCAACCCTGACGTCTGGTCATCACCATTCTCAAGACAGAGTGCACTAAAAGATATTCACAGAAGCAAGGTACTTTTATAGAGATGGCAAATGTTAAAGTATAGTTACTATTAATACCAAACCCATATTCAATGCGAAGATAGATTTCCAAAGTAGTTATCATTCAAAGAACAACCTTTACTGGGAAACCCAAGCGTTAAGTACATCAATCCTTTCCAAAATAATAAATCCTAGATACAGTCTTCCATAAAGAAATACAAAGTACCCAACCAGACCAATTCTGCATCATACCTTTCCAACTTTTAACAAAACTTTCAAAGAAGATTTATTTCTCAACTAAAGCCAAATGTGCCTTCAGTTGTGAGGGGGCGATTGTAAGGACCTATCCCTAAGCCTAGTCCAAACTCGAACTACCTTAATATTTAACTCAAGCATTATACATGTGACATATACAATCAACATTAACACCTAGACCACGAACTAATAAAGAACGTAGATCGAGCACTACAACAAAATATGAACAAGTCAAAGATACTTGTCTCCTATGAACTAACAGTCACACATTCAATTACCACTTACCTTATTTTTAGGAGAACGTACTTCTACATGATAACGAACTACAGATAAGGTCTATATAAAAGAAAGGTTCCAGAGGAGATAAGAAACAAAATTGCTATATTCAAAAACCACAAAAATTGTTATCTTTCAAGATCAAGTATTTCTAGCTCAAGAGATCACTTGTAATATGATATCAGCCTCAAGCAATAAAAGTTACAGTTACTAAATCCTCAACTTGAGGTCGTAGTTTTTTTACCTATTTAAAGGTTTTTCATGCTTGATTAATTGTTATTTCTTGTATTACACTAATTCTTGTCACAGGTACATTTGGTGCAATATCTATTTCAAGCTATTTTGAGCTACGAAATTAGGCCATTACCGTAGACCTAAAAAAAATATTCTTGAAACTGTAGTAGCGTTAGATGACTAGAGACGAGCAAAGGATTTGTTCTACTTGTGATCTTAGTCTAGGTATAACCCTTAGAATATCCTCTTCCTCTATCTTCTCTCAAGGGACTACTTCCAAATAGTCAACACATGTACGACTCATTTGCTGAAAATTGCAATCAACACCTACTCGGCAGATGCCAAGAGTATTTCTACCACTATTCTTGATATCAGGCGGTAAGCCATTTGAAGCATAAAGGAGGCACAGTGTTGTGACTTGGTAATTAAACTTAGATTTTTGGCAGTACACCTCAACACAGTTGCATGAGTGCAGAATCTAGCATGCATATAAGTTATTTGAGAGTCTTTTTGAAAACAAATGTACTTTTTCTCTTGTAGAATGTGAGTAACATTATAACCAATCGTTTCTACCCTCATATGTCTGAAGCCTAGCAATAACGTCGCTAGTTGCCTGGTCACTAATCTTAATTGAGTCCCCTAAATCCTTAACCTGCACCCAGAAAGAACAGTGGAAAAAGAATGAGATGATCATCTTGGAGAAGGTTTCTTCCAGAAAATTAATATGTTAACTCTATATGAATTGAATTAAAGATAAGAGATTAATACAAATGCTTAAAAACTTTAAATTAAGATATGACATCAACTAGGTTTTTTTTTTGGTTTTTTTTGCAAATACGTTGGGATCCCCATGCTGTGATCCAAAGCTAACTACAAATGACAATCCAAATCTAAAAAATCGAGCCAAACTGGAAGATTTCAGATGAAATAGTTTGGTCTTAATGAGTTAGGTTTTGGTCTTAATGAGTCAGGTTCGGTTTGGTTCGGTTCAGTTCCTCTATAATAAAAACCATAAGAAGCCGAACAGAACCGAGAGAGCTCTTTTTATTGAAACAAAACCTCAAATTATTGAAAAGCCCACCTACAGGCCCCCTCTACACATCTTCTTCTCGCTCTTTCACTCTATCATGAGTTTAATCTTACCCCAATGTTTCCTACTAATCCCAATTAAAAATCCTTTAAAAGTTCTTTAAATACTTCTCACAACCATTGAATAAAATTAAAATCATCACCCTCCAACCCTTCTCACCTCATTCTCTAGGCTTTTCGATTTTTAACTCTTTCCTACTACAACCCGAACACTTCAAACAACGATTATCTTTGGACAAACTGGATTTTAATTTGAGGCGAATAATGCAATTTAAAAGTCGATTTGAAGAAATAGAAAGTGGTGAAGAAGGGCATGAAAAAGATTTGAAATAATTAATTCGTACCATTTTTTTTTATATTGTGTTCCGAGTTTGATCTTCAAGTTTTAGCGTCTTCCCATATTTGGTTACTACTAATGCTTATGTAGTCGTGAAAAAAATCAAAGAATCAAAGGGAAAGACTCGGGCATACCAACATTGAGGCATGGCATGGACGCGGGCATGCCGCAGCAAGGGGTGGGCGCCAACAACATTGGTGAGAGCATGTAGGGCATTGGGCAGGGCATATCTAGCCAGGGGCAGGTAATAGCCGGCAATGCGCAGGGTTGGGCTAATGCAGGGCGGGGCATGCCAACAACTGGTCAAGGCATACCATGGCATAGTATACCTTCGAGTGGAATGCCACATGGTGACTGCACATGCGAATCACGTCAGAACTTCACTTGCTGGGGTGTGTTTGGCCCATCGCAATCTTCACTTAAGCTCGAAAATGTTAATGGAGGAATGAGAGAGGAAAACCCCAAAAACCTAACTGACTTCCCCAACAGCGATACTAACCACCATGACCATGGGCATACCACCGACAGTGCCTCCGATCGCTAACATTACCCAAAAAACACTGTCAATAGCCATCCCCACGATGGTCTTTGACTCACATGTCCTGTACAAAAATTCAGGTAGGGCTATGTGGCATTGACAAAAATAGTAGTGGATACTCCAGAAATTTTTGTGGTGACTAGAGGCATTAAAAACCAAATTTTAGGGGGTAGATATCAGCGAAAACAACACCTTATGTGCTTCAACGACCGCAGCGGCCACCTACATCCCCACAAGGATCTCATTTTTTTTATCAGGGTATTCTGCAAAGATAGTGGACTAGTGGAAAATAGGTTTTGGATTAAATCAGGCAATGGGATAATGATAAATAGAGGGAATATGGAGACAGATATTGACAGGGTGAGCCAAGGTCGCAGTAACTCTAAATAATTTTTGCACTCATTCTCGCACTTACAACAATCAGATGAATTAGGGTATTGGGGCTACCAGGTGTGGACAATGACCACAGTATGATACTCAGGGCTACTTGGGCAATTGAGAAAGTCAGGTCACGAGTATCTAGATGGCTACCATGGCAGAACGGATATACATTGAAGTGGTAGGAAAACATCTAGCAGCTACAATAATCTGGTGGTAAGATTCAGAGTCAGTCTGTGGATGGTTATTGTAGGGACTTAACCCTTGATATCACCTAAAAATGAGCTCACCTAGTTCAAATTACCTCCATCTGAGATTCACGCATTTTAACACTTCCTCCCCAGTCAAACATTCCAACCTACCTCACGAACTGGTTAACAACGTGGGCCAAACTTTAACCAAAAAGCATTATCCAGTTAAAGGCACCTGTCTCTCATGAACTCGTCAGTTATTCAGTCAACCTCTACAAACCACATTGTTTGGAAAACGTGCTCAAGCAGGAAGAAGAGTTGTGAAGTAGGCCTATATAAAAAAAAAGTTCCAGAAGAGACAAGGACCTGAAAATCACATAAGAGATCATCAAGAAACTACTTATTTTTGATTCTCAGCAACATTCAAAACTTCCTAATTACAAGGTTCAAGCTTTTCTATATCTAAAGATCACTTGTAATAAGATATCCACCTCAAGCAATAAAGATACTCTTATAAAAAAATTTCACTCGGGGCCGTGGTTTTTTACCTATTCAGAGGTTTTCCAGGTTAAAATCGCTTGTTTCATTTCTTACTTTCCATTAGAATATTGTTACAGGTTCATTGTTGTGATAACGAAATCCATGCAATTTCAAGCTTACAGAATTTAGCCATTACATTAGACGCCGTCTGTAATAAAGATTGCATTTCCACGATATCCTAAGGCATTCTTTCGCTACAATTATCGATCATGGTTTCTTCCAGATGACCGACTGCAGGTACCCAGTTCAAAGTTTCAATGGAGCCGGGGGAATATACAGAGTTACAGAAAAATCTTAATGCCGAAACAGAGAAGTGCACCAAACTCGAACTTCAGTTAACAAAGGATCGGGAGCTCTGAGAGAAAGAGCTCAACACAAAATGACAAGCATGTTTGAGAGTGCTCAAGCGACATGAAGATCAGATGGCAATAAAGTAGACTGCCCTAGAGGCTCTGTAAAACACTCAGCAGGCTCCACCAACCAGAGGTCACGATCAGGTTCCAGAGACCTCCTGTGTTTCTGCAAGGGAAAGATTGGGACTTTGAGGAGTCACCACTAAAGCTATTTCCAGGACTCTACACCACGAACCACAGTCCTCTATACATTTGGGGGGTGAGGTCCAGTCCGAAGTTTATCGAGGTAACCAAATTTCTGTCTGCCATGAGGAATAATAGGGACCTTAACATCAAGTTACAGTACGAGATCGCCAGAGTAAAGGTACGGGCACTCATCATCCACAGCCAGCTCGTACAAGAATTCAACCAATACGTTATTACGTCACAAAAGAGCATATGGGCCAGCGGATTAAGGAGTTGATCGAAGCACAAGTTCTGGGTACTTTCGGTGATATCACAAAGTTACAAGGAAGTTCAATTGCCAAAGAGCTAATCGATATGGAGATTCCAAAAGGTTTCCATACTCCCAAAATTCGTAAGTACAAAGGTACTGACCCAAAGGAGCACATTCAGCAGTACCGTGATTCATTGGGGTTATATTCCAATCTTAACCACATCCTCTAATGACTGTTCGCCACAAGTCTATAGGAGGAACCACTCCGATGGTTCCACTCTCTCCCTAAGGACTCCACCTACACATTCGATCAGCTACAAAAATAGTTCATCAAGACATATGCTCACAACATGGATAAAGAGGAAATTTTATATTCTCTTATCGATCTTAAACAGTCGCAGGAAAATAAGCTCGAAGATTTCTTGAAGAAGTTTTTAGAGCTCGCGCAAAAAGTGGAAAACCTCGATCAGAAAATAGTTGCCGCGGCTTTTACCAATGCACTCCGGCTCGACTGTAATGCCAAAGAATACTTCTTCCTCAACAAACCTGCGACCTTGGAGAAGATGATCACCAAGGTCAGCAGTTACGTTGACCAGGAGAGGATGATGTCCGAGTGACAGAAATCTTCTAAATCTGTCCTCTCCACCAAGGGCCCGTCTACAGATCGAACTAACGAACAGAAGGAGGAACAGGGAGATCAAAAGCACACCAAGGGAAATACGAGCTACCCTCGGAAAGGTGGTCTGCAAAACAAACCCATCACCCCAAAGATGAATGTCCGAATCTCTATAATTTTTCTACTGCTTTTGATGGATAGACTCTACTGCTCCTCTCAACCACTGGAACCGATTGACAGCCAACCATATTGCCTACATCATGAGGTAAACCATCATACAACTGACAATTTCTATGCTTTACAGAGGTTACTCAAATACATTTTTAAAGAAGGGTAGATGCTCGAATATATTATCGACCTAAAGTCATACAAAGATGGTAGTTATAAGAAGTAGTTTGAAGTTATTCAGTTTAATGATCAAGTGGAGGAGATGCATCTTTACCATATGCGCCATAGCAATTTGATCGAAATCAATCAGATTACCAATTCTAACAGATCGAAGCGTATGATATTATTGGAATGCTGCGATCTCACACCTTAAGGCAAAGAAGCCAAGCTTCTTCCCGAGTCGAGCAATCACCGGCTTGTTATCTCCTTTGAAGATTATGATACTAGCAATGTCAAATTTCTACATCATGATGCATTAGTAATAATGCTTAAAGTGAAGAACTTTATCATGCACACGATGATGATTGATACGGGAATCGATATTGAGATTCTTTTTCAGAGTACTATCGACCAAATGGGTTTGGCTGACTAAGTAATTTAGAGCGACACCGATATCAGCGGGTTTAATGGTTCCAGGGAAGAAGGAGTAGGCAAGATCATCTTACCTATTACTGTAGGACCAACCACCATCAACGTGTTTTCTATGTCATCAATGCCAAATCTCATTATCTCAGGATTATGGGCGGCTACTGGATTCGCAACATAGAAGCAATCGCTTCCACCTATCATTAAGGACTCCGATTCAAACATGACAATGGCATTTATGAGATTTGAGGTAGTCAGAAGCTCTCTTGAGCTTGTAAAAATACCGTCTCTGCTATCCTAGATACTTCTGACAGATTTGCTGTATAACAATTACAAGAAGCTGATCACCTCAATGATCAACCATCAATAGAGGAGCCCACAGAATATATCAACATTGATGGACCAAGCAGAGGTACTTTTATTGGTTCTAATTTGGTCCAACATGAAAAAGATGCTCTTATTCAGCTCTTGCAAATCAATCGAGACGTTTTAGTATGGTCTTACGGAGAAATGCCTGGGGTTGATTCGACCAAGGCTTGTCACAAATTGGCCATCAATATCAACGCCACAGTAGTCAAACAGAAATAACAATGACTATCACCTCAACTTCGAGATGAAATTAACACCATGATCGAGAAATTGATCAAAGTGGGATTCATTCGAGAAGCCAAATATCCAGACTGGATATCCAACATTGTCATTGTCCCAAAGAAGAACGGAAAGGTTCGAGTTTGCGTAGATTTCACCGATCTGAACAAACATACTCTAAAGGATAGTTTCCCTCTTCCCAACATTCATCAGATCCCCGATTCTATAGTAGTCCATGACTTCTTATCTATGATGGACGCTGCTTCGGGGTATAATCAAATTCCATATTTGGAAGAAGATCAAGAAAAGTCAACTTTTATCACTGAAAGAAGTCTCTATTATTACAAATTCATGCCCTTGGGACTCAAGAACGCAGGTGCCACATATCAACGATTGATGACTACTATGTTCAAAACATACCATGAGAAAGTCGCTGAAGTCTGCATCAACGATCTCTTGTGCAAAAGCGTACAGTCAGCCAATCACATCTCAGATCTCAACCCTATATTCAATATCCTTCCATCTTACAGGATGCGTCTCAACCCTGATAAGTATCAATTTGGGGCACATTCTGGTCATTTTCTAGGCCACCCCATCAGCAAGAAGGGGACTGAGGCCGATCCAGACAAGATTTGGGCTCTTCTCAACATGCCCTCTCCAAAAACAACAAAAGATGTTCAGAAACTTATCGGGAAGATTGTCGCGATCAAACGCTTTGGTTTTAAATCTTTAGGCCGCTATCATTGGTTATTCCTATTACTTCGCGGTTGTACCAAATAAGGAAAAGTTTAACCAAATGCTGAGGTCACCTAGATACCAGAATGCGAAACAGCTTTTCAGGACCTCAAAGCTATTTTGGGAGGTCTCCCATAATGAGCACCCCAATAGATAATGAGAAACTGATTATCTACCTCACAGACACAGATAATTGTCTCAGCTCGGTTCTCATTCGCTTAGAAGGGAAAGTTGAAAAACTAGTCTATTTTATCAGTAAGACACTCACACTAGCAACAATGAGGTATTCTAAAATTGAGAAATTTCTTCTAACTTTTGTTTACACTTCGCAGAAACTCAAGAACTACTTTCAAACTCATTCAGTCAAAGTCATGACGAACTACCCACTTTGGGAGGTTCTATCCAAAGAAAGAAAAATTAAGGAGAGTGCAACAGTGGTCAGTCAGTTTGGGAGAACATGATATCAAGTTCAAACAAAGCCATTTGACGAGGGACCCTGACCTCACTGAAAAAGCATCTGCAGATCCACCCCCAAAGCCATTTGACGAGCGGGCTGAATGGATTACTACAGAAGGGTGAAGACTTCTCACATATGGATCAGCAGGACCAGCAGGGTCGGGAATCAGAATCGTTTCGATTACCCCGTCCCATTACAGAATTGAGAAATCAATCTGTATAGATTTTGAGGCCTCAAAAAATGTCACCGAGTACGAAGCTCTCATTCATGGACTCGACCTCGCTTTTGAGCTCAATGTTCCCGAACTCTTAGTTTACACAGATTCACTACTCATCGTCCACCATTACTCTGAGCAATACAAGACGAATAGAAAGATGATAGAATACATATCCCTCATTGCAGATAGATTGTGAAAGTTCGCAAAAGTAACTCTTAGTTATCTTCCTCGAGGTAAAAATAGACATGCTGATTCCTTGGCATATCTAGCCGGGGAATTAGGTACCGAAGCTCGATATCTTCCGATCGAAATCATTTCAACCCCCAGCATTGATGGCATTTTTGTATCTACGATCAACACTGGGGGCAATAATGGGGGAGATGACGATTAGCAAAAGCCTTTCTTAGCCTTCCTCGATGTCGACAACAATTGCAACGGACCACTCCCAGCAGATCCAAAAGAGTGCCGACAGCTGATCAACAACTCGAAGCGCTATACTAATCAGAATGGTGTGCTATACCGCCTTTCTGTCACAGGACCTTACCTTAAGTACTTCTCCAAACCAAAATCAGATGAATTGCTTTACGAGTAACATAAAGCGACTTGTGGCTACCATGTCCTAGGTCGATCGCTAGCAAACAGAGCTATTGCACAAAAAGTATTCTGGCCTGGCATTCGGAAGAATGCAGAGGAGTACTCACAAAGATACGACACCTGCCAAAGTCATGGACACATATTACGCGCCCCTGCTCTTGAAATCCATGCAAGCAAGGTGTTCTGGCCATTCAAAAAATGGGCTCTTGATCTCCTCGGCGAATTCCCAAACTGTCCAGGTAACCACCGTCACCTACTCGTAGCTACAAATTATTTTTACGAAATGGGTAGAAGCTGTTTCACTATGTTGAACCAGAGAAGAAGACGTCATCTCTTTTATTTGGGAATACATCATCACACGATTTGGGTGCCCCTACATAATTCGTATCGATAACGGGCCCCAATTTGTGGGGGAAAAAATCATAACCTTCCACAACCAACATAATATCATCCACTCCCCATCCAATCCTTACTTTCCTTAAGGCAATGGCTAAGCCGAAATTACCAACAAACCCATCATGGATGGACTCAAAAAGCAGTTTCACTAACAGAGAAAAGGGAATTGGGTCCGAGAATTGCCTCATGTCCTATGGGCATACCGTACCACTCCTAGACAATCCACAGGATGCACCCCATTCTACCATTCTTATGCACTAAGGTCGTCATTCCTTCTGAATACCATGATCTAGTTTTAGATCATGAGCTGACTGACGAGGAGAATGAGTTTAAATTGGCCTGCAGCCTTAATATGATCGATGAAACCAGGGAACGTACCATCGCTAACCTAGGTCGATATCATCATATGCTACCCATGTCATACAATAGCCAAGTCAGAAGCCGTACCTTTCAAATCGATAATCTCGTCCTTAGAGAGAATCCACAGCATCGCAAAGAGCCTCACGCTAAAAAATTAGCCAATAATTGGGAGGGTCCATTCATTATCAGAGGTTTCTCAGGCTTGGGATCGTATCATCTCATCACAGAAGAGGGAATCCCCATTTCAAATCCTTAGAACACTAGGCGATTGAAACGGTACTATCGTTAAACGTCTTACTACTCTATTTTTGTTACTCGTTTATTTTTTTTTGTTTTCCCAATTCCAAAAGTGACATTTTCATCTCATTCAATGTAAATTCTGAACCATTCAATGAGACTTTTAAGTTCTTCACAATATCTCTCTACTTACGTAGATTTAACCACATTTTGTAGATTAAAGAATTGATCATACTAGCTTTCAATCAATCATATACCAGTTAAATCAAGGATAACACTTGGTTCGGCTGACTCTACTAAATCTCTGCGATTGAAATAAATGTATAAACTGGTTTCATATCAAAGACTCAAGCAGGCATAAGATAAGGCAAAGGTAATACTAGCCCTCATCTTTTTCAATATGTCTGCAACATTTCTATAGTTAAATCAAAATTCAACCTGGCTTAACTCAATCACTCTCTGCGATTGAAACAAATGTAGAAACATGTTTCATATCAAAGACTTAAATAGGCATAAGATAAGGCAAAAGTAATACTAGCCTTTAGCTCTTTTAATATGTCTGTAACATTTATATAATAAAATCAAAATTCAACTTGGTTTAACTCAACCACACTCTGCAATTGAAAAAAATGCATAAACTTGTTTCATATCAAAGGCCCCACCAGACATTAGATAAGGCAATGGTCATACAGGCTTTCATCTATTTCACTATGTCTGCGACAGATACTATTTATTTTTAGGTCATATAACAATGGATATCTTTTCTGTTGATGGTATGTCAGCCATGCTTTTACCCTTCAGCAGGAGGTCGAACAGTGTTCAGCTAGCGAGTTACAAAATATCTACCCCTCTCTATCAAATCAGCAGGTCGAGGGCCTAACTTGGTTTCCATAAAGGCCATACAATTACCCCGATTTATGCCCACTTTAGAAACGCATCCCTTGTCAAACATGCTCTTAAACAAGATATCTCGTTTTAACTCAAGTCTTTTTATTTCCTCTACAAAATATGCAACAGTCGACTTTAACAGGTCTTCCCATGATGCATGAGCTACAACGATCCTTGAAAAGTTACATCTCTCCTTCTCGATACGTGACTCCAAATACGAGTACATGTTCTTCTGATGTACCATTCTATGTCTGTCAGATCATAAAAAGCTATATTCTTTTCTACTTTTTTGTAGTATATAGCTGATTCAGTCTGAAGAGCAACCTCCATGTTCGCCACCTGAGCGCGTAATGTCACAATTTCTGCATTCAATTCTTCACTGGCAGAAATATTCTTTAACAAGTCATCTTTATTCCTCATCAGAACTTCCTTCGCCCGGATTTCCCCTTCCAAGACCTTCTTCCTGATAAGAGCCGTATCCAATTTGTACTGACAGTCTCATAAGTTTGTATTTCCTTTCTGCACATATCCTTAAATTCGAGCCACATCACCTTCCTACTCTCTAATTCTACCTGAAAGGCTAACTACATCGCCTTGGACTAGAGGAATTCTAACCACAGTTCTACTCCCCCGCGAGCGCTCTCTAGCCTCGACTTTCTTGATACGTGCATTGACTTGTGCCTATTTAGTCTTCAAGCTTGCCACCCTCTCATTTAATTTGTTACACCTTCGTTGCATCCCAGGAAACTCCATATCCTTGGCAGGTAGGGCAATTTGCAAGTGTTCGGCTATAGCTTCTGAGGCTGATAATTGTTCTCGAGCTACCTTCAACTCGTTATACTTTTCACTCCATTCTTTTTTAGTCGCTTCGGCTCGCTTCTACAATTTTTTTGATCAGTTCGAAGCTGCCCCTCCGATCTTTCCAACACCTGAATATGGTATTGCGCCATTTCAACTTGCCTATCCTTAATCATCAGTGTGTCAACCCCACTTTGAAGTATCATGGCATGTCCTTTAATCTCTGCAAGATCTTTTATCCCTTTCTCAATTTCGGTATCTTTCTCCTCGACCTTACGAGTGAGGTCAACAACCATTTGGTTGGCTTTAATAAATTTAAAATGCACCTTCACGTACTAATCTTCTCTCTTTTCAGTCGCCTCCCTCACCTTATCAAACTCCTCTGCGAATTCTCGATTACAGTGGAGCGCTTCATTTTCTTGAGCGCGAACTGAATTCAATTCGACCTACACAATAATTGATACATTATATACAACTCGATTCAGAAACCCATCAACATGATGCGTATCTCATTTATAAGAAGATATTTGCATTTCTAACATCTACTATGTGCAACTACTCAAGCCTTAAAGGTCGAAGCACAAACCCAGATATGTACTCCATGACATACATTTTGTAGTCTAAGGTACATATTAACGATATTCCACTTTATCTAAATACTTTGAATTTTTCTACGCCCTATAATTAGTGTGGTTTTCCAAAAGCTGATAGCAAGTTTTTGGTCTAGCTCTGACATTTATGTGATCAAATTTACTTGGTAGCTTTATGTCGATATAACATACAACTCAAAAACCTATTCCGATCTAACCTGTAGCTCCACTTGCGAAGTCAGCAAGGCTGCAGAGGTCTCTCTTGCCTTGGCAAGCCCGGTCTCTAGATCTTTTATTCTGAGACTCATTTCTCTAAGTCCCTACAAGAGGCTTAACAAAACGATAATCTACAGAAGTTTATTCAATACGCACAGGTACAACAATTTACAAGACATTTTAAAATATTCGTGCAAATTATTTTTCCACCCTACCTTCTCATTCTTGCCCTCTGGGAGTTCTGTGTCATCCCCTTGATTGTATAGCACCGTCTGGCAGGAAATACCGTCAAACCCATCAACAACTCCTACCACCGCCTCTTCTACTTCATCATCATCACCTTCCTCAACTTAGGTGTCTGCCTTAATAATATCTACCTCATCCTCAGAATATCCCTTTAACATCTGGTGGCGCCCTAACCTCTCACACTCTGCCTCCACCTCCCCCATATTCAACCTCACATCTGCTTGTAGATGGCCAATCGCCACTACATGAGAAGCCTTCAAAGACTCTAACTTCTTTTTTCCTTAAGAGCATCGGCCTTTGCTCGAGCTACCTGCTTTTCAAGCTCGATTTTAGCTTTCATCAGCTTGGAGTTTTCTTCATCTACTTCGAGCCAAATCCCCTTCACTATACGAGAAACCTAAATTAAAAAAATTGACCTCAGCGTGAGTTTGAAATGCAAGAAATATTTACAAGATCAAGCATCAATACATACCATCTTGCTCAGATCCTCCTCTCAGTGAAGAGCCGTCAGCCTGGCCCTTTCCTCATCTACTCCAAGATCGTCCTCAGTAGTAGGTCGCTCTTCAGCGACCTTTTCCCCTGTTCTCCCTAACGGTTCGATCCTTCTCCTTTTTTTATTTTCTGTCACCCTCACCACTTTCGGTGGTACCAGAGGCCGACAGACGCTTCAGCATTTGTTTCTTCAGAAATGTTCAAACTAATTTGCTTGACATAATAGACTCTGGCTGAACCAAACTATCTATTCTTGGGGTCTTGGCCATATTGACTTGGCCTTCCCTACCAGTTCCACTCTTCATCGCATTGTCAACACCCGCCATCACCTTGGTTGATTAAGATTTTTGAAACTTTTCAACTTGCTTCCAATCCTCTTCTTTCTACTAAGGTCGAGTCCTTCCAGCACAAACTCGAGCTCAACCTCTTTCCTCTTCACTCGAGACTTCGGGTCTGCCATGCATAGTATTTATTATTATCACCTAAAGATCATCAGTTCAAACATATAAATATTATATATTATATGTATTGTTATACTTACTTTATTTTAAAGTTCTAAACAAAAGATCCAAAGGTTCATCATCTCTCTGAAGACAATTACCCTTCACCCATATTACATTGTCATTCTAGGATCAACCTGTTAAATTGAGATCGAAGAAGCAGTGCCGTGTTGCGCTCGCAAAAAAATATTCCCCACCACTGAACTGATAATTCTTTACCCCATAAAACTGTAGTACGTCCTCAGAGGATATCCTCCTTACTTTTCCTTCATTCTCTCATTTTTCATTCAAATGGTCGCAAACGGTCATTACCTCCCACATGTTCCCGTTCAATTGAGCACGACATGCTCCAATTATATTCAAAATTCCCTTCGCCAAATTAGTAAGGGGGAGACTCAACCCATACTCAAATTAAGACAGGTAACACAAGAAGCCCTCTGAAGGGTTACTCCGAACACTCCCATAAAAATATTCTAATGAAATCAAATCATCTATACCCCTATCTCGTTTTTCCTCCACCAAGTCGGCCAGTAAATAAAAATAATCTTCCCCCGTCGCCACCGTACGCCCCCTAAACATCCTACTAGTTTATTCTATGCATGTACTCCATTTCCCTCTTATGACAGTTTTTGCTTTATAAAATTCCCTAAATACATCTGAACCAAGGGGATAGGCCACTAATTTACCAGAAAAGCCTAGAAATTGCTTCAAGCCAACGTCTACCTCACCATCAGACTCTACCGTACGATCGGAGGTTAAAACCCCATTAATAGGCGAACTATCTACCTTAAACTACAATTTTATAGGCAAAGATTGACTTTACCCAAATACCTTACACATTTGACCTACATACAGGTTCAAGTATCTATCATTATTTTTTACAAATTGGTCATTCATATGTAATAAATCAATCAAAGATTCTGTCTATATATCAAATATCATAGATTGCTATAAATAATGATTCACTAAGATTTACTTAAATAGATTACAATTTACAGAGTAAACACAGCACACGCCTCTACTAACCCTCAGTGTCAGAATGAGAATCTGTAGTAGCGCCAAGTTCTTCCCTCATAACGCTGTTGTATTGCCACCTACGTGATTCTGAGCCCGCAACTCTCTTCAACTGTTGGCCACCCCTAGATAAATCCTTACCAAATCCTTTACAATTTTTTCGTGCTTTTCTCTCAGTGCTCTCCAAATTTTCAGAAGTTGAAAATGTTTGAATGATGAAGACAAAGCACTATTTAATCTTTTTCTCTCTAACGGATGGCAGTTATTGTACCTCGCACAATTTGTCCTCAGTTTTGGAACTTAGGTATCTTTTCCACTATCCATGCCAGACGTCTTATACCTTTTCAATATAATTATCTTTCCATCAATTCCCCTGTCCTCATATTTTAATCTATTTTTATCTCTTGTTACCATATCTTTCTCTAACCATCCCACACACATGATAACTCACACTCCACGAAATCAGATTTTTTTTAACTTTGCATAAAAGACAAACCTAGAAGCTCCGGCATTTTTTTTGTTCTTGTTCCTTATAATTATAGTACTAGTGACATCATTTTCAAAGCTACCAAAATTTTTAAACTTGTTCAAAATTGGTTTATCAAAATAGTCTCAAACGGCATTTGCAACTATAGAGGATCAGAGTGAGTTCTAACTTTCTGTTAAACTAAATAACCTTTACATTTATTTTGGATAACACTTTACATGTAATTACATCTAAAACAACCTTGGTGACCTGAACAACCACATCCGATCAAATCTCCTCCCTCGACCACCACATCTTCAAATTTGATCTCCACCTCAGCGATCAATCCGATCATCTCTTCTCAATTTGCAGGATTCCGCACCAATTTACGAAATCACACCTCAAAAAAATACCTAGCATATTCAAGTTTCCTATCCCTCACCTGCAATCCTTTGAGCTAATATTTCCTTACTGGTAACTCAGCATCATAATCAAACAATCCAAAAATCCTTTACCGCACTTTAGTGATCTTTATGGCCAATCATCCTCCAGCGGCATGAAGAATTCGCCGAGATCGAGTTCGCACCATCACAACCACTTCTCCATATTCAGGAAATAATTATTGCTATTATTTATGCATTTATACAACACTATCTGTCCAAAATGTGATTTGACCTTTTATCTCATAACAGAAACCTGGAAATCTTTAGATAGGCTATTTAAATTTATCCCTTCACTCAAGCACAGACGTTACATTATTTTCAAGCTTATTCAATCAAGTTTTATCCTTTTATAGACATGTATTAGCTCATATTTTCATATTACATATTTCCTATAGTTTTTCTCCACCACATTTTCAACCCACAGAAATATTATATTAAAATTGCAACCTAAATTTTTGTACGCATTTATCTCAGTTCGAACATTACAACAATAGTGCTTTAAATAATTACTTCTATTCATTTTGTACATCCGACAACGATTCAGTTCGATTCTGCGAGCTATATTCTATCTACATAACACAAATAATTAGATGAAAAATTCTTATTCATATCGATAACATTACACATGATTTTACAGATAATAAGTTTTTCAGTATTAATCTCAGGTTTATTGCAACGATATAATCTATCTAGAACCCAACCCCTACTTTACAGATAACAAGTTTTTTACTACTTTTAAAAGTCACAGGTCATTCAGGCTCGCCGACACATCAACTTCTCCTGTTCTTCCCGCTTAATTAATTTTTCACCCTAATACAAAGTAGAAATTGGAACCCAAAAAGAGTTTCCCTCTACCACCAAAAAAATGGGCTTTAGCAACGCACTATATCCGTTGCAAAATCCCTTTCGCAGCAGACTATGTCTGTAGCATAAGTGTTGCCATAGAGGATGCTGTGAAGGGGGGTGCAACGGAGAAAGTCTGTTGCCAAAAATAATGTTTCTGGGACGGTTAAAGTCCATTGCCGTTGTTAGACATTTAGCAATAGGTTTAGTCAATTACAACAGCTTTGGCAACACTGCCAGCAGCAATACTTAAACTCTATTTCTAAAGTTATTTTTTGTTGCTGATAAGATGTCTTTAGCAATGACCATTGTTCGTCTCAAATTATTTTTTCATTTAAAAATAATAATAGCAATGAAATCACAAAAAAAATTATTATTACACAAAAAATACATTTAGGTAACTTTATTAATATCTCAAGACCTTCATCCAACAATTAATGGAGAAGACTGCATCATATTCTCTATATCCAATTGGGCTATAACTAATAGATAAAAAAACCATTTAACTTTGCTTCTTCATCCTTGTAATGGAGGCTAGATCAATTATCCTCGATCTGAACTATAATGCCAAATAAAAAATCCTTGTTAAACTAGGTGAACTTTTATGGATATAGTATGAACCTATAATATTCGAGAAGGTATGGAGAAACTACATACCTATGATGGACAAAGTATTTCCCTCTTATTTTTTCCATTGAAGACATAATAATACTCTCAAAGGGCACCATGAACAATAACATCCAATATCCATGACCTAAGAATCATAAAAGAACTCGGCGTTAGCTTCAAGTAAAGAACCAGACAAACAATTAGCATACATTGACAAAGGGAAGCTACCTATTTAATATGCGATGTAGCAAAGATCCAAAAGGCATTGCGTGGGATTCTCAAAGACTTATTCTGCTAAAGAAGTGACCAAGCATTTAGATTAGTTGAAAAACACTTCTATATAAGACCACAAGAGGGCATTTTGGAGGTGGGGTATAAAGAATGATTTTGAAACTTTTTTACTAGCTCTTTTACACAAAGACAAGCAAATAAAGGGCGAGAAAAACAATTCCAACAGAGACTTGCTGAGAGTCGAGGATGGTTACATGGGTCACAGACATCGCAAGCTCATTGAGAAAAATTTGTAGCATAAATGATAATGTATGAAGAAAATATAGTGTACATTTACCATGAGAACATCCATCACATCTCTCTTTGACAATTTTTGCTACTTAAAATAAATTTAAAACCTTAAGAAAAAATTGCCCAATGTAAATTCCAAGTCTAACCAGCTAACCAGTTACATATCACCACCGTATTTGACCATTTTTATTTCTACTTTTATACTCCACTTTAACTTTTCATCGGAAGAGTTTGAAGGAATTAGAAAATTAACTAAAAAGCCCAGATTAAGTAACAAAGGAGGCTTACTTGAAGACTATATAATCCAGATTTAAGTTTTCTGCTATATCCCTCCTCTTCATCCATCTGTAAGTGCACCATATTTTATCACGATTTCGACATTAAATTTGCAATGGCCCTGATTCACAAAGAAAAAAAATAAAGAGTTGTACCTCTAAATCATCAAACTCAAGTCGGTCTACACGTTCAATCTCTGCTTTCACTATATCTAAATACTTATAAAAAATTAGAAATGACCAGATGAGTAAATATATTTATACTCCTGCTTACGGATAAAGCGTATGTAAAAGAAATTTTTGTGATATTACCTCATATAGAGTTCCATAAGGCGGTTAAGAAGAACGGTCTGCTACTTATCAGATGCTTAGAATGTGATTGGCTTGAAATAAGCACGGGGTCTTTGGGAGACTGGTCAGGAAGAGTCGTTTGGTTGTTAGGAAGATTGAGAATGTGGCTACTAGGCCTAACAACCGTCTAGTAATTTGCATGATCCATAGCAAAGTGTGGTAAAATGTAAGACATGCAATTTGCAATAAGGAATATTTTTTACAAATACAAAGGGGTGTTTTATAAAATACATAAGATAAATTCATTCTGGTTCTTTTCCAATATCTTTCTCCTATCTTTTGGAGAAAGGATACAGGACCCCCTTGCTACCACAAACCATTGCAGTGAGTGGTCAACCATTTCTTGAGTCTCATTCCTTCTTTTTTACTCTGAAAAGAGTGGTATTAGATCATATGGAAGACTCCAGGCATGAACACTTGCAAACTAACAAAAACACCAATGACAATTCTTAATACCAATAACATTAGTAGAGAAAAAGTGGCTTAAGAGATTACCACTCCAGTCTCGTGGTTCACACAAGCGATGTTAATCCTTGAATGGAAACAGACACTTGGAGGCTTCTCTGGATAATCTTTATCACAGAACAGTTTCAATTGATAAATTCATCCTTCATCCACAGACTGAAACAGAAGAAAAAAAAAAGTTTGTAAACCATCTGCATGTAAAGAAAAGAAGTGCGCACTATCCAGTCCAAAAATAGACTAGACATAAATAAGCCATCCATATCACAAAACAAAAGGATAACATGTCCAGTTAATTTTAATTTTCTTTACTTTATAAAATTTATGGCTTGGACTTAAATGCATTAAGATAGAATCAAGCTTCCAATCAAACTTTCTATATACTATACAGGAGAGAAGAACAAAACCCTCTTGACCAAAACCAAAAGTCACCCTTCAACTACTAAAATTATAGTTGGATCTCCGTACGCAAGTTTCCTGCCTCAAATCCTGGGGCGACACTCACTACTCAACTAGTGGGTCTTTAAACTGCCCCACTCTAAGCGCACGTTTACTACAAGACGTCTCCCAAACTACCTGGACCAAGGATCCTCAGACTCACTCTGGGTCTTCTATCTCTAACTTACCTGCGCTAAACCAGTCCTAGTAGATTCACCGTACGCAAGTTCACTACGCCTCTAAAGTAAAACATCTGCCTACTCCTTCTCACCTACCTTAGAGTACCTGAGTAGATCATACAAAGCCGCTACGCTTCTCTGGGTCTTCTATCTCCACCTTCAACCCCATTGCTTTGCTTTCTTGCTGCTTCTAAACTAACTTGCTGGTGATTTCTAAAAAAGCACCTGGTGATTTATAAACTACGCTGGTCTTTTCTTTAATCTGTACTCTAACTACTTTATTAAATCTGACACTTTTGACGTATGCAAGTCTAACCCCCAAAGCTTTTCCACCGCACACAATAAGGTTTGAAGTGAGTGATCCCACTTGTGATGTAAGTGATGCTATGTGCTCTTATCTGTCTGTTCTCACTGCTGTCCGTATCCCCTCCATCTTTCTTTGCTCTGGGTTTTTTTCCGAAATGAAAGGGTCTTAGACCTCAGCTTGGGAAAAGTATGGTTCATGTAATTTATCTACGTGATCCCTTCCCTTGATCTAGCGAGCCTGGTTTAGTTCCTTTCCATGACGGGGCAGGCATTTTAGGCCGTGGAGAAGGCGGAAGCTTATAGTTATTTTGTCCTTCGATAGTAGGCCATATTCTCTATGGATGGGATGGGAGCGGTCCAGACGATCTTATTTAGATGGAGTTTCAGGCCCAGGGCCAGTTCCTTCGACAAGCGAGCCAGCTTCAGTTCCAATTCAAGTGATAAGGGTTGGAGTCCCGTAGAAAGATTTATCAAATAAATGGGTAATCTCCTATATCAGGGCTTGGGACGATCCCTATAGCCACTACTTACCTAATAGCTCCTAACTTTTTCAATTAAATTATTCTGCTCTACGCTGGCATATAGGTGTGCGGAGGACTTGACCCATGCTACATCCTTAGTAGAGTGTCCATACGGCCCCTTTTTGACCAGGAAAGGGAATTCTTGAAAAAAGAGACTTGTAAACTCCGGCTTCCAAACTACCTAAATCAATCTAGCTCTAAAAAAAATGCTCACTTCCTAGCAATATTTAGACTCACTTCTTTTCCTTCTTCTTTCAGACTTGCCGATTTTATGATAGATAGAGACTACTCTGATTTTAGCAAACTGCAATGGCCTTATAGGAAATATCAGTAGACAGTAGATAAGCCGCACAAGATAAATCTTGTATTAAAGGCATATAGGTGAAAATATTGCTCAAATCAGATAGCTTAAACCTTTTGGATTATTTATAATTATTCTAGAGTTGTAAACTCTCTAACCTGACCTGTCTTTCAAAATCTCCAATCTTCTTCCCATCCTCTTCTTTGAGATATAACATTACCAACTTCCAGCAAGTGTGATCACATTCAAAACCCCAACAACTGAAAATATATTAGTAGCAAGAGAAATTAGTGGAAGTACCCCAGCAAGAATAATGGGCGCATTTAATGTAGCAAGCTAAGTCCCCAACTATAGTTTCGGCAATTTCATTAATACTCGATAGAAACCAAGAGCAGCAAAGTATAAATTAATTGATTAATAACACTAGTTAATTGACTCAGCAATTTTATTGAAGCAATCGTAAACTTCTTCCATTTCTATTAGCCCCATATTGATGTTAATACCATGAACACTAGTCCTTCTCCATCCTCCTTTTTCTGGGCTTGGGACCCGCAATGCAATCATATGGCTCCATTGGCGGAGTTAAAAAAGACTTTACCTGCAAGAAAATAATTAGTCAGTGACAATGAAACTGCTGCAATTCAAATAACATATGCATGTATTGGAAACAATAACATTATAAACAATTTTTATTTAGATCTAGAAACCCAATCCATAACTAAATCTCATGTACACTCTCACGTAAGGATATGCGAGAGATCTAAACATTAACTAAACCAAAAATTCCTAAATTCTTATGATATCCAAGAGCAAAAGCTTGTCAAAAAACTCTTAATCCGAAAAGAAATAATCCCTAGAACTACGAGGAAACACCTAACGACTTGACATATCATTTGTCAAACACAAGGCACCATATAGCCCAAGCAACATAAGCTCCTTCCCCAACATCACCTAGATCCTCTGAGTACCAATCATCTTTACTTAGTGGAGTTCTAGGCTTTATTACTTTAGACAAGGGAATCTTAAAAAATCCATCACCCAATAGAACATTATGAATAAGAGTATCTGGATCTACCGCGACCACCATGCCACGAGCAACTCCACGATCTTTCTGGCTGTTCAGAGTACATTTTTTATTAAGATTACAATGAAGCACCTAAATGTTAAAACAAATAATTAGTATAATCTACAGGAAAGAAAATGCTAAATTAACAATATACTTAGAGAACTTTAAAAGGTCTATACCGGTGATGGATGTTGACATGGTCCCACAGATGGTTATGTATAAATATCAATCATCTATATGTACTATTAACCGTAATTTTACAATAAAAGAAAATATCAAAACAACTAGAAGTTATCATAAAAAATTTCAAAGTGTTTGTGAGTTTGGTTATGTCAACCTCCAGCTTATCCACCTTATTAATCATTTGCAAATTTTTACTGCGTAGATATTCATTTTGTCTGATCAAGTGTTTAATCTTTTTCATGATAATTGGACAAACACCTACTCCAAGTCCACGCATACGGCCTTTGTTTTCTTTCTTTTGCAATGCCTATAAATTAATAGATCTTAAGTTCTATGAAATTGGGAATATGCACCAAATGGTACAATTATGCATAGGATTGTCAATGGATCGAATTAGATCTGTATCATATCAGGTTAGTGTTGATTGTGGTCTGATCCATTAACATGGCAAATTGGATTTCTATAAATAAAATGAGAAAATGATTCCAATCCAATATTAACACATCAAACTGAATATGATAAGGCATTAAATCATGTCCATTAACATCCCTAGTTAATTAGGATTTTACAACCTTGAGTTAAGCACATACCTTCGCAAGGGAATCATCTACACTTGCAAATTTCCGGTGAGGCTCTAACCTCTCAATCGCCATTATTTTCTCCTATATAAATCAACGAACCTGGAAAACATTATAGGAAAATACTAAGAATTACAATTTTAATGCAATGACTAAAAATTTTACTTACAGCTAGTTCAGAACATTGAACAGTGTTATCTCTTTTTGTATGAGCGGTAAGATACACTTCAGACCTCGCGACCAATGCGTCAGAATTGAGTTTCCTCTTCATAGCCTAAAGTTTAAATTCAATAATATTTAAAATAATTGGAGATAACTACATGTAAAGATATAAATGAACATGAATATATAAATAGGGAATGTTCGACGCTTATACCAGCATATGACGTATAACAAGTAAGCTCCTTCTTCCTACACATATCAACGCTTTTAGTTTGCTCCGATTGACTTTGTGTCCTTGCACTGGAAGCCTACGCAAAAATAATGTATAAGTCGTAGACATTGTGGCATTAATGACTACTAGCATTATTGATTTATAGTTATACATACCATATGCTCTTTGCAGAATTGCAAATATTAATAAACATGTGTCAGTCATCATCAGGGACTAACAGAGGGGTTGGATGAGCTTTAACATCCGCAGGATCATGACCAGTAATATATTTTGTTCACAATCTACTCTTATTAAGCCTCCAAGAAGATGCAATTTTCTTTTTCAAGTAATCATCCTATACAAGTGACACTTCATAACCTTCCTAAACATGGTTTCGTTCACAAATTAACAAAAAAATTAATAAAATAATGAAGTTTGAGACATACTCATTTTTGATATGATTTAACTTCATAAATTTTACCTCCAACTTTTTTAGGATCCTATTAGTAAAATAAGCAGGCACGAGTCGGATATCATCGTAAATTATTGGTATGTCAGTACGAGCCAACATACTAACGTTTGTGACAAATGCGATCGTATCTTCATCAACACCATTTGGTTACCCTAAATGGTTGACACTAACATTTCTTTTCCATCCATCTGGTAAGCTAGCTGGACCCCGAGAGGGACCCCTTTTCGTCCTAGCTGCAAACGACGAAAAGTAGAAAAGGTTATACATTAGTCACTAAAGATTTCCTATTACTAGATGGAAGATATAAATTTTTAAGAATCAAAAGAAAAATCAATTTCTTACCTCTGCCAACACTACCAATTATATCATTTCCAGTTGTGGTGTTAGAGTCTATAAATCTAAAAACCACTTGTCACATAAAGAAAATATATAAAGATGCAATAATGGAAGGCTAACATAAAGTTGCATAAACATAATTCATAACGATAGTACAAGATATATGATGTAATTATAATCCAAAAATAAAGGGACATGGTGATGTTCATTTTATCAACATAAATATCAAAGATTAAAATGAAATTGAATTTTTATGCATAAATAAATTTACTCTAAGACAAGAATTCCAATTTAAGTCAAAAATAAAAACCAACAAATAGAATGTAATGTTTTGTGAATTCTAATGAATGAAAACATAACCTAAAACTACACGTAAGCCGAGAATAATGTAGTTGTTCAATAAAGTTAACTTTTTTACCTCCTTTTCCTAGTTTTCTCAATTACCACATAACTATCATCGAGGTCGTCAGATATTAACTCATCTTCAACTATAGGTTCATTATTGCTTGTATTTAGATCTGTAACTGCTAAATTAGGTTGTTCTGACATAAGGGATATTTCATCTTCAATGTAAACTTTGCTGGAGTTTCCCATACTACGTGCCAGTCAGGATCTAATGGATCCTTAGAGTAGAAAACCTGTTTTGCATGATCTGCAAGAATGAGTGGTTCATCCCCTACTTGGTCTGAGCAAGTAAAGTTTAACAATTTGACCAATTTTAGCTTAGCCTCCTTATCTACTTTGATGCCTTTAGTTACTTTTACCCTATCACACTTAAATAAGACTGGCTTGTATCCTTCCCGGTACTCTAATTCGACTATATCTCTAAGAACACCATAGTATGTTGCAGACTCATTTGTTGGATCTTTGTCCTTGGAACTGGAACTAAATGTCGTAACACAAGTCGTACTAACCCCACTATTATGATTTACTTTAGTTGCCTCGTAGTCTTTTACGACAAAGAGGAAGCCGTTAACACAATACTTATTGTACCGTGTAACAAAAGCCAATGGTCCTCTTACAATATCATGAAAGTCCATGTCATCTGATTTGGTAAACTTAGCCAGAAAAAAAAATTTACAAGTTATCAGAACATTCATCTGTTGGACTCAAAAACTTAATTATAATTCATAATAACTATGTAATACCTGTTTTTCCAACTAGGGTATAAACTCTTCATCGCTAGCTACTCTAACATGCCCCGACTTCCTCTTTCCAGCTGTTTTGCAATGTTTTAAGAAGTCATTATGCCGACTACGTCCACAAATTAAGACTTCAAGTATTAGAGATTCATAAGGTTTAAAAAAATTTCAAGAGAATATATGAAAAATACCATACCTTTTCCAATCATCAAAATGAGGATGACTACCAATTACCCACTTTCAAGCTTGTTCATACTCAATACCAGATAAGACCAAACTTTTACCTGGACCTACCGGGCCAAAATCACCACCATATTCATTTTCATAAATGTAATCATTTACCCTATCTGGTAAAGAGTTTGATCCATCTAGAGACACCTCCATTCCTTACAATAGGCTTTCAGTACCTTGACCTTTATATTCGGTGCAATATATCAATGTTTCCTCTTGTATGTACCTTTCTGCTATACAATCTTTTGGCCATGCTTTGCTACTGACGTACCCCTTTAAGGTCTTCATTAACCTTATAAATTAAAGAATAAATTAGGAATTTTACTAAATAAAATATATATTATTGAATGAGTTGAATGAGAATATCGCATACCTTTCAAAAGGATACATCCATCTATAAAAGACAGGACCACATAAACGAGCCTCGTATGCTAAGTGGATTGGGAAATGCATCATTATGATGAATAATGAAGGAGGAAAAACTTTCTCTACCTCACATAATGTTCTTTCCATTTATTTCTCCAATGTAATCAAGGTATCAACATCTAAAGTTCTTGAGCATAGTGCACTAAAGAATGTACATATACTATGAATTAGTGGACGAATTTCCTTCCAATCCTTAAATGTATGTTGAATCAAAACCGAAAGTAGATGTTGCATCAAGATATGATAATCATGAGACTTCATGCCCTTTAAATCCATGTCACCTTCCTTGACAATATTCATCCAATTACCACTGAACCCATACGGGACACGTAAATTACGCAGAGTTTTGAGGAACAATTTTTCTCCTCTTTATATAACCAATATCGACCCAGTTTCATGATCTCTTTGCCATTTTTATTTTTCAGCCACAAACCCTCCTTAATTTTTAGATGCTTTAAGTCTCTTCGAGCGTTTGCATCATCTTTTGTTTTCCCCTTTGTATTCAACATTAACGCCAGAAAGTTCTGACAAACATTTCTTTCAATGTGCATAACATCCAAGTTATGTCTTAAAGGAAGATGTTTCCAATAATCAAGATCAAAGAATTTTGATCATTTTGAGAAACTTGAAGATTCCTTATTGATATCATCTACTTAAACATCTTCTTCAACATCTTTATTACCCCCTTGCTTTTTCTTTTTGCCTTACCCCAATACATATTTAAGCCAGCAACAATCTTCTCAACCTCTGTCCCCTTTAAATACATCGCGCGCTTTTGAACCTCCTCCTTTTTATTGAAGGTGCTAGCACATTTATCTTTTCGAAGTTCATCTATGAATGCCAACCACCGTCTATGACTCATGTAAACATTTTTTTTTCATGGTGTAGTCTCAATGAGTCAGTTTTTGGACCACACAAAGGACATGTAAATTTACCTTTTGTTCGGCATCCAGAGATGTTCACATATGCCAGAAAATTGTGGATAGTCCACAGTAAAATGGCACGCATATTGAATTTTTCATTAATGTATGCGTCCATAGTAGTGGACCCTCTAACCCATAGCTCCTTCAATTCGGCAACTAGTGGTTGTAAAAAGACATCGATGCCATTTCTAGGTTGTTTGGGACCTTCAATGAGCAAAGTAAGCATCGTAAACTCTGGCTTCATGCATAAACCAGGTGGAAGATTATTTGGCACACAAAAAATGGGTCAGCAACTATGACTTGAGCTTAAAGTGCCAAAAGGGTTGAACCCGTCTGTAGCTAGACCCAAATGAACATTGCGTGGTTCACTTGAGAACTCTTTATATTTTTCATCAATGGACTTCCATGTAGGAGAGTCGACCGGATGTCTCATTTTTCCGGGTGGCATACGCCCAGTTGAATGTCAAGCCATCTCCTTTGCAACCCATGAGACACTGCAATAGGACCCAAGCATGTAAAAAATTAAGCACACTCCCTAATATAAGCTTTATTTTAAGTGAATGTTAGATTATTTAAGAAATATGACAAATAAATGCACCTGCGCATCCTCTTTTGCCTAGGTGTTAACGGGAAATATCGTAACACCTTCGCAGGGACTTGCTTCCTAAACAGAACTTTTTATTCCTCGAAGTTGAACCCCACTCCGTCACGGTCTTATACCTCAAGCTACCGCAAGTTGGACAGATGGTCTTCGAAGCATGCTCGTTCCAATAAAGAATACAATCATTTGGGCATGCATGCATTTTTTCATAACCAAGACCCAAGCTTGTTACAATCTTCCTGGTGCGGTACGTATTATTTGGCATCTTATTCCCCGATGGTAGCACATTTTGGAGTAATTAAAGTAGCTGTGTAAAACTCTTTTCACTCCAACCATTTTCAACCTTTAAGTTATACATCTTCAAAACAAAACTAAGAACTGTGAAGTCTTTGCAAATCAGTCATAGCCTCACGCACTTCAGAATCAAAGATATCAGGGGCAATACACTCTGCAATGTCTTCCAACGCTAAATTTAACCTCATTTAGAATATCTTTGACCTCTTGAGGTACTGAGTTCTCGTCGTACACTGGTTGGAAAATTTGTGGTGCAAAACTATCATCGGTAACTACTTTCTCACCGTGAAAATCTCAAACACTATATGTTGATAGGAACCCATTCTTTAAAAGGTCATACCTTACTTCGTCGTAAGAAACTGGAATCCTTCGGTTTCCAAATCTAACACATGGGCAAGAAATATTTCTCTTACCAGGAAGGTGTATACGTGCAAAGTCAAAAAAGGTTTCAATGCCAGCCAAATATTGTGAGTCAATATGGTTTGGGCCACGGAAAGGAAAAGTAATCCAGTTCCTATCCATCATTTCTTTTTGGACTCTCCCTAAACCTAGGTAACACATATAAACGAATTACAAGTTTCATGACTAGAATTAATAGAAAAATTGGTAATTCAAAAAGTTAGCCCTCAACCCCTTTGTCGAACCCAATTAGAGTTAAATCCTCATAAATTAGGTATCTAAAGCCAAAAAAATAAATATATTGATTCGTACCAAATCTAACAATGAAAATGAAGAAATATGAAATAGAGGTCATTGAATATAAGTTTCATAGTAAGTCTATTATTTAAGCAATATAGTTGATATTTAGTGGAGCGGTCAAACCAATATAGGTAAGGCAATTTGTGGGCTCTAATATCGAAAATAATTATGCAAATTACCTGCCTTTCAATTTAACATTCATCACAAACATGATTTATAAACAACATTTTATTAATGAGATGTATAAGATAGACGCAATAGAATCCATAGTTAAATTGGCACGAAAATAAAACAAGTACCTGATTCAAAGCTTTAATTCAAATCTCTATATCCTGAAAAAATAAATAAAAGAAAACAATACGATTAATACATACATAGAATGATACAATCTTTTAAAAATAACACAATAAACAAAAACACAAAAATCTAAAGGCCTCAAAGACTACATATCATTATTCTAAATCATACCCCTGTATCAAATCCTGAACTATACAAAATGGGATATTCATAAAAAAATCCAACTTGGCAATGCCCCTTTTATTATCAAATCACAAACAAATTGTTTTCTTAAGAAGAAAAAAACACTGCCAAAATTTGTAAATGTTGGAATTTTGAGCCGCACATAGTGAAAGATAGTGAAAGATTACATCCTCAAGATGTTTATAAACCAAGGTTCAGCAGCATTGAATGAAGATTTTTTAAAACCAGATCACTTTAGTAGTTACAATGGATCAGCCGTTCATAGCCATAGAATGCAACCTCGACGTGTAAAAAGAAACACTAAAGATTAAATGAAAAAAAAATTTGGATCATCCAGAATAAGTACTCAATAATCATATAGAATCAAGCAATATCAACACCGCCAAATGGAAGAGAGCTCATCTGTAAGGTTCTACCATTTCCCGACGCAAGAAAAGCTTTTGAATCTCTTAGTTGGAATTGAAGTTTATCCAACACATAATTTTCTACAAGAATTATCAGTCGGATAAGGCCCGAATTCCTACTTTTTCTATTGATATTAATGGAGCTACTACAGAACTCTTCACCAATTCCAATGGGATTAGGCACAGAGATCCCTTGTCTTCCTACCTATTTTTCATGGAGATGAGGGTTCCTCTTAACTAATGCAGTGGTTCAAGGTCAAATTTTTCTTTTCCCATCTTCCTCTAGTTATTGTAATTTTTCCTCTTATCTTTACAAATGACCTCAACATATTTTTAAATGCTGAGACAAACCTGCTGTGATAATTTCTAGAAGATATTAAGTGATTTTTCAGAGTGGTTTGGATTGAATATTAATCCTCAGCAAAGCACTATCAACTATTCTAATTCTACTGAATAGGCACTGCAGCAATATATCACTGTTCAGATATGCTTTACTACTGTTAAGTTACCGATGAAGTACTTGGTTTAGCCCTTATCTCTACTACACTTAAGCAAAAACTACAGCCCTATATTACAAATACGAATTACTAACCAGAAAAATAGAAATCTCTCAATTGTAGAATAAGGCTTGCTGCTAGATTCTTTGCATCGATAGAAACTACCCCAAAAGTAAGTTATTTTGGTCCTTGACTGAGTACCTAGAATGCATTCAGATCTATGTTGAAACTTAAAATTGATACTACTCCCTTCTTCGGCATTTACTTTGGAAAGATCCATAACAGACAAGAAGTGTCCTAGAAATTCCTCAGGGGAATATATCAAGAATTCTCACTGAATCACTCAAGATACTAAAGTTAGTGCCTCATCAACAACACCCATTGGGCACTTATTAGTACAAGATTCCCATAAATAAACCAAATGATGAAGAAAATGTGTGTTATGCACCCTCCTAGTATACTCCACGAAGACCATATAGTGTGGAAGCCACTTGCGGACAAAAAGTTCACAGCAATACTAGCATGTGAATTCATAAAATTGAAGGAAACTAAGATGGAATGTCTAAGGATTACTTGGGAAACTAAAAATCTACCTAAAAGATGTATTTCACGAATGACATCACACAATTAGGTTGTATACACAAATTTAATGGCTAAGATGGGTAAAGTTGAGAATCCAAAGTGTTATATCTGTGGTGCAGAAAGGGAAGACAAAAATTACCTATTATTTGAGTGGCCTTTCTCAAATCTCATCTCAAAATCAATCTTGAAACTATTCTCCTCTAACATATTTCCTTTGATGTGGTCTAAAAAAATTGCTTAGAAAAACTAAAACGTTGAGAAAGATTCTTATAGTAGCTTTTACCTTTACTTCTGAAAATGAGAATTCCATGTTATCTTCCCCGATTTTAAGCTATGGCAACTGCATGTCATGTGAGCAAGAATGTTCACCCCTGATGGACACACATACTTACAACTATTTGACCACAACAACAATAGAATCCGTGTAATGAGATCCCCTTTTGACAGTTTTGTTTTTCAAGTGGGGGAATCGGCTGATATCTTATCAAAAGGGAAACTACAATCCACTCTTCACTCTGTATGCAGACCGGCAAAACAGGACAACTTAAGTAGAGAAACATTTGTTATTTTTTTACAACTAGCTTGGGACAAAACTTTCTCTATTTCACAACACCTTAAGGAAAAGTTGATATCAAATGAGCAATGTTCTAGGGCATGTGATGAGATAGGTGCCTCAACCTCTGATGCTATTAGCCTTCACCTTAATGAGAAAATAATGTTTAGCCTCATAGAAGAAATTAATGGAATAGTTCTACCTTTATCTTCACGCATAAAGGAGGGGATAACATTTGTTAAATTCTCACGGGAGGCGAGGAAGCAGTACTATGGTGGAAATGGTATGCAATCGAAAAGATAAGATTCATATATTTCAAATGTAAGACTGTAATCAAGGAGGTAAATTCTAAAGATCCCAGTCTATGCATTTGTTTAAACAAATCATAAATTCAAATTGGTTATAAAAGATGGGTAGCTAGGACTCATATATATGAAAGGAAATGGATTTCAATTGCTGATGGTTCTTATGCTAACTCCAAAGCATAGTTAGACATATTATTCAAAAGGTCTAGGAAAAACCACTTATTATAGCCTATAGCCCACCAGTAGAAGCAGAAGATATTGTGGTAAATGAGTATATGGTTATTTTATTTGGGATGAAAATGATAAAGAAACATAATATTACTAGCTTGGATATCATTTCTGACTCACTATATGCCATTAATATACTTACAAAAAGAATCATGCTCCTTAAAATAAATTCATATAGCTAGAGAGATCTAATCCATAGCTGAATCGTTTGAGAAGACCGTGTTTTCACGTACTTGGAAAGAGGGGAACACAGACCGCTGATTATTTTGCCCCTAAGCATGTTGTAAACAGCTTTTTACTATTTTTCCTTCTTTATTTCACGGTGATTTCCTAAATATTGTTGAGGGAGATGCTAAGGGTTGTAAATATCCTTGGATGTAACAGCTTTTCAGCTCAATAAATAGGTAGAGGCATGCCTAACCCCAGCTTTTCTGATTCGGAAATACCAGAGTATACTGCAGGGTCCTATCATGATGTTTTTATTCTCCTTTGTGATTTACTATACTTCATCTCTTCTAGATGATTATTATAAAATAGGAGATCCTATTTTTGGGAAAAGAAACTACACTTATATGGATGTTGTTAGATCCAACCTTGGTAAATATTTCAAGTTTTATATTTTTCTAAGAAAAAGTACAATATGGGAGTGTGATAAAAGTTCTAAAGTTTTTTGTGTTGTGATTTGTATTAATGAGATGTATAAGCTAGACGCAATAGAATCCATAGTTAAATTGGCAATGAAAATAAACAAGTACCTGATTCAAAGCTTTAATCCAAGTCTCTGTATCCTAAAAAAATAAATAAAAGAAAACAATACGATTAATACATACATATAAAATAATACAATCTTTTAAAACGAACACAATGAACAAAAGCAAAAAATTCAAAAGATCTCAAAGACTACATATCATTACTCTAAATCACACCCCTGTATCAAATCCAGAACTATACAAAATGGGAGATTCATACAAAAAATCTTATTGGGCAATTCGCCCTTTTTGTCAAATCACAAACATATTGTTTTCCTTAAGAAAAAAACTACCAAAATTTGTAAATGTCGGAATTTTGACGCGATGAAAACCGAATCAAGCGAATATAGTAAAATGAGTAAGACTATTAGTTATAAGTGTCACTGGCTCTTACTCTGCGATTTTAATAGAGGAAGTTGAGGCGAAGAAGCCGAAGAAGATAACAGCTACTAGTAGTCGTAATTGGAACCATGACAAATACCAATAATTGAAAACCATAAGTGCTTACACTAAACCCCTAATTTCATAAAATAAGTTAAATTGGAACCCTAATTTCATAAAATAAGTTGAATTGGAACCTGACTTTATCAAAGATAAATTTGATTGGTGCTCAGAGAAGAAGAATGAAAGGTAAAGGGAGATACCTTTGATTGCAGAGGAGTACAAGAACCACCAGCGGGACTATAATCGCATAAAGAGATGCCACAAAATATGCAGAATCTTGGGAAAAGGAGGATTTAGAGAGAAATGTGGGGGAACATGAGGTTATCCATAACAGATTCGCTCTTGAATCGTAAGAGAGAAGAGATTTCTGGGGGGGAAATCTTTGAGAATGAGAAGGAAGCTTTTCGCAAGGGAATTTGGGAGAGAGACGTGAAAAACATGAAAGTATTTTGGGCTACTAATTTTAATAGAACATTAGCACAACAGACATGGAGATATGGTAATGGATTTGGACTGTAGCAAACGTGCGACAGACATAGTTTGTTGCCAAAAGTTATATATGCGTGTTGTCAAAGGCCCTTTTTTTGATAGTACTCACATTATTTTGGTTAAAGTCTATTCGAGCTTCAAATGCAAACTATGCAAGCAGTAGACTCAGTGCTGGAACCAAATCCTAGACCTAAAGGTCTTCTGAGCACCAAAACATGATGGAAATGCAATAGAAGACTCCCACTGGTTGTCTCCATCCTCTATTACCATCATCCCCTCCTCTGAAACCATAACCTCCAAAAAGTTGATAGAGATGAAGAGGGTCCGACCTTAGAATCCATGGTGATACAAGAAATCGGAATAACTGCCCCGTAGTTATGCCTATCTCTGCATATGAATCCCCAACCCTGTCATCCGCAAGAGTACGGAGATAGGCCCACCGATCCTCGCCTGCCTCCACTTGTAGTAGAATTTCTTCTCTGCTTCAATAACTTCGTCTTCCGATATGCCTTGATACGTCAGAGGAATAGGAGCGGGTATCGACATCTCTAGGGATTGGCCACCGATGTACTTCAACTTCAACCTCTACATTTCAAACGCAATCCTCTCTTCAAAGACCATACTACAAGTCTTCACCATTATTAATATTTTAAAGAATTTTACAAAGAACAAGCATAACCTGCTTCTAAAATCCAATACAGGTACCATTTATATAACCATACTTTTAATGTGTAGGTACGTTTTACCAAGCAACATCATTCATTACAGATGCAACTTTTTGAGTCATAACCGTCACATACATCAGCATCCATATCCTCATTAAATACACGTCATTTCCAAATAACCCGCGTAACACCACACGGTCAAAGCCATCATTATTCCATTTCAATTATTAAAAGTTTCAGCCCAGATACCAAGTCACAAATAGATAATTTCTCAACCAAAGCCACTCGTGACTTTGGTTACGAGGGGGCGATTGCAGTGACTTATCCCTCGATCTCACCTAAAAACAAGCTCACCTAGTTCAAATTACCTCCATCTCGGATTCACGCATTTTAACACTTCCTCCCTAGCCCAACATTCCAACCTACCCCACGAACTGATTAAGAACGTGGGCCAAACTTTAAGCAAAGAACATTATCGAGTCAAAAACACCTATCTTTTATGAACTCGTCAGTTATTCAGTCAACCGCCACCAACCATATTGTTTAGAAAACGTGCTCAAGCACGATGAAGAGCTGCGAAGTAGGCCTATTTAAAGGAAAAGTTCCAGAAGAGACATGGACCAGAAATCACACAAGAGATCATCAAGAAACTACTTTTTTTTATTCTCAGCAACATTCAAAACTTCCTAATTACAAGGTTCAAGCCTTTCTATATCTAATGATCACTTGTAATAAGATATTCGCCTCAAGCAATAAAGATATTTTTACAAAAATCTTCCACTCTAGGTCGTGGTTTTTTACCTATTCAAAGGTTTTTGACGCTAAAATCACATGTTTCATTTCTTACTTTCCATTAAAATATTATTACAGGTTCATTGGTGTAATTGCGAATTGCAAGCAATTTTGAGCTTTGGAATTTGGCCATTAGAGTTATGCTAGTGACTTTAATATGTTATTGTCTTGTGTCCTCTTCTCTGAGTCAGAAGCGCAACGGGTTAGCCACTTTCATTTGGATCTTACGAAACACATTCTGGATGAGATGATCCTGTTTTCTCCATAATCCTTATTCGAGATAGTCGTGATAGCTTGTAGGGTTGAGGCCAAGCTGAAACTATCTGGATATTTATCTTTTATAGCACTAGCTAGAGTGACCACGACACCTACTTTTACAGTACCAGCAGTTATTGGTAAATATGCAGGAACAGTCAGTACCGCCATTTGCTGCAACTGCAAGAAGACAAAACATATGTGACGTGAGTGACCTAGCGCATGAAAAGTAATGACACTCATTTCTCAGCAACTACATCATCACGTAGAAGAGGTGCTTGATCGGTTACTTAGTCCAGAGTATGGGGACACTAAGACGATAACAATTGATTTTCCTTCTTCTTAAATTTGTGGACGAATCCTTCAACGGGGGGGGGGAGTCGTTAGTCATTTCTTATTTAAGTTTATCTTATGTTATTTAATTTTGTCCTAGAGAATCCTCTAAAAATAGAATTATTCTAGTAGTTTTTTTTTTGATTGGGAGTGTAAAAAGAGGTGGAGATCTCCTATATATATATGGGGGATCCTAGGCTAGTAGAAAGTTGAGTGCATTTTTGTTGTTTTACTTTTTTGCTGCTTTTACTGTTTGTCCAACCACCGGTTGACACGTGTCTCTTTGTTAGTTGTAATATTTAATTTCTCTGCCCGAAATATTAAAGGGCAGCTGACGTGGGACCTACAATTATTTATATTCAAACTCTTTTCTTTTCTTTTCTCTTACTCCTCTCTCTCTTCTTCTTTCCTCTTGGCATCAGAGGGAAAACATAATGGTAGTTGCGTCTGCTGCAGTATTGATTCAAGAAAGTGAGTCCAGTTCAATTCAGACCAAGAAAGTGTCACAGGTACGTGAAGCCTTCACCTGGGAAAAAATATATTCGAATACTTTCTTCTTTTACAGTTAGGTTTAAAGAGGTTTTCTTGCAATTGTATCTTCTTCCACTCTCGCCATGTATACTACTCCCACTTTCTATGGATAGTTACTGTGTACATATCGTCTCAAACTTAAGCATCTAAGCACTTTGCATTTTTTGGGTTGCGGACAGTTCCGCATTTTTATAATCTAAAAAGATTGTTAATGGTAAATATAAGTTGCAGAGATATCGATTGTAGATATTAAGTGCTTTCCATTCTGTTAATGTGATGCACTGATGATAAATATTACATGTTCAGTTGAAGGTCATACCGCTAAATATTTCCAAGCGGGTTAAATCGATATGAAATGTTTGAGAGCCACGCTTGAAACACTGCGAAATATGGCTCCAATATCGAACTATAACCACCTCATCACTACGCTGGCAAGAAAGCTTTGACTCGAACAAGAGGAAAAACATGCACCTGCAAACACTTTTGATAACATTTCGCTTTCTAGTATTCGGCGTTGCGACGTCATCTGAGTTATTTCGCTTTCTCATATTTGTATCGATGTCAACTATGTAATGCGCCTACTTGGGCTTTAGGAACTATTTCTTCTCTAAATCGCATTAATTGACTTTATTTCAGTTTGTATAACGGTGTCAACTTAGATAAGCTTATTTAGTTTCATTTGGCTTAAAATAGACCAAGTTCTTACATGTATAGGTTAAGGGTTTTAAAACTTTTCCCCAACCTCACAAACTACAAACCCCAGAAAAGAGTATATGAAGATATATGGTTTTTAGGCCAAAATTGACCAATAAAGAAGAGGAGAGAGAAGGAGTAAGAGAAAAGAAAAGAAAAAAGAGTTTGAATATAAATAATGGTGATGGTGGTTGTGGGGGACCAAGAGGAGAGAAGAAGAGGAGAGAGAAGGAGTAAGAGAAAAGAAAAGAGTTTGAATATAAATTATTGTAGGTCCCACGTCAACTGCCCTTTAATATCTCGGGCAGAGAAATAAAATATTACAGCTAACGAAGAGACACGTGTCAACCGGTGGTTGGGCAAACACTAAAAACAGCAAAAAAGTAAAACAACAAAAATGCACTCTAGAAAGTTTGTTGTTGAGTTTGAGAGAAAGGGAAGAACCCTAGAGAGATAAAAAGAGAGCTTGTAGTAGAGATTTTACTTCAATAAAATAAATCGTTTATTATGATTTGTGCTTCCGCGTAAATAGGGATTAGCAGAACCACATAAATATCCAGTAATGCTTTCTCCTTTAAGTAACCGCTCTATTGGTGAAAACACCCACCAGCCACACAAGGTAAGAAAATATAAACTCGGGCAATAGAAATGATTATAAACTTTCTATACTGTAATGGTATATTAACTCCCGTGACACAAACACAGATTGAGTGTATATTATGACTGTTAAATCAATATGTCATCCATTTATTTCCTACATAGGTACGGATAAATTGTTGATAAATGTGGCTCCAAACCTCGAAGATTGCCCAAGGTTTTCAAACCAAACAGCTGGAAAAACTGTATTTAGCATAGGAGTATTAAAGTAAATGATGTACATACCACTAGTATTAGAATTTTCATTTATAATTGTAACAGGCTTCAATAATGTCCGCTCCCTGATCTCTTATATCAAATGCCGAAGCTAGAAAGTAAGGGTAAATATTAAATATTATAATTTAACTTCAATGGTGAGTATAGACAATAATGATTAACATGCAATATAGAGCAAACAGTTGGAAAAATAACAGTGCACTTTATAGCCTACGCGGTAAGAAATGAAGCCACTAGCAGTTAGTTATTACTTTTGATTTATTTCTGAATTTGCAAATGCGGCTTAAACACCCACATTATAAGTGGTGATCCACCAGGATGCGTGCCGCCCTCTAGTATGTGTGTATAAGTGAAATAGATACTGAATGGTCCAAACGTCCAACTTAAAGATATCATTTGAAGGGCCACTTTAATCCACAAGGAAAAACCACTTGAACACAAGAACTGGTCTTCTGTATCAGGCAACCATAATGCTTCAAAATTTACACAGCAATCTTCTTGAAATGAGGATGTCAGCTTCTCTTGTACTGAGATGTAGGCTACTAGGGTGGCTCAAGGTAAGGAGTTCACTCCTGTTGTATCTAAAACAACAGGACCATTGAGGTACTACCACTGGTCACAAGATAAGGTGTATATATCCTAAGGATTAATCGCTATTAAAATATCTAAGGACTGGGCAACATCGCCTCAAAAAAATCTCTTAAAGAATTTGTACTTCACCACAGGCATGATCTTATTTTCTTGGCAGAGCGTATGAATCATGCTTGTAAAATTCATAATTTTTTTGGAACTCTATCAATATGCATCATTTTTATTTTATTTTTATTTGGTAAAGGAGGTTTTTATTGCCCGATGGAGGACAAGGCGAGGAGTAGCTCGGCCCGAGATGTTCGCAAAATGATGTCTACAAAGAGGGGGAGGAGCCCTAAAAAAACCAAAAAAACAACATATGGACATAATTGCATCTATCGACATAATACAAATCTGCAAAAGCTTGATTAAAAAGGAGACCCGACGCCCCTAATCGTGCCATCTCATCAACAACAAAGTTAGCCTCCCTATGTTTTTGTTGAAGCTTCACCATTGGGAAAGAATTCAGTTTGCTCCGAATGTTTGTAACAATACTCGCAATCTCCCAAGGAGTGTCACTACCACCCTGCACCATAAGCACCAGAGGCGCCGAGTCACATTCAAACATCACTCTAATGCAACCAAATTCCAACACTAGATCCACGGCATCAAGGAGAGCAATGGCTTCAGCAAACCAAAAAGTGATTTTAGCTAAAAATCGAGACGTAGCAGCAGTGAAGATGCCTTGGTCATTATGAAAAAACAGACCAGTGCCCCCAACCCAGGATTTCCACTAGCAGAACCATCTGAATTAATTTTAAACCATCCTAAGGAAGGGACTTCCCAATAAATAAAGATCCAATCATAACAAATAGGAGAAACTCGGTATTGGAGCTGGGTAGGCAAAAATCCAAGCTGAGGTCATGGAGCGTCTGGCCAAGAGGGGCAGACCAGGTACTTGAAGTGGTGATGAAATGTAATTTAACTTTGCTGTATATAGAAATTTTCTTTCCAAGAATGTAGTTTACCTTCCAATAATATAATCGCTTGAATAATGTATTTTTCTATTGAAGAATGTAATCTTTTTTTCAAAATGTTTATTTCCGAGAATATTGCGTTAAAACAAGTACAAGATTAATACAATATCAAAAACTTGTTCAATAAGCTTGTACGATAAGAGCATTAAATTACATGAAGAACACTCATATAATACAATAAATGGAGTACTAGGTTTGAAAATTTCCCTTCACGGCCCACAAATGTTCGATTAGATCATCCTTTAGATCAAAGTATAGTTCCCGACATCGAATGCAGTTCATTTTCGATATAAGAGATTCTACTGTTCCGCGTTCGCATACAATGTTGAACTGTTCGGCTTCGATAGTTGAGGGATCGGCCGGATCGTAGTCTAAGTATGACGGGAATGAACCTCGTTTCTCTTCGACGATCATATTGTACATTATCACGCACGTCTTCATGGCATTGTTCAAAACCTCGGGTTTTCATAATTTAACCAGATTTTTTACAATATTGAAACGGGATTATAAAATCCCAAACACCTTCGATTACTTTCTTGTTGTTGAGCAAAAAAAATTTGTTTCGCTGAAATCGGATTGGATATGGTTTGGACAAGTGTTCCCCATTTGGGGTATATGCCATATCATAAGCTTTTCCCGCAATTGTATAATTGCAAGGCGGGGTGATATCATCGGCCAGGTCGGTGAAAGGATGCTATTTTTACAGGACATTGATATGATTTTTAGACCCTGGTAACCCAGAAAAAATATGCCACAACCAAAGGTCGTGTGAAGCTACCGCTTCAAAAATCAGTGTCGCCTTGGGGTAATGACCAGTAAATTGATAGTGCCAAACTATGGGACAATTTTTTTATATCCAATACATGCAATCAAGGCTTCCTAACATGCCAGGAAATCCCTGTGACTCTCCGATCGCTTTTAACCTTTCGACGTCGACCGCGTTGGGTACTCGAAGATATTCCTCGCCAAAAATTTGTATAACCGCAACACAAAACTTTTCTATACTTAACAAGGTTGTGCTATCTCCTATTCGAATATACTCGTCAAAAAGATCTATCACAACACCGTAGCTTAGGAATCGTAGTACCGCGACTACCTTTTGATACGGTGATAACCCCATAGTACCAGGGCTGCGGGGTTTTTGGATAAAGTAATGATTATATGCAACGACTACATCGAATATACGCATAATCATGTGTTTTCTCATACGAAAACGTCGTCAAAATTTGTCCGACTCATATGTATACCCCGGCTTGAAGTAGTCCCGTATAATACTGTAATACCCCAATTCGTGATCTAGCTTCTTTTTCTTATCCTTACAGCCCATGACACTCCCGCCGTGACTCGAAGTTGCATCATGTACTACTAGGTTTATTATATTTTGGTGTAGAACGCAAATTGCCACCGCACAATCAGACATAAGATCGTCAGACGAGGAGGACAATATACGTGGATGATCATCAATAGATGAATATGATGATGAGGAAGACATTTGAGGCTGTGAAGTTGAGAGAAGGGCATTGACGGTGAAGGGGGAACAAGATTCTTGAGAAGAGAGAAGTGTAAAAGGATAAGGGGGAAAAAGATGAAGTGGTTGTTGGAAATCAGTGGAGGTAGCGGTAAAAATAATACTGCGCGGTATTCTTTTTGCCACCGCCTCCACTGATTTCAAACAACGACTAGTTCCTCTTGTGTGTCCTTCACAACGGCTAGTTTTAGCATCACAACAACTACTTTTTTCTTTATATATATATTGGCCACATATGCTCTTGTAGTCTCCTTATTTTAGTAGGGGACAACAATATTCGCTCAATGGGTTGGGCTTGATACTGAACTGGAGGAGGGCACCGCTCAATAATCTCTGGGTTCCTCTGTCTCTCTCTCTCTGATTATGTTTCCAAGATCGCTAAAAAATAGTAGTTTGTCTGAAGAAGGAAGAAGAATAAAATAGATCCCTCTCTCTTTACCCTCCTCCTCTGTATATATAAGGAGGGTTTGACCTAGGAGCATCCTCTCTCATGTGTTCAGGGAAATTCCTACACTATACCTTCAGAGTCGTGAGGTTGTGCGCTCCTCGTATTTTTTTTGCATATGCTAATAGTTTCTCATTGTATAGAAATACTTAAGAGTAGTTTCGTCAGGGCACCTTTACTCTTGTTGGTCGATTGAAGAGTTCGCTCGTCGACTGACCTGTCGTTTCCCTGCTCTAGTTATGCGAGGTTGGGGTCGTTGGAGGGCTTGGTCGTATGACTACCACGACATCATCACTAGCGGGAGCGTGCTCCTACAATCGCCCCCCCCCTCAGGTCTAGCCCGCAAGGAGGGTGATCTGAGGTAGGTCTAGCCGTATGTGGAGTTAGTCATTCGGCAGGGGATGTGACAGTCTGCCTGACATTCTCTCAGGAGGGGTGCGGGATATTAAATTCATGGGAAAATGTGTGGTGTGACTGTTGATGCAGTGGGTAACGTGGCTAATGATGTGTATGGGCCCGATGCAGTTTTCAAGGAAGCTGTGTTTTCCCAAATCCGTCTCTTTCACTATAAAAGGACAGATAGCTAGGAGCTTGAAGCTTCTCCTCTGCTTTGAAAAAAAATTCAGAGCTTTGGAAGGACGAAACTGATACACTTGGCTTGGAGCTAGAAGTATTCAGTACTGTGTAATTTTGCGTTGGAATTCTTAGGTGAGTTTACCCTTTTAACTTGTATAATCTGCCGTAGTGTAATCTGTTTTTATATATTTTGGAATCACGTGAAATGCCCGAGCGAAATGGGAGTATGCGGCCTATCGATGGTAACCGAAAGAGTTGTGGTGACTGTGGCTCCGGTATGAATCGTGTCATATGCCATAGAGTCGCGTTGACTTTCAGCGGTCGAACCAGGAGGTAACCTGGTCAATGGGTCATGCCAGGGGGTAGCCTGACCCAAGGGTGCCCTAGTAATAAGGTGGCAATTATGCCCTTCGCTACCTTAGGGTTGAGGTCGACGTTTGCGTCTGGCTCGTGCAGGGACATACGATTGCCGAGTACAGATCGGTAGATAGATACGAGGTAAGGAATAGAGAAAAGGAGAGAAGAAATATGGTCGTCTTTGAGGTTGAGTCAACGAGGAAGGGCTCAACGGCTGGGCCATCAGGTGCCGTGCCCGTGGTGTTTGTGGACAGTTATGACCACGAGGCAGGAACTTCCTTGTCTCGTAACCTGAGGGTAGAATCGCAGGCAGATTTCGTAGTGCTAGGGAGAGTACCTAGAGATTAGGCCCACGAAGATATTATTAGTGGTCGTGAGGAGGGAGTTTATGAGTTGTTTTGACCTTATCCAAGCGAGTGGAGGTTGCCTGCTACGATGGCTGATTATGAGAGTCCGGGGATCATAATGGAGTTTCTGGACGTCGTTAATGAGTGGGAGAAAGCTTGAGGAGGTCGTAAGTGGATATGGCCAGATTGCCAAACATTAGCGTCCAACCAATACATCGTGTACTTCGGGCAATTTGATGCAGGGCTGAGATTTCCCTTGGATGATTTAACTAAAAAATGTTTAAATTTGTTTGGGCGTTCCCCGGGGTAAATGAATGGAAATTTTTATCGGGTGATGACGGGATGTTGGCTGATTAATTAATCGGCGCCTCCTCGTTAGAATGTGGGCTATGGGGACATAATGGTCACTTACAAGATGGGGCGTTGTCCGCGTCAATGGGACAATATTCCGAAGTGATCGGGGGTAGAATGGGATGGGGACGAGGTGCTAGATGAGCCATCATCTGCTCGCGTTACGCATTCACGAGCACGGGCGGGGCAAGTGGGGCGGCAAACACGAATTACTGCCAAGGCAAAAATGGTCGCAGACAAGGCAACCTTGGGTAAGAAGGGTAATGCAGGCCTGAGGTGTCAAAGAGTAATGCGTCCTTGTCTGTCAGAGTGGAGGCACTGGTATTATATAGCTCGTAAATCCGGCGAGCCGAAGATTTTTAGGTTACCGACGAGTGGGAATTATTGGTGTCGGCATCGAATTCTGGTGACCATTTGATTATGACAACGGGCCTAAACGTCATTTGCATCGTAACGTGTTTAATACGAAGTGTACGTTCATTCGTATAAGTTGTTGAAGTTGTGTGCGAGTCTCTGTTATTCGGTGACTAAATGATTGCTCTTTTATTTTACATGTGTGACGCTAGCGAGGGTAACATATAAGTCACCGCGTTTGCGTGTGCTTGGTAATAAAAGTAAAGATAATCAAATGTTGACCAATATTATCGACGGGAAGTTTGACTCTGACATGTACTGGTCAGCGGTCAAGTATAGCGAGCCACGTATCCGTCCCGTGAGCAATAATTACTCTGTGAAAAGTATGCACAGTTACAAGTCCGTGGAGGGGCGTTGGGATGAAGCTGAGGTTCTTAAGTGCAAGGGGAAAGGATTTGTCCAGCCCAAATGCTGTTGCACCTCCTGTCGCTGGACAGAGTCCTGGGCTACGAGGGGTGAGTGGTCACACGGAGGATGTCCCAGTCATAAAGCGGTAAAGGTCAATTACTGCTGGTCTTTTGGACGAAGAGCCTGGCCAGTTGCGAGGCAGGGAGAGAGAGTCGTTGTCTCACTCTTACGCCGAAGAAGGAACACGCTCGGCCGGAAGCGGAAAACACCTTGGTGGCAGTTTGCCCGACGGGGAAGTACAGATTATTCCTTACATGGAAAAAGAAAAGAAGCGTCTTGCTCAGGCTCTGGATGACCCTCGGGCTCGTCGTACTGCGGTCGTGGCCGCTATCCGGGTAAGTTATTGTTTTAGTGGTTAGACGTCTATTTCCTTCAGGGTTATGAATATTAAATTGTTGTTTACTTCATACAGGGTACCCTTACGCTCGAGGCCTTTTTTCTCCGGGCCGATACCCTTGCCAACTGTAATTCAGAGTTGGAATTGTGACTGGAAGAAATGAGGGCCTCGCAGAAGGAGCTTGTAGCGGAGGTGCTACATCGCGAGCTGGCGGAGCATATAACAAGCAGGACCGCTGGGCTTGATGAACAAATGCAAGTGCTGACTGGCGAGAAGTTTTCAGTCGAGAGGGGCTTGAAAGTAACCCACGAACAGTTATGGACTCTGTCGCTGGAGAAGGAAGCGAACAGGGCTTTCGTGAGGAGCTGGCGGGGGCGAAGCAAGTAACTGACGGTTTGCAGGGTCGCGTGACCAAGCTGGTATTGGGCATTGCTCGTTTAGAGGAGGAGTTTCGTTCATTGATGAAGTGGTGGGTGGATACGTTGGCTCCACCGTTGCTAGTGCTGTGTCATACCCAAGACGTGCCAGAGTTGTATCATCTGGGGTATTCTGGACATCAAGGTCTTCTGTCTATCGGGAACAAGATGGATATTACCCCTGAAGAGGATGTGCAACTAGCGGAGGAGGAGGGGGGGTGGCCTCTGCCTAGATGTTCTTTTCAACAGGAAGGTCGTCCTGTACTGAGGCGAGAAAGGCTTCATATGTGTGACTTTGAACAAATTTTTGTTGTTTTTTGGTATGCAAACTTATAAAACTTTTAGAGCCTTTGTCGTATACATGATTGCTAAACGTGCTCTTTGCTTGATATATTTGTGCTGACGTATTTTTAATTTGTACGCTTTCTCGTGTAAATAATGACCTTGTGGTGCTATCGTTTGATCCTCTCGTATTGGGCACATAGTGAGGGATTAATGTACACGAAACGTCATGTCGGTTATTAATGTGGGTTGTGAGTTCCAAGGGGCAGTGAGTGGGGTTCCTTGGGAGGATGTATGCGGTGCAATTAATGTAGGGGATGGCTTTTGAGTTTCCCCATGGCATTTAATGAGGCTTATATTAATGTAGACTTGTGGGGGATGGGTTCCATCCCGCCTTAGCAAACTTGTGGGATGAGCACTCTAATTCTTTTATTGGAGCTTGGGATCAGACTTTTAAACATCTAGAGGAGAAAGATACAGACGCGCTCGAAAGCCAAGTATGAAGCACGGGTGGGCGTATAGGTAGAATTTTATAAGAAGTTCTACTTTGGTGACCGTGGGCGGGCTGGGAAGCCGTTAAAGCGAACCTATGTCGGTCCGTCGACCCTCCCCGTACCCAAGAGGAAGACGCAGGAAAAGCGGTGGTTCTGGTATCTTATTTTGCGGGATCAAGTGTAGAATTGTGTAAGCCGTAAAATTGTCTTGCGCGTGATGGCCGAAAAAGACGTCAAAGCGGCTAGTTGCGAAGGGCCGGGTTATGGAAAATGGGAGAGGTCGTGTCCCTGATGTCCTTGGTGAATTTGCTCTGAATCAAGTCAGTTCCTGCTATGTTCTTGTCTGTCAGTAGTCTTTTGCTGCTGTGAATTTAATTGCCGTTAATTTTGAAATTAAATCTGGCGACCAGCAATATGTACCGTAATCGTTACGTTTATTAAATAGTAACCGCATTTTAAATAATCTGTTAAAACTAGGCATGAAATAATCGACAACTATTTACGTAATCCTCATTGGACTGGGTTATGCTGGTCGCATAGGCAACCATGCCGTAGAGATTAGGCGTGAAGTACTTATCAAAATTTTCATGCTCTGCGAGGGCGGCCTAGTCAATGGACAGTTTGACGCGAGGGTGGCATATCACAACGACACTCCCAGTTAAATGATTTCGTTTTAACTTCAAAAAACAACTTTTGTGTTGTGCGAGGGTGGCCTACCTCAGGGATGCCTTGAATTCCGTGCTTTGCGAGGACGGCCTCCGTCAAGGACCTCCTCAGTTTTCGTGCTTTGTGGGGCTGGCCTACTTTAAGGTCGCCCCCAGTTTAGTGATTTCATTTTTACGTCAAAAAATGACTTTCATATATTTCGAGGGTGGCCTACTTCAAGGACACCTCGACTTTCGTACTTTACAAGGATGACCTACTTCAAGGATGCCACAACTTTCGTTCGTTGCGAGGATGGCCTGCGTCAAGGACACCTCAAATTTTGTACTTTGTGAGGACGTCTTACTTCAAGGGCGCATCGACTTTCATGCTTTCCGAGGACGGCCTTCGGCAAGGACGCCCCCAGTTACATAATTTCGTTTTCACGTCAAAAAACCGGCTTCACATTTTGTGAGGGTGACCTACTTCAAGGACACCTCGACTTTCGTTCTTTGCGAGGATGGCCTACTTCAAGGACACCTCGAATTTCGTACTTTGCGCGGATGACCTACTTCAAGGACGCCTTGACTTTCATTCTTTGTGAGGAATGCCTACGTCACGGACACCTCAAATTTTGTACTTTACGCGGACGACCTACTTTAAGGACGCCTCGACTTTCACTCTTTACGAGGATTACCTACGTTAAGGATACCTCGAATTTCGTACTTTTGCGCGGATGGCCTACGTCAAGGACATCTTCGGTTTTCGTGCTTTGCGGGGGCGGTCAACGTCAAGGACGCCCCCTGTTAAGAGATTTTGTTTTTACTTCAAAAAATGTCTTTCATGTTGAGCGAGGGCTGCCTGCCTTAAGGACGCCTTGATTTTTGTGCTTTACGAGTGCGGCCAACGTCAAGGTCGCCCCCAATTCCGTAATTGCTTTTATAAAACAATTTCCATCTCGTTTAGACGAGTGATCAGATAATTGGGATCTACGTTTGGGGTTGTGATGCTGAAACTGGACTTTTATTGAGCACAAGTGATCATGTGCATGTGCTGTATTTCTAATAAACCCATTTACGGAGGTTTATGCATTCCAGAGGGATTTGAGTTCCTCGTCATCGCGGTTGAGTAGGTAGTATGTGTTGCAATTGGCGATGCGGGATATAAGGTAAGGACCTTCTCAGCTGAGTTATAGTTTGCCCTTGTCGTGATTGTGAGCTGTTGGGAAGGCTTTTTTCATGACATAGTCACCTTCGCAAAACTGTCGAGGGATTACTCGCTTGTGATAATTTCTTTTCAATGTTTTTTGATACTGCAGTAGTCGGAAAGAATCTTCCTCCCTGGTTTCATATACAAAGTCGAGGTTCTTGGCGAGTAGTCGGTCATTGATTGCACTGTCAGCAACTAGGGATCTCGTCGTATTACCGATGACTTCGCTGGGGACTACCGCTTCGGAGCCGTAAGTGAGCATAAACGGTGTGAAGCCTATACTTTTCCGAGGGGTCGTTCGATATGACCACAGAACGTGCGGTAGCTCGTCCACCCAGTGACCTTTTGCTGTGCCCAGTCGTTTACTGATTCTGTCGATGATACTTTTGTTTGAGGCCTCGGCTTGTCCGTTTCCTCGGGATTATCAGGGGCTCGAAGGGAGGATTTTTATATGATAAGGTCGTATGAAATCTACGACTTTACTTCCGACAAATTGTGCACCGTTGTCGATCATCAGTACTGTGGGGAGGCAAAACCGAGTGATAATATGTTTCTATAGAAACGTGATAACCTCTTCCTTTTTAATCCGAGCGAGGGGTATTGCCTCAACCCACTTGGTAAAATAGTATGTTGCAACCAGTAGCCATTGGCATCACCCGCGCACAATTGGGAGGGCCCCGACAATATCAAGTCCCCACCTTGCAAACGGGAATTATATTGATGTCGACTGCTGGTGCGTGAATTATATGCCCGTGGATTTGACATTTGTCGCATTTTTGGGAGTATGTTATGAAATCTTGTCGCACAGTTGGCCAGTATAATCCTTGGGTATGTACATTGTCAGTTATGGAACAACAAGCTGTGTGGGCACCGCAGACGCCGTCGTGAATTTTTACGATGACTGTATTGATTCTCTCTCCAGCGTTGCAAGTAAGGTACAGAGCATATAGGCTTCTCCGTAAGAGTTCGCCATTAATCATCACATATTTTCAGGCTCTGTTGCGGATGTTTTTTGCTACTAATCGGTCATCAGGAAGGATGTGGTGTTCCCCGAGGAAATTAAGGAGAGGTTTGCGCCAGTCGGGGGGAACGCGTAGATCAGTTTGCATGGCTGGTATTGTGTTTACGGTAATTCTCAGTCTATCAAGGATATCAATTTGGATGATGCAGAGTTTGTCACCGATGATGCCTACTAGGCATGCTAGGGCGTCCAAGTGTCTATTCTCACCACGGTGGATGTGTTCAAGGTTGATCTTTCAGAACTTTTTTCGTCGCTATTTTAGTATTTCCATGTAGCCGGCCATTCCACCGTTGCCCTGGAACGTCCCGCTATGCTGGTTAACAACTAGCTGCGAGTCGGTGAAGATGGAGAGTCCTCCCACGCCCAGGGCCAATATTGTTTCTAGTCCACTCAACAACGCCTCGTATTCTACCACATTGTTACTGAGGGGGAAATTGACCCGTATGGCTTTCTTGATTTTCTCATTGGTCGGAGTAACGAATACTATGCCAAGACCAGAGCCGCTAGCGTTGACGGACCCGTCGGTATATAGCGGCCATTCCTTAGTATGCGATGGCTCATCGACATCTGGGTGGGTGTCGAGGTCATCCTCCTCGTCGTTATGCCAATTGTCGTCATGTATGGGGAGGTTTACGAGGAGGTCCGCTACTGCCTGTCCTTTAATTGAGACTCGTGGCTCCTACCGGATTTCAAATTCACTTAGTGTAATTGGCCATTTTGCGATCCGACGTATCTTATCTTTCTTAGCAAAAATTTCTCATAGTGGTTGTGTGGTGATGACCTTGATTTTATGTGCCTGGAATTATGGTTGTAGCTTCTGTGAGGCATATACCAGAGCGAGGGCCTGTTTTTCCACCGTGGAGTACCATAATTCTGCACCTATTAGGGTTTTACTGACGAAATATACTGGCTTTTCCGCTCTATGTTCTGTGCGTTTGAGAACTGAGCTGATGGATTCATCTGTATTGCCAAGGTACAAACCTAGTAACTCATGCTCGACTGGGGCGCTGAGAATGGGTAGAGTGGCTAGGTAATGTAGCATGTTATGAAAGGCTGTTTCGCATTCATCATTCCATTGGCATTTTTTGTTTTCCCGAATGCAGTGAAATAATGAAGCGTCTAAGAGCTGCTATTTTTCCAACGAGGGCTTGTACTTGCCTAAATGTCCATGGTGATGGCATACATGTGAGAGCACGAATTTGATTTGGGTCGGCTTCGATTCCACGTTGGGTGACTAGGTGTCCGAGGAACTTTCCTGAGGAAACCCTAAAGCTGTACTTTTTCGGGTTAAGATGTATCTTGTACGACCGTATCTTCGTAAAAACTGTCTCAAGGTCGCTAAGGTGGTCGCTGCTCAGGTGGCTTTTAACGAGCATGTCGTCGATATAGACCTCTACTGTTTTGCCAAGTTGTTTTTCAAACATTGTGGTCACGAGGCGTTGGTACGTGGATCCAGTATTCTTCAAGCCGAAGGGCATGACCGTATAGCAGTACAGGTTCTGCTCGGTTGTGAAAGACGTGCACTCTTGATCTTCTACTGATAATGGTATTTTGTTGTACCCCGAGTAGCCGTCCATGAATGACAACCGCTCGTGGCCGGCCGTGGAATCGACTAGTCTGGTTATCAGGGCCATAGGAAAACTATCTTTAGGGCAGTGGCAATTGAGGTTGGTAAAATTGATGCACACTCGGGTTTTCCCATTCGTCTTTGGTACCGCGACCACGTTTGCTACCCAGCGTGGGCAGTCAGCAGGTCGTATAAATCCTGCATGCAGTAACTTTTGTATCTCGTCGTTGATTTCTTCCTGTAGTCGTGGTGTTGTTCATCATGGTTTCTGCTTGACGAGGTTGGCTTTTTCATGAACATGTAAATGGTGACAGGCCATCGCGGGGTCTATGCCTGGTATTTCATCAAAAGACCATGCAAAGATATCCTTGAACTGTCGGAGTAGTATAATGAGGTCCGCGCGCTCGCCTGTCAAGAAGGAACCAATATATGTTGTTCTCGTGGGGCCGTCGATATCAATTAGAACGACTAGCTCCACGAGGGGCGGGGTCCATGATTTACTGAATGTACTTATAATGGCATCATTTTGATCATGTGTCGTGTTTGTGTGCATTAAGATATTTTTGGTGCAAGAAAAGGGGGACGAGTCCACCGCCATGGGCTCGTACCCCGTTCGTTGCTAATCGTCGCGCTCAATATGTTTTCCTTTTTTTTTTGTTCTCTTGATTGATTAAGTTTTGTAGTGAGTTGGCATAGCAGACCCGGGCTGCGACCTAACAGCCGTGTATCTGGTAGGGGCCGAACTTTATTGGAAAGCGTATTACCTGGTGGTAGGAGGGGACAGCCTTCATGGCGTGAATCCAGTAGCGTCCCAGAATTCCATTGTGGTGTACTGTAGGGCTGCTGATGACGATGAAGGTTGTAAGTGTTTTTGGCTAAATAGTATAAATTTACATACTAGCTATGGTTAAGCCTAAAAGTAGATTATAGCTATTTTAGAATATTGCAAAGGAGAACTAATCCAAGAACTACAGCATAACTATTGCATGAACTAGCTAACTATTTACAAAAAAAAATAAAAGATAAAGAAGATAATTAAATAAAACTAAGACTTTATTTCTTCTAAACCTGCTCCAATATGAGATTCCCAATTATAATGAGGGAAGGGTTCCGTTTATAGGAGAAGGAACCCAAATATAAAAACTATACATTAAAAAAGAAAAAATATTTTTATAATAATATCTTTTAATATTAGAACCAATCATCTAGGATTCTTGCATATAATTCCCATAACTGATGTAGAGATCTATATTCATGGAAACTCTTGCATATATCTTCAATATAAAATATCTTCAAGGATCTTGGATGTAATATCTTCTTTAATCTTATTCTCCAAGAATATTTATGTATATTTCTCTTCAATCTTGAGACCAAATATATTGTGCCTTTAACTTTTTGTGTAATAAACTGTTGGAGATACTTTTACTTGAGTTTAAGAGCTTTGTTTTAAATATTCATCTCCAATAGCTAAAATCAAACAAATGCGCATAAGTACCCAAAATTAAATATAATAGACGACTAAAATACATGTTCGGATATATTAAAATTGTCGTAATTACATGCTCATCAAATACCCCCAAACTTGTTTTTTGCTCGTCTTGAGTAAATTAAAATAATAGCCCCTTTCGCAGGAAGCGTAATTTTATTTAGCATATACAACAAGCCGTTAAACCCCCAGGTTTAGCCTGGTGGGCGAGTATTGTCTTGTGAGGGTTTGCAGTGACTATACCCCAAAAGTCAATAATGACATTTTAAACAATTCTAGAATGCACATGACTCATTTCCTTTAAACTTATCCTTAGTTAGTTATGACAAAAATATACCGATAGAAAAATCCTTAAGCTTGCTATTATCTCAAGTATACCAAAGAATATTTTAAGCTTATCCAAAACTAGATGTACTACCTCAAGATTAGAAAGAAATTCAAGTATTTTACTTTAGCTACATTTGAGTGTACAATGAAAATAGTTTTATCGCCTAATATGTTGTATAAAATAATTTACTTAATTTTTGATAGTCTTATTCTTACAGGAATAAATTTAACAGTCAGTTCGATAAGTACCTTAGTCAATTCGCCTTCCTAGAATTTTAATTCTTTTCTTTTCTTTTGCAAGTCTTTTCATATTGAGTATATTGTTTCTTAGTGAAGACTCCGTAACAAGGATTTTTCGGTCAACAATCCCCGCCAGTTGGCTAAGGCTACCAGGGTTTAGTTCCCCATCATGACCAAGACTCAGGATTCTTAAAAATAACTTTTTCTTGTGCTCCTTTCACATAGTTCATGGTCAAGCACGAGATTGGTAATAATTTTTCCTCTTTCAGTTCTTAATCATGCGAATAGCCTTGCAGCGTGAAAGTTTTTAGAGCACATTTGGCTTATTATTTTTTCTTAGGAATGAATTTATTCTTAGGCAAATTATTCCAAACATAAATACTAAATATCCCTTAAATAGAGCAAACATCTATTTAAAGTATTAATTGCAAAACTACGATGAAGTGCATGTTTTCAAAATATACCAAGCTAACTTGAATTAGTCGCTAATAAAAAGATAGTGCATCTAGCTTTAGATAGTCCGAAATATTCCAGTGTATGCTTGGTACAATTTTAAAATTTAGGCTATTCCATAATATTTATGTCAAGGTAAAATTAATTGAAGTGCTTGAAAATTCGTCAAAAATATATCTTAAATTGTCAAAGTGATATTATTTCACTTTTCTTCAAAAAATATTTAAAGAAATGGTTTCCTACCCCCAAACCTAAATAAAACAGTACCCTCAATGTTTGAGAGTATAAAAAAAATAGTGGATAAAAATTAGAATTTCTTATCTGAATGCGTTATGGGTTACCTCCTGAGAAGTACTAAGTTTACCGTTTTCAACAAGACGAATGTGCCCCCAAAGTTAAAATTTTTAATATGATTGGAAGGGTACGAAGTTGAAAAGATAATGTACTACCCTGGTTGCAAATTCTCTTTCAAAAACCAGATAACAAATGAATGGTGATCCTCAATATTAGCCCGTAAATGGGCAGATATATTTTGTAAAGACCAGAGAGAGTTCAAAACTAATTCTCTATAAAAAAAATTAAAAACTGTGTCTATCATTTTATGATTCCAAGTTGAAAATTTTAGACAAATCAAGAAAAACCATTTTCTCCAAGATAAAGCAAACGCATACCCAGGGAATATATTTTCCTTAAGAATTTTCAATACAATCATATGATTACTGCGTGTTACAGTAAATAATAAGATTGGTATTCAAGTATTTGTCCCTGAAAATGTAATTGATTCAAAACACAATTTTCCTGGAAAGATATTTTCTTTGAAAATTTTCAAAACCCTAATGTTATCGTTGATATTTCAAAAAATATGAGAGGTGGTTCTGATAAAGCAAGTCTGTGAGGCATCCCCAAAATTATAATGTTTCAAAAAGATGTCTTTTATAGTAGAAGAAAAACTATATAACATATTTATGGATGTGGGGATCGGGAACAATTGACTCTAAGAAACATTTAAAATATGTGTGCCTAAAATCACAACTTATCTCAAGGGACTCATCCTAACCATTGACGTAGATATTCATTGGCTTAGGGAGATGGGCAAGTTGAAACACTTTTTTAGATGACAATGATTGTACCATTTTACGAATCTTAGGATCATTCGAGTCCTCAAAATAATTTAAACATTCATCAACAGAAATGCAACAAGAGTTATCTCTGTACAAGTCCTTAAAATCAGTATTAGTCATGGTACCCCCATTAGGCTCAGGCGATAGAGGTATGGATTCAAGGAAGAGAGATGAAGAAGATGACACTGGTTGGGATAAAGATGGAGCTCGTATTTTCTCAAGAATCGATGTTGAAATTACACTTCCAAGAAATTTGTCATCATCCTCATCATTTGAGAAATTGCCTAAGAATTTGGAAAAATATTCACTTTCTGTCATTATATCATTTGTGAATTGGTGGGGCTCTATCGGTGAAGGGATGGATAATGACATCGGTGGTTGAATGTTTAGGGCAGAGTTAAGAGGTGATTAAAAAGGACTTCTATTGATCATGTTAGCTACTTTTTTTAGAGCTTCTTGTGACATAGGACCGCCGACCTTAAAATCTTCATCTTCTAAATCTATCTCGTAATATGGAATCCATTCACCTCATGGTGAAAACATTCCTTGATTAAGTTTGAATTCATTATTTTCTAAATCACAAGGGGATTTAACTTTAAGTTATTTTCCTTCAATGCTTAGAAATTTTGCGTGCTCTATTTCACTCTACGTGGTTGACAATTGAGTTATCTGAGTCTCTAACCTATAGATAGATTGGGTCGTAGAAGTTTGATTCACTAAAGTATGTTGTTGGAATTGTATCATTTGTTACTGAAATTGTAACGGTTATTTTGGACTTTCCATTGATTGTTATATGAAGAGGGAAAGGGTGTCTTCCAAAGATAGTTTGAGTGGAGTGGGTGAGAACTGTTTGGATAACTGAAAGGATTGATTGGTCTGTATAAAGGAATGAGGTTGAAAAGGTTCCACATATTTTGAGTTCCGGTGATGCCCAGATAGAAATTAATAGGCTGGGGCGGGGGCCGAATAGAACGGTAACGTCACAAACCTATAACTAGTATTTCGTAACGCTAGGCTGGGGCCGAATCCTACAAACCCGTGTTTGTCCCCCGGTCCGATACACCTATCCGTTGGGTAAAGAAATCCCGTGGGAATCTTGCTACTCTTTTTTGTTATCAGTTATTTTTAGGTTCGGGATGTTCAATTTTCATGTGATACGAATTTCATCGTATCCCTAATAGGTGGTCCCACTTGCTATAAATTTCTTTTGGTGATAAAATCCCATAAGTCTCTAACAGTTTTTTCCTTTACTAATGTTAGAATGAAAATAAATTTAAACACGTCAATATGTCAATCCAACCACAGCAAAAAAATTATTAGAGCAGCGTGTATTTGTACTGTCCATACGACTTTATGTTCCTCGTGCCGGGACGGAGCAGATATGAACTCCTTTTAGATGTCAATTTTATAGAGGTGCCAACCTATAGGAAGTGTTTCCCGGTGAAGTTGTGGCCGCCCTTTCACTTAGGGGGCGAAAGAAGGAAGTTGCATTCATTTAGGGGGCACAAGAAGGATTAGATAGAAACTTGCCAATGTACTTTGAAAATTCCTTACGATCTCTGAGTATCAACTTTGTGACTATCTTACAAAACAAGAAAAAAATGATTTATGAACTAACGACAGCAAAAAAATATTAATCCAATTTCCAAGTTTATTGAAGTCTATGATATCCAAATTTTCAAATATGCATATCGTTCAGCTCAGCCGAGAGAGAGCAATAAATAATGTCAGTTTGGAAATATAAATCAGAAAGGAAAAACATTCAAGAAGAAATTTTTCTCGAATTTATCTTCCCTGCCCCTCAAAACAAGTGATTAATGAACAGCGGCGGCCTTTACAAAGATTGTTATTACTGTTGTTTCAAAAGGCTGTAACTCTCAGATGACTAAATTGAAAAAAATATGATCTATAGCAATTCGGAAAGGGTTCTGAATTATCTAAAACTTTCGTAGCAAGCATAATTCCCAATTGTGAAGTATAGATGGTCAAAAACTGTAAAAAATTTAAGAACACACTTTTAGTTAAAAATTGAGTATGTTTCTTTCAAAATTAATATCTCCGAAACCGCTTATCAGAAAATGTTGAGACTAATTTATTCAGAAAGAAATCTCTGAGGATATGCTATTGCCTTTTAAAGAACCAAGCCAAGCATCGTCAATTATCTTGGTACTCTTATGTTCCTAAAACATGCTACAGTACCACCAAAAATACAACGCAGTAAAGTTGTTGCAACTATATCACAAAATCGGCCCAAAAATCACCAAGAGCTTTAGTTCTCAAGGCAGCAAATCAATGATAAGCATCTTAAAATTTAAAGAACCATGAAGATGTAATCTTGTTAAAAATAGCAACAATCAAATCCTAGTACCAAAAAGAAAACAATCCACGCATTGAAGAAAATTAGAAACACTTTAATAGCATTACTGGCTCACTATACTTCAACTTACTATACATAAAACAAGGAATTTAGAAATCATTGGCAAGATATGGACGGTATTAGAAAGAATTAACAAAGAAAATAAGCAAAGAATATTCGGTGTTAGAAAGAATAATATTCAACGATGCCTCCTCGGCAACGGCCCCATTTGATAAGAGGCTTTAAGGGTTCTCTAGTAAAATTCCAGCTCAAAATATGATTGTCGAATTATAGCACGGATGAGTGGGATCGAATCCACAGGGAGGTTTGGGAAAACAAATACTTTATAGGCCGAATTACGGTTTTATAAGAGATAAATCTAAGAAGAAGAAATAAAAAGAACAATTAACAAGAGAATAACTATGACTAAAATTCGGCCCAACCAAAGCAATAATAGTAATTATGTAGTTTTATTAGGCGAATTAACCATGTGAACAATCCCGGGTAGGGCATTTTTGATGTAAATTTCAATCCTAGATCCATGGTTAGGCATCTAAGGTTTGGTCAAATTAGGTCTTACTTAATCCGATGCGTAGGAGGAATTCTTCCAACTATGGTTAAGCTTAGTCGAATTTTTCCAACGAGTTCTCTTCTTGTTTGCCCTAAAATCCGATTTAATGGTTATAACACCAGATTTTGGCTAAATAGTCTAAATTCACTTACTAGCTATGGTAAAGCCTAGGAGTAGATTATAATAATTTTAGAAGATTGCAAAAGAGAACTAAATCTTGAACTACAACATAACTATTGTTACTCGGGTAAGAACTTCTTTCTAGTCATAGCTAGAAGAGATTAGCCTTCTATCATTCCCAAGGTTATTGCATGAACTAGCTAACTATTTACAAAAGAAAATAAAGAGAGAGAAGATAAATAAATAAAACTTAGACTTTATTTATTCTAAACATGCTCCAATATGAGATGTCCAATTACGATAGGGGAGGGTTTCTATTATAGAAGAAGGAACCCAAATTTAGAAACTATATATTAAATTCTAAATAATATTTTTAGAATAATATCTTTTAATATTACAACCAATCACATATGATTCTTGCATATAATTCCCTTAAGTGATGTAAAGATCTTTCTTCATGAAAACTCTTGCATATATCTTTAATATAAAATATCTTCGAGGATCTTGGATGTAATATCTTCTTTGATTTTATTCTCGAAGAATATTTATGTATATATTTCTTCAATCTTGAGACCAATATATTGTGTCTTTGACTTTTTGCACAATAAACTGTTAGAGATAATTTTATTTGACTTTAAGAGCTTGGTTTCAAATATCCATCTCCAATAGCTACAATCAAACAAACTCACATAAGTACCCAAAATTAAATATAATGGACGACTAAAATTTATGTTCGGGCATATTAAAAATATCATAATTATGCGCTCATCAATCATATTCGGCAGCTTCGTCCAAATTGGCCACAGCCGCGAGATATCCAAGCGGGACGATGTCGTTGGCCGTTTAGAACCATAAATATCCCATCATGAAGAGTATAAAAACACAAACAATGGTAATATCATCATCCCGATATTCTTTGATGGTCAAGTACGTTTTCAAATTTGAAATGCTGACTATCCTAATTTTTTTATTGGAACATTTGATACGAGGGAGCAATTGCCTCGCATTAGATAAAATACTCCAACTGTCGTCATACGGTACCTGTGTAGGATATCTGTCAATTTTCAATGATGCCAGCATATAGAAATCCATTGGAGTGATCCCTATATCCGTGCACGGGAATAGATAAGTATCTATTGTCGGCCACCAACGCTCTGTTATCGTCTGAATTTGCCGATTATGGGAATTACCTAAGCGTATATCCAAAAAGCTCCCGAATATCTTACCACAAGATCCCTTATTATCAGAATTGTAGAAATATCCTTCTAAAATTTGATCACCGTAGTGAATGTACCGTGCGGACGCATTGAATCCCGATACTGTTCATTGAAGCATTTTTTCAAACACTTGATTAACAGAAATAATAAAATCACAATGTAAACAAAACTTATCGTGAGTTCTATGCCAGTATAATATATATGAGTAACATTGTCTAGGAGGCCGGTAATAAACCTGGTTGGGTAGTTTTCTTGCGGTGGGTGTAATATGCCTTTGGTTTGCTGTACATCTTCAAATTCTACTCTTTTTATCTTCATTCCGGACCTAGACCGTGTTATCGCTCGCTCTGGATATTTTGTCCCTCTAAACCCAGGTAATGTATTGGGGTGTGGGTCTCCCTCTGGCGCCTCTATTTGATTTTGGGAGAGATTGGATTTTTTTTCAAGGAATACCTTCGAATTGAGAGAGATGAGGAAGTAAAATGATAATGACTCGTGTTGGAGGGAATGAAATGTTGACAGTTGCATTGGCGGGATTCCTTTTGCCCTGCGGTAAAAAAACACCTCGTGGTGTTTTGATTCGCTTAAAATATTTTTAAAAAAATACGTCACAAACCCAAACTCACTGCTGGGGGAGGCTGGGAAAGGGTTAGAATTTCTGTGAGCCCCCTGTCAGAACCCACACCTAAACTTGCACTTTATGCTGGAGTTGCTCTACCAAAGAATGGGTAGTAATTTTCAAAGGAGTTAATATAATGGGCAGTATTTTGCGGTACTCAGATCTTAATATGTATGTAAAAGGCTTGAGTAGTCATTCAACACCGTCACTGATGGCATTTTTACAAAAGAAAATCACAATGAGAAATTAGAATTCTAAAACTTATTTAAGAACCATGCCGAAAAGGACGATTTGATTTATTTTTTGTGTAAATAAAATTAGTTGAATCCAGTAGTTTGCCTAAAATTGATAGAAGGAAAGCTAAATTGTAATACCAATCCGGTTATCCTTGATTGTGTGGAGGCTGTTGCCTTGGTCATTTGAGCAACTGTCTAGTTTTTTTGCCCAGCCTTTGCTTTCAGCCTAAGTCGTTTGAACGACTATCAGGGGCATTTGAACGACAATGCAAAACTTTATTTTTAAAGAAGGTTTTGGAACCACTTGTTTGACTCTAGACTTGAGCGATTACAACTATGTTACCCTAGTATATAAAGGGGTACTTAGGTTTCTTTGGAAGCTAATCCTTTGGTGAGATCAAATTGAGAGGAAATCCTTGAGAGAACCCTTAATTGGCTTTGAGTGATTGTAACTGAGATCTTGAATAAACTTTCTCTCTCTCTTGTATGGTGAACGTAAGCAATTTGACGAACCACCTTAAACTTGTCTATTGTGTATTTCTTTTATTGTTAGTTATTTATGGCTTCCGAGCTTGTGACTCAACAATTGGTGTCAGAGCGAGGTCAATTCCTCGATGGTGCGTGAAGTTGAGGGAACTTAGGGTTTCTCAATTTTAATTTTATTTTGTAATTTTGCTAGTTCATGAAAATTAGGGGAAACGTGGTGGACGTAGTTGAATCAAGTTCTTCGGCCCCGAAAAGGAATACAACGGTGATGTTCAACAATGTAAATATTGAAGTCGAGAAATTCAATGGTACTAATAACTTCAGCATGTGGCGATGTGAGATTATTGATGCGCTAAATCAATTAGACTTAGATGAGGTATTGGAGGAAAAATTGGATAAGGTAGAGGATAGTGTTTGGAAGAAGATGAACAAGAGAGCTTGGACTCAAATTCGCTCATGTTTGGGTCAAGATATTAAATACCTTCTAATGAATAAATCCTCGGCAAAGGAAATTTGGAGGATTCTAATGGAGAAGTATTTGGTAAAGAGTATCCAAAATCGACTCTACTTGAAGAGGAAGCTTTACCTCTTCACTATGAGGCAAGAGATTAATATGTCGGAGTACTTGAATGATTTCACCAAGTTATTAGCCGAGTTGGCAAATCTAGAAGAAATGGTTGGCGATGAAGAAAATGTATTTTTGTTCTTGAACTTTCTTCCTGAAGATTATGAGGATTTCGTTACGACGATAACGTACGGAAAGAGTTCATTGTAATACTCGGATGTGACTACGGTGGTTGTAAGCCTTGAGTTCCTAAGGAAAGAAAAACATGAGTTTGAGGAGTCAACATCCGAGGTATTGATGACTAGATAGAGGTCTTCGAGCCAAAAGAAGTTTAGTGGAAACAGCCTTCGATCGAAGTCGAAAGGTTACGGTATAAATAGCAATAAATTGGAAAATAACCAATGTGTAGGGGCCAAGATTCGTATGAGGGGAAACCGGCTCTTACATCGAGGGGTTAATCTTTGACTAGGGGCTTGCAAGCATATGAATAGCAATAACAAGATATGCTACTGAGACAATACACTTGTGTGAAGACCTAGAATGGGTTACTCCACGACCTCTAGTGAGGATTTTAAGGAGAAATGATATATATCGAGTTAGTCGAAGGATCGAGGAGTGGACTGTTACAGTGTATTCGAAGGTAATCTTGTAAGGCTTTGCGGGAGAGATTTTTCAACCCCATCATAGTACCTACTCCCTCCTATTAATAGGATATAGAATGGGCTGAGTTACCATGGGAGGTCAAGTTGCATGTATATCCTTTGGGGATAACTGACTTATACCCGGAGTCGGTTCTGACACTGTAGCTATTGGTTTTGATACTGTAGTTGTTGGTTCTTACACTGCAGCTGTCGAGGGGATTGTTTCACAGTTCTATCTGGCAAACTGGCTGTCAGGCGTGTCTACCTTCGACCATTTACGTCCATGATCAAAATATTTTCTGGTACCGATGCTGAGTTCAGGCGTTGTTCATCTATCTTCGATAAAGGCGAATAGCTTCGATAATTCCTTTGAGTTTTAGATTAGTCTCAAAAAGATTTATGATCTATGTCATTGTCGTGTTGGGCTTCGAGTCTCTAGGTAGGCTTCGATGTAGCCTTTGTGTATTCGACTTGTACTAGAAGGCTACAAGTAGGCTACTACATTTACCACCTCTCAGCAGGGGCCTCAGAAATTGGTATAGATGGTGCGTGCTGAGAAAACAGCTGGGCGAGTTGGAGAGGGAAGAACAAAATATGATATTGAAACGTGATAGTGAAATATTCAATCTAATTGCGTCCCTCGTCTTCTGTAGGGTATAATGCGTACCCGTCAAGCTTCGAGGATGAGGTTAATAGATAAGGAGAATGAAATGAATGAGGCTAGTATATCTGGTCGAGGTCGAGGGAACGAGAGCTGTGAGCTAGAAGAGTTGGAAATAGTAACAGACATCCTCTTAGCTGTGGTAGTACCTAAAGTTGGAGCTTCGAGTCGGAGCCATTGGAGGGTTCGAGTAGTCAGGGAGAGTGATGAAGAGGAGATTAAGGAGGTGGAGGGGAGGCAAAACAAAGGTAGTGTCGATCCTTCGGGGGATGAGAGGGAGGAAGGGGAAGAAGAACAGAGTGGTAATAGTAATAGTTCGTATGATTCGAGGAAAGCAGCAGGGTCAGTCTTGGCTTAGGAAAAGGCGAGACCTAATCAGTTCATGGTGAAACATGATTTTTCAAAGGTGGGTGTTGAGTTTTGGCCAGTAGGGGCCGAATTCACGTTCAAGGATATTCCTCAGAAGGGATTTATGGCTTTTAGGGGCCAGATTTGATTAGGGATGCAACTGCCCCTTCGAAAGCTGGTAAAAGCGGTATTGAACTACTGGAATGTTGATTCATGTCAGATGAATGACAATTTTTATGAGATGATGAGGGTCATCAAGGGGATGAATACAGAGTTGAAATGTGAGATGAGGGGATTGATCGAGTGGTTTAATATTGTATCGTTCTACCCGAGGAATGCAAATAAGAAGGCAGATACCTATCACATTCAATATCATGCAGACAAACCATGGTTATTCAATCTATGTTCGGCGGGGCGGGGATGGGATAAGGATTTAGTGGTGGTAAGGGGTAATTATGAGAATATAGAGGGGGAGGAAGAGTATAAGTTCTAGTACAGGGTGTATAGTCCAAGTAAATTGTCAGTCGAAGGTTATTGGTTAAGTGGTTCAAATAGGTAATTTAAACTTGTCTTTTGCTATTTTACAAAACCCAATAGAAGAACATTGACGAATTCGAAGAGGTATATAGACGAACTGATCGACCACGACGAGGCATGGGTAAATTGGGTATTTGGTAAGTTGGGTATTGTGTGGAAAAGGCAGAAGAAGACAAATATGTTACTTCAAAATGTACCTGTTGCTGCTAGACCAATGAAAAAGAGAAGAGAAGAAGGTACTTTGACAAAGGCTGAATAGATGGAGAAGGGAAGGTTGACTTAAAAGTCAAACTATGTCTCGTGGGAATGGCTAGGAGGTTCGGGGACTGTACAACAAAGTGTACCTGAGGCGGTTCCTGAGGTGTCGAGGTAGGCCAGCAAGAGTAAAGGCAAGGCTGTTGCCAAAAATTTGATAGTGCAGCAGACGAAGGCTACTCTCTGTAAGAGGTCTTGTGAGTAGGTGGCTAATGAAACGGATGATACAGACAAGGCGTGATGTGAAGCCAAACTGGAGGAGCAGGCTCAAGCAACGGCCTCTTTGATGGCGACCCTTTGTGGAAATGACCTCGATGAGGCAGGGAAGCAGATGAATAAGGCTCTGCATCAGGTAACTATTTTCTAAGATTCTGAATTTATGAAAAAATTACTATGCTTTGAAAAGTACTAATGTGTCGAGTATTCTAGCATGTGCATGCTTGGACCCAAGCATTTGCCAAAGCCCTGAGGGTAACAAGTTGACAGCTAAAAAAGGTGAGGGACAGTCTGGAGCTCGCTCGAGGGACCATGATGTCGTTTGTGACCGAGGTTAATGTGTTAAAAATAGAGAAATTGCATATTAGAGCTAAGTGTGTGAGGGAACTCGAGACTGCAGTTGCCAACAGTAATCAAATTCGAATAATGTAGGAGTCGAAGCTGGTTAAAAAGGAGGTAGAGTTGAAGGAACAGAGAACATCTTTCCATGTACAATACGATGAAGAGTGTGATACGACCACCTCTCTAAAGAACTTCACAGATAGTATGAGGTATAATCTCGAGACCGTCGAGCATTTTTCCTCGACCAAAGAGTCTGCTGCCGAGGATGTGGTGTAATCACTGGGAATGAAAGTGGATCCTGCTGGTGGAGGTGTTGGAGATGGTGTGGAGGCTCCAGTTGTCGAAGTGGATGGCATCGGTACTAGTGTAATAGTAGGAGGTACTGTGGTCGATGGTAGTACAGACACTGTAGGACTAAACCCTATTTTCGAGGGTACTGGAGGTGTTGCTGCTGAAGAACCTGTTGGAGGATTTAGTGTGGCCACTCCTGTATGAGTGGAGTACTGGTAGAAGGTACGTCTTTGTTTTCTGTTTGCTGCAATAAACTCTTTCCTCTTATCTTGCTATAATGTTTAAATTTGACTGTTATGACATTTGAATTGAATGTACTTGATGGGTAGTACCCGAACAATGTGTAACGTATTTGAACTTGAGCTACTTGGTTATATGTAGTTGATTTAAATTGCTTGTGTGTATTGAACTTGAATTGCTGGTATGTCTGTATGCTTGTATACGTGTGTATAATTCTAAGTATAGAATACTTGTGTCAGGGTTCGAGAGTATCAGTCAAGTCAAAGGGTTGACATGATACTTAGATTTGACCGAGTGAAGAAGTGTACTGAACCTCGAAGGTCACCCCCGGGTCTATCCGCGGGATTGAACCTGAACGAAGCATTATGTGGTCACCCCCAATGTATTCCTGAGGGTCTGGTCTATCGACCATTCATGCCCCTCGGGTTTACTCGAATTGGAAACTTTAAACATTTTGAGGTCACCCCCAAGTATCAGTCGGGTCGGTTGACATGATACTTAGGTTAGACCAAGAAATTCACTAGACTTCGAAGGCCTAAGCCAGAACAAAATATTATGTGGTCGCCCCTAATATATTATCGAGGGTCCGGTCTATCGACCATTCATGCCCCTCGGGTTTGCTCGAATTGAATGCTTGAAAAACTTAGAGGTCACCCCCAAGTATCAGTCGGGTCGAAGGGTTGACGTAATACTTAGGTTAGACCATGAAATTCTCTTAAAGACATGACATGAGGCTAAGAGAATAAAATATATGTTCATTGATTATAATGTATTTACATCAGCTAAACAAGGTGGTGGTCATGGCCTATTGTATGAGACTAACTACATTGTATTCTATGGGATAGGTAGAGGCTCCTCTACTTCAGTCATTAGGTAATAGGATCCTTTATCGGTTTTATCGTATACGACATAAGGTCCTTCCCAAGACTCGGCTAGTTTTCTGGCATTTCAAGGCTTTGAAGAGGGTATGACCCATCAAAGGACCAAATCTCCAATATTAAAACTAAGTGGTCGAACTCTTTTGCTGTATGACTTCTGGAGAGAGAGGTGGTAACGTCCGAGGTATGCTATGGCTCGGTCTCTGATTTTGTCAATCCATAACATATTGTCTTCATCGGGGAGGTCAGGATTGCGTATTGCTACTTCGAACTGGGTAGGCAGCACGGCTTCAGTACCATAAGCCAGGAGGAAGGGAGTGCAGCCCGTTACCTTTCTTGGTGTGGTGCGATAGGCCCAAAGTACATCCTGTAATTCTTGAACCCATCGGCTTTTATTCTCATCGACGCGCTTCTTGAGACCATCGATTATAGCTGTATTGATGGCTTTGACCTGGCCATTCCCCTGAGGGTAGTAAGGTGTAGAAGGGGAAAGGATAATATTGTACTTATTGAGGAAATTATAGACTTTGCTCCCAACAAACTGTAGACCGTTATCGCATCGATTCATGTAAGGCCAGCCAAAATGTGTGATGATATTTTTCTATAAGAACTTGATGAAATCTCCTTCTCTGGTTTGACACAAAGGCACGGCTTCGACCAATTTAGTAAAGTAATATGTGGCCACTAGGAGATGTTCCCGTCTACCCGAAGCTTTGAGAAAAAGGCCTACTAGATCAATCGCCCAAAGTTTAAAGGGCCAAGCTACTTGGATGCAATGGAGGTCTTCTGAAGGTCTTCGGATGTCATGGGCGTGACATTGACATTTGTCATAGTGTCTCTTGTAATCTTCAGCTTCTTTCCCCATATTAGGCCAGAATAAACCTTGTGTGATGGCTCGAAGAGCCATAGATCGACCAATAGTGTGAGCACCACAGGAACCTTTGTGGAGTTTGGAGAGTATGGTACTAGCTTCGTTTTAGGAGATGCATCGAAGGTGTACGCCGTTCGGGGATTGGCGGCATAATCCACCTTTGAGGATGGTGTATCTATGGCATTTTTCAAGTAACAAATGTTTGGCTTTTGTATCTTCTGGCAGAGTAGAACTATTGGAATAAGCAAGAAAGAGTGTTTGCCAGTCATCTAGATTGAGACTCTCACCCCCAGTATTGATGGAATTGACTTCCATCTGGTCGATACTTGGACGTTTAAGTACTTCGATATGAAGTGTTCGAGATTCGAACAGGCCTAACATAGCTTCTATGTAGGTGAGGTCATCGGCATGTCTTTTTTTGCCACATGGGTAATGTATAATGGAAGATTTTTCAGGGAAACGACCCGTGCATTGGCGGACAATGGCAACATACTCAGCCATGCGACCGTTTGCCTGATTTTTACCAGTCTACTGTCTCTGAATAAGTTGGGAACCGGTAAATACTATAAGTTTGGGAACACCAAGTTCAAGGGAAAGATCGAGGCTATGTATCAACCCTTCATACTCGGCCTTATTATTTGAATATTTGAAGTTTAACTTGGCAGCCTTTTTGATCTTTTCATTAGAGGGGGTAACTAGAACAACACCGATCCCCGAACCGTCGATTTTTTCCAGCAGATCCATCTATAAAGATGGCGCCAACCCGTGTTAGGGTTCCAAGGGTCGTGCTGCTTGGCTGGTCTTCTGGTTGATCGCCTTGGTGTTCCTCCCAACCTATGTCTTTGACCGGGAAGTCGGCAAGGAAATCAACAACGGCTTGGATTTTTTGAGATATCTATTTCTCAAAAGTGATGTCGTGTTCACCTAGATAAACGTACAATTTTTGTACCTGCCTAGATTTATCTATCTTACTGAGGATCTCTCGAAGGGGGTAGCTAGTGATGACACGTATAAGGTAAGCTTGAAAATATGGTTTGAGTTTTTGATCAGTATAGACGATTGTAAGGAGTAATCGCCCCAGTTTGGTATATCGTGTCTTTGTAAGTATCAAAGGTTTACTGATAAATTACATGGGCTTTTGGATGTTGGATCCGAGTCGAATAAGGACCGAGCTAATAGAAGTGTCGATAACAGCAAGGTATAATGAAAATATTTCGCCTTCGATGGGGATGTCAATGATGGGTGGTCAACCAAGGTATGTTTTGAGTTCGAGGAAACCCTGTTCACAATCGGGTGTCCAATTTATTTTGCGGTTGTTTTTCCTTTTGGCCTTATGGATGCCTTGGTCGCATAAAAGGGAGAAAAGCCAAGCACAACGGTCAGAGGATTTAGAGATAAAATGGTTGAGGGTGGCTATCTTGCCAGTAACCTTCTGAACATCGTTCTTGGTTTAAGGGGAAGGCATACCGATGAGGTACGGATATGAGTGGGATCGATCTTGATACCTCGTTTGCTGATGAGGTGGCCTAAGAATTTGTCAGAAGAAACCCCAAACTAGCATTTGTTTGGGTTATGTTTCATGTTATAAGACCGAAGTATGGCAAAAAAAATTGGTGAGGTCCTGTATATGTGTCAAATTTTGGTGGCTTTTGCATAACATGTCGTCGATGTAAACTTCGGCCGACTTACCAAGCAAAGGTTTGAACATGGTGGTAAAAAAATGTTGGTAAGTGGTACCCGCATTTTTAAGGCCGAAGGACATAACGTTAAAGTAGTAAAGACCTTGTTCGGTAATAATCAAAGTTTTAAGTTGGTCCTCAGGGATGAGGGGTACCAGATTATAACCCGAAGCCGTGTCTATCATCAATAGTCGTTCATGACCGGCTGTAGCATCCAGGAGTATTGAAATGATCAGGAGAGGATAGCAATCCTTTGGTGTGTGTTTGTTGAGGTCTATGAAATCAGCGCAAATTCTGATCTAACCATTCTACTTGAAGATAACAACAATGTTCAAGATCCAGTCAGCGTACTTGACTTCTCTAATGAAGCCAGCGGCAAGGAGCTTTTCGACCACAAGGTTTGCAGCCTCTCAAAGCCGCGGGGTCAAAGTATGCTTCTTCTGCTTTACGGCGGTAGAGTGAGAGATGAGTTCATGTCGATGGCAGGCTAACGTGGGGTCAACGGCGGGCATGTCATGGAATGTCCAAGCGAAGACATCTTTTTTTGCTCAAAGAAAGTTGCTGAGTTCGAGGCTTTCGAGCGTATCCAGAAAGGTAGCAATGAATGTGCCTTGACTAGGACCGTCGAGTTCGATATAGACAGTAGGTTCGATGGGTGTGGCAGATGGGATTGAAGGTATAGGGAGAGAGAGAGACATTGATTGCTATGGTTTGATAAGTTTTCTGGTATGATTAATCTTGGGGTGCTCGCAGGAGTGGGCTAGGCGTTGAGAGCCTTTCATGATCTACGTGCCACAAGGGGTAGTGAAACAAAGTGTTTGGTAGTAAATCGAAGGTATGGCTTTCATGGCATGCAGCTAGTCGCGCCCAAGAATGCCCAGGTACTCAAATTTCTTGTCGATGACTGGGCCGGTGGTACCATTAAATCCCTTGAGCTTGACATTGGCTGGTGTTATGAGGTCTGTTTTAAGCATGGCTCGAACAATCTGGAGGAAAAGGACGTCGGCTGGACTACCGATATTAATGAGCATGGTATGGAGGATAAAGTGTTCGACCTGGATCATAATGACCAAGGGGTCGGAGTGGGGGAAGCGAACATGAGAAGCATAGCAATCGATGATGGATATACCTTAGGGGTGAGGGAATTGGCTCAATTCTAGTAGAAGGATGGGTAGCTTCTCCTGGTAGGTAAGCTTGCAGCATTCTTCGACGCGCTTGCACTTGCTTCTAGTACGGCCGCTGTCGATATTGTTAACTTCGATAAGGCGTAGTTAGAAAATATGTACCTCGGCCGGGTTGGTAGCTTTGGCGGGTTGAGGCATAAGATACGAATCTTCAAGGTAGCTGGAAAGATTGGCAATGTTTCGATGTAGACGACGTCCTTTAAAGATCATCTCCAGAGAACGTTGGAGAGCATAACATTAATTGGTAGTGCGGCAGTTGCACTTGTGATTTTGGAAGTAAGGCTTGTCTTTTCTGACCTTGATGGGGTAGGGGGTACGCCAGATAGTGTCGGCCTGAATTTATATGAGAAGAGTGTTGATGGGAGCAGTGAGCTTGGGAAGGACCGGCTTGAGTCTTTTTTTTTTGATCTCAGCAGGGGTATCATCGGAGTGTGGGTGTTTACGGCTCTCAGTCTCCTGTGAGACAGAAGCGACCATGGGCGTTGAAGGTTGTCGAGGATCGTTATGGTTGGTGGTCGAGGCTTGCCCCTGGCGATTGGATTCACGAAGGCGTTCGAGGTCGATGTATTCGCTAAACATAGATAACATCTTCTCAAGGGTTCGTGGTTAATGAAGCACGATGTACTCCTTAACACAACTGTGATCTAGTATAGCGTTAGAATGCGCAAGGACAACAATAGCACAGTCGAGGTTTTCGACTTTGCGTGGCTCATCGAGAAACCGCTTGGTGAAAGCTTCAAGTATTTCGTTACGAGATTTGCAGAAGTTGAAGAGAGCGTCGACTCGGACCTCATGGTCTTCGTTAAAGGCAAACTGGGAAATTAAAAGGCTCGACAATTATTTGATGCTTCGGATCGAACCATTAGGGAGGCTGTGGTACCATTTGTGAAGGCTGTCGGTTAAACTGGTGGGGAACATACGACACAAGATATGGTCGGCTGTAGAATACAGACTTAAGGCATTTTAGAATTCTTGGACTTGAGACTGAGGGTATTATGGTATTTGCTGATTTTGGGGGTATTGAAATTTTGAGGTACTTTAATCGCGAGAAGTTTAGGGCAGATAGGGTTATTTAACCGACTCCAAGAGTTTGGTGTGGGGATCACACAGATAGGAATAGCGGCGCAGATTTTCTGATCGATTTCCTGTTGAGTGAGGTAAGCAGGGTGAGGGGGAGAGCATTGTGGTCGAGGGGGAAGGGGCAGGGCAACGTTTAAGGTATCTGGTGGTTTAAAGAGTGGAGTCGAAGAAATCCTTGTGGGGTGTACGCCAAGGTGGATTGAATCGGTAAGTAAAATGGTGGGAGCACCCTTGGTGCCAAGGTGGATCTGGGGAACTTCAACTTGGGGGTGAGGCCCAAGACGAGCGCGGGCTAAAACGTGAGAAGGGGCAGGTGCCCAGGATCGCAGAGGAATATCTTGGGTTTGGACCAGCTAAAGTTCCCGAACTGTGTAACACAGTTCTTCGAGGGGACGATGTTGGCACTCGTTATCATCCAAACGGTGGTGCCGCTTAGCCTCGAGCTCGTTGCATCTATCTTCATATTCTAGTCCCAGCTGATCAGAATGACGCTCTTTGGCTTGCACAAACTATTGACTGATGAGAGCGAGTTGGGCGGCTATACCATCGGTGGAGTTTCTGAAGATAGCCGAGGTGGAGCTAAGGGTGGGGGCCATTGAGAATGGTTGTGAAGGGTAGAAAGAGAAAGGGAAAAGAGACAGGGCGAGTTGGGTAGGGTAGGTATAGCACAGACGGTGACAAATGTAGGGGCCAAGTTTCGTATGAGGGGAAACTGGCTCTTATACTGTGGTGTTAATCTGTGACTAGGCATTTGCAAGCATATGAATAACAATAATAAGAGATACTACTAAGATAATATACTTGTGTGGAAGCCAAGAATGGGTTACTTCACGACCTCTAGTAAGGATTTTAAGGAGAAATGGTATATATCGAGTTAGTCTAAGGATCGAGGAGTGGACTGTTACAGGGTATTCAATGGTAATCTTGTAAGGCTTTGCGAGAGAAATTTTCTAACCCCTTCATAGTGCCTACTCCCTCCTATTTAAAGTACATAGAAAGGGTTGAGTCACCATGGGAGGTAAAGTTACATGTATATCCTTTGGGGACAGGTAACTTGTACCTGGAGTCGGTTCTGACACTGTAGTTGTTGGTTCTGACACCATGATTGCTAGTTCTAATACTAAAGCTATAGGTTCTGGCACTGTAGCTGTCGAGCAGCTTGTTTCACTATTCTGTCTGGCGAGCTGGCTATCAGACGTGTCTGCCTTCGATCATGTACATCCATGGTCAAAGTATTTTTGGTACCGATGCTGAGTTCTGGCACTACTCATCTATCTTCGACTAAGGTGGCTAGCTTCGATAATTCCTTCGAGTATTCAATTAGTCTCGGAGGGCTTTGTAGACTTTGTTACTATCTTGTTGGGCTTCGAGTCTCAAGGTAGGCTTTGATGAAGCCTTAGAGTATTCGACTTGTGCTAGAAGCCTGCCAGTAGGCTACTACACAATGTACATTTTGTAAGGAAACGGGTCATTGGAAAAATAAATGTCCCACGCTACTTAAGAAGAAGAAAGGGGCAAAATCGGGCTCTTCGATAAATGTTGCTCAAGACACGGAAAATGGAGGTAATGATTTGGATTTCACATTGAATATATCATCTAGTGCATGTGTTATTGATTTTAAAGAATGGATTTTAGATAAATGTTGCTCAAGACAGGGGTTTGTTTTCTAGTTTGAAGAAGCTAGAAGGTAGAGTGGTATTAATGGGAAACGATGGTCCTTGTCACATTATGGGGATAGGTACCATCCGTCTAAAGTTGCACAGTAGGTTAGTTAAAGAGATTAATAAGGTTTGGTAAATTTAGATGGTGAGGAAGAACAATATCTCAACGGGTTTATTTGAAGCGAAAGGCTACAAGGTTGCATCTGAGAATAGGGAGAAGAGGGTTCTTAAGGGAGTGATAAGAGATTTTTTGGTCCTCTAGCAAAATACCTACTCAAAGTACAGTTTTCGAATTGCAGCACGGATGAGTGGGATCGAATCCACAGGGAGGTTTGGGAAAATAAATACTTTTTAGGCCAAAATAAAGTTTTATAAGAGATAGATTGAAAATAAAGAAATAACAAAAACAATTAACAGGAGAATAGCTACAACTAGAATTCAGCCCAACCAAAGCAATAATAGTAATTATGTAGCTTTACTAGGCAGATTATTCATGTCAAAAATCTCGGGTAGGGCATTTTCGATGTAAATGTCAATCCTAGATCTATGGTTAGGCATCTAAGGTTTGGTCAAATTATGTTTTACTTAATCTGATGTGTAGGAGGAATTCTTCCAACTATGGTTAAGCTTGGTCGAATTTCTCCTACGGGTTTTCTTCATGTTTGCCCTAAAATCCGGTTTAATAGTTATAACACCGAATTTTGGCTAAATAGTCTTAATTCACTTAATAGCTATGGTTAAGCCTAGAAATAGATTATCATTATTTTAGAAGATTGCAAAAGTGAACTAATCCTAGAACTTCAACATAACTATTGCTACTCGGGTAAGGGCTTCCTTCTAGTCATAACTCGAAGAGATTAGCCTTCTATCATTCCCAAAATCATTATATTAACTAGCTAACTATTTCTAAAAGAAAATAAAAGAGAGAAAAAACAATTAAATAGAACTAAGACTTTATTTCATCTAAACTTGCTCCAATATGAGATGCCCAATTACAATGGGGTGGGGGTTCCTATTATGGGAGAAAAAACCCAAATTTAGAAACTATACATCAAATTCTAAAGAATATTTTCACAATAATATCTTTTAATATTACAACCAATCACCTAAGATTCTTACATATAATTCTTTTAAGTGATGTAGAGATCTTTCTTCATGGAAACTCGTGCATATACTTTCAATAAAAAATATCTTTAAGGATCTTAGATGCAATATCTTCCTTGATCCTATTCTCCAAGAATATTTGTATATATATTTCTTCAATCTTGATACCAAATATATTGTGTCTTTGACTATTTGTGTTTAGAACTGTTGGAAACACTTTTACTTGATTTTAAGAGCTTGGTTTTAAATATCCATCTCCAATAGTTGGAATCAAACAAGCGCGCCTAAGTACCCAAAATTAAATATAATGGATGACTAAAATACATGTTCGGGTATATTAAAAATTTCATAATTATGTGTATATCAGGGAGACATGGATGTATTGACGAGCCAAAGAAGAAGTAACAACTTGTACTATCTCGATGGTACAACAGTTCTTGGTGATGTTACTGCCGCAGGAAGTGAGGAGACCACTTCTAGAGAAACTACTCGGCTGTGGCACATGCGTTTGGCGCATGCTGGGGAAAATTCCTTGAGAGTTCTCGTGAACCAGAGGCAATTGAAAGGTTCCAAGGTGTACAAATTGGACTTTTGTGAACACTATGTTCTGGGCAAGTAGACAAGGGTAAAGTTTGGTACCGCTATCCATATTACTCGTAGAACCCTTGATTATGTTCACTCTGATGTTTAGAGAACCCCCAAGAATGTATCCCTAGGGGATAAACATTACTTTGTGTATTTTGTGAATAACTTTTTTATGCGTGCATGGGCATATACCATGAGGAGGAAGGATGAAGTCCTATAAATTTTCATGACATGGAAGAAGTTGAATGAAACTCAAACTGGCAGAAAAATCAAGGTGGTCTATTTGGATAATGGTGGGGAGTACACTAGTGATCCATTCTTGTAAGTATGTCAGGATGAGCGAATAGTTTTAACACTTTATAGTTAGAGAGACGCCGTAACAAAATGGGGTTGCTGAGCGCATGAACCGTACTTTGTTAGAGAAGGTACAGTGTATGTTGTCCAATTCTGGGTTGGGCAAGGCATTTTGGGCTGAGGCTTTGACATATACATGCTACCTCGTTAATAGGTTGCCTTCGACTGCAATTGAGGGTAAGACACCAATGGAAGCTTGGTCGGGAGATCCTGCTATAGATTATGATACTCTTCGTATATTTGGATGTCCGGTATACTATTATGTTAAGGATGAAAAGTTGGATCCATGAGCAAGGAAGGCCATTTTTTGGGTAAAAGGAAGGGTGTAAAAGGCTACAAATTATGGGATACGAGAGACCGAAAGCTCATTCAGAGCAAAAATGTTACTTTTGATGAGACTTTTATGATGAAGTCACATGTCTCTGAGCACACAGAGAAGACGACCAGTGAGGTTTTACAGTGGGTGAAGAATGATGAGTCTTCAGATTGGCCAAAGAGGTCCATACTAAAGTGGGTGTTATCAACCGGTGTGACAATGGGTGATAAGCCATTAGTTCATGCTTCAAATGATGAAGACACAGATGATAGTGGAATATTTGGCAGTACGGATGAGGAGACTCCAGTTATGGAGTCAATTACGACTAATAAACCAAAAAGGAATATGGGTATGCCGGAATGGCTTGCAAAGGGCATGGTACTTCCAAAGGTGAAGGCCATGGTAGCCTATGCACTATCGATCATTGAAGAGGATATTCCTTCCGCGGCTAAACATTGAGAGGGAGTAATGATGGAAGAGATGTATTCGCTCCGCAAAAATAAAACTTGGCAACTTTCAAAGTTGCCTAAGGAAACGAGGGCGATTGGTGGTAAATGGGTCTACAAATGGAAGCAAGGATCTCAAAATAATGTTTCGCCTCAAAGAAAGTCTAGTGGTAAAATACTTCTTCATTTGTATCCTATTGGCTTTGGTAGTAAACTTGAATTGGAATTACAACATCTCAATGTTATGACGGCATTCTTACATGGGAAGTTAATGGAAAAAATCAATAAGACTCAACCGAGTGGGTTTACTGTTGTTAAAAATAAAGATGAGTGTCAATTAATGAAGAGATAATTGCATGGTTTGAAGAGGTGTCCAAGACAACGGTACAAACGGACTCTTGATATGGAAATTTATAGAGATAGAGAGAATGGAACGGTACATCTCTTTCTTATGGATTAATTTAGCCCCTCACGGGCATTGGTGGGAACTATGGGTAATCCACGGTGGTATGTAGGCAACCATTGATTTGGTGCAGTCGATTTGGGTTCCTTGGGACATTTGGTTGGATTGGATTCCTTGAGGCATTTGGTCGATTTTGGATCCTTGGGACGCTTGGTTCGATTTGGTCCTTTGGGGCATTTGGTTTGATTGGTTCCTTGGGACGCTTGGTTTGGATTCGGTCTTTTGGGATGCTTGATTTTGGATTTGGTCCTTTGGAACAATTTGTTTTTGGTTGGTTTCCATGGGCCGCTTGTGTGTTTGGGTCTTTGGGGACATTTGATGGAGGAGAGGCTTTGTTTGGGTCCATTTTGATGGTTACTATGTTCAGCTCATATTTTGGTTCGTTTGGTTGGGGAAATCTTCACCGAGGTGGAGAATTGTGGGGGCCGTTATCTTTGTCGTTCGAACGAGTTATGAAGTCGTTCGAACGACCAACTTTCTATTTTTTTCGCCCAGCCTTTGATTACAGCCCAAGTCGTTGAACGACTATTAAGGACATTCAAACGACAATGCGAAACTCTAGTTTTTAATATTTTTTGAAACCACTTGTTTGCTTCAAAATTTGAGCGATTGTAACTATGTTCCCCTAGTATATAAAGAGGAACTTAGGTTTCTTTGGAAGTTAATCCTTTGGTGAGATCAAATTGAGGGGAAATCCTAGAGAGAACCTTTAATTAGTTTTTAGTGATTGTAACTGGGATCTTGAATAAACTCTCAATCTCTCTCTTTTCTTCGGTGGACGTAGGAAATTTGTCGAACCGGGATAAAATAATTTCCTCCACAAACACAAAATATCATAAACCTAAGAAAAAATAAATTAAATTCGAGCAACTGTCCATATATCATCACATTGGATAAGTACATAAAGATTTTTATCTCACCACAAGATCTTCAAATTTATTCTTCCTTATGAGCTGGAGGAAGACAACCAATACAATCTAATTTCTTAAATGTCAAAGAAGACTTATTCCACGGTCTTTGTCTTCCTTTCAAAATGCCTATCTGTTAGGAGTTGGGTCTAGCCCAAACTAGGAACCTAACAGGGTTGGGGGTCCTATTAGGACTCCTAACAAGCCCATAGGCCCGATAGGGTTATGGGGAGAGTTTGAGTAGGTTGGGTAACATTTATTGTAGGGTTATGTTTATATATCTCAGTATTACGTATAAAGAACACGATGATGAATCAATAAGAAATCTTTCTTCTTTTACTTCTTTTGTTCATAAGATATAGTACTGTTATATTGCTCTATATTGATTATCTCTCAACACGTTATCAACACGCAAGCTCTAGGAACGATGAGAGTAGAAAATTACCTTCTAATCAGAGTTTTCTGTGAAACCAAGCGATCAGGAGAAGAGGTATTTTACAATTTTTTGAATACATATTCTATCTCTTTTAGATCTATACTATATGATTGATTATCATGGTTCAAAAACATATTTTCCTTATTTTTTGGATTAAAAATTAGGGTTTTTGGTGATTTTTGCCCTTGAAAAAGGATTGTATTCAAACTTGTATATCTTTTTGTTAGATATTAGATAGAGGTGAGACCACTTCTGCTTGATAGCACACACCGAGAGCTTTCCTTTGATATATGGCACATCTCAGGAAGATATCACAATCGCTGGGAATAGCACGTTGAAACTAGGTAGTTTCACGGCCAAAATGACATTTTTTTGGTCGATGACATCAGCAAAAATATTAATTTTTTATTTTTTATTTTTAATAATTATCGGATGTCATGTCATCATTATCCACTATGATAGCAATGACACGTGTCGAGGATACGTGACGTGATGACGTGGCATGGCACGTGTGGCGGACTTGGCGCACATGTGGTACGTGTTGCATGCATGGAATGTGCGTAACACGGGTGGCATGCCTGGCACGTGCGTGGCACATGTTATGACACGCGGCAGTCACCGGAGCGCGTGGCATGGCAGACACGTGTGAGGCACGTGTGGTACGTGTGTAGCCCGTACACGTGGCACATGTGACCTATGCGTGCGTTGCACGTGGCAGACCAGTCAACCCGGTTCAGGCCTAAACCCAGACCTAGTCAGACCGGTCAAGAACCGGTCCAGACACTAACACGGCTATAAATAACCCAATTTTTTTTCAAATTGAGCCCAATTTTTTTAAAATAATTCTTATTGACTGGACCTACCCCGTGGGGGACCCATTTAGAATTTTTTTATAAAAAATATTTTTAAATTTTTTTAGGAATATGTGCCTTGTATTAGAATATTGGCTCACTTATATGTGATAAAAGTACAGGAGTAATGCATATTTAAGTATCTAATTATAGCTAATAGGATATTAATGGTATTCCCCTAGGGTACTAATTATCATGATTATGGATCACTAATAATATAAAGCCAAGACAAATTTTGAATACGACTAGAAGTCATATCTAAATAAAGTTAATTGTCACGGACAAATAGCTATAACTCAATTTAGAATTGACTTAGTCTTATTTTCTAAAAACTTGGTGTCTGAGGAAACAATTTTTTGAATCTAGGTGCAATTAGATGTTTTAAGATAACATTTAGAGGTATATAGGCATTAATAACAACCTAGAATAACCTAGAATATTAGTTCAAATACCGGCATAATCAACCTATCTTGTGAACCCAGCAGACTTCGTAGTGGAACCACTTATCACCTAAATATCTAATACCCTTCATATTCATAGCAAATGGTTAATTTGGCTAGAATATACAGACTTTTATATAACTAGAGGGCTTAGAATACCCAAGTTCTCAGAATAAGGAAAACACACATCATGTGGTTTTGAATAGCAATCTTGGCTAAGATTCAATTAAAATACACATCTAAAATTAAGATTATCATTTTTACGGGATAAAATTTAAGATTTAATTACTAGAATTTTTTTCATGAGTTTTAGATTATGAATAGGGTTCACTTATAACATGATAAAGAATCAGCTATTTATCTTTATTCTAAATACCATGATCTGTCTTTAATAAATTTGATATGTTTATCAAAAATCGTTACTGATTACAATCTATATCTTTCATTATAGATGTCTATGAATCTCACAAATGTTGAATTTCCACCATTGTTGCATACTGAAGCCAATTACCCCACTTGGTGCATTGACGTTGACTTATTCCTAAAGTCTCTTGGTCTGCAGAAGACCATCGTCATTGGCAACAAGGAAGATCCCATGGACAAAAAAAGGGTTTTATTTATCCTCTGTCATCATATTCAGGATGACCTCAAGAATGAATACCTCAACAAGGGTGAGCCAGCTGTCTTATGGGCAAGCATGAAGGGGCGTTATGGTTATCAAAAGACCATTATGCTCCCAAAAGCGATGCACCAATGAAATACCCTTAGGTTTAAAGATTTTAGGACGGTCGCTGATTACAACTCAACATTCCATAAAATCACTTCTATACTTGAGCTGTATGAGAGGAAAGTCACTTATGCTAAAATGATAGAGAAGACTCAATCAACCTTCCATGCTAACAATATTGTGATTCAAAGGCAATATCAGCAAGAGAACTTGACAACTCATGAAGACTTGATTCGGGCATTGCTCCTCTCTGAGCAGAACGATGAACTTTTGATGAGGAATCATGCGATGCGGCCTTCAGGGAGTGCATCGTTCCCTACGTCAAACAATGTTTAGTTTCGGGGAAACAACTCTGCATATTAGTGACGAAGATATGGAAGGGGTAAGGGAGTATACCAGGGTTACAGGAAAGGCGGGAACCAGAAACCCTTTGGCCCTAAGAGAGGTAAATGATTTAAGAAATCCTGGACACTAGGCAATGTGAAGAAGGAAAAGAAAACTGATCAGGGATCTACTTGCTTTAACTACGGTGACACTGGATACTGGGCACGGGAATGTCATACACCACGGGTGGCTATAGGTGACGGAGTCCAAACCAACCAGGCAATTGTTGATACTAACTCCGCCCCTGTAGAGGTTGCAGCGTCAGACTTCTTCGATGACATTGATGCCGTTATGGATCAACATACGGAGTAATCTGTAATGATATCTACGTAGACATGTGATATCATATTAGAGAGAGCAATAATAGTTTCTTTTCTAGTACAAACTTGATTTACTATTCATTTTATTGTCAGTATTTTTGATTTTGTTGGTAACATATCATTTATATTTCAATAAAATGCTCCCAACATACATGAAATTTATTTCGTTCTAATAAATTGTGATTATTCGAATTTATTGCTTTAGATGTAGTTAAATTATATGTATGATAGTTGATCAACTATATACAACCTGCCTATTGATCTATCTGCTCATTGAGCATGACCGATAATCGAATGAATGGCTACACGTGTCTATGAGATATTAGTACCACGCACTCGATCCTTTTGAGATATGAATATATTTATTGTCTAACCTAGTACATCGGGGATGGCATGAATATTATTGGCACGACCAATATTATATAACTCAATGAGTGCGTCACGCTATTACTCTCTAACGGCACGATACAGGGTATCTAGTCCAGTTTATAAACTCGTAAATCCGGCCAGATTTTACTGAGTTTAGGGAGATACATGATAATACTTATCACGTAATGACTATCAGAGAACGTGATAGACAAGTTTCACTGCATTCACTCCATGTCTAAATGTTAGAACACGCTATTAAAATGGCTTTAAGTACACTCCTCAAGGCTCAAATAGTGAGGAGGATTTTCGGGATTACATCTCAACTTTTATTAAAATTAGATAAGATCCAGAGAGTGTATGTGAAATGATTTCTTTTAAAAAAAACCTATTATTTCATCCTAGTATGACCATGGTGGAGTTGGATCTCCAGCCTTTGCTCTAAACGTATCCATGGAGACACATGTGGACCTTTCCATCCACATAGTGGCCTACTTAAATATGTATGGCCATAAAAAGATGCACCAAGGAGATTGTCTTACGTTTGCCTACTCATCAAATCTAGGAATGCAACGTTAACACGACTTCTTACTTAAATCATTCGATCGCAGGCTCACTTCCTGGATTAACCGATCAAAGTCGATTGATACGACTTGACGGGAGCTTGGGAGTTGGACTCACAGGCTTTTGAGAATTATTTTACCGCTAAATGGGATAGATGATTGAGCATCGTGAGTACCCCATACCATACCCATCTCGGGATTGGTGGAGAACCTAATCCAGCGATTTTGGATAATTGCTAGGCCACAGTTATTACGATCACAGCTTCTGACTAGTGTATGGGATATGCATTCTTTCTCCCAAAAATATGATTAGGGTTGTCCCTTAGCAAATAATCAAATTATTATTTCCTAAAATCGACTAGTAACTAGATCAGAGCCCGGTGTCTCCCATCGACGAATATTCAGATGTTCCGTATAGGTGCCAATCGCACCACAATGTATTAAGATTGGACTCTCAACGTCAGCCTGGTATTATGTAGGTTATGATTAATATTTGTCACTGGATATTTCGACCCACTGGCGACGTATATACTGCAAGGCAGATAAATGTCACTTTGATTAGACGATATTCCCAACATTGGGGAGAGGGAGAGATATTATAGTAGCCTACTCGTAGCCTTCTAGCTCTAGTCGAATACTCGAAGGCTACATCGAAGCCTACATGAATACCTCGAAGCCCATTCAATTCATAAATAAGCCTTCCAAGACTACACGAAGATGAAGCCCCAAAGACGAAGCCTCGACTATGAATAAGCCTCAAAGATTAAGACAGATCCGTCAGCACATGAACTCCACATCAGCATCAGAAACACTTTGACAATATTCATACGTGGTCGAAGGCAGACAAGTCAGACTACCAGCTCACCAGACAAGAACGGCGGCGTTGTTGGTCCTGACAGCTACAGTGACAGAAACCAACAGCGGCTACAGTGTCAGAGCACAGTGCCAGACCCGGTATTTACGGCGTCAACACCAACTTCAGGATATCTGCCTGATACCCAGAGGGAAACCAGAGGTTACACATGTAATTTGACTTCCTATGGTGACTCAGCCTTTCCTGTGTTCTATAAAGAGGAGGGAGGGGGAACCATAGAGAGGTTACGAAATCTCTCCCATGAACTCTCGCAGTTTACCTTCGATCACTCTATAAATGACCCAGTACTCGAACCTTCGACTACACGACAGTAATATCAAATCTCTTAAAAATCCTCATCAGAGGTTGCGGAGTGTCCCATTCTAGGCCTCCATGCTAGTATATTGCATGTAGGTTATTCATATTATTTATTGTGTGCTTGAACCCCTTCGATAGAAGATAAACCCTGTGGTATAAGAGCCAACATTCCCACCTTGAAAAGTTACGCCCCAACATTTGGCACCGTTTGTGCTTTCCCACCCCATCAATCTCCGCCTGCCTCATACTTTCCTTTTCTAATTCCTGGAAATGACTTCCAAATGTCCCCCACCCTCTGCTCAACTTCCACACATGCCGGCAACTCCACCGACGGAGTGGTTGCCCAGCTAGCCCTTCTTATTCAAGAATTTGCTCAGGCCGTGGAGCGCAATCGAACGCAATTGTGTGAGGAGAGCGAAGAACACCGGCAAGAGTTTGAAGCCGAATGACATCGCCATTTCGATGACGCCGATAGACAAAACCATGCCATCGATAATTTGGGCAACATAGTCTATGAGCTGCAACGACTACGGCCTCTAGACGCTCCTCCACCGTCATGAGCACCCACCCCATCATGCGTCTCCGCTCAAGACCGATTGGGGCCCCTACTGGCCCCATCCACCTTGGCATCCATCCCACGGAGGATTCCTTTGACTCCAGCCTTCGCTCCTCCAGACACCCCAAACGTCGCCCTGCTCGAGAAAGTCTCGGGGGGCGTAGCACCGAATACATGCCGAACATTTTCCTCATCAACCTCGAACCCATTGTTCCCCCCCCCTCGTCCTGCCCATTGTGCACTGCAGGACCTCGACCACAAAATCTACCCTATCACCTGTGTCAGCGTGATCCCATCACCAAACTCATAGAGTCGGCTGAATAACCCCCTCTGTCCCATGCTCCTCGCTATCAAGGTGCCTCCAAATTTCTGAGCCCCAAGAATCAGTAAATATCGCAACACCGATCCTAAATCCTATATTCTAGAATTTTAAAATGCTTTAAGCTTTTACTCTACGGTTGACCACCTGATGGGTCAACTTTTCCCCACCAGCATTATGGATAGCAATCTTCGTTAGTATCATAACCTTCCTAATGGCTCGATTCAAAGCTTCGAGCAATTATCCAGCCTCTTCATAGCCCAATTTGTCTTCAACAAGGACCGCGATGTCAGAGTCGATGCCCTCTTCAATTTTAGAAAGTCCCCCAGTGAAACCCTTGAGCCCTTCACCAAGATGTTCCCCGATGAGTCGCGCAAAGTTAAAAACCTCGACTGCAAAAATGTCGTACTCGCGTATTTGAGCGCTTTGCCAGATAATAACCGTATCAATGAGTACCTGGTCCTCCACAAACTACAAACCCTTGAGGAGATGCTCTCAAAACTCAATGGTTATATCGACCATGAGCACCTCCACGAATCAAATAAACAGGGGCAACCTTCGACCACCAGCCAAAATAAACCTCGACAAGGCCCACCCTCTACTCCAACACCCCCGATCGCTCCCGTCTCACAAGAGACTGAGAGCCGCAAACGCCCCTACTCTAATAACACTGCCGACGGTCACAAAAAATGACCTAAGCCAGTCCTACCCAGACTTACTACCCCTCTCATCACCTTTCTACCAGAGATCTAGGCAGACCTCATATGGCGTACCCCTTTCCCCATCGAAATCAATCATGGCGAGCCTTACTGCGCCAACCATAAGTTCAATTGTCATCATACCAATAAATACTTTGCCCTGCAACATTCTCTTGAAATAATCCTCAAGGCGGGGTCGCATTAATCAATATGTCGCTGACCTCCCTGGTTACCCCAATGGGTCATACCTCAAACCTCAACCTGCTGCTGCTGACCCAGCTATAGTTCACATCTACAAAGTTAATTTCATCGAAGTAAACAATATCGACAGCGGCCGCTCCAAGAGCAAGCGCAAACGTGTCGAAGAATGTTACAAATTCACTTACCAGGAAAAGCTACCCGCCCTCCTGCCAGAATCAAGTCATTGTCCTCGACCCAAAGGTACCTCATTCATCGACTGTGATATATCGCATGTTTGCTTTCCCCATTCCAACCCTTTAGTCATTATGATTAAGGTTGAAAACCTTATCCTCCACACCATGCATTTCGATACTAGAAGTGCAGCCGATGTACTTTTCCTTCAAACTGTCCAAGCCATGTATAAATCAGACCTCATCATTGCCGACAATGTCAAACTGAATGGTTTTAATGGGTCTACCGAAGTTATCATTGGTCGAATCAGCCTTCCTCTTACTACTGGCCCAGTTACACTTTAAACAAACTTTCTTTTCAATGATAAGATATTAGATTATCTTAAAATCCTTGGGCGCGACTTGTCCCATGCCATGCGTGCCATACCTTCAACTTATCGCCAAACCCTTTGTTTCGCTACTCCCTATGGTACGTGGAAGTTGAAAGGCTCCCAACGCCTCGCCCGTTCATGTGAGCATCCAGAGATCGATTAGACCTAGAAACTCATCAGACTACCATGGCAATCACTGTCTCTCTATCCCCATACCTTCGACATCCACCATCTCACCCATCGAAACAACTGTCTATATCAAACTCGACGGCCTTGGTCAAGATACGTTCATTGGAACCTTTCTCGATGAGGCCAAACGCCTTGAGCTCATAGACTTCCTGCGAGCAAACAAAGACGTCTTCGCATGGACATTTCAGGAGATGCCCGGTGTCGACCCCAGTTTGGCATGCTACCGCCTTGACCTCGTCCCCCATTCCACAACATTGAAACAGAAGAAACATACCTTGGCACCACGATTTTGAGAAGCAGTAAACCTCAAAAATGACAAACTCATAGCCGCTGGTTTCATTAGAGAAGTCAAGTATGCTGACTGGCTATCCAACATTGTTGCAGTTCCTAAAAGGAATGGAAGGATCAGAATTTGTATCGACTTTATAGACTTCAAAAAATGCACACCGAAGGATTGCTTCCCCTTCCTGATCATTTTAGTACTCCTCGATGCTACTGCTGGACAAGGGCACCTATCAATGATGGACGCAGCTTCGAGTTACAATCAGGTACCTCTCTTCCCTGTGGATCAACTTAAAACTTCTTTTATCACTAATCAAGGGCTTTACTGTTTTAATGTCATGCCCTTCGACCCTAAAAATACGGGTGCCACCTACCAACGCCTTGTAACGACCATATTTAAACCCTTGCTTGGCAAGTCGGTCGAAGTTTACATCAACGATATGTTATGCAAGAGCCTCCAAAAATAGACCCACATCTTGGGCCTAACCGAAGTCTTTTCGATACTTCGAACATAAAACATAAAACTTAACCCAGACAAATGCCAGTTTGGTGTTTTGTTGGGAAAAATTTTAGGTAATCTTATCAGCAAACGAGGTATCGAGATTGATCCTACCTATATTTGAGCCCTCATCGATATGCCTTTGCCCCAAACCAAAAATGATGTCCAAAAAGTGGCTGGTAAAATAGTAGCCCTCAACCGTTTCTTTTCCAAATCCTCAGACCGTTATGCTTGGCTCTTTTCTCTCTTGCGCGATCAAGGCACCCACAGGGCTCAAAAGAATAACAACCCAGAGATCAATTGGACACCCAACTGCAAACAGGGCTTTCTCGAACATAAAACATACCTTGGTCAACCACTCATCATCAGCACCCCTGTCGAAAGTGAAATACTTTCTTTATACCTCGCAGTTACTGACACTTCTATCAGCTCAGTCCTCATTTAACTCTAATCTAACATTGAAAAACCTATATATTTTATCAACAAAACACTGACACCTGCAGAAACTCGATACACAAAACTTGAGCGTTTGCTCCTCACCCTCGTCTACACTTCCTGAAAACTCAAACCATATTTTTAAGCTTACCCTATCCGTGATATAACAAGTTATTCCTTTTGAGAAGTTCTTAGCAAGAAAGAAAAATCCAGACGAATACAGCAGTGGTCGTTTATCTGGGGGACCAGAATATCACATTTGAGAAGCAAGTATCCCAAAAAGGAAAAGTTATTGCCCGTTTCCTTGCTGACTTCCCAGTCGAAGAACAAGAAGATAACCTACCAGAAGGCCAGCCCGAACCAACAGACCCATGGAACCTCAAAACAGGCTGGCGCTACTTTACAGATGGATCCGCTGGACCTAACGGGTCGGGAATCGGTATCGTCCTGGTCACACCCACCAATAATCAAATTTAGAAGGCAGTCAAGTTAAACTTCGAATGCTCCACCAACGAGGCTGAGTATGAAGTATTGATCCATGGCCTCGACCTCGCACTCGACCTCGGTATCCCTAAACTTGCAGTTTTCACAGAATCCCTGCTCATTCGGAGATAATACACCGGTGAAAATCAATCCAACGGTCCCATGGCCGAATATGTTGTTCTCATCCCCCAACGCATGAACCGCTTTCCTGGAAAATATTTTATTACTCATTACCCGCGTGGTAAAAATAGACACACAGATGCCTTCGCCTACATAGAAGCTATGTGAGGCCAATCCAAATCCCAAACTCTCTATATCGAAGTACTCGAATGCCCAAGTATCGACCCGATTGTAGTCAATACCATCAATACTGAGGGCGAGATTCTCGATAGAGACGACTGGCAAACACCATTCCTTGATTTCTTTAACAATGTTATCCTCCCAGATTATCCCAAAGCTAAAATGTCATTAGAAATCTGCCGCAGATACACAGTCCTCAAACGCGAGTTACATCACAAATCCCCAAATGACGTCTTCCTTCGATGTATTTCTCAAAAAAAAGTTTCTTCAATTCTTGCCGAACTCCATGAAGGTACCTGCGGTGCTCATACCGATGGTCGATCTATGGCCCTTCGAGCCATCTTCCATGGATTATTCTGCCCCAATATGAAGAAGCAAGCTGAAGAATATACCAAACACTGTGATAAATGCCAACGTCCCGCCCATAACATCCACAGCCCTTCGCAAGACCTCCATTGTCGCCAAGTCCCTTGGCTATTCAAATGATGGGAAATCAACCTTGTGGGACCCTTTCCCAAATCTTTAAGAAGCCAAGAAAATATCCTAATTGAGCAGACTACTTTACAAAATGGGTCGAAGCCGTACTATTGTGTCGATCCAGAGAATAAGAAGTCACCAAATTTCTATTGGAAAACATCATTACACGCTTCTTCTGCCCTCATATGATTCGTTGTGACAATGATCCACAATTCATCGAGAACGAAGTCAGAAATTTCCTCGAGATGTACAGCATCATCCTCTCACCCTCAACACCTTACTAACCCCAAGGGAATGGTCTGGTCAAAGTAATCAATAAAACCATAGTCGACGGTCTCAAGAAGTGTGCCAATACAAAGAAAGGACGATGGGTTAAGGAATTACAGTATGTCATCTGGGCCTATCGAACAACACCAAGAAAAGTAACAGGTTGCATCCCTTTTCTCCTAGCCTACGGCAATAAAGTAGTGCTCCCTACTCAATTTGAAGTCCCCACACAAGATCCCAACTTCCAGACGAAGATAATGAGTTTGAACCCGGGTGCAATATGCTATGGATTGACGAAACCAGAGACTGAGCCATCGCAATCCTCGGCCATTAGCATTTATCCCTCCAGAAGTCATATAAAAAGCGAATTCGACCACGAAGTTTCAATATTGGAGAACTTGTACTTCAAGGCGTCATACAGTCTTCGAAGCCCCAAAATGCTGGCAAGCTAGTCAAATCCTGGGAAGGACCTTATGTTGTTTACGATAAAACTAACAAGGGTTCATATTACCAGATGACAAAAGATGAAGAGCCTCTACCAAATCCATAGAATACAATTCAGTTAGAATCATTTAACAGGCCACGACCCTAACCTTGTTCCACTAATGAAAATACATTATAATAAATGAACATTTTTTTCCTCAAAACTTCATCTCCTATTTTCCAGTAAATTTCTTGGTTTGCCCTAAGTATCATGTCAACCCTTCGACCCGTCTTATACCTGGGGATGACCTTGAAAATTTTCAAGTCTCTAATATTTGAGCAACTCGGGGGGCAAGAATGGTCGAGAAACCGGACCCTCGAGAATGTATTGGGGGCGAACATGTTCTACTTTGATCAGTCTCAGGCCTTCGAAGTCTAGTAAATTTCTTGGTTTGCCTTAAGTATCATGCCAACCCTTCGATCCGACTGATACTTGGGAGCGACCTTAAAAATTTTCAAGTCTTATATATTAGAGCAAACTCGGGGGGCACGAATGATTGAGAGACCGAACCCTCAAGAATGTATTGGGGGTAAACGCGTACTACTTTAACCAGGCTCAGGCCTTCGAAGTCTAGTAAAATTCTTGGTCCCACCCAAGTGTCACGTTCATCTCTTGACTGATACTCGGGGAACCATCTCGTAGCTTTTCAAGGTTTGATAATTCTACAAGTATTCTACACTTACAGCATACACAGATATTAGTAGATAAGAATATCAATAACTCTGCAGTATTCAAGAAGTTTTAGTACAACATATATCAGAGAATCAAGTTCAACACAAATCATTTCAAACCAAGTTTAGAACATACATTCGGATTCTAGTACAGTAATTCAGTACAAATCAATCTTAATACAAACCAGTTTCAGTACAGATTACATCAGCAATTCAAAACAATCGCAAGTTCACAACTCAAGTACGAACCAAGCTCAACATTGTTCAAATCTTACAACACAACAGAAAGATCAAAAAAATAGTTTGGCAAACTCAAGTTTCCTCTTCGCCAACACCCTAAGTACCTTCAGTAGAAGGGTTCGACCCAGCAGCACCCACGACCCCTTCGATCACAGTATCAGCAGTAACTATGTCTACCACAAGAGTTTCCGCGCCATCTCCCACTCTTACACCCAAACCAGCAACATCTACTTCTACCCCATCTATCTGAACTGTATCGTTAGAAGCAGGATCATGGGATCTGGGCAAGCATTTTAAAGTTTCAGGATCATACCGCAAATCTTTGATGAACTCCTTGAGCCTGATATTAGTGTCGCATTCATCATCGAACTGTCCTTGGAAGGTCTCCTTCTGTTCTGTAATATCCCGATCCTTCTTAGCCAGTTTTGCCTTCAGAACTTGCGTATGGTTGTACCGTTGTGCTTCGAGCCTCGTCTCACATTCATCTCTAATAGCCTCCTGATCTCTTTTCAAAATGTTAATCTCATAAATAAGTGATGTCTCAACCCCTTAAGCGAGCTCCATATTTTTAAGTGCCTATTTTGATTGCCAGTTCGTTATATTCTGGGCCTTGATGGAAGCCTGCGACCAAGCATTCATCTGCTATAATATTCGAGCCATCAGTATCTCCTGATGCATGTGGTACTTGACCAAAATTTCAAAAGCAAAATAGCTACCTGATACATCGTCTTATGCATCCTCCTTCCAGCTTCGTCTAGGTCAGTGGCACAAAGTGTTGCCATCGAGACTGCCATAGCTCGAGCCTGATCCTCTAACTCGGCCTCCATCATTTAATCGTCACATCATCCACATCATCATCCCCCAGCGCCCTACGCCTCTTCCGCTGAGTTCCCTTTGGCCGCTGTACCCTTGGAGATTTGGGAATGACCTTACCTTTCCCTTTGTCAGCCTGCGTCGATGCCTACATAGACGTCTGCTTTGATACTTCACGATCCACTTTGGGTACTGACGCTGCCTGCCTCGATGCCTGCTGCCCCATCGGCTCATAACTTACCTTCCTTGATAACTTTACTTTCTCAATTTCTCTGCCTCCCCTCTTTTTTGTTGGCTTCGGCGCAACAGGTATATTTCGAAGCAGGGAATCTGTCCTCTTCTGCCTCTTCCTATTAATACCCAGTTTCTTGAAAATAGAGTTTACCCACTCCTCATCTGAGTTGATCAACGCGTCAATATAATCCCTCAGATTTGTCCAAGTCAGGCTACTAAGACCTGCATAAAAATAGATACACATTTATCAGTCTATTCGTTCAATACGTCAAAATCTTTGACAGATAACTTACTTGGATTATAGACCTCATGCTGTAACTTATAAGAATCCTCTCCATCGACATTCTCATAGTTACCCCGTACTATAACCAAGTCTTTATCCCACTCTCAACCCGTCGAGCACAGATCAAACAGCCAGGGCTAATTTGTTTGACACTAAATGTGATAGGTGCCCACCGTCTAGTTTGCTTTCTTGGAGTAGAAAGAGACAATATTGTACAACTCAATTAAGCTCCTCCCCTCACCTAACAGTTTTAGATTCATACCCTCAATTACCTTCATCATGTTGCAAAAATTCCCATTCATCTAGCACGGGCCCACTTCCTAAAAGTTTAGCACCTCCTTCACCAGTCTTCGGAGGGGTAGTTGCATTCCTAGCCAAATTTGGCCTCTATATACCATAGTACCCTCTTGAGGTTTTGAATGGAAGGTGTACCCTGACCCTGTAGCATATAATATTACCCTTACCTTCGACAACTCAAATTTAGCCACAAATCAATCCAGTCTCAGCTTCTCTCTAGCCGAGACAGAACCAACGACCCTCTCCGAATCAGTTGATTCAACGCTATGATCACTTTGCTCCCCCTCTCCTATTTTATCACCCGAAGGATCAACACTACCTTCGCTTCCCTCGCTCTCACCTCCTTCCATCTCTTCCTCATCCCTATCCTCGGCTACTTGTGTCTTACGACGTTGACTACTTGAAGCCCCAATTTCAGGAACTACAATTATAAATGGGGAATCTTTTGCAATATCTAATTCTTCTACGTCGCCTCTCTCACCCATCGGAGCATAACCAGATACACTAGCCTCATTTTCTTCGATCATCTCGTCTATTAGCCTTAGTCTCAAAGATCGACGGATACGCATCTTATCCTATAGAAGAAGAGGCACGCAATCAGATCAATATATTTGACTATTACGTGTCAATAACTTATATTTACCTACCCTCTCCAGCCCATACTATCATAGTCGAATATTCAACTCTAATCCCTGTTACACTGTCAATACCCTAAGAATCCTAAAAGGCTAGACCCGCAGATACATGGTGTCCCTCCGTCCTCGGTCATATCACCGCAACTATAAACCCTAGCAGCCTATACCCTAATATGTACTCCATATACAGAAATAAAAGATAAAGAAATAAGACAAAAGAAAGACGGCATACCTGTTTGAGCAGAGTATCATTCCTTCCACTCAACAATTTAGATGATCCCACAACAATTATCGAGCTCTATGGAACAATGGCGTACATTTTCTTTGTCCTACTCTATGGTTTTTCTATAAGTGGGTAACTGGGAATAGTAACTATGTTCTTACCACTATATATACCTCCTCAGAATACCAAAAAACTGCCTCGATTTCCAAAACCGCTATCATTGCCACTACCCCACTACCCCACTACCCCTACTTTTTGGCTGAGATGCATTTTGTCGAATTTACCCTCCATTACCCCACGTGCTTGTCTCACGCACACATTCACACAATTTTATATATATAAAATAACTCGAACCTTCTGATTCCCACTCGAAGCTGTCAAATCATATCCTTACATCAAATCAACCTTTTTTCGTAATACAAGGAAATATCATGATGCTTGTAGGATACTTTGCCCTAGGCTTCATACAGTTTCTAACATGCCAGTTGTTTAGTGTGTCAGTTCTTGCCAATCGAAGCCAATCGACCTTCGAAATACTTTCTTCACATCCTCGAATAATCGTTCACCTCTCAAACATTTACCCTCAGATAACCTGATATTCGAATTCAAAACATGCCAATAATGTTTGTCGCGAGTAAACTATTTTCGTGCCTAAATTACCTTTAAGTATTACATTTTTCCTACTTACACAAAGACAGTTCAGTATCTCACTTCGACAGTCATCTCATAAATTGTCAAGTTCATTCAGGTAGACGCCCGTACACCAAAATACATAAGAAAATAATCAACAATAAAAAAAACTTTAAACACTCCTATCATCCTATTTTACCAATATAAAGCAGCCCATATTTTTAGACGGGACAGATCTTCGAAGACTCAACCTCGGCATCTTTCTTGTCCACCACCTCCTCAGCAAAAGACTCCAGGAAGGCCAACCGATCATTGGGAAGTGGGCCCATTATTTGTGACACCCTCCACCAGTACACATAAGGCATCCCACTAATAGGTTCCCCTGGCTCCACTTCAAACAAATCTAGCATAACCTAATCCAGGCCTCGATCGCCAAGATACCTCTACTTCAGTTTGAGTATCTTCTATCATATACGAAGGACCCTTGCTACCACCTGATTCTAGTACTTGGTGTTAGGAGCATTTTGGTTGCTTTGGGACGAAGACGCAGACATTTTACTCGGAGAAGAAGGAACAGATGTGTGAAGTTCTCCTAAAAGCACCCTACATATACTTGAAAGTAGACTCAACCGTTTCATCAGCATACGCACCTTACACATATTCCCGTGGTTTTACAGTTGACGTATCTGCAGTTTCGAACCCTCGACCCCTCTATGCGTCTTCCTATAGCTCTTTCAATACATACATTGAACTTTGAGATTTCATAGTCATTAACTCATTCCAAGTCAAATATTAACCAATGTCTTCGATATCTACATGTCATTTGGAAGCACTTTTACCCTCAAAGATAGACATTTCTACTATTTACCCTTCAAAGTCTGATGTTCGATTCCGCGTCTATAATCTATTTGGCTACCATATTTACCTGATGCAAAAATACACAATTTCAGTGAAGTGTTGTTCTCATTTCATTACGTCAATTACAAAAAAGAGGACAGTAAGGAAGAAGAGGAAAATCTACAGACATCAACTAAAACAACTACAGAAATTGAAACCTTCAAATACAGTAATACAAAAAATAACAGAACCTATCACCACCACCACCCTTCCACCACCTTATGAAGAACCCGCCCTACAAACTGATCTTCTTCCTGAACAAGACATTCGGCTAAACCTGACCGGAAGAGGTAACGTTCTTCAGCAGCTGTGAACCTCCACTGCAATATTCCCCACAAGTATGCATAGGAGTGCTCGTTGATCAACTCCTCAGGCTCTACCACCACTAGGTCTGGCATATCCCACTCGGGTTCTGTATCCCCAAAGAACTTCAATTTTAGTTTAGCCATTTTTTGTCCTATGCGACGGTTTCTGGCGAAGCCCATCCTTCTCTGATTGCGTGTATTGGGAGTAGTATCTATTTTGCTTTTGCGGAAAATAGATAAAGAAAGAAAAGAGGAAGAGTATACAGTGGTACCCCTCAAAAGCCCTATTTATATCTTTATTGACAGTATTTATTACTCCGTAATTACTACAACTTCATAATTACCCTCCTTTATTACTATCTTCGGAAATAAAATATGCCTTAGTCAACCGTTCGACTTCTAACAACCAACAACTTTTTTTAACAAATGCCTTTATACCTATTTTTGAGACCCTTGCTGAGAGGGGGCGAATATAGTAGCCTACTCACAGACTTCTTTCTCCAGTCGAACATTTGAAGGCTACATCAAAGCCTACGTGAATACCTCGAAACCCATTCAATCCGTAAACAATCCATCCAAGACTACACGATAATAAAGCCCCGAAGACGAAGCCACGGCTATGAACAAGCCTCGATGATGAAGATAGATCTGTCAGCACACGAACTTTACATCAACATCAAAAATACTTTGATCATATTGATGCGTGGTCAAAAGAAGATATGTTAGGCAGCCAACTCGCTAGACAAGAATGACGACGTTGTTGGTCCTAACAGCTACAGTGACAGAACCACCAACGGCTACAGTATTAGAGCACAGTGTCAGACCTGACATTTATGGCGTCAACACCAACTCTAGGATACACGCCTGATACCCAGAGGGTACACATATAATTTGACCTCCTATGGTAACTTAGGCCTTCCTGTGTTCTATAAAGAGGAGGGAGGGGGAACCATAGAGAGGTTATGAAATCTCTCCCCTGAACCCTCGTAGTTTACCTTCGATCACACTGTAAATCACCCAGTACTCGATCCTTTGACTACTCGAAAGTAATATAAAATCTCTTAAAAATCCTTATTAGAGGTCGTCGAGTGTCCCATTCTAGGCCTCCACTCAAGTATATTGTCAATAGGTTATTCATATTATTGATTGTGTGCTTGAACCCCTTTGATAAAAGATAATCCCCGTGGTATAAGAGCCAGCATCCCCTCCTTGCGAAGTGAGGCCCCTATATATATGACAGTCAATGTTGAGGATGTTTCCAAGAGGTCTTGGAAAACACAATTGCTATCTCATCTAGATCCCTATACATAAGTTAGGTGACAATAAGGTTCAACGGATTACAAACCTCCAATAGGTCCAAATAATTTGCTAGACGCATTCATAGGCTCTATTGAAGTATCGTAAGTATATGTATCTGCAAGTAATAGAACTATACAGGAGAACGTTCAGGTGGAACTATTACCGCAGGAGAACGTTCCAGGGGAATTAGTACCACAAACAAATCTAAGGCTCGTGCTTAGTACAGGGCACCATTGGAAGAAAGTATTCTGAGCCGAGGAGCTGCATAATAAGGAACAAATAGGACTAATGGTGTTGTCGGTTCATTGAGGATGGAACCACCCATTGACAAAGCAATAGCAGCTACGTGACCAGTTGATACATTATGAGACTAGCCCGGCGTGGCGCATATGCATATGATACTAATGAGATCTCAATCTATTAAAAGTCTGTAAAAAGCAGAGCGTAGGATCGCTCAATAGAGATTTGTTGACAAGGTATTCATATTCGCTGCTGTGCTTGCCATCAAGGTTGAGGATTCAAAGCCACTTATTGTAAATAACTATATGTTGTTGCACATTAATAGAAGTAGGTATCTGGAATCCAAGCGGAGCTCAGCTTGCGCATAATGCAAAGTAATATAATTGAGCATTTTGGTTATAAATGGGAAAGGTATAGAAATACGATTAACTCAGAGAGATAATTTGGTCAAGGCAGAACTAGTTGCCAAAGAAATCTTTAAGAGATCTGGCATCGACTGTAGTATAACCTATAACATTTTGGTACTTATCAGTCTGTCAAGTTGTTGGGGACAAGCTAAACATGCGTCTGATATAAATACCCCGTATCTATATAGAAAACTAGATACATATATATACATGAAGCTACCTGGGGAGGTATAATAAGCTTCTGGAAGCAATTAAGGCCGACACATGAGGTGTGTACATAATAAAACTGGAAAAGTTACTCTTGACTTGAAGTAATTAGGGCTTATGAGACATAATAATTTGACTGAGCATTTGAAGGTCGGGAACTTTACAAACATCATTATCTGTCAATTCGTTCTCATTTAGAATACAGATATTAGCTTTACTCATCATAACAGTGTACTAAATTATTTAAATATTATTAGACCTCTGGGGGAGATCACGAGAGCCACCGAAAACCTTAGGAATATATTCTAAATACAAGACCTTGGAAAATCAAGAGTGTCTCGATTTGCAGATTGAACATCTTGATAAAGATACTCATACACCAAGCAATATATATCTGAAGAGTTATCTAACACTTCGACATGGATCTAGCACACGGTACTTTAATGGCCAAATTCCATTAGCTCGAAATAGATTAGAATTTGTTATCACACCAATGATCCTATAAAGATATTCTAATGGAGAATAAGAAATAAAACAGGTGATTTTAGCGTGGAAAACCTCTGAATAGGTAAAAAAAACCACGACCTCGTATGGAGGATTTTTGTGAAAGTATTTTTATTGCTTGATGCGGATATCTTTATTACAAGTGATCTCTAATATATAGACATACTTTTAATCATGTAAGTAAGAAGTTATGTAATTTTTATGGTCCCTGTCTCTTCTGCTACTTCTCCTTTATATAGGCTTTTCTTGTAGCTCTTCATCGTGTAGGATCACGTTTTCCGAATAATGCAATTGGTGGTGGTTGACTGAATAACTGACGAGTTCATGGGAGATTGGTGTTTTTTGACTGGATAAGGTTTTTTGGTTTAAGTTTGGCCCACGTTCTTGAACAGTTCATGGGGAAGGATGGAATATTGACTGGGGAAATGTATTAGAAATGCGTTAGTCTCAGATTTAGGTAATTCAAACTAGGTGAGCTTGACTTTGGGTAAGATCGAGGGTTAGGCCCCTACAATCGCCCCCTCGCAACCAAGTCACGGGTGGCTTTGGTTGGGAAATAACTAGCTTATAATATGGTTTGAAAGTTTTTGAAAAGTAGGCAAGAATAATGACTATTTTGGAAATGACGTGTATTTAATAAGGATGTTGATGCTGATGTATATGACGGTTATGATATGAAAAGTTGCAACCACAATGAATGATGACTCTTGGTAAAACGTGTCTGCACATTAAATATAGGGTTATTTAAATGATACCTGTATCAGTTGGAGAGCAGAGTGCGCTTGTTGTTGTGTAAAATTCCTTGAAAAACTTTGTCAATGGTGAAAACTCATAGCATGGTCCTGGAAGTGAGGATTGCATCCGAAATGTAGAGGTTGAAGTTGAAATATTTCGGTGACCAGTCCTTGAAGATGTCCATACCCGCTCTTGTTCCTTCGACGTATCAAGGTTTGTCGAAAGATGAAGCGATTGAAACCAAGGAAGAATTCTACTGTAAGTAGAGGTTTCATGTTGTCGTCTTGACAGGCGAGGACCGCTGGGCCTGGCACTGTAATCTTGGGGAAGACAGGGTTAGGGATAGGCTTAATTGCGGGGCAGTTATGCTAATTTTTTGTATCATCATAGATTCTAAGGTCGGGCCTTCTTCATTTCTACCAACTCTTCGGAGGTGGCTATTTCAGAGGGGGGGCTGATGGTAGTGGATGAAAGAGACAACCAGTGAGAGTCTATTTTTGTATTTCCATCACGTTTTGGCACTCAGAAGACCTTTAGTTCAAGAATTTGGTTCAAGTACCCAGTCAACTGCTCGCATAGTTCCCATTTAAAGTTTGATTAGACTTTAACCAAACTCATGTTTCTATTGTATACCTGAGATTGATGTACTGAAAAACTTGTCATCTATAAAATTCTATGTGATGTTTTTGATATGAATAAATAATTGTCATTCAATTACTATAATTATGCAGTTAGAAAACGTCTATTGGAATCTAACTGAATTGTTTAGGATATGTGCAATAAATAGGATTTTATGAATATTGGAAATACTATTGTTGTGATGTTCGAGCTGAGATAAATATTTGTTAACAATGACGCTGCGATATAAGTAATATTTTGTTGTGTGTTTAAAATGTGAGGGTGAGATAAATTGAAGGAAACAGGTAATCGTAGAAATTTGAGCTGCTACAGGTCGATAGAATTATATCCCTGGGAAAAATAAGCTCATTGAATAATATAATGTAGGACTGGAGTGAAGTGATAAGTCAAATAATCTATTTCAAGATTCTGAGGTTTTCTGTTACGAGATTCAAGGTGAAAATTGCGTTTTAAGGGGAAAGTGTGTGAAAAACGTATAAATAAAGACATGATGATTTGTGACAAAAATGGAAAAGAGATCAGGATGGTACGAACTCGATCTCAGAGGATTTGTCATGCCGCAGAAGGACGATTGGCTATATGGACTGCCGAAGTGCGGAAGAGGATTTTTGGTATATTTGGTTATGATGCTGAGCTACCAGTGAGAGAGTGTCAGCTCGAAGGAATAGATGTAAGGAGTAGGAAACTTGAGTATGCTTGTTATTTCTATGAGGTATGCTTTCGGGAACTGGTAAGGGATCTGGTAGATTGAGAAGCGATAGTTGGTTTAATTGCTGAGGTTGAGATCGAATTCGAAGATCTGAGGGTTGATGACTAATGTGATTGGATGATGTCGCCAGTCATTAAAGTATTTCTAGTTGTTGCATAAAGTGTTTAACATAAATAAATATAAGGTTGCTGAATATAACAGAAAAGATGTAAGTTAATCGGATCCTTTATAGTTGTAAATGTCATTTTAAGACTGTTTTGGCAAATAATTTTTGTATAATTTTGAAAATTTGCTCAGCTTTGAAAATGACATCAATTACTATAAGTATGATAAATATGGATAGAAAAACAAAATTGAGAAAATGTAGAACCTTCTAGTTTTATTTTGTAGGTAAAGCTGCAGAAATCAGATATCGTACAGAGTGAGTCATCATGAGTGTAGGAAGGTTAGGAAAAGATATGGAAATAGGAGCGGAAAATATGTAAAAAAATGGGGGGACGGTGTAATGATGGAAAGTCATTTTTGTTGAAAAGGTACAAGACATTTGACATCAACAGTGGAAAGGATGCCTCAGTTTCAAAACCGAGGACGGGTTGTGTGAGGCGCAATAACTGCCAACCGCTAGAGAGAGAATGGATAAATAGTGCTTCTTCATAACCAATCAAACATTTTACAACTTCTAAAAACTTTGAGAGCTCACAGAGAGAGTGGCATAAAATCTGCAGGGATTTGAGAAAAAGTTATTTGAAGGTGATCAACGGTTAAAGAGGGCGAAAGATACTGGATAACGTAGGTGGCGATACAGCAACGTTGTGGGGGAAGGATTTGGTGCTACTGTTGATTCTCATTCGGACACTGAAGGTTAGCAGAGACATACGCAGTATGTATGTTTATGGAAATCGTAATTATATTGTTTAAGAAAATCTTAAAAAAGAACTATCTAATGCAATCTATGTAATTTTGACATATTCACAGAATATATTAAAGATATATATTGTGCTTAAATGGTCGATATATTCAAAATAATGATAGTTACCTTAACCTGTATGTAGGTCGAGCATGAGAGGCATAAGTATAGGGTTGAAAGCCTGCCTGAAGAGATTGTTGTTGGGATGGGTAGTTCATTTATTAACGAGGTGTCGACCTCTGGTCGGACAACTGAGTCTGATAGTAAGGTAAAAGTAGGATTAGAGCAATTTCTGGGTTTACCTAGCCAATTGATATCATATCCTCCTGGTTCTGATGGCTTCCAAGAATTTTGTAAGGTTAAAGCAGCAATAGGAGGGAAGTGAGGTAACTGTGTAGAATATGCCAGTAGGCAGTTTAGGGGCTACACGGTAGCGTTGGAGGAAGTATATTTTAATTTGTTGGCTGACTTGGAAGATGAAAAATGAGATAGAGGTAAAGATGAATTGATCTCGTTAGAATACTTTGATGGGGATGTCTGGAGTGACATCCCAGAGAGTTTTTTGTGTTACCCGTCTTAATTAGAGTACGGGTTGAGTCTTCCCCTTACCAATTTGGCGAAGGGGATTATGAATGCGATAGGAGGGCATGTCCTGTTCAATTGAATGGGAATATGTGGGAGGTTATAACCGTGTGCAATCATCTGAACGAAAAATGAGAAAAGGAGGGGAAAGTGAGGAGGATAACACTGAGGATATTTTGCTAATTTATGGGGTGAAGAATTATAAGGCCAGTGGTGGGTCATATTTTTGTATAAGCGCAGCTCAGCGTCGCTTCTTCGATCTGAATTCAGCAGGTCAAACATGGAATGACAACGTCATATGGGTGAAGGGTAATTGCCTTCAGAGAGATGGCAGAGAACCCTTGGACCTTCAGTTTATAACTATAAAACAAAGTAAGTATAGCCATGCATAGATAAAATTATTGCTATATTTTAACTCTTACCTTTAAATTGATAATAAAATATTGTGCATAACAAGTGTGAAATCCCAAGTAGAGAGTAAAAAGTCATTGTTGGACAAAGTTGTGGAGGAGGAGGTTGGGCTCGAATTTGTGATGGAGGGACTCGGCCTCAGTAGAAGGAAGAGGGTTGATAGTAGGACGACGAAGGTTTGAAAATCCTAGTCGACCAGGTCGTTGGCGAGTACTGACGAAGGGAAGAAGGCAACAACTGGCAGGGAAGGTCGAACAAATTTGGCTAAAACCCCTGAAATGGACAGTTCGGTCAAGCTGAAACCCCTTAAGCCGAGCAAAATAGTTTGAAAATATCCAAAAAATGGATGTTAAAGGCTTTGTCGGCCTCTGGTACCACTGGAAGTGGTGAGGTAGCAAAAGAGAAAAGGAGAAGGGTTGAACCTTCGGGGGAGTTAGAGGAAAAGGTCACTGAGGGCTGACTTGCTATGGTAGGTGATCTCAAAGAGGTCAAGGAAAGGGCCAGGTTGGCGGCTTTCCATGGATAGGAAGACACGAGCAAAATGGTAAGCTTATATTATGTGAAAGAGTTGTCTAATGTGGCTCGTGCTAATCGTTGAGATCGATTTTATGTTTTGCAGGTTGCTCGCTTAGTTAAGGGAATTTGGCTCAATATTGAGGAGGAAAATCCTGAGTTAAAGAAGGGGAAGATCGAGCTAGAACTAATGCTCTGAAGGAAGCAAAACAGCTGGATGCCCTGAAAGCTTCCCATGCCGTGGCCATTGGTCAGCTGCAGGCAGAGGTACGAGCCAATTTGGAAATGATGGTTGTGGAGCATGACAGGCTGGGGTGCACTTGATGCTGAAGGGCTATTCTAAGGAGGAGGTGGATGCCATTAAGGCGGACATTTATGTTGAGGAGGGAGACGATGAAGAAGTGGAAGTAGTTGGGGTCGCGGGTGGTCTGGATGGTGTCTCCACCAGACGGTGCTTGACAACCAAGGGGATGACACCAAACTCCCTGAGGGTGATAATGTGAAGGTAGGGTAGATCTGTGCTCTTGTATGAATGTTTATAAATTGTTGAATTGTGTGTATGAAAAAGAATTATGCAGGTTGACTGTGTTTTTTATATATAAACCTCTTGTAGGCACTTAGAGAAATGACTCTCAAAATAAAAGATCTAGAGACTCGGCTTGCCAGGGAAAAAAAGATCTCTACAGCCTTGCTGTCTGTGCAAGCGGAGCTACAGGATATAGATCGGAATAGGTCTTTTGACTTGTATGTTATATCGAAATTAAGCTACCAAGTCAATAGGATGTAGATGTAGCTTGAAAATTTTGTTATCAGTTGCAGGAAAATAACACTAATGTAGTACATAGAAAAATAAATCTAACGCTCTATATACAAAGTAGCATAGCAAAAAGTATGTACCGTAGATTTTACAATATACCTCATGGAGCGTTTATCTGATAGTGTACCCTGATCAAATAGGAGTCCAAAAGTATTTGTACATCGCAGATGTTAGAAATTATAATTTATAACTGTAATATATATATATATATATATATATATATATATGCATATTGGTTGTATCCTGAATCGAACTGTATTAAAATCTTTATATTATCCTGGTCGAATTGGATTCAGCTCGCTCGCGTGAAGATGATGTACTTGAATGTAATCGGGAATTTGTAGAAGAGTTGGATAGGATGAGGGAGGCGAATGAGAATAGAAAGGATCAGCACGTAAAGGTGCATTTTAAACTTGTAGAGGTAACCCACACTATAATAAATACGGGTTTTTACGTCATTAAAAAAATGATGTAAAAGGGATTTAATGTCATTTGTACAAATGATGTCGAAGGCGATGACGTGGAAAGGTAGGGACTAACAACGTCATTAAATAAGTGACGAGGAAAGATAGGCACTAACGTCATTAATTAAGTGACGTATAAGGGGTTTTAAGAAATGATGTTATTGATACAAATTCCAGTGCACGGCCGGCTAATGTATTTTATTGACGTCACTAAATAACGTCATTAAAAAATGACGTAGTTGAAATCTTTTAACGTCATATTTAAAGTGACGTGGTAGTGTTTTCATATATCAACAATGACATTTTTAAAATGACGTCAATACATCGAAAAATAGAAAAAAAAAATTAAAAATTAAATATTGTCAATTCACAGCCCTGTCCTCCTCTTTATAGGACCACCAGCATATTCTACAAAAATTATATTACTTTCATTCAATACAATGTGTTTGAACTTAATCATTTCATTATTTGAATTATAGAGCTAAATCACTGATAAACTTAACCAATGCACAAAAAATCTAATAAAGCAACCATAAAGAAGGGTCTCGAATGTTTCACTGCCAGAATGCTTACACCCTTTGAGTGCCTTTATGTGTTTATACTAATCTGGATCAATTTGTAAACCTGTAAAAGCATACAAATTAAACATCTTTAGTGTCAGCTACAAGGGTAAATCTAAACTTCTTTCGTGCCAGCTAGATACTCCAAATTAGACGTACTTGGATACAATACTTCTAACTTATAGAGTCTTTCTAGTTAATAATACTTGGTTTCTATAATGAGGTTCAAAAAAAGGCAAGACAAAAATGTGTTAATAAATAGTGTGACAGGATAGTAATCCATCAACTTCTCATTAACTCGGTAAACATGGGAAAAAAATGTATAAATCCTTTGCACTTTCATAGATTATACAATACTCTTTTGACATAACTAGCAAAATAGAGTTCCACATCTTTCTATTTTCTAGGTAGTGTCACAGCTGCCAAAATGGGTATGTGGAGCTTAACACTTCTGGAAGTAGGAGAGAATGAAAAATTTGTATATCACATGCAAGAAATACTTGACAAACTAAGACACTAGACTGTTTAACCAACATTTGGAGCAGTTCCATCCTATTTTGCTTGAACATTTACAAACAAGTAAAAGTTTTCATGTCGGTAATCCTTGTGGTTCTTTCCATAAAGGAGTGTTTCTACGCAATAAATTTGACACTAACTTTGCATCTTTCCTATATGTATGTAATCTTTTTCACCCCAAATCAGACTACGGTGCGAACCCTTCACACCTAGGCACTTATTATGTATGTAGTTCCAGGCGTATAACATAAAAATAATTCGTCGCTACCCTTCTTATTATACCAAAGAATTACTTCCAGCGACAAAGTAAGCTTTTATACTTTATATCATGAGTAATTTTTCAAGGACCAGAAACAGAAAGCCAACTGACAAAAGGCCACAGCCAGAAGAAACTGGAAAATAAGATGAAAAAGAAAACTTACCTGATTCCTTGAGTTTCGCGCAACAACACAATGCAAGTAGTCTGAGTGCCCCTTGAAAACTGTTTTGATTTGACCAGTTTCCTAAATAGCAGCAATAGAAAACAAAGTTTGAAATAGATCAGAATCACATACTTTCTATGACACATTCTGGAATAAAAGAGAAGAGATAAATTATTTTCTTCGGCATAATATTGCAATTTTGTATTTCATCACAATAACAATCTTGATAAGCATTGTCTTCACCTTGAAACATACGTACCACATCCCAACAATATGCATAAGAATCACCCACAACGGCATAAAGAGATCCACCCTGTAGGGCATGCCAAGTGCTTTAAATTTCAAAGAACATATGTATAGCTAAAAGGTAAAATGCATATAAACACCTTATCCACTAACCTGGTAATCAACTACAATTGCATTGTTCTCGGGAACTGGAGAAAGAGCTCCCCAAGGACCTCTAAACGGCATCATAAAGATATAAATATCAGATTAGCATGTAAATATATAAAATAATAATATTAAAAACGAAAAAATTAAATGATCATCAAAGTTCTTATTATTTGGTAAAATAGTATTTATTGTATTACTATAGACACGTATCTGAAACAAGATTATGAAAAGCGGACAGAGCAAATTCTTAGGTAAAAGACAAAATGATCCTCAAAGTATATGTGATATGATAATCAGGTGGTAATAAGAGTCTCCCTAAATCTACTTTCCACCAAATGCAACTATTTAGTGTTTCACTAGCATTTTCTCGCGTATACAAAAATTTGTGAAGTTATTTTGAGGACAGTTCAAGTTACCATGTGCAAGCTAAGACATAAAATATAATTTATGCTTCTAAATGTGATTTGACAACATGATGTAGTTTTCATGAATTCATAGGACCTACAATGTTTATTGTATTTAAGTAGTGCAAAACGGACCATCAGAAAGTAGTGTGTTTGTCAGATACTATAGCATGTCATTTATACTCTATAGTAAATATGTACTCTCTAAATGCTTTTGAAGGCATAGTATAGGAGGAGAAAGTGACATGTCATGGTTATTGGTGTTTGGCAGATGAAGTAAAAAAAATATACAAGTGAAAACAACAACTCTGGGGTAACTCACTTATGTTGAGGGTTCGTCAGGTCAAGTACTGGCATCGAATGGTCTCCAGCAAAAGCAATTAATAAACAATTAGTGACATTGCTAACATCTAAGAAGATAAGTATAACTATTGCATCCTCGTCTATTAAGTCGATACCTATGAGCAAGCCCTCGTGACCACGCAAAGATTGAAGCAATGATATTTGTACTAGTTTCACCACCTTTCTGATGAACCCTGTATGTACCAAAAAGCACTACAAAGCAGTACTTGCAATTAAGATGCCCTAAAGGGAGAAAAAAAAAGGCATTATGTACCATTTAATTAGATAAAAGTTATAAATAATAGAACCTATAATTAGTTAATGCTACTAATAAAGGATGGAATAGGTTCCAACCCAGTTAATGACTTACTACTTATGGGCCGTATTTAGTATATAAACTATGGTATTGGGTGTAACAGACCAATCACTGGAATTTTGCTTAAACCCCAAGCTGCCTTGATCTGGTTTTGGATATCATCAACAGAGGGCCTACCAACAGGGAACTTCATGACCAAGGTATTTGAACATTCTACTTCAGCAAGCTGTAGATCTTGATTGGAGAAAAACACAAAGGATTAACTATCTTTTTGAGAGAAGCACACTTACGGATTGTGATTGTCTCCGCAAGTGGGGGGTTGGAGGAAGCAATGGCAGCATATGTCTTGCCAGGAACTCTAGTGCCAATCTATGAGTTAATCGTGGCCATGAGAACTCTAAATTGAGAGAGAAGATACGAAATTTTGAATTGTGGTTAAGAACAACAAATTTTAAAAGAAAATATCCGTTGTAAAAAGTGACAACAGATCTGAATGATAAGCTGAAGCTGCAATCACCAAAATGACAAAAGGAGGGGATGGTGAGTAGATGATTGAGAAAAGCACGAGATAATAAAATAACAAAAAAGAGTAATGGGAAAAGTTGGCACAAAAGCCAAAGTAAAACATCCGTACTAGGGCAGTGATTTACAGAATGCAGGAAAGGGATAATTTTAAAAGGAGAGATTAGGGTTTCGGAGGCGGGGGAAACCTAAGCGGGTAGGGCTTGAGGGGGGGAGGAGAGACGACTCTCATCAGGCTAGTGAGCATTCCAATTTGACCTAGTCATTAGAGATCAAGTCTAGTGAATGATTTTCTATTATACTTCGGAAGTGAACTGTGTTGTAAGAGTATCTCCAACAGCATTGGAGCATTGTATGCTGTTACACTTTTTACATACTTTTGCAAAAACTCCTTCCAACAGGGGTATAGTGTTCAACATACTCACCCCCATACTCCTCCAAAGTATGTAAATCCGAAACTTGGAGAGTGGTATGTACATACTACTTTTGTGGGTTCTCTACAAATATTTCTTCTCTTCCTTTCTTTTCTCTCTCTAAGGAACATTGTGGGTCCCAATTTTTAATAAAAATATTCCCTCTCTCACATAAAATAATATTGTGGGTTCCAATTTTAATAAATAAACGGAATTTGGAGATAAATCTATTGGAGCAAAGTGGTATGCTATTCCGAATACTAATATTCAAAACCAGAATAACATACATTCTCTGTTGGAGATGCTCTATGATTCAGCAATAAACTCTTTGATTTCTTCCTGATTTAGCTGTGCTACATATCATTCTCATAAAAAATTAAAAGAATTTGGTTCTTACATTTTTTCATTTGGTCACATTAAAAGTAGCATGTGTTATTGCTACCATCTTTCAGCCATTTGATCATTACAGTTTGATGCTATTGGGAAGCTTCATGGCCCACAATAAGCTGTACTTTCCCATTTTATTATGCACTTATTTGGTTTTTCTAATACTTTTATTAACTGGATTCTCTCTATTTTTAAGTTTTCTCTCCTTTTCATCCTGGTTAATAATGCTCCCTAAGGCTCTTTGCTTGTACTAGGGGTCTCAGGCAGGGAGGCCCCTTATCTCCAATTCTCTTTTGTATTGTTAAGGAGGTCTTAAGTGGAGACATCTCTACTCTTGTTGCTACTGGAAATCTATCTCCCATTGCCTTCTTTAAAGGCATTCCTGCTCCCACCCATATTCTATATGCAGATGACATTTTCATTTTCTGCAGAGGACTTTCTAAATATATGAGATGTCTTATAAGGCTTTCCTCTAGCTATGAACTTGCCTCTAGTCAGGTGGTTAGTTAGCAAACCTAAAAGAATAATTGTTTATGGGAAGTTTTCTCATTGTAGAAGGTCTCAAATCCTCTCGATTATTGGGATGCAGAAGGATGTGTTTCCTTTCTCTTTTCTTGGGGTCCCTTTGATTAAAGGTCCCCCAAGGAAGACCCACCTCCAAGGTATCATTGATAGAGTCAAGATTAAGCTTGCCACTTGGAAAGGGATGTTGCTCTCATTGGCTGGTGGAGTCTTGTTTGTCAAAGCTACGATTTTGGGTATCTTAACATACAACCTTTTTGTTTACAAATGGACTGCCTCTCTTATTAAAGCTCTTGAAACTTGGCTTAAGAATTTTATTTGCTCTGGGGATCCTAACATAACACGGCTAGTTACTGTCTCTTGGGCTGTTATGTGCCTTCCAATTATTGAGGGAGGACTGGGTATTTGTGATCTCTCTTCTCTAAACACTACTGTAATGTACAAACTTTCTTTTGAGATGCTATTTGAGAAGTCCCATTGGGCATGCATGATGAGAGCTAAATTTTTGGCCACTAATAACTCTTCTATTTTATATTTTAAGAGGTCTTCTCTCTAGTCTGGTCGTAAGAGTGTGCTCCCTTCTATCCAATCTCAATCCAAATAGATTGTGGGTAATGGTAACTCTATTCAGTTCTGGAATGATGAGTGGCTCTCTGCTCCTATTAGTTTGTCTCTTCATATTCCTAATAGTATTTTCAAAGCTCTTAAGGCTAAAGTCTATCACTTTGTGGATAGCAACAGTTGGTGCCTAGCTACTGTCCTTCAAGACCATTTCCTTGCCCTTTGTAATGCGATTCATCAGATTCCTATTCCCGCTTCTCTTATTGATGACTTGATTGTGTGAATACATACATCCACATGATCTCTTACTTTCAAGGAAGCTTTTGAGCATGTTAGTAAGCATAGTTATTTTGTTTTCTGGGGTAAGTCATTATGGTCTCAGCCGACTGCCCCAAAATGTATCTTATTTGCTTGGAAATTGTATAATGAGAAGGTTTCTACATATAAAAATCTAAGTTCTAGAGGCATGGTTATTCTTTCTTGCTGCTCCTTATGTCTCCAACCCTCTTGCTTATAAACCCCTCAACATCTTTTCATTGAATGCTCTAATGCCAAGGTGATTTGGGCCTAGATTGCTGCTATTTTTGGGAGGAATCACTCCCATCTATATACCCCTTTTTGCTTGATCAAGTTGGTTATCAAGCATAACCTAAACCCTCAGTTGGGTAATCTTTGGCAATGTACTATTATTTCTGGCCTATGGGCTATTTGGAAAGCTAGGAATGCTATCAGATGTGATGATGTCTTTATTTATATTGCTCAAAGCATTTCTAACCTAAAGGGCTGGATTAGAGACTCAAATTCTCCTTCTTCTTGTACTATGCTTTCTTCTGACTTCTGTACCTTAAACAAGCTTGGGGTTATGGGCTAATTGCCTTCAGCTCTAAAAATTACCTTCTTTTCTTGGACTGCCCCCACTGCTCCCTTTATTAAACTCATTGCAGATTGAGCCTCTAAATGGAACCCTGGGGTTGCTAGCAGTGGTGGAGTTTTCAAAAGTTATTTAGGCCATTTTATTTCTACTTGCGGGATTAGTATTGGCCATTAAACTGATTTTTTGCTGATCTTACTGCTTTGATCATTTGCCTAGAGCATGCTAATACTAAGAATATCTCTCACTTATGGATTGAGCTGGACTCCTCTTCTATTGCTTGCATGCTCTCCCATAATGTGCTTAAGGTCCTTTGGAAGCTTAGAATTAGACGGATCAATGCTTCCACAGCTCTATACAATACATAGTGTTGCACATCTTCAGAGAAGGGAATGCGGTTTCTGATATTAATGCTAACAAGGCTATCTACATTGCACCTTCTCTCTGCATCTAGGATGTCGCTCCTAATTTTATTACATCTGCTTTGTTTCATGATAAGTACCAGTTGCCTTGTTTCAGATTTTGTTGATGCATCCCCCTAGGAATTGTTAGAGGTCTCCCTCATTCCTCTTGGTATGAGTCTTCTCTATTCTGCTTTGTAGTCCTTGTTTTTTATTAATAAATTTGTTCTTTTCCTTAAACAAAATAAAAATAAAAATATTTGGGTAAATCATTATCATCATTATTGTCCTCTAAATCTAATTGCAACTGAAGTAACTTTAAATGACTAGAACTTTTTTCGATTTTAATGTTGCCAAAAGCACTCATATTCTAGGCTATGATTGGCCTCCTTCAGTCTATTCATCTTGTCTTTCAGTACATGTGGAATTTCCCCAAAGAGTACCTTTCCCAACAATTTTGTTGCCGCAGAAATTAAGTCTTTGTATTCCAAGCACCCTTTCAGAAATCCAAAAGGAGAGTTATTGGTTGTGGCTTTAGTTTTCCAGCCACTGTACTTTTCTACACAAAGCTTGTTTATCAAACCTCTTTGCAATTGACTTTGAATTATGTAGAGAGCATTTTGGGAGTTCCACTAGCTGTGGATCAATTTTGTGGCAATAATAAGGCCATATTCCTTAACTGCTTTAACAAAGCCATGAATATCACAAACATTTGAACCCCTGCCTGTTCACTCATTATGAGATTAGTGGTGAAGTCACCCACAATCAACTAAGAAAAATGCAGTTTGCTAAGGTGGCCAAAATTAGTGAACAACGGCTTTTCTCACTCTTCAAATAACTGGCACAAAAAAGTGAGTAAATTATGATTGATAGCAATATTTGTGTTGATTAGAGCTACCTATAATATCTATAATATCGCGACTTGGAGGATAAGTGATCCAAAACACGCAGATATTTCTCAATCTAGTATTAAAATAATTTGTAACTGGGAAAGAACACATGTTAAGATTCTGAATTGCTAGACTAGAAGGTTTAAACTTACACTCAGTATTTAATGCTGGCTTTAAACAAAGACTAGTAGTTAGTGATCTTTTCATTGCCCTTGTAGTTAGTGATTTTTTCATTTCCTTTACACCTTGCCTTCCATTAAATGGTCCTCATCAAGATAACAATTATTAGATATTTGATTCAGGGCTAGATCTATTATCTGACGTGGGACCAGATACATGGTGAATTTTCTTCACATATTTCTTTACATAGTTTTATTTATTAAGAGCCGTATCTGAAACAATATAAATTTCCTAGAATCAACCCTTGTAAAGTCCACATGTAAATTTACTGCCTTGAACTGGTTTTGTAAAAAATCCAGATCGTCAGGTCCCGATAAAAGATTTGGGACCCTATTTTTTGTATTTTTTATAATCCCTATACCTATGTAATATTGTCACAGGTACGCGTGTTGGTGGTCGATAGGAAAGCTGCACCGCCGCCGAACAAAAGCTCACACTGCGGGATACCGAAGTGGCTAAGTGGAGACAGTATCGAGTCAGTATAGAGTGGATTGTTAAACATACCCTTAGATATGAAGATTTTCAAACAAATATGATGGTTTTAGGGCCGAGGTGATACAAGCTAATAACGCCTTGATAAGTATGCATGGGTATCAAACAAGCTTCACATCACACATGTCGTGAGGCTTGGGAGGTCTATTTTTAACGCATGGGAAATGTTTAAGGAAGGCATATAATTTTTCCATGAGAATGTGGAAGAAATAAAAGGAAATTATCATAATACATTATGCAGCTCAAAATAAGTTGATTTCGTGTATCTGCCACTTTAAACTGCCTGCAGCCTAAATCTTTTAGGAGTGCACAAGTTTTGTAAAATGGAAAGAGCTATTTTGAAAGAGATCTCTTTGACAGTAAACTTAAGGATTTTAATACTTAGATTCAAATGGTAATTTGATACTTATATGGGTGAGAGAAGATACACAAAAATAGGTTGGATCGAGCATGAGAAATTTACAGTAAGATCGAAGTTTGGGCAGTTGGTCAAAAATATGAGCACGAGAGGTAGGTAACAAAGCTTGGATTTTCCTATGATACTAGTTTAGCAAAAGAAGATACCATCTAAAGTGGCCTTCTTTTGGGGAAATGGCATACGGACAAACGGTGAATAGTGATGATCATAGATGAAGAAACATGGATATGGATGTTTGGTCTTACTTGATATGGCGGATGGAACCATTGATCACTTATGATCACTTACGTTGCCCTATTAGAGTTAAAATATGGCATCACTTCATCTATCATTTTAGCATTTCCTGGTCTTTGAAATTGGGCTTTATTAAACCTTTGAAAGCTTGGTGTTGTAATCGGTATAATAAGTACCAAAAAGATTCTTTGGGACCTTAACTTTGATGCGAATGAATCACTTCATTTATCATCTTGGCGTTTCTTGATCATTGAAAGAGGGCTTTATTAAACCTTTGCAGATGCAATCGGTGGAATGGGTATTAAAGAGGTTCTTTGGGACCTTAACTTTTAGCGAGTGGATGCATTTTTGGAAGGAGAAAGAAGATAGTGTTGAGAGATAATCAATATAGAGCAATATAACATTACTATATCTTATGAACAAAAGAATAAAGAGAAGATTGATTTCTTAATATATAAAAATAACCCTACCACAAGGATTACTTAACCTACTTAACCTCTCCCCATAACCCTATCGGGCCTATGGGCTTGTTAGGAGTCCTAATAGGATACCCCAACCCTATTGGGTTCCTAGCTTGGGTTGGACCCAACTACTAATGCTCCTCTTTGGGGTGAACCATACTAGAACGACTTGCCTCATTAAAACCTCTGCCTAGCAAAACCCCCTTGGGAAAAAAACTGTGTAGGGAAAGAGTACAATTCCATGCCCTGTATGGGTTGTGGACGCGTATGCGTTACCTCATTAAAACCTCCTAAAAAATGCACTATCAGGAAAAAAAAAAAAAAAAAAAAAAAAAAAAAAGTACAACATGCATATATCCACGTCAGGCTGGGACTACTCCCCATGACGTCGATCACCCTGAGATGTATCTTCGTGAGATATTGATAAATGAATCTTCTGTATGCTGATTCCGTCTACTAGCTGCTTGAACGTAAGTGGTGCAAGAGTCTTCGTGCATGGATTTGCAAAGATGTCTTCTAAAATATCTTTGACAACGCCAATCTCATTTGCCTTTTATAATTCATAAGGTTGGAGTTGCTTCCATGAAATGTGATTCGTTCTGTCACGATTGATAAATTGTCATTGACTTGAATGATGTAAGCTTAATTGTTTTCATACATGGTCGATGTTTTATCTTGGATAGAATACGCCATAACTTTGGTTGATGAGATGCGTAGTGGAGCGCAGCCATCATTCTCTACTAGCTTCATGAAGTGCAAGAATCTTCGTGGTTCGTGGTATAGCTATTGCCGTCTGCTTCATCGATCTCCAAAAATATTTATGTATTCCCGTACATAAATACATAATCCATTTGACAATGGCCTCTATGTAGGTCTGAGAAGTAACCTATATTGGTGTACTCTATACTTTTACGTTTACCATTTTGAGTAGAATAGACCTTTGCCTTTCATACCGAATAGATACCTCAGAATATGCCTGATCACAATCCAGTGCCTTTGGGTAGGAACAGAACTATGGCAAGCCAAACTGTTCACTGCGAATGAGTCATTGGGTCTAGTATACTCAGCTAGCTATAGCAAAGCACCTCCTAGCTATGGCACCACAACCCTAGGAGTTTCTCCCCCCATTAGGATGGTGAAAGATGTCGTTGTTCTTACCCAAGTACTGAACGCGCAATAAATGACTTAGCACATGTAGGGGCCTATCCCTCGATCTTACCCAAAGTCGAGCTCACCTATTTTAAATTACCACCATCTCAGACTTACGCATTTTTAACACATTTCCCCAGTCAACATTCCAACCTACCCCACAAACTTGTCAAGAACGTGGGCCGAATTTAAACCAAAAATCTTTATCCAGTCAAAAAGCACTTGTCTCCTACGAAACTCGTCATTTATTCAGTCAACCGCCACCAACCACATTTTTAGGAAAGCATGCTCTAACACGATGAAGAGCTACGGAAAAAGCCTATATAAAGGAGAAGTTCCAGAAGAGACAGGGACCAGAAAAATTACACAACTTCTTAGTTACCAGATTAAAAACATTTCTATATTTTAGAGATCACTTGTAATAAAGATATCCGCCTCAAGCAATTAAGATACTTTCACAAAAATACTCCATACGAGGTCATGGTTTTTTTGACCTATTGAGAGGTTTTCCATGCTAAAATCACATGCTTTATTTCTTATTCTCCATTAGAATATCTTTATAGGATCATTGGTGTGATAACGAATTTTAAACCATTTTGAGCTTACGGAATTTGGCCATTACATTTGGCACCGTCTGTAGGAAAGATTTCATTTCCATGATATCCTAAGGCAGTCTTTCACCACAACTTTCAATCATTGTTACTTCAAGACGACCAGTAGTGGGAACTCAACACAAAGTTTCTATGGAGCCGAGGCAGCTCACAGAGTTACGGCTGAATCTCAATGCCGAAACAGAGAAATGTGCCGAACTCGAACGTCAGTTAACAAAAGATCGGGAGCTCCAGGAAAAAATGTTCGATACAGATCGACAAGCTCGTTTGACAGCGCTTAAACGACATGAAGATCAGAAGACAACAATGCAAACTGCCCTCGAGGCTCTGTAAAATACTCAACAGACTCCTCCAGCCAGAGGTATTTCCAGGAATCTACAAGGGAAAGATTGGGGACTCAGGAAGTCACCAGCAAAGCTATTTCTAGGAATCTATAGCACGAACTACAGCCCTCCATCCATTTGGGCGGGAAGTTCAATCCGAAGTCTTTTGAGGTCACTGAATTTCCATCCGATAGGAGTAAGACCAGTGACCTCTACATCAAGTTCCAGTACGAGATTGCCTGAGTGATGGTATGGGCACTCATCATCTATAGCTAGCTCATCCAGCGATCCAACCAATATGCCATTACGTCACAAAAATGAATATGGACCAACGAATTGAGTTGATCGAAGCACAAGTTCTGGGTACTATCGGCGATGTCACAAAGTTACAAGAACGTCCGATTGCCAAGGAACTATACGATATAAAGATACCGAAAGGTTTCCATACTCCAAAAATTTACAAATACAAAGGTACTTACTTGAAGGAACACATTCAATAGTACCGTGATTCATTGGGGTTGTACTCCAATCTCAACCACATCCTTTGCTGTCTATCAACCACAAGTCTAAAGGAGGAACCACTCCGATGGTTCCATTTTCTCCCTGTAGACTCCATTTATACATTCGACCAGCTACAGAAGCAGTTCATCAAAACATATGCTCACAACAGAGACAAAGATGAGAACTTGTATTCTCTTATCGGTCTTAAGCAGTCACATGGAGAGAAGCACGAAGATTTCTCAAAGAAGTTCTTAGAGCTGTGAGTAAAGTAGATAACCTCAATCAAAAAATAGTTGTTACCGCTTTCACCAATGCCCTCCGGCTCGATTGCAAGGCCAAAGAATACATTTTCCTTAACAAACCTGCGACCTTAGAGGAGATGATCACCAAAGTTAATAGTTATGTCGACCTGGAGGGGATGATGTCAGAGCAAAAAAAACTACTAAATCTGTCCTCTCTACCAAGGGGCCATCTGCAGATTGAACCAGCGAATCCAAGGTAGAATAGGGAGATCAGAAGAGCTCTAAGGGCAATACCGATTACCTGCGGAAAGGCGGTCCACAAAGAAAACCCATCCTCCCAAAGCTAAACACTCAAATCTCTATAATTTTCCACTACTGTTAATGGATCCACTCTAGCGCGTCTCTCAACCACTGAAACCAATCGATAGTCGGCCATATTGCCAGCATCAAAAGTTAAATCATCACACTACTGACAATTGATATGTTATGCTGTGGATGCACGAGTACATTTTTAAAGAGAGATGGATGCTCGAATATATTGTCGATTTGAAGTCATACAAAGATGGCAGCTATAAGAAGCAGCTCAAAGTTATTCAAGTCAATGATCGAGCCGAGGAAAAGCATCTTTGCCATATGCACCACAACAACATGATCGAAATCAATCAAATCACCAATTCCAACAGGTCAAAATGTAGGAGGCTATTAGAATACTGTGATCTCACACCTCAGGATAATGAAGCCAAACTTCTTCCCGAGTCGAGCAATCGGCGAATCGAAATTTTCTTTGAAGATTGCGATACTAGCCATGTCAAGTTTCCACATCATGATGCATTCGTCATAATGCCTAAGATGAATAAAATTTTCATACACACAATGATGATCGATACTAGAAGCGGTTTTAAGATTCTTTTTCAGAGTACGATCGATCATATGGGGTTGACCGACCACGTTATTCAGAGCGACACCGATATCAGTGGATTCAATGGTTCCAGGGAAGAACGGGTAGACAAAATCATCTTGCCAATTACCGTAGGACCAGCCACCATCGACGTTGTTTTTTATGTTATTAATGCCAAATCTCGTTATCTCAGGATTATGGGCTGCTGTTGGATACACAATAAGGAAGAAATCGCTTCCACCTATCATCAAGTACTCCGATTCAAACACGACAACAATATTTATGAAATCAGAGGTAGTCAAAAGCTCTCTCGAGCATGTGAAAATATTGTCTCTGCCTTCCTAGATACTTTAGATAGGTTTGCAGCATAACAATTATAGAAAGTTGATCACCTCAACAATCAACTATCTACAGAGGAGCCCATAGAATATATCAAGATTGATGGGCCTAGTAGAGGTACTTTCATCGGTACTAGGCTGGTTGAGCATGAAAAAGATGCTCTCGTTCAGTTCTTACGACTCACCCGAGACGTTTTTGTATGGTTTTTCAAAGAAAAGCCCGGGGTCGATCCAGCCATGGCTTGTCACAAATTAACTATCTATATCAATGCCACAACGCTCAAGCAGAATCAACGACGACCGTCACCTCATCTTCGAAATGAAGTTAACACTGAGATTGAGAAAATGATCAAAGTAGGATTTATTCGAGAAGCCAAGTACCTAGACTGGATATCTAACATTGTCGTTTTCCCAAAGAAGAACAAAAAAATTTGAGTTTGCGTAGATTTTATAGATCTGAACAAACACACTCCAAAGGATAGTTTCCCTCTTCCAAGCATTCATCAGATCCTCGATTCCCCAGCAGGCCATGACCTCCTTTCTTTGATGGACGCTACTTCGGGATATAATAAAATTCTACTTCAAGAAGATGATCAAGAGAAGAAAACTTTCATCATTCAGAGAGGTCTTTATTATTACAAAGTTATGCCCTTAGGACTCAAAAATGCAGGTGCCACATATCAACGATTGATGACTAATATGTTCAAAGCATACCAAGGGAAAATTGCTAAAGTCTACATTGATGATCTCTTATGCAAAAGCGTACAGCTAGCCAATCACATGTCCGACCTCAGCACTATATTCAACATCCTTTGATCTTACATGATGTGTCTCAACCCTGATAAATGTCAATTCGTAATACATTTTGGCCGCTTTCTAGGCCACCTCATCAGCAAGAAAGGGATTGAAGCCGATCTAGATCAGATTTGGGCTCTCCTCGACATGCCATCTCAAAAAATAGTAAAAGGCGTTTAAAAACTTGCCATCAAGATTACCGCTATCAATCGTTTCGTCTCTAAATCTTCAGACTGCTGCCTCTAGCTATTCCTATTACTCCGCTGATGTACCAACCGAGGAAAGGTTAAGCCAAATGTAGAAATGGACACCAGAATACGAAGCAGCTTGTTAGGATCTCGAAACCTATTTAGAGAAGTCTCCCATAATGAGCACCACAGTAGATAATGAGGAACTGATTATCTACCTAGAAGTTACAGATACTTCGCTCAACTCGGTTCTTATTCACCTAGAAGGGAATATAGAAAAACCAATCTTCTTCATGAAAAAGACCCTCATACAGTGGAAACAAGGTACTCTAAAATTGAAAAACTTCTTCTCACCCTTGTTTAACCTTCATAGAAACTCAAGCATTACTTCCAAGCTCATTCAGTCAAAGCCATAACGAATTACACACTTCGGGAAGTTCTGTTCATGAAAGAGAAATCAAGAAGAGTGCAACAGTGTTCAGTCAGTTTGGGAAAACATGATATCAAGTTCGAACAACGTCATTCCGAGAAAGGTCAGGCCGTTGCCAATTTTCTCGCGGATTTTCCAGTGGAAGATCCTGAGTGGGAGGAGCACGATCCTTATCTTACAGAAGAATCCCCAAGGATTTACCCTAAAGCCATTCAACAAATGACCTGAATGGATCACTTCATCAGGGTAGAGACTTCTCACAGATGGATCAGCAGGACCTGCAGGGTCAGGAATCGGGATCGTTTTGATTACCCCTTCCAATGACAGAATTGAGAAATCAATCCACCCAGATTTTGAGGACTCTAATAACATCACAGTGTACGAAGCTCTTATTCGTGGACTCGACCTCGCTCTTGAGCTCAATGTCTCCGAACTCTCAATTTACACAGATTCATTACTCATCTTCTACCACTACTCAGGACAATACAAAAAGAATGAGAAGATGATCGAATACGCAACCCTCGTTGCTGATAGGATGAGCAAGTTTGTAAAAGCAACTCCAGATTATCTTCCTTGAAGTGAAAATAGACGTGGCGATTCCTTAGTATATCTAGCTGGGGTCTTGGGTACAGAAGCTCGATACCTCCAGATCAAAATCATTTCAACCCCCAACATTGATCGTAATTCTGTATGCACGATCAACACTGGGGGCGATAAAGGGGGAGACGACGATTGGCAAAAGTTTTTCTTAGCCTACCTCGGAGTCGACAACAGCTGCAGCAGATTACTCCCAGTAGATCCAAAAGAGCGCCGATAGCTAATCAACAACTCAAAGTGCTTCACTAATCAAAATGGTGTGTTATACCGTCTCTCCGTCTCAGGGGCTTACCTCATCTGCCTCTCCAAATCAAAAGCATATGAACTGCTCCGCGAATTACATGAAGGAACTTGTGGCTCCCATGCCACAGGTAGATCATTATAAAATAGAGCTATCACTCAAGAAGTATTCTGGCCTGGCATGCGCAAGAAAGCAGAGGAGTACTCCCACAAATGCCCTGCCAAAGACATGGACATTTGATACGCGCCCCTGCGCTCGAACTCAATGCAAGCAAGCTTTACTGGCCATTCAAAAGATGGGCACCAGATCTCGTCGGCGAGTTCCCTAACTCTCCAGGTAACCGCCATCACCTAATCGTAGCTACCGATTATTTTACAAAAATGGGTAGAAGCAGTTCCACTATGTCGAACCAAAGAAAAAAAAGTCATCTCTTTTATCTGGAATCACATAATCACTCGATTTGGGTGCCCCCACCTAATTTGTATCGATAATGGGCCCCAATTTGTGGGAGATAATGTCATAACCTTCTTAAATCATCACAATATCATCCACTTACCATCAAATCCTTACTATCCTAAAGGCAATGGCCAAGCCGAGGTCACCAGCAAAACCATCGAAGATGGACTCAAAAAATGGCTTTACTCATAGAAAAAAAGGGAATTGGGTTCGCGAGCTACCTCAGGTTCTATGAGCATATCGTACCACTCCCCGACAATCAATCGGGTGCACCCCATTCCTCCTTGCTTACGACACTATGGCCATCATTCCTTCTGAATATTATCATCCAGTTCGTGATCACGAGCTAATTGACGGAAAATGACTTCGAGTTGGCTTGCAACCTCATTATGATAGATGAAACTAGGGAACGCGCCATCGCTAACCTAGGTCGATATCATCATATGTTTGCCAGATCGTGTAATAACCGAGTCAGAAGTTGTACCTTCCAGATAAAAGATCTCATCCTCAGGGATATTCCTCAACATCGCAAAGAGTCTCACGCTGGAAAATTAGCCGACAATTGGGAGGGTCTGTTCATTTACCTAGGCCTCTCAGGCCTGGGATCTTACTATCTCATGACAAAAGAGGGAATCCCCATTTCAAATCTATGGAACACTAGGTGACTGAAACGGTACTATCATTAAGCATCTTACTACTCCATCTCTTATCCTCACTTTGGTTAATTTGTTTTTTCAATTCCAAAAGTGAGATTTTTATCTCCATCCAATATAAATTTTGAACTAATCAATGAAACTTCTAAGTTTTTCACAACATCACTCCACTTACGTAGATTCAACCACATTCTATTGATTAAAGCATAGATAATACTAGCTTATAATCGATCTTATTCCAGTTAGATCAAGGATATCACATGATTTAGCTGATTCTACTCAATCTCTGCGATTGTTGCAAGTGTAGAAACTTGTTTCATATCAAAAACTCTACCAAACAACAGATAGGGAATAGATAATACTAGCCATTTCTTCAATTTGTTTGGGTCATTTATAACAGCTAGATTAAAGATATCATTTGATTTGGCTGCCTCTACTAAATCTTTGCGATTGTTACAAGTGTAGAAACTTGTTTCATATCAAAGACTCTACCAAACAATAGATAGGGCATAAATAATACTAACCACTTCTTTAATTTGTTTATGTAATTTATAACGGCTGGATCAAGGATATCACCTGATTTGGTTGACTCTACTAAATCTCAGTGATTGTAGTAAGTATAGAAACCTGTTTCATATCAACGACTCTCTCATGCATAGGATAAGGCAAAGGTAATACTAGTCATCATCTCTTTCAATATGTCTGCAACATTTCTATAGTTCAATCAAGTCTTAACGTGGTTTAACTCAACCCATTTCTGCGATTGAAGCGAATGTAAAAATTTGTTTTAAATCAAAGACCATGCCAGGCACAAGATAAGGCAAAGGTCATACTAGCTTTCATCTAATTCAATGTGTCTGTGACAGATACTATTTATTTTTCAGGTCGAATTCACATTACATGGTATTCTTTTCTGTTAACGGAGTGTCAGACGTGCTTCCCTCTACATCAAGAGGTCAAATATTGAATTCATGAATTACAGCAATTCTACCCCTCTTTATCAGATCAGCAGGTCGAGGACCTAAATTGGTTTCCATGGATGCCAGACAGTTTCCTCAATCTATCTTAACTCCGCAAATACATCCCTTATCCGATAGACTTTTGAACATGGTATCTTGTTCTAACTCAAGTCTTTTAACTTCCTCTACAAAATATGTAATAATCGACTTTAACAGGTCTGAGCGTGACGCATCAGGTATTACCATCGTTATAAATTTTGCCCTCACCTTCCTGAGACGTGACTCCAATCTAGCATACATATACTTCTGATGAACCATTTCCCTATCGACCCGAGCATCATGAACAGCATTCTCTTCCAATTTTTTAATATATTTAGCCGATTTAACCAGGTTTAGGGCACCTAGGTCCACTACCTGGTCACGAAGATTCTTGATTTTAGTGCTTAACTCTTCCCTAGCTGGAATTTCTTTTAATAATTCTTCTTTCCTCTTCATCAACGTTTCCTTTGCCTTGATTTCTCCTTCCAGGACCTTCTCTATGTTAAGAGCGGCATCCAACTTTAGTTGGCATTCCCTAAAGTTCGTATTTCCTCTCTGAACATGCCTCTGAATGCGAGACACATCACTCTCTAGCTCTCTAATTCGACCTGAAAGACTAACTACATCTCCTCGGACTAAAGGAGCCTTAACATCATTTCTGCTTCCCCATGAGTGTTATCTAGCCTCGGCCTTCTTGACACGCGTGATGGCTTGCACCAGTTCGGTTTTCATTCGTGCCACCCTCTTGTTTAAATCGTCGCACCTTCGTTGCATTTCCTGGAACTCTATATCCTTGGCAGGTAGAGCTATATGCAAGTGTTCAGCTGCGACTTTCGATGCTGATTGATTTTCTCGAACTACCCTCAACTCGTTATCTTTTTCAACAAGCTTTTGTTTCAGTCACTCCAGCTCGTTTCTACAATTCTTGTATTGGCCTACTCGCATCCTTCTACCCCCAAACAAATACTCGAAGGCTACTTCGAAGCCTACTCGAACGTCTTAAAGTCTAGTCAATTCTCAAACAAGCCTCCCAATGATCATCTGAAGACGAAGCCTCGACCCTGAACAAGCATCGAGAATGGACTCCACATCACAGCAAAAACACTTTGGCCATTTCCGCACATGATCGAAATATAATGGGACAGATGGCCAACTCACTAGACAAGATGACGCAGTTGTTGGTCCTTGCAGTTATAATGACAGGCCTAACCACTGCTACAGTATCAAAGTACAAAGACATATCCAACAACTGTTATAGTGACAGTTCCGACATTTCTGGCGTCCATACCCACTCTGGGAGGTCTGGATAGTACCCTTGTAATACAACTTAAACTTGGTGACTCAGCCCTTCCTATAATCTATAAATAAAATAGATGAGGAACTAAGGAATGGTTACAAATTCTTCCTCCAGATCCCGTACAGTTTACCTTTGACACCTGTGTAAAACCCAGCACTTAAACCTTCAGTTACTGATTAGTAATATAAACACTCTTAAAAATTCTCATCAGAGGTAGTAGAGCTTCACATTCAGGCCTCTACACAAGTATATTGTCTATAGATCATTCATGCTCTAGATTATTTTCATGCATTCCTTTTATTTAAGATTAAACCCCGTGGTGTAAGAGTTGACTTCCACTCTTTAAGAAGTTAGGTGCCTATATTTGGTACCGTCTGTGCTTCCCACCCTACCAATCTCTCCTTCTCTTTCCCTTTACTTTTTTTTCAACTTCTACAGACTCACCTCAATGGCACCCACACTTCGTTCCAGGTCATCCCACGCCGGCAACTCCATTGACGGAGTGGCCGCCCAAATAGCCCTACTTTCCCAATAATTTTCTCAAACGGAGGAGGGCCACTATGCATAACCCCACCAGGAGCGTGAAAAGCACCGACTCGAGTTTGAAGCCGAACGGAATCGTTGCCTTGACGATGCCGATAGGCAAAACCGAGCAGTCGATGAGTTGTGAAATACCGTCCGAGAGTTACAGAGACAACAACCTCTGGAAGCTACTCGACCATCCCAAGCACCAGATCTATCGCGCGTATCTGCCCGCGCCCGTCTGGGGCCCCTACCAACTCTTGAAGTACCCTCAGTCCGTATCCAGGCCGAGGGTGCTCCCCACAATATTCCTCCTACTGGCTCCATCCATCTCGGCATTCACCCCACATAAATTTCTTCTGACTCCACCCTCTGATCCTTTAGATACCCCAAATGCCACCCTGCACGAGAACGTCTCGGGGAGCGCAGTGCCGAACACGTTCCACTTCCTCGGCCTCACCATCCTCAAATCCCTCGATTTCCCCCTCATCCTGCCTATACTGCACAGCAGGACTTCGACCATAAAATACAACCTGTTGTTCGTGCCAGTGCGAGCCCAACTCCCAACTCCTGAAGTCGACTGAATAACCCCCTTTGCTCCAAACATCTCGCTATCGAGATACCCCCCAATTTTTGTGCCCCCAAACTCAGCAAATACCGTAGCACAGACCCTCAATAGCATATTCTCGAATTCTAAAATACTCTGAGCCTCTATTACACAGCCGACTACCTGTTATGTCACCTTTTCCCCATCAGCCTTACTGACAACCCCCTTCGATGGTATCACAATTTCCCAAATGGCTCGATCAACCATCGCAACTTTTTATTGCCCAGTTTTCCTTCAATAAAGGCAGAGAAGTCAGAGTCGATTCCCTATTCAATTTTAGAAAATCTAGCAATGAGACACTCGAAGCCTTCACCAAAAGGTTTCTCAATAAATCACGGAAAGTCGAGAACCTTGATTGCGCGAACACTGTGTTTGCGTACTCAAATGCCCTACCAGATCAGTACCGTGTAAAAGAATACCTGGTTCTCCACAAGCCTTGAACCCTCGAGGAGATGCTCTCAAAGGTCAATGGCTATATCAACCTTGAGTGCCTCCACAAATCCCATAAACAGGGCCAACCTTCAACCACCAACTTCAATAAACCTCGACAAAACCCACCTTCTACTCCAACACCCCTGATTGCTCCTGTCTTATAGGAGACGAAGAGCCGCAAACGCCTTAACAATGATAATAATGCTGAATCCCGTAAGAAGCAACCCAAACCTGTCTTATCCATACTTATTGCCCCTTTCAGCACCCTTCAACCCCATATACAGGAAGACCCCATCTAGCGTATCCCTTTCCCTATTGAAGTCAGACCAGGCAAACCTTATTGCGCCAGCCACAAATGTAACCGTCACCACACCAACAAATGCTTCGCCCTCCAACGCTCTTTCGAAATCATTCTCAAAATAGGTCATCTAAATCAGTATGTAGCCGACGTCCCCAATTACCTTGATGGGTCGTACCTCAAATCTTAACCCACCCCTACTGCCGACTCGGTCGAGGTGCACATCTACCAAATAAATTTCATCAAAGTCAATAACATCGACAGCGGAGGTTCAATGAGCAAGCGTAAGCGTGTCAAAGAATGTTACAAACTTATATATCAGGAGAAGCTACCTGCCCTCCTTCCAGAATCAGGCCTTTCCTCTCATCTTGAAGGCATTTCTTTCATCGACTGTGATACTTCCCATGTTCGATTTCCTCATTCAGACCCTTTAGTCATCATGATTAAGGTCAAAAACCTCATCCTCCACACAATGTTCATCGATACAGGGAGTGCAGCCGATGTACTTTTCCTTCAGACTGTTCAAACCATGAAGAAGACAAATCTTATTACTGCTGCCAACGTCGAATTAAAAGGATTCAATGGGGCCATAGAAGTCGTTGTTGGTCGAATCAGCATACCAGTCACCACAGGCCCTGTCATACTTCAATCTAGCTTTCTTGTCATCGATCAGGCCCAAAAACTCGCCAGCCGCCCATAGCAATTACTGTCTCTTTCTATCACCAAACCTTTAGCAGATATAACCTCATCCATCGAACCCACTATTTATATCGAACTCGGGCTTCCAGATTTCCTTTGAGCAAATAAAGATGTCTTTGCATGGACGTTCCAGGAGATGCCCGGTGTCGACCCCAGTTTGGCGTGCCATCGCCTCAACCTCATTCCCTATTCCTTAGCAGTAAAATAGAAGAAGCGTATCCTGGCACCACGACTTCGAGAAGTAGTGAACCTTAAAGTAGATAAGCTCATAGCCGCAGGTTTTATCAGAGAAGTAAAGCACACTGACTGGATATCAAATATTATGGCAGTTCCCAAGAAGAGCAGCAAAATCATAATCTGCATCGACTTCGCAGACCTCAACAAGCATACAGCGAAGGACAGTTTCCCCCTCCTGATCATCTCAGCACTCCTCGATACCACTGCTGGACATGAGCATCTATCAATGATCGACGTGGCTTTGGGTTACAATTAGGTACCCCTCATCCCCAAAGATCAACTTAAAACTTCCTTTATCACTGAACAAGGCATTTACTATTTTAACGTCATGCCCTACGGCCTTAAAAATGCGGAAGCCACTTACCAACGCCTTGTTACAACCCTGTTTAAACCCTTGCTTGGCAAGTCAGTCAAAGTTTACATCGACGATATGTTATGCAAGAGCCTCCAGAAATAGACCCATATTTAGGACCTAACCGAAGTCTTTTAGATACTTTGAACATATAACATGAAACTCAACCTAGACAAATGCCAATTTGGTGTTTTGTCTGATAAATTTATAGGCCACCTCATCACTAAATGAGGTATCGAGATCGACCCCACCCATATTTGAGCCCTCATCGATATGTCTTCACCCCCGAACCAAAAAAGACGTCCAAAAAGTTGATGGTAAGATAACAACACTCAACCGTTTCATTTCAAAATCCTCAGACAGATGTGTTTCGCTCTTTTCCCTCTTTCGCGACCAAGGCGTCCATAAATCCAAAAAGAAAAACAACCTCGAGATTTATTAGATACCCAAATGTGAACAGGTTTTTCTTGAACTTAAAACTTATCTTGGCCGACTACCCATTATCACCACCCCTATCGAAGGCGAAATAATCTTTTTATACCTAGCTATTATTGATACTTCGATCAGTGCAGTTCTTATTTGACTCGACTCAAACATCGAGAAACCTGTATATTTCATCAGCAAAACTCTAACACCTGTAGAAACCCGATACTCAAAACTTGAGCGTTTATTCCTCACCCTTGTCTATTTAGCCCGCAAACTCAAACCATATTTTCAAGCTCACGCCATCCGCGTTATAACAAGTTACCCCCTTTGAGAAGTTCTCAGCAAAAAAAAGAAATCCAGACGAGTATAACAATGGTCAGTGTACCTTGGTGAACATGACATTACATTCGAGAAGTAGATATCCCAGAAAGGCCAAGTAGCAGCAGACTTCCCGATCGAAATATCGATTGGGAAGAACATAAAGATGACTTAACAGAAGACCAACCTGAAGCAACAAATCCCTAGAACCCTAACACTGGCTGACATTTATTCACAGATCGATCCACTAGACCTAATGGATCAGGAATTGGTATTGTTTTGTTCACACCCACCAATGATCGAATAGAGAAGGCCATCAAACTTACCTTTGAATGTTCCAATAACGAAGCTGAGTACGAAGCCTTTATCCATAGCCTCGGCCTCCACCTCGCTCTTGACCTCAGCATACCCAAACTTGCAGTTTTTAAAGATTCCCAACTTGTTCAGAGGCATTACACAGCTAAAAATCAAACCAATGGCCGCATGGCTGACTATGCTCTTTTCGTTCGACAGCGCATGGACCGTGTTCCCAAAAAATCTACTATCACTCATTACCCTCGTGGAAAAAACAAGCATGCAGATGCCCTCGCCAAAATAACTGCCATACTAGGCCAATCAGAATCCCGGACCCTCCATATTGAAGTACTCGAATGCCCAAGTATTGACCAGATGGATGTCAATGCCATCAATACTGGGGGCGAGAGTCTTGATCCATACGACTGGTGAACACAATTCCTCCATTACCTCAACAATGCAACCCTCCCAAATGATCTTAAAGCCAGACGATCGTTATTAGAGAATTGCCGCAGATACACTATCCACAAACATGAGTTACATTGCAAATCCCCAAATGGCGTCCTCCTTCGATGCATCTCTCAAGCCGAAGCCTCTATAATTTTAGCCCAACTCCACGAAGGTACCTGCGGTGCTCGCACTGTTGGTCATTTTATTGCCCTTCAAGCCGTCTCTCAAGGTTTATTCTGGCCAAACATGAAAAAACAAGCCGAAGAGTATGCCAAACACTGTGACAAATGCCAACGTCATGCCCATGACATCCACAGCCCCTCGCAAGACCTCCATTTTAGTTAAGTTTTCTGGCCGTTCAATAGATTGGCTATCAATCTCATTGGCCTTTTTTCAAATGACTCAGGCAGCCGTGAGAATATCCTTGTTGCCACAAACTATTTTACCAAATGGGTCGAAGCTGTACCTTTGTGTCGAACCAGAGAAGATGAAGTCATCAAATTTTTTTGGGAGAACGTCATCACATGCTCTGGTTGCCTTCATATGATTCGATGGGATAATGGTCTACAGTTCGTCGGGAGCAAAGTCAGAAACTTTCTCAAGAAACACAATATTATCCCCTCACCCTCAACACCTTATTACCCTCAAGGAAATGGTGAAGTCGAGGCCATCAACAAAACCATAGTCGACGGTCTCAAGAAAAGAGTCGATACAAAGAAAGGTCGATGGGTCCAAGAATTTCAGCATGTTCTTTTGGCATATCGAGCAACACCAAGAAAATCTACAGGCTACACCTCTTTTCTTCTAGCTTACGGTACCGAAGCTGTGCTCCCTACTCAATTCGATGTACCTACACGAGATCCTAGCCTCCCAGACGAAGACAATAAATTTAAGCTCGGATTCAACATGTTATGGATTGACGAAACCAGAGACTGAGCCATCGCCAACCTTGGCCGTTACCATACATCACATCAGAAGTCCTATAACAAGAGAGTTCAGCCATGATGTTTCAACATCAGAGATATGGTGCTTCGACGTGTCAACCAATCCTCAAAGCTTTGAAATTTTGACAAGCTAGTCGAATCCTAGGAAGGACCTTATGTCGTGTGCGATAAAACCGACAAGGGTTCTTGCTATCTGATGACAGAAGATGAAAAGCCTTTACCAAGTTCGTAGAACACAATGCAGCTGGTCTCTTATAACAGGCCACCGCCTCAACCTTGTACAACTGATGTAATACATAATAATCAATAAATAGTTTTTCTACCCATACTTTGTCTCCTCTTTTCAATGAATTTCTTGGTTTAGCTTAGGTATCATGTCAACCGTTCGACCCGACTGATACTTTGGAGTAACCTTGAGATTTTTCAAACCTTAAAATTTGAGTAAACTCGAGGGACAATGATGGCTGAAAGACCGGACCTTCGGGAATGCATTGGGGGCGAACAGTTATGCTTCGTTTTGACTTAGGCCTTCGAAGCCCAGTCAATTTCTTGGTTTACTCTAAGTATCATGTCAACCCTCTACCCGGCTGATACTTGGGGGCGGCCTTGAAATTTTCAAGCTTCCAATTTCGAGCAAACGGGGCAATGATGGTTAAAAGACCGGACCCTCGGGAATGCATTAGGGGCGAGCAGACATACTTCGATCAGGTTCAAAATAATCGGAGTCCAGTCGATTTCTCGGTTTACCCCGGGTATCATGTCCACCCTTACACTGACTGATACTTGGGGGCGACCTTGAAATTTTCAAGCTTCCAATTTCGAGCAAACGGGGCAATGATGGTTGAAAGACCAGACCCTCGGGAATGCATTGAGGGCGAACAGACATACTTCGATCAGGTTTAAAACTATCGGAGTCCAGTCGATTTCTCGGTTTACCCCGGGTATCATGTCCACCCTTGCACCGACTGATACTTGGGGGCGACCTTGAAATTTTCAAGTTTCCAACATTCGAGCAAACTCGAGGGGCACAAATGGTCGAAAGGCCAGACCCTCGAGAATACGTTGGGGGCGAACACGTCTTGCTTCGTTGTGGCTTAGGCCTTCGAAGTCCAATAAATTTCCGGGTTTCCTCTAGGTATCACGTCAACCTCGGCCCGACTGATACTCAGGGGCGACCTAGACAATTTTCAAGCTCCCAACATTCGAGCAGACCCGAAGGGTACGAATGGTCGACTGACCGGACCCTCGGGTATGCGTTGGGGGCAAACATGTCCTACATCGCTATGGCCTAGGCCTTCGATGTCCAGCAGATCCCTTATTTTCAAAAGAGGTATCACAGCCATCTCGAAGCTCTCACAGGCTCGATCACTCTACAGTCATTCGACAGAAACAGTACATACAGATACTATTATACAAGAATATCTACAGTCCTACCACAGGCAAGAAGATTCAAGACATCATACATCAGAAAAGTAGTTTCAACACAACTCAAGTCAAGTCATACATCAAGAATTCAGTACAAGTTAAGCTAAGAAAATTAGTCTCAATATCTCAGCAATCCAGTATAACACAAGTTCAGCACAACAATACAATACAACTCAAATTCATACAAAGCAGTCTCAACATTCGACAACAGAGCAGAATCAATGCAACACCAGTCAGTTTATCCACAACAACTCAAAGTAATAACATAGTTTAAATATTACAACTCCACAACCAATAAAAGAAGAAGAAGCAAGAACGGATATCCAATATCCAATACAAATAGCTCATATCGGCGCAGCCGCATCCTCTTCCCCAACGGGCCCTCCAGCAACAACACCCTCCATACCTTCAGTCGAAGACTTCGACCCCGCACTATCGGCAACCACATCATCCACTGTTTCACCACTGGTCGCTTCAATCACTGAAGCCTCCATGCAACCTCCAGTACCTCCATCTGTTCCATCAATAATATCAGCCTCTCCATCCTTTATCTGCAAATCATCTCCAGGAACCAGTTCTGGGGTAACAGGGACGGGTTCCAAAGTATCGGGGTCATACCCCTTATCCTTTATAAACTCCTTCAGCCTAACAACGACTCTACATTCACCATCAAACATTACCTGATAACGCACGTTCAGTTCTGCCTTTTCCTTATCCTTCACAACAATCTTCACCGCACATACCTGCTCCTGATTATACCGCTGAACCTCAAGCTTCTTATCGAAGGAGTTAGTGATCGTCGCCATATCTCGCTTCAATACTTTGACCAAAGACAACAACAACGCCTCAGTCCCTCGAGCAAGATCCAGGCTTACAACCGCCTGTTGCAACTTCCCCTTTACTGATCTTATCGCCCTGCTGTAAGATAGCGGCCAAGCATCCGTCTACTAGAATATTCAAGTCGTCAATACCCTTCGAAGCATGAAAAACTTAAAAGAAATCTCAAAATCTCATAGGAGAAATTAATGGACAGTTACCTGATACATACTCTTCTTCATTTCCTTCGAAGCCTCATTTGGGTCGCCTTCGTAGTGTTCAGCCATTGAAGTGTACTTGGCTAGTACTTACTCCCGTCGCTCAGCCCTCGTCATCTCTTCATCCTCCTCTGATGCATCATCTTCCCCCAGTGCCCTATGCCTTTAGAGTTGAATAACCTTTGACTGCGGTACCTTCGGAGCCTTGGGAGCGACCTTGCCTTTCCCTTTCTCAGCTTGTGTTGGTACCTGCCTTGGCTTCAGTCTCAAAGCATCATTAACCACTTCAGGCACCGGCCCTGCTTGCTTCGAGGCCCTTTTTGCCTTCGGTACAAACTGAACTGTCCTCGCCAAATCATCCTCTCCCATTTCTTCGGGTACTTTCGAACCACCTTTGCCTCTCCTCCTCTTTGATGGCTTCGGTGTAGCGGGTACGTTTTGAAGCAGGGAGTCCGTCTTCTTCCTTTTATTCCTCTAGATACCAAGACTTTTAAAAATAGAATTCACCCACTCCTCACTAGCTTCGGGCAAGGCTTCAATATAATTTCTTAGGTAGTCCCAATACAGATTCTTCGGACCTGCAGAACAAACAATATATGATGACCGCTTATTCAAGAAATACATCAAAACCAATTCTTCGACAAGAAACTTACTCTGATTATAGACTCTATGATGTAAATTATTAAGGTCTTCACCTTTTACATTCTCGTAGTTACCCCGCACTATAATTAAGTCTTAATTCCACCCCTATCCGTCGAGCACAGATCAACAAACTCGGGCTTCTCAGGGTGACACTGGATGTGGTATGTACCTGTATTCTGATTTGCCTTCTTCGAGTAGAAGGACACAACATTGAACCACTTAATTAAACCATTCCCCTCACTACTCAACTTTGCATTCATGCCCTCAATTACCCATATCATCTCACAAAAATTCCCATTAATTTGAACAGGGGCAACCTCCCAAAAATTTAGCACCTCTTTCACCCACCTTCGGAGAGGAAGTTCCATTCCCAGTTGTATTTGGCCTCTATACCACTTCTTCAGGGTTCGATTTGAAAGTTAACCCTTCTCCCGCCATACTCAACAGCACCCCCACCTTCGACAGCTCCAGCTTGGCAGTAAATCGATCCACTCTTATTTTATCCCTAGCCGAGATAGAACCTTCGGCCTTATCCGACTCAGTCGAATCCCTACTTTGATCACTCTGCCCCTCTTCCCCCTTTTCACCACCAGAAGGCCCAACATTTCCCTCACCTCTCTCCCTCCCTCTTTTCTCCTCCTCATCACTATTTTCAGAAACAACCATCTTACGACGTCTAGTCCACGGAACCCCACCAGCTAGTAACACCATGGCCAAAGGGGCATCGGTTACAACATCTAACACTTCTAAGTCGCTGCCCTCATCCATTGGAACACGACAAAAAATACTAGCTTCGAATGCTTCGATTTCCTCGTCTATCAGCCTCTGCCTCGAAGCTCGATGGGTACACATCTTATCCTACAGAAGAAGAGGCATGCAATCAGATCGATATATTCGATAATTATGTGTCAATAACCCATATCCCATCTACCCCCTCCAAGAGATAAAAACACATTCGAAACCTCAATCCTAAACCCAGTCCCTTCTTTAAAACCCTCAAAATGATTAAATAGGTCAGAACCCAGACTCATGAATTCCCCTGTCCTCGAAGATAACCTCTAAACTCCAAACCCAAAAGATTCTACTTACAGATACATAAGGATAAGCAAAATAAAAATAGGTAGAAATTAAGTGGCATACCTGTGTTAGAAGAAGTTTACTCAAAATAGCAAGACCAATGTAATAACTTTAGCAACCTCTCACAAGCTTTACTTAGCAATGGCGTACCAGTTCTCTTCCTCTCACTCTCTGGTTTTTTTTTTCTGTGAGTAATACAGTTTGACATTTCCCTCTCATAGATATAACTCCTCAGAAAACAAAAACCACCTTGATTTGTAAACCTCTATTATTACCACGCCCCCAGTACCCCAGCTTTTCGGCTACAATGTGTTTTGACAGATTTACCTTTCATGTCCCTCACGTGCGAGCTGCACACTCACTTCTAATTAACTGTAAGCTTAAAACCTCTCGAACCTTTTCATCGTCACTCGAAGCTACCCAGTCAAATCCCAACATCAAATCATACCTTTTCTGTGAAACAAGGACAAAAATCATGATTACTTGTATGGCACATCCCCAGGCGCACGTACCGTTCAGACAGACCTGCTGTCTAGGCTGCCAGTACGACCAGTCAAATCCAGCAAAACTTTCCGCACACTTCTCACATACGATTAATCGACTATACTGCATCTCGAACACTCAGCAGCAGATAATCTCAAATTCGATTCCAAAATATATCGAACAATCGATCTACAACACATTCATCAGTTCAAAGCCTTATGTCTTTATTACTTCGACAGATCATCCATCTACTTTGACAGGTTTTAATTTTTTTACTTTAACCGATTAGACTTCTACCTCGATAATAATAGTTTTTACTTCGACAGATTACAATTTTTTACTTTAACAGTTTAGAATTCCACTCATACATCATAATTTTCCTTCGACAGACCAAACTTCTACTTTGACATATTACAACCTTTTTACTTTGATAGTTCAAAAATTTATGTCTTCACAAATCAGACCTTTTACATCGACAAATCAGTACTTTTATTTTTGACAGATTAGACCTCCTACTTCGACAGTTCAAACCTGCTACTTCAAAAGATCAAAATTCTACTTCGAACATTTACAATTCTATTAGACACAGTTCTAAAAAATAATTTGACAAATTATACTACAAATACCCAATTTCATTAACTTTAGAAACTACACAGTACAATTCCAACAATTCATTCAATTACCCTATATACCATAATATCTAAAATAGTTACCAAAATAGACAGAGGACCCTAATTATCAGTGGGATGCTCCTCCTCGACCATAGCCGCAGTCTTCCTAGTCTTCCATTTCCTCTGCAAACGACTCAAGAAGAGACAACCGGTGGCCGGGTAATGGTCCCATCATCTACAATATTCCCCACTAGTATGCGAAGGGCATGCCAGCAATAGGTGCCCCGGGTTCCACCTCAAAAAGATTCGGCATCCCCGTATCAATGTCTTGTTCGATACCAAACCTCTGTTGTAACCCCAATGTCGCCTCCCGTACTCGTCTGACTCTTACTGCAGCCTGGTTCTCTTGTGTGGGTACTGAAACTTAACTATATTTTTAAGATGAAGAAGAAACCATTCTGATCCGAGCAAGAAAGCAGAAAGATGAAGAAAGGTAAAGAAAGATGAGAAATCTTCTTCACAACAGCCCCTTTTATACATGAAGAAAGATTTCAAATTTCCCTCTTCCCAAGCCGAATTAACTGTTGTCTTCAATTTCTCTCCTTGAAAACTCAAAAGTCCAACCTCTACAACTTCCCAGACGTAACAGTTTCATCTGCACGTGCATGGAAACACCATTTACGAGGACTTGCAGTCGAATAAATCTCCAGCAATGAACCATCGACCATTTTCACACTTCAACTTCAATCTCTTGCACTGAGTCTTTACTAATACAGAGTTAATTACCTTCGACCATATCATTATACTCCGATGAAATTTTTTCCAACAGTATTCATTGTCACCTATTAACATTCGATGAGATAAATTTGCTTTCCTGCTTACAAGCCTGCTCGTCTACTATAACCACCAGACACAATGACATTAATTTCAACAAAACATTGTTCTTATTCCATTCTCCAAATTCCATAAACCAAAACAGTAAATTTACATACCCAAATACATTCAAACTATAGCAAAACAAAAACCTCCAAATACAACCCTAAAAAAAAACCCCTGCACTATCACCATTACCTTCATCACTGCCTTAAACAGCGACCCTACTTCCTGAAGGTCCAGTTTCACTTGCCGAGCTTTGTTCCTCCATCTTCTCTTCTGCACAAACGAGGCACTCAGCCAAAGTCGACAAAAAAAGGTAACGTTTCTCCGAAGTCGTAAAGTTGTACATCAGTTGCTCCCAAAGATGGCCATAAAGCTCCCCGTTGATGAGCTCTTTAGCCTCTACCTCAACCAGATCGGGCATGTCCCAGCCCAGATCATGTTGCCCAAAGATCTTCATAAGCAATTCAGCAGTCTTCTGCCATACGCGACGATCCCGGGTGAATCCAATCCTTTTTTGATAGCGCGTATTGGGCGTGATATCCATAGAGTTTTTCAAAAAAATTGTAGAAGAAAGAGAAGAGAATGAAATAGAAGAAAAACATGCAATATCCCTACCCTCATAACCCGTACTTATAGCCTCATTTCATTTATTACCCTATAACTACCAACATCTCTTTACTTCCTTCTTTTATTGCCTACCCGAAAACCAACAGTCAAACCGCTGAACTTCCAAGGCCAAACAGTTTTCTCAGCAAATGCCTTTACACCTGTCTTCGAGACCTTCGCTGAGAGGGGGCGAATGTAGTAGCCTACTCGCAACCTTCTACCCCCAAACAGATACTCAAAGGCTACACCGAAGCCTGCTCGAACGTCTCGAAGTCTAGTCAATACACAAACAAACCTCCCAAAGATCATCCGAATACGAAGCCTCGACTCCAAACAAGCATCGAGAACGGACTCCACATCACAGCAGAAACACATTGACCATATCTACATGATCGAAGTATGATGGGACAGATAGCCAGCCCACTAGACAAGACGGCGCAGTTGTTGGTCCTTGCAGCTACAATGATAGGCCCAACCACTGTTACAGTATCAAAGTAGAAAGGCAGACCCAACAACTATTACAGTGACAGTTCTGACATTTTTGGAGCCCATACCCACTTCGGGATGTCCGGATAGTACCCTTGTAATGCGACCAAACCTTGGTAACTCAGCCCTTCCTATGATCTATAAATAGGATAGATGGGGAACCAATGAAAGGTTACAAAATCTTCCTCCTGATCCCATACAGTTTACCTTCGACCAGCCTGCAAAACCCAGTACTCGAACCTTCGATTACTGATCAGTGATATAAACACTCTTAAAATTCCTCATCAGAGGTCGTAGAGCATCACATTCGGGCCTCTACGCAAGTATATTGTCTATAGATCATTCATGCTCTAGATTATTTACTTGCATTCCTTTGATTTAAGATTAAACCCTGTGGTGTAAGAGCCGACTTCCCCTCTCTAAGAAGTTAGGCCCCTATAATTCTGAAGATCTGATCGAAATTGTCCCTCCAGTCTTTCTAATGCCTGAATACGGTATTGAGCCATTTCTGCTAGCTTACACTTAACCATCAATGCGTCAACCCGACTTTGAAGCTTCACGTCATGCTCTGTCATATCTGCTAGCTCTTTTAGCCTCTTACCTATTTCAACATCTTTCTCTTCGACCTTATGATTAAGGCCGGAAACAGCCTGGCACTACAACAAATACGATTTTTCACGTCATTTAAACAATATCTTTTTGTTTGAAAATGACGTTATAGTTCCAAAGTTATAATCTATCCTCGTCAATGATGTATTGTCTTGTATTTCTACGTCATTTTATTATAAAGTGACATTAATTATTGTCTCTTTCTCCATCAACGTCATTTTCATTTATGAATTTTAATTTTTTTTCGTAGATAGTCTTTTTTCAAGTCGTTTCTTCATAAGTGACGTTGCTATGTTTTGATTGAAATTGCAACGATTGAGAGGCAGAGTACTTTATAATGATTGGGGAACATACAATAATTTGGATAAATCTGTACAACATGGCAAGCCATGAATAAAAAACCTTGACGAGTCACCATGGCAAACATGTTCTTCATGCTTCAATTCAAAGAAATTTGTATATCGTGCAATATCGTTCGACAGAAGATGAAGTTTCAGAGGATTCGTCCCAAACTCATGAACACCAAGCCATCTCATGGTCCAATTCACTTCAAATTACATGCTAAAATCATCTGAAGAACCATTCGTGGGTCAGCAATCTCATCTCTCTCTCTTTGTCGATTTGAATTTCAGAGTATGATTGATTAATGGGGTTTGTGTTCCAATGTTGGGTTTGTTTTGATTTCAGTTTCATTGATAGGGTTTGTTTCTTTGACGGGGTTTGTTTCGATTTAAGTTTCATTGTCGAGGTTTGTTTCGATTTGAGTTTCATTGATGAAGTTTGATTTGATTTTAGTATTTATGATTAGATTTGTATCAATTTCATTTTCATTTTCATTAGTTGGGTTAATGTGTTTCTTATTGTAGAATGATTCCCTGCATGATGAAGCGTAGAGTAGATGCACTTGAGCAATTGTGGGCATGTGAGGGAGTTTCAGCACCGTATTCATTTTTCGTTTATGTTTTTGGTTCATATGGATATAAACCAGGAAGTCTGTAGTAGAGGAGGTGGGGCAGAATGCTCTACAGCAAGGTTCCTATTTTGATTGAACGATTATTAAAAGGTCAGTTGTTTTTTGTTGAGAGTTAGTGATATTGCAACTTTATTTCATTTAGCCTTTATTGAGAGTTAGTGATCAGTACTTCAATGCCCGCGATAGAGAAGCGATCAATACATTTGAAAGACCTAGATTATTGTTACAAATCAGTCCCTTTTATACACATGTTACATGTTTTTCTTCAAGTAGTTTATAAACTGTCATTTTACTGCATTCCCGGTTTAATACACAACCCCTAAATTAAATTTAGAGCCTTAGAAGTTACTCCTGGATTTGTCACTTCGACTACAACCCCAATGGGTTTAGGTGAGAGATGGGGGAAAGAGATTGTTTGAGGTGTATTGATCTATGTGGTGAAATGGGGGTGGAGAAACAAGGATTAAGGAGTGGAGGGGCAGAGAATGCAGCTCAGTTTAGGGCTTGTTCAGATTCTGAAGAAAATAAATCCGTTGGTTCTAGAAATATAGGAAAATCTACCTTACTTACAGTTCAAGCAAAGGCTGATGTGCAGAGAAAGGAAGGCGCTAGCTTCGCTAGTAGGACTATAGTGTGACATAAGGAACACCAGGATCTTAAACCGAACCAGCTACACAAGATCCAACCAAATCACCAGAAAAATGATCAAAAGAATGTACAAAAGTAACTCCCTACAAGCAGATAAACTGGTGTGCTTAGGCAGAATAACCAGAAGCAAAATTACCTATTAAATATAGACACGCTACCTTCAAATCAATTGGTTCCTGTGCAAAGTAGAAAGGCCGTGTCCTGTAGTGCTTATGTTACTCATAACAAAATCTCAAGTTTGATAAAGACCGGCTTTGAGGCACTTGATAATGGAAATGAAGCCCCTTATTTTAGAAGAAAGAGCAACCCTCAAAAGAAACAATCTTTAGAGCATAACTGCCAATTTCAGAAGTGTGGTACTGTTTGGACCATTTTGGTTTGTTAAAATAATTTGAAGTCTAATCAACAAAATGTAGAAATTGATGAGCACTGAAAGAGGGTGAAAGGATTCTAGGCTAAGAAAAAAGGTGTTGTTTGATTGCGTAAGAGAATCCATGGATTTGAGACGCAGGTGTTATGTTGTTGGAGGATATAGAACCTGGGAAAAAGGGGTAGAGATGTTCTGAAATAATGGGTGTGTAGCTGAGGAAGTTTACAAGGACATTTCAGGGTGGGAGGATATGGGAGACTGGATCGTGGATGAGCTCATAGATAAAGACATGAACACCCCCCATATGGGAAATGGCTTGATTTTGAAACCGAGGAGTTTGATTTTGGAGTAGATAATAACTGGTAGGTGTTTCAAGTGCCCTCTCTAGCGAATGTGTTGTCCCACCCTGCTGAAGAAAAGAAAAAGAGGTTTTGGAACCATAACAAATAGAACTCTTCAATATGTAATGGTTAGCCAACAGAATATGCACTCATTTTTTACTTCGTGATACCCTTGACTCTTATAAACAACATTCCTTCCATGCGGTCAGAATTGATTTTCACCAAGTTAATGAAAATCAATCGAATGTTTGGTACCACAAAATTTAATCTTTTTGAGCTTTGTCTTTTGCCTTTCTCTTCCAAATGTGATCATCTAGTATGTATGCCTTTTTTTTCTTCTTTTTATGGAACCTAAAATTTAGCTTTTTATATTATTTAGAATGGCTTTATGCGACATTTCAAAACTTTGTTCCCCAAACTATAACATAAAAGCTCTTCCTCTTATTTCTCATGATCCTATTTTTCCCAGGTGTAAGGGAATGGTGATAGGATGTATCAGTTATGAAACAATGTCCATAATTATGTATTTTTTTCAGTTGTATCAAGTGTCTTCATCACTACTCTATACTCACCGAGGTCGGATGTACCTCTGACCAATGTCTCTACTCTCTCCACTGCTCTACCATGATGTTTTCAATACGTATCGTTACAGGTGGACATCATACGTACATAATTGAATTAGAGTTATATTTGGAAAAGGAAGTGATGGAGTTGTGGCAGATACAATAGTTGAAGGTAAGAGGACCTACCTATCTGTATTTCTCGAAAAATGGCAAAACATAGTTGATAGCTAAATACGAATTGCAATCAATTGGATGTCGATTTGAAAAGAGAGCGTGAACAATAAATATACATCATGATGGTTCTTAAGATATTTAAGAACCTCTTTGTTCAGGAGACGAGAAGAGATGCCATGGACCAATATCCCCACCAACTTTGTGTGAACCTGACAATGAAATCACACATGAAAAACCCCATTCAAGCTTCTAAAGTTTATCTTAAGTAACAAAAACATGGAAGAATTTCATATAATGTCATTCTAAGATCCAACAACAGTGTAGGTGGGAAAAATAAAGAGTACAGATAGATGCAAATAAAACATAAATTCAGCAATACTACATCAACATGCTTCTAGAATAGTGAACACATTATAGTTAATTTGGTTGCAGCTGGAGGTGTTAGCCTACAAGGAACCCACATTCGCTGCACGGGAAGTATTACATTGCTCTCATTTCGTCTATCAATAAAGAAAAGGGAGATAGAGTTGCATTGTTTAATTCATATATTAACTATATCTCTAGCGATCAAGTCTAAGAATGCAGTTATTAAGAAGTGTAACCACTACTATCAGAAGCAACTACAAAAAATTTTACATCCCACAAGCCTACAATAACTGGACTTTTAACGAGATTAGGAGAAAACCATGGTACTAGGTCACGAGATGATCTGATTTTTCAGGCTTCAGGTTCTTTCTTTTTGCACTTTCCTCTTCCATTCCGTGTTCTTTAACATTCAAAGTGCTTAGCCTAGAAAAAAAATAAAAAATATAGTTCTCAGATACATAATATGCTTCTTCTACAAGGCACATATTTTGTGTTGAGTCTCTATATCCAATGTTGATTAGCCAAAAAACCATCTTTATTTATGGAGACAGAGTTTTGTATATGTGTGTTTGTGTATCTGCCACTACTTACTGTATAATGGTGTTTTTATTTATTATTATCTCTTTCTTACAAATACTATTTTACTCTTTTGTGTTTGTAGCTTCATTGAACTTCTCGACACTGTTCTATTCCAGGCTGAGATTAAAGTTGATCTTTCTGCTAAGAAACTATTTGAAGTCAAGAAGAATAAACTTGCTGAGTTGGGAATGTCACTGCTTGCGGATCCTGAGGCAAATTTTAAATCCTTGAAGGAGATTGTGGAGATCTCTAAAGATGAGGATCATGATGTCATTAAGCTTGGGCTGCTTTCTTGGTTGGCTGTTTTTAAAGACATTATTCCTGGGTATGTTAGCCTCATGAATTAGTATTTTTTGGATAGACAATATATTTGAAACTAAGCAAAACTGAAGAAGCTAGGAGGGGAATATACAAATATACTAATCCAAATTCATAATCAGATTGTCGGTTAATTTAGTTGTGCATAAATTTTTTTGGTTTCCTTATTGTGATCTATCTCCTACTTTCTGATATATTTTTTTCTTGAATATGTGCAATAGCTACTGTATCAGGCTTCCTACCAAGAAAGAGTTACAAATGAATCTTTCCAAAGCAGTGAAAAAATGCGGTTATATGAATTAACCCTTCTAACAACGTATAAGGTATGTGTCATTCTTCATAACAGACAATTACTTCAATAAAAGATGAAATCTGCTGCTGAATGTGTTTCACTTTCATGCTGTTATATTTATTCTACCATTTAATATGCTTGCTTTCATATTGTTTTCCTAATTCTTGGTTAAATTTATAGTATATACAAGAAAATTGTTAAAGGCTTTATCAGTCATGTACTGTCAATATAAGTAAATATCCACGCAAGGCTAGAACATAGTTATCTATGATCTCTCTCTCTCTCTCTTCCTCTCCCTTTTATCTCACTGGAACTCAAATCTAAAGGTCTAGTAGTGGGCTAACGATCCATCAGACTATAAAACAAAAAAGGGTTTAGCTGCTTATTATCTTTCCCATCCTTAATGTTTTAATACCCACGTGTTTACCTACTGAAACTTAATGAAGGGATTCAGTAGTGAGTGCCGACTGTCAAATTGTGGAACCCCTTTTTGTTTAGCGGAACGACTGTTTACAAATTGAAGATTTGTACTAGCTAGGCATTGAGAGTTAGAGGAGATTTTTGAATTGTTGAATATGTACTATTATGTACCTTTTTCATTGAAAAAAATAAACAAATAGTATTTCGGTAGGAAATTGGTATTTGTACTTTTGGTTAATTTGTCAAACAACTAAAGTTCAGAAATTAAGTTTCTTCAATGAGTAGCAAGTACTGTCACCCCTTGAAAAAGTTGATTATATCACCGCCTTATAGGGCTATTAAACCTTATTGATTACGCATTATGTCATCTAACCAACTATGTTTTCTAGATGTTTAGTCAAGGATTTGACATCTGCCAACTAGTATAATTCCTGTTAAGGGACCACCAAGTAATTTCTTCTTTTACTATTCACTTTCAGGCGTACCTTCAAAGGCTGATAGCTTTTGAAAAAAAATCTTCATAACCAACAAGTTTATATCATTTTAATGAAACTTCATGTTTTATGTTGGACCGTATATATATATTCAAGTACGAGTGGCATAAAAGCAATGATCTTAATTAGCTATTTCTTAATCATTGGAATAAAACTGTACAAGATATCTTGGAAAGTTAGCTAGATGAAGCTCTTACTTTTTTTTTCTGCTACTCATAAAATTGTGCGGATACCATGGTAGGAGATGAAATGGTAAGGGGCATATCTGGTGGACAATGGAAGCGAGTTACAATAGGTAATACATGAATTCGTTATTTAACACAGAAATAGTATTTTTCTTGTGAACTTCAGTAAAAGTGTAAAACTAGTGCTCTTGAATAGTCATGATAATTCCTAACTAGACGTAGTAGTTATGAATGTTCATGGTTGATATATTGTAGGGGGAAATGCTGGTTGGACCAGCAAAGGCACTATTCATGGATAAGATATCTACTGACCTCGATAGTTTGACAACATTTCAGATAGTGAGTTCACTCAGGCAATTTAACCATATTCTCCAAGGGACTGCTGTCATCTCTCTTCTTTAGCCCGCACTAGATACTTACGACCTCTTTGACAAAATTATCCTTCTCTCTGATGGGAAAATCATTTCCAGGGTCCTCGTGATCAAGTACTAGAGTTCTTGGAATCAATGGGGTTCAAATGTCCTGCGAGAAAAGGAGTTGCCGACTTCTTGCAAGTAGTACGTCTTGGCTCCGTACCCATTTTCTTTCATCTTTTGATTCTTTTTGCATTTAGTCTCATGAAGCCTTATTGCAAAATAGCCCAAAAGGGTTGAGCAATCCAATCACGCTAAACAACAACTATTATGTGAAATGAACAGTGAAATAGAAGTAATAAAATGACAGATTAAGACCATCAAAACTTCCCCTACAAAGACGAGTTATATAAGTACCTCTAAAACCCTAATTCGAGATCAACTCACATGAAATGGAAGTACAAAAATTTTAGAGTACTCCGGAAAACTCTTTTGGAACCATACATACCCACCAAACACCCTCTATATATACCACCAATTTGACCATAAATATACCCCCAGGATTAAGCTCTTCTGTACTATTGCAGGTAACATCAAAGAAAGATCAGAAACAATATTGGGCACAGAAAGATGAGCCTTATAATTTCATCTCCGTTAAGGAATTTATAGAGGGTTATCAGTCATTCCATATTAGCAGGAAATTAGGGGACGGGCTTGCCAGTCCTTTTGACAAGAGGAAGAGCCGCCCAGCTGCACTGACCACAAAGAAGTATGGAGTTAGCACAAAAGAAATTTTGAAAGCTTGTATCTCAAGAGAATACTTACTAATGAAGAGGAACTCATTCTTCTACATCTTCAAATTGATACAAGTTAGTAACAAGTGTCTCTAATGCATCTATATGTTAGTAAGTAATAAATAGCTTTTTGACTCATACAAAGTTATCAGATTTATCAAAAATTACCGCAAGTGGTCTTTAATGAAGTTTTCCTTGCTTCTAAGGTATTAAACTTGACACAAAGAAAGTTAGCATATGTTTAAATTCTTGTCTTTCTTAATAGATGTTATCGAAATACATTCTCATTGTACAATTTGTGTAAGGTGTATGAAAAAGACAAATCTAAAGTAGAATTAGAAAAAAATAATGTCTCTTTTTTTGGTTTCAGCTATCACTTATAGTGATCATCTCAATGACAGTTTTCTTCCGTAGTGAGATGCCTCATGTAGCGGCAAATTTTTTGGGAGGGAAATCTTCGCCAATACTTATTCATAAAGAGGCTGCAATAAACTAGATAGACGAGATTTTACGTGGAGAACTCAGTAAAAATTGAGAAAAATCATGACCTCGAGGAAGGTTTTTATGCAAAATTCACTATGTTACTAGTTATTATAGAGTTTAAGAATGATAGTAGCTTTATGGGGTTGTAATTACTAACGTGTGAAGATTTCTCGGTCTTGAATAATCTTTTCTCTGCCTGTATTTATAGTGGATACAAGCAGTTTTACAAAAAAGAAACAATTTCCTATTCGTTGGGGAGTGGGCGAACTTCTCAGATCTTTAGCAGCTTTCTTTTGACCAGACTTTAAAGGCTACTTTTGGTAGGTCGAGCACTGTGCTGGCTTATAGGTATTGGGTTGTCTTTGACTATGATATGTCTTCGATTACACTGTGCAGGCTTACTCTTATCGAATCTAGGTAATATGCTACTACAATCGCCATATTCTCGATAGAAGCACTGGTGGTGGTGTCGAGAAGATTTTCAAAATCCAAAAAGACTGCCGAATCAAAAGGTGAATTGTCTGTGTCATTTTCGAGGTCAAAAATAGTTGTATCTGGTCAAGTTATTCCCGAGGCGCAATAAATAGGGTACACTAAATTCGGTGGAAGGGTAATGGGTATAAATAGGGTGTTATGGAGGGGGGGCGATGGTGGTGGTTGGTGGAGAGATGCCGCCCCAAGTATGGTCTATGGCGTATTCTGGGATTGAAGACGGTAATCATACGATTGGAGAAATCTGGCGCAAACCGATTGATGGGAAGCTGGCATGTAATCATTGCATATCGCTGGGGTGGGAACAAGATCAAAAAAGAGATGATGTGTATCTGCTGGAAGCAATTATATCATCATGCGGGGGTGAAGGGATAACTGTGTGAGTTGATGATGAAGATTAGAAGGTTAGTTCGGCATCTAGGGATCTTGCCGAACGTTTGAGTTTTCTTGTAATTTATTACTGGCTCTTTTCTGCTGAAGCATCTCTTAGAAGTTCAGTGACTTAAGATTTATTGAGCTTTGAGGACTAGAGAAAGGCTTTAATGTCAGATTCTAGTGAAAAGACAACTGAGTAACTAGTTATGTATGTCGAGTATAATAAGAGAATGTAACTTGATGTAATGTAATCGAAAGATGAAAGTGTCAAACGTAAGAAATGACAAGTGAGATAGACGTCTAATGTATGAAATGCAATGTAAGATAGATGTCGAATGTAATAAATAATTTATTTAAAGAAATTTATTTTTTTGTCAAAGTTAGTTACGAAATGTTTATTGTTTATCAAGTATGTTGTAGTATGAGTAGAGTCGAAGATATTTTGGTCAATTTTTTGTTTATGTGAGGAACGGATTTCGAGGGATTTTGACGAGACTTGTAAATTTTAGAGTTCCAAGGCATAATAAATGTAGTGAGTTGAACCAGGACTGGAGGGCGTATAAATTAGTTTGGCATTGTAGAGGTGAGGCATTCATGTGAGATGGTGAAGACGAGAGCAGAGGCCTGTAATGATATGTTTAAACGTGTGCAGGCACTGTACTAGGTACTGTATACGCGATATTTTGGATATCAAAACTGTGATATGTATCTGGAAGATCCGGAGGAGCTTGATTATGGCTGCATGAATGAGGTAGAAGTAAAGGAGGCTGAGGAGGACTTCGAGTTTCGTGTCAGATTACAATTTTGGAATCCTCCTGAACGCAGTGGTGGAATGTGGACTCGAGCAAAGTTGCTGGTGAAGAGGGAAGATGAAGTTGCAGTGAGAGGTTTATGAAGCTTTAATATTATAGAGGGGGTCTGTTGTAAAGAATTGTTGATGGTGAGGAATGTAACTGTGGTATTGATGTTTTAGTGGAATGAATTAATGTGTATCACTTGTCAAATGAAAGTTGTACTTGTTAATTTTTGGAAATGGAAAATGTGTTGAAATAAATTATTGTCGAATATGATGATATTGGTGATGTCGTCGAATACAATCTCAAAAATATAGGAAATTGTAGGTACAATAGAAAATAGGGGAACGAACATAAAAGATGATTATGGCAAGATGTGTTCCTTTAGGTAATAGTATAAAATACAAGGAAAATGATGTAGATCATCTATTTGAGAAGATAGGTCGTGCTCTGTTGGGCATTAATGTATCTGCAGAAACTCTTCTAGATATGAAAGGATTGAAGCATGAATGTAGAGGTTTATTGATGGTGAAAAGGCGAAGAGTCAAAGAAGTCGAGAAATAGCATATGAGGCGTTATGTTCGAGGAACTTAACAGTGGCGAAGTGGTGCAACGAACAGTCATGTGGGGTCAATAAATAGGGCAGAGGTGGGCGACTGTTCATACTTTTTGAAAACAGAAAAATAAATATTGTGGAGTGAATTGCTGCTGCTCGTCGTGATAGTGGCTAGATACGATTGCAAAAGAGGAAATTAAAGTTCTGATTAAAAGAGCCAAGCGAGCAAATGAGAGGGATACAGAAGCAGCACCGAAACAAGGTTAGTGATTCTTGTTATTTGTTTGTGATTTTGATTGATTGATGTTATAGATGAAGAATAGGAAGATAAGTGAATATTGTTGTGTGTGGAATTGAATGTGAAATGAATGATAGCTAGATAGGATTTAAAAGAATAGCGTTAGGGTTTTATGGAATAGTGGAGGAAAGACTCTATTCCTGTGATTCGTAAGGGTGTAAAGGGGGAGGAAATGGAGTCATAGGGATTTGATGGATTGGTTCTTGTTTGGGTTATGCGAGAAATGGTGGAGATGAGTAGAGATAGGGATTGGTTAGCGGAGCTGTAGGTACGACATGATTGCAGAAATTGTTGTTGTGATACGACGAGATTGTTGGATATTTTCTTATTTGTTGGGGTTGGACCGGATTTAGTGCCGGAGAAGGGGAATCCATAATATTTGAATGATGGTGTTTTGGCAGGAAAAAGGTGAAGCATTTTCGAAAAGCTATTGGGATTCCTAAAATTCGACCATGATGAAAACAGAATAAAATGTTTATCAAAGATTAAATTGAAAAATAAAATATAAAAAAATAAAATAAAATAAAAAAATGTATCGAGACTGAGTAATGTGTAAGTTTAGCAAAGATAGGAATATGAATTAATGTTATTGTATCGAGAACTGTATTTAAACAATATAAAATGATAGTAGCAAATAGTAAAGTAAATGATGCGTTGGAAAGGAATCTTCGACAACGAGATGATTATGAATATATGAACTTATGAAATTATATTGTATTACATATGATAGATACTAACTGTGTTAAAAATATGGAATCTGTTTGACAAGTATTTTTAAAATGGCTGAACCAACTTTAAATGATGAGAAATATATATACGCAAATCTCGAAGATGTAGAGCCTTTGTTGATTGATGTGAGGACATGTGTGCGACAAATGGGAGGTATAGAGTAGGGGCAAGTAGTGCAAATATAGGGAGTGTGAAGCAGTTTAGGGTGGCACCCAGTGTTATCAAATTATCTAAGAAGAAGGCCACGGGAAGGGATGTGGATCACGAGCCCCAAGCTAGTGATCGAGAAGGTAGTAGAGATGGGAAAGAAGATGTGGAGGAGGGCAAGAAAGCATGCTATGGAGAGGGTCTAGAGACGAAAGAGATCTTAAGTTTTAAGAAAAATAACGGTATTCCTGGGGACATAAGGTTGGAAGAGTATCAGTATGAGATGATCGATCAGTAAATACCTTTGAATGGTATTTTGGTTCATCAAAAACAAATAAAGAAAGGTTTGAAACTTCCCCTCAGGGCAGATCAGAAAAAGTTAATGAGCTTTTTTGAAGTAGCCCCTAGTCAATTAAACCCAAATGTATATGATTTTTTTAGGGTATGTGGTACAATAAACGGTCAACTTAAGGACATGGGGGAGGAGATAATAACATTAGATGATTTGTGTATGTACTACACATTGAAAACAAACCCAAAGTTAAAAGGGTATCGTTAGTTGGCGAGGATCTTGATGAGGCCGATGTTTTATGACATGGTGTCAACTGGAGGTCGATACACCGACGAACGTCTACTGGTGTCTGGAAACTATGAGTTTGATCAAAAAGATCCTGTAGAGCCATTAAAAAGAAAAGTGTTTCATCTAGGTCTATGGTTAGGTAACTTAAATGGTTAAGTTTAGATAAAAATTTGAGTAAGGCAAATGCAAGTAATTTGTTGATGTTTGTCTATTTTACAGCTTTGAAAGAAGCCGGGAAGAAAACTGAAGTTGACGAGGAATTGTATAAGATAAGGAGGGGATTTTTTGGCAGGATCGATAACTTAGCTATTGACCAAGATAGTTTAAGTACGCAATTTCAAGAAGCAGGGCTAAAAAGGTTGAGAACTACTAAAGGTTTGGAGGTTATTGGTGGAAAAATGTCGTCAAAGAATAAGAGAGCTGAGGATGGAAGTTTTCCATTAGAAAATCCTAGATTCTCGGGGTACAATACTGATACTGAGATAGATGCTATGCTCGGGGAGTCGTTTGGAAAGAATTAAAAAAAGAGGGTGGCGAGTTCTGAAGATCCCCCGTTACTGTACCATAAAAGGACTACTCGACAGTCATCAACGGAGGGGGTCGATGATACTGTCAAACCAGCTGTAGTGGTTGGAGGGTTACCTCCATGGGGTTCGAGCAGTGTGTTCCCCAAGAAGACTACTGGTGGTGGGACGCCGAAGATGAAATTTGTTAAGGAGTCTGAAACGGTAGTGCAAAAGACCGTGGAGTTCTATACGTCGAGGACGGATGAGCTGAAGACGGAGATGGATGATTGTATGGTGGGGATTGATAGCTTAAATATGATTTTAAGTGAGGGACAGTGGAATTTGGCAAAGGTGAGAAATTTTAATGCGTTAGTTTGAATGAAAATTTTGGTAGGTCACTCGAATACTCATTATATGACTTTCGCGCAAATTAAGAAGTTGATGGGTGAAGCCATGGGCCGTGTTGTGGGTAGTAGTGAGTTGGCAAATTAGGTGGTGGCTTACAAGAATATAGAGAAGGAGTTGAGCACGGAGAATGCTGATCTGAATACGACGCTGAACAGGTACAAGCTGGAAGCAAAAAAGGCGAAGGAGGCGGCGCTGGCGGATGTGAAGAAAGTGTTGGAAAAAAAGAAAAAAGAGGCTTTGGCATTGCAGAAAGCTATTTATGCAAAAGATGCTAGAGAACAAGTTGTCGACGCTCGCATAGCAATAGAGCAAGGCAAGCTGCTCAATGAAGTAAAATCTCGGATGAATGTAGATAAATTGGAAAAGTGTAAGGAAGTGAGGATGCACTTTCTAGGACAGTTTGAGGAGTCAGAAGAAAGGAAAAAAATATTACAAGGGACTTGTAAAGGCTGATGGTCTTGTGTGTGATGACAGCTCAGACAATGATGTACCCCAGACTCCTGATGTGCGTGGAATAATTGAAGTGATTGAAGAAGAAGTGATGATGGAGGTCGACAGTCCTCGTCCTAGGGAGGAAGCAGATGAGCAGGTACCCGAAGGTGCCTTAAACGAAGAAAAATCTCCTCAGAAATGCTGAATCATGTTTAAATTATGTTGTGTTAAGTGAAAGTATGTAACAAATGGTTAGTCGGATCGAAATAATTTTAATTTTGTGTGTGAGAAGAATATTTGTTTTGTTGTTATAAAATTTTGATAAATAACTATTGTGCAATAAGTTTGAGTAGATTTGATAAAGTGATGTTTCGAAAATGATGATAGATTCGAGTAGATAGGTAAAGAATGTTGGTGTGCATGATATGTTAAAGGTGGCCAAGAAATGGCAAGTAATGAGTACCAGATGTATATCCTGAGATGGGTATTTTGATTTTGATGTAAGAAGAACAAGAGCTCAGAAGAGGTTGTTTGATAAATAAAGAACGCGATGTAGAACATCCTGTAATTGGATATTTGTTCCCGTAAAATTGAATGATATGTGTTAGGTATACTTGTAGAAGTAAGGACCTAAGAACAAATAAAGATAATAAGGAATTTGTTTGGCTCATGCATACGAGATAAGTATTGATCGAGATTGTGAGAACTTATTTCCAATACTCGACCTGCTACAGTAACTTCGACTGCTACAGTAACTTCGATATGCTACAGTAACTTTGAACTGCTACAATAACTTCGATCTGCTACAGTAACTTTGAACTGATACAACTACAGTACTTTGAATACCAACAGTAACTTTGAACTGCAACAGCGCGATTGGATGTAAGGGATAGTTCCGAATCTCAAGCTCAAACCTCAGTATGCGACCATCACGCATTTACTCGACCTCGTCAACAAACACGTGGCGCATTTATGACACATTATGGTGCGGTTAGAAAGAAGAAGAGTTACTCAAGCCGTTATTCGACCATTATGAAGACCATTATGAAGACTCATCAAAACTTGATATTGTAACGTTCCTCATTAAAGAAAATAATGGTCATGCTATAAGACCTATAAATAGGCGCAGAGAGCTACAGTTTAAAGGAGGCTAGGAGATCTTTTCTTCACCTCTCTCTATGTAATAACTGGCAAACATCTATAAACATCTCTCTTTCTAAAATCCTCAGCAGAGGTCGTGGTTTTTAACCAATTCAAAGGTTTTCCACGCTAAAAGTTCATAGCTATTATTTTATCTACAGGATTCTCTATTTTCGTAGAGACCGAAAACAGGCTATTACATTTGGCACCATCTGTGGGAACCGCAACAATTAGCCAATGCTTAAAAACCAAACGGCGAGCTTAAACGTTTGAGGTTCCTGTTTCTCTGCTTTTCTCCTATACGAAAGTTGTTCTCTCTCACTCTCGCATAACTTCAAAGCATTTCAGACAAATTCTCCTAAATTGAGGGACAGTTCAGTTCTTATAGTTCATGTAGAGATACAAGCGCTCTTTTTATTCATACATCACCTTTTCCTCCAAAACCTGCAACCAAAATAGAGCGTGAAGCCGACATCAATCTCTCCCTCCTCAGTGATGCTTTAGATGTCGTCCGCATAAAAAAAAAGGATCAACAATAACCACTTTCTACAACAGCATGATCAATAAATAACATCAAAAACAATGCTCTTGTTTCCAGCATCAACCAATACCAAATTGATTCATCAGGTCACAAATCAAATCTGTTTGCACAATTTACAAGTCTTCGATCGAACTTACAACTACGGCCCCCATCGAACTTCAAATCAAGCACCGAGCTCTCCAATACAATCAGCATCGAACAAAGAAAGAGGAAATCAGAAATTGGAGTGGGTTCATTTAGATGAGGTCGAACAACTTGCAAGTCTTCGATCATGCGGCCTCTCTCTCTCTCTAAATCGAGTTTAGAATCTCAACAAATGGCAGGTCTTTCAGCTCGATTCATTATCCTCCCATTCTTGGAAATTTTGAGATTGAAGTCCTTCATACAAAGAAGAAATCAAAAAAATTGAGAAGTTTTTTTTTTTTTTTTTTTGATGAGGTTGAGCGACCTACAGGTCTTCAATCGACCTCAATAATAAAGCCTCTCACTCACTCTCTATGAATCAAGCTAAAATCTACTCCCAATCATCTTTGGGGCTTATTTTATACCAGTTTACCAGCTCAACACCTCACCCAATGGACAGATGACTTATTAATGTTATAACAGAGATTATCTTTCTATTAAACTAGCGCATCAACAAGTAATGAATATGGTGCTATTCGCCAGTCCAAACAGGTCCACATGACAACATATGGGAAACGAGCAGTTCTGCAAGTAAATAGATCATCTATTCTACATGGGTGTGGCATATCCAGGTTCAGGACTCAAGAAAGCGATGAAAATACTCCAAAGTGCAGAAGATATCTTAGCATCAGTTACGATATCACGACCTCCTTATTTTCATCAACATTATCAAGGCGCTCGAGATTGAGGTACTCGAGGCGATTACAACTTAACTTATACTCGGGGCGAGCCCAACTTCAGATTCAGACACAACGCTCGACCAGCACATTCAATCATACTCGGGGCAAGCCCAACTTCAGATTCAGACTCAATGCTCGACCTCATCGTTTCAACAGCATTACACTACATTATGAAGGCGCTCGAGGTCGAGGTACTCGAGGCAATTGAAACTTATTCAAGCTATAGTCGGGGCGAGCCTAACTTCAGATTCAGACAACGCTCTTCCTCAACTCTAGACACAACTTACTTAATATCAATCGACGTAACTCATATTCGGGGAGAGCTCGACCTCAGCTTCAGACAATGTTCAACCTCAGCTTTAGACTCAATAATCAAACTCATCAAACTATATTATTAAGTCCCTCGAGGTCAAGGTACTCGAGGCGATTACAACTTATTCAAGCTATACTCGGGACGAGCCCGATTTCAGCTTCGGACACAATATTCAACCTCAACCACAGACTTAATACCAATCAACGTAAATCATACTCGGGGCGAGTCTGACTTCAGATTCAGACACAATGCTCGTCCTCAACTTCAGACACAACAGACTGAATGACAATCAACGTAACTCATACTCATACTCATGGCAAGCCTGATTTCAAATTCAGACACAAAGCTCGACCTCATCTTTTCAAATAACATCAAACCACATTATGAAGCCGCTCAAGGTCGAGGTACTAGAGGCGATTACAACTTATTCAAGATTATACTCGGGTCAAACCCGACTCCACCTTCAGACTCAATGCTTGATACCATCTTTTCAACTACATCAAATCACATTATTTTGAGCTTATACTTGGGGCGAACCCGACCTCAGCTTTAGATACAAGCGTTCAACCTCAATTTCAGACTCAAGATCAATCGACTTAACTCATACTCGGGGCGAGCCTGACCTCAACTCCACACTCAACACTCAATCTCATATTTCATCTTTTCAGTAACATCACACTACATTATGAAGCCGCTCGAGGTCGAGGTACTCGAAGCGATTACAACTTATTCAAACTCATACTCGGGGCAAGCTCGGCCAAACATCCTACAAGTTGGTAATTTTTTCAACCAGTCCAAGTTACATTCAACATTCAACATATCTAATTACAGTCGCTTATTAATACGCTCAATTCGACCAGTAACTGAGACCTCCATCATAGCTATTCAACATATACGCTCTGCGAGGGTTGCTAATTGAGTCAATCAATTCGATCTGGCAGAGATACACCATACAGCTATGCCATATTCTAAAGATCTTATTACAGTCGCTTATTGATTCGCTCAATTCGACCAGTAACTGAGACCTCCATCATAGTTGTTCAACATATACGCTCCCCGAGGGTCGCTTATTGAGTCAATCAATTCGATCTGGTAGAGATGCACCATACAGTTATGCCATATTCAAAATATCTCATTACGGTCGCTTATTGATACACTCAATTCGATCTTTACATGAGACTTGCAACATAGCTGTTCAAATAAACTCGCTCTCTGAGGGTCGCTTATTGAGACAATCAATTCGATCTGGCAGAGATGCACCATACAACTATTCAAATATTCAAAATATCTCATTACGGTCGCTTATTGATACGCTTAATTCGATCTTTACATGAGACTTACAACATAGTTGTTTAAATAAACTTGCTCTCCGAGGGTCGCTTATTGAGACAATCAATTCGATCTGGCAGAGATGCACCATACACCTATTCAAATATTCAAAGATGTCTCCGTACGGTCGCTTATTGATGCGCTCAATTCGACCTGCGACTGAGACCTATATCATAGCTCTTCAAGTATACACGCTCTCCCGAGGGTCATTTATTGCTTTGCCTAATTCTACCTGGCCGAGACTTGTCATACAGCTATTTTAAGATCAAGATCAAGATTTCTCATTACAACTCTCTTCTCCTCACGATTGGTTATTTGATTCGTTCAATTCGACCTGTGCTCGAGGCATACTATCATATATTCTAATCATGCATACTATCATACATTCTAATCATGCATACTATCATAGATTCTAATCATGCATACTATCATACATTCTACTATATTATCATACATTCTACTACATTATCATACATTCTACTACATTCGAACAGTTGATTATTAGTTCAACCAATCCAACCATACAGTCTACATATTAAAATATCAAAGATGTGTCTCAACCAACACCACTCGCCCCTGATGCTTCTCGTGTTATTGGTTGAGACGGGGCAATTGTGAGGACTTTTTTCCAATACATGACCTGCTGCAGTAACTTTGAACTGCTACAGTAACTTTGACCTGCTACAATACTTCGAACTGATACAACTACAGTAACTTCAACCTGCTACAGTAACTTCAAACTGATACAACTACAGTACTTCGAATACCAACAATAATTTCGATCTGCTACAACGCGATTGGATGTATGGGCTAGTTCTGAATCTCAAACTCAGAACTCAGTATGCGACCATCACGCATTTACTCGACCTCGTCAGCAATCACGTGGCGCATTTATGACACATTATGGTGCGGTTAGAAAGAAGAAGAGTTACTCAAGCCGTTATTCGACCATTATGAAGACTCATTAAAACTTGATATTGTAACGTTCCTCATTAAAGTAAATAACGGTCATGTTATAAGACCTATAAATAGGCACTGAGAGCTACAATTTAAAGGAGGCTAGGAGATGTTTTCTACATCTCTCTATATGTAATAGCTAGCAAATATCTATTAACATTTCTCTTTCTAAAATCCTCATGAGAAGTCGTGGTTTTTGACCTATTCAAAGGTTTTCTAAACTTAAACTTTATGTTCATAGTTATTATTTCATCTACAACATTCTCCATTTCAAGGGTGCAAAGTACTATTTTCGTTCTCTACAAAAATAGGCTATTACAAAGATCAAATCGAAGTATTAAAGATATCATTTGTCTGATGTATACTTGATAAGTATAGATCGAGATCAAATCAAACTAGTAAAAATATCGTTTGTCTAATGTATACTTGATAAGTATGAATCGGGATCAAATCGAAGTAGTAATGATATCGTTTGTCAAAAGTATACTTGATAAGTATGGATTGAGATCAAATCGAAGTAGTAAAGATACTGTTTGTCTGATGTATACTTGATAAGCATAGATCAAGATCAAATCGAAGTAGTACAGATATCGTTTGTTTGATGTATATTTGGTAAGTATGGATCGAGATCAAATCCAAGTAGTAAAGATATCATTTTTCTGATGTATACTTGATAAGTATGGATCGAGATCAAATTGAAGTAGTAAAGATATCATTTATCTGATGTATACTTGATAAGTATAGATCGGGATCAAATCGAAGTAGCAAAGAAGACAATAATAAGTACAAATTATTTATTTAATTGGAAGTAAATGGTTACAGTGTCTCATCTGTAAGCAGTGTTTCATAGATATTCGAGCTGGACTTCGTCTTCAGTCATTAGCCAATAAGTTCCGCTATCTATTTTGTTACTGACAATGTAGGGCCCTTCCCAGTTTTTTGATAAATTTTTAGAATTTTTAAGTTGAGTACTATCTTGGATCCGTCGTTGGACAAGGTCTCCAATACCAATCTTCCATTTTCAAACTTTTTTGTTGTATACCTTTTTCAATGTATCATGATATCGTCCCAGATTGACAATGGCCTGGTATCGGGTTTCTGCGATCCAATTGAGGTTACAAAGTAGTCTGAGTTTATTGTCTTCATCTGAGATTTTTCGTCGGGTACTTGGTAAATCAAGGTCTGAAGGGATGACTGCTTCAGTACTAAAAGCCATCATGAAATGAGTGTAGCCTTTAGAAACTCGAGGAGCGGTATGATAGGCCCACAAAACACCGAGTAGTTCGTCCACCCATCTGCCATTTTATCATCGAGGCATTTGCGTAAACTAGATTTGATACTTTTATTGATGGCTTCAGCTTGTCCGTTGCCTTGAGGATAATATGGTATGGAAGTTTTTAAATGAATCTTGTATTTATAGAGGAAAGAAAGTACTTTAGCGCTGATGGACTGTTTGCCATTATCAGAGCGTATCATGTGCGGACAACCAAACCTGGTGATGATATGCTCCCACAGGAACTTGATGACTTCATTCTCATCAGTATGGCAAAGAGGAATTTCATCGACCCACTTGGTGAAGTAATCAGTAACAACTAAAACGAACCTTCTGCTCTTGATGCTGGATGGAACGGGCAGATGATGTCGATCCCCCATAATTTAAATGGCCAGATGACATTGCTAACATGCAAGTAGAGGGTTGGACTTTTGATATCATGAGCGTGGATTTGGCATTTGTAGCATTTACGCACAAAGTCTTCACAATCTTGTCGCATCTTGGGCCAGTATAATCTTTGGGTGAATGCGCGTTAGGCTAGCGATCTTCCTTAAACATGTGCCCCACAGATAGCCTCGTCAAGCTCTCTGATTTTGATATGAGCCTATTTCTGTGAGATACATTCGATAAGTGGTCCTCCTCAAGTGAGTCGATATAATATTTTATTTTAGACAGTAAAATTGGGGTACTTGTCCAATAGGGATCGAGCTTCATCTTTGATACTGGGGAGGATGCTGGAGTTGAGGTAAGCATAAAAGGGTATTCTCCAGTCATCAGGGTCATCATCTTTGGTAATGGTAATCTGGTGTGTTGATAGGATATTAAGGCTAGAATGCTCGATGATCTCGATTTCCAAAGATCTTTTTTTACTGTCTTCCAGTATGGCAGCGATGTAAGCTAACGTATCAGTATGGCAATTTTCTTGTCAAGGTAAATAAAATATTGCTGCATGCTTGAATTTTTTATCCTTTCTTTGACCAAAGCTGCGTAATAAACCATTTTGCCTGTTGTCTTAAAAGTTTTGTTACAATGATTTACCATGAGTAAAGATTCAACATATACTGTTAATTCTTCAGCTCCGAGAGTAAGTGCAAGATCGAGACTATGTAAGATTCCCTCGTATTCGGTCTCATTATTGGTAGCTTAGATGTTGAGTTTGATAGTTTTTTCGATGCGATCATTGGAAGGTGTAACGAGGAGTATACTAATTCCAGATCCTTGTGGTCTGTTAAAAGCCGCCAACCTAAGCTTTTAGACTATGCGTCATGTTCTTCAATTGAATCATCTGTGAAGATTTCTTCAAGTTCTTCCCAATCGGGGTCTTCGACAGGAAAATCTGTAAAAAAAGTCGGCCACTGCTTGTCCCATGATGGATATTTGAGGTTCGAAGGAAATATTATATTCTCCAAGAAAAATAGACCATTGCTGGATTCTGCGAGATTTTTCTTTTTTGGAGATTACCAGTTTAAGAGGGTAATTGGTGATAACCTTGATAGGATGAGCTTGAAAGTAGGGACGAAGTTTTTGAGAGCTGTAGACGAAGGCAAGTAGCTGTTTTTATGTTGTTGTATATCATTTTTCAGCAGGCATAAGGGTTTTGCTGAGGAAGTAGATTGGTTTTTCTACGCCATCATCTTCTTGAATAAGAACAAAATTGATTGACTCTTCCGTTACGGATAAGTACATATTAAGGGATTTACCATCAATTGGAGTACTCATAGGAGGACGCCCCAAGTATCGTTTAAGATCATGGAAAGCCATTTCACAGTCAGGAGTTCAAATGATATCCTTTTGTTGTTTATAGGAAAAAAGAGTGAGGTTGCCACGAAGAGAAAGGTAAAGGAGTTTGCATCGATCAGATGACTTGAAGATGAATCTGTGAAGAATGACCATTTTGCCGGCAAATTTTTGAACTTCTTTTTTCGTTCGAGAAGATGGCATTGCCATGAGTGCTTTGATTTGAGTTGAATCAATTTTTATCACTCTTTTGCTAACGAGATGCCCCAAGAACTTGCTAGATGTGACGCTGAATTGACATTTTTCCGGGTGGAGTTTCATCTGGTATTTGCGAAGGATATCGAAGATAGTTTGAAGGTTGTTTGGATGATCATCTCTCTTCAGGATTTTACATATCATATTATCGATATAAACTTCCATGATTTTGCTGAGGTGGTCTTTGAACATTTGGGTTACCAGTCGTTGGTATGTGGCTCCAGCATTCTTTAACCCAAAAGGCATTACTAATAGCAAAAAACTCTTTCAGTTATGAAGGTTATTTTTTCCTGATCTTCTTCAGTGAGTGGTGCTTGGTTGTATCCCGAGGCGGCATCTATCATAGATAGATGGTCATGTCCAGCGACTTAATCGAGAAGTTGCAGAATTAATGGTAGCGGAAAACTATCTTTGGGTGTGAACTTGTTGGGCTCTGTGAAGTCAACACAAACCCTGATTTTACAAAATAAAATTGGTACATCAATGATATTAAAAACACATTTCGGATATTTGGCTTCCTGAATAAATCCTACATGAAAGAGTTGATCAATTTCTTTGTTGACTGTATCTCATAGTCGGGGAGCTAGATTTTGTCATTTTTGAATGACAGATTTACTGTCGGGAAGGTGGTTGAATTGGTGGTAAACGATAAAAGGATCAATGCCAGGTATTTCTTGGAAAGTCTAGGCGAAGATGTCGATGTTTTGCTTAAGCAGCTGTATCATGGCCATTTTTTCGTCGGTCAATAATTTAGAGCCGATGAAGGTTGTACGCCCTGGGCCATCGAGTTCAACAGATGTGACCATCTCGGTGTCATGTTGTTTGAATGTCGTTGACTCCTCGTGCTGTAGTTGCTACGCTTTGAGGAGTTTAATTGTATGAGGGTTGGTTGTGGTATTTTCGCACATTCTTGCTGTTGCTTGGCTGCCTTTGATTTCATAGACTCCGTGATCCATTGGAAAACGTAGTGCTAGATGATAAGTTGATGGCACTGCCTTGATAGAATGTAACCAACTTCGACCCAAAATTCCCAAATATTTGGACTTTGCATCGATGGCAAGAAATTTGACGAATGTAGTTTCTGAACCTGCCAGAACTGGCAGATTGATTTCTCTGATAGTTGATTCTTTTAAACCATTGAAGCCCGTAATTGTTGTTGTCAAAGCTTTGACCGAATCTGTAAGGCCGAGGACTTCAATTTCTCTTCGAAACAAGACATTTGTGGCTCTTCCTGTATCGATGAGAAGTGTATGGAGGTAATCTTGCCCAACTTTGAGCATAATAACAAGAGGGTCATCATAAGGGTATATAACATGGCTGGTGTTATAATCTTTGAAGGCTATCTGGTAAAGACTATTTTTCTTGCTTGTGCTCAGGAGAAGTTTTGCTGATTTGTCTAAAGAAGTAATTTTGCAGCAAGATGTAATGCGATCGTCTTGTTTTCTTTTCTTCCCATTTTCAATCTCGATCATATAAAAGTGGCGAGCTTGTCCCTGGTCTTGATTTTGCTCGACGTCTTTATTTTTTGCTTGATCCTCGAGAAACTTCTAGATGTCGATGATATAATTGTAGAGTCTTCCAGATAATAGAATACAATGAAAGATTCGGATGAGGGAGTAACAATTGTTAGTTTTGTGACTATGCACATTATGATACTGACATAAGGGTCTGTTGGGAAGATCGGTAATTGTCTGTGGTGCGCGATAACATTCATCTCCCTTTATCGTAGACAAGATAGTAGAGAGAGTTGTTATCATTGGCGGTAAAACTAGGGCAGGTCTGTCTGGTTTTCCGTCCCTTCTTTTATTGTTATCGGTATTTCTGTCGCCTAGTTTCGGTGCTTCAGGAGTGATTGTTCACTGACCTGGATTCGAAGATGCTTTTCGAGAATGGATTACAGATGAGCTTTCCAATTTATCTTTTTTTGGCCACTCCAGTTCGATATAGTTATTAACCACATCAATCATCTCAGAGACTATGCGAGGCTTGTGTAGGGTAAGTTCTTCTTGAACTTTTGAGTCAATGTGCAGAGCGGAGGTTAATGCCAGAACTACGATTTTAGGGTCTAAATTCCCAATTTTCCTTGTTTCCTGAAGAAAACGCTTATAAAAGTTTGTCAGGGTTTCTTTTGCTCCTTGCTCGAAGTTTAACAAGGAATCAATAGTGATTTCTCGTTCCCTAGCATGTGCGTAATTAGATTCGAAAAGTTGTCGCAATTGGTAAAAAGTGGTGATGGAGGCTTCTTGGATGGTGTGGAACCATCGGTGTGGTTCTTCCTTTAGGCTCATGTTGAATAACCTACACAGCATATGGTCGAGTTTGGAGTATAACCCAACCACAGCTTTGAAATCTCGAACATGTGTAAACGGGTCAGTCATGCCCGTATACTGAATGAATTTGGGCATATAGAAATTTTCTGGGATGGGCATATTTTCGAGATATGGAGATATGGGGTTCGTTTCGATTTTATCAAGCGTTGATCAGCGGCCTGGGATGTCAGTGTGAATGGATTGGATTCTATTATTAAGGTTGTCTAAGGTAACGAACTATTGTGGGGGAAGAGGTAGGGTTGCGATCTGAGGAATAAAATTGCCCTGTCCTTCTGGTCCCAATCGATCTCTGATGGGCCTTCATTCTGGCGGATGGGTCTGGTGACATGTGCGTCGACTACCTTGGGTTGTCGAGGCTGAAGAGGTTAAGCCAAAATGTCGATAGGCTCTATTTTGATTTTATGATCTGGATTAAGAAATTCGTTGATCATCCTCTCTCAGCTGATCATCTCATTGAACCGCCCTTGATCGATGTTCACTTCGAGCGAGTGGAGATGATATCTGACGGGCACTGAGTTGATCTCGTATCCTTCGTAGTCTCTCCATCTCTTTTTGATGTGTTTGACTTTTCTGATCCAAGGCTTTTCTTCGTTGGTCTATCTCCGTTTGAAGGGCTTGAGCGTGGATATGCTGATCTTCCTGTCGCTAGGTTTTTTCTATGGCCATTTGTTTTTAAAGTTCGAGTACAGCACCGTGTAGATCAATAGCTCCTAGTATTTCCTGATCTCTTACGGTACTGGAATGGCTTATCAAGTTCATGTTTGTCATCGGAGGGTGTTTAGATCAGAAATGGTAGAAGAAAGTGTGGTAATTCCCACAGACGACGTCAATTGTAGTGACAGATTTTCTGGGAGGGAAATTTTCGCCAATTCTTATTCGTAAAGAGGCTGCAATAAACTAGGTAGACGAAATTTTACATGGAAAACTCAGTAAAAGCTGGGAAAAACCACGACCTCGGGGAGGGTTTTTATGTAAAATATACTATGTTGTTAGTTATTACAGTGTTTTGAAATGATAGCAGGTTTTAAAGGTTGTAATTGGTAACGTGTGAAGATTTCTCGGTCTTGAATAATCAATTCTCTGCCTGTATTTATTGTAGATACAGGCAGTTTTTCAAAAAAGAAATAACTTCCTATTTCGGGGGGAGTGGGCGAACTTCTCGGATCTCTACCAGCTCTCTTTTGACCAGACTTCAACGGCTACTTTTGGTAGGTCGAGGACTTATTGTATCTTCTAGAATGTTGAGCTGTCTTCCACTACACTGTTCCGGCTTATAGGTATTGGGTTGTCTTCGACTATGATATGTCTTCGACTACACTGTGCTGGCTTACTCTTTTCGATTCTAGAGAATATGCTACTACACCTCGATATTCAATAATTGATGGTGGGATTTTTATGAGAGCCCTTTATTTCTCTCTCATAATGATTCAGTGTAACGGATTTGCAGAGCTTTCCATGGCCATCTTAAACTTCCTGTATATTACAAGCAAAGAGATCTTCAATTCTATCCTTCCTGGGCCTACTCACTTCCTACATGGATTTTGAAGATCCCCTTCACATTTCTTGAAGCCTCTATTTGAGTCTTCCTCACTTACTATGTCATTGGGTTTGATCCAAACATAGAAAGGTAATGAAATAAGTAGAACATACTGGTTCTTCTCAAGATATGCTTTCTTTTGAGTTTTCAAGAGATAGATGGAATTAATTTTCTCAAATGCAGGTTTTTCAAACAGTACCTTCTTTTCATACTCATTAACCAGATAGCTTCTGAACTTTTCAGATTGGTCGCCGCGTTAGGAAGAAACATGATTGCTGCAAATACATTTGATTTGTTTGCAATTCTAGTTGTTCTGGGTGGCTTTGATTTGTCACGAGGTATGCTGCAGAATAATGTAATGAATATTTAGAACTGAAGCTTTTCCGTACTTGGAGCTTTGAATTAATTGTTCTAATTTGAGAATGCTTATATTCACTTTAGATAATGCAAAGAAATGGTGGTTATGGGGATACTGGACATCCCCAATGATGTACGCGCAGAATGCACTAGAAGTAAATGAGTTCCTTGGAAAGAGTTGGAGTCGTGTAAGTTCTAGAACAAAAAAGTAAACGAAGTAATCAGAAATATATGAGGAAACTCTATCTATGGGAATCAATTAAATTTTGCATTTATTTAATTATTATAGGTTCTTCCTAATTTTACGGAAACACTGGAAGTGAGAGAGTTCTTAAGTCTCGTGGATTATTTGCTGAAGCGCATTGGTATTGGATTGGAGTACGGGTGATGATTGTTTATATCTTCCTATTTAACGCTATTTTCACTTTAGCACTCTCTTTTCTCAGCCGTGTAATTTTGTCCTTTTTTCACTTTATTACATCCTTTTTGCCACATATGACCCCATTTCTAATACTCTAATCAAATTACTTCAGCATTCGGTAAATCTCAGACAGTTATGTCAGAAGAAACACTAAATGAGAAATCTTCTACCGTAACTCAAGAAGTCATAAGGGCGTCGTTTCGTCGTTGGAGTTCCTTTTAGTCACACCTTATCTGGAGGTGATCAAATTAAAGACATTTTCATTGACATTCTACCAGTTTATTCTTTGCATATATGCTAAATTGGATTCATATAAGTGTAGATAACGGCGACTCAATAAGAAGGAAAGGTATCTCACCGAGGACTTCATCTGTGAGCGCAAATACCATTGATGAAGCTTAAAATAGGAAGCGTGGAATGGTTCTTCCATTCCAGCCTCTTTCAATCACCTTCGATGAAATTACATATGCTGTTGACATGCCACAGGTAGCTTTAACTTACAAGTATCTGCTATACATGTAAGCACCACTTATATAGATGATACTTATATGTATGTTTATTTATTAGATTGTAATAGGTTATTTTCATCACAAAGATGATAAATTTCTTATTTTAATATATATTGTAGGAAATGAAAGTTTAAGGTGTTCCTGAAGATCGCTTGTTGCTTCTTAAAAATGTGAGTGGAGCCTTCAGGCTTGGAGTCCTTACTGCTCTAATGGGTGCTAGTGGAGCTGGTAAGACGACTATGATGGATGTAATGGCAGGAAAGGAAAATTGGTGGATATATAGAGGGAAACATTACCATATAGGGTACCAAAAAAAAACCCATCTTTTTGCTTTGGTTTTAGAAGTCCATTCCACCAACGCGTATGACGAGGCATGTTTTGGAAGGCTTGGATTATTTCTATGGTACAGAAGTACCATGGAAATTATCTAGGTAATCCAACCATAAATTGCCCAATTGGATGGCAGTTTTGGGTTTCTATCTCCTTCTCCCTCTCGAAATCAAGCTTCCTTCCCTGTCTGGCTCTACATATCAAATCAAATCAAATCAAACTCATAGTACATTAGACTTAATGGATTCCCATCATGATATCGAGGCTTAAACAGAAAACTGGAATCTGTGGGAGCTTGCTAGACTTCCTAGAGAATTTTGTTTCGAAGACCTCAAAACTGTGACAAATGACTTCCCAAATAAGCTTGGTAGTAGCGGGTCAGGTTCAGTCTTCAAGGTCGTATTGGAGGACGGGACACCGATTGCAGTGAAACGAGTTGAACGACTGTAATCTGGGGAGGAGTGGGAATATCTTGTTCGCCTACGTTGATATTGTAGACAAATGATTGAAACAGGAAGAGCTTCCTTCATTGTTTATGATCTCTTACCTAATGGGTTGTTGGACACTTGGATTTTCACAAGGATGGGTGGTAGCACTGGTCAATTTTTATCTCAGAGCTGGAGGATGAAGGTTGCACTTGAAGTTGCCTAGGCCATTGTGTACCTTCTTCATGAGTGCCACCCGCATATATTACATCTTGACATCAAGTCGGAGAACATTCTTCTTGATAAAGATTGCCAAGCGACAGTATCTGATTTGGGGATGTCTCAGTTGATGATTGAAGATAAAAGTAGAGTTCAAACATAATACGTGGGACAGATGGATGCATGGCTCCTCAACAGTACGCGGGCAGTGGGATATCAAAGAAGTGTGATGTTTATAGTTAGGAGTGTTACTTCTACATATGGTTTTTGGCGAGAGGTATTTTTGTCTCGACAAGGATGGTAATCACAATGATAGAGACGTTGGAAATTCACAGAAGGAACAGATGACATTTTATGAGTATTTGAGCGCTCATGTATTATTCATTAAAGAACACTCAAACCCAACTTGAATCTTAAAAATATTGCGTTTGCATACGCTAGCGCGTGCCACATTGCTCGTAGGCACATAAGTTTGGAGTATACTATCCACAGGTATGATATTCTTCCATTGTTTCCAAGAAAATATATGAATTTTTACAGTTAAAGCATAGTGCCATATCCACTCCATTTTGTCTTGTTTTACAAAAGATTCCCACCAAAAGATCCAAACTAATTTGATAGGAAAATTTCCATCGGGAGATAAGTCCCAATAAGGTGTATCAACTTCAGCTGAAAGAAAAAACCTGTTATTAAGTATTTCTCTCCAAGCTGGTGGTATTTTAGAGTTAAGTAATTCCCAATGCCAAACACCTTGGTTATCAATAATACCTTTGACCATTATCTTTTGGTTGGGCTCAATGTTGAGTAGCACTTGCAATTCTCCTTCCCCATACCAATTATTTGCCTAGAAATCTAGATTGCCCTTTCCTAAATTCCATGCCGTGCTTGCTTTAGTAGTTTCAAAGAGGCCAGCCATATTTCTCCACAATCTAGAAGCATCGTATGTAGTTGTGAGAGTATTGTTTCTCATATATTTGCTTCTCAGAATATCAGCCCATAGTGTGTTATGATGTAGTAAATTCCAGCACCTTTTAAGGATAAAACTGGTCTGAATATAATTCATGCTTTTAAGCCCAAGACCACCTTCATCTCTGTTCTTACATAAACCTGCCTAAGCTATCCAGTGCTTCTTTGGTCTGCCATCTTATGTGCCCCAAAAGACATAAGAAAAAATCTTTTCCAACCTCATTATGATAGTTTTAGGGACTTGCAGGCATGTTAAAAGATGTATTGGCATTGAATTCAACACATGCTAGATTAAGATCAGTTTGGCCCCAGTTTTAAGGAGTTTGCCCATCCACCCCTCCACCATTTTTTGGATTTTCTGAACAAAAGGATTGAAATATTCTAACAGTGCTCTGCCATAAGAAAAATAGGAGCTTCCAAGTATATAATAGGAAAGTTCCTAAGCTGGAAACCACAAGCAACCTGTATGATGTTTTTCCTGGAGGGAAGTGTCTTGCGATGCAAATAGATCCCACTCTTGCTTTTCTTGACCAGCTACCCTGATAGACCTTCATATCTAGTAAGAAAAACATCAAACCTTAAATAGAGCTTTTACTCCCATTAAGAAAAACTATAAAGTCATCAGCATAATGCAAATGTGTAAAGGAGATGCAACCTCTAGAAGAAGCATAATAACCGATTCTCCCATCTTCAAATTCTTTTCTCAGGCCCCTTGAAAGCACCTCCTCAACTATAATGAATAGCATTGGAGATAATGGATCACCATGCCTGAATCCTCTAGAAGATTTCAAGTAGCCCTTACAAACCCCTTGCAATTACACTGAGAACCACGGAGTTGTAACACATTGCCCAATCAGATCAATCAATTTAGAACTAAAGCCAAATCTAGAAAGAACTTGCTTGTCAAGTCTGTTATATGCCTTAGCCATATCAATCTTGACCATGACATTATGTCCTCACACTTTTCTTTTTAGCTCCTCAACCAGTTCTTGAGCCAAGGTGATGCTTTCACTGATATCCTTGCCTTTCACATAAGCTCCTTGGTTTCTAGAAATTAGTTTTGGCAACAAAGTACAAAGTCTTGCTGCAATAATTTTTTAAAACACTTTGTAAACCACTGAGCATAAACTAATAGGCCTGTAATCACCTAGCATAGTTGGGGACTCCAGTTAAGGAATCAAATTAATGAGAGATGAAGTATATAACTTGTTAAGTGGAGCTCCATTGAACAATTCTTTAACTGCCCCATGCAGGTCTTCCATGATGATTTCCGAAGCTGTGATAATAAAATGGAAGGTGAAGCCATCACATCCTGGTACACTATCTCCAGAATGCTGAATAGATTATTTTTAACTTTCTCTATGGTAGGTATGTGCATTAACGTAGCATTATCATTCTCATTGACCAGAGCAGGTATAAAGTCAAATAACTCTATGTTACTGGCGACAGCATCAGCAGTAAGAATAGAGTTACAGTATAAAACTACAGCCTTATGAATCTCTTCCATATCTTGTGTATGGTTGCCATCAGTGAGAACAAAATTAGAGAAATAAGAAAGCTTTCTTCGCACCTGAGTGACCTTATGAAAGATGTTAGTATTGGCATCCTCCTCTTGTAACCAAGTGTTCCTGGATTTTTCTTTCCAAAGAATCTTTTCTTTGTGCTGCATTCCAGCAAGTTCTTGTTCTGCACCATTCAATTTTTGGCCAGTCTGCTCATCCCACCCATCCAACAACATAAAATCCAACTCTGTGATCTTGTCTTTGAGCCTGTTGATGTTTTAGGAAACATTTCCAAATACATTTATGATCCATACCTTAAGAGCATGCCTAATTTTCTTAGCTTTGTACCCAAATGATTCTAAACCATTGCCATAGACCCCAAAAGGACACAATTGAGCAATAAAAGGCACGAAGTGATCATGTAGTGTCCATATTTTCACGAATTTGAAGGTCCTGGGTCCCGCATATACATCATTAGAGAAAGAAAAAAGCAGTAGTGCATGATCATAGCAGGTTCTATCCAGATATTACACCTTGGGTCCTGGAAAGGATGTTTTGAAGTTAGTGTTTGCAAAACCTCGGTTCAATCTAGCCCAAATCTTGTACTTCCACTATGTTCATTACACCAAGTACCCCACATAGTTGACTTCTAAGATTTCAGTTGCTTGTATCATGTATTCAAATTCCCTCATTGAAGAAGGATTTCTAAGTCTTTTGACAATCTTCCTAGAGTTGCATCTAATTGCATTAAAATCTCCAGCAATTAGCCAAGGTTCAGAACTGCCATTAGATAACGAGATTAGGTCATCCCATAATGATCTTCTATCTATAACCTCATACTTGGCATACACGAAGGTTACACATGCATTCCAGTTATGACAAGATACACTGCAATTAAACATTTGATTTGAAGCATAAATCGTATCTACCTCAAAACCAGATTTCTGCATAATCCATATTTTTTCTCTCTGAATTATTAGATAAGAAAGCATCAGAACTATACCTTTTAACAATAAATGGCAGTTATGTTACATCCAAGAAAGGTTCTAACAAAGCCGCAATATAAACCTTGTGCTTTTTTATTAAGCTCTTAAGATGTTGTACCGTTTTATTGTTCCCAATACCTCTGCAATTTCAAACTAGTACAGGGCCAAACATTAAGAACTAGAGTTTTATTGTTCCCAATACCTCTGCAATTCCAATCTAGTACAGGGCCAAACATTAAGAACTACAAGAGAGTGTTGATAAGTTGCCCCTTACTTTGCAGCTTAGAGGGACAAAGGTGGGCTTCCATTTTGGTTAAGGAGCACTAGACATAGCACTAGTCAGAACCTGCACCACTTGATCAACTTTAGTTGCAACATTTCCTTGCTCCATGTATTTGAGTGTGGCAAAGTTCCATGAGAACCTGTTAACCCTTGCACCTCATCTCGATTTTGTATAGCATCTAGAGCACCACCAATTACACCATTGGCAGCCAGCAATTCATTGTGCTCCACCACATGGTTATTACTAAGAGCATTAACATCTAGAGTATCAGTATCCATATCATAAACCTTTGTAGCACTGTTATCCACTCTACCACCATCCAACAACATACCAGAATTAGATGAAATTCCTTTGGGAGTTACACTAGACACATGCTCTCCTGCATCCCTCACACTAAAAACCCCTTCAGCATCACTAGTAATATTACAAACTTTGACACTTTGCTTCACCATTACACAAGCTTTGTGAGAACCCACACAGACTAATGTTTCATCATTTTCACTCCAGCATCACCATTACTAGCATCTTCTACAGGTTGAGCTATGTCTGCAATTGCTGCAAGAGCATCGTTGTTGCACCCTATGTGATCAACCGGGATAAACTGTTTCTTCTTGACATACATATTTGGGGCAGGATGTTTGCAGCCTTTTTACCCCCACCAAAACCTGTTCCCACCTTCAGAACTATGTTCTGATCAGGCTCACTAACATTTTCAATAATGGAGCCAACCTTGGAGCAATTTGACATGTTGTGACTTTATAATTTATATTTTGAGTAGAAAGAAGGAACTCTCTCATAGACAATTGGCTGATAGACACCAAAATTGCTTAATAGAGGTAAAATCTTCTTTGGTTTCTCTGCAATTAAATTAAGTTCAATAAATACTCTAGCCAGAGAAGATCTAGTTCAGTTCAGAGTTGCATGGCCAAGCCTGAGATAACATCCAATGAGGTCTACAACTGCTTGTAGTAAGGAGGGTTTAAAGAAACAAACTTTCAAACCTAAAAGCTGAATCCAGATTAGTATAAATTTAGAATCTTTGATAGGATCAAAGGCAAGAGACGACCTGCAGATTCGATTGAAGGAATTCATGATGTGAGAAGATTCTCTGGCTAATGCTTTGACTGCATCCAAATCATTATTAATAGTGAGCATGTTAAACATGAAAACTGTGATCTCCATTATTTGATCAAAAGTGCTCTAAATGACACCAAATTTGAAAGGAAAAAGAAAATGGAAATCAGATTATGAGAGCCAGCATGGTTGCTGTACACTTAATCAGTTAAATAGGGGATAAAGCCATACCAAATGGCGTCGATGCAAAGAGGTAAGGAAAACGACATTCAAAAAAAGAAAAGGAAAAGAAATGACATTCTAGACTGATGTTTATCCTTCTTAGACCTATTTTCTACAGCTTTTACCGCCGTTTATATACTCTCAACTATTGGAAAAAAATCTACACAAACGCCATTCATTTTTCTTTTTTGACATTTTGACAGCAAAAATATTAGCGCCGTTCTTACTATCTTCCAGAATATTTTGTTTTTGTAAATAAGCAAACTTAATTTTTGTAGGTTTTCGAATAAAGAATACAGTGAGTTACATGTTAGACAAAATTATTATATAGTGAAGTAGCATAAGCATCATCAAAGTCCATTACATTCCATCTAGGTAGGTACCCTATGACGTAATCAATTTCAGTTACGACACAAAGATTAGAATAAAAATTGGAAGTATTCTACATTAGGATCTTTGCAGATAGGATACCTTTAGGATATAGTCGGTAACGACACTGGCCTCCTGCCCTTCCAGCGCTGCTGCCTGCGATAAGGAAACACAGACTCAACCTCTTGAAAATCAAGATGGAGAATATATTATCTTATAAAGCTAAAAATGTTTTAAAGCACCACAACGAAATTCATGAAATGAAGAGCTTAATACTCGAGCAAAATCTATTAGGCCGTTATGACTATATGCATTCTCACCTTCATGTAGACATCGATATCAGGGTCAGGTTTGATGTTTGCAGCCTTCTCTCTTCTTGATAGCTCTGCGAGCATCTCTATAGTTTGCACCAATCCCAATGTGAATATTTGTTTGCTCAATTCTCCGGTATACATATAAATACTTACCATTTTAACCAAATTAATTATGTTTAGCTTACCGTAGCCAGTTCCAGGTCCTTGACATCTAGCTGCAAAAGCCAAAGTTTCTCTTAGTGTCATTTCTCCAATATGTAGGTCATATTGACTAATATATGCAGATGACCTTTGTGGTACAAACTCATCCATCCCATGGCAATTGTAAGTTACTTTTCCTGAAACCTAAATTTTCAAAGTAGAATCCATTTCAAGCTTTAATTTTATAACAAAATAATTTACACATTGTAGCAAATATCGTAAACACGCTCATAAAAACAGACAGGGATAAATTATTATTTACCTTAAGACTCGAATCAAGCTTTCCAACCAATGCCAACAACAATGTGGTCTTCCCCGAGCTTGGTGGTCCTAGGATATGTCATTCAGTGAAACTCCAGTGAATTCAAATAATAAAAGATTTTCATAAATAAGACCAAATTAAAGTGAGACGTAATTAATAGATTGGATCAAACTGGATTTCTTACTTTGAAGGCTTGATGATTCCGCTGACTTCATAAAGAACCGATATCTTTTGCTTTCTACTGGGAAGAATATGGAGATAGTTCAAGAATCCCTATCAAAACGACAAGAATAAATATCCCTTATTACAGTGCATACTAAAAAATTACAAGAAAGAAATACTAAAAAACTTAATAATGATCTACCCATACGTCTATCATATTCATAGAAAAATTAACTATTAAGGGTAAAGCTCTTCCTCCCACATGCGCTTCTGTTGTGATATTCAAATGGTCGAATCGCACTTCAATCGTCAGAATTTCAATTCCAACACTGAGAAAATTGCATTTACCAAAAACATAAATGATCAAATAAAATTACAAAGCAACATTGGTACTTTTAAATTTCAAATACCTAGACTAGTCTAATAATCAAAATTGCGATAAACACAAGATCTTACATACCGATCTATCCGGTTCTTGAGCTTCAGCAAAAACTTCTCATTATTCTCCTCAGCAACTTTAACCAGTCTCTCCAACAACTTCCTCTTGTATTGCAAATCAAGACTACCAATATCAGCTTCTCTGAAATCTCCCTCTTCTTCACTGAGTATGCCCCTTCTTATACGCAAATAAGTGGGCAACTTCTCAATAGCAGCCTATCTCAAGGCTTCCTCATCATCTTCAACTTCATCTCGTGAAGATCTCGAAAAAACATCTGCAGTATTGCTCCTCCATAATGGAGAACTATTCCTGTGTAAACTACTTAAACTATGAATATCACCACTCTCCATTCCAACACCCCACCACCTCTAAAAACTCCAAAACCAACAAACCCCAGAAATAATCGAATTGAATAACTCCTCCTTTCCGACCCAACTTATTTGTTCAATATGGAGGAACAATGGATTCATATGAAGTAATTAGAAAATAGAGCAAGAAATCATACCTTTTTTAGGACTCGATTTAGCTTTGATCTATGGAACAAAAAATAGGGATGAGTAATTGATTCATAGAGGAGAACCGGAGAAGGATTTGTATAGAGTTTGAAAGAGGAGTTTAAAAACCAAAACTACCATACAATTGGATAATTTAGGGTTGGACGGCCCAGATCAATTCCATCTTGCATAAGTACCATGGAAATAATCAAGGCCATCAAAACACTTGTCACAAGCGTCATGGAATGGACGCTTGAAACCAAAGCAAAAAGTTAGGCTACTTTTTTATTATTATATAGACGGCTTCTAAACATAATTGTCACTCTTCTCCACACATTGAAAGTTTAGATCATCTGTTTGTGCACAATGACATAGCGCAACGAGTGTGGAGGCATTTTAGTGCTGTGTGTGGGGTAGATTTCAATAATGCAAGATCCTTTTGGGCTACTCAAGGCATATGGTTACTCACTGCAGACAGCAAATCTCACATGGGAATCATAAGAGGTGTCTTGCCTAGTATCATTACATGGGAAAATGAAGCTTTCATGTTGTATGAGGGGGTAATTAAGAAACTCATAAAATGGATCCAAGATATCAATGTAAAGCTGAAGGTAACCAAATCTGCTTCTTTTAATGATTTTCTCTCTCTGCAAGTGCTCATAATAAAAGCAATAGTTGTCAAAACTAGGCTGGTCAGAGCCATTGTATGAAGAAAACCAAACTATGGGATTTTCAAGGTTAAAAAAGATGGATCTACTCTCAGCAATGGTATGAGTGGAGTAAGTGGTGTAATCAAAAACTCTAATAGAGATATGCAACTAGCCTACTCCTTTGCTCTATGACCTAGTACAAACATAAATGCTGAACTATACGGTTTACTTCATTGACTCAGAATATGCAAGGAGTATAATTTCATGTCATTAGTGGCAGAGTGTGACTCCAAAGTGCTAACAAACTGGTATCACAGAAAAGGCATTGTATCTACAAGATATACTAGCTTGTGGAAGAGCATTGAAAAACTTTTCTACTATCTCTAATGTGCCCTTAATCACATTTTCAGGGAAAACAACAACCTAGTAGATTTCTTTGCTAAGCTGGGTAGTGAGTAGATAACACACATGTTTTGGAATTTGTTAGGGATGCCAAGAAGAGCAAGGGTAATTCTTATACTTAAAAAGATGAAAGTTGCCACTTTGAGGTGATGATATAGAGTTTATTTCCTTTTTTGGTTTGTTAGTTGAGGCCAGGCTTTAGTCTTCCTCAAGATTCTTTTGTACTTTATTTCCATTATTAATATATGCTATATTGTTCAAAAGAAAGAAATAGGTATAACGGTATGACCGAATGACCTTCAAAAAATAAATAAAAATAAATAAATAAATAAAATAAAATATATATATATACTTGGTCCTTAAATTAGTGACTGATGAAGACAACTTACACTTAGCTTTGATACCTTCAATAAATGAAATACAGTCAGCTGGTGTTTAAGCCTTAATCCTGACAGTTCCCCTTGCCCAGATGGGTCTTGTACATGCTTCATTTAAAGGTACTGGAAAGTAGTAGATAGTTATGTTTGCAAATATGTCATTTCTTTCTTCAAAGACTCCACTCTCTATTGGGTTGCAACTCAAAAATAGAGGATGTCGTTCGAACAAAAAGGCTTGTTTCTAGGTTGGAAACTTGGCTCTGTTGCAATCGTTCGGACGAGACTTAAGTTGCTCGAATGAAAAACCATGTAAGCTATTTTGTAAGTTCATTTTGGAGGCAATGGTTTGTCTTGTGATGCATACTTCACTGGTGACCTGAAAGTGAGTCTATAATAATATGATAAGAATCGAAGTAGTTACTCTCTCCTCTCTGACAAGAACGATACACGAAAATTGTCAATTCAAGTAGTAAATCAAACAAAAAATAATTTAAAGGACATGAAGATTTTTCCCGGAGGAGGGAATTGGAAAAGCCTTGCAGATGAAAAACCACTTCCCACGAACAATTCACTATGATATCAAAAAGGTTACAATGATCTCTCAAGCTTCTCAAGCTTTTAATGGAGTCTCTTCAAACCCTAGGCTTCTCTCTAGAATTAAACTCATAAAGATGGTTAACAAAATAACATAAGTCCTCTTTATTTACTAGGGAACCAAAAATAGAAGTAGAACGGATCTCGAGGCAAACCCAACAACTAGAAAAACATCTAAAAATAAACCTACGTCAAGCTCGCTCGAACGACTCTAAGATCGTTCGAACGACTTTCCGATAATTGGTCTCCAGCCCTAAAAACATAACATCTCGTTCGAACGAGATTGACTCCTGGGCCAAAATTCCAGGGAGTAGGAAAAAGTTCGTTCGAATGACTTTGAAGCTCGATCGAACGAATCGTTCGACCGACTTCATTCATCGTTCGAACAACTTCGATAATTTCCTGATTCTTCGACAATCCTTAGTTCGAGTTTATAGCCAACATTATAGAGTATGAGTTCAAAGCCTTTGTTAGAGAAACTTAAAATCTAGAAGAGATGTAGTCTTTATGATAGACCTTATAAAGAGTTGGTCTTTACAAGGAATAAGGTGGAGGATGTTCTCTTGCGATTTGATGGTAAGAGGGGAAGTACCTTTTGGTTGCTAAGATGAGAAATTAATGAAGAGAGAAGATTGAAAAGTTTCAAGAAGAAGGTATGCAACATGGTCTTTGTTAAGGTAATCTTTGGATTCTTGATGGATCTTTCCATGTTTGTTGGAATCTCTAGAGGGCTTGTAATTGAACTTGTATACATAGTAGATTTCTAATTTAGTGGTGAGAGTAGCCTTGAGATGAACCTCCGATAAATATTGTGATTTGGGTGTATGTTAATTATGTTTATAATTTCTTGGTTGATTATTTGTATGTCATGAGGATAACAGATAAAACCAAATTGTGCACGTCGGATGTATTCTGCTTTGTTCACCCCAACACTCTCCCCAGAGGTTTCAACTCTAACATTACTGTGTTGGATGCCAAGGAGAAGAATGCTTCCAAGCTGAAGCAATCCAAGCCTATTTGTTTGGGCAACTTTGTTTCATAATCAATATTAATATTATGGCTTCTAGGCTATAGCATATTGCAGCTAGAATAACCAGTACGGAGCAGGTGGACTCACTCCTTAAGAGATACATCCAAATAAAGAAGTATTGGGCTTGCTAATAAGATGAATAAAGCAAAAAGATGGCAAAGTAGGCATTAAGATCAGCATCTATCAAGCTTTTGACAGTCTAAGTTAAGATTTGTTACTAAAGATGCTAAATGATATGAGCTTGCAACTAGACAGCATAGGAGGAATCCTATTATTCATGATAGTGCATGGATCTTTGTGATGATTAATAGGGGTGTTTGTGGTTATTTTATCAACTCTGGAGGTCTTAGACAGGGAAACCCTCCATCCTTTACTCTTTACTTTTGTTAAAGATGTGCTAAATAGAGGTATCAACATTTCGGATAGCTCTACAGATGAAACCTGCAGTAATTTTGAAAACCACTTTGGCCCCTGCCATCTTGTCATTCTTGATGACATTCTCTATTTGTCAATGGTGCTTTAGAAGCTAAGAGGGATAAATACTTATCATAAAAGTGTTGAGTGATACATTAAAAAAGAGAAGAGTAAGGTTTTTATTGACTGTGTGTGGCTTGAAATCCCCAATCATGACTCTATTGAGAATGAGTGGGGCTTCCTTGCAGGATACTTACTTAGGAGTGACTTTGGTTTAGGGCAAAGTGAAAATTGCTCATCTTAGAACTTTGTTGGACAAGGTTTGGAAAAGATCTAGCTCTTGTAGTGGGAGACTTCTCTGTTATCAAGGGCAAGTTAGTTTGGCAAAATCCTTGTTGTTAGCATTCCTGTCTGTAATATATATATATATGTATATAAGTGCTTGCACCTATTGTAGAAGAGTGTAAATCTATCATCATAAATTTTATTTGAAGTGAAAAGTTTACCAAGAGGAAAGTTGGAACTCTGACTTAGTACAAGACCTGCAAGCCTTTAGGAGAAGGAAGTCCTAGGCCTTGGGAGCAGGAAAGAGCTTATTTGTTCTCTCTTCATGAAGTTAAAGTGGGGTATTCACAATAGCAAGGGTCCTTGGGCTTCATTCATGAAAGCTAAGTACTACGACGAAAAAGGCATTATGATTACTTACTACAAAAAGCCATCTATTTGGATACCTCTTTAGAAACAATTTGTTATCCAGGAAAATGTTAGGACCAAATCACTTTCTAGTATTCAAAGATATTACCACTACAAAACAAAAGGATTTTGTTTAGGCCTAGCCTTACCATACCACACGTTAGTGAAGGGGCCCCGAACTAGTAAGGGAAGGCACCTGTTGAAGAGGCTATCATTGACTTGTGATATTCAATAGTTTTCGATCATGGGAGAGAAGAAGATTGAACTTTAGAGAGATCATTGGGTCTATAATATCTCCCTTAAATCCATTATGGAAGGAAATGAAGGTGTATGGGTAACTAATCTTTCCAAAGTCAATGAGTTAATTCTTAATGGTCGCTGGGAGGTATCTCATATTCTTCAAACTTTATTGGATTTGACATAAAATCAAGTCGCAGAAGCAAAAACTTTAAGATTACGAAAGCCAAAATAAAATTAGGGTTTTCTCTAAACTCTAAAACTTAAAATAAACATAATCTAGAGCTAAACTTGATGTTTTATTCAATAACCACTGAGAAACAAATAACTTAGACCTCCCCCTTTTATAGAGCACAAGGGGGGTTAGAATTAAGAACTCTAATTCTAATTGAAATAGAATTCTACTTAAATTGGGAAACTGCTAATAACCTAGGACGGGCCTCTCCAATAGGCTTTAAGCTAAAGACTAAAATACAAAACATTAAAAGTATTAAATAAGCATAGGTCATATTGTGGGTGGGCGACCCTATGATGGATGTGTCACATCAAACCCTCTGTCTGAGAAGATTTCGTCCACAAAATCAAGGAGCCAGAAGACGCTCGCACAAATGTAGTACGTATCCCATCCTTATCTTCATCCTATAAAATTCGCTGAACAGTAGCTATAACACTTTCGCGCATACCATCGACAACTAATCCAACCTTCTTTGTAAACGCAGGATAATCATGTTTCTGGTACCCAGGCTTCCCACATCCATAACAGTTACCCAAAACATAAGTACGCGGTGCAGTGACTGTCAGAATAATTGAAGATGCAGCTGTCTGTACTGAAACTGGAGGACGGAACTGTGTAATCCGGAACTCGCTTGCTTGTTTGGCTAGCTGTACAATCTTTGATAAATAGTAAACAGGTTGTAACGCTATCATCTCTTGAAGATTCTTCGTCAAACCATTCTTGTACCTGACTCGCTATTTTTCTGTCTCATGAAGACGGGCACGGGACTCAAGGAGATAAAATTGGTCAGTGTAATCATCAATGGTAAAGAGTCCCATTTTTAGCGATTGAAGTTTTTTGAAAACTATCTCACCGTAGTTCATTGGGATGAGCCGTTCTTTCATATTACGTCTCATCTTTGACCACTCGGTAATCATCGAATAACCCTGAGACCTGCGAGACTGTTGAACACTATTCCATCACGTGAGAGCATATCCAAAAAGTTGAGACTCAATTATCGCTACCTATTTTGGATCTCCGTAGCGCTGATAGGTGAAAATCTTCTCAACTTTGTCCAACCAGTTAATGAACACATCTGCGTCGGACTTACCGTCAAACTCGGGGAACTTCAGGTGAAGATCGTGTGTTTGCTCTATAAGTGCTCGAGCCAGTGCCTCAATATCAGAACCTCGTCCCTGTCATTATGGCCGTCGTTCAAACCCTATCTCTGTATAGTACTCGTCATCCTGGTACTGAGTCGCATAAGGGTGCCTCAGAGGTCGTGGAGGACAGCCCACTGGTCTATGTTTCTCCTGACGATCACGCTGTGGGGTGTCAATCGGGGGATTAAAGCCACGACCTCGGCTTTGCTCGCTGAACTGCGGCTGATGCCCAAGCGGTGGAACATAGTGTTCACCCCCATGATAGCACCTCTCTCTCTGACTCCCCGTAAAATGTGAATTAATCCCATCATCAACAAAATCCATATACGGGTATTCACCTGTCGATCCGTCCCCAAAACCATTGTCAGGAAGGGACTATAAACTAGTAAAATAGGGTAGATGCGTTGGTCGTATTTCTGGTGATTATTGTTGTTGCGTTGGTGCCGAACCTGGAGGGATTTTACTTCCTATGGTGGCTGATACAACCGTAGGCCAGGAGGAATTTTCCCCCGTTGCGACAAACTGCGCTGGCAGTTTACTCGGAGATGGATCATACAATTGTTGTCCCCATGGCAGAACATTCTGGCACGAGGTGACTGGATTCAGTGTAGCTATTGATGCGGAGTGGTAGAGAGAAGCACTCACCGGTTGAGGTCCACGTGGGCATGTGGTTGGTGGTAGATGATTAGTGAGATGGGTAGCTATTTGAGGTAGTGTAGTACTGAGAGAGAAGGTCGGTGGTAATTGTGGGTAGGAGGGAATCATACTTGGTAGAGGAAAATAATTGTTCGAAGGAGAAGAGATGGGTTGTGATGGATTGGGAGGACCTTAAAACCCCGGGTTGAGCCCGTCCCAACGAACCCAATCACTTTGGGTTGGGTTCCCTAGTTGGTTCGGGGGCCCATTAAGTAGTTGTAGGTTTGGGTTGATAAATTGAGTGTGGGCCTGGTTTTGTATGGCTCGGGCCCAAGTCGTGTATTGTTCACAGGTTAAAGGAATTGGGCCGTGTTGCTCATGTGTGCTGGGGGATAAACTTGATAGTTGGGTTGTGGGTTGGTGTTGTAAGTGGGCTTGAAACGGATGAGTATGGGTCTGGTTGGGATAGGACATGAGCCAACCACGTGATGCAATTTATTTCTCAATACGAACTATGTCTCCTTCTTTCGCTGGATTTTTGGAAACACCGGTGAGATCTCTATTTTCAGCGCTAATACCGGTCATGGTGATGGTATGGGTATTCCTTGGGCCCTGATAGGTTGAACGGTGGTCGAGGATTATTGAGAATCATTGGGAAGAGGTGCGAACTAATTCACGTCGTCGGCCGACTTTCCATTTTTTTATGTGCTTTTCTCGGATTCGGTATCCGTTGATTCTGAAATCAGTGGCAGCTCCATCGTGGCTCCGAGAGGTGCCAGTTGCGGAGGATATTGCAACGCTTGAGCATTGGGAGCGGCGACAAGTAGTCGGAATTCACCGGTTAACCCGGCGAGGCTTTCCGTCGTGGTTGGTTTCTTCGAAGCATTGGTTTTCTTCATCCTTCCCAAAGCCATTGTAAGTCGAAAAAAACCTATCTCGTGGATCTGTAAATCGCTCTGATGCCAATTTGATATAAAATCAAGTGGTGGAAGCGGAAACTTGAAGATTACGAAAACCTAATTAAAATTAGGGTTTTCTCTAAACTGTAAAACTCAAAATAAACATAAACTAGAGCTAAACCTGAAGCTTTATTCAATAACCACCGATAAACAAATAACCTAGGCCTCCCCCTTTTATAAAACACAAGGGGGTTAGAATTAGGAACTCAAATTCTAATTGAAATAGAATTCTACTTCAATTGGGAAACTGCTAATAACCTAGGTTGGGCCCCTTTTTAGACTTTAGACCCCATATAATTGTCCATCTTTGACATTACCCCCCACCTTTGGCTTTTCTTAGACTTAGACCCCAATATCTAATTTTTGGCAAAAACAGAACCGGTCAACTGGGTCAGTCCAGATTTGACCGAGTCAAATAATTTAATGCCTGAAGTGTCCCTTATATCTCTCACATGATATCAATTCTCAAACACTCAAAAATAAACTCTATCCCGCCAAACCTAATTGATTTATAGTTTGCAAGTCCACCTTCTTCAAATTCAAATGCATAAACAGTACAAACTCATAACCTTGGGGAGCTTCTGTATTTGACCTTGGTCGTGCTCTAGTGCTTGGCTTCAGATACCCATTTCATCAAACACATTACCTATAACTTTTATAGGTTAGTTTAAATTTTGTTTTACCTCAATCTAGTTGGCTTGTCAAAGCTTGGGGTTTCTGCAAAATGGTGGAGTAGTCGTCAGATTGATTTAAAGGTTGTAATTTGAGATAGTTTGTGCTTATTATTGAATAATTTTTCTTTTTTTTTGGTCATTTTAATGTCAATAGGAATGAATTTAGTGTAAATCTCACCAATGTTGGGTTGCAGAGTAGAAGGTGAAGGTTCCTTCTAATCACTGTGATCATTGGGTCCAAACCGTTTGTGCCGATGTCATGAAAATTGCAATTGGTATTGCGAGGGCGCTATCCCCAGGTATTTGATTTCTCATTAAATGTTTATCTTAATAGTTTAGAGTTTAGGGTGCCCATTAGTTAATAATTCCCGGGCGCCTAAGTAAAGACTAGTTGCAATTAAACAGACAAACATTACATGGTTTGTTACATGTTTCTCTTGACCATTTTTACGATATTTGAAGCAATCTTAGCCATCTCCATCTCCTTAGAATGATAGCATTGTCGGATGCTCTTTCTAGTGAATCATTCCTATTTGAGTTAAAACGGAAAGTGATGCAAGGCCTTCCAAGCAGGGACTAAGAGTTTGAGAAATTTAAAATTTATGTCCATAAAAAAGGAACCTTTGTGTGAAACAACTATTGATTCAATTGGGGATGTTCCCCCGGGAATGAAGCCGCGTTGCAATCAGGCGGATATTTATAGTGTATTAGATGGAACTGTCTCTAGTGGACAACTGTTGATAGAACTAACGGGGAAAATGTCCTGCCAAGCAGATGACGGAAAAGGGTCGAAAGAAAGTATAATTTTATATCAAGTATGTATCTGTTTCTTATTTGTTATTGTCTTATAGTGCTTGGCCCTTTCAAGTTGCCCTCTCAGGCTAATATTTGTGCGTATGCCTGTCTCTGTCTCCTTCCATCTCTCATACACATGCAAATTCACACCCTCACGTACTTACACATACCTCCTCGCACATGGCATATAGGTTCCAAGTACTTAATGGAACACACAACTTTCTAAGATGATGGGATTTTCACAGTGAAGTCCGTTTACCAATATCATGCAAAAATAATTGAACCAACACCTATCAAGGTATACCCTAAGCTAAGAGATGGTGGTTCAGAATACCTTTAGAGACTTCAAGTTTCCCCTGGGAAAGAAATACTTTACTTGTCAAACTCAAATCCTAAACATTGTGTTTTGGCAGGTGCCAAAGCTCCAATTAGGGAAACAGTGGAAGGACCATCAGCTCAGCTCAGTGTTCAAACTAACTTGTACTGCAATGTCCGAAGCGTTGTCTGTAGAAATGTAACTTTTGGGAATCGGTAGATAGTTTATGTTTTATGCTTTTGATGTGTGTAAAAGTGTTAACCTCTTGCCTATGTCTATAAAAACTTGGGATGTTTTGTATCACTTGTTTGGTTTAATGAAAGCAATTTTTGCAAAAAAGTACCCGAGGAACATATTGCATTTCAATTTCGATTTTATTCTAATTTTTGTTTGTATAATACATTGATGTTAATGAAATCGATTTCCTTGAAGATTTGGGGAGGATACTAATAGTATATACAAGTTGCTGTTAATGAAATTGATTTATATATCCTTGTGTGCTTTCATATCAGGATTTATGGGGGTGTATCACGTTGCATATTCTTCCAAGTTCAAGCAGATTGAAGGCGGATAAGAGTAAAGCAAATGTACCTTTATATCCGTAAGCAGCCTTTTTCGTTGCTATTTAAAATCATTTTGTCCGTGAATTCTTTCAATGGTATAAGCTAATTACGTTATAATTATAAATTTTAGGTTTATAACTGGGGTAAGTTAATTACATCAAGGTTCATCACAAATGGAGATGTTTTTATCTAGATGACACCATTGGCATTGTCATGCAATTATCATTACCATATTCCGGGAAGGGTCAGGTATGGTTAAATTTCTTAGCCAAAAAATCAAGTTTTGTAAATGCCATTCGGTTGTCTCAATTTTTATTGAGTAGGAACTCGATGATATTAATTTTTTTTCGTCATGATATGAAGGTTAGTTTGTTGGTTTTTAATTTTCTAACTCGTGTCTTGAAAGAAAAAAAAGTACATGATTCTTTGCTGCTTGATTAGTTCTTCAGGAAGGGTGCCTTGATTATTTATTTGGTCTATTTGACCTCTTCCACGAGACACTGTAGACTTTTTTCATTTAATTTGTCCAATCAAACATTTGACCAAAGAGTTATCATCTCTGTCACATATGTAAGATATTTTTTATTTTTGACATTCTTAGTTTCATAGAATTATGAATTCTATTTTTCTCATGTGTACATTTGCACATCCAATACTGAGTATTTAAGAAATACGAAGCCGTTGTTTCAAGCAAACCAATACTTCTGATATGGCTTATATATGATCTATTTTTGCTTTGCTCACGCTTTTTCTTTTAACAACTGCATTGCAATATCTATTTAAACTCAATAAGCTCATATAAGCTATAAAAAAAATCTTCAAATTTATCTCATTTTTAATTGGTGCGAATCTCATGATACATAGTATATGATGATGAACATATCAACGCAACGAATCTCAAAATCTATATTATATGTTGAAGGACATGTCAAAAAAATATATAAGTACCTGACTGAATTATGGAGTTTGCATGTGACATGATTACACTTGCTTCCTGAAGAAGTAACTATTTGGTAGCTAGGCTCATTAGTTAATTGCCTCATCCTGGAAATGGTTTTTCATTGGGACATTTATATGGTTGTTAATTGATTAATGATAACATTCGCGCTTTCTTACATTTCAGTTTCCTGGAAAATCTATCTCAATCCATATTGAAGTTATATTTGCATTCAACTGCACAAAGTACTTGCACTAGATATTTCCTTCATTCTGCTAATTGAAATATAAATAGAACTTGTTTTTATATCGTTTAATACTTCTTTTTTCATTTTCTAGGAGATATGGGAACTGATCTGTGATTTGTTGCTGCATCGCCACACTAAGTTACGTAGCATATCAAACCGCCTGTTGTTTTCTTATTTTGTTACGGCGTCATCAGATTCCAGTATAAGGAAAACAAAGCTAGAAACATTGTTGCTCATGAAACCAAGTGGACTTTTTAAAATAGTTTCTTCCTTCTATTGCCAACTTGAGGGACAATGATGATTCATCATCCAACCAAATAATCATTCAAAATATTATGTTTGCTATATCCCGTCTGCATTCTTTGGTTGGTAAAAAAAATGCCAATATTTCTGGTGTACTATAGAATTAAAGGAACAATACCATTTAGTCAAGGCTTTTCAGTTACTTGAACTGAAGAATGGGATTATTTTTTGTGTAAAATTTGAAGACAGTGCTGATGAACTTCAGTTAGTGTTTATCTCACCTTTGCACAGAAAACTGGCAAAGTTGGCACTTATAAACGAAGATTTTCAGGTAGGTCTCTCTACTCATGTTTTGGGAAATACATTCCTCCAACAGTCGTGATCTCTTTCTTGAATATCTATATTTTGTCCAGCTCAAACAATATTTTTTTTTCTTCCTGTATAGCTAATAATTTACCTCATTTATGCAGATGAAGATTATTTTCAAATGTTTCCAAAAGATCTCATTGCAGCTTGGTCAAGAGGGCTGCCAGCAGAATACAATTCACATATTGCGTCCTTTCTATAATGTCTGTGAAGGATATGCTGGAAAAGTCACAAAAATTATCTCAACTCTGGGAAAGTATAAAAAAACTGATACATTTTCCTAGTGATTTGAAAGGGAAAGCAACATTGTAAAAGTAGTATAATGGAATTTTTGTAACATTTAAAAGATGCTTATGACACCAATGAATGGATGTGTATGGTTGCAACTTTGAGTATTAATAAGATGAATGTTTATGGCAATGTTATACATTTTTTCTTATACCTTGTTACCCTTGTTTATGGCACTATTATACATTTCGCTTATACACTATTTTGAATGTATATACATTGTGGTTAAAAAAGAAAATGGATACTATTATGATAAAACTGTTTATAGGAAATGTTTTACACTGTTATGACAGGAAATGATACAATGTCTATTCCCACTAGATAGACTATTTTTCAATAAATGGATACATAAAATTTATGCAGTTAATGGGTATAGTCTGAAAACTTAAAATAGATTAACAGAATTGTAGTCTTATTTGTACAGAAAATGGATGAATATGAGCAGCCTTTGTACATAAAACTGTACAGAAAATGGATGAACAAAAATGGATGGGGTTACTGTAGGGAACAAATTTCGTAAAGCACGAACTAGCTTGAAATTGATCCTTACACCAAGAACTACTATGCCAAGAATTAATTAAGAGATAACACTTGACACAGGGGATTTAGCGTGGAAAACCTGTGAATAGGTAAAAACCACGACCTCGAGTGGAGGATTTTATAAAAGTAGTATTATTGCTTGAGAGAGTGAGAAAATCGGATTACAAGAGTTAATCTAAGATAAAATAACTAGAGATCAGATAATCGCATGTATAGAATTCTCTGTTTACCACCCCGGTTTCCTTAGGAGCTCTACCCTTTTAAAGACCCTGCTCTCAGCTTAACATCGTACTCGAATACGTTCTCTTGAAAGTGGGAGTCATGGGCAGTTGAGTGTGTAACTGCTAGCTCGTGGGAGACAGGTGTATGCTGACTTGTTCTGTTTATATTTATTGTGCACGATCCACGCTCTGCATGAGTTCATGGTCGATGTGTAACTGTTAACGTGTTTGTTTATGCGTGAGTCTGGTACTGGATAAGATTGAGTCTTCTAAAGCTCGTGGTATAGATGAGATCGAGTGTCCATAGCTCAAGGGATAAGTTCTTACAATCGCCCACTTGCAACTGAAGTCACGTGTGGCTTTAGTTGAGAAAAACCATAAAACTCGGACCCTGTGATGACGTAAGCGACGCTTGAAAAATGGAACGTCTGTATTATAGAGTGTGTTGTCATTATGACGCGTGAGTGTTATGGGCAGACTGTTAGTTTTCCTGAGCGGATGACTGTTTGGGAAAATAACTTGCATTAAATGCGGTATCGCTATAAATAGTGGTCAGATTTGATCGCCGAATAACCTGCAACACATCTTCGCTGTAGAGAAAAACAAATATGTCTATTTTGTAGGGTGAGAAAAAAAAATGAGTTTTTTGGAAGCGTACCTTTGCAACATCATGGTTAAGATGAGGAGTCAAGTATATTATACCCGGCTTTCTTTCATCATGGAGGGATTCCGGATATGGTTTTGTGGCTATCAGAGTAGGGAGACTCCCTTTGTTATTTTGTTGAAGGAGTGTTGCTTAAAATATTTTTGAGTATTATGTAGCGTCCGATTTAGCGGCCGGGGTGTATGCGATGCAAAATCCCTGATCTCTAATGAGGTTCTGATTTCTAAGGGAGGAGTCCTCTTCAATCTCCATGAACTTCGGTTCAGTGGGGATAAGGAGGATGAGATGGCGGTGGTGGAGGTGGAAGATGGATCGCTTCTTCGGTTCCATCGTCTTTTCTTTTAATTCTTCCTGCTGGGAAATTAAGGGGAAATAGGTGTTTGACCTATTACAGTCTTGGAATTTTGAACTGCGGTTGAGGTTTCTCTGGAATATCAGCATTATCTTGGCAACGAGAAAAGAACTAGAAACCTGTCCTCGTGTTGGAGAAAGTATTCCTAATATCGAGCTTCAAAAAGCTTGATTCTGCAATTGTAAAGCAATGCTGTAGGAGTAGTCCTGTAACCAACTTGTTAGATTAAAATCGAGCGTAATAAAAGAATATTTTGTTTATTTCTTACGTGCGAAAGGCAGAAATAGTTGACATGTCATCGAGCAGTGCATAATATAAGAGTAAATAGTTGGTGGGATAACATACTTTATCCTACCTCGTAAATGAATCGAGCTTAACAGATGTAAACATAAAGCTTGAAATATAAACTTTGGAGAGCTCGATTAAGCACGAAAAGATAATAGTAAGTAACTCGAACCCGGGAAGAGTGGGCTATAGAAACTGAAATACGTTGCGTATAATCAATCGAAAAATAAGTCCTATTAACTGAACAGTATAAAAGTTTGACTTGTTCTTTAAGAAGGTTATTCATAAAAAATGGTGAAGACTCGTTCGCAGAGGGCTGTTGAAGCGCGTGTGTTGAGCGACATGCGCTTAGTATTCAAGATTGATGAAATAAGGGAAGCTATTTTTGGGCAGCAAGGTTATGATGCGGTTCTGCTCGAAACCCGAGCGAACTATGAGGGTAGGATTGATTTTGAAAGGGGTGAGGAAATGAACTGCATCTACTAGTCTAAGTTCATGCGTACCTGTTGGCAGTCTGTTGAAGATCGTAAAAAGTTTGTCCAGATGATGGCCAGGGAGGAAATCATCAATGAGGATAGGGATAGCGCCTCAGGACGGCTGAAGGCTTGTGGTATTGTTGGGCACACCGGTTACTTAATGCAAGTATCTTGGGGATTAGAGTAATTGACGGTTGTATTTTTGAATTTTTGAAATGTAATTGCCCGAATTTACTTGAAGAAAAATCTGTTCACGAAAATAGGCTATGACTAGGATTGTTGTTGAAACTGAATTTTTGAATTTGTGCTGCTAACTGATATTGACATTAAAGTCAAGGTGTATAAATAGGGCAAACAAATGTACGTGAAATTTTAAAGTAGAAAATTCAGTATCATGAGTTTGGGGTATTGTGTAAAGAGTGGGACCAGGAGGCTGAGAGATATGCTAAAGTATAATATTTGGTGTAATGATGGGAATGTGTTTTCACCGAAGCGGTACGACACGTCTGACAGGTTCAGACGAATAGGCGGCTCGGTTCAAGAATCGAGGATAGCTTACTGGAAAACTCCAAACCGCCAGCGGTTCGGGGAACAGAGCATAAGTACCCCCTCTCCTCCCTCTCAGAATACAGAAAACCAAAAAAAGAAGAGAAGGGTTAGAGAGAAAGAGATCTCAACTGACGATTCCATTATCGCCGAGGGAGGAAAGGATAAGAGAAAAGCAGTGACTAGGAGTCCCAATTGCAAACTACGAGAGGAGGCTGAGATCAAGGAGGTTTTGAAGAAGTTGGAAAAATTGAGCAAACTGGTGCGGACCAACGCTGTAGGCTCTTTCTCGGGTGTTGAAGGTTTGTCTTTGGGTTTACAAGAGTTTTTGTATAAAAATTTTCATTGTGTCGGGATAAGGATGTAGTCCCTACCAAACACAAAAATGAAATAAAAATAATAATGGGAATAATGATTGTGGGGCTATATAAATTGTTTTGAGACAGTTTGTGATTGTATAAGTGACCTAGTAGTGTGAGATAAAAATTGATATATATGCCTCTACCTATCTGTAGGTTTTGTTGGACCGGTATTTTGTAAATTAGACCATTTACTGTAGATAAGTATGGTTTCGACTTCCGGTTGTGCAATGGCTGATGAAGTAGACCTCGTAGGGCATTTATCTCCCGTCATTAGAGTAGGTGATGAGGAGGACACTTTAGCGGAATTGGTAGAATGGCCTCGTCTGAAGGGTTATCGAGTTGAGTACCCAACAGGTTCTAGTCAGTTTAGGGAGTTCTGTAAGGCCAAAAGTAGTATATATGGGATCTGGGAGTACGCCATCGGATATAGGGGTAATTTCTTTAGGACTTGTAGTGTCATTCAAGGAGGGGATTACCTGTATTTGCTGCCTGATTTTGCTAAAGAAAAGAAGTGCAGTCATTTGGGGGACGAAGTGTCCTTGGAGTACGTTCAAGGCGTGGTGAAGGATAGTTGAACTGATGGTTTATGTTGTTATTTAGCCCAGTTTGACTATAGGCTGATGCTGCCTTTGAGCAATTTGGCTAAGAGTGTTATGAATATGATTGGGGCTTACCCGATGCAGTTGAATTGTAATTTTTGGGAAGTTATCCTTGTATGTGAAACCCTTAATGAGAGATAGGCTGCATCTGGTAGTGAGAGGAGGATTACTGCCAAGGATTTCCTAGAGTTTTACGCTGTGAAATATGTCACAGCAACTGATGGTGCATATCTTTCTTCTAGTTCTTCAAGACCATGCTTCTTCGACCTGTCTTCAGTAGGGTGAGTGTGGAATGACAACCTTTTATGGGTGTCTGGTGAATATCTTCAGCAGTCTGATGAGGAACCCCTAGAACTTAATAATAGAACTATAACAAAGGGTAAGTATACCATTGAAAATTGAACTATCATTTGTATGTTGAACAATATTTTTATTGATTTGTATCTTATGTTGTCGACCTTCTATGCAGAAATTAGCTACAAAGTTTCGAGGAAAGAATCCTTTATAGATGCCATTGCCAGGGAAGGCACTGAGCTCAAAGCTGTTCCCAAAGAGTTAGAGATAAGTAGGTTAAAAAATGTAGCTAGTAAGGACGACAAGGTCAGGAGATCTCAAGCAAAGAGGAGAATGGTTGGGAAAACTCCAGGCACTATGGAAGAGAAATTGTTAACTCCTGAACTTAATACTCCTTTGAAGGTTGTGTGGCTACATGAAATGCAGATGGGCCAGTGGACATGGCCACTGTCTCCAACACTGTTGTACGGAACCTTACGAGGAGGAAGGCCGTAAAAAAGGGGGCTGCTTCTCGTTCTGTTACGTCGGACAGTGTGGACGATAGTAGTAAGAGGAGGAAGGTAACTTCTCCCACAAAGTCATAGGTGGTGTTAGAGGAAAGTGATAAGATCGCTGAGGGGGCGGACTTGAGGCTGCGTTTTGAGGTTGAAGCCGGTCTCCTGGAGGAACAATGTCGAGCTAATGCTCGAGAGAAGATGATTGCTATTGTGGATGTTAAGTTTAAGAAGGTTAGTAAATAGTTGGTTTTGTCGAGCCGTTTTGTTACTCGAGCTGACTTATTTATTTTTCCAGTTTGCTCGTGCTCTGAGCGGGGTTCAGCTTGGTCTCCAGGATAGGTCGATTGAGCTGGAAAAGAGGATCTCCCAGCTCGAGGGAGAGAAAAGAAAGTTTGAAGGGAACCTAACTCGGGAGAAGGAAGCTTTTCAGTTGGAGCTGGAGAAAGAAAGGGAAGCTGCTGCCCTAAAGCTGAAGGAAGTTAGGGCCGAAAGTATAGCTGAAGCAGAGCGATTGGTTACCGCGTCTACTACTTCTCAGAACAACCTTGTAGGGAAGCTCTACTAGCTGAGGTATACAAAGCGGAGATTTTAGCATTTAGCGAAGGGAAGTATGAGGAGATGGAAATTATGGATAAACCGGAGGTTGAGGAAATTGTGGATGGTCTGAATGTTCCTGAAAAGACCGCTGCCGATAATCAAGAAACTATTGATCAGGTAGGATGATCGTGTAATGTAACATTGGTTGGGAAACATGAACTCGAGCTTTGTAATATTTTATTGCTGTATGATGCCAACAACAACATTTTGCTTATGAAATTCCGTATTGTAGGAGATAGAAAGCTCGCGCCTCAGAGTTATGGACTTAGAGGGCCTGCTTGAAGAGGAGAAAAAATCCTCTGCCGAATTGCAGGTTAGATAATTCAGATAAATTAATAACTAGATGAACAAGAATTTAATAGAAGAAAGGATATGTACCTTGTATGTTTATTCTAGTTTAGGATGTTTGTGAATGTAAACTCTGTCTTGCGACAAAAACTTGTTATGGTCGGTAGGCCAAAGAGGAATTGGCTATCTCAAGCTTGCAGGTGTCTGTACTGCAAGTTTGTCAGTATGCTTCTGTCGATCTTTTTCCCCATTAGGTACTGATGTTGTGAGTCCCTGCTAACTGTTATGCAGAAGGAGCTAGACGTTGTTAGAGAGAGAGAAGAACAAACTCTTTTGTATAATGCTGAGTATGAAGAAGAATATGAGGCTTTGATTTCCCAATATGAAGATCGATTGGATAAGAATGTGAAGCTTTCTTTAAAGCTCGAAGAAGTTATGAGACAAATCGAGGGTAAGACTGCAACAATTTTGAGCAGGGATTTGGCTTGGAGCCAACTTACCAGCAAACTTGTTGAGTTAAAGTTAAAGGCTGCGTCAGGTTCTCAGTACGAGGCTGAGTTAGCTGAATACCGTATTAGAGCATTGAATGAAGAGATATCTGATATGAAATATAACATTCGTGCTCTGAACGAGCAGTTATTGAAGAGAGAGATCGACCTGGATACTGCATGAACTAACTTAGCTGTGTCTGAGGCCGATTTTGAAAAATTGAACAGTAGTATTGTGGGAAAAGATCGCAAATTGCATAATTCTGCACAAATACGTAATAGTTTTATTGCCTGGTTAGATCGCTTGGAGCCTGATTTACGTCGTTTAAAAGGGAGAGAGGCTCAGAGCAGTACAGATTTATCAGAGGCTCAAGCCAAGAACAAAAGTTTGGTGGATGAGTTGGCCCATACTCGCAGAAACGTGAGGAGGGCTATACAACGTGATAAAGAGATGAATGAAAGAATTAATCAACTCTGTGCTCCAATTTCCAAATCGAAGCGGGAATTATGTGTACGTGAAATAAGTATCAGAAAGATCATAAATTTTAATTAGATAAAAGGGATGGTGAAATTGCTTCTGGTGAAGGGAGTCGAGAGATGAAGGAATTTCTTCGTCGAAAAGAAGAGTTAGTGGAGAATATGGGTATCGATCTCACAAACTCTCGGCAGAAGTCGATAGATCTTACAAAGCAGATGATTGAACTAGCTGAATCGAAAGCTCGTCGTTTGAAGGATAACAAGCGCGCTGCTGTTACTCACCAAACCTTTAAGGATCTAGTAGTTCACGAACAAGAAAAATGTGATGGTGAAGCTTTGTATCAACGGAAATTAAGCGCATTGGCCACATTTTTTGTCGAGGAAATAAAATTCTTGCAGGTTGAGAGAGATTTGATGCAAGATTGCTTCTCTGGGAGGACTTGTGTATTTAAACTTGATATCTCGAGCATAGATCCAATTGGGGTTATGGATCGTGGTATTGGGACCATGACGGCTGAACGGATAGCTCGAGGGAGAGAAATTGTTGCTGAACGAGCTCTAGTATATATGGCATCCAAGACTGAAATAGGGGGAAGCTCGATTGCAGTCTCACCTACTCCTGTTGTGGGTGGAAGGTCGACTGCTCTCCCATCAAGAAAATCCAGCAGAAAAAAGAAATAAATTTGAATTCTGATAGCGAGTACCTTTTGTATGTAGCGGATGTTGATGCTTCAGAGCTCGATGTAGGACTTTGAGAGGAGTGTTGTAATTTGAAATGCTGATACGAGAAAATAATATTTCCACACCTGCAGTAGATATTATTCTCTGGTTTGACCCATTGAATTAAAAGAAGTCCGTGGGTGTAGAAGTAAGTATTATCTGTGCTTCAACCCTTAGACTTCAAGGAGGCTTAGTAGTAGCGAGCTAGTATTATCTTTGCTCGTACTTTAGGTGGTCACCGCAGGCTAAGAGGTTCTTTATTGCCTCCGCCTCGGATCTGTGTTTCTTCAGGGGTTCGGCTAGAATTATCTATGCTTTGATACCATATTGGAGAGCTGGGCTTATCGGCAGTGAGCGACGTCTCTTTATGGCCCTGGCCCCAGAGGCTTCTTAGTCCTCAAGGGTTCGGCTAGTATTATTTATGCCTTGATGCCATATTGAATATTGGAGCTTAGCGGCAGCGAGCAAGTTTTTTCCTCAATCGTGCTTTAGGCTTGTTATCTTCAGGCTAAGAGGATCGTTATGGCCCCCGCCTTTGGATGTATGAGTATCCTCAAGAGTTAGGCTAGTATTATCTATGCCATTACCAATGTTGGATGTTGGAGCTTAGCGGCAGCGAGTAAGTTTTTTCCTCACTCATGTTTTAGACTTGTTATCTTCAGGCTAAGAGGTTTGTTATGGCCCCCGCCTTTGGATGTATGAGTATCCTTAGGAGTTAGGCTAGTATTATCTATGCAATTACCAATGTTGGATGTTGGAGCTTAGCGGCAGCGAGCAAGTTTTTTCCTCACCCGTGCTTTAGGCTTATTATTTTCAGGCTAAGAGGTTCATTATGGCCCCCACCTTTGGATGTATGAGTATCCTCAGGAGTTAGGCTAGTATTATCTATGCCATTACGAATGTTGGATATTGGAGCTTAGCGGCAGCGAGCAAGTTTTTTCCTCACCCGTACTTTAGGCTTATTATCTTCAGGCTAAGAGATTCGTTATGGCCCCCGCCTTTGGATTTATGAGTATCCTCAGGAGTTAGGCTAGTATTATCTATGCCATTACCAATGTTGAATGCGGTTTACCTTTAGGGATCGAGCTAGGATAAACTGTGCTTTTACCCTTGGATGGAGATGAAGTGGAATTGTATAACAGGGATTCTTATGATAAAAAAAAGATTTCATTGATTGAAAAGAGTTTGTGCATACATTAGAGGTGAAATCTCTAGGTGGATTGAATGCTGTTGAGAGACAGAGGAGTTGTTCAGCGTCGATATAACATCAATCTTCTTGTATTCCATGGATTTGGAATTTTGCTACCAGCTTCCGTTATGAGATAGTATGAACCCAGTTTTTTGATTTGGATTTGGCCAGTTCGACCTATGACCATGAAAGAACCTTCCCAGTTTTCTGCTAGTTTCCTAGCATGTAGATCTTTTTTGTTATCTGGGATTTTTTTAAGGACCCAGTCGTTGATAGCAAACTCCCGAGTGCAAGCTCGTTTGTTGTATGAATTTGCCAGTGTTTGATGATATCGACCAAGATTTGCGATAACTCGATCTCGTGTCTCATCGATCCAATTGAGGTTGCAAGCCAATTCGAACTCATTTTCATCATCTGTGAGCTCGTGGTCTCTCACAGGATGGTGGCACTTCGTTGGGATGACTGATTCAATTCCAAAGGCAAGCAGAAAAGGAGAGCACTGTGTTTACTTTCGGGGCGTAGTTCGATAAGCCCATAAGACTTGAGGCAATTCACGTATCTAGTTGCCCTTCTTCTGTAACATATGACGCTTTTTGAGGCCATCTACGATGATCTTGATTGTGATCACCGCCTGTCCATTTCTGATAGACACATAATATTTACGTGAACAACTCCTAAATTTATATCTACCTAGTCATTTATTAAATAAATGTGACACTAATAGTGCTTTTGTTTGTATTTACAGAAATCGGTCACATGATAAACAAGTCGTACAATTTTCTGATTTTTAACGAAGAACAAGGGTGATACACTCCAACAATGATTCTCATTTGAAGTTGTCAACCAAAGGCCCATGCATGGAAGCCCATTGAAGAGAATTAGATATATATATATTATTCCTATAAATTGTAATGCATGATTTTAGGCATTGTTTAGGGGATTTTATATTAATGGTGATTTTTAGTAACCTTTCTTATACTCTATAAATAGGAAGGGAATCCTACCAATGAGAGATCATATTGGAGAGTGTAAATTAAAGTTCATAGCAATAAAGCTTTTTCTTTTTCTTTTTCTTGCCTTTTACTTTTTTCGTAGTAATAGTAGTATGGTAATGATCAAAGGGATGAGTAGCTAATCTTCTTAGCCAAGGCTAGAGGAAGCTCCACCCAATGTAGCCTTAGTATAGATTGTGTAGCTTAGTTAGAGTAATTACTTTCTCTTTATCCCAGAATATTACATTTTTGTATTCCTTCATCCTAGGCTTGACCATAGCTTGGATTAGGAGGAATAAGGAATATAAGTAACCATCTTGTTTGACCATAACAAGATAGGTTAGGAACATGGAGAAGAGAACATAATCCATGCTTATCAACCGGACCATGGTTGAATAAGTTGGTTTATGGGTAGCTCCCAATTACTAAATCTCTTGTATCTTTTGATGTATTGCATATGCCCGACCAAGAATATGCGATACGGGAACTCGTAATTTACTTTAATTATTTATGATATTTAACGGTTATAAAGGGTGGAGTGGAATCGATACCTTGGTTTCTACTCCAATTTATCTTGTAATTTGTTTCGTTCTTTTTTTTATTTCAAAACCTATACAAACTCGTTGTTATTGGATAAAACTAGTAGCTTAAAGTATAATTTGCACCACAAGTCTCTTGGGATACGACCTCGATTTCATTTATACTCAACGGTACACCGTGCGTTTGCAGGTCTTTTAAGACGTCGGTTTATAATCGATCATGTTTTTGGCGCCGTTGCCGGGGACTAAAGTGCGCTTTATTGAGATGCTATTCTAAGCCAATTTTTCCTTCTTTTATGTTATTTTTATTTTTTTAATAGTAAGTTGTATTATAGTGACCGGTAATAGAAAATAGTATTTCTATTATTATCGTTTCTCTAGTTTAGTTTTTAAAAGAAAAAATAATTTTTTTTTGAGTTTTTGGCGCTAGATTAGCTTTGAAGTCTGTCCCTGAATGTTTCACCATTTTTGATCATTTATACTTCATAGTTGGGGAAAACATTTGCTACAAAAGTTTTTGATAATTCAAAACCCTTTCCGAATTGCTATAAATCATATTTTTCTGTCTTGTCTTTTGTGAGTTACAGCTTTTTTTAAAAATAATACAAAAATAGTCTCCCTTCAGGACGCCGCTGTACATTCATCATCTATTTTGAGTATTAAGGAAGCTAAATTATAGAAAACTTCCTTCTTGAAGATTTTTCCTTTCTGAATTATCTTTCTAAATTGATATTATTGAATATTCTCTCTCAACCGAGTTGAAAGGTATACCCATTTAAAAATCAAGACATCGTTCACTACAATAAACTGAGAAATTGAATTAATATTATTGTCGCAACTTCACTAATCTTTTTTCTCTTGTTTTACAGGATAGTCACAAAGTTGGAAACGAGACGGGCAATACGTAAAGCTGAAAGCATCATCAAATCCATCATTCTTGTGCCCCCAAGTGAAGGGGCACTTCCTTCTTTCGCCCCCTAAGTGAAGGGACGGCCACAGCTACACCAGGAAACACTTCCCGTAGGTTGGTACTTCCCAAAACTTGACATCTAGAAGGGGTTCTTCTCCGCTCTGCCCCGGCACTAGGATCATAAAGTCGTATGGACTGTGCAAATACACACTGTTCTAATAAAAAAATTGCTGTGGCTGGATTGACCTATTGCTGTATTTAATATTATTTTTCATTCCAACATTAGTAAAGGTAAAAACTGCTAGAGACTTGCGGGATTTTATCTCTCAAAAGGCTCTCCAACAAGTGGGACCACCCATCAAGGATACGAAGAACTTCGTATCACACGAAAATTGAACGTCCCGGACCTCAAAATAACTGTTAATAAAAAAGAGTAGTAAGATTCCTGCGGGATTTCATCACCCAACGGATAGGAGTACCAAACCGGGGTATAAACACGGGTTCATAGGATACGGTCCCTGTCTAGCACCGTGAAATACTGGTTGTAGGCTTGCGACGTCACCGTTCTGAGTGCTGACGCACGATAAGGCGACTCGCCCGGGCGTGAGTACTGAACATCTACTTTAAGCTGGTACTAGCATAGTGACGTAGAGGAGTATAGGAACCAAAGCCTTTTGCCATCCTACCCATTTTGAACATAGAAGAATATAGGGGAGACCTAATTATTACTTCTAAAAAATGTTGATGTGCTAAAGTTTAGGCTTGATTGGTTATTTATTGCATTGGGTGTTGCTTTTATTTTAAAATGTCATACATGCAAGAATATTGGAATCCATACAGCTCACAATTCGACATCCTGGAACAACCTCATAATCATTTTCAATCATGGGATCACCAAAAATCTCAATACATGGAACCTTTCTAATCTCATTCATATATGCAGGCCCATTAGTCCGTTTACTCATTCAATCAGTTCCCACCCGCTCCACCCAAAACATCTTTGGTTGATATCCTTGCTCTCTTCATGCAACAATCAATGGAAAGTCAAAAACAAGTATTATAATTTCAGCAACAAATGATGCAATTCCAACAACAGACATTGGTGAATCAAACTTCAACGACCCAATCTATTTCTAGATTAGAGACTCAAATAACTCAGTTGTCAACTACGTGGAGTGAAATAAAGCATGAAAAACTTCTAAACAATGAAGAAGAACAATCCGAAGTTAAATCCCCTTAGATGAATTCAAGCGTAATCAAGGAATGTTTTCTCCGTGGGGCGAATGGATACCATATTGTGAGACAGATTTAGAAGATGAATATATTAAGGTCGTCGATCCTATGTCACAAGAATATCTTGAAGAAGCCCTCCAAATTCAACCATCGATGTCACCATCCATCATTTTATTTGTTAACCCAATAAATTGTTTCAAGGAAACTATGACCGAGACTGAATATTTTTCCCTCTCCTCTAATGATTTTTCTGACGATGATGATGACGAGATAAAATATGAATATATGGAATCACCATCTCAATATACAATAATTTGCAAGGAATTTGTAGATGATGATATTTGTACCAAAGTCAAGAAATTAGAAATTGTTGAACCTATTGCAGATGTTATCAACTTGTCATTTCCTTCTCAGTCTCCTTATGAGTCACTTCAGCCTTTCCTTGAGCCGCGTCCACCTGACACAAATTACAATGTTGGAAACCAGTGGGTAGACGACCCTTCTTTACAAGATATACTACAATTATTAGGGGCTGATTCTATTTTAGTTACTCATTCACCAACTGCACCTATACCTATGCCTACATCTCCATTTCACGACCCTAATGGACCATAAATGATTTTGAGGACTTGTACGGAGATAATTATTGTTGTATTTCTATTAATGAATGTTTAAATTATTTTGAGGACTCGAATGATCCTGAGATTCGTGAAATGGTACAATCATTAGCATCTAAAAATATGTTTCAACTTGGCCATGTCCCTAAGCCAATGAATATCCACGTCAATGGTCAGGATGAGTCCCTTGAGATAAGTTATGATTTTAGGCACATAAATTTTAAATGTTTATTAGAGTCAATTGTTCCCCGATCCTCACATCCACATCCACAAATATGTTATATAGTTTTTCTTCTACTAAAAGAAAATATCATTTTGAAAAATTATAATTTTAGGGATGCCTCACGGACTTGCTTTGTCAGAACCACCTATCACATTTTTTGGAATATCAACGATAACATGGGGGATTTGAAAATTTTCAAAGAAAATATCTTTCCAGGAAAATCGAGTTTTGAATCTAGTACATTTTCGGGGATGAATACTTATATACCAATCTTCTTATTTACTGCAACAAGTAGTAATCATATGATTGTATTGAAAATTCTAAAGGAAAATATGTTCCCTGGGTATGTATTTGCTTTATCTTGGAGAAAATAGTTTTTCTTGATTTGTCTAAAATTTTCAACTTGGAATCATCAAATAATAGGCAAAGTTGTTAGAAAAAATCTTTTTCATAGAGAATTACCTTTAAACTCTCTCTGGTTTTTACATAATATATCTGCCCAATTAATGGCTAATATTAAGGATCACCATTCATGTGCTATCTGGGTTTTGAAAGAGAATTTACAACCAGTATAATACATCACCTTTTTAACTTCGTACCCTTCCAGTCATATTGAAAATTTTAAGTTTGGGGGTACATTCGTCTGGCTGAAGACAGTAAACTTAGCGCTTCTTGGGAGGCATCCCAAGACACATTCAGGTGAGAAATTCCAGTTTTTATTCCTCCATTTTTTTTATGCTCTCAAACATTGAGGGCAATGTTTCATTTAAGTTTGGTGGTAGGAAACCATTTCTTTTAATGTTTTTTGAAGAAAAGTAAAATAATAGTACTTTGGCAATGTATGATATATTTTTGACAAATTTCCAAACACTTAAACAGATTTTACCTTGACATAAATATTATGGAAAAACCTAAATTTTGAAATTGTACCAAGTATACAATAAAATATTTTGGAATATCTTAAGCTTGATGTACTATCTTTTTATTAGCGACCAATTCAAGTTAAACTTGGCATATTTTGAAAACGTGCACTTCATTGTAGTTTTGCAATTAATACCTTCAATAGATTTTTGCTCAGTATAAGGAAAATTTAGCATTTATGTTAGGAATAGTTTGCTACAAAGGAGACAACTGCCTAAGAATAAGTTCATTCCTAAAAAAAATAATAAATAAGCCAAATATGCTCTAAAAACTTTCACGCTGCAAGGCTACTCGCATGATTAAGAACTGAAATAGGAAAAATTATCACCAATCTCGAGTTTGACCATAAACTATGTGAAAGGGGCACAAGAAAATATTACTTGTGAGAATCCTGAATCTAGGTCATGATGGGGTACTACACCCTAACAACCTTAGCCAACTGGCGGGGATTGTCAACCGAAACTCCTTGTTACGGAGGCCTCATTAAGAAATAAAGTACTTAAAAGAAAAGGCTTACAAAAGAAAAGAAAAAAAAGTAAAATTCTAGGAAGACGAATTGAGTAAGGCACTTGTCGAACTGACCGTTGAATTTATTCCATTGAGAACTAGACTACCAAAAACTGAGTAAATTATTCTAGACAACGTATTAGGCGATAAAACTATTTTCATTGTATACTTAAATATAGCTAAAGCAAAATACTTGAATCTCTTTTTAATTTTGAGGTAGTACCTCTAGTTTTAGATAAGCTTAAAATATTTTTTGACATACTTGGGAGAATAACAAGTTTAAAGACTTTTTTATTGGTATATTTTTGTCACAACTAAGTAAGGTTAAGTTCACAGGAAATGAGTCATGTGTATTCTTGAATTATTTAAAATGTCATTATTAACTTTTGTGGGTATAGTCACTGCAAACCCTCACGAGACAACACTCGTCCACCAGGCTAAACTTGGGGGTTTAACGGCTTGTCGCATGCGCAAAATATAACCGCGTGACAGGCGAAAATGGTTTTTGTTTACTTTTGCTCAAGGACTAGCAAAATATAAGTTTAGGGGTATTTGATAGACACGTAAATTTTACGTTAACAACTCCTAAATTTATATTTTCCTAGTTATTTATTAAATAAATGTGACACTAATAGTGCTTTTGTTTGTATTTACAGAAATCGGTCACATGATAGACAAGTCATTCAATTTTCCGGTTTTTAACGAAGAACAAGGGTGATACACTCCAACAATGATTCTCAATTGAAGTTGTCAACCAAAGGCCCATACATGGAAGCCCATTGAAGAGAATTAGATATATATATTATTCTCATGAGTTGTAATGCATGATTTTAGGCATTGTTTAGGGGATTTTATATTAATGGTGATTTTTAGTAACTTTTCTTATACTCTATAAATAGGAGGGGAATCCTACCCATGAGAGATCACCTTGGAGAGTATAAATCAAAGTTCATGGCAATAAAGCTTATTATTTCTCTTTTTCTTATCTTTTACTTTTTTTGTAGTAATAGTAGTATGGCAATGATCAAAGGGATGAGTAGCTAATCTTCTTAGCCAAGGCTAGAGGAAGCTCCACCCAATGTAGCCTTAGTATAGATTGTGTAGCTTAGTTATAGTAATTACCTTCTCTTTATCCTAGAATATTGCATATTTGTATTCCTTCATCATAGGCTTGACCATGGCAAGGATTAGGAGGAATAAGGAATATAAGTAACCATCTTGTTTGACCATAACAAGATAGGTTAGGAACATGGAGAAGAAAACATAATCTATGCTTATCAGCCGGACCATGGTTGAATAAGTTGGTTTATGGGTAGCTCCCAATTACTAAATCTCTTGTATCTTTTGATGTATTGTATATGCCCGACCAAGGATATGCGATACGGGAACTCGTAATTTACTTTAATTATTTATGATATCTAACGGTTATAAATGGTGAAGTGGAATCGATGCCTTGGTTTCCACTCTAATTTATCTTGTAATTTGTTTCGTTCTTCTTTTTATTTCAAAACCTACACAAACTCGTTATTATTGGATAAAACTATTTGCTCGAAGTATAATTCACACCACAAGTCTCCTGGGATGCGACCCCGCTTTCCTTTGTACTCAACGGTACACTGTGCGCTTGTGGGTCTTTTAAGACGTCGGTTTATAATCGATCAGTTTCCCTGGGGGTAGTATGGGCTTGATAGAGAATAGATTATGTTGTGTTTGTTGTGAAATGCTACGACCTTTGCTCCAACGAATTGTGGACCGTTATCAATACGGATCAAATGTGGATAACCAAATCTTGTGATTATATGATACCAAATGAAAGAAATGACCTCTTCTTCTCGAGATCTGCATAGAGGAACTGCTTTGACCCATTTAGTAAAGTAATCCGTGGCAACAAGGAGAAATTTCCTATTACCCGAAGTATTGGGGAATTCACCAACTAGATCGAGTGCCTATCGCTTGAACGACCAGTACACCTTACTGGCATGGAGTTTGAGGGCAGGGGCCTGAATTTGATTTCCATGACGCAGACATGCATCACATTTCCCTGACTATTCTTTAGCTTACTTCCGCATCCCTGATAAGAATACTCCTTGGGTAATAGCTCTGTTAGCAAGAGCTTATCCTACGGTATGGGATTCGCAGATTCCTTCATGTAGATCTCGAAGCATGTTGTCGGCAAGTTCCTTAGAGAGGCACTTGAGGTATAGACCAGTGACCGAGCGTTTGTAGAGATCGCCGTTTGGCTAGACTGTGAAGCGCTTTGAATTCTCGATGATGTGTCTGCGCTACTGTGGATCATCTGGTAGTGGCCCGTTGCATGAGTTATCCTGGCAAGATAAGTAACGAAAGGTTTCCTCTAATCATCTTCCGCCATCTCATCGCCCCCAGTGTTAATCGCGTATATTGTAGTACGATTAATACTGGGGCTAGAAATAACCTCGATTTGAAGGTGTCGTGATTCTGTACCCAATACTCCGGCTAAGTAAGCCAAGGAGTCAGCATGGCGATTCTCTCCTCGTGGGAGGTATTCGAACGTAGCTTTGTGAAATTTGTTTAGTTTTTCTGCAACCAGAGCTGCATAATCAACCATGATACCGTTCTTCCTGTAATGTTCTGAATAGTGATGAATGATTAGAAGAGAGTCTGTGTAGGCTGAGATTTTAGTGATTCCGAGTTCGAGCGCCATGTACAGACCGTGAATGAGTGCCTCATACTCTGTAACATTGTTCGAGGCTTCGAAGTTGAGCCGGATGGATTTCTCGAATCTGTCGTTGGAAGGTGCAATGAGAACGATCCCAATTCCCGACCCTGCGGGTCCTGCTGAACCATTGGTGAGGAGCCTCCACCCATTTTGAGATATTCATGATGCTCGATCATCAAAAGATTTAGAGGGTGGAATCACATCTACTGCATCTTCGGCGAGATCTGGATCATATTCTTCCCAGTCAGGATCTGAAACTGGAAAGTCTGCTAGAAAATCAGAGACTGCTTGACCCTTTTTGAAAATTCACTGCTTGAATTTGATTTTGTGCTCCCCCAAACTGACGGACCACTGTTGTACTCTTCTGAATTTCTCTTTCTCAGACAATACTTCCTGAAGTGGGTAGTTCATCAGGACTTTGACAGGATGTGCTCGTTTTCACTGGCGTAAGTATCTTGCTGATGAAGAAGATCGGTTTCTCAATTTCTCATTCGAGCCAAATCAGAACTGGGCAGAGAGATGTATCTGTAACTGCGAGGTAGATAATCAGTTCCTCATTGCCTATCAGAGTGCCCATGATTGGTGCCCTCCCTAGGTAAGCTTTGAGTTCTTGAAAAGCTACTTCGCATTCTGGTGTCCAGTTGGTATCTTTGATCTTTGAACCTTTGCCTTGTTGAGTAGAACCTCTGAGTGGCATAAATAACCATCTGCATCGGTCCGAAGATTTGGATACAAATCTGTTGATTGCAGCAATCTTTCCTGCGTGCTTTTGTACATCTTTCTTTGTTGATGGTGAAGGCATGTCCAGAAGAGCTTGAATTTGATCTGGATCTACTTTTATCCCTTTCTTACTGATAAGATGACCCAAGAACTTGCCTGAGTGAACGCCGAACTGGCATTTTCAAGATTAACCATCATTCAGTTGGATCGTAATATACTGAATACTGTAGAGAGGTGAGAGATGTGATCTTCTTTCTTTAGGCTCTTGCAAATCATGTCGTCAATATAGACTTCGACTGCTTTTCCCAAGTATTCTTTAAACATACTTGTGACCAGCCTTTGGTAAGTGGTTCTAGCGTTCTTAAGGCTGAATGGCATAACCTTGTAACAGTAGAGACCTCTTTCTGTTATAAACGTAGTCTTTTCTTGATCTGCTTCCAAGAGTAGAATCTGATTGTACCCCGAAGCGGCGTCCATCATGGACAAGAGTTCGTGACCTGCTGGAGAGTCGAGGATCTGTTGATTGATCAGATGAGGGAAGTTGTCCTTTGGCGTGTGTTTGTTAAGATTTGTAAAATCCACGCAGACCCGAACCTTCCCATTCTTCTTTAGAACAACAACGATATTAGAAATCCAATCTAGGTAATTGGCTTCTCGAATGAAAATGACCTTGATAAGATTGTCGATCTCCTTGTTTACCTCGTCTCTAAGTCTTGGAGATAACCTGCGTTGCTTCTGTTTAACTGCTGTGGCGCCTTTGCGGATGTTTAAGATGTGGCAAGACTTTGAGGGGTCTACGCCTGACATTTCTTGGAAGTTCCATGCGAAAACATATTTGTTGGATGGGAGGAAAGAAATAAGAGCTTCTTTCTCTGTTTGAATTATTTTTGTACCAATATAAGTACCTCTGTTAACTCCATCGACCTGAACGTATTCCACGGGATCGGCTGGAGAAGACTGACCATCGAGGTGATCAGCCTTTTGTGATTGCTATGCAGTAATCTGTTTTGAATGATCGAGAACTGGTGAGACTGTATTCTCGCAAGCTCGAGAGAGTTTCTGACTTCCTTTGATTTCATAAATACCGTTGTTATGCTTGAACTGGAGTATTTGGTAGAAAGTAGATGGGATAGCCTCCATATTGTGCAGCCAACAGCGTCCTAGTATCCCCAAATACCTAGATTTGGCGTTGATGACGTAAAAAATAACGTCGATAGTAGTTGGCCCTGCTGTGATTGGGAGAGTGATCTTCCCAACTCGTTCTTCTTTGGACCCATTAAATCCACTGATGTCTGTCTCACTTTGAGCGACCTGATCTGAGAGTCCGATCTGGTTAATCGTACTCTAGAAAAGGATCTCAACCCCACTTCCTGTGTCTACCATCATGGTGTGCATTACGAAGTTCCTCATTTTGAGCATAATTACAAGTGCGTCATGATGATGATACTTCACATGTCCTGTGTCAGAATTCTCAAAGGAGATTCCCTTTCGACGCCCTTGATTCTAGGAGGAGCTTGGCTTCCTTGTCTTGGACGGAAAGGTTACAACACTCGTCCAACTTCCTTCGCTTGACTCTATTGGAATTTGAAACCTGATTGATCTTGATCATATTGTTGTAGTAGAGATGATATAGATGCTTCACCCCTGCTTGTTCTGTTGCTTGAGCCACGTCATCTTGTTTCAGATAGCTCCCGTCTTTATGGCTGGGAAGATTGATGATGTATTTGAGCATCCTCCCTTCCTTGAAAATGATATCCAGGAGCTTTTTCAAACCAAAGCAATTGTCGGTGCTGTGAAGCTTAATCTTGTGATATTCATAATAAGGTCGACCTGCTATTGGATCAAGATGTCGAGCTGGACGAAAACATTTATCTTTATGGAGAATAGGGTAGATCACGGAAAGCTTGGCATTCAACTTTGGTATGACTGTTCTGGATGGCTTCTGCCACCTCTGATTGTTGTTTCTTTCTTGTTTTGTCTTTGCTCGTTTAGGATCGCCTGGATTGCTCGAGCTGCAGTTGTTGCTGAAATATGTAGAATAAACCTTGGTATTGTGAACTGCCTTTACAGGCTTATTTAGTTTGGGCATCATCCGCTCCAAATTAATGTAATTGCTGACTTTCTTGATCATATCTTCGAGAGTCTTGGGCTTCTTCAGGAAGAGATACTCTTTAGCTTTGCAATTGAACTACAAAGCATTTATGAATGCGAACACGGCTGTCTTCTGATCTTGATTGTCGACCTTCAGAGCCAGTTCGAGAAACTTATTTGAGAACTCCTCGAGCTTCTCCCCATGTGCTTGTTTGAGACTTATAAGAGAATATAAGTTCTCTTCTTTGTCTTTGTTGTAGGCATAAGCCTTGATAAATTGTTTTTGTAACTGCTCGAAGGTATGAATCGAACCTTCTGGTAAAGAGTGGAGCCAACGGAGAGGTTCGTCCTGAAGACTGGTAGCGAAGAGCCGGCAAAGGATGTGATTCAGATTAGAATACAAACCCAATGAGTCGCGGAATTGTTGAACGTGCTGGCCAGGATTGGTTCCTTTGTATTTGATGATCTTGGGTGTATGAAAACCTGTTGGGACATTTATATCAAATAATTCTTTAGCAATTAGACTACCTTGTAATTTGTGTGGGTCATCCTTCATGTCTAAAGCCGTTGCTTCGATGATCTCCCTGATATACTGGTCCATGAGTTCCTGAGAAATATAATGTTGAGGGATAGGAGCTACTGGAACTGCTGGAACTACTGAAGCTGCTGGAACTGTCAGAATTGTTTGACGTATGAGTCTGGGAACGTGGTCACTTGTGTCCTCGCTCACATGTTCAGGATGCGGGGCACGGTAAGGAGGTCGCAAGACTTTCTCGGACTGTTTGGAAGGTATGCGATCTCTGCTGATATCTGTCTGCACCCCCTGTCCCAAATGAATTGAGACTATCGGTACTTGTGGATCCTCACAATGAATCCTCGAAATGTCTGTACTATGTACCTCATGTGCCCCTAACCTCTCATGAACGAAAACCCTTGAGATTGTTGGTACTGTTTCGCGCTCTCTTAGGGCTGGTGGTGGTTGGCTGCTGTGTAATACTTTCCGAGCTATTTGAAAAGCTAACATCCGAGCTTCTTGCTTCATTGTCTCCAAAACTCGAGCTTGACGCTCTCATTCTGATTCCTTCTCACGGAGTTCTCAATCTTCCAATAGCTGGCGCTCGAGCAGACTTCGTTTCTCGGCTTCGGCAATTAAGCTCGCCTAAAGCTCGGCTACCCGGTCAGGTTCCCTCGAACTTTAAGGCTGAGCTCCTGAAGATTGACGTGTTTGAATCATAATTGAATACTACTCGACTGATGAGTATCAATCGTGGTCCTTAAGTACATAGAAAAATCATGCGTTCCCACAGACAGCGCCAAATGTTGGGACCAGATTTCGTAAAGCTTGAACTGGCTTGAAATCGATCCTTACACCAAGAACTACTATGCCAAGAATTAATTAAGAGATAACAATTGACACAGGGGATTTAGCTTAGAAAACCTGTGAATAGGTAAAAACCACGACCTCGAGTGGAGGATTTTGTAAAAGTAGTATTATTGCTTGAAAGAGTGAGAGAATCTGATTACAAGAGTTAATCTAAGAGAAAATAGCTAGAGATCAGATAATTGTATGTATAGAATTCTCTGTTTACCACCCCCATTTCCTTAGGAGCTCTGCCCTTTTATAGACCCTGCTCTCAGCTTTACATCGTGCTTAAACACGTTCTCCTGAAAGTGGGAGTCATAGGCAGTTGAGTATGTAACTGCTATCCCGTGGGAGACAGGTGTATGTTGACTTGTTTTGTTTACATCTGTTGTGAACGATCAACGCTCTGCATGAGTTTGTGATCGATGTGTAACTGTTAACGTGTTTGTTTATGCGTGAGTCTGGTACTGGATAAGATCGAGTCTTCTAGAGCTCGTGGTATAGATGAAATCGAGTGTCCATAGCTCGAGGGATAAGTCCCTACAGTTACCCATGGAAGAACAGAAAATGGATGAACTATAGAAACATATCTTTAAAAATAAGGAATTGCATTCACCACAAAATAAGAATTACAATCACAAACCCCGTCTTTAGTACCAAATAAGAATTACATTCACTACAAAAAAGGAGTCATATCTCCAAAAATGCAAACATTGAAAGTGCTTCATTAATTCAAAGTAAGAGTCATATTTCTAAAAAAAACGCACAAACTTAAACCGTCCACTTTGGCCTAGGTGTATTGTAAGTCCTCATGTAGGGATTAGTACCCCTTACTGGATCTGCACTTTGTTCGCTTTGAGTTCCCCTTGCATTTATTTGATTAGAATTGATTATGGTATTTGCATTTTGTTGTCTTGCCCTTTCAGTAGACTGATTATAAGTCCTTTAAGCATTAATTTTAGTACTTTGCCCAATAATTGGAGTTTCTATACTTTGTTGAGATGTCCTTGCCCTCCCCATAGTTTGAGTTGTTTCTGGAGTAGAAAACCTAAACTTTTTTCTAATCCCTTTTTGACTTCTTTGAGTATCTACCCTAGTAAGTTTCTTCTTATTAAGAACAACCTCATCAGCTACAGGGGGACCCTTACATGTCTTCTTATTGTGCCCATAGTATTCACTTGCTACATCTCCTTGATGAGTCATTAGTGAGTTCATCTTCATCTTTTCTCCTTGCTTTCATAGGTCTCCCAGTTGGCCTTAGGAGCGGGGGTGGCCTGGTCTCCATGGGTGGCTGCAATATGATACAATATATATGAAAATATGTTAATATATATATGAAAAATATATGAAAATATCATATACCTACACATTAATAAACTGATACGTTTAATAAAAGGTTATAAACTTAACAATTACTTACCTTCACCCAACTTGTTTCGTCAACCACAAAATAAACTCCACCAGCATATGCTTTCATGTATGTAGACACCCAATGGTACTCACTGCAATATCTACATGTAAAGTAGTAAATGTATAAATAGTTGACAACCATGTATATGAAACATTTCAGCTAAACTAGTAAATGTATGAACAATGAGCCATTAATGTAAAGTAGTAATTTTATTGATACTTACTTTTTCCATTATGGTTTTCTCAATCAAACAAGTATGCACACTGCATGTACACATGGTAGCCTAGATATTTGCCACTCCCTGCAGTCACATTCTTGAGCTTCTAAGTTAACTATCCACCTTTGTCCATCCTTTGTAGTTGTCCACATATACTTATCAGTACCTGCAGGATCAAATTTACCATACCATTTCTTTAACTTTGCAATGTGGCCAACTGATGGATACATAAAATGAACACTATTCCTCTATGACTTAATGTTTATTATTCTTAATTTTATTATTAAACATGACTTATAAAGCAAATTCTTATATTTCAGGTCACATGAAGCTCATTTACCAAATATGTGCAAATACCAGGATGTATAGCTCAAAGGATGAATTGTTGGAGAAGGATGTAGAGTTGTCAAACACAAGGGTCCCATATGGGGAGGTTACAATTTTAGAGGATAACTCTTGGAGGTTACAAATTTATGTACATTCATGACATAGGTTATAAATCTAATATTAAATGTAAGAACCCTCTCCTTCATCTATAAAAGAAGAGGTGGTGAGCTCATAAGATCATCCAATTTTGAGATAATCATTCTTGTAGAGTGCAAGAGAGCATTATTGGAGTAAGTTGGTGCATGTCTTGTAAACATTTGGAGCATTTTATTTTGTAAGTCAACAAAATTCCTCTTTTTGTTTTTAGTTTATATTCATTCCATTCTCATATCATTTAGGTTTTATAGTTGTTATAATGGCTGGCTAAGTCTTCACTAGGGATGAGAATAGATCCGCCATAAGCGTATGATATCATGTAGTAGAATATATTTTTCTCCAACACAATATGAGCATATTATCACAAATCCCAAAACAATATTGTTGGAGACATCCATTATCATCCTATGATCTCTTTGATTCATGAAATTAGGGAAACCAGGAAGGATCAGGTAAATATGTTTAATAAAAAACCTTTCTCTTTCCTTATAACCAGTCATATCATCAAGGGAATTCTTCAGGAAGGAATAATTCGAATAACTATTCTGGCAGACCGTATTACCAAGGGAGTAATTCAAATCAAAATCAAGGTGGTGTATCCTTTACTCCCAATCACCAACCTTTTCAGCAAAATACTCCTTACGTTCCTCCTCAGTATAGGAAACCATCTTCGGATGATGGCATTCAATCCCTATTGCAATCTAATAACCAGTTGATGCAACAATTCATGCAAATGATTCAGCAATCCATGAGTCAAATAGAAACATCAATTGCTCAATTGGCATCTGGGCTAAGTACTAGAGACATAGGTACGTTTCCAAGTCAAACCCAGCCCAATCCGAAGGATCAAACCGAGAGTTTATACTGCGATCAGGCGAATGCGGTGATTACACTTTGAAGTGGAAAGACTGTAGACAGCAAAGTTAGGATGCCTGAGGACAAATCACGTGAAAGTCCTAATCCTAGTACTGAGAAAGTTGTAGAAGGATGCAAACCTATATGTGAAGAAACTCCTTTTGTTGAGGAAGAGACTTGGCAGATCTCGCTAAGTGAAAAGATTATCAAAAATGATCTACCTAGAATTCCTAGAGTACCTTTTCCCCAATAATTTTTAGTCAATAGGAAGAACATTCCCGATAAAGAGGTTAAGGAAATGTTCAAAAATCTTAAGATCACTATTCCTTTCCTCGATGCGTTACGACAGATTCCTTCCTATGCAAAACATCTCAAGGACCTCTGCACGTTCAAGAAACGTATGAATGTTTTCAAGAAAGCTTTCAATGTCCATGACAGTGAAAATGTTATTCAATTGGATGCTCAGGTTAGCTCTATAATCTTGAACAAAACACCCATGAAATACAAAGATCCAGGAATGCCGACAATTTCTTACCACATAGGGAAAAATCGTATTGGAAAAGCCTTACTTGATTTAGGTGCCAGTGTCAACTTGATCCCTTATTCGGTATATGAGCAGCTAGGTCTAGAAGGACTAAAACCGACACATAGAACCTTGCAACTAGCTGATCGATCCATTAGAATTCCTAGGGGAGTTGTGATGGATGTACTTGTCCAGGTTGACGATTTTTTCTATCCTGTCAACTTTGTGGTCCTTGACACAAACCCGGTAGAAGACCTAAATAGTGAGATACCTGTGATCCTTGGCCGATCTTTCTTGGCCACTACTAATGCATTAATCAATTGCCGTAGCGGAGTTATGAAGTTGACTTATGGGAATAAGACCATCAATCTAAATATCTTCAATACAACTCATACTTTGTTTGAAAATGAACCCAATGAGTGTAACATGCTTGGTACTGTTGTAAACAGTACATTTCATAGTTCCAATCCTAGGGACCCATAAGAAGTTTGTCTTGCACATTTTGGAGATAATTTAGATGTTGATGACCTTATCAATGAGGTCAATGCCTTGTTGGATTCTGTTCTTATTGTGGATAATAATGATAATGTTAAAATGCTAAAAGTCAAGGATCCTATTCCAGAAGCGGAAGAAGTGCCCGTTAGGTTAGAACTTAAACCTCTCCCTGAAAATCTCAAATATGTCTACCTAGGTCCTAATGAGACTCTTCCTGCTATCATAGCATCCGACCTTGAACCGGAGAATGAAGAGAAATTAATGCGTGTAATAAAGGGAAACACAAAAGCTCTTGGATGGAACATTTTAGATATTAAGGGTATTAGTCCTTCTGTATGCATGCACAAGATAAAACTTGAGGACAATGCCAAGAAGTCCAAAGAAGGAAAATGAAGGCTTAACCTGACTATGGCTGAGGTTATGAGAAAAGAAATTTTGAAACTGCTTGACGCTGTGATCATTTATCCTATTTCTGACAGCCCATGGGTAAGCCCAATTCATGTTATTCCTAAAAAGTTTAGAATCACTGTTGTGAAGAATGATCACAATGATCTTGTCCCCACTCGCATGACCACAGGGTGGCAAGTGTGTATAGATTATAGAAAACTCAATTCGATCACTCGAAAAGATCATTTTCCCTTACCATTCATGGATCAAATGCTTAAACGTCTCGTCGGTCATGAATACTATTGTTTTCATGATGGGTATTCTGGGTACAATCAAATACCCATCGCTTTTGAGGACCAAGAGAAAACCATGTTTACTTGTCCTTTTGGAACCTTTGCCTATCGCCGCATGCCATTTGGGTTTTGCAATACTCCAGTAACATTTTAGGGATGTATGTTGAGCATTTTCTCTAACATGGCTGAGCGTTTCCTTAAGGTTTTCATGGATGACTTCTCCCTATTCGGAGATTCGTTTGACTAATGTCTCCACCACTTATCTATTGTTCTTGCTAGGTGTCAACAGAAAAATCTTGTTCTAAATTGGGAAAAATGTCACTTCATGGTTAAAAAAAATATAGTATTAGGACATGTCATATCAGCAAAGGGTATCGAAGTAGATAAAGCCAAGATCGATGTCATATCTAGTCTCCCACCCCCACGAACAGTCAAGGATGTTCGTTCATTCTTGAGGCATGCAGGATTTTATCGACGTTTTGTTCCTGAGTTTAGCGAAATTGCTCGACCCCTCAGCAATCTCCTCGCCAAGGACACCACCTTTTTATTCGATGATTCGTGTCTTAAAGCTTTTGAGAATCTCCGAACACGCCTAACATCATCACCCATCATCCAACCTCCAAATTGGAACAAACCTTTCGAGTTGATGTATGATGCATATGACTATGCCATTGGTGCAGTTTTGGCACAACACATTGATAACCTTCCGCGTGCCATCTATTATGCCAGTAAAACTCTTAATGATGCGCAACTCAATTACACAACCACAGAGAAAGAACTTCTAGCGATAGTCTTTGCTCTAGAAAAATTCCGTTCTTATCTCATAAGTTCTAAAGTAATAGTCTATACGGATCATGCTGCTATCAAACACCTTCTTACCAAGAAGAACACCAAACAACGCTTAATCTGATATATATTATTACTTCAGGAGTTTGATATTGAGATTCAGGATAAAAATGTGCTGAGAATGTGGTAGCTGACCACCTTTCTCGAATAGACAATAATTCTTTAGATAGGTCATTACCTATTCGTGAGTCCTTTCTTGATGAGCAACTCATGTCCATTCGCTCTATGTCTTCTGTACCATGGTTTGCAGACATAACAAATTATCTTGCCACAGGGCACCTTCCTAGTTTTTGGACCAACCCAGATAAAAATTAATTTCTTAGTGAGGCCTGACACTTCTTCTGGGATAACCCGTACCTGTTCAAATATTGTTCTGATCAAATAATTAGGAGATGTGTCCCAGATTTTGAGCATACCAAAGTCATAGAATTTTGTCACTCCCAAGCTTGTGGTGGTCACTTCAACTCCAAAAAGATCTCTGCAAAAATTTTACAGTGTGGATTTTATTGGCCTACCTTATTTCGTGATGCTTACGAATTTTGCAAGGCTTGTGATAGATGTCAGAGAATGGGAGCCTTGTCCCGTAGGAATATGATGCCACTAAACCCAATCTTGATCATTGAACCATTTGATGTTTGGGGTATAGACTTTATGGGTACCATCACCCCATCTTTTGGGTTCATGTACATCCTTTTAGCCATTGACTATGTGACTAAGTGGGTTGAAGCTATTCCTACCAGGACCAATGATAGTTCGGTTGTTATTGAATTTATTAAAGATAATATTTTTTCTCGTTTTGGTACGCCGAGGGCAATAATTAGTGATGGGGGGTCACATTTTAACAGTCGAATGTGTGCGAACTTAATGAAAAAATTTAGAGTAACACACAAGGTTGCTACACCGTATCATCCGCAGACTAGTGGAGGTTTCCAATCGTGAAATCAAGAATATTCTTCAAAAAACGATAAGACCAAACCGTAAAGATTGGTCAACTCGACTAAACGATGCTCTTTGGGCTTATCGTACTGCTTTTAAGACACCTATTGAAATGTCCCCTTACCAGCTAGTCTATGGAAAGGCTTGTCACCTTCCAGTTGAATTAGAACACCGAGCATATTGGGCAATAAAGACCTTGAACTTTGACATTGGGAAGGCCGGTTTGCATCGCAAGCTTCAACTCAATGAGTTAGAAGAACTACGGAATGATGCATACCATTCAGCAAAGACTTACAAGGAGCGCATGAAAGCGTTTTACGACAAAAACATTTTGGGAAAATCATTTGAACCAAACCAAAAAGTCTTGTTGTACTCTTCTAGGTTACATTTATTTCCTGGCAAACTATGATCACGATGGACCGGGCCTCTCATTGTTAAAACGGTATATCCACATGAGGCGGTTGAGGTTGAAGAACCGAATACTGGCAAAATACAAAAAGTGAACGGGCAAAGGCTTAAGCCTTATTATGAACATTTTAGCTTCACCAATAAAGACTTGAAGCCTCGGGACCCAGTTTATGAGGAGTGACATTCATATCCTTTTCACCCAATTTTCACTGAGTTTGGGGGTTCCTCATTTTGTCTGGCTGAAGACAATAAACTTAGCGCTATCTGGGAGGCAACCCATGTTATATCAGGTACTATGTTCTAATTTTTTCCCTTCTTTTAAGGTATCTTTTCAAATATTGGGGACAATACTTCTTTCTAGTTTGGGGGTGGGGAAAAATCATTCACAGTTTTTACCTTTTTAGAGAAAAGATAGGTCATTATGGTAATTTATGAGACTCTTTAGTAAGTTTCTGCAAGCTTATAAGTATTTGATATGGTCTAAATATTTTGGTCGTAAAACCGTGAAGTTAAAATTTATATCAAATACATGCTTAAATTTTTTTGGAACATTATCTTAAGCTAGATGTACTACCCTTTAATTAGAGATAATTTCATGCTGACTGATATATCTCAAAATAAATACACTTCACGATAGTATTGCATTTATTATTTTTGCTAGAATTTTGAGCAATCAAAGGGAATCTAGTATTTGAGGTAGGAATGATCCACTACATGGAAAATAACTGCCTAAAGAATAAGTTCGATCCTGAAGTAATATAATAAGGATTTCTATAAGCCAAAATAGCTCTAAAACTTTTACGATGCAAGGCATACTCGCATGATTAGAACTGAAAGGGGAAGAATTATCACCAATCTCGAGTATAGTCATGAACTATGTGAAAGGAGCAATGAATAAAGTTTACTTGTGAGAATCCAGAGCCTAGGTCACGAAGGGGCACCAAACCCCGGCAACCTAGGCCAGCTGGCTGGGATTGTCGACCAACGACTCATATTATGGAGGCTTCACTAAGGAAACAAGTACAAAAAAAAATGGCCTATAGTTATTCCCCAAAAATCAATAACAGGATTCGAATTGACTATGGCACTTGTCAAACTGATCGTTGGATTTGTTTCACGAAATACGAAATAGCTGGATATTGACTCAAGAGCCTCTAAATAAAGTTGTATGTGCAGTAACTATTTTCACAACACTTGAGGATATTAAAAAAATATGTAAAATCTCATTTAAGTGTTGGGTAGTATCTCTAGTTTTGGATAATTCTCCAAGTTCTCTGATTATATATATGTGAAAGAATTAAATTTTAAGGGGTTTACCTTCTTAATGTTTTTACCATTATCAGATATTAATAAGTTAGTTGAAATGACCTAATGAGTATCTAAACTACTATAATGTCCTTATTGACTTTTGTGGGTATAGTCACTGCAAACCCTCACGAGATAAAACTCGTCTTATATGGGCAACCTATAAGTTTTAGGGCTTGTTGCATACGCTAAATGCAATGGTCTTAACCACGAAAGAGTTATGCTTTTATTCTTTTCTTTGCTCGAGGACTAGCAAACTTTAAGTTTGGGGGTATTTGATGGACACATAAAATGACCACTATTCCCATATGACTTAATGTTTATTATTCATAATTTTATTATTAAACCTGACTTATAAAACTAATTTTTATATTTCAGGTCACATGGAGCTCATTTACCAAATATATGTAAATACCAGGATGTATAGCTCAAAGGATGAACTGTTGGAGAAGGATGTAGAGTTGTCAAACACAAGGGTCCCACCTGGGGAGGTTACAATTTTGTAGGATAACTCTTGGAGGTTACAAATTTATGTCATTTCATGGCATAGGTTATAAATCTAATATTAAATGTAAGAACCCTCTCCTTCATCTATAAAAGGAGAGGTGGTGAGCTTATAAGATCATCCAATTTTGAGAGAATCATTCTTGTAGAGTGCAAAAGAGCATTATTGGAGTAAGTTGGTGCAAGTCTAGTAAGTATTTGGAGCATTTTATTTTGTAAGTCAATAAAATTCCTCTTTTTGTTGTTAGTTTATGTTCATTTTATTCTCATATGATTTAGGTTTTATAGTTGTTATAATGGCCGGCTAAGTCCTTACTAGGGGTGAGGATGGATCCGCCATAAGCGTATGATATCATGTAGTAGAATATATTTTTCTCCAACGCAATATGAGCATATTATCACAAATCCCAAAATTATATTGTTGGAGACATCTATTATCATCCTATGATCTCTTTAAGCAGAGATATATGAAGAGTTTTGTGATTCTCAAATGATATAGTAAAATTGTATTAATATTGTATTTTTCTAAGGTATGATCCTAATTTACATTTCATAGTTAGCATAGCTTTCATGGAATGTGTTTTTAGTACATACTTAGTTCATATAATATATTCTACTTGAGTTATAATTAATCATGGGATTACATCGACAAAAGGTCGAAGTTTGTTATTTCAATTAAGTGGAGAATTTAATATATGATACTATGTTGATATAATATGTAAATGGTGGTAAAATCCGAAGCCCCTAGACCTTAATTCTTGATTAAAACCATATCATTGATTTTTACGGTTTTACAACCTTAGATTACTAAAACATAATACCAAAACTAATTTCTAGTTCCGTTCGAAAGTGAACGACACTCTAATTTTTACCTATGCTAAACACCGGATTTTGACCGTTATCAAAAATGGCACTGTTGCCGATTTCGAGCGGTAATTAGAAAAAGTTTTTATTGTGTTTAATTTGTTTTTCGGTTTCACTTTTTAGAAGAACATAAATTTCGTTTATTATATTTTTATTTTACTTTTGCACTTTGAGGAATTTTTCTTTGTTTTGCGGTGACTACTTTCTTTCTTTTACAGTGACTACCAAAGGAAGCTAAGGACCAACCAAAAACTAGATAGGGTTATCTTTTCTTCCTCTTTTTGAGTGACTTGTAGTGAGGCAAAAATATTGTACTCTTGAGCGAAGAGTATGTAATTAAAGCGATGATAAAATTGTACTTTTTTGTTGCAGGGGCAATATTGGAACCCACATCCGGGGAGGACCTCTTTACAATGCCTACTTGAGCCAGAGAGCCCGGGTGTGTCATCTCAACGGTTTCACCAGGGTAAACAATGAGCCCCTAAAAAGGCCGCCCCGCAGGTACTTTCTTCCACCGCACCCTCCTGCGAAGCGGTCAATTTTTGTTCATGTGCCTGATGTTTGTGCACTTTTAAATTCTAAACTTTAGATAAAGGGCAAACAAAAAGCGGGATTTCATCACCCATGTGTGGCACCGCATACTAGGACCCCGGGAGGTCACGACTCGGTTTAACATTTTACGGAACAGGACATTGACTTAAAAGGAAACCAAGATTAAGCCATAAAATACATAGATAGACAAAAAGGCTTATAGAGCTCGGACCGGGAGCATTAGGAACGCGCTCATTAAGACCCCTGATAGTGGCTACGTTTCTCGGGAGGAAGTATGTTCCCTGGCATAACTAGTATAGAAAGGTGATTCTAAACGGTTTGCCCCACCTTCCAGCACAGGTGCTTCTAGGTGACTAGAACTACACGCGAGTTATTGCTAAAGCGAGTATACACAACTCAACTTGCGAACCGATCCATTATCAGGAATATGAGCAACCGAATCCTGAGACCGTGTTCACAACTTGACCTTAATTAAGGCCCATCTGAAAAGGTTATTGTGTTTATTTTTTATGCACCTCATTGTTGTGTGATCATCATAGTGCGCACATCTATTAGCATATGAAATAATGGTTTTGAGGGCCTAAAAGTCGTCTTGAGAGGCTTAGAGAATCTGATTTGATAGATATTCTGATCCACTTTAAGGTAGGCGATTCAACCCAACTGGAGATTCCAATCTCTATTGATACGAGAGACCGTATAATCCTTACTCGTAGGGAACTCTTCCCTGTTGAGGGTGAGTTAGAAACTTTTGATTTCCCTGTCTCTCCATTAAGACTTAATCCGAGTCCAATTTCCTCATTCACTCCATTTAGTGTTCCACCCTAATCACTTAAGATGGGAGATGCCAATGATAATGAGAATGGTCAGGGACCAATGCAAATTTCTCTTAAGGATCACATGTTCCCAAAAATGACAAATCGTGCCTCGTGCATTATTTTACCTCCTACAACTGGGCAATTTGAACTTAGAAATGCGCTCATCAATTCATTGCCAAAATTATTAGGAAAAGAAGATGAGAACCCATACGTTCATGTTAGGGATTTTGATGACTTAATGTTCCTTCAAAAGTATAGGAATGAGAACGAAATGGAGGCCATGAAACTCATGTCATGTTAATGATGTGCTCACATTTAGTTGTAGAGTCAAAGTAAGACCTACACCAAGTTTCAGGTGGTTCTCTCTCTAAACACTGCCTTGCAGATAAATGGTCTTCCCCAAGCTTATCAAGAAAATTGTCTTTATCAACTTTTCTGAAAGCTCTAGCTACATTCCAAGATATCTTCTCCAAATGTGTACCCCTATAATATTCTTAAAATTCTTGTACATATGCCTAAAGCAGAACCTATGATTGCAATGATGGAAATTATCTGCAACTGCTTTAATTAACCCTTTTTGCCTATCAGAAATGAATGCCAATTTGGTATCATGTTGAACAAGCCATGGCTGTAATGCTTGGATAAATGTGTTCCAGGTATTATAGCATTCACTTCTGCATAAATATATAGCAACTAGAAATAAAGTATTGTTCCCATCAAGACCTATAAGAGACAAACAAACTCCCCCATATTTTCCTTTCAAGAAACACCCATCTAATCCAAGAACTGGCCTGCATCCTCTTAACCAACCATCAAAAGATGCCTTGAACATTACCATTGTTCCAATCCACTGTAATGTGGTATCATCTCCGCTACAACCTATAAGGCTCCCAGGATTTGCAATAAGAAGTTACATAACTAAAGAATGCATCTTAAATTATCCCTCATCATATGAACTAACAATCCTTTCCATACATATAGTCCATGCATTCCAAGCAGTCCAATATGATATATTAATACCAAATTTTCTTTTAATTGTTGTGAACACATCAATAGGCCTGGAAAGCTTAATATTCCTCAGTCCATCCTCACAGTAGTTGGCAACCCAAAGAACATTTGCTAGCTTGTTCTTGTCATCAGTTTTGCCTTTACTAGTATGTTCTAAATGACATCCTCTCACAACCATGGTATGTTGATCAGTGGATCTTCTAACATATAGCACCCACTTGCAACTTTTATCAGCACACTTGAACCCTAACCTGTAGCTTTCATTTTTTTTTGCAAATATGTGAACTTGTTTTGGATAGACCATGTCCTTATGTATTTTCTAGCCTCATTGACAGTTTGCCACTCCATCCCAATTACAATTGGATCAAGATAGTTTTCTATTTTTTGTACTATCAAGTGGTGCAATACTTTCTTCATTCTCAAAAATATTGCTACTCGCCACCACAAAATCTTTAAATTCTTCATATTTTTCTATATCTTTAACTGTAGGTACACCATCTCCATCCTGTGAGGAGTGAGTGCTGTAATAACCGTCTTCAGCATCTACATCATTAATATTAATCTGTGATGAATGATTTTCTTGAACATCAACTGGTTCTACATTAATTTCTTGCTCATCAATTAGCAGGACATCAATAGGTTGAACACCATTTGCTTGAACATCAGCTGGTTGCCCATCAAATTGTTGAACATCAACTGGTTGCTCATCTTTATCTAAATTTATCATATCTGCACCATTATCATTGTCACTAGAATCTGGGAACTCATCTAATTCCTCCTTTAAAAGGTAACTTGGTATCTTTCTTTTATGTATTGGGGGTACAGGTTTTGGTTTTTTGACAACATAAACATAAAAATGTACACTCCCTTCTCTTGCACCATCACTATTTCTTAACATATCCTTCAAGATGTTGTTAGAATCCACTATTTTTAGATCGCCAATGAATAAACAACACATCTGGAGCATTGACCCTCTAGGAATTGAATGTGTAGTTTACAGAAAATGATCCCTCATTTTTTCTGATAATCTGATCAATATCTTACAAGTAAGGGAACCTTTAGACATTTTGTCAACTATGTAATCTTTCCCACCAACATAATCCGATTTGCAATGCCCAGTGGCACCTGGACTTGTCCATTTTCCCTTAGCATGGATCACCAAATCCATGTTTTGGAGTTCCAATCTACAATGTAAATTCAAATAACACATAAAAATAACAGTTAATCATAATTAATATACAAAAAAGAAAATTTTGAAATAAGAAAATAAATTGGGATCGTGGTTAAACAATGAGATAAATAAACCCACAAACTTAAATCACAAAGAAAGAATAATTGCACTAAAACCAAGAACCCCAAAATAAGCAGATAAACCCACAACACTAATTAGATAAACTACAATTAGATAACCCACAAACAAGCATATAAACTACAATTAGTTGTCTCAAATTTCACAAATATTAGAACAACTGCTCTACAACCCACAACCCCAATTACACAAAAATTACAATAAATGGTACTCAGTAATCCTCTCTCGCAACAAATGGTACTCAGTGAGTTTTGTGCAAAATAATCATAGAATATATATATATATATAAGTTTGAGAGAATTGCAGACCTTTTTGTCTGAGATTTCTTCATTTGGAAGGGAAGATTATCAATCGGGTAAACTCTTCTAGTTTTTTTTAGGTTTGGCGGGATAGAGTTTGTTTTTGAGTGTTTGAGAATTGATATCACGAGAGGGATGTGAGGGCACTTTAGACATTAAATTTTTTGACTCGGTCAAATCTGTACTGACCCAGTTGACCGGCTCTGTTTTTGCCAAAAATTAGATATTGGGGTCTAAAGTCTAAGAAAAGCCACAGGTGGGGGATAATGCCAAAGATGGACAAGTATATGGGGTCTAAAGTCTAAAAAACCCTTAAAATTATTAAATAAACATAGGTCATACGATGGGTGTGGACGACCCTATGAGGAATGTGTCACATCAGGATTACTTCTATATTTGTTTTAATTTTGTCGAGTCTGAGGTGATCAACGATGACACTTGTATGTGGAAACCGGATCTGGAAAATGTTTTCTCAGTCAAGTTTACAGAAAATGTGGTGGTCTGACTTTGTATGAATGTATTGTTGCTCCCAAGACTGTGAACTTCTATTGGAGGATGCTGATTGGGGCCTTGACTATTGACACTGTCACCATGAACTAAAGCATTTATATGATGTCGAGATGTTAAATCTGTGGTCGGGTGTGGAACCTACGCATCACCTCCTCTGGGAGTGTGATCTGTTTAAATTGCTTTAGGCTTGGCTAAAAATGTCTTTCAATATCTGGCTCCTGTTCACTGCCTTCTAGAGCCTGTAAAAATTACAAACAACTCTGGCTCTCTCATTAAAGAATGATGGATATCTCTTACACTTAGTCCTCTTTACCTCACCTGGGAGCCATGAATGTTGTCTTATCTAATAATGTGCACATATCAAATGTGATAAATTTAAAAACTATCTAGTATTAATGTGCAAGAGTATGCTGCTCATTCTATGTTATGCAAAATTCTTCAAGAGATCTGACAAACCCTTTTACGCTTTCTATGGATGTAAGATGAATGAAGGTGTTGTTAACCCAGGACTTGCTAGCAGTGGGGCAGAGGTCAAGAACAGTGAAGGTGCTGTTTTAGGGGCTTTGGTTATGAGCTCCGGTCCTGATACTGCTTTATGGCAGAGTGCGCCGCTAAGGTGGAAGGAACTATTAAAGCCATTGAGATGGTTATTCAAAAGCTTTGGGTGGTATCTGACTCATAAGCTGCAGTGGAAGCTTCCAATTCTAACTCAGTTCCTTGAACTTTTTTTTTGAGGGGAAAGCTAGGGTTAAGGCAAGACCCCCCACCAGATTTCATATATTCACAAACAACTATTACAAACTAGGAGAAAAAACTAAATTTACATCAGCTATACAAATAGAGACTAAATCTACATTAAAATCCCGAGAAACATAATATGAAGCTCTGCAATACTCAGGTCTAAAGCAATATAATGGGCAGCTTTATTTCCATCCTTGTATATATGGCTTCTAACAAACTCCTAATACTCTATGAAGTAGCTTTAGAGTTTGTCTTATTTGAGCTAAATACCCATTGCATAAATTGAACTTGTGATCATTTCAAACCTCTTAATACCTAGAGGTTTATTAGTCTATAATTGTACATAACTCCAAATAAGCATTTAGATTAAGAAGTTAGGAGAATAACAAGAATCCTAAGAGTTTTTATTGTTTAACGGGATTATGGAATAATACGCCAAAATTGAAAAAAAAAATCAATAAATAAATAAAATTAAGATACTAATATATTCTCAAATTTAAATTTATACTTTATACTCTTTTGTATTAACCCACTTCTTTCTCAATTATGATGATTATACTTGACTTTTCTTAGAGGAGCTTGGTTCTGGAAGTAATCTTAGTACAAATAATCTTTTTGAAGTATAAGGTTATGAATAAAATATGATACAGGGTCGCAGCTACTAGCAACTTCATTTAAGCCATTAGCGGTCGGGCAGGTATAATCCCAGTTTGTCTATATGGTAACTCCTCTTGCCTGACTTGGAGACGCCGTTTGTTGCTGTTTAATCTCCCCACTTCTCTCTTTATTTGTTGACTTGGGTTCGTTTAGGGTGATCGTAGCACTTTGAAACATGATTGCAACATTAATTCTCAAAGTTTCCTTAAAGTGGTCATTTGTTAATAGCAACAAATAAGGAGTAGTGAAGACTTCTCCGTAAGAGCATCTCCTAAAGTGCCTCACTATCCAAGGGGCCACAAAGGATTTTCGACCTCTAACGGTGCCTCACTGACTTGGTTTTGAGTCTCAAAAAGCTAGGTTGAGTCTTGGAATCAATGACTCAACCTTATTTTTTTACGTCGCCCAAGTGTTGGGCACCTGTTTATTACTTAATCGGACGCCTAAGGTTTGGGCGCCAAATTATTTTTTTTCACAAAAGTTCAAATCATACGCCTAATTTTTTTTTATTTAAAAAATAAATAAAATAAAATCAGGCGCCGAACTCTTAGCCACCTGATGAAAAAAAGTTTTTTTTTTTTTTTCAAAAAAATGAAGCAGGCGCCCAACACCCAGTGTTGGGCGCCTGTTAAAAAATATAAGTCAGGTATTGTTGGAGGAAATAAAGCTTCACTGACTTGGATTTGGTGTTATTTCAACCAAGCCAGTGAGGCACTTTAGGAGATGCTCTAAGGTTTAATTCGAGGCTGTAATGGATTTATTTCTAAACCCCGTACTCAGTACGGTATCCGAACTGATATAGCCCGGATCAACAACAATCCAAGACCTAAGAACAGTTCAGAGATTTTGAAGCATTTTCTAAACTCACACTGCAGAAGATACTCCTCTATTCATCAAATAGCTCGCATACATGCGAACTCCACAAGAGATCGTATCTTCTCCAAACGGTCTGAAGTGCAATTAAGAAGGCCGTTACATATCAGCAAATATCAAATATCAAGACGTTACAGAAAATCTCATCAAAGCTAATCAAGTTCAGACGACCATAACGTTTATCAAATATCAGGACGTTACAGAAAATCTCATCAAAGCTCATCAAGTTCAGACGACCATAACGTTCATCATTAAATATACCCAGCGGTCGTATTACAACACCTATAAGTAGCTACCTAGAAGGAAGACCCTGAGGATGGATGGCTAGTTTTTACACATGACATACTTAGAGAAGATTATACTTGCATTTTCTGTAATCACTCCACTTTCTCTCTGTAATAACTAGTCAATCGTAATACAACACTCTTTTTTTTTTCAAAATCCTCACTAGAGGTCGTAGTTTTTAACCTATTAAAAGGTTTTCCACGCTAGATACTGTGACATTTACGGTCGTACTTGCATAATATCTATTCTTAACACTGGTGTAAGATGTGTTTTTGACCTACTAGAAAATTGGTCATTACATTTGGCGCCGTCTGTGGGAACCCACGATCATACTCCGCGTTCTATTTTCCAGAAGCCGACTTCCAAACTTTTTGACGAATGACGAACCTAGAAAACGACGTTCCTGACGCTGCTGGGGGGGGGGGGTGACGGATTTACGAACTGCCATGCAGCAAGAACAATAAAAGCGACTACAACTGGAGAAGCAGGTCGCAAGCATGCAGAACGTAATAAAAGCTCTTCTAGATCAACAACCAGCCGACCAAAGACCACAACCCGCTGGGTCGCGAGTCTCAGTTCTGCATAGATTGGGAAATAAGGGCAAGGGGGCGGTGGCTCCTTCAGCTCGGCATACAGGTGACTCCCGCTCACAATTACCACCCCATCAGTCGGTGACCTACGACAGGAAGACCAACATGGAGACACCCTTCACCTACTACGCATTTCAGTGATGGACCATTTAGGCAAAACAATGGGAGAGCACGACCCACAAGGAGTGCGAGCCGCACGACGAGCAGTCACATCTCGTCTACATCTCACCCCAGAACAGATGGATAAACACATTAAAGAACTTCTTGACGCTCAAATTCTAGATGGGAAGAAAAGCCAGACTAAAATCTAGAAGAGCAGAATTGCGCAGACTTTACTTGGCGGAGAAGTGTCCGCCGGCTTTCATACACCAAAAATTTAAAAGTACAAGGGAAGAGATCCTGTGGAGCACGTACAGGAGTTCCAAGATTCACTGGGATTGTATTCTATGTCAAACCACATCCTCTGTCGCCTCTTTTCGACTAGTCTGAAAGGCGATCCTCTGCGATGGTTTCACTCCCTTGACGAAGGTTCCATCCTGACGTTCGATCAACTCCGTGAACTGTTCATCAAGAACTATTCACACAATAAGGAGAAGGAAGAAACACTTTACTCTTTATTTGGCCTCAATCAAGCACGAGGCGAAATACTGAAGGCATTCACAAGAAAATTCTTGATTCTAGCCCGGAAGATAGACAATCTTGACCAAAAGATTGCCGTTTTGGCCTTTACCAACTCATTGCTCATGGAAAGTTGAGCCAAAGAATATCTCATTCTCAGCAAACCACCATCATTAGAGGATATGCTCAAGAAAGTCAACCAATTCATTGACCTTGAAAGGTTGACTGTGGAAAAGCCAAAACCTTATAACTCCAGCCTCTCAAACAAAAATCGCCCCGACGAGCGCACTCACGAGAGCAGTAAAAGTCAAGGGGGAGATAAGAAGCGCTTCAAAACCAGTGACGAACGAACTCGCCAAGGAAAGAAGAGGCCTCCACCACCCATGCCAAAGCTGAACACAACTATGGCCAGTCTGTACGTTCTGATTTAGAAAGACGATCTTTTCCGAATTCCCAGGGATCTCACACCAATTGAAGGCAAACCATATTGCGTCCATCATCAAATCCAACATCATGACACGAAAAGATGTCTCTCACTTAAGTACCTACTTCTCGATATATTTTCAAAAGGTTGCTTGCTCGAATACATCATCGATGTCGAGAGTTACCATAATGGAAGTTATTAAAATGAAGGCGCAATTGTACAGATCGGTGAGGTAAATGAAGAAAAGCATTTGTATTTCATTGAGAGCCATATCATCAACACGTCCAACAGAGTCAAGCGCCGACGTGTAGCAGAATGTCACGACCTATCAATGGGAGAGAAAAAAGCTCGTTTACTTCTGGAATCCAGCAACAGACGAGCCGGAATATCTTTTGGAGATTACGACGTTCGGCACGTCAATTTCCCACATCATGACGCTCTCGTCGTCATGCTCAAGATGAAGAACATAGTCCTTCATACTATGATGATCGATACAGGGAGTTGTATCGAACTATTATTACAGAGTACAATCGACCAGATGGGCTTGGCACACAAGGTCGAACCGATGAAATCAATGCCTCTGGATTCAACGGTTCTAAGGAAGAACGGGTAGGAAAAATCACACTTCCTATCACAGCGGGGCCAGTTACACTTGATGTAGTATTCTACATTATCAATGCCAAGTCAAGTTACTTGGGCATCATGGGGCGACCTTGGTTGCACAACATGAAAGCTATTCCCTCCACCTATCATCAGACTCTGAGATTCGACTGGAAGGGAGGGATTTATGAAATCACGGGTAAACAGAAGTTGGCTCGTGCCTGCAATAATACTGTTTATCCAGAAGCTGACCCAGCCGCGATAACAGCAACTACGGTACCAGCCATCACAGCACCAGTCACAACCCCGGCTGCATAGTAATCACAGCAGGCCGGATCATCAGAACCTCAGCTGCCAAGCATGGAGCCTACAAAATATGTCGAAATCAATGGTAGCAAAAGAGGCACTAATATTGGAACTTTACTGAGTTCGGATAAACGTTCGAAACTGATTTAGTTCCTCACACAGAATAGTGATGTCTTCGCATGGACTTTCCATGAGATGCCAGGAATCGATCCAGCCATAGCATGTCACAAGCTAGAGTTGAAAGAAAAAGTAGAACCTGTAAAATAGAAGCAGCGAAGTCTAGCGCCAAGATTACGTAAAGAAGTCAACAAGGAGATCGACAAGTTGATTGAAGTCAGTTTCATCAGGAAAGCTGTCTATCCCGATTGGATATCTAACATTGTCGCAATACCTAAGAAGAATGGTAAAATCCGAGCTTGTGTAGATTTTACAGACCTCAACCGCCATACACCAAAGGACAGTTTCCCATTGCCAATAATCAGCAATCTGTTCGATTCCACAGCAGGGCACGAACTCTTATCTATGATGGACGCTGCGTCAGGCTATAATCAGATACTGCTTTTCCCAGACGATCAAGATAAGATTGCTTTGATCACCAAGCACGGCCTATACTGTTATAAGGTCATGCCTTTCGGTTTGAAGAACGCAGGAGCAACTTATCAAAGATTAATGACAAACATGTTCAAAGACCATCTCGGAAAGACAATAAAAGTTTACATCGATGATATGCTTTGTAAAAGTCTCAAAAGAGAGGACCATCTCGCAGATTTGAAAGCAACCTTTGAGATTTTACCAACTTATAAGATGCGTCTAAACCCTGATAAATGTCAGTTCGGGGTACAGTCTAGAAAGTTTTTGGGCCATCTAATCAGCAAGCGCAGGATTGAAGCAGACCCATCCAGAATACGCGTACTCCTGGCTATGCCTTCACCGATGACAAAGAAAGATGTTCAGAAGCTAGCCGGGAATAACGCAGTTCTCAATCGGTTTGTATTAAAATCTTCAGATAGATGCGGACCATTGTTCGAACTATTGCGACAAGGAGCAAAACGAGGAAAGCTAAAGAAGGATTTGGAAATCAAATGGACAAAAAAATGTGAGAAAACTTTTCTCGATCTAAAATAATATTTGGGTACCCCTCCAGTAATGAGTACGCCGACAGAAGGGGAAGTGCTAATGGTATATTTAGCTGTCACGGACACCTCTCTCAGCTCCATCCTCCTCTGCACGGATGAAAAAATCGAGAAACCTGTGTACTTCAGTAAAGCTTTGACTCCAGCAGAGACGAGGTACATCAAGATCGAGAAGCTTCTTCTAGCTCTCGTTTATACATCTCAGAAGCTCAAACAATATTTTCAGGCTAACACAATTTGTGTTCTGACGAATTATCCAATCAGAGAGATCTTGACCAAACGAGAAAAGACACGACGTATTCAACAGTAGTGTGTCGCACTGGGTGAACACGATATTAATTTTGAGCCTCGGCATTCAGCAAAGGGTCAGGCTGTAGCGAATTTCCTAGCAGATTTCCCAGTAGACGACCCAGATTGGGAATCAGATATTCCCGACCAACCAGAAGAACCTCCTCCTGAACAACCCGAAGATAAATCGGAATGGATTTCTAAGAAGGGTTGGCAACTTTTAACCGACGGTTCCGTCGGGCCGTCAGGATTAGGAATTGGAATGGTTCTCATTACACCCTTACATGATCGTTTAGAAAAATCAGTGCGACTTGATTTTAAGGTAACCAATAATGAGGCCGAGTATGAAGCATTGATCCACGGTCTAGACATGGCACATACATTGGGTGTAGCAGAACTCTCTGTTTACACAGATTCTTGACAAATAGTCAATCACTATACAGGCGTATACCACACCAATGGGAAAATGGTTGACTATGCCACATCAGCTACCGAACGGATGAGCAAGTTCAAAACTATTTCTATCGAACATTTCCCAAAAGGGGAATACAGGCATTCAGATACACTTGCCTACCTTACTGGCATCCTTGGTTCAGAAAAATGCTATATATAGATTGACGTTATTTCTAATCCCAGTATTAATGTCGTCACGACTAATACCATTAATACTAGGGGCAACGAGGAGGTCGAAGATGATTGGCGACAACCTTTCATCACCTACATAAGACCTGACAACAAGTTCGACGGACCACTCCTAGAAGATGCTGCCGAACGAAAGAAAATAATTGACAATGCTCCAAGATATGCTGTCTAAGACAACCTATTGTACAAAATTTCAGTCACGGGTCCATATCTCTTGTGTTTATCCGAGAAAGAAGTGCATTAATTCTTACACGACCTACATGAAGGCACATGTGGATCCCACGCATCAGGTTGTTCTCTTACAAACAGAGCTATTACTCAAGGAATGTTTTGGCCTAACGTGAGGAAACAAGCCATCGAATATGCTCGAAAATGTGACGCTTGTCAGCGGCATGGACTAAAGATACGAACTCCAGCACTCAAAATCCATCTTAGTCTGGTTACTTGGCCATTCAGACGTTGGGCTCTCGACCTAGTGGGGGAATTTCCTACAGCACCAGGCAGAAGGAAACATCTTTTGGTTACTACAGACTACTTCACCAAATAGGTAGAAGCAGTGCCACTATGCCGAACGCGCGAAAAAGAAGTTATTCTTTTCATCTGGGAGAACACCATCATTCAATTCGGCAGACCACACCTCATCAGGATTGATAACGGACCCCAGTTCGTTGGATATAAAATTGTGGCATTCCTCAATGAGCACAAAATCATCCATTCTCCATCCAACCCATATTATCCACAAGAGAACAACCAAGCAAAAATTACAAATCGAACAATAGTAGATGGAATCAAAAAATGACTTGACGACAAGAAGGGCAATTGGGTGAACGAGCTACCACATGTACTTTGAGCCTACCGAACTACTCCATGAACGGCAACAGGCTGTACTCCATTTCTATTGGCCTATGGGACTGAAGCCATCATTCCCACTCAATATCACCATCCAATCCATGATCATATAATGACAGATGAAGAGAATGAGTTCCAATTAGCATACAATTTGAACTGGATCGAGGAGACACGCGACCAAGCTATAGCCAATTTGGGTCGATATCAGTTGGCTTTAGCCAAAACGTACAACAAAAGAGTTCGACATCGAGAGTTTACAATCGATGACCTCGTTCTCAGAGAAATACCACAACATTACAAGGTACCCAATGCTGAAAAATTAGCTGATAATTGGGAAGGACCTTTTATCGTCACTGGAACAAATGGCTTAGGATCAAAAGAACTCAGTGATCACCACGGAATCCCAATTCCTAATCCATAGAATACCCGAAGAATGAAGTTGTATCGGAGATAAAGTTGATATACGAGACTGTTGATTCAGATTTATTTAATAAAGAATCCCTTCTGCATACATATTGCAAGTTTGTTCAAGGTCGCTCAACCCGGCCTCAATTATCAAATATAATTTTGTCTCATTAAGGTCGCTTATTGATACGCTCAATTCGACCTGTAATTGGGACCACCACATAGCTCATGAAACACATTTGCTCTCCCAAGAGACCTGTGTCCAGCTATCTTAAATATAATTTTATCTCATTAAGGCCGCTTATTGATACACTTAATTTGACCTGTAATTGGGACCGCCACATAGCTCATGAAACACATTTGCTCTCCCAAGAGAACTGTGTCCAGCTATCTCAAATACAATTTCGTCTCATTAAGGTCGCTTATTGATACGCTAAATTGGACCTGTAATTGGGACCGCCACATATCTCATGAAACACATTTGCTCTCCCAAGAGACCTGTGTTCAGCTATCTCAAATACAATTATCTCATTAAGGTCGCTTATTGATACGCTCAATTCGACCTGTAATTGGGACCGCCACATAGCTCATGAAACACATTTGCTCTCTCAAGAGACCTGTGTCCAGCTATCTCAAATACAATTTCGTCTCATTAAGGTTGCTTATTGATACGCTAAATTGGACCTGTAATTGGGACCGCCACATAGCTCATGAAATACATTTGCTCTCCCAAGAGACCTGTGTTCAGCTATCTCAAATATAATTGTCTCATTAAGGTCGCTTATTGATACGCTCAATTCAACCTGTAATTGGGACCGCCACATAGCTCATGAAACACATTTGCTCTCTCAAGAGACCTGTGTCCAGCTATCTCAAATACAATTTCGTCTCATTAAGGTCGCCTTTTGATACGCTCAATTCGACCTGTAATTGGGACGGCCACATAGCTCATGAAACACATTTGCTCTCCTAAGAGACCTGTGTCCTGCTATCTCAAATACAATTTCCTCTCATTAAGGTCGCTTATTGATTCGCTCAATCCGACCTATAATTGGGACCGCCACATAGCTCATCAAAATACACTTACTCTCCCAAGAGACCTATGTACAGCTATCTCAAAAACAATTTTGTCTCCTTGAGACCAACATATATCTTGTAGAGTACACATGCTCTCCCTAGAGACTTGTGATATAGCTATTACATTTTATCAGTGCGATCGTCAATTTACACTTTAATTTGACCTATCACTAACACACTTACAAATACAACTTATACATATAACTCTGAATGATACTTATTGGATAACCCAATTCGTGTAAAATGTCTCAACATATCATTTTATACAGGTCAAGTATATGTTACAACGACCCTTCTATTTGTCACACTTTGGGCGTACCAAAGTAGAACTTTCCCCAGGAAGCAAGGTTGGGAAGAACATATTAACGACATTTTTAGTTGACGGGAGATCCATTATTCCCACCACTCGCACCATCATAGAATCCAAAAAGGTTAAACGGATAGCTTGCAAATCATACTCCATGCCTTGCATCTTTACAGTTTCATGATCATCTTGCACTTTCTTCACGCAGAGCGCAAAACTTCAAACGCTCGTAATGAGGCTTCATCCGCAGGAAGCAGCAAAATTTTGAATAGTCCGGATTTCACCTTCATTAGCTCCTCATCAAGATGTTTACATCGCGCTATAAGGAACTCTTTCTCCTTCAACAGAGAACCCTTATACTCATCAGTAACGACTACAGTACGGTAGAGTTCGTCCTTCATAAATTGCAGCTTCTTGGATAATTTCTGACACTCCTCACTATCATCCGGCTCTTCCGAACCCTCGTCCACTGCCGATTCCTGCAACTCACGGTATTTCCGATCTAATTCAGTATATCGAAAGTCATCTTCCAGACGTAACAACTCAAAAGATTGTTTCTCATGTTCTACCTCGGATATCTGGATATGACACTTGTTGAGGGCCTCATCGAAATTAAGTTCCTTCTTTTTATGCCTGTCGTCTTGGGCACGAGCTCTATCACTTTTCCTCTGACAAGAAACTCGGGCAGCATGCAAGTCACGCGTCAGCATATCTATACGAACTCTCAGATAATGAAGTTCACCATCTTGTTTCTTTACAAAATCTGCATTCTCTGACATCGAGCTGCGAAGACTCATAAGATCAATTTTTTGTTGCGAAATGATACTATTCAAATCCAACACTTTTTGATTGCCAGTCATAATGTCGAGTCTCTTCTTCTTCAATGCAGCCTTATATGCTTCAACACTTTCTTTAGCAGCAGCTATATCAGCATCTCTCTGAGACAGTTCTATTATCACAGCATTTAGCTGATCCTGCAAATCAAGTAAATTTGATTCGAGTTTGGAATTCAATGCAGCCAACAAACACTTTTGCAATTCTTCATTCGATTTATTAAATGAGGTGGACAAAGCAGACAGTTCGTTCTTCTTATCAGCTAACTCCTACAAATACAGATTATAAACGAGCATGCATACATCAATACAAGAGAGCTACATCATTCTAAAATGTATATTACAAAAGCTCGAATTCGTTGTTTCAATCACAATTCAACCCTACTAGCATCTGTTTGCAGTGATTGCACTTTCCTATCATCCTTTCTCAAATTGAAGAAAAGGATCCTCATCGATCTCTGGCCCTAAAAAAGCCAAGATCATCAGGTAAAGGACCTACATCACCCCATATCACAGACACACCAGCCCGAGCTAAATAACTGTGGGCTTCTACACTATGGCGATTACGAGCTTCTTGTGCCAAGAATTTTACTCGAGGCGGGTCGGTCACTATACCCCTCTAAGTTAAAAGATCTAAATAGGCCGCTTTCAAGCCACGCCCACTATCTACTTCGGCCTCCAAATACAGTGTCAAGACGGATAGTAATTCTTGATACCTAAACTTACAACTCTCATGGACAAATGGAGTATCTTCCACAGTTTTACGGAATTCAAGATACCTAGTGCACTTTTTTCGCAAAACCTCATCTCTCTCCATTTTTATTTTCCCATACCTACATTGGAGCTCGACTAGCTCACTAAAGGTTTTATCATAATTTGATTTATGAAGACGTCTCTCATATTCAAGTTTATTCTGTACCTGTTGGGTGCGAGTGATGCTATCCCTCGCTCAACTCAGAGACTTCTCCAACTCGCTCACTCGACCTCTCAACCGAACTATCTCCTACAAGCACAACATGCATGTCAAGATCAAACGATACCAGCGAACTATTCAAACTCTCAAACCAGCAGAACAATAGTATTATCAATGCAAAGACAAGGTTTCCAACCAAGCGAACTACAACAGAGTACAAAATCAAAGATTAAACTTCAAGCTACCTCCAAGTTTGATGTATTAGTGGAAGGAGGGACAAGAGTTTTCTCAGGAATAACGGTTGGATCAGCAGCTGGGGATGCGTCATCACTGAAGGGATTGACCTTTTCATAACCACCAACAATAGACAGCTCGACTTCCACGACAGACAAACCCCAATGGTAGCATCCATTAACTAGATGGTTCTGACCTTCCACCACTTCAGCAATAGCCTGCTGACCCGCTTCTATCAGTTTGGCTCTCTGTTTAGCAAGAGCAGCCTCAGATTGTTCTTTATCCAGAAGCTTCTCCCCCCCGAGCTAAATTTTCTCCTTCTCGAGCTGTACGTTTTGGTCTTTTAACCGCTGAATCAAGGCCGCAGTTTCTGCCTCATCCGCAGCACGCTCAGAATGAGCCAACATCAACACTTCAAACACTCCCTGACATGAAGCAGCCAACTGCACCATAAAAAAGACAGTGTAAAATTTCAGATCGCATTATTGTCAAAGAAAAAGGGTACAAAAAGTCATCCATACACACATAGGAGATGCTCGAGTGAATCTTCACACTCAGAAGGCTAGGATCACGCCTCATCAGGTCGGCAGATTCTTTCGCAATGGCCTTCACATCCACCTTATGAGAAGAGCTCGGCTCCATGACCACAAATCATTTTTGCTTCTTTGAAAGCGGAGTATCACGCTTAGAAAGGTTGACCACATCTTTTGTAATAGGGGCCGGTGGCTCAGGAGTAACAATCTCGGCCAAGGTTTAAGAACCTTTCCTTCCCCGCTTCAGAGCATTGTCAGAAACCTCTGCCAGAGCAGGGACAGCAGTTGCAGCTTTAAAATGAGAGCTCAGAGTGGCCATAGCCCTGTTCTGGTGACCCCAGTGTATTTTAACCACTGTGGAATTCAGCCTCTTCTCCCGATGGATGCTTAGCTCACCAAGTACTTGATTTAGCTCGGTTCCCTCTTGACCTACAACGTCAAATAGGCTTGACGTATCAGCAACACACTTCAATTCGGGCACTGCAATGATCAACAAGGAGTGATGTTAGAAGTTCATCACAAATTATAATAAAGCCGAAGCAGTAAGAAAACACTTACTCTCACAAAAATTTCTGTGAATCAGCTCGAGCGCTGGTTCCCCAGCCACTTGCATACAATCACCCCTCACCATCACAAAATGGTCGCGCCAGGGTCTCCCTGGCGATTCAAAATCAAAGAATTTCGACCTTGTCGAATCACTATACAAATATCCACTGCGGGAAGGTTTCAGATACTTGAATTTATAAAATTTCAAGACATCTTTAGCAACGAACTGTTTGTCAATATCACCAGTTCGTCATTGGTGGTTGAGAGCTTCGCAGACCCTCATCATCTCGTACACATTGCTATTTAATTAAGCAGGGCAACAATGTAATAAATTCATCACCCCCTTCTGGAAAATAGTCAGGGGAACTCTCAAGCCGTATTCGAACTGGCCGAGGTAATAGAGGAACCCCTCTTCCACGACCTCCTCACCAGTCCTATTTTAGTACGAGACTTCTACGTCATGTCCTATACCCTTCCCCTTTTTCCACTTCTTCAAGGAGGGCACCTCATAATGCTCTATATCACCATTATCCCTCACAATGGTTCTAAACCATTTACTTCCATGACTGAGGTAACGCCCCCAACTCCCATCTAAGCATCGTCTATACTTAAAGAACTACTTGACTTCATTACCAGGTTTGGGACAACAAAAGAATTCCTCAGTCTCCATCTCAGTGGCAGACACATCTATAGCAGGGTCATCTCTAATCTCTGCATCATCCACAGTCCTATCAGAGAAAGATGTCTCTGACGACCAAGAATCCATAGTCTCGGCAGACATCACTGTTTTACTACTGGGCTTAATATTTTTAGAACGCATCTAAAAATAAATACAGCAGCAGGAGCTCTTTTCAGAATGTTTCAAACCTCAAGGATCCTCCCCTAGACGAGGCAACACAGTTCAAAACTACTACTATCATAGTTGAACTATATCAAGCCACTCAAAGAATCAAAGAAAACAACACTAACCTATACTCGAAGAGCAGTAGTCTTCAACGCCAGGAGATACTCTCACTCCAGATGACAAAACTTTGTTTATCCGGGGAAACTCAGATGGCAATGGCGGACCACGTTCAAAGTTAGAAGACTTTCTCTCTCTAGAAATGTCCCTCTCTTTCTCTGCAAACAAATGAGTATTGTGGGAGGAAGAGAGACAACTTTTATTACCACCCCTCGATTCAAAAGGACACACGTCAGCATCCTCCATCACAGCAGGCACGTCTTTTCGTTTGCCCTCATCATTATGTTTGGGGTTACGTGCTCTGTTATCACGTCTGACCCTTGTCTCTATAACCGCCTTGTCTACCGGCCTGTCTACCATTATTTTAAGCAAGGACAGACGGTCACTTGCCAGCACAACGACATGGTGGAAGCGCCACATGTTATCATAATCTTCCTCTACCTCCACCATTTCATCCCACGTCATACCATGGAAGGTGGGAGGAACATATATAAGAGTAGGTAGAGAGAGTGACTGCTTACCAAAATATCTTTCTTACAATATATTCATCTTATTTTGCACCTTAATCTCTTTGGCTTGACGGCGAGTTCTCATCATCAGTCCTTTTCCAAACAGTCAGGTGACTGACAGGAGAAGAAGGATGAACAGTGACTCGCCACGTTAACATTTTTATATCAGAAGAATTTAATGCACATTGCAACTTCCCATAAAATTCAAACTACAACGCGCGCCTCAAGCCGACTTTTCAAAAGCCCAACAGTCAAAGTCATTTTTTCTCCAGATTCATGGAAACATTCAATGAAGCATTTATGACGACGGAAAAATTTCTCACCCAACAGCACTGGCAACACATGTACTTCCTGCTATTGGCTGAGAGGGGCATATGTAGTGGACTTATTTCTAAACCCCGTACTCAGTACGGTATCCGGACTGATATAGCTCGGATCAACAACAATCCAAGACCTAAGAACAGTTCGGCGACTTTGAAGAATTTTCTAAACTCACACTGCAGAAGATAATCCTCTATTCATCAAATAGCTCGCATACATGCAAACTCCACAAGAGATCGTATCTTCTCCAAATGGTCTGAAGTACAATTAAGAAGGCAGTTACAGATTAGCAAATATCAAATATCAAGACATTATAGGAAATCTCATCAAAGTTCATCAAGTTCAGATGACCATAACGTTCATAATTAAATATACCCAGCGGTCATATTACAAGACCTATAAGTAGCTACCTAGAAGGAAGATCCAGAGGATGGATGGCTAGTCCTTACGTATGACATACTTAGAGAAGATTGCACTTGCATTTTCTGTAATCACTCCACTTTCTCTCTGTAATAACTAGTCAATCGTAATACAACACTCTCTCTCTTTTCAAAATCCTCACTAGAGGTCGTGGTTTTTAACCTATTGAAAGGTTTTCCACGCTAGATACTGTGTCATTTACTCTCGTACTTGCATAATATCTGTTCTTAACACTAGTGTAAGACGTGTTTTCGACCTACTAGAAAACAGGTCATTACAGAGGCAGTAAAATAACATACTACCGTCATGGAGTGAAGTGTGGCGGGTTTTAGGAGAGAGAGAAAATTGGGTGCAGGGAGACTTTGATTTTCTTTAAAGGATTCTTACAGATGAAGAAGACTGTGAGAAGAGAAAAGGGTAGGAACGCGAGCCAAGATGTTTCATTAACAACCCAGTCCAAATAAGGATTGAGGCCCGAACCGAAACTTTGCTAGGCCCAGAAAGGGCAACTGCATCTGGCCTACCCGCCAAAGCTGCCACTCCTATTTATAAATGATGATTGGCAGTGATGAATTAAATCTAAAAATATATTCCTCATCCTCAAAGCTGTCAACTTAGTATCGAATTTGTAGATCACATTACACAATGATATTTGTCTAAAGTCTGAGAAAGTATTTAGGCTAGGAATCTTTGTGCTAAACATCAGTATAGTTATGTTAACCTACTTCAGCAATTGAAAATTTTGAAAGAAACTTTTGATGGCTTCAATGACGTAAGCTCCCATAATCTCCCGGCACATCTTGTAGTAGAATACATTAGAGCCATCAACCACTGGAGCTCTGTCATCCTTCTCGTTGAAGACCAAATCTTGAACTATCATGTAAATTGGGGCAAAATCTGATATACCATAGGTCACAAAGTTAGCTTTAGATGTTGTGAGGACATTTAGCCAATCTTTTTTTATGATAGCTCTATCCAATTTTGAGATTATCCTATTAGAATTAGATTGATAGGTTGTTCGGGTGAACTTATTACCCTTCTATTTCATATCCCCAAGATAGCGATATTTTTGGTAACAGAGTTCTTATTTCGATGATAATCCTATAAAGCTTCCATTTTTCTTACATGATTAGAAGAATATATATACACGAGACCATATATTCTTTGCTAGTAGCTTTTATGATCGCCTTCACTGTAATAACCTATGGATAAGATCAAGCTGCTCTTGAGCTGAGGATTTGAGATGTTCATGGATGGAGGCCTTGATGACATTGTAAAATGGAAAGCAGATAAAAATATTCTTGAAACTGTAGTACCATTAACTGGCTAGAGACGGGCAAAGGATCTGCTCCTCTAGTGATCCTAGCCTAGGTATAACCCTTAGAATAACATCTTCCTCTGCCTCCTCTCAAGGGTCTGCTTCCAAATAGTCAACACATGTGTGACTCATCTTCTGAAAACAAAGCTTAACACCTACTTGTACTAGGTAGCTGTGTTCTAACCCCATAAGCATTACCCCCATAATTAATGACTATTTTAGATGGGAATACAAGGGGACAGAAGTACAAAAGGATGTAACACTTTTTCTGTTGATATATAGCTGGTCTGGGTCTGGCCTAACCCCAGCTTAACTTTCAAAAAAAAAAAAAAAAAAAGCTTAACACCTACTCGGAACATATCTAGATCATTCCTAACACTGTTCAAGGTATTAGGAGGAAGCCATTTGTACCATAAAGGAGGCGCAGTGTCGTATATGGTAATTGAGCTCAAATTATTGGCAGTACACCTCAACACAGTTGCATGAGTGCAGGATCTAGCACGCAGGCCAGTTATCTGAGAGTCGTTTAGAAAAAGAAAAAAAAAGTGATTTTCTCTAGTAGAATGTGAGTGACAATATAACCAATCGCTTCTACCTTCTTCTGTCTGTAGCCTAACAACAACGTCGCTAGTTTCCCATGTTAGGAAACTAAGGGGGCAAATCGCAATGCGGAAACACAATACGATTGAGCAAGAACCAAAGATCTAATTCTAACCACGGAGAATTCAATCTAAGGCAATAAAACACATACACAAGGTTTAAATTAGGTGGAACCCCAAATGATCAAAACCACCCCCGATAAGCATGAAAAATATATTATCACTTAGGGTTACAAGAAATTTCAGAGATCACTCAACCTCACCTCTACCCTTACAAATAATCCCCAGCAAGAAACCCTAGAAAGAAAACCCAAGAAATTTCTCCAGAGTAAAACCTTAGATTTCTCCCTTTTTTCTCTCTAACTCTTTCTCACAGTGCAGAGGCATTTAACTTACACTCTATATTTATAAACTTTCTATTAGGTCATCAGTGAAGTACGTATCACGAGATAAACCATCACTTTGGAATATATTCCCTTCAGAACGAACTTAAACAAAAAACAAACAAAGCATTTTTTGTTCGAACGTCCTAAGTCTCGCTCGAACGAATTTATGACTCGTTTGAACAAATTCCTCTGTTTTTGATAGCCGTAACCTAACAATCTCCACCTCGGTGAAAAAATCGTTTCTTCCGCCGCATTCGTCGTGCATCCTTGTCGCGTTGCCCCTATGGGCAACTTCTTAATTAAGAGAATTACCCGAGTCTAGGCTTTTCCTAGACCCACCAATCGGAACTCACTTTTTTGATCATCTTTGTAGACCCTGCCATTTCTCCACCTTGAACAAAATTATCCTTTCGAGAAATCTCCATAGCTCTATCGGTACATGCAACCTTCACATCTCTACCTACTGATTTGTCAACCAATGCATACAAGTTTCCGCTTAGAACTCCCTTCATGATCAAAGAAGACTTCCAAAAAACTTTCATTACTCCACCTTGCCCGGAGTAATTGTAACCCTTATTATCTAATTTGGAAAGTGAAATTAGATTAGTCATACTCGGTACATGTCAAACATCATGAAGAACTACGATGTGCCCATCGAACATCCTCATGCGAATATCTCCAACTCCCAAAATTGGCCTTCGAGAGCCATCGCTCGTCGACACAAACTTGCTACCTTCACACCTTGCATATTTGCCGAACTATGCATTGTGTGGGCATACATGCATTGTAGCTCTACTATCAAACACCCTTCCTCTGTCGTGGCAAAAACCATCAGCGGCCACGAGGAGTGCTCCGTCCCCATCATTACTAGTAATAGTCACCAGTTTGTTAGCATCACTTTCAGAGCCTTTTGTCGAACTTGCTCCTTTACCTTTTCTAGCTTTGCAATCAGATCTATAGTGACCCGATTGACCACAGCCCCAACAAGTTCTTTTTCTAAACTTATTAAAGCTTTTCTTCCCACTAACCACCATCGTCGAATTTTCCCCAAAGGATTTATTACGCTTAAGCCTTCTCTCCTCGGAAAGAAGCGTACTTGTAACCTCCTCAAAACTTAAAGTTTTCTTCCCATACATTAACGTAGGTTGAAGATGCTTAAAGGTAGAAGAAAGAAACCATATATGTTGAAGCGCCTTATCTTCATCCTCAACTTTAACTCCGATCGATTCCACTTCCGAAACGATCCCGTTCAAAGAACATAGGCAATCACCAAACACTCGTACCCTTATCCATCCTAAGTGTATGAAGTCGTTCCTTGAGGTATAAGCGATTCCAATTACTCTTCATTTGGCACAGACTTTCAAGCTTTTCTCAAAGACCCTTTGTAGTCTTATCTCCAACCACGTTTGCCAAAATGTTTTTAGCGAGAGAAAGGCGAATCACGCTCACAGCCCTTGAATCCTGATCTTCCCAGTCTTCTTCATCGTCGTCCGTTTTTTTTGGCCTTATACCTTCAACTAGAGTTTTAGGTATAGGCTTCCCTTTCAGTGCTTTGCGTAACCTGCCTTGAATCAAGATATCTTAGACTTGTATTTGCCATAATCTAATATTAATCTTCCCATCGAACTTCTCCAAGTCAAATTTGACCGCGTTAGAGTACTTAGATCCTCCCATCTTACTTCTCTTCTTGCCTCAAACCTCGCTCTGGCACAAATTATAAGAAAACTGAAGGGGCAAATCGCAACACGGAAACGCAATATGATTGAGCAAGAACCGAATATCTAATTCTAACCACGGAGAATTTAATCTAAGGAAATAAAACATATACACAAGGTTTAAATTAACTGGAAACCCCAAATGATCAAAACCACCTCCGACAAACACGATGTATATATTATCACTTTGGGTTACAAGAAGTTCCAGAGATCACTCAACCTTACCTCTACCCTTATAAATAATCCCCAGCAAGAAACCCTAGAAAGAAAACCCAATAAATCTCTTCAAAGTAAAACCTTGGATTTCTCTATTTTCTCGCTCTAACTCTTCCTCATAGTGTAGAGGCCTTTAACTTACACTCTATATTTATAGACATTTTATTAGGTCATCAACGTAGTACGCATCACGAGATAAACCATCACTTTGGAATATATCCCCTTCAGAACGAACTTAAACAAAAAACAAACAGATCATTTTTCGTTCGAATGACCTAAGTCTCGCTCGAACGACTTCAACGAAAACTTTTTCATTCAAACGACTTTATGACTCGTTCAAACGAATTCATATGCTTTTGAGCCGTAACCTAAGATCCCGGTCACCAATCTTAATTGAGTCTCCTAAATCCTTAACCTGCACCAAGAAAGAACAGTGGAAAAACAATGAGATGTTCCTCTGGGATAAGGTTTCTTCCAAAAAATAAAATATGCTAACTCTATATGAATTGAATTAAAGAAAAGATATTTATACAAATGCTCAAATACTTCAAATTAAGATATGACATCAACTAAGCTTTTTTTTTTTACAAATGCATTGGGATCCTCATGTCGTAATCTAAACCTACCTACAAATGACAATCCAAATTCAGAAAACTGAGCTAAGCCGAAACATGTCGTACGAAACGGTTTTCATTTAATGAGTCTGGTTTCGGTTTCGATTTCGATTTCAGTTTCAGTTGCTGAAACATAAAAACCAAAAAAAATCGGTTTTGTTCGGTTCCTCTATATAGGGATGGCAATTTGCCTCGCCCCACTGGGGATCTGCCCCGCCCTGCCCCGAACGGGGAAGATTTGGTATGAGCTAACCGGGTATGGGGGTAGGGATAGTATAAGCTACCTAAAATCCGTCGGGGATCGGGGCGGATTTGGGCATGCTCACATAAAATCCGTTATCCGCCCCGTATCCGCCCCATTAAATACCTATACTTTTACTATTATAACCCTTACCCTAATATCTAATTCTTCTCTTCAGACTTCAGGCTTCAGCAACCAAGTTTGAACAACAAGCTCTCCTCTCAACTTCAAGTCTTCTGTCTTCAACAAGCTGAGCCAACAACGAACTTTCCTCTTTCAAGTTTCAACAGCAACTCAGCAAGCTCTTCAATTGGGTGAAGCTCTCTTTAGCAGCTCTCCTCTCTTCAACAACAGGCTCTCTAGTGACTAGTCTTCAATTGGGTGAAGTTATTCGTCATTGATTCTTCTCTACTCTTCAGCAGCAACTTAGTGATTTTAACAGCAAACTCAGTGATTTCAAGAAGCTCTCTTCTCAAATCTCTACTCTTCAACAGCAAAATTCTGAAGCTGTTCGTCATCAAGGTTAGTACCTCTTTTCTGATTTCTCACATTTGTTTTGTTGAATTTGTGATTGACTCGTACCCATTGTAGATTATATCCTTATCAGTGTGCCTTGTAATTGAATTTGTCGAATGTGTAGTAATTTGGAAGTAATGCCAAGATTTCAACTCAACAAACAACTCAATTTAATCAAGATTTCAAGCAATTTGGTTTTAAACAATTGGGTTTAATTGAGTTTCAAGCAATTGGGTTTAATCGAGATTTCAACAGCAAACAACAGCAGTGGAAAAATGAAGGTCAGTTGCATCTCTTTCTCTCCAAATCAAGCTGTAAATATAAACTTTTAACTCAGTGATTTAGTCGTCCATTTGTTCTTCTTTTGACAACCTATTAGAGCTATTTAATGCTTCATTATTCATTGTTCCTCTGCCATCTACATATATATGATGATTAAGTGATTATTTGTTGATAGATCACAGATTGGTCTAAAGTTTAGGAATAAAAATATCCCTGTGTATTTACATCTTTCACAAATTGGTCTAAAGTTTAGAATCAAGGTCTGATAGACCTATGAAATACGTTGGCCTGTTGTATAATTTGTATAATCAAGGTATAATCAAGGTCTGATAGACCTGGTCTGTTGCATCTGTTGTATAATCTATTGTGTAATCTATTGTATAATCTCTGATCTGTTGCATCTGTTGGATTTATAATGTTGAATGTTGATTGAAACTATTGTTCTTGCTTGTATTTTTTCTAAGTGAATATGTCAAACGAAATTCCTCCAAGTGCAAGTAACCCTCTAGATTCCGTAAATGAAGTTCAAACACAGTCAAGCAACACTCTAATTGTTATTGCTGATGAGGAACAACAACAACTGATAAAAAAAAGGAAGTTGACATCAAGAGCTTGGGAACATTTTACAAAGAAGACTGTTAAGGGGCAAGTGAAAGCTGAGTGTCGTCATTATAAGAAATTACTTGGAGGGGAAACTTGGGGTGATACAACATATCTGCTTGATCATATTGATTCTTCCTGTCTTGTTATTCGTCGAGGAAACACTTCGCAAATAACGTTGAATACAACTCAAATGAGTGATGGAAGAGTTCAGGTCAATACATACATATTCGACCAAGAAAATGCACGGGCGGCTCTCGGAAAAATGATAATTTTGCATGACTACCCACTTTCAATTGTTGAACACCACGGGTTTAGAGAGTATAGCAAGGCTCTCCAACCAATGTTTAAGGTTGTTTCTCGAAACACTATTAAAAGTGACATCTTAAAAATATATGATTGCGAGAGGACTAAGACAATGGCACTTTTGGAGAGGAATCGGAGTAGAATTAAAATTACTACCGATATGTGGACTGCTAACTACCAAAAGAGGGGATTCATGGCCGTCACAGCTCATTTTATTGACGACACTTGGAGTTTACAAAGTTGAATTATGAGGTACATTTTAAATAAAATCTTTCTTTTTGTTGTAACTAATTTGAGATTATAGTATTTATTTATTGTAATATATATTACATTTTCTTTTTATGTTAGATTTATATATGTGCCGTGTCCTCATACATCGGAGACTATTGCTAATGCTCTTATGGAATGCTTGTTGGAGTGGAACATTGACCATAAGTTGTCTACTTTGACAGTAGATAATTGTTCTACTAACGATGCTATGATTGAGATCCTTTTAGAAAGACTTCCTTTAGACACAATGCTGCGACGAGGGGATGTTTTTCACATGCGATGTTCTGCCCATATTCTAAATTTGATTGTAAAAGACGGGCTAAATGTTATAGGAGATGGTATCGAGAGAGTTCGTGATAGTGTTGCTTATTAGAGTGCAACGCCAAAGAGAGATGAAAAATTTATTGAAGCAGTACGTCGGTTGAACGTTTCAAGTACAAAGAAGTTAGCATTGGATTACAAAACTAGATGGAATTCTACGTTTTTGATTCTTCAGACTGCCTTGATTTACAAAGAATTTTTTCCTCGTTTAAAGCAGCGTGAGTCCCAATACAGATGTTTGCCACTTTCAGCTGATTGGTACTTGGCAGCCGAGATTTGTGATAGACTAAAGTTATTCTTTGAAGTAACAGAATTATTTTCTGGGTTTAAATATCCTACAGCTAACTTATACTTTCCTAAAATTTGTGAAGTCAAGATATCCATATATGATTGGCTTAAGTCTAGTTATGGGGAAGTTAGATCGATGGGAGAAAGAATGATTACTAAATTTAAGAAGTATTAGAGTGCAATTCATACGATTATGGCTGTGGCAACTATTATGGATCTAAGGTACAAGATGAAGCTGATCGAGTTCTATTATCCAATTATTTACGAAGACGAATCTGTGATTCAAATTCAAAAAATTCACAAATTATGTTTTGATATATTGGAGGAGTATAAAATGCGTTCAAGTAGTCTTGGAGGTTAATCCTCAAATGCCACATCTTCCCAACCGCAAGAGAGTCGAATTGCGAAGAATAATTTTCTGAAGAGGTTTGATTTGCTTGTCTCTAATACGACCACTACTGAGACTGTTAAGTCAGAATTGGATTCTTATTTTGAGGAGGGTGTCTTACCTAGGACTGATAACTTTGAGATATTAAGTTGGTGGAAAGAAAATGAGAGTAAATATCCGATTTTGCATTATATTGCTAGAGATGTGTTGACTATTCCCATGTCCATTGTTGCTTCAGAGTCTGCTTTTAGTACTAGTGGTAGATTTGTGAGCCCTCATCGTAGCAGACTACATCCAAAGACATTGGAAGCCTTAATGTGTGCGCAAGACTTGTTATGGGCTGAAATCAAAGGTAATAGTTGGATGTTTCTATTTATTTTTTTAATATTGTCTAAATATTAATAATTTTTTTTTTATATTTTAAGGTTGACTAATTAGCTTTTATTGTATGATTAGATTCTTCTTTGGTAACACAATTTACAAAAAGCTCAATAAGTGGAGATGTAGATGCAGATCAGGTAAATGATTGTTATTGATCATTTCTTACTATGAATTATTTAAATATGGTTAACATTTTTATTTATGAAGATTTATAACTAGGCATGTGTTTATTTTTTTAATAGGAACCATGTCTTACAAGTGCGAGCGCTTAAGATGAAGTCAAAGATGCTTTGAGAAGATATCGGGTATTTGCTTTGCTTTATGGATTTATGTGGGAATATTTTTGTATTTTGGATATTACTCTTGTTTTAGTTTATTTCTGGCTATTTTTGTATTTTGGATATTTTTTGTATCTTGTATCTTGGATATTTTTGTATCTTCGATTTATGTGAGAAGATGCTTAAGACTAATGTTTAAGTTTATTTTTGAACATATGTTATTAATGCTTAAATAATTGTGATAAGGTCAATTCACCAAATTGTATAGGAAGATGTTCATGTAATTCAAATGTGAATTGTGATCCTTTAAAACTTGGTCCTGATAATGGGGGTCAACCATGCAAATATCATAGTGTCATTTCAGAGTTTACTGCTAATGGTACCACATCAAGGCCTTCTTCGGTACACTTCTTTACATATCACTCCAAAATTATTTTTGACAATTATAATGATCATGCACTGATTTAGCTCAATTTTGACATGTTCTTAGGCGACAAGAGATAATCCTTATGAAGTGAGAAGGATATTTACCATGGGCCTTCCATTTTCAGGTCATCATGCAGGGCAAATTCTCTTCGGCCTTGATGATGGGTATCTATACTTCATGATGGGTGATAGTGGAAGCCAGGGAGATCCTTGCAATATTTCTCAAAATAAAAAATCGTTGCTTGGAAAGATTATGAGACTTGACATAGATAACATAGCAAGTGAGTAATCTGACGCCGAGATTTAATTATTTCTTCTTGTTATAGCTATCAAGTAGTTATGTATATTTTTTTTCCAACGAATGAACTTTTCTGTCCAATGCTCTTGTATTTTGTATTAACTTCTTAATTTAAGCAAGTTGGTACTATGGACACAACATAATCTAAAAATGCGAAACGCTGACTCAATCTTTATATATTTGTATCGGTTTACTTTCATGTGTATGCTCTTTATGTATAAGCTAAGTTTCTAACTTATCTTATTTTCTTTACTTGGCTAACCCTTCCCCTTTTTCTTTCTTCCTACAATGCATTTTCAGGTGCAGGAGAAATAACGGAGCTTGATTTGTGGGGAAACTATTCTATTCCAAGAGATAACCCATCTTTAGGTGATAAAGATATGCAGCCTGGAATTTGGGCTTTAGGTTTCAGAAATCCTTGGCGTTGTAGTTTTGATTCATAAAGACCTTCTTACTTTCTATGTGGTGATGTTGGCGAGGTAGGAAATTCAACTTATTTTACATAACTTATGCAAACTTTTATATTACACTTTCTTGTAACCACAATGCATAAATTCTTATCAACTTTTATTGATCCAATTCTATAACAAGTGAATCAGGCTCGACCAAATATGGTTAAAGTAACTTATTCCTGATAAGTTATTAACCAAAGTAAATATGTTATATGTTTGCGTACTATATATAACATTTTGTTGTAATTTTAAGAATAACAGCCAATCTATACCTTAATGTTTGAAACTTTGAATCGACAGAAATAATCTTATTTATCTCCGTTCAGTTCTATCAAATAACTTATACCGTATAAGTCTTATATACTTTCAGGAGCAATGCGAAGAGGTAGACTTAGTTACTAAGGGTGGGAACTATGGATGGCGGATATACGAGGGTTACGCACTTTACCATCCACCATAGTCTCCCCGCGGAAATACATCTGTTAGCTCTATAAATCCCATATTTCCAATAACTGGTTACAATCACTCCGATGTAAATAAGAACAAAGGATCTGCATCAATCTCCGGTGGCTATTTCTATCGGTCAATGAGTGATCCATGCATGTATGGAAGGTGAGTCCAGCCACTACTGTAATTAGTTGCGAAAATTGTACTTGATTTATCAATAGATTGTGTTTGTATGTAGACATGCATATAGGTTGCTACTTACCGATCTTTCTATTTTATCAATACTTCAAAAACAGTTAGCCTGTCATATATTTTCTTGTATATTTTTCATATTTTGTTTTTCATCTTAGTCTTTTATGTGTTTTTGTAAATACCGTCTTCAGCCTTACGGACCATATTTTAGATTTTTCTTGAGATTATTTTGTTTGGGATTCGGGGATCCCCGCTTATTTTAAATGGTGATTGGGGCGGGGATGGTATTGGACTTATTTAAGTGGGGCGGATTCAGGGATCCCCGCTTATTTTAAATGTGGATCGGGACAGGGATGGGGATGGTATTGGCTCCCCTGCCCCAAATCTGCCCCATTACCGTCCCTACATCTATATAATAGAAACCATATAAAGCCAAATAAAATTGAGAGTGCTTTTTTTATTAAAAAAAAGCCCTCAACTTATTGAAAAGCACACCTACAGGTCGCCTCTACACATCTTCTCGCTCTTTCTCTTTCTCTTTCTCTATCATGAGTTCGATCTTACCGCAATGTTCCCTGCAAATCTTAATTGAAAATCCCTTCAAATTCTTTAAATACTTCTCACACCCATTGAATAAACTTCAAATCATCACCCTCCAACCCTTATCACCTCATCTTCTAAGGTTTTTGATATAACCCTTTCCCACTACAACCCGAATATTTCAAACAACCATCATCGCCAGACAATCAGGATTTTAATTTGACCTCATCTTCTAAGGTTTTCGATATAACTCTTTCCTACTACAACCCGAATATTTCAAACAACCATCATCACCAGACAATCGGGATTTTAATTTGAGTTGCAGAATGCCATTAAAAAGTAGATCTGAAGATGTAGAAGGTGGCGGAGAAGGGCATGAAGAAGATTTGAAATAAATCTACCTCTTATTTTTGTATTGAGCAGCTGATCATTTAGCTTCACAACAGATTGTAAATAAATATAACATCTTGTTTCCTATTTTTGCCCAGAGGCTTCTAGATAAATTGCAGGGGAGATGCCAAGGGTCGTAAATATCCTAGAATGTATTTATTTTCTTCTATTATTATAATAGGGGGCTGCTTTAGTCTAAGAAAAAGAACAAATGGTACATCGTGGAACTCTATACAATATTTTAAAATTGCAACTTTTTCCTTTCAATGTGCCGACTTCTTCCTTATTCCATTTACTCAACTCATTCTTTCACGCCTTGTTTCTTCCTTATTCCACTTATTCAACTCATTCTTTCACGTATTGTTGGGTTTCACTTAAACTTATGGGACAAAACAACTTCTAGAATATTCGACAAAAACGAGGATTCAGATTTCTTTTATAAAGATATTTATATTAATTGTAACATTAAATAAATATTTACACTAATAATTTGGAGGAAGGATTTAGAGACACTCACAAACCACACTCAAGTCTCACTCAATAAGAACTACTGATGAGTGGCTCTTAAAATTGGTAATTTTCTATATAAGAAATGAGGTGGTAAAACTTATTTTAGGTGGCAGTCAGTGTCCAGACCTGTCCTCTCTCTCTCATCACCTCTTCACATCACGGGTCCTCACACGAATCCTCTTTTCTCTGTCTCTCTCACTCTCCTCTCTCTGAATCTCTCTCTTTCTGAGTTAACAACGATTTGATAGGTTTAGATTATCCGAATAGGTTTTTGATCTCTCTTTCTCTTAGTAAAACTAGATCGATTTGAAGTTAGAATTTGATTCCATCTATAAAAGATTGAAGATCATTTTTAGATTATTTGATTTCGAATTTCGGTTTGCATTCAATTCTAGTGCATGTTCCAGACCTTCAGAGAAATGGTTTGAAGGCCATCTAAGAGAAAGTTGAAGTAAAGGGTACTTACTGGTAAGTAACTATGATTCTTTGTTTATAACCAAGGTTTTGTGTGTAAGTAAATTGTGTTTCAAATATATATGACTCAAGAACTGTCGACATTGGGTATATATCGATAATCGTTTATGTGCAAGCATTTGAGATGTCCAGGTTTGAACGATTAAAATGTCGATAATCAATTTGGATGACAATGTAATGATCAACAATATAATAAATTACTATTTCATCTACAATCTAATTATCAATAGATGGACTACTCGACCAACTAGTGAATGACTTTGTTGTCGATGTATGCATCGTCGACAACTACCTACTCATCCAAAATTTAATTATGTTGGGTTTTCTAATTGTCCTATTCTTATCTTTATCATTGCGTGCAATGGATTTAGAAGAGGCTGAAAACAACCCACTACAAGACATCACGAGGAAGAGAGGACCTAAGAAGATCAGATGCAGTTACTTGGAGTTAACATTCGTGGGAGCTTTTCATATTAGGAATGATGAAAAATATCATTGTAACCAGTTGTATGAGTTATGTATTGACAATGTAATTGATATTATGAGAGTTTTAATCATGCTCGGAGAAAAAAATTATTGTTCATAAGTTATCAAGTCTAAAGCATGCATCGAGAATATGCCATTTTACATGCTTTACTTGATTTTCGATTAACGCATTATGGGATACTAGTGGGTATGCAAAGATTGTCAAAAAACACATGCATAGACAAACTGAAGCATGCATAGATAATTTCAGGGTAATGTATGGCTTACTTTATCACCGATAATAGTGTAAATGACAATCCCGGAGTGTTCCTATTTTTGATAATGTGCATGGTGTAACTTATTTTAGAGGGGAAGCCGACTCTTACAACACGGGGTTAATATTCAATCAAAGGAATGCAAGTAAATAATTTAATGCTTGAACAATCAATAGACTAAATACTTGCGTAGAGGCCCGAATGTGATGCTCTACGACCTCTGATGAGGATTGTTAAGAGTGTTTTATATTACTGACGAGTAATCGAAGGTTCGAGTACTGGGTTTTTACAGGTTGATCGAAGGTAAAGTGTAAAGGGGTTGGGGATAATTTTTCTAACCTCTCCTTGGGTCCCTATCTTTCCTATTTATAGAATCATAGGAATGGCTGAGTCACCAAGGTTAGGTCAAATTACAAGGGTACTGTCCGGATACCCCAGAGCAAGTATGGGCGCCGGACATGTCTGTACTGTCACTGTACTTTATCACTGTGGTAGTGGTTGGGCCTGTCACTGTTGTTGCAAGGGCCAACCACTGCGCTATCTTGTCTGGTGAGCTGGCTGCCTATTTTGTCATACCTCGACCATGTGCAACTATGGTCAAAGTGTTTCTACTACGATGTGTGGAGTCCGTTCTCGAGGTTTGTTTATGGTCGAAACTTTGTCTTCAAATGATCTTTGGAAGGCTTGTTTAAGGATTGAGTGGGCTTTAAGATATTCGAGTAGGCTGCGAAGTACCCTTCGAGTGTTTGAGTGGGGTCGAAGGCTGCGAGTAGGCTACTACATTCGCCCCCTCTCAACGAGGGTCCCGAAACCAGGTGAAGAGGCGTTTGCTGAGAAAACTGTTTGGCCTTAGAATTTGAGCGGTTTGACTGTTGGTTTTTGGGTAAGTAATAAAAGAGGATAATTAAGAGGTATTGGTGGTTATAGCATAATAAATGAAATGAGGTTATAAGTATGGGTTATTGTGTAGGGATACTGTGTAACCTTCTTCTTTTTTATTCTCCTCTCTTTATTCTGTAACTTTTAAAATATCTATGGATACCACGCTCAACACGCGATATTAGAAGAGGATGGGGGCCCAGGACCGTCGCGTAGGGCGGAAGACTGGTAAACTGCATATAAAGTTCTTCGGGCATTATGATCTGGACTGGGACATGCCCGAACTGGTGGAGGTAGAGGCTGGAGAGCTCATCAATGGGGAGTCTTATGCCTATCTTTGGGACCGACTGAAGTACGACTTTAATACTGCGGAGAAGCGCTATCTCTTCCTGTTGGCTTTAACCGAATGCCTCGTTTGTGCAGAAGAGGAGATGGAGAAACATGGTGCGATGAGTGGAGCTGGGCCTTCTAGAAGTAGGGCTGCTGTTTGAGGTGGTGATGATTGGTCTCTTTGTATTGTATGGTTTTTGTTTGGTCTGGTTGTATGAATTTATTTGGGTTTGAAAATTTGTTGTTTTGTTGTTATATGTGGTAGAATGGAATAAGAATAGTATTTTGCTGCATATTTAAGTTTTTGCAACTGCTAGGTATTGGAAATGAATAGGCTCGCAGGCACGATAACAATCTTATCTCATCGAATGTTAACGGGTAATACTGATTAATACTGCGAAAGGTGTTCTCGAAGTATAATGATGTGGTCGAATGTAATTAACTTGGTGCAAGGAATTGGGGTCGAAGTGTGACAATGGTCGATGGTTCGATGCGGGAGTTTTGACTGCAAGTCCTCGTAAATGGTGTTTCCATGCGCATGTAGAGGAAACTGTTACGTCTAGGAAGTTGTAGAGGCTGGACTGTTGAGTTTTCAAGGTGGGAATTGAAGGTAACAATTAATTCGGCTTGGGAAGAAGGGAAGTTGAAATCATTCTCCATTCTCCATGTATAAAAGGAACTGTTGTGGAGAGGATTTCTCACCATTCTGCATTCATTCTTCATCTTTCTTCTTATATGCTCGGATTATGATGGCTGCAAATGTACCCGCACAAGAGAACCAGGCTACAGTGAGGATCAGGCGAATACAAGAGAGGGCGTTGGAGCTGCAACAAAGGTTTGGTATCGATCAGGATATTGATGCGAAAATGCCGATTTTTTTTGAAGTGGAACCTGGGGAACTCGTTGTTGGAATGTATTTTGCATACTGGTGGGGGATTCTGCAGATGATGGGTCCATTTCTGAGTCATTGGTTGTCTCTGCTAGAGTCCTTCGCAAAAGAAATGGTGGACGTGGAGGACGCAGGTGTTGTGTCTGTGGTCGAAGAGGAGCATCCTCCTGATAATTAGGGTCCTCTGTCAGTTTTGGTAACTATTTTTGATATGGTATTTCTATGTTGGGTATTGGAAAGAACTATTGGAATTGTACTCCGTTTCTTCTGAGGTTAATGAAATTGGGTGCTGGTATTATATTATGTTGAATTATTTTTCAATGCTATTTTCTGTAGGATTTTGAATATTCGAAGTATAATTTTGATCTCTTGAAGTAACAGGCTTGAATTATCAATGTAGGAGGTCTAATCTGTCGAAAATAAAAGGTTGGATCTGTAAGAGGTTTAATATGTGTAGGCACAAATTTTTTAACTTTCGAAGTGCATGATTGTAATCTGTCGAAGGATAAATGGGTGTTTATGTATAAGAGTAAGTTGGGACTGTCGAAGTAAAACTTGTTATCTGTCGAAGCAATGTTAAGCTTCGTCTATAAATAAAATTCAGAACTGTCGAAGGAAAGGGTAATCTGCTGAAATAATAAATGCATGATGTGTTGAATTGACGAATGTGTTGTGAATTGAATGACGATATATTTGAGAAATGAATTTGAGGCTATATGTTGAAGAGTCTTCAAGACACCGTGTAGTCGATTACTCGAATGTGAGAAGTGTGTCGAAGGTTTTGGTAAATTTAACTGGTCGTGCTGGCAACTTGGACAGTTGGCTTGTCACGACGGTACGTACGTCTGGGGCAGTGTGCCGGACATGTAATCATTATTGTTGTCCTCGTTTCACAGAAATATTGTGATTTGATGTTTGGATTTGACTGTTTTGCTTCGAGTAAGGGTAAAAGGGTTCGAGAAGTTTTAGTTTTGCAGATAATTTAAAGTGAGTGTGCAGCTCGCACGTGAGGGATATGAGGGGAAAATCAGTTAAAACACATTATAGCCAAAAAGCCGGGGTAGTAGGGTCATGGTAATGATAGTGGTTTGAAAATCAAGGCGGTTTTGGTCTTTCGAGGGGGTATATAAGTGTGAGAGAAGTAACTACTGTACTATACATTGAGAAAAAACCAGAGAGAGTGAGAGAAAAAGAACGTACGCCGTTAGTGCCGGTGCTTGAGAGAAGTTGCTGGAGTTGTTGCATTGATCTTGGTGTTTCGAGTATAGTGCTTCTAACACAGGTATGTCACTTGATTTCTGCCAATTTTTGTGTTGTTTGCCCTTCTACGTCTGTGAGTAGAATATTTTAGGTTCGGAGTTTGGAGGTTATCTTCGAGGATAAGAGAATTCACGAGTCCAAGTTCTGAATCATTCGAGGAATTTGGGGGTTGTGAAGGAGGCATTGGGTTTAGGATCGAGGTTTCGAATGTGTATAAATCTGTTTAGGGGGGCAGATGAGATATGGGATATGGGTTATTAACACGTAATTATCGTGTATATCGATCTAATTGCACACCTCTTCTTCTGTAGGGTAAGATGCATACCCGTCAAGTTTCGAGACAGAGGTTGATAGACGAAGAGATCGAAGCATTCGAAGCTAGTATATCTGGTTGTGCCCCTTTGTCTGTGGTGTTGTCTGTGGTGTTTAGGAGGGCAGCGAGTTAGAAGTGTTAGATTTTGTAACCGATACCCCTTTGTCTGTGGTGTTGTCGGCTGGTATGATTCTGATTACGAGACGTCGTAGGATGGTAGTTACTGAGGATAGTGAGGAGGAGGAGATAGTGTGGGGTGAGAGAGGCGATGATAATGTGGGGCCTTCTAGTGGTGAAAAGGGAGAAGAGGGGAAGGGTAATGAAAGTGGGGATTTGACTGAGCCGGATAGGGTCGAAGGTGCCGTTTCGACTAGAGATAAGGTTAGATTAGATCAATTTGCTGCCAAGCTAGAGCTGTCGAAGGTGGGGGTGTTCTTAAGTATGACGGGAGCAGGATTAACTTTCAAATCAAGCCCTGAAGATGGAATAATGGCATATAGAGGCCAGATTCGAGTGGGGATGAAACTTCCTCTTTGAAGGCTGGTAAAAGTGGTGTTGAATTTTTGGGAGGTTACTCCGGTGCAAATGAATAGAAATTTTTATGAGATGATGAGGGTTATAGAGGGGATGAATGCAAGGTTAAGCAGTGAGGGAAGGGGTTTAATTAAGTGATTTGATATTGTAACCTTCTACTCGAAGAAAGCGAGCCAAAACACGAGTACCTACCACATCCAGTGTCACCCTGAGAAGCCCTAGTTTTTTTTATCTGTGTTCGACGGGTCGAGGGTGGAATAAAGACTTAGTCATAGTACGAGCTAACTATGAGAATGTTGAAGGGGAGGACCTGTATAAGTTGCATCATAGGGTGTATAATTAGAGTAAGTTTCTATTGAAGGATTGTTGTTGATGTATGTCTTGAATCGGTGGTGATTATATTTTGTTTGTTCTACAGGTCCGAAGAATCTGACTTGGAACAATCAAAGGAACTATATTGATACCTTGCTTAATGCTAGTGAGGATTGGGTAAATTATGTTTTTGAAAGTCTTAGTATCAAGAGGCAGAGAAGGAAAAAAATAGATTCCCTGCTTCGAAACGTACCCATTACGCCGAAGCCATCAAAGAACAGGAGAGGCGAAGGTGATTTGAAGGTTCCTGAAGAAATGAGAGGGGATGAGTAGCCAAGAAACATTCAGTATGTTCCAAAATTGAGGATGGGGTCGAAGCAAGCAGTGCCAGGTCTCGAAGTTGCTGGCGATGCTTCGAGACTGAGGCCGAGGTAGGTACCGACACAGGCTAAGAAGGGGAAGGGGAAGGGTTGTTCCTAAAGTTCTGAGGGTACAACAGTTGAAGGATATTCAGCGCAAAAGGCGTAGGGTGGTGAGGAAGGATGATGCAGCGGATGAGGATGAAGAGATGACAGAAGCCGAACGACAAGAGCAAGCGGTAGCCAAGCATGCTTCGATGGCTGAACTCTGCGAAGACGACCCATACGAGGCTTCGAAGGAAATAAAGAGGAGTATGTTTCAGGTAACTGTCAATTAATTTCTTTTGTGAGATTCTGGGATTTCTTTTAAGTTCGTCAAATTTCGAGGGGTACTGGCTGCTCGAATATTCTAGCAGACGGATGCTTGGGTGCAATCTTACAACAAGGCAATGAAGTCAGCAAAGGGGAAGCTGCGGCAGGCGATTAAAAGCCTGGATCTTGCTCGAGGGACTGAAGTTTCGTTATTATCTGAAGTTAAAGTTTTAAAGCGAGATTTGGTGACAATCACGGACTCCTTTGATGAGAGGCTTGAGCATCAGCGGTCTAAACAGGAGTGGGTGTGGGCGGCGAAGCTTGTTACGAAAGTGGAGGAAATGGCAAAATAGAAGGCTGTATCTGTCCCAGTTTGATGATGAGTGTAGAGTGACTGTCAAGCTGAAGGTGTTTATAGAGGATAAGGGGTATAACCTCGATACTTTGGAGCCCTTCCCTATTTTCCCAGAGATGGTTGCTGGAGATGATTTGGAGACAAAGGAAGGAGAGGCTGTTGATGGAGTAGATGGAGGTACTAGAGGTAGTGGGGAGGTACTTGTGATTAGGGCGGCCAGTGTTAGTACCGTGGATGGAAGGGTTACCGATGGTGCGGGTTCAAAGCTTTTAGCAGGAGGTGCTGAGGCTGTTGGCACTATAGATCCTGTGGGAGAAGGGGATGCGATTGTGCCGATATAAGGTAATCGTTCATGCTTTTTCTGTTTGATGTGGAGTTGTAATATTTGAACGAAGTTACTTTTCTGTGGAGTTGTTCTTTGAACTTGGAATTTTTATGAGCTATTGTACTGTACTAATGCTTCTTATCTGCTTAAACTTCTGAATTTGAGTGTGAACTGCTTTTGAATTGATGCCTGATGTTCTCAACTAAATTTGCTATCTTTTATTGGCCTTGCTACATTCTGGATTGTTGAAATGTTAATGTGTAATCTGTTAGTTTGGCCTGTACCAAACTTTTGATGACTTATCTTGAGTTGTAATGAAATTGTTTCTCTAATATATGATGTTATGAATCTTCTTTGCATTGTAGATATTTTTGCATAATAGTATTTGTCTGTACTATTTTTGTCAAATGACTGTAGAGTGATCGAACCCTTAAGACCTTCGAGGGTGCTGTGATATCTCTTTTGAAATTGTCGGATCTGCTGGAGACTAAAGGCCGAAGCCACAACGATGTAAGACGTGTTCGCCCCCAACGCATTCCCGAGGATATGGCCTTTCGACCATTCGTGTCCCTCAAGTTTACTCGAATGTTGGAAACTTGAAAATTTCAAGGTCGCCCCCATGTATCAGTCGGGGAGAGGGTAGACATGATAACCGGGGTAAACCAAGAAATTGACTGGACTTCGACGGTTTCGGAGCCTCATCGAAGCATAACTGTTTGCCTCCAATGCATTCTCGAGGGTACGGTCTTTCGACCATCCTTTCCCTTTGAGTTTGCTTGATATTGGAAGCTTGAAAATTTCAAGGTCGACCCCAAGTATCATTCGGGTCGAAGGGTTGACATGATACTCAGAAGAAACCAAGAAATCGACTGGACTTCAACGGTTTCAGAGCATAATCGAAGCATAACTGTTCGCCCCCAATGCATTCTCGAGGGTCCCATCTTTCGACCATCCTTGCCCCTCGAGTTTACTCGAAATTGGAAGCTTGAAAATTTCAAGGTCGCCCCCACGTATTAGTCGGGTTGAAGGGTTGACATGATTATTCAAGAAACCAGGAAATCGACTGGACTACGAAGGCCTTAGCCACAACGAAGCATAACTTCTCTCCCCTAATGTATTCCCGAGGGGGCCTTTCGACCTTCCTTGCCCCTCGAGTGTACTGGAAATTGGAAGCTTAAAAAATCACAAGGCCACTCCTAAGTATCAGTCCGGTCGAAAGGTTGACATGATACCTGAATTAAACTAAGAAATTCATTGAAAAGAGGAGATGAAGTATGGGTGGAAAAGATGCTTATTGATTATTCTATGTTACATCAGTTGTACAAGATTGAGGCCGTAGCCTGTTATAGAAGACCAGCTGCATTGTATTCCACAGGTTTGGTAAAGGCTCTTCATCTTCTGTCATCAGATAATAAGAACCCTTGTCAGTTTTATCATACACGACATAAGGTCCTTCCCTGAATTCGGCTAGCTTGCCGGCATTTTGAGGTTTCGAGGATTGGTTGATACGTCGAAGTACTAGATCCCCGATGTTGAAACTTCGAGGTCAAACTCTCTTGTTATTGGACTTCTGAAGTGATGTATGGTACCGGCTAAGGTTGGCAATGGCTCGGTTTCTGGTTTTGTCGATCCATAAGATGTTATATGCGAACTCAAACTCATTGTCTTCATCTGGGAGATTAGGATCTCGTGTAGGTACTTCGAATTGAGTAGGGAACACAACTTCGGTACCGTATGCTAATAGGAAAGGGGTGCAACCTGTAAATTTTATTGGTGTTGCTCGATAGGTCCAAAGGACATACTGTAGCTCTTGAACCCATTGACCTTTCTTTGCATCCACTCTTTCTTGAGACCATCGACAATGGTTTTGTTGATTGCTTTGACTTAACCGTTGCCTTGGGGATAGTAAGGTGTTGAGGGGGAGAGGATGATGTTGTGTTTTTTGAGTAAGTTTTTGACTTTGCTGCCGACGAACTGGGGACCATTGTCGCATCAAATCATATGGGGGCAGCCGAAGCGTGTGATGATGTTTTCCCATAGAAATTTGATAACTTCTTCTGCTCTGGTTCGGCACAAAGGTACAGCTTCGACCCTTTTGGTGAAGTAACCTGTTGCAACAAGGACATTTTCTCTACTACCCGAGGCTTTAGGGAAGGGTCCAATGAGATCGATAGCCCATCTTTTGAATGGCCAGGATACTTGACTGAAATGGAGGTCTTGCGAAGGGAAATGAATGTCATGAGCGTGACGTTGGCATTTGTCACAGTGTTTCGCATACTCTTTGGCTTATTTTTTCATATTTGGCCAGAATAATCCTTGGGAAACAGCTCGAAGGGCCATACACTGACCAGCTGTGTGAGCCTGCAGGTTCCTTCGTGAAGTTCGGCTAAAATTGTAGAGGCTTCGGCGTGGGATATGCATCGAAGGAGGACGCCATTTGGAGATTTGCGATGTATTTCATGTTTGTGGATAATGTATCTGTGATAATTTTCTAACAACAATCGTCTGACTTTGGGATCATCAGGGAGGGTGGCATTGTTGAGGTAATGGAGGAATGGTGTTTTCCAATCATCTAGATTGAGACTCTCGCCCCCAGTATTGATTGTATTGACTTCTATCTGGTCGATACTTGGGCGTTCGAGTACTTCGATATGAAGGGTCCGGGATTTTGATTGTCCGAGCATGGCTGCAATATAGCCGAGGGCATCTGCGTGTCCATTTTCTCCTCAGGGGTTATGTGTAATAGTAGATTTTTTGGGAAAATGGTCCATGCGTTGTCTAACGAAAAAGGCGTAGTTAGCCATGATACCATTAGCCTGATTTTCTCATATGTAATGCCTCTGAACAAGTTGGGAATCTGTGAAAACGGCATGTTTTGGAATGCCGAAGTCGAGAGCGAGGTCGAGGCCGTGGATCAAGGCTTCGTACTCTGCTTCATTATTGGAACATTCGAAGGTAAGTTTGACGGCTTTCTCTATTGGATCATTATGGGTGTGACGAAGACAATACCAATTCCTGAGCCATTAGGTCCAGCGGATCCATCTGTGAATAAACGCCAGCCAGTGTTAGGATTCCAGGGATCTGCTGCTTCGGGTTGGTCTTCTGTTAAGTCATCTTTGTGTTCTTCCCAATCGACATCTTCGACCGAAAAGTTGGCAAGGAAGTCTGCTACCGCTTGGCCTTTCTGGGATATTTGCTTCTCGAATATAATGTCGTGTTCGCCAGGGTATACAGATAACTGTTGTACTCGTCTGGACTTTTCTTTTTTACTGAGTACTTCGCAAAGGGGGTAACTTGTTATAACACGGATGGGGTGAGCTAGGAAATATGGTATGATTTTGCGGGCAGAATAGACAAGGGTGAGGAGCAAACGATCAAGCTTCGAATATCGGATTTCTGCGGGTGTTAAAGCTTTACTGATGAAATATACAGGTTTCTCGATGTTTGAATTAAGTCCGATAAGTACTAAACTGATAGAGGTGTCTGTAACAGTGAGGTATAAAGATAGTGTTTCGCCTTCGATTGGTGTGCTGATAATAGGTGGTTGGCCAAGATAATTTTTGAGTTTGAGGAAGGCCTGTTCATACTCGGGTGTCCTGATCTCTGGGTTGTTTTTCTTTTTTTCTTTGTGGACGCCTTGGTCGCGTAAGAGGGAAAAGAGCCAAACATATCTGTCTAAGGATTTGGAAATGAAACGGCTGAGGGTTGCTATTTTACCAGCCACTTTTTGGACATCTTTTTTGGTTCGGGGTGAAGGCATATCAATGAGAGCTCGAATATGGATGGGGTCAATCTCGATACCTCATTTACTGATAAAGTGACCCAAAAATTTACCAGACGAAATGCCAAATTGGCATTTGTCTGGGTTAAGTTTCATGTTATATGTACGAAGTATTGAGAGGACTTCAGCTATGTCTTGTATATAGGTCTATTTTTGAAGGCTTTTGCATAGCATGTCGTTGATGTAGACTTCGACCGACTTGACAAACAAAGGTTTAAACATGGTCGTGACAAGGCGTTGGTAAGTGGCTCCCGCATTATTAAGGCCGAAAGGCATGATGCTAAAACAGTAAAGGCCTTGTTCAGTGATAAAGGAAGTTTTAAGGTGATCTTCAGGAAGAAGGGGTACCTGATTATATCCTGAGGTCGCGTCCATCATTGATAGTAGCTCATGTCAAGCAGTGTTGTCGAGGAGTGCTGAAATGATCGGGAGGGGGAAGCTGTCTTTCGATGTGTGCTTGTTAAGGTCTGTGAAGTCGATGCAGATTCTTATCTTTCTGTTCTTCTTGGGAACTGCCATAATATTTGATAGCCAATCAACGTACTTCACTTCTCTGATAAGCCCTGCGGCTATGAGCTTGTCTACTTCAAGTTTCATTGCGTCTCAAAGTCGTGGTGCCAGGTAATGCTTCTTCTGTTTTACTACTGGGGAATAGGGGATAAGGTTGAGGGGATGGCACGCCAGGCTAGGGTCGACACCGGGCATCACCTAGAATGTCCAAGCAAACACATCTTTGTTTGTTCGAAGGAAATCTATAAGCCCTAGGCGTTCTTCCTCATCGAGAAAAGTTTCGATGAATGTACCTCGACCAGGGCCGTCGAGTTCGATGCAAATAGTGGGTTTGATGGGTGAAGTGGTATCTGTCGAAGCTGTGGGGATTGAAAGAGACAGTGATTGCTATGGGCGGCTGACGAGTTTCCAGGTCTGATCAATCTCTGGGTGCTCGCATGAATGGGCTAGGCGTTGAGAGCCTTTCAAATTCCAAGTACCGTCGATGGTGGTGAAACGAATGATTTTATGGAAGGTCGAAGGTATGGCACGCATGGCGTGGAGCCAGTCATGCCCGAGGATACTGAGGTATTTTGAATTTTTGTCTATAACGAGGAAACTGGTTTGAAGTATAACAAGGCTTGTGGTGACTGGTAGGCTGATTTGACCAACAACAACTTCTGTTGCTCTATTGAATCCCTTCAATTTGACAATTGTAGTGGTTATGAGGTCAATTATCTTCATGGTTTCAGCGGTTTGGAGAAAAATGACATCAACTGCACTCCCTGTATCTATGGGCATTGTATGGAGGACGAGGTTTTCGATCTTAACCATGTTGAGTAATGAATCAGAATGGGGAAAACGGATGTGAGATGTTTTACAGTCGATGAAAGAAATGCCTTTGAGGCGAGGGCGATGGCTTGGTTCTGGCAGGAGGGTGGGAAGTTTCTCCTGGTAGGTAAGTTTGTAACATTCTTCGACGCGCTTACGTTTGCTTTTGGAACGTCCGCTGTCTATGTTGTTGACTTCAATGAAGTTTATTCTATAAATGTGTACCTCGGCTGGGTCAGCAGTAGGAGTGGATTGAGGTTTGAGGTAAGACCCGTCAAGATAGCTGGGAAGGTCGACAATATACTGATGTAGGCGACCTACTTTGAGGATGAGTTTGAGAGAGCGCTCGAGGGCAAAGCATTTATTGGTATGATGACAGTTACATTTGTGATTGGCGAAGTAAGGTTCACGGGACCTGACTTCGATAGAGAAAGGGATACGCCAGATGGGGTCTGCCTGTATATGTGGTAGAAGGGTGCTGAGAGGGCAGTGAGTGTGGGTAAGATAGGCTTCGGCCGCTTCTTGCGAGCTTTAACAGAATTGTCGATGTTAGGGCGTTTGTGGATCTCAGTCTTCTGTGAGACAGGAGCGATTAGGGGTGTTGGAATGGAAGGCAAGTTTTGTCGAGGCTTACTGATAGTAGGGGTTGAAGGTTGGCTATGTTTATGTGACTCGTGGAGGCGCTCGAGGTCAATATAACCGTTGACTTTTAAGAGCATTTCCTCAAGGGTTTGATGTTTGTGTAGAACTAGGTGTTCTTTGACTCGACTGTGATCAGGTAGAGCATTCGAGTATGCGAGTATAGCATTCGTGCAGTCAGGATTCTCAATTTTTCGTGATTCATCGCTGAACCTTTTGGTGAAGGCTCCGAGTGTCTCATAGTTGGATTTTCTAAAATTAAACAGGGCGTCGACTCTAACTTCTCTGTCCTTATTGAAGGCAAACTGGGCGATGAAAAGCCGTGACAGTTGCTCGAAGCTTCTTATTAAGCCATTTCGAGGATTGTGATACCATCGAAGGGGGTTATCAGTAAGGCTGGTGGGAAAAAGGCGACATAGTAGGTAATCGGTTATAGAATAGAGGCTCAAGGCATTTTAAAATTCGAGAATGTGCGATTGAGGGTCTGTGTTGCAGTATTTGCTGAGTTTGGGGGCACAAAAATTATGGGGTATCTCGATAATGAGAAGTTTGGGGAATATGGGGTTGTTGAGGCAACTACAAAAGTTGGTGGCTGAGCTCGTGCTAACAAGAATAACTGGTTATATTTTGAGGTCGAAGTCTTGCTGTACAGCATAGGCAGGATGAGGGGGAGATCGAGGGATTTGAGGATGGTGAGTTCTAGTGGGTGGAATGTGTTTAGCGCTGCGCTCCCCAGGACGTTCTCCAGTAGGGCGGCATATGGGGTGTCTAGAGGATCGGAGGGTGGAGTCAGAAGAATTTTCTGTGAGGTGAATGCCGAGATGAATGGAGCCGGTAGGAGGAATAATGTGTGGAGCGCCCTCGGCTTGGATACGGCCTTGGGCTACTCCAAGAGTGGGTAGTGGTCCTAGATGGGTGCGGGCAGACATGCGCAACGGATCTGGTACTTGGGATGGTCGAGCAAGTTCTAGAGGTTGTAGTCTCTACAACTCTCAGACGGTATTGTGTAATTCATCGATTGCCCGGTTCTGTCAATTCTCGTCGTCCATGCGGTGGTTCTGTTCTATTTCTAGCTCCAGGCGGTGGTTTTCACGCTCTTGGTGAAGTTGTGCACGGTGGAGCTTCTCACCTTGAACGACTTGTTGAGATAGTAAAGCTATTTGGGCGGCCACTCCGTCGATAGAGATGCCGGCGTGGGCTGAACTGGAACGGAGGATGGGTGCCATTGAGGAGAATCTGTGGAAGTTGAAAACAAAGGGAGGGAATGGGAAAAAGAGATTGGTTGGGTAGGAAGTACAGACGACGCCAATTGTAGGGGCCTAACTTCATTTGGATGGGAAGCCGGCTCTTATAATACGGGGTTAATCTTTAATCAAAGGAGTGCAAGTAAATAATCTAATGCTTGAATAATCTATAGACTAAGTACTTGCGTAGAGGCCCGAATGTGACGCACTCTGATGAGGATTTTTAAGAGTATTTTTATTATTGATAAGTAATCGAAGGTTCGAGTACTGGGTTTTTACAGGGTGATCGAAGATAAGATGCAAAGTGGCTGGGGATGATTTTTTTAACCTCTCCTTGGGTCGCCATCTCTCCTATTTATAGAATCATAGGAAGGGCTGAGTCACCAAGGTTTGGTCAAATTAAAAGGGTATTGTCCGGATATCCCAGAGTAAGTATGGGCGCCGGACATGTCTCTACCGTCACTGTACTTTGTCACTGAGGCAGTGGTTGGGTTTGTCACTGTAGCTGCAAAGACCAACCACTGCACCGTCTTGTCTGGTAATTGGCTGCCAGTCCCGTCATACCTCGACCATGTGCTGCTATGGTCGAAGTGTTTCTGCTGCGATGTGTGGAGTCCGTCCTCGAGGTTTGTTTATGGTCGAAGCTTTGTCTTCAAATGATCTTTGGAATGCTTGTTTAAGGATTGAGTGGGCATCGAGATATTCGAGTAGGCTGCGGAGTGGCCTTCGAGTGTCTGTGTGGGGTCGAAGGCTGCGAGTAGGCTACAACACATGGTCGACAATTTCACAATTTATGTAAAAGGGGTTTAACACTCTAATGATGGCATTGACTGAATTTAGCATGAAGTAAAAACTAGTTACAAACATATAATTGTAGTAGCATATTCCCCAAATTCGACAAGAATAAGCCAGCATGATATAGTCGAAGGTAGCTCAGCATTGTGTAGTTGAAGGTAGCTCAACATTGTGTAGTAGAAGACAGCTCAACATTCTAGAATATACCATGAGTCTTTGACTTACCAAAAGTATCCGTTAAAGCCTGGTTAAGAAAGAACTGTTAGAGATCCGCAAAGTTTGCCCACTTACCCCAGAATGGGAGACTATTTCTTTCTTTTTGTAAACTGCCTATATCTACTATAAATACAGGCAGAGAATAGATTATAAAGGACCTCGCAATTCTTACTATCTACACTTCTTAACCCTAGTAACACTCCAAAAGCTTGTAATAATTAGCATATACTAGATTTTACATCAAACCCTCATCGAGGTCGTGGTTTTTCTCAGCTTTTATTGAGTTTTCCACGTAAAATCTTGGTTGCTTAGCTCTTTATTATGCAATCCTTACAAATAGTATTGGGGAAGGTTTTCCTCCTGGAAAACACGCATTTACAATTGGCGTCGTTTGTGGGAAAAATTACACATTTCTTTACCGATTCTAATCTACCATCCTTACAATGACCAACATGAATCTCAGAAGCCAATCCAGCACGGTGAGAGATCATGACAACAATCCAATACCGGGAACAGTCGACCTTCATAGTGCAGTGGTCGAACTCCAAAAATAAATGGCTGCAGAAAAAGCCAAAAGAGTAGAAGATCAACGAATCCACGCTGAAGTTCTTTAAGTAGAGAGAGACGAATGAAGAAGAGCACTGGACCATCAAAGTCAGACACATCAGAAAGAGATAGACAGACTAAGAAGGACTCAGGATAGATACACCGTCAGGAAAGCGTCACCTCCACGAGCCCGAAGTGATCACCGGTCCATAAAAACCCAAAGAGATGATCAACCATGAGAAGACCAATTGCAATCTTCTCGATCTAGATCTAGAAATCAAGATATGGTTTCTCGGCATTTTGGACTTACATCTTCAGCATCGACAACTCAAGGTAGTCGACCCACTCGTCATCAAACTCCCTCACCACCTGAAAGAAGACCAATCAGGGACCGATTGGGACGAGAAGGACAAGGAGATTTCAATCTCCAAATTGTAGTTGTGCCAAATCTTCCACAACAGTTTATAACATTAGACAACCTAAACAACAGAATCGATGCCATAAACTCTAATTCACCAGGCAGGCGATCTGCTATGGATAGGATCAAGACAAACCCCATCACCCCTCATCTTGAACTTATGCCCATCCCAGATAATTTCCATATGCTCAAATTCATCCAGTTTGCAGGCCTCACTGACCCACTTACAAATGTTCAACATTTCAAAGCTGCGGTAGGCTTATACTTAAAAATCAATAACATGCTCTGCAGGCTATTTAATATGAGCATGAAAGAAGAACCTCTTAGATGGTTCCACACAATCCAAGAAGGATCCATCACCACCTTCAGCCAATTACAGTGCCAGTTCGAGTCCAATTATGCTCACGCTAAGGAGCGGAAGATAATTGTGGATTCATTATTTTTCTTCGAACAAGGCGCAAAGGAAACCTTAGAAAGTTTCTATAAACGATTCTTACAAGAAACAAGGAAAATTGGGAACTCTGATCCCAATATCGTTGTCCCTGCGTTTACCTCAGCTCTGCATTTCGACTCTAAGGTTTGCGAAGAGCTTACACTGCACAAACCACGGATAGTTACCGAACTGATTAATGTAGTTAATAATTACATCAAATTAGAACGGTCGAAGAAGGACAAGATGAAAAGCTCATCTGCCATCCATTCTCAAGATTCGACTTTAACTGCACCTCAAAAATCGACAACTATTGAAGTACCTAAACAATGCGGCAGAAACACTAACAACAATCGAAGATGAGAAGGTAGGCAAGACAGGCCAGTCCCAGTTCTTCCACTAATGACAACCACTCTATCAACTATTTTACAAAAGATAAACAAAGATGAATGTTATCGAGCACCAAAAACCATCTCAGACATCCCCACAAAACCCCTCTGCCAATATTACAATGTGCATTGCCATAAAACTGACAAATGCTACTCTCTCATTCAAATATTTCACCGCATCCTGTTCGCTGGAAGACTTCATAATTATGTCGTCGACATCCAGAATTTTCTCGAAGATGAGGCCAAAAATAGAGACGTCGAGCAAAATCAAAATCAGGGACAAGCTCACCACCTGTACATGAATGAGATTGAGAAAAGAAAGAAAAGAAAACAAGACGATCAGATCACATCTTGCTGTAAAATGATCTCCTCAGACAAATCTACAAAATTTCTTCCCACATCGAGCAAATCCAAATGTCAATACCATATCACTTTTGAAGACTGTGATACTATTCACGTGAAGTATCCCCATGATTATCCTCTTGTCATTATGCTCAAAGTCAGATAGGACTACCTACATACACTGCTCTTTGATACAGGAAGCGCCACAGATGTACTATTTCGTAGAGCAATCAAAATCTTAGGACTCAGCGACTCTGTTAAAGCTTCAACAACAATAATCACTGGATTCAACGGGTCGAAAGAATAAGCCACAGGAAAGATTACTTTACCAGTTCAGACTGGATCTGAAACTACATTCGTCAAATTCCTTGTCATTGATACAGAATCCAAAAATCTGGGAATTCTGGGACGATGTTGGTTACACTCCATCAAAGTTGTACCCTCCACATGCCATCTGGCTTTGCATTTACCAACAGTCCACGGAGTCTATGAAATTAAAGGTAGCCTGTCAAGCAGTCGCACGCATGTGCGAGAATACGACCACAAATCCTCACACGGTAAAACTTCTCAAAGCATAACAACTACAGATGGAGACACCCCCCGTATACGAGCAGCACGACACCGAAGTAGGCAAAACCATATACCTCGATGGTCCTGGACATCTCACCTTTATAGGCTCCAAACTATCATCTGATGAAAAAGAAGCCATGATCCAGCTCCATAAAAAGAACATCGACATCTTCGCCTGGACTTTTTAGGAAATGCCAGGAATCGATCCCTTGATAGCATCTCAAAAACTAAACATCCTTCCAGGCAGCAAAGCCGTCATTCAAAAATGACGAAACCTCGCTCCTCGCCTTCGCAAAGCCGTAAACGAAGAGATTGATTAACTCTGTCGTGTTGGATTCATTTGAGAAGCCAAATATCCCAAATGGGTGTCTAACATTGTGGCAGTCCCATCGAAAAATGGGAAAATCAGGGTTTGTGTTGACTTCACCGAACCAAACAAATTCACTCCAAAAGATAGTTTTCCGCTACCACTGATTCCGCAACTGCCCGATTCCGTCGCCGGACATGAATTTCTATCAATGATGGTTGCCGCCTTCGACTACAATCAAGTACCACTTGCCGAAGATGATCAAGAAAAAACAACTTTTGTTACAGAATGAGGTCTCTACTGTTACACAGTAATGCCTTTTGGGTTAAAGAATGCTGGTGCCATTTACCCGCGGCTGGTGGCTCAAATGTTCAAAGACCGCCTCGGCAAAATCATGGAAGTCTATATCGACGATATGATCTGCAAAAGCCTGAAGCACGAGGATGACACTTCACACCTCCAAACCATCTTTGATATCCTTCGCAAATATAAAATGAAGCTGAACCCAGAAAAATACCAATTCGGTGTTGCATTCAAAAAATTTATGGCACACCTAGTCACTAAAAGAGAAATTGAAATCGATCCAGCACAAATCAAAGCACTCAATGCAATGCCATCTCCCCAAATAAAAAAAGATGTCCAGCTATTTGTAGGTAAAATCATTGCTCTTTATCGCTTCATCTCCAAATCCTCTGATCGATGTAAACTTCTTTACCTCCTTCTTCGTGGTGATCCCACTGAAGTTACAAGGAAATAACACAAGGAGATCATTTGGACTCCTACCTGTAAACTAGCTTTCCAAGATCTTAAATGATACTTGGGGCATCCTCCTATCATGAGTACACTAGTTGATGGCGAAATACTCACAATGTACTTATCCGCAACTGAAGATTCTATCTGCTCTGTCCTTATTTGTAACAGCTTTCACTACTTCAAATAAACACTCTTTACTACCATCTTTACTATTTATGACTTGATCTCGGTCCAACTTTACAGTTACATCTAGACAAGCATTAATCTTTCTAATATCGACTTAATCTTGTTCCATACTTTATACGTATGCCTCAAGACAAGCTCACATCTTAACTATTCATGACTTGATCTCGATCCAACTTTACAATTATATCCAGACAAGCATTAATCTTTCTAATATTAATTTGATCTTGTTCTATACTTTATACATATGCCTCAAGGCAAGCTCACATATTTACTATTCATGACTTGATCTTGATCCAAATTTACAGTTACATCCAGATAAGCATTAATCTTTCTAATATCGACTTGATCTTTTTCCATACTTTATAAGTATGCCTCAAGACAAACTCGCATCTTTACTATTTATAAATTGATCTCAATCCATACCTATTGAGTATGCATCCAGGCTAGCAATCTATTTACCTCTCGTTTAATATTTATGTTATCAAATATCAATACTTAGACGTCAACATACTTTTGCAAAATGCTTAAAATTTGATAGAGTACTAATTTTAAGCCAACAAATTCAAATTGTTTCGGTCCTACTGGCCATTTTTTACAAGCTTCGATAACTACTTCCATAATGTTCTACTCTACAGGGGAAGATATGACTTCATCCACATTGAAAGATCCTTCCCCCTCGGGCACATCCCCTACTTCACCTTGACGAGATGCATCGGCCTCTGTCATTACAACGTCCTGAACCATTCCTGCCTCATCTCTAGCATCACCAATACTGGCAAGAAAAATGTTCGCGGACCTTCTTACATTTATTGAGCTTATCAGCATTCACCTCGTCAAGAATCTTAGCATGCTCTAGCTGCATTGCTTCTCGTGCTTGAGCTACCCGATCCCTTACATCCTTCTCGAAGTTCGCTCTTTACAGTGCCAGAGCCTCCACATTCTTCTTCTCCAACGTCTTCCTCAAGTCTCGAATAGCAGCGTCCCTCGCCTTTTTCACATACAGCTTGTAGATTTTAAGCCTTGCATTCAAATCCTTCTTATCTTCAATTAACAATTCCTTCTCCCTCGTCAAGTCTTTCTCGATGTTTTTGTAAGCCAAGAGTTGATTGGCCAAGTCACTACTACCAACAATACACCCTTTGGCCTCCGTTAATAACTTCGTAATCTGCAAAAATATTCATATATTGAGTATTTGAATGACATACTAGTTTCTTTAATCGCAATAAAGCAAAAAAATTCCTCACCTTCAACATGTTCTGGCTGCCCTCGTTATGAAATGACACCAAACTTTGAGCCCCAACCAAGCAATCATTTACCTCAGCCTCCAGAATGTCCATCCCCGACATGAAAACATTCATTGACTGCTGAACTTTGACCTCATTTTTCCCCATAAATTTATTCTTCGACGTTTCTCCACCCACCTTTCTTTTCGGAGCCACACTTCTGAACCTCGTGGAGGACGGCCGTCCACAACAACAGCTGGCTTAGCAGTTTTAGCCGCCTTTTATGTTATCGATTTCTTAGTGGCCCTCTTGTACGGAAGAAGGGATGATACATTCTCACTTACTCCCCGCTGTTTTTTCTTCTTACCCAGAGATACCCTGAGAATGGCATCTATTTCCGTATTAGTATTATAACCTCTCAGCGAAAGATTCTCCAATAGAAGGTTGCTATCTGCAGCTCTCTTGTTATTGGCAGACATTTTTCCTTCGATTACTGGGATTTCAGTACCTTTGGCCCTCGATCTTTTCAACCCTGCTTCCTTGAACAGCTTACCCACAAATTTTTGGTCACCAACCAAATTGTCAATCCGGCCAAAAAACCCCTTCCTTACCCTGTAAAGTTCTTTTCTCACTTCTGAATTTTTGTCGACCTACTTCAAAGCTGCACACAAATACAAACACAATTACACACAATACATAATATCCACATCTACAACATAGACAATTACAAATTATCTCACCACACACCTAGATGAAATGTCTCTCTTTAAAGGCTCCACATAATTATTTTTATCGAACTCATAATTACCAGTCACAAGTAGCCTTTCATCACTATATTGTCCCCCTGTTAAAACCATATCACAAAAAGTAGTTTTTTCAAGAACCTCACCAACTATCGGTAACCTAACTTCGTCGGGTTCATCTTTAGTGTGCAGTACACACACAAATCATCGACACTGATCAACTCCTCCCCCCTGGACTCAAGTCGATGATTAATCGCCCCACATACTTTAAACAAATTGTACACATTCAGATTGAACTGACCAGGGGAAACGTCAATAAAGTTTATCAACTTTTTCTGGTCAGCTCGAAGGGGCAGCTTCAACCCTTTCTTAATTTGTTCTCGATGCTCGATAATACCCCCCAATAGAATATCCTGATCGGTCATGTCATATTGATACTCTTCTAACCTAATATCTACAGGAATACCGTATTTCTTCTTAAACCTCACAATTTCTTTTATTTCTGGACCATCACCATAACATACATCCTCACCCTCTTCAACATCATCATCCCCACCACCACTACCTTCTCGATCACTTGCCTGTGGCTCGTAATCTGCATCTGTATCGGTGTCCTCCTTAGACAATTCGATAACCCGGGGTACCACCCTAAACTGGTCCAGACCAGCGGCATCCACACTACTAGATCCCACTCTATACCTACCTCCCAATTGTTGGGCACAAATAGTTACATCAACCTGCAAAGGCTCAAGATTCTCGTATATCCCTTTATCATCAATATGAGTTGGTTCAGCCATTTAAACGAACCTATCAAACAGATTCCATATTTTTGTCACAATTAGTATCTATCATATGTGATACATATATATGTTCATAGGTCCATGTGCTCATAATCATAAGTTGTCGAGAATAATTCTCCAACACATCATTCTCTTTTCTATTTGTTACTATCACTAATCATTAATGTTCTTCATATAGTTCTCGATACACTTAATTTGATTCTAGTCGTATAAATATCTTCGATTACTAACAAATATATTCACCTTATTCATATAATTCTTGATATATTTTTATCAAACATCGATAACTTATTAAAATCTGTTTTTAATCATGTCGATTTGCAGGAGACCCTATAGCTTCTCGAAAACCTTTCACCTATTTTCTCGCCAAAAAACTATCGTTCAAAATTACTCTCTCACCTTCTACGGCACAAAATCAGGCCAAAATCCCAACAACCTACATAAATTCCCGATACTCTCGCAATATCCATAGCCGATCACCCAAAATGCGCTATAACACAGTGTCACCAACATCGTTCTTCGCAAAAAGAAAGAGTTAGAGGGGGTAATCTGGGTGAAGGATTAGTTGTTGAGGAAGAAGGATGATATGCGGAAGAAAGCTCCTGTTGGGGGAAATAATGGGAATGATCGGGAGCTGGAGGAAATTCCTGCATAGTTGGCAGAGTTGAGGACGACGAACAAGGTAGATCTAGATAAAGAAATGAAGAAGATGAAGGAGCATGATGAGGCTATGTCACGCGCAGATAAACATATGGAGTGGCAAAACGACTGGTACAAACATGTGTAGTAATGTTCGATCAAAATTCGTCTTTTAAGAAACAACGTGCTCGCAGGTGCTAATGGTTGTTATTTCTTATTTCGTGGAGGAAGTAAGAAGACTTAAGATTGAGAGGGATGCCTTGCATGACTGTTTGCCATCCCGAGGATGTATTTATAAAGCCGATATAAATCGAGGAAATTGTATGAATGCCATAGAAATGGAGTTAGGTTCTCAACCTGTTAAATTGGTAGAACAATGTAGGATTATTGTAGTTACTCAATCTCTAGAATTTATGGCTGAACGTCCTCTTGTTGCAAGGGAAGGTATGGGTGACCTCCCATAAGTAGAAAATAACCTTCAGAAGTATCTTAAAGAAGTAACATGTAGAAGTAATATGTATTTGCAGACATATTGAGAGATAAAAGCTAGTTTTACCTTTGCTTTATATTATGTCTGTTAGAGATCTTTGATTGAAAACTAGTATTACCTTTATTTTAGTCGTAAATATATGTATAGAGGGGTGATTAAAAGATAGTATTACCTTTCCCTTAATCTTTGTAGAGGTTGATTGAAAGCTAGCATTACCTTTGCTTTAATCTGCTTAGACGGACGATTGAAAGCTAGTATTTTCTTTGCTTTAATTTATGCATAGAGGTCGATTGAAAGATAGTATTATTACCTTTGCTTTAATATGTTCAGATGGGCGATTGGAAGCTAGTATTACCTTTGCTTTAATCTATGTATTGAGGTCAATTGAAATCTAGTATTATCTTAATTTTAATTTGTTTAGAGATCAATGAAAAGCTAGTATTACCTTTGCTTTAATCTATTTAGAGGTTGATTGAAAGCTAGTATTACCTTTTCTTTAATCTATGAGATTTAGTAAAATCTACGTAAGTAAAGAGTAATGTGGGGAAAAAACTTAGAAGTTTTTATTGAGTATAATAGAATGTACGCTGTATGGAGATTGAAATCTCACTTGTGGAATGGAAAGAATGAGAATATTGGAATGGAGAAACCAGGGACTTAACGATAGTACCATTTTAGTTGGCTAGTATTCCATGGATTTGGGATGTGAACTCCTTACTCCGTCATGAGATAGTATAATCCCAGACCAGATCGACCTATGATATGGAATGGACCTTCCCAGTTTTCAACCACTTTCCCAATATGTGCTTCTTTTCTGTGTTGTGGGATCTCTCAAAGGAAGAGATCGTCGACTTGGAACTCACGGCTTCTAACTCTTTTGTTGTACAAACTGGCTAGCATATGATGATATGGACCTAGGTTGGCCATAGCGCATTCCTAAGTTTCATCAATCCAATTCATATTACAGGCCAATTCAAACTTATTTTCTTTGTCTGTAAGCTCGTGATCTTTGACAGGATGGTGGTATTCTATTGGAATGAAGGCTTCTGTGCCATAAGCTAGGAGGAAGGAGGTACAGTTGGTTGATTGATGTGGAGTGGTACGGTATGCCCATAAGACGTGAGGAAGTTCCTGAATCCAATTTCTTTTTTTCTATGATTGAAGCCTTTTCTTGAGTCCATCCACTATGGTTTTGTTGGTGATTTTAGCTTGGCCATTGCCTTGAGGGTAGTATGGATAGGATGGTGAGTGGATGATGTTGTGTTTGCTGAGGAAGGCTACGACTTTTTCATCAAAAAATTGTGGCCGTTATTGATCCGAATTAGGTGAGGGTAACCGAACCGTGTGATAATGTATTCCCTGATTAAAGAGATGACTTCTTTTTTTCTAGTTCAACAGATAGGAACTGCTTCCTCCCATTTCGTAAAAAAATCGATTGCTATGAGTAAGAAATGATGGTTACCTTGAGTATTAAGAAATTCTATGACGAGATCGAGCACCCACCACTTAAATGGCCTGAACACCTTGCTTGCATGTAGTTTGAGGGAAGGGAAGCGAATCATATGTCCATGTGATTGACATGAGTCACATTTGCATAAATACTCTTTAGCTTGCTTGCGCATTCCTGGAAAGAATATGCCTTATGCTATTGCTATGTTAGCGAGTGATCGACTTGTGGCATGGGAGCCACAAGTTCCTTCATGTAAATCCTTGAGCACTCCATATGCTTTTTTCTTCGAGAGACACTTGAGATAAGGCCCAGTGACTGAGCAGCGATAAAGACGTCCGTTCTGAACTATGTAACGCTTCATGTTTTTGATCAATTGTCGGTACCCTTTTTGATCTGTTGGAAGGGGTCCTTTACAGTTGTTCTCTCGTCCAAGATAGGCAATAAAGGGCTTTCGCCAATCATCGTCCTCTTCTTCATCACCCATGTTATTGATCATGCATATATAATACAGATCAATCCTGGGGGTTGATTTCACTTTGATCTGTAGATATCTGGCTTTTGGACCCAAGACCCCGGCTGAATAAGCCAAGGAGTCGGCGTATCAATTTTTACCTCCTGGAAGATAGTCGAGAGTTACTTTCGTAAATCTGCTCATCCTATCGACAATGAGGGCTGTATATTCAATCATCTTACCATTCTTCTATTATAGCTTTGAGTAATGGTGGACGACGAGTAGATAATTTGATCCTTATTATCTATCGGGGTGCTCATAATGGGAGACTTCCTCGGATAGGTTTTGAGTTCCTAAAAAGCTACCTCGCATTCAGATGTCCACTAAATTGTTTCATTTGGCTAAACTTTTACTCACTTGGTACAACCTCAAAGTAGTAGGAACAACCAACGATAGCAATCTAAAGACTTAGAAATGAATCGGTTGATAAGTACAATCTTGCCTGCAAGTTTTTAAATGTCCTTAATTGCATTTGAAGATGGCATGTTGAGGAGAACCCAAATTTGATCTGGATCGGCCTCAATCCTCTTCTTACTGATGAGATGGTCGAGGAATTTGCCTGAATGTACTATGAATTGACACTTATCAGGATTGAGTCTTATCCTATAAGATCGTAGAATGTTAAGTATTGTGTTTAGATCGGTGATGTGGTTCTTTGACTGTAAGCTCTTGTATAGGAGATCATCGATATAGACTTCAATGATTTTCCCAAGGTGTAATTTGAATATAGTTGTTATTAACCGTTGATAAGTTTCATATGCGTTCTTTAGCTCCAAAAACTTCTTTGCAAAGGCCTCAAGCTTATCCCCTTGTGATTATTTAAGACTAATAAGAGAATATAAATTTTCTTCTTTGTCTTTCTTGTGAGCATATATCTTGATGAATTTCTTTTATAGCTAATCGAATGTAAGAATACAATCTTCAGGTTGAGAGTGGAACCACCGGAATGGTTCTCCCTGTAGACTTGCTGTGAACAGACGACATAGAATGTGGTTGAGATTGGAGTTCAACCCCAGTGAATCACGGTGCTGTTGAATGTGCTCCTTCGGATCGGTGCCCTTGTATTTATCTATTTTCAGAGTATGGAAACCTTTTGATACTTCCATGTCGAATTACTCTTTGGCAATCGGACTACCATACAACTTGATAAGATTTTCATTATTTAATAGAGCCTGAGCTTCAATCAACTCCTTAATACACTGTTCCATATGCTCTTGTGTGACATAATGACGTGTGACCTGAATGGCTTGGCGTGGTGTTTAAGGATTGTGAGTGCTGATGCATTCACTCAAACAATTACGTACGAGAATTCAAGGTGGAGGTTGTTGCTCTTCCTCTTGATGACTAGAAGGCCAATTACCTCTGATGATATCGGAATGAACTTCGTCGCGTAAATGAATGGAATGTTGAAGCTCGTGTTGAAAATTTCTAGAAATAGCCTTGTTGGTGGCTCTTCGAGGTCTTAATATTTCCCGTACAAAAACTTGGGAGTTTTTCGGAATTTGATCACGATCTCTAGTTAGGGGAGCCTGTTGAGTATCCTACAAAACCCATAATACAGTTTGTATGGTTCTCATCTGTTCTTCATGTCGCTTGAATGCTGTTAAACGAGCTTGCCGCTCAGTTTTGAGCCCTTTGTCACGGAGTTCTCGATTAAGAGTTAATTAACTGATGCTCGAGCTCATTATGTTTCCCTATTTTGACGTGGATATTCGCCCGTAGTTCAGTAGGTTGTTCCGGCTTGACTGAAAGATCGAGCTGGATGCCTATTGATGGTTGTTTGGAAGTGTCCATGATTGACGATGGATAATTGAATGAATGTATGCCTTAGGATATCGTTGAAATGCCTTCCTTCCCACAAATAGCGCTAAATGTAATGGCTTAATTCCGTATCTTGAAATAGCTTAAAATTAGCTCTTACACCAAATGTACCTGCGACAAAAATTAATATAAAGCATGAAATGACACAGGTGTTTTAGCGCGGAAAACCTTTAAATAGGCAAAAAAGCCATGACCTCGAGTTGAGGGTTTTAGTAACAACAACTTTTATTTCTTCAGGCTGATATCTTATTACAAATGATCTCTTAAACTAGAAATACTTGATCATGAAATAAAAAGTTTTGTGATGTTTAGAATCTAGAATTTCCTATGTTAAAATCTAGAAATTCTAGATTTTTCTGGTCCCTATATCTTTTAGAACTTTTTCTTTATATAGACCTCACCTGTGGTTGACTGTGTAACTGTTTAGTTCATAGGAGACATGTGTCTTTGACTTGTTCATACTTTTTTGTTGTGCTTGTTCCACGTTCTTTATTAGTTTGAATTAAAGAGATGTGGTCTAGGTGGCAATGCTAACTATTCATGTCACGTGTAAAATGCGTGAGTCTGATATTGAGGTAGTTTTAATTTGGACTAGATCGTGGGATAGGTCCCTACAATATCGCCCTTTGAATTCACCTAAGAGTATTATTAATAGGATTAATTTTCCATCAATGGTATATATACATATTATTAGAAGAATCATAAAATTTATAGGTAGACTTTCCACACTTGAAGGAGACGTGAGAATCGATTTTGAAAAGAATAAAGTCTTCATTTATACTAACCTGCTGAAAATGTTTCTTGTTCCTTTCTGGCCAGATGTGATAGGCTGTTATAGTGAAATCAACTTTGAGATTCTTCTGCATATCTAGATTGTTATAGTTACAAATCCAACGAACTTCATCATCCTAATCCTAGACCATTCTATCAATATTCTAGGAGACCAGAATTGTAGTCCAAATCTTGTTAAAGAAAGTGCATTGAAAGAAATGATGCTTCCTATTTTTCCAGCATAAAAAAAAGTGTAGCAAAAACTTCTGAGTTTTCTTTTTTAAACAAAGAAGTCTCTTGCCTTCAGTCTATTCCTAAGAGTTAACCATAGGATAAATGATTGTCTGGGGAAAGTATCAACATCCCAAACAGCAGAGACACAAATAGGAGGAGTCTGGCGAGTTATCAACTCCCTCCAAACAATATTTAATTTAAAATTACAATTAGCTGTGAGAATCCATATCATAGTATCTTTTTCAGTTATATCTCGCTTTGGTTTTATCTGAATTTTCCTTCACATAATTTTAAGCTCTTCAGATCCAATTCTAACATAAGGAATTAACAAATTATCATCTTCTACAATAATGTCTTTCACCTTGGAGTAAGTAGCCCTGAAAGCATAACTACATTTCTGCCCTTCAAAAGCTTGTGAACCCCATCATCCAACCATGGATCATGCCAAAGGAGAGTGTAACTTCCATTTCAAACAATAACTCTACAATATTTTAGAACATTAAATCTCTTCTTTAACAAAGATCTCCAGGCCCAAGATGAGTTAGTTGGTATCTTTGCTGTCCAGACTGATCTATCTTTAAGATAGATATTCATGATCCAAACTTCCAAAGGATTTTTAAAGACAAAAAGTAAGTTTTTCAAGGCTTTATACATCAAGGAGTAATTAAACTCCTTCAACCTTTTGATACACTACCATCCTTCTAATTTTTGGACACACACTTCAGGCAAAGAAACTGTTGATATAGCTCTTTTATTATCATCTTCACCCCATAAAAATCTTATGAAAAGTTGTTCTATCTTGCTGAAAGTTGCTTTAGGTAAATCAAACAACCTTGCCCAATAGAATGAGTAGGATCCAAGAACATATTAATATGCTCTAATCTATTACTAAAAGAAAGCAGCTTGCTCTTCAAATTTGAGATTCCTTTTTGGATTTTTTCTATCATAGCTTCAGAATCCTTTTCACTTAGTTTACTTATATGGAGAGGCAAACCAAAATATTTATCTGGCTTTGATTCAACTCTAAAGTTCAAAATACAATTGATTGTAGTCTGTAAATCATTTGTTGTGGATCCTAAATAAAATATTGAACTCTTTGAAGTATTTGTATTCTGCCTAGACAACTTGGAGAAGATTGTGAGATGGGATTTGGAATAGACTCTTCGAAGTATTTGTACCGTATTTAGAATAGAGGCTTTTAAGACAGACAATTTGATCATTTACATACATAATGTGGGACAAAATACCACTTTTAAGGTTAGAGATTAAGTTCATCTATTTATTATCCGGGGTTTAATTCACCAGGTCAGAAAAATGTTGTATAGAAATCGCAAAAGGATAACAGGATAATGGGTCCATTTGTCTTAAATCTTTATATACAGAAAAGAAACCAATCAGACTACCATTCAGATCAATATTATACTTGGGAGTAGATATTCAATTTCTTATCCACTCTACCAAAATAGTTGGAAGTTTAATATTCCGAAGGACACTTAGATGATACCCCCACTTGACAATATCGAAAGCTTTATGCAAATTATTTTTTAGCAACATTTTTGGAGTCCTACTTTTTCTATCCATTCCTCTAGACAGCTCATGAGCAAGCAAGATGTTATCTTGTATATATCTCCCTTAAGCAGAGACAAACTAACTTTGATCAATGATATCCCCCATAATTGACCACATTTTGATGACAACACTTTGATATAAACATATATACTACATTAGAAGCGAGATAGGCCTGTACTCAGCAAAAGAATTAGGATTTCTGACATTTGGAATTAGCTTGATGATTATAATATTGATCTCTTTAAGCATTTTTGAAGATTTGAAGAAGGATTGGATAGTCTTCACAACATCAGTACCCACTATATCCCAACACTACTTATAGAACCTCACTATATAACCATCCATACCAGGAGCCCCATTTTCTTTTTCATTTAGAACCATTCTCTTGATTTCATCAGGTGTAAGCTCTACAATCAAGCCACATTGTTGTTCCTCTATTAGAATAAGATAAATACTACCTGGACCTTCTTGACTACCTTCAATATCAGTAAGGAGAGCATAATTAAACTCAATAGCCTCATTTTCTATATCTTCCACATCATTAAGGAGTCTTCCTTCTCTAGCTTTGATAAAAAATATTAACCCATGGAAACTATCTTTTAAACTAAATTATATATTAGGGAAGTCTATTCTTCAAAAACTATCATATAATTTAGAGGGACGACGTAATAATTCTAGGGTTCTAGGCTTATTTTCTGGGGTAATATTAAGTATGTTTTTTTTTGGAAAATTATATTTTATGTTACGTTTATATTGTTCTGTGTATAATTACCATACCATAGGCAATTTTTGCAAAGAGAAAATTCTTCCTAAGAAATTATTGTCTAAATTACCATATTTTTTACGGACTATATCGACACCCATAAGTTCAGTTGAAAAGAATAATCATTATGGTATTAGCTAATTTCTGAAAGAGAATATGCAACCAGGATAGCTTCTTTCTCGTCTATAATGTACTCCTTTAGCTATAATGCAAAAAATCAAGTTTAGGGGTACATTGTTCTGGCTGAAGACGTTAATCTTAGCAATTTTTAAGAGGCAACCCAAGTACTATGGATTACATATTTGATCACTAGTCTTTTTAGATTTTATTAGTTTAGTTCAAAATTAGGGTTATTTTTCCTTGAGCTGATGTCATCATTAGGAGCATACATCAATGGTTTAGCACCATGATCCACATTAGGGCTTGGTTGCAACCATAAAGCTTTTAAAAGATTAGGACATATGTGAATGTCAAGTATACCCTTGCACTGAATTCAAATTCAAGAGCCAAGCATATGAATTTCCCACTTAAATAATAGGAGGAATCTTAGGAACATACCTATGTGAATTGGTTCACATGGGGACATGACAATAAAAGTTTGCCTCCAACCAATCCACCCAAGGTTCCCTTATTTACATAAATACCACTCTCCCATTCAAAATTCAAAATTCAAAATTCAAGAGGCATTCTTTATAAATGCACCCATACACCTATTCTACCTCAGTTCCCAACTCTTTGCTTCCAACATGTGGTGTATAAGTGGTACGCAACAAATATGCACCCTTCCCTTCACAAAACCGTCACATACCATGAACTCCAAACCCATCATTCTCATTTAGAAAGAATTCATCGACATCCAAGACCCCGTCAGCTATACACTATGGGGATCATAACTAGGGGTGGTGCCACTCCTTGAAAGCTTCTCCAAATGAATCTCAAATCCATTAAAAATAACAAGAAGTACAAAAATGACACGCTTATTATCGTCGTTCGCGCGGAAACGCTTCTCCAAACCACGCTCCAACACAATGAGGCAGGACTTTATCAATTTCTACCATAGTGATGTTGCCGATTTACATGCTCCCTAAGCAATTATTGAAGCCCTCTATTTTGCTTTTTTGATTCTAGGATTGAGTTTAGCTTGTTTCTCCATTCAATGCGTGTCATCTATCCCTTTTCAATTGAATGAATGAATTTTCATCTCCTATATTAACAATGTGTTACATTAATCTTGGGGGTATTTCAAAGTCTTATTATGGGTCAAAAATTCACTCTCTAAAAAAATGATAAGCCCTAAAAACTGTATGCTATTTTGTTTGCAATTTATTGAGGATGTCAGAATATTATATAAGAAAATGTCAAAATTTGACATTAAAGAGTTTTTCAGGACCTTTCTAAATTTACCTAAAATATGTTTTTTCAAATGGATGAACTTTGTGATATAACCCCATGCACTTAGGGTACCGTTAGATTGAAATTTAGATTCCTTACCTTACCTCTTACTACAACAAATACTGGCTGCGACGTCAGTTAAATACTGTCATTTTTTAATAATACTAACGTTATTAGTACAATTTATGCTTTTATCCCGAATATTAACAGGATCAATTGACATTCTAAGTCATTTTTTAAACATGACGTTACAACCCTATTTTTATTAATATGGAACGTCATTATTTAAACATGACGTTAAAATGCGAAAATAGCGTTGCTTTGGAAATGAAGTGATTTGTTTATAACCAACATTTACTTCATTTTTCACTAATGACATTGTTTCTTCTAATTAAAAAACTTGAGGGAACTCGATACAGTGGTCGCGTGAAAAAAACTTTGATTAGAGTAATTTTTAGGGGTGATTTTTTTGCGATTCAATGAGAACCAAACCCAAACTATGGATAAGATTTAGGCCTCACAACAACTGTACTCTTCATTGAGGAACCCTCTAAGGTCAGTCTCTATTATCAATTGGAACAAATTCTCAAATTTTGGTAGATTATCAATTGAAGAACATAACAATTACAAAAGATTTTAGCTGATTTGATGAATTGACTATGCAATTTTCAATCTCTTTGTTTGATGCCAGTCTCGATTTTAGCAGTCTACAACCCTAATCGGTGAAGAACATAATGATTGACATCAGGTAAATTTCTCAATCGATAATTTTACTATTTAGCTTAATGGTTTGCTAATTTTGTCATCGATCAAAAGGAGTTTAGATTCTTAATTTTTTTATACTCATGATTTGGTGTTCATATTTTCTTAATTTGGTGTTTAGGAGGAAAAAAATAAGAACTTTGAAAAAAAACAAAAAAACTTAAGAGCTTGAGATAAAGATCATAATTATAGTTACGGGTTTTGAGAGATGGTGAGAAGAGGGGTGCCATTAATTACGTGGATTCGATATATTCATTTACATAATAAGAATCCCACTTACTTATTCTTTTACTAATATGATTTCACTTCTTTGCAGATTTGCAGCGATATTTGAAGTACAATTCAGGGGTCCTGATTTTTAACCTCAGCTTAACGAGTTCACCAAATTAACTGTTAAATCTCGCTCTCGCTCTGGTGTGTATCCCTATCGCTTAAATTTTACTTCAATTTTTCTTTAGTTCTAAGCATTTCATAATTTTGGTTGTAGATGAACACACAACACAAAATCATCGTAAAATTGACTTAAAAAATGAATAACCATTCATTCCCGCCATATTGTCATAACAATGAGCATGGAAAAACTCGTACAAACATCTATGGTTGTAGATGCTTACATAGAGTAACTTAATTTAACTTCAAAATCATCAAAAAGATTCAGTAAAAAAGAATAAATTTTCAATAGTGTATCTTACCTCCTTCGAAAAACATGGTAAGGTTCAAAAGTCCGTACATGGCAGAGTATCTGTAAACGAAGAAAATATTGCGTAAACATAGAAAAACTAGAACCTTAAAGAAGAAATTAGTACTTTGAAACTAATTAAGAAATAAGACAAATGGCATATATCAATTTGCAGGGTTGTAATCAGCAATGAAATAAGAAATTAAAGAGATTATTTGATGGGTCCTTTTTTTTTAGCGAATTTGTGTTTTATTAATTTAGCAAAGAAATATTACATGTGGAGAACATAAAGCCTGGCTACTAGTTTACTGCCTAATTGTAACTATTCCTCTTTTATCCATGAAGTAAGTTGCTCAAATTTGCCTTGAAATCATGGACGTATTCCAGAATAGTTGTGAATATTGGGAGCTACCAAGTTTAGAGAGTCCATCAGCTGTTCCATTGCCTTCTCTATAAGTGTGCATCATGATAATATGTAGCTCTTTTCTAGGTGAGTGATAAGCTTCCAAGTTGCACTAAACTTTGTAGGACATATATGCTTTGTAAAGCCCCAAAATCACTGTTCGGTAAGGTAAGCCAAATATCGTGATTCTGGCACGCCAGTAATCTCAGGAACGACCAAGCCATAAAGAATACAGGCTAGGTCATTCAATAGCAATAATCATCAGAGCTAAAAGAAACAATAAGCGGAAGCAATAGACATATATATACATCTTAAAACTAAAAACGGATACAATGTCCTGCATATATACAACAACACTGTACAAAGTCTAAAATATCATACATGAGTACTAAGACTAGGACTGATCTGCAACTGTTGGGCAGGCACTAAGCTCAACTGGAGTCCTTAGCAAACCAGTTAATCAACCTCTGAAATGTTTACAATAGCGAGAGTGAGCAAAACCACGGCTCACTGAATCCCAACAAGACTAAACAATCTACTAATAGAGCTACTGCCGAAAAAAGTGAGAGATGAATGATATGAATAATTTAAAGTATAATATAACTATAGAGTGACTGTTTCTAATACAGATTCAAAGAACCACACTACCTCCAGCTAACATCATCTAAATACCCAAAGTTGTCAAGAGATGAAGAAATGCAGAGATAAGGAATAAGAGAAGAAGAATAGAATGAAGGATTTGGAATAGAGTTATGAGGAAGTGACAATATGCAGAATGTAATGATGAAATGCTATGCAGATATGATAAAGTAGGATAGTCCCATACCTATCCCACCACAAGAATGATTGACGTTAAGAAATATCGGTTGACCGACCGCTAGCGTGATACATTAACAAAGACATCGCTTGGATACAATTGGGTCGATTTGGTCCGGCTCGACCAGGCCAAGGATATTCCACTTGATCAAAGTATTCTGGGCTTTTCAACCCCCGGAGCCAACGTTCGAGCTCTATTTGTAATCTAGAGGTGTTTCAACCTCCCCAAACGGGATGGGTTTCTGGAAAACTATCTCATACCATCCCATACTCCATAGGATGCTCAGGTATGATAGTATCCGTCCCAAACTCACCCACTCTATTTCAGCCTGATTTGGGAATCCTAATAGCCCACGGGGGTTAGCCGATCTGGAGCTACGCATCCAATCTCATTAAGCAAAGGAGTTATGATAAGATTCACATGATCTATAGATGCAACTGATCTACAAGATCACAACCAACAGCCGAAAACCCAGCAAACATACCTAGGATGAATACTTGCCTAAGAGCGCGGTTAATGATCCTAAACAAAATGAACAGTGACTCCGTCGCACATCTATACGTAGAAGATCCGGGACAAACCAGTCACACAAATCCCGATAAACCGTTACCAAATCCGTCACACATCAAACACATAAACCATGACCAAAACCCGGTAACTAAGAATAAATATCAGTCCCTAATTGACTTGACTGAATCAAGACCAACTACCCGAATCAACAAGAATCCTAAAAATATCAGAAGTCTAGGACTGCACCCGTCCAAGCCAAGTACAACTAATAAGATTAACAGATAGATAATCAACTACCCTGAACATCACTAAGGTAATTATAGTTAAAATACATGCACCTCTCTAACCAATTGTTTCTATAAAACGACATCAAGTGAACTAGTAGAATAATTTAGTAAAGAAGGGAACTCGCCTGATATGGGGTAACGAAGAATCTGGCCAAGTAAAGTCAGGGAATCCAAACAACCCACAAGTTCAATGATCAACACCAATCCCAAAAGGTTCAACAAGCAAGCCAGAACAATCACTAGCCTGCCTGGGACAATTACGATCAATAATTTAACAAAACCCCCAAATTCACCAAACCCTAAAATCACCAATAGCAGCCAACACAGAAATTTAAGCATCCACAAGGGAGAGAATAGAGAGAACTACTCACCGGAAGGAAGAACGGCCAATATTCGGCGAAGAGCGGAGACCAATCACGAACGAAGCCGGAATTCTTCAAAATATCAGAACCAGGAGTAACCAGAGTGATAATCCAACCTCAAAACACCTGATAGAGCAAGGGAAGGTGATCAATTTGAAGAAAATTAGGTTATGGTTCAGTCGGTTGAAGGTCGGTTGGGAGAGAGAGTGAAAATGAAACTATTAGGAAGGTTCGGTATATAAAGAAAATGACAGGTCGCTTGAACGACTAAAGAACTCGTTCGAACGACTCTGTTCTTCAAGAATAAAATTCCAGTGGAGTGATCGACTCGTTCGATCGATGGAGAAACTCTTTCGAACGACAGAGGACATCCAATGGACAAAACTTCCAGGAGACAAGTCTGATTCGTTCAAACGACTAAAGAAATCGTTCAAATGACAGCTGGGAATATCTGACATTAAAGAGGAAAACGAAACACCGGTCTCCTGAAGCTATACACCTCTTCCTCCTCTCATCCCAGAGGGAAAACCACAACCTAGAAATAGCCCAGCAACAGTTAAAAGCTACAACTACTGATAACAAGAATTTCATAGTGCTAAAAGATGCAAATGAGAGATATGAATGCGGATAAGAGATTAAGAATAAAATAATTTTACGGGACCTTACATTCTACCCCCCTTAAAGAAAATTTCGACCCAAAATTTACCATAGACCTCAATCAGGTAATAACTGCGGATAATGAACTCTGACACATGTCTCCAACTCCCAAGTAGCCTCCTCTAGCCCGTGGTGACTCCACTGAACTCTCACAAATAGAATGGTCTTGCTACGAAGAACTCTTTCCTCATGATCCAAGATACACACCGGATGCTCTATATACGAGGCATCCTCTTGAACCTCTAGAGGTTCCCAATCAATCACATGAGTAGGATCTCTCTCGTACTTCCGAAGCATAGAAACGTGAAATACACTATGAACTCGGTCTAGCTGTGGTGGCAATGCTAATCTGTATGCTAAGTCTCCAACTCTAGCTAGAATCTCAAATGGTCCAATAAATCTTGGAGCTAGCTTCCCTTTCTTACTGAAATGCATCACACCTCTCATGGGTGAAACTTTTAGTAAAACATGGTCGCCGATAGCAAACTCTAACGACCTCCTGTAAACATCTGCATAACTCTTCTGTCGGCTCTGTGCTGTACGTAACCGATCTATGATAATGGTAATAACCTCAGTAGTCTCGCGAACTAAGTCCGGCCCCAACAAACTTTTCTCACCAACCTCTGCCCAACTCAGCGGTGATCTGCAAGGTCTACCATACAAAACTTCATATGGTGCCATCCTAATGCTTGACTAGAAACTGTTGTTATATTCAAATTCTGCCCACGGTAAATAATCATCCAAACTGCCTTTGAAGTCTAGTACACACGCTCGAAGCATATCCTCAAGAATCTGGTTTACTCTTTCTGCCTGACCGTCGGTCTGAGGGTGAAAAGCTGTACTGAAATCTAATCTGGTATCCATAGCTCGCTGGAAACTGTTCCAAAAGTTACCAGTGAATCTAGCATCTCGATCTGAAAATATAGACAATGGAACCCCGTGTAAACGAACTATGTCTCTCACATACAATCTGCTCAGCTCGTCTACTGTCAAAGTCTTGGGAACTGGAATGAAGTGTACTGATTTGGTCAACAAGTCCACAATTACCAAAATTGAATCGTGGTTTCTCTTCGTCCATGGCAAACCTGAAATGAAGTCCATCGTCACATTTTCCCATTTCCACTCTGGAATAGGTAAAGGTTTGAGTTGCCCTGCTGGTTTATGATGTTATGTTTTCACTTGCTGACAGGTAAGACATTTGGAAACAAACTCAGCTATCTCGCGCTTCATGTTGTTCCCCAAAAATGTCTCTTCAGGTCCTGGTACATCTTTGTACTGCCTGGATGAATAGTATACCTCAAACCATGAGCCTCTCTCAAAATCTCACGTTTCAGTACCTATGAGTCTAGCATACATAGTCTACCTCTGTATCTAATACTGCCATCTGAACTAACTGTCCAATTAGGTCTGCTATCATCTGATGCCCAAGACTGTAATTTATCATCTCGTTGCTGAGCTTCTATAATTCGTGTGATCAAGGACGGTTGGACCCTCAGATTAGCCATAAGACTACCCATACGTCGTGAATACAAGCTCTGCCCTGAATCTGCCACTTCACGGAGTAACGACCACTCGCAGATCAACATGCAAGCCAGAAATCCATTAGGCAAGCGGCTCAAAGCGTCTGCCACTACATTTGCCTTCCCTGGGTGGTACTGCAAGTCGATATCGTAGTCCTTTAGAAACTCCATCCATCTCCGCTGTCTCATATTCAGCTCTTTCTGGGAGAAAAGATACCTCAAGCTCTTGTGATCTGAAAATAGCTCAAACCTCTCTCCGTAGAGATAGTGTCGCCAAATATTTAATGCAAAAACAACTGCTGCTAACTCAAGGTCATGAGTAGGATAGTTCCTCTCGTGCACCTTAAGTTGTCTAGACGCGTAAGCTACCACCTTTCCTTCTTGCATCAGGACACATCCTAATCCACTGAGCGAAGCATCACTATTAACCATATACTTCTATCCTCTGGAGGGAACAATCAGTACTGGAGCTATAGTCAATCTCTTCTTTAGCTCAGCAAACGCTGAATCATATCTGTCGTCCCAAACAAACCTAACGTCTTTTTGTGCCAAGCGAATTAAAGGAGTTGCAATCTGTGAAAACCCCTCAATGAATCTGCGATAATAACCCGCTAATCCGAGAAAGCTACGAACCTCGGTGACATTCGTCGGTTGTGCCTGATCTGTAACTGCCTCGACCTTTGACGGATCAACGGTGATTCCATTCTTGGACACGACATGCCCTAGGAATTTCACCTCCTTCTGCCAGAACTCACACTTCTCGACTTTGGCGTACAACTCGTTCTCTCTCAGAGTCTGTAAAGCAATCCTCAAATGCTCTTCATGCTCAACCTCAATCTCAGAATAGATGAGGATGTCATCCACAAATGCAATAACAAACCGATCTAGAAAAGGTCTAAAAACTCAGTTCATCATGTCCACAAAAGCTGCCGGTGCGTTAGTCAACACAAACGGCATAACCAGGAACTCGTAATGTCCATAGCGTGTACGGAATGCTGTCTTTAAAATCTCCTCTTCCCTGATCCTTAACTGGTGGTAACCTGATATGAGATCAATCTTTGATAAGAATTGAGCTCCCCGAAGCTGATCAAACAAGTCTTCGATCCTAGGCAATGGATACTTGTTCTTGATTGTGACTTGGTTCAACTCGCGGTAGTCAATGTAAAGACGCATGGAGCTGCCTTTCTTCTTTGCAAATAGAAATGGTGCCCCCCATGGTGATGTACTAGGCTAAATAAATTTCTGATCCATCAGCTCTGAAATCTGACTATACAGCTCTTTCAGCTCAATCGGTGCCATACGATAAGGAGCTCTAGAAATCGGAGTTGTACCTGGCAAAAGATCTATGCCAAAATCAATCTCTCTTGTCGGTGGTAAACCAGGAATTGGTTGGAAAACGTCGGAGTAATCACGCACGACTGGAATAGAACTAACGTCGACTCTAGAAGCCTCTAACTCTAGAAAAGCCAACAAACCGTCACCTGACCACGCAGGTTCCGAACTAGCAAAAAAAAATCGCTTCTCACCTGGAATGCTAAAAGGAGCAGTCCTCTTAAAACAATCATAGATAACCCGATGCGTTGACAACCAATCCATACCCAGGATGACGTCGAACTCCTACATCGGTAACACTAACAGGTCGGCTGAGAGGAAATGACCACAAACAACTACTGGAGAATCTCTGCACATACGAGAGATAGGCACCGAGGAATCGAGAGGAGTACCCATAGATATCTCATCTCGCAATAAGGAAGAGTCAAAACCAATAATGCAGAGGAATGCTTATGCTATGAATTAATGCGATGTACCAGAATCCAAAAGAACATGAGCGGGCAAATAAGAAATATGAATAGTACCTTCCACTACAGGTGGAGCATAGCGAGTACCACGCCTCCCCACTGCATACATCCTACCCCTGATACGGCCCTGGCCCTTGTCTGGACGCTGCTATCTCTGTATGCCACGAAATCCTGTACCATCTACCTCTGGCCACCCTGCTGGCCCAGAACAATCTGTCTCTGGCCACCCTGCTGGCCCTGAGCGATCTACCTTTGGACACCCTGCTGACCCTGAATGAACTGTCTCAGACCACCCTGAGGACCCTATCTCTGCTAAGTGTGATGTGGTCATGACTGGTAGCCAGTATAACTCTGAAATTGTCATTGTGGCTGTGAATCTTTGATAACCTTAGGATAATATTTTTGACCACGTCCTCTCTCTACGCAGTTCCAGCAAGAACTATATATAGGTAATGGTCTGTCAGACTGCTGTCCCCTAGCAACTCTGGTCGGCTCACTATCAGTAGGACCCAACCTCTGTTTCTTGGAATCCGAACTCTCAAACTAGACTGCCTTTCCTTTATCTGTCCTCTGGTCTTGCCTCTGCTGGTTCTTCAGATCCTTGAACTTGCGATCTTCTAAGTCATTTTTCTCAATAGCCAACGCCTTTGTCAAAATCTTTCTATACGTGCCAACATCTGAATGAATCATAAATCTCCTGAAATATGGACGAAGACCCTTTAGGAACTTCATCTTCCTCTGTTCTTCATCCTGTACGATGAACAGAACATAACGAGACAACTTGTTAAAACGTTAATCATATCTGGAGACACTCATCTCCCCCTGCTCGAGCGCGTAGAACTCGAAAACACACGTATCTCGGTAACTCGGCGGAAAATACTGTCCGAAGAAAAGATCCTGAAACGATGACCACGGTATAGGTGTTTCAGTAACTGTCCTCTTGGCGGTATCCCACCAATGATCTGCTTCTCCCGGATGAAGATAGGCTATCAGTGTCACCCGCTGATCGTCAGGACATTTTATTACGTCCAAAATCTTTTATAAAGATTTGAACCATGTCTCCGCCTCTGAAGGAACTAGAGGGCCCAAAAATGTAGGATGTTTATATTTCTGGAGCTGCTCTAGATAGCTATACCCCTTGACCTCTGGGCTCTTGGCCGGCTGGAAGTAAGAAGCAAAGCTCTCCATAAACTTTCTCATCTCAGCTGAGACCCTGGAACAACTGGAACTGGTAAGACATCTGGCTGCTCAGGAACCACTAGAATCGGAACATCCTGAGGAATCTGACTCACTGGAACTTACTCCACCCCAATCCCTACACCCGAAACTGTCTGCACCTCAGGGGCGATTGGAATTGACAACACGCTCTCCTGACTGGGTACTGGCTCTCCAGCAAGAACACCACCTCTACGGCCTCCATGCCCATGACCTGCGGCGCACCTCTACCTCTCCTGCCTCTATCCATCTGATACTGGAAAAGGGCAAGCAACTCAGGAAACGAAAAAAATATGATAAAACACGTAAAACCGAAAAGAATCGATCCTATCTCCATCTAATGAATAACTCGTCATCTGATTTGCAAGAACAGAGATAAGAATTAAACCAGAGCTCGGATACCAAGTCTGTAACGCCCTAAAATCACTGTTTGGTAAGGTAAGCCAAATATTGTGATTCTGGCATGCCAGTATTCTCAGGAACGACCAAACTATAAAGAATACAGGCTAGGTCATTCAATAGCAATAATCATCAGAGTTGAAAGAAACAATAAGTGGAAGCAATAGACATATATATACATCTCAAAACTGAAAATTGATACAATGTCCTAAACATATACAACGGCACTGTACAAAGTCTAAAATATCATACATGAGTACTAAGACTAGGACTGATCTGCAACTGCTCGGCAGGCACTAAGCTCAACAAGAGTCCTCGGCAAACCAGCTAATCAACCTCTAAAATGTTTACAATAGCGAGAGTGAGCAAAACCACGGCTCACTGAATCCCAACAAGACTAAACAATCTGCTAATAGAGCTACTGCCGAAAAGAGTGAGAGATGAATGATATGAATAATCTAAAGTATAATATAACTATAGAGTGACTGTTCCTAATACAGATTCAAAGAACAATACTACCTCTAGCTAACATCATCTAAATACCCAAAGTTTTCAAGAGATGAAGAAATGCAGAGATAAGGAATAAGAGAAGAAGAATAAAATGAAGGATTTGGAATAGAGTTATGTGGAAGTGATAATATGCAGAATGTAATGATAAAATGCTATGCAGATATGATAAAGTAGGATAGTCCCATACCTATCCCACCACAGGAATGATTGACGTTAAGAAATATCGGTTGACCGACCGCTAGCGTGATACATTAACAAAGACATCGCTTGGATACAATTGGCTCGACCGGGCCAAGGATATTCTACTTGATCAAAGTGTTCCAGGCTTTTCAACCCGCGGAGCCAACGTTCGAACTCTATTTGTAATCTTGAGGTTCTTCAACCTCCCCGGACGAAATGGTTTTTCGGAAAACTATCTCATACCATCCCATACTCCATAGGGTGCTCAGATATGATATCATCCGTCCCAAACTTACCAACTCTATTTCAGCCCGGTTTGGGAATTCTAATATCCCTCAGTGGTTAGCCGATCTAGAGCTACGTAACCAATCTCGTTAAGAAAAGGAGTTATGATAAGATTCACATGATCTATAGATGCAACTGATCTACAAGATCAACAACCAACAGCCGTAAACCCAGCAAACAGTGACTCCGTCGCACATCTATACGTAGAAGAGCCGCGACAACCAGTCACACAAATCCGGATGAACCGTGACCAAATCTGTCACACATCAAACACATAAACCGCGACCAAAACCTGGTCACTAAGCATAAATATCAGTCTCTAATTGACTTGACTGAATCAAGACAGACTACCCGAATCAACAAGAATCCTAAAAATATCAGAAGTCTCAGACTGCACCCGTCCAAGCCAAGTACAACTAAAAAGATTAACAGATAGATAATCAACTATCCTGAACATCACTAAGGTAATTATAGTTAAGATACATGCACCTCTCTAACCAATTGTTTCTATAAAACGATATCAAGTGAACTAGTAGAATAATTTAGTAAAGAAGGGAACTCGCCTGATATGGGGTAATGAAGAGTCCGGCCAAGTAAAGTCAAGGCATCCAAATAACCCACAAATTCAATGGTCAACACCAATCCCAAAAGGTCCAACAAGCAAGCCAAAACAATCACTACCCTGCCTGCGACAATTACGATCAAGAATTTTACAAAACCCCCAAATTCACCAAACCCTAAAATCACCAATAGCAGCCAACACAGAAATTTAAGCATCCACAAGGGAGAGAATAGAGAGAACTACTCACCAGAAGGAAGAACGGCCAATACTCGGCGAAGAGCGGACACCAATCATGAACGATGTCGGAATTCTTCAAAATATCAGAACCAGGAGTAACCAGAGTGATAATCCAACCTCAAAACACCTGATAGAGCAAGGGAAGGTGATCATTTTGAAGAAAATTTGGTTAGGGTTCAGTCGGTTGATGGTCGGTTGGGGGAGAGAGTGAAAATGAAATTGTGAGGAAGGTTCGGTATATAAAGAAAACAACAGGTCGTTCGAACGACTAAAGAACTCGTTCGAACGACTCTTTTGTTCAAGAAGAAATTCCAGTGGAGTGATTGACTCATTCGATCAACGGAGAAACTCGTTCGAGCGACAGAGGACATCCAATGGATAAAACTTCCAGGAGATAAGTCTGATTCGTTCGAACGACTAATGAACTCGTTCGAACGACAACAGGGAATATCAGACATTAAAGAAGAAAACCAAACACCGATTTCCTGAAGCTATACACCTCTTCCTCCTCTCATCTCAGAGGGAAAACCACAACCCAGAAGCAACCCAGCAATAGGTAAAAGCTATAACTACCGATAACAAGAATTTCAGAGTGCTAAAAGATGCAAATGAGAGATATGAATGCGGATAAGAGATTAAGAATAAAATAATTTTTCAGGAACTTACATGCTTGCACCGATACCAGTTTACCAGAAGTTCAACATCTACTTCAACACTAAGAGGAAGCCAACCTTGTCTTTTGCTGTGCATTAAACCATGAAGTAAAGTAAACATTTCTACAAATGTATTTGTGCCATGACCAAGTGTTATGCTGTATCCAAGATGAAGTTCGCCAAGATTTTTTCTAATAATAACTCCTGTACTACTCATTCCTGAAGTATGTGCTGAACCATCACTGTTCAGTTTGAAGTAGCCAGGAGGCAGATATGTCCATCTGACAAGAGCAAGTCTCTTGGTATGCACCGAATGCTTGACTATTTGCAAGACTTGAAGTGAAATGAGGTCACTGAAGTTACTGCTTCGAATGATCTTTAGTTTGGGCATACTCTCTTACAGAGCTTTGCTGATTTTTTTTGATAATTTCTATGGCCGAAAGATGCCCTTCCTCAAACCGAACGATGCAACGTGCTTTCTATATCTCCCAGATGATGTAAGCAGGTAGTACACCATTTATAATACAAATTTGAGTACTCGTATCAGCTGCCTAGATCCATAGACCCTGCCTAATCTACCAGCTACCGTTTACCCCCTGCCGGACTCCGCAAGTGTTAGCATAGAACTCCTAGACCCTCATAGTAACATTGCCCTGAACGAGCAGATGATTTAATGTTTTTGTCTCTCCAATGTCGTAGCAACAACACCTAGATACAAAAGGAATTCTGCGCTATATAAAGGCATCCACAGTCATAATTTCTTTCCAAGCTTTCAGCCTAAAAGTTTGCATCTTTGTCGGTATAGTAAAATGTCAAATCCATCTCATACGGCTCTGATTTTCGTCCTCGCTGCGCCAAAATTTCCATGCAGATTTAGCGGTGAAGTTACCTTTGTTAAACGGACCCCAGAGTGGAATGTCGTCGTCGTCATTGAGGAAGAACTTATGTGATAGTGTGTGCTTCCAATGAGTTGGACTCTCATGCTCAAGGAGTTCCCATTTCTAGTTATTATCATTCACAATTAAGTCTTTCACCATGATTTCTTGCGTACAGTCAAGTTCAAAAACATCTGGTAATTTGCCTTCCCCGGCCCAGTCATCAAACCAAAAGCTTATGTTTCCCTTGCTGAGACACCACGTAGTATTACCTTCCATAGTTGGCTGGAGGCCTTTCATCTGTTTCCAGAGTATTGAATCTCCAAATCGCAATCTGGCAGTTTCTCCATTAATGGTGTATTTGTTTCTGAAGAAGGATGCCCATGTAGAGTTGCTTTATAAAAAATTCGAGCGGTTTTATGTAATAGACTGAACTTGATATTCACAAGTCACCGTATTCCAAGTCTACCTTCATTTTTTGGAAGACATGGTGTATTTCTTACAACCCAATGTCTCTTGTTTTTCCCGTTAAAATTGCCTCAAAAGAAGTTGGAAAACATCACCTCAATCTTGCTTATAACACCATCAGGAGCCGAAATGCATGATAAAAGATGGATAGGCATTGAATTGAGAACATGATTAATCATTACTAATTTTTCTTCCCTGTGATAAAAGCTTTCCTAGCCACCCTTCTATGCGACGTTGGATTTTAGTGAGTAACCGATCAAGTGAGTAAGCAGTACCCGATCATAACTTATGTGAGCTCCCAAGTAGATCATTAGAAAAGCTTTATGTTAAAACCCACATGCATTATGAATGACCTATTTTCTAGCTGCAAAAACATTATGGTGTACACACAAGCAACTTTTAACTTTGTTGATTAATTCGCCGGAGAAGTTTTCATATCTTGCTAGGAAGTTCATTAACCCTTTGATAGATTGTTGACTTCCGTTTAAGAAAACAAAGAAATCATCAGCATATAAGAGATGAGTGATGGGAGACCAGCCTCTGGCTTTATGGAATAGCCCAATTTTTTCATGGACAAAATAGTTGGATAACCCTCTGAATTGTACTTCTTCTGTAATTATAAAAAGTAATGCAGATAGATGATCTCCTTGCCGTAAGCCTCTTAATGATTTGAAGTAGCCCTTAAAGATTCCCTATAGGACCACTGAGAATCATGGTGTTTCAACACATTACGCTATGAGTAAAACACATCTTCTGGAGAAACAAAATTTGTGGAAAACCTTTCGTAAGAACCTCCAATCCAGCCTATCATAAGCCTTTGTCATGTCAATCTTGATCATAACATTTGTACCTCTAACCTTTTTGTGCAAATACCCAACCATTTCCTGGGCAAGCTTTATGGTCTCAGTAATATCCTTGCCCTGACTATAAGCTCCCTGATTGCCAGATATTAATTTGGGCAGAAGTTTGCTTAATCTGTTAGCAATTATGGAAGAATTTTTTTTGTATACAACTGAGCACAAACAGATTGGTTTGTAGTCACCCAGCGATGTTGGGGTATCCACTTTAGGTATTAGTGTGAGAAATGAAGAAGTATAACACCTTGAGAGTGGGGCACCATTGAAGAATTCTTTGGCAGCGCCATATAGATCATCCTTGATAATGTTCCATAATGTAGTAAAGAAGACTAATGTGAAACCATCACTGCCCAGAGCAAAGTCACTAGGAATCTCGAAAACACTAGCTTGTAATTCTTCCAATGTTGGGATGCATATTAGGCTGGCATCTTCATCTGCAGTGATGACATTAGGAATGTACTCAAGTAATTTTGCATCTTCATTAGTGTTTGGGGCTTGCAGCACATCCCTAAAAGAACCCACCGTGGCATCATGAATGACATCCACCTCAGCTGTCTCAGTTCCATCAGGGAGAGTAAAGTCAGTCACAAAAGTTCTCTTTTAGTTAACTTATGTTACAGTATTAAATTTTTTTTTATTGGCATCACCTACCGCTACTGACTTGACTCTAGACTATTCTCTCCAAAACACCTCTTCATTGTATAACATGGCTGCATGTTCTTTTTGTACAGTGCCCATCTGGGTACCAATTTGTTCATCCAAACCGTTCCGTAGTATGTGATCCAGTTGCACTAGTCTATCCTAAAGAGTATGGATATTTATAGTTACATTGCCATACATGTTTGTATTTAATTCTGTGATTGCAAATTTCACTTTCTTAAGCTTATAAGGAAAAGAAGATAAATAGTTTTCGAAGACACCACTAGGCCAGTTATTGCATACCATGGTTGGGAAGCTAGCATGAGACGCCCACATTTTCAAGAAATGAAATGGTCGGGGACCTTGATAAAGTTATTGTTGAACGATAGAAGCAGCGGAAAATGATAAGAACAAACTCTTTCTAAATGTGAGATTTTGTGAATAGTAAATGATGCCATGAAGCTGGAGTTCACCAACGTTCTATCCAATCGTGCCCATTGTCATGAATTTATTTGATGATTATTGCACCATGTGTAGCTGGATCCAGTAAACAAAGTCTTCATTAGGGCGGCTGACTGAATCATATCTTCAAATTCTACCAAGGATCTATTTGATGATCTTTTTCCCCCAAGCCTTTCCAAGTGATGTCGCACAATATTGAAATCACCTATAGTACGCCATGGAGAAATCATTGTCATTGATATTTCTTTAATGTCCTCCTATAGTATTTCTCTTTCGATGATGTCACATTTGGCATAAACGATAGTAACAAAAAAACTTCACTGATTATTATAACTTATCTTGCAATGCAACATTTGATTAGATGCATAAACGAAATCAACCTCATAGTCTTGTTTCCACAACACCTAAATTTTTCCTCCCATGTGTTGGTTACACATACAAGAGTCACAATTTATTCTTCTACTCATAATATTTTGTAGTGATGTATCTTAAAAAGGTTCAAGCTAAACCACAATTGAGATATGGTATTATATGATAACCTTTTTGAGATGATTTATTGTTTTGGCATTGCCAATACCCCTACAATTTCAAACAAGTAATGGACCTAACACCATTTAAACTACTTGAACTTGGATATGAGAGCACCCTAGCTCCGTGTGACCATGCTAAGTGGGATTCTTTATGGTTTAGATCGGCTCTTTTGGACAAGAGTCCAATCTGACGCATCTCCCTTTCAATAATACTCAATGTCTTAGTGGCATCAACTCCCCAAGTCCTTCAGCACCCCATCTAAAATCTGCCGAGTCTCATTGTGCCATGTTGCTTCAGCTCTTTCATTGTTCACCACTGCTTTGAGGATGTTCTCTGTTGTACCCACTGCCTTCTGCCCCACTGAGTATAACTTAGTTGCTGCTATATTTACTGCCTTCTGCTCTACTGTGATCGCTATTTTCAATCCCACTGAGTGAGGCCAAGTTGTTGTTGCTGTTTGCCCATATTCTTTTGCCAGAATCTCTGTCGTCTGAAGTTATGAATCATTATTACCTGTATGGAATGATTTCCCGATTGTCGAAACTTTCCCATGTTAAATCTCCTCCCTTTCATCTATTACCATAATTAGATGAAGTTTAGTACAATTTGCTTTGTTGAACCCTTAAAGAACACAGTGTGTACAGAACCTCGAAAGTCTCTCATACAAAGCTGTTTGCTCCATGGTAAAAGATTTGTTGAAGGTAAGTCCCACTTTAGCTGGTTGTTCCTTCATGAGATTAACCTCTACACAAGCCCGAACCATGCTAGGTCTGCTCAGGCTAAGTGCTATTGTATCCGTGATCAAATAATTCCCAAGGAGACCGGCCAATTCTTTGACTATCCCATTATTTTGGAGATGAAGCATCAAACAAGGAAATTGTATCCAAACAGGGGCAAAAGGAGAGTTCTTTTTGGGGTCGAATTTGACAGTCCAGCGAGCCAGCTTGTAGAAGAATCCTTTGATATGCCTTAACTCTCTAGAGAAAGCCCCTGTGACATCTTTTACTGACATTAACATCACCATAATATGCTAAAAATCGAGCACTGCCACCTTCGGTTCAGCCATGAGACCCCAGTAGGAGTTGATGTTACTCTCAATTACCTCAAATTTAGGTTTGCCAATAGGAAAACTCATAATAAGAGTTGTGTTAAAAGATGCAGCAGCTTTGCTATGATCTGAATGTGATGTGGAAATCGCCGGCATACCATCTTTAAATGAAATCCTTGTTTCCGGTTTGAACTCCTCAGGCACCGGTTTGATAATTTTCATAGTGGCTATACTAGCAAAGGAGGGTTTGATGATCATTGCAATATCACAATGCGTAATTAAGGTTTGGGAACCCAAGAACGCCGTATGGTCGGGTTGAAAAATAGTAGCAGATGTAGTTGTGGGGATGATGATATTGTTGTTGGGGTTTTAAGTGAAAGGGGTGGAAGGATGAGGGAGAGAATGTGTATTACAAGGGTTACTCGAAGCCATACTTCAAGACCTGGCAAAAGAAATCCAAAAGAGGATGAAATCAATCTAGATGAGAGATGGAGAGGAGAGGAACAAAAATTTTGAGGTATTAAATAGAAGATTTAGTAACTAGGATGGGTGGAAAAGGTGAAAACCCTTGCGAGAAAAGGCGGCTTGGATTTGGGTTTTAAAAGCGAAGGAGACGATTTTCATTTTTTTGATTATTTGATGGTTTTAAAGGGAGAAGAAACCTAAGAAATAAGAAATTACTCACCATATCCAATGGCTTTTAAGACATTTTCAAAAAACTAAGTTGCATGTTGTACTGATGCTTGTACTAATAGGCACTTGCATAGATGATCTTCAAGTTTACAAACAGATAAACAACATTAATTAATTGGGAATAAAATCTATTGTTGGGAAATCAATGATCTTACACTTGAAATTGTTAGTAATTATTTTAAGCCAAAATCTGAAGAAACAATGGAAAGGATATTGTCAAGGACATCCCCATATGGTAATAATAGCTTCCTTATTATCTTTACCTACCAACTAGCCACTAGCAGTAATGGCAACATGTATTTTGTTTCATTTAGAATAAGATTTTACATCAGGGCATAATGTAATTTGAAGATTCCATTAATATGTACTTTTGCGTGGTTACTTCCACCGACTACTAAGAGTGTAAGTGATGTATCCTCACTTATGTAAAAATTAGATTTTTGCCATGTTAAAGTAGAAGATATAGTTTTAAAAATATATTTGGTCCATCTGCATTGCAGTAAACATTAAGATATTAAACATTATATGTAACAACGATTATAAGGAGACATAATGATACAAGGAAGTTTGACTCTGTAATTGCTCATGCTACCAAGAGCATAAATAATCACGCTGTAAAGACTATACCAGCTTCCATATGATCTCTATCTCCATCTTGTGATCACACATGGTTCTAGTTGAATTCTGATGTAGTTTGGATCTAATTGAAAGCTTTCAGCCTGCTAAAGAGTAGCTCAGTTGAAAGCTTTCAGCCTGTAAAATACTTTTGTGCTGACATCACATGCATCCTATTAGAAATAAAGACCATCACTTCGATAATCCACACTAGTGATGACTCAAGCACTACAGGGGGGTGCTCATAGAATAAGTATGCTCGCCATAAGTTCCAAAGTTTAAAGGGATTAATAAGTAAGATATGTGTAGCACATAAATAGATTCAATTTTAAACAAGAAATAATGGTGAGGTTGTGAAATGTTTTATGACACTTTCAGTTATAAACAAAACCTTAAATTTTAGTTTTAAACAAAACCTTCATTGTCAAATTAGTTAAAAAATTCACATAAATAGATTCAAGCACAAAAATCAATGAAAAGAGCTTCTAACAGATACACCCATTTATGAAAGAAAATTCCAAATATGATAAAATGTTGTGCACTAAATAATCTCGGAGTCCTCGACTGCTAGTAAAACGTTGACGCAAAATATCAAGAATAGTTCCACCATGAACTTCTACGAATTGATCAGCAATCCTAATATGGTAATTAGTATATATCACGACTATGTTCTTTCTATTTTTTTATTAATGAAGAGATTTCATTAAATCAAGGCCAAGTCAGAGCCTTTAGGAAAATAAAAGATTCTTGTGAAAGATATAGCTACCTGAAGTATGTAAGATGCAAGATGTGTGTTAGGCGTAAATATTTGGCATGATAGATATAGCTACCTTTTTTACCTTGCTCCAAAGTTAATCTTTAATATAACTATAAAGCATATAAGATGTGTGTTAGGCATAGATATTTAGGATACTATAATTTCTAGATAAGAATTTAGCTAATCCGACACTTAACATAATTAGAAGAGATTAATCATTTAAGAGCAATAGGTGGGATGGATACCCTATGCAAAACTTTGATTTCCAGCCAAGCTTTTAGATTCTCTACTTGATGATACTGAAATGCCACATCAAACTGAACCTACAAATGCAATACTAAAAATGATAATTGTACAAATTAACTTGGTAAGTAAGATGCTATATTCTGATAGAGATGTACCTTGAAGTTGTTCCATTTTCAGCAATTGAACCTTTTCCCCCAGCGAGTTATTGTACATGAAGCCATCAGCTATTTGACAAATCGATGTGAAAATAAGACACATGAACAAATGATCATATTCATAAAGTTCCTTTGTTCCCCATGAAACTTCATGGGAAATTCACTAATGAAGAAGAATGTCTTAGGGATGAGACAATTAAACATTATAGTTCAACCAGTATAAATGAATCATAAACTTACTCATTTTACTTGTTACCATTGTACTTTTATCGCTAACTATAAAAGAAGATGAGCTTAGGTAAGCTGCTAAAGATGCTTATAATAAGATAATTGTTACACCAAGTGAATATTGGGTCTCACAAATTGCCAGCTGATGAAAATAGAAGATTATGGAGTTTTGAATGGTTCACTTCGATCAGGAAGTGACTCTTTAGGATTGCACATGCCCCTTGTTTGTCATGATGAGGTTGTTATTGCATTTACTTAGAAACGTCAACTTGCTGACCAGGCTTGTACATCTGCTATTGATAAAACCAGGTAGGTGGAAATTAAATACGATGATAAACAAGAATAAATTTCATGTGGAGCTAAATGTTTGTATTAAGGAAACAAATATTTTTGTATTTGTTAGCGATACCAAACATATTCATGGCATTTACCGATATATGTAAGGGAGCAATATTTAAGATAAAGCAAATTAATTGATATTATGCAAGAGAGAAATTTTATTGGAAACTGATAAGAATTTCTTCTTTTTTTCTCTGATTTATTTATTTATTTTTACAGTCCTTGAATGCTCGTTTTAAAGCTATTCTCATGGAGTTGGACCACTGTGAAGGTGCATCAAGGTATGCTACTGCCAAAATGCATTCTTTATATTATATTTTGCAATCACATTTATAGTTTGACATGCACTTTGTACCTGTAGCATTGCTGACTCACTTACCACTCTTGTTATCAATGGTACTGGTCTGACTCTGCCAACAGTGCCAATTCTTAGTCTGCCCCACTTGGACAGGTTTTGAATCCTTCACTTGTAGGATTTTTGGGTACTGGCCAATCAATTCAAGTATTAATTATACATAGTAAGTGTTTGTTGCTAAAGAATATGTTCGATACTGAAGTTCGTTAATTTTCTATAATCTTCTTTGCTCATCAGTTATTAACTTTTTAATATTTCCTACGTTTCTTGTGATGCTGAAAAGATACATTATGTATTAGATTGAACCTGATTTTGTGAATATTAAAGAAGATGTTCAAGAGGAGTTCACAAAGTTGTGTTGGACAATGATAAGTTGAACGAGAAGCACCCCATATATTTGTAATTACTTGATAGTAGCGGCTTATTTCTTGGTGGTTGATTATTTTACTATATGTGTATTGTTTAGTAGTGATAATGTTTTGCATCATTTGACAGGTTTACATATTTGTCCAGATTACTTGAAACTCTCAAAGGCTTTATACATGTTGGCATTAGTCATCAAAATCCTTCATTATATTAGTCTTTTTTTGTAAACGGTTTAATTTACATCTATTATGTACTAATTATTATTTTATGTATTATATATTAAAATGAGTGTATGTACTATGGCTTAGGGAAACAATTTGCCTCTTTGTAGAAAGTGGTGGTGGTTGAAGAGGATGGGGTATAGATGGCTGGGCAATATTAATTTTGTAATTTTTTTTGTATTTTATGTGGAAATGGCATCATTTTTAGGATGACATTGTTGATGCAGGGAAACACTACCATGTCACTTTCTATGTGATGTTATAGAGTTCAATTACGTCATTTCTAAATGACATGTATCAACTGGGAAGTCACCGGAATTAGTTATCTACAATCTTAGTTATAAATCTTCTTTAACATCATTTTTACAAATGACGTGGATAAACCTATACTTTCCACATCATCGCCTTTCATGTCACATGGAAAAATGATGTTAAAGCCCTTTGACGTCATTATTTTAATGACGTCAAAACCCTTATTTGTTTTAGTGTCTATAATAACTTTCCAATGTTTGATCTCTCTAGATAGTTGATTTCATATTCATTCCACCCCATGGCTGTAGAGGTTACTCATACCTAAGAGGCACTATTCTTTACTTTTATTAGATATGTGATGTAAGTCAATCTACGCCCAACGTGCTTCCTAGAGGGTATGAAGTTCATTTTTCTACACTGAGACTAGTTTCCTCAATGAAAAGTTCATTGACCATTTCAATTAGAGCATCACTTTCACAGACCGATCTTTAGTTATGAGTCTAAACTGGGAAGGTCATGCTCCTATTTCATTAGATAGAACACTCTTATGAGCAGTTACCAAGGTAGCGCCAATTCCAAAAATAATTTATCAGAGGCATGTTTCTAGCCATACGAACTATCTTTGAGATATTTCACTCAGCGAGATAACAGTATGGGTTGAAGATAGACTCCCAATCTCAAGTTTATTTGCCAATCAGTTAGCCATCCCTTATTTATTAGTAATATCCTAGCTTCAGGTCGACCAAAAAGCATTGGAGTTAATGGATTAAAGTTTTCACGCGTTCTACATAAGGGTACCTTGTATATCATAATATAGATGACATTGAAGGAAACATTGATCAGTGCACCACAAATGCTTATTCAATATTGATAGAGGGGAACGAAGTTATTTATCACTTACCAGTTTTTTTGAGTTATTATTAGATTTATCGACCCATTAGTAGTCCGTGTTACAGAGAAGGTTCTGTTTGAACCCTTCAACATCACATAAGAGTTGGATTGAGTGTACAAAATGTATAGATGGTTTTCGAAAGAGATTATATTGTGCAACAACTTGTCAGATTCCAGAGCATGATGGTCTGCTAAAAGTTTGGAATATAAACGGCCATCATACTAATGAAGAGATGGATCCTATGGAGGATACAAAGAAGGCCCCAATTGAGAATTTTGATGAGGAGGTACCATAGATTATTAATATATATGAGCCAGTTGGCATGGGTACCCCAGATCATGATTTTAAGTAGTTGACATGCATTTTAGATTTATTTAGAGTCTGTCCTTATTTTAGGTATTTTATTTCAGTCATTATATATATATATTTTTCTTTCTTTTTCTTCAGGCAATATAGATTTTTAAGTTCAGTTACTTGTTCAGTGCATCATATTGGCGACATATCTCATGCTGGTAAGGTTTACTCTTATCCTTTCAATTCTTTTACTTTACTTATCATATATCTGTTCATATTGAGGACATTGTTTAGTTTAAGTTTGGGGGAGGGGAATCATTCTTAAGTTTTGAGAGTGTAGAAATAGATTAGGAAGAGAAAAATATTATTATTGAATTAATTATTTAGGTTACATCATACTCTCTATATATAGGAGAGAAATATTAAATTACTTCTATCAATAACCAATACGGGACTAAAAGAACATAAAATAACCTTGCTAATACTCTCCCTCAAGCTAGGGCATGAATATCGCACATGCCCTGCTTGGATAAAGCATCAAATAATAATTTGCTACTAACAGCCTTTGTGAGAAAATCTGCAAGCTGTTGCGAAGTAGAAGCATAGAAAGATTGAATTTGTCTAGATTTAAGTTTCTTGTACAAGAAGTACCGATAATCCTTAATGTATCTGGTACGATCATACTGTACCAGATTAGCCAAAATGCTAATAACAGATTTGTTGTCACAATAGAACATAATAAGAAGAAAGACTAATATTTGAAGCTCTTGTAGAAGATGCTTAAGCCATATTAACTCACAAATACCTTAAGTCATGGCCTTGTACTGGGCTTCTGCACTGGACCTGGAAGCAACATCTTATCTCTTACTCCACCATGTAATCAAATTACCAGTACAATACCCAAAAGTGGAATGATGATCAGATAATGAACCTACATAGTAAGTATCAATCCAAGATTCAAATTGAGAATGGCCATGATCACGAAATAAGATGCCATGTCCAGGACACCCCTTGATATACTAAAGAACTCTAATAGTTGCCTAGAGATGGGGAAGATGTGGTTTGTGCATAAGCTGACGAAAAACTCTGACCGTATATGATATATTAGGATGGGTAAGAAAATGATAATGAAGCTTCCTAATAACTCTTTCTCAAAGTTTATCAAGTGATGATTTAGTTCTAGAGCTGTATTAGCAGGACGACACAGAAGCTATCCTGAAGCAGATAGATGATCAAGAATATAGTTATTCCGAGAGATAAAAATGCCAGAACTAGAGTGAACAACTTTAATCCTAAGAAAATAACACAAGGGATCGAGATCCTTCACCTAAAAGTGGGTACAAAGATAAGACTTTAGGTTACTAATACCTTGAATATCATCTTCTGTAATAATAATATCGTCAACATAGACAAGTAATGGAACAGTGTTCCTAACAGAATATCGAAGAAACAAAGTATGGTCAGCACTACTCGAAACATAACCAAAGTCAATCATAGTAGTACAAAATGTATCAGCTCAAGTACAAGGAAATTGCTTAAGCCCATAGATGTACTTTTTTAACTTACATACCAAGCTGGAAGTAGAAGCGGGGTAAGAACCTGGAGGTGGAGACATATAGACCTCTTCCTGCAGCATTTCATTCAGAAAGACATTCTTCACATCCATTTGGAAAATAGGCTTCGACGTATAAATAGAGAAGATGACGCGAATATTATTCATCTTGGCCACATGAGCAAACGTCTCTTGATAATCAACACCATGTATCTGTGTATACCCCTTGGTAGCTAACCGAGCCTTGTACCTGATTACCATTCTATTTTGATTTTCTTTAACCGTAAATACCTATTTACATCCAACTGATGTACGTCCAAGTAGGAGAAAAATTAATAACCAAGTAAGATTGATCTCTAATATATGTAATTCTTCTAAAATTGTAGCCTTCCAATGAGGTTTGGCTAACACATTTGCCACTGTGCGTGGTATATCAGCCGAAGAGAGAGAAGCTATAAAAGCTCTATAAGTAGGAGATAAATGATGATATGATAGAATAAACTACTGTATCTGAATATCTATCTGGTTCTCTGCATTACGCTTCTCTTTCTTAATAGTAATCGGTTTATTAGCATCACTATGAGAAATAGGTGAATCATCATCAGTAGTAACTGGTATAGAAGCATTAGGAGAAGGCTCAATACCTGATAAAGGTAAATTGGTGGCAAGTAGCAGACCTGGAGCTACAGAGGATGTTTAACAGTCAAGTATAGGAGGTTGGTATCCTGGATGACATCGAATAGAAACCTACAATGGATGCGAAACTGAAGGTGAAAATAAAAGTGGGATTGGAGACTCAAACGGAATACTAAACGGAATTGGATCTAAAGGAGTAGATGATAAATCTTCTAAAGGAAGAGGACGAACTGGAAACTACTTCCTTGAGAGAGAACACCGCCCATAAAAGCGGAGTGTGCTCAAAGAAAATAACGTCCATAGAGGTTAAATGATGATGGGATGAAGGATGGAAATACCTATAACCCTTTTAATCATGAGAGTAACCCAGGAATACATATTTCAACTTACGAGGATCTAGTTTAGAGGCTTACCCAGTGACTTAGACGAAACATATACACCTAAATGCGCGAGGTGAAATCTGGAAAGTAGAACAATCTGGATAAATAATAGAATATGGGGTACGAAAGCCATGAAGTCGAGACGGAGACCAGTTGATAAGAAACACCACCGAAAGAATAACGCCAGGCCAAAAATGTGAGGGAATATTAATGCTAATAGACATAGCACAAGTAAGATCATAAATATGATGATTTTTCCTTTTAAATTTACCATTTTGCTGCGGAATTTTTGTATTAGAGGCTTGATTCTCAATACTATTAATATTGCTAAATTTATAATGACTATGGGACATAAATTTTCTATCCAGATCAGAACGAAATTTTTTAATAGTTTTCCAAAACTAACTACTAACCATTGCGGTGAATGTCTAGAAAATAGAGGAGACCTCATCTTTGGATTTCATTAAATAAACCCAAGTACACCACGGAAAATTATCAATGAACAACGCAAAATTAAAAAAAATCCTAAACTAGAGGTAAGAGGGGCAGGACACCAAACATCTGAATGCACAATTTCAAAACCAGAAGAAGTTTTATTAATACTCAATGGATACGTGCTACAACGATGTTTAGCTACTTCACACATCTCACAAGACAAATTAGGCATGGATACTTTGGAAAAGAAAGACATAAATAAATAACATAGACACTTAAAAGAAATATGACCTAAGAGGTGATGCCAACGTAGCACCTGCTTTACATTTTCACTACAAGAAATAGAATTTAACTGAGAGCTTGAGGAGAAATAGAAGAGATTTTTCCATCCAAGAAATAAAAACCACGCTCTTCATGTCCACTGTCAATTATCTTCTGTAACACCAGATCCTGAAAAATAACATAATCAAGAAAAAAGGTCATATTGTAATTTTTATTTATTATAATTTTACTAAAAGAAAGAAGATTAATATCCAACTGTGGGACATGAGGGATATCAGGTTAAGAAAGGGAATCTATAACTAGGATACACCACTTTCCTGCAATAGGAGTCTAAGTTTCATTGGCAAGATGAACAGTCCGTCGCCATGAAATAGAAGCATAAGACAGGTAAAGAGAAGATATACCAGTCATATTATCGGTTGCACCCGAGTCAACAATCTAAAGAGAAGTCAGAGATGCAAAAGCACTATTTATAGATACGAAGTTACCTGTATGAGAAGCTTCCGGTGTGGAAGACAGAGAGAAGTTATTAGAACCTATTAATTTCATCTGGAGAGAGAGCACTAAAGATCGAAGAATCTGGAGTACTAGAGTTGGCTGAAAAGTTTCTTGAGGACTAAGATGGGTGGGATTGGTAACCAGCAGGACGACCGTGTAAAGCATGAAAAGTTATCTTTAGATGTTTCCACTTACAATAATAATAACACTTCTTCCTCGCAAGGCAAGAGTTACCGATAGTTGCTGGTAACGGAGAAAGGCTAGGTGATGATGTATGTAAAGTTTGTGAAGGAACTGACGGTGGTACCAGATAAGCATAACGAATAGCTATGGTAAAATTCTCCAAAGGGATCCCATAGATATGTGGCATATGTGACCGATGACTCTGATCGGGGAGACAATATGAGTATGCCTCTTCAAGAGTTGGGAAAGGAGTCCAGTCAAATAGATGAACTCGTGCATACTCAACGTCAGGATTGAGCCCTGCAAGAAGCTAAAACATCCGAGTCTTCTCCACAACGTCGGTACGCTAGCTGGCCACTTGATGAAGCTATCATAATGAGATAATTCTTCTTAACTCGATCGAAGTCTTGCATAATACATCCCCAAAGTCTGAGTACCCTATTTAAAATTCCCAATCTCAATGGAAAGTTGAAAGATCCTAGCATTATTTTTTTGTTGAGAATATACCTTATGAAGTGATTCCCAAATCAAATGTACACTATTAGTGAATAAGTACCCAACAGAAATCGTCGGCAGCATAAAATTAATCAGCCAAGTTCTCACCAACGAATCATCCGAGAATCACTTTGCATATTTCGGATCTAATTCTGCAGGTTCTTTTTCTGTACTAAGAAGAAACCTTATCTTTCCACGGCCACCAATATACAATTTCACTGACTATGCCCATTGAACATAATTTAATCCATCTAATAAATGTGAGGTAATCTTCAAATTCTGATTATCATGAATATAGTTAAAGGACTGGACATCTTAACTCATTCCAAGAAACGATCAAACTCGAACTCGACTCATCGCTGATAGCCATCGTGATCGATTACCTCAAATAAACCAAACAGATCTGAGATTCATATTAATATCTATCGCATCTCGGGACCGGATCCAAAAAGTTGAAGCTTAGGTTATGATCTGAACAACGTAACCAGAGAGACAGTGATAATCAATATTCTTCTAAAATAAAGGAGAGAGAGAGTGGGAGCATGAATGAGACCAACAAGAACAAAAATCGTAACCCTAAAAAATAATTTATTGTTATTGAATTAATTATTTAGGTTAAATCATACTCTCTATATATAGGTGAGAGATATTGAACTACTTCTATAAATAACCAATGTGGGACTAAAAGAACATAAAATAGTTCTTCTAATTGAGAAAAAATCGGAACACTAAGTATAACTAGTAAAGCTGAGTTAATTAGTCTATTATTGCACATAACTCTAAATAGGCCTTTAGATTAAGTAGTTAGGAGAATAACAAGAATCTTAAAAGTTTTCACTGTTTATCGGGATGATGGTATAATATGTTAAAATTGAAAATACAAATTAAACTTAAATTACTATAATGGATATATACTAATATGTTCTCAAATTTTAACTTATATTTTATAGACTGTTATATTGACCCACTTCTTTTGCCGAATATAAGTTTTCACTATTTAACATATATTAGTCTATTACCCACTTGATTTTGGCTTATCTTAGTGCAAACAATCTTTTTGAAGCTTAAAGTTATAAATAAAATATTTATTATCGCAGGTACTAGTATCTTCATCTAAGCCACTAGTGGTCAGGCAGGTGTAATCCCAGTTTGTTTATGGGATTTGTAATGGCCAAATTTTGTAGTAGCTCAAAATTAGCTCTTATACCAAATGTACCCGTGACAAGAATTTGTATAACTCAATATAGAAATATCACAGGCGATTAGCGTAGAAACCTTTGAATAGGTAAAAACAACGACCTCAACTTGATGATTTAGTAACTGTAACTTCTATTGCTTGAGGCTAGTGCTTGATTGCAAGTTTACGATCTCTTCAGCTAGTCAAACATGGTCTTCAAGTATAAAAAATCTCTGTCCTTTCTCCTCTGAAGCTCATTATTTTTATAGACCTCACTTTTAGTTCATTTTTATGTGTGAGCACGTTCTCCTGAAAATGGGACAGGTGGCAGTTCGATTTGTAACTGCTAGTACGTAGGAGATATGTCCCTATTTTATAAACCTCACTTTTAATTCATTTTTATGTTTAGCAGTTAGATCTGTAATTGCTTTATAGACCTCATCCTCAGTTTACTTTATGGACATCATCCTCAGTTCGCTTTATAGACCTCATCCGCAGTTTTCTTTATAGACTTCATTCCCAGTTCGCTTTAGAGACCTCATCCACAGTTCACTTTAGAAACCTCATCAGCAGTTTACTTTATGGACCTCATCCTCATTTTTCTTTATAGACCATATCCTCAATTTGCTTTAAACACCTCATCCTCAATTTGCTTTATAGACCTCATGCTCAGTTCATTTTTGTGTGTCAATAGTGATATGATGCATCATATGTAAATTGTGTAAGTCTGGCATGGTACTTGTTCGATGATATCACAACTCAAGTTATAAGTCCCTATAATCCCCCCCTCTCAACTGAAGGTACTGGTGCCTTGAGTTGACAAGTTCCTAATCGAGCTTACTCTATGAAAATTGAAAGTTTTTTTTAACGAGTTGAATGGAGCCTGAAGCTCGAATGATTACTGTATGAGAGATTGCGTTAGATGAGATTGCCGATGAAGATGAAAGGATTACTGGTGGTGAAGCGATCACATGTGGTTCTACAGGGCATCTTGGACTAGCCAATTATTGACCTATAATGAATTTGTCAAATTGGATGAGCCAATTGTGGATCTATAATCTGTTGGTCGAATTAGATGAACCAATTATGGACTTGTAATATAGTAGATGTGTTGGTCGAATTGGATGAACCAATTATGGACCTGCAATATAGTAGATGTGTTTGACAAATTGGATAAACCAATTGGTGACCTGTAATGTAGTAAATGTGTTGTTCGAATTGGATGAACCAATTGTAGACTTGTAATCTATTGGTCGAATTAGACAAGCCAATTATTGACCTGCAATATAGTAGATGTGTTAGTCAAATTGGATGAACCAATTATGATCAGATAATATAGTAGGTGCGTTGGTCGAATTGGACGAACCAATTGGTGACCTGTAATGTAGTAGATGTGTTGGCCAAATGGGATGAACCAATTGTAGACCTGTAATGTATTAGTTGAATTGGATAAACCAATTGTTGATCTATAATGTAGTAGATGTGTTGGTCGAATTGGATGAACCAATTGTAAACCTATAATATAGTAGATCTGTTGATCGAATTGGACGAACCAATTGTGGACCTGTAAAGTACTATATGTATTGGTCGAATTGGATAAACCAATTATAGATTTGTAATCTATAATAGATGTTTGAGTAGCAAGTTTGATAAAGAGTTAAGGTCAATAAGCCTTTTTCTGATGATGAGCTTGAGTTCTATGGTCGAGCATTTTTCTTAAAACTAAATTTGTAGTAGACTCAAGTACCTTAACCTTGAGCACCTTATTGCATACTATCTTGTTAACGAGCTTGAATTGAAAGTTTAAAGCTGGTGAAGAGCTTAATAATATGGTTGATTGTCGAGCTAGTTGAGAACTACCAAAAAGATTAATAATGAGGTCGAACATTGAACCTGAAGCTGAGGTCGAACTTAGAATTTGAAGCTGAGGTTGAGCATTGAATCTATAATTGAGGTCGAGCTTTGAATCTGAAGCTGAGGTTGAACATTAAATCTAAAGCTGAGGTTGAGCTTATAATCTGAAATTGAGGTTGAGCATCGAATTTGAAGTTGAGGTCGAGCTTAGAATCTGGAGCTAAGGTTGGGCATTGAATCTGAAGATGTCAAAAGCTAAGGTCAAACTTAGAATCTGAAGCTAAGATTAAGCATTAAATATGATGCTGAGGTTGAACTTATAATCTGAAGCTAAGGTCGAACATAGAATCTAAAGTTGAGGCCGAGATTAGAATCTTAAGCTGAGGTTGAGCATTGAATCTAAAGCAGAGGTCGTATTGAATCTGAAGCTAAGGTCGAACTTGGAATCTGAAGCTGAGGTTGAGCATTAAATCTAAAGCTGTGGTCAAACTTAGAATCTGAAGATGAGGTCAAACTTAGAATCTGAAGATGAGGTTAAGCTTAAATCTGAAGCTGAGGTCAAACTTAGAATATGAAGCTGAGGTTGAACTTTGAATCTGAAGCTGAGGTTGAACTTAGAATCTAAAGCTGAGGTTGAGCATTTAATCTGAAGCAGAGGTCACATCAAATCTGAAGCTAAGGTCAAGCTTAGAATCTGAAGCTGAGGTTAAGCATTAAATTTGAAGCTGAGATCGAACTTAGAATCAGAAGATGGGGTTGAACTTTGAATCTGAAGCTGAGGTTGGGCTTGGAATCAGAAGTTGAGGTTGAGCATCTAATCTGAAGTTAAGGTCGAGTTTAGAATTTAAAATTGAGGTTGAGCATTGAATTTGAAGCTGAGGTTGTATTGAATCTAAAACTGAGGCTAAGCTTAGAATATGAAACTGAGGTTGTAGGGGCCTAACCCTCGGCCTTACCCAAATCGAGTTGATTCCAAGGTCAAACTACCTCCATGTTAGACTCACAGATTCTCCACATGACTTCAACACTCAACATTGCCACCTACTCTACGAACTTGTGAAGAACGTGGGTCGAGCTCAAACAGTATAACCTGAACATGTCAAAGACATCTATCTCTCGTGAACTCAACAGTTACTCAGGTAACCACCACTAACCGTATTGTTTGGAGAACGTGCTTCAGCACGATGAAGAACTGTGGAGAAGGTCTATTATAGTAGTATGTTTTCCAAAAGGAGAATCATTGCCATTACTTATTCGTAAAGAGAATCAAATAAAACTAGATAAACAAGATTTTATGTGGAAAACTCAGTAAAGGTTGAGAAAAACTACGTCCTCGAGGAGGATTTTGATGTAAAATCCAGTAAGATGCTAGTTATTACACGTTTTAAATTGATGTTAGGTTTTAGAAGTAAGAATAGTAAAAGATTGCAGTCCTGTAGAATCTATTCTCTGCCTGTATTTACAGTCATACAAGAAGTTTTACAAAAAGAAAGAAATAGTCTCCTATTCTGGGGGAGTGGGTTAATTTACAGAACTCTAACAATTCTCTCTTGACCAGGCTTTAACGGTTACTTTTGGCAAGTCAAGGATTTATAGTAACTTCTCGAATGACGGCCTTCGATCATGTGTGGTTGTCTTCGACTATGCTTTGTTGGCTTACTCTTGTCGAATCTGGGAAATATGCTACTATAATTGCCCTATTCTCGACTAAAGCGCTTGTGGTTATGTCGAGAAGATGTTTAAAGCTAAAAAGGTTGCCGAATGAGAAGATGAGTCATCTATGTTATTTCCGAGGTCAAAGGAACTATATTTGGTCAAGTCATTTCCGATGCGCAATTAATGCAGTATAGTGAATCTGGCACAGTTAAATTGGGTATAAATTGGGGGTTATTGAGGGTAGAATGGCGGTAGTTTTAGAAAAATGCCACCCTAAGTATAGTCTAATGCGTTGTCTGAGGCGAAAGACGGTGAACAGCCTGAGGGAAAAATTTCGAACCAGTTGATCGGTAATAATTCGTTATGTGATTGTGTCACGGCGTTGGGGTGGGAGAGAGGTCAAAAGAGAGAAAATGTATATCTGTTGGAAACAATTGTGTCATCATGGGGTGTTAAAGGTAATAGAGTGCGTTAGTTTGGGGTAGAAGGGGTAACTGTTTATGTTGATGATGAAGATTTGAAGTTCAGATGGGCGTCCTGGGATCTTGTTGAACGTAAAAAGGTTTCTTTCAAATTTTTGCTACCTTCCTCAGGGAAAGTAGCCTTTAGAAGTTCAGTGACTTGAGATTCATTGAAGTTCTTAACACTGGAAAGAGGCTTTAATATTCAATTTTGGTGAAAAGAAAACACAGAGTAATCAGTCCTGTAAGCCAAATCTAAAAATAAATGTAGATTGATGTAATGTAATCGAAGGATGAAGCTGTCGAATATGAATTGTAACTTATTCATAATTAATAAAGTTAATATCTTCAATATTCTATTCATGTGCATTTTGATTATCAATTGTAGTTTAAAATAATCGAAGGTGAAATGTCGAACGTGAATGTACATAAAATGTTGATGGGTTATCATGACATCTCAAATGAATTTGACAGAGTGGGTCCCATAACCGATTTCGAGGTTGATTGATTTGACTTTGAAATTGTAGAGTTTCAAGGCCGAGTAAATGCAGGTGAGTTTGACCATGACTGGAGGGCGTATAAATAAGTCTTGTTGCTGCAGATGTGAGGCATTCATGTAAGATGGTGAAGACGAGAGCTCAGGCCCGGGATGGCGCATTTAAACATGTTCAAGTGATGTACTGGTTGCTGTACACTTGATATTTTTGATTTAAGAACTGTGATATGCAAATGGAAGATCTGTAGGAGCCTGATTACGAAGGGATGAGCGAGGAAGAAGCAAAGGAAGCTGAGGAGGACTTTGAGTTTCATGTCAAATTACAGTTTTGGCGTCCTCCTGATCGATGAAGCTGCAGCGAGGGGTTTATGAAGTTGTAATGTTCGTAGGAGTAGGTCTTTGTTAAGGTTAATGAAATTTTATAAAAATGATGTATAGGATGTGTTATCTAGTGAAGTAAGGTTTTGTTTATTTGACAAATTGAATATGTACTTGTTGAAATTTTAGCAATGGAAAATTGTTTTAAGGAAGTTTCTGGTAGAATGTCGAATATAATTATATTGAGATGTTTGTCGAATATGTAGCCAAAAATATAGGATTTTGTAGGTAAAGTAGAAATGGGGGAACTAACAACAATAATGATTATGGCCAGATGTGTTCCATTAGGTGAGAGTATTAAATATAAGGAAGATGTTGTTAATTGACTTTGTGACAATATATGTTGTGCTTTGTTGAGTATGAATGTAGCTGAAGAAGTTCTTCGAGATATGGATAGGTTAAAGTGGGAGTGAAAGCGTTTGTTAGCATTTAGAAGGCAAAGTATCGAAAAGGCTAGGTACAGAAGTAGAAGGCGTTTCTTTCGAGGAGTTGAACGGTCGCAAAGTGGTATGATAAACAGTCACGTAGGGTCTATAAATACCTCTGATGTGGGCGATTGTTCACACTTTGCAAACATTTTTTTTTCTTTAGTACGAATTGCTTTTGCTTGTCGTTGGATTGGTTGTCTACGATTGCGAAGGAGGAGATTAGCGTTCTGATTGAAAATGCCAAGCGAGCAAAAGAGTGGGATGCAGAAGCAGTGCGTAAACAAGGTTAGTGATTCTGGCTTTGATTATTTATTATTTTGATTGATTAAGTTATAGACGAATAAGATTAAGTAAAGTGAATGTTGTTGTTTGTTAAATTGAATTGAAAGTGAATGATTTGTTGGCAGGAGATTCTGGCTTGGGTGTGATTCGTATGGGTGTCACGGTAGAAGAAATGGGATCGTAAGGGTTTTATGGATTATTTTTGGTGTGGGTGGTGTCACGCCCCAAAATCAAGTAATCGGCAGCTAGACCAATTACTTAGATTCGAGGATGCGCAGGTCGGGGAATCCATAGATTCACCCCACGAACAACCGAGCCGTTGACAAATTCTGGCCCAGTTATTCACAATAGTATTACAACTGAGCAATAAGGAAAACAGAAACAGCGGAAGACTAAGATAACAGAATCTAAACGTAAGATTCTACAAACCTCTACGCAGCAAGCCCAACTGCAATAACTGGAGATCGAGCCTCTAACTCAGCTCCCCAAAAATTACCACAGCAGCAACTAAACCTGAAACCACCTGCCACTGAAAGGGGGATGCGAGAGTGAGTAAACAATGAGCTCACTACTCCCAAGAATAACTAAACGATTATACTAACCAATGAGATAAGTATAAATATAATGATAAAATGATATAATAATATCTAACGATAAACAATATATATATATAAGTATATATAGGATGACTAATAGGTATAAGCATATATACTAACTCTAATAAGTCTATCTATAAATATACCTCATGCAAAAGAGTGCTAACCTACACTCCAGTCACAAAGACCACTAACTATACTCTAATCACAACCGTGGCTCTCAGCGCCACAAACTACTAATCACCTCCGAAACATAATAATACACGAGGGTAAACCATCCTCGGCCAACCACAAACCAATCGGGTTATCCAAACCCAACCAGACACAATCCCAAAGGTATCACAAGCTGAACGAGATCGCCCACAACCAAATACCATCCTAGAGCTCAATGCAACCAACCAGACTAATCAACCTAATAACTTAAATAGACACAGAAGAAAGAGGAATAGATGCAGAGAGGAGAGGAAATGCAAAAAGGAGATGAATCTAATTGCACTAAAATCCATTAGGAAAAGAGGAATTGAGATAAGAGTAGAGTAATATGATGAACTAGGATAATTCCATAATTATCCCAATGCAATGATATGTTATGAATCTTTTGATGATGATATGATGGAGTGATATAATCCCATAATTATCCCGAGTGCAGAAGATTCTATATTAAACGTAATGCAGAAGGGTTAAGGATTTCTATCAGAAGAACCTACTAATTAAGGAAGTGTGTAGAGATGCAATGATTGCTTGATAATGATGATATAATGATGCAGAATGATTTAGCGATGTCAACCCACGAGCTAGCCCCCATGACTAAAGTGGGCTGACAAACGTTGAAAAAAGGATTTACCTTACCGGATATAGTTGGTTACAAGGGTACGATGTACTGCACTAGTTCGACCAGACTAAGGATATTACACAGATATTTTACACCGGAGCCAGCGTCCGAAACAGTGATATAATTCTGAGGCATTTCAGCCACCAGGATAAGCCCTGTACCGGATAGTAATTACTGTCTTATACCATCCCACACTCCCGAATGGGTGACTAGGTATAATAGTATCCATCCTGGACCCACCTTCTATTTTAACCCGATTAAGGAATCCTTGATCCTCTCGAGGGTCAGCCGATGCAGAGTTATTTATGTATTCGATCGCAGTAAGATAAGAAGAATATACTATTTATAGATGTGAGCATGATCCTGAAGACTGAAGCACAACTACCATCAACCCGGCAGTATACAACGGATAACCACCTACTTGAGAGTGTGGTAACCAAAACTAACACAGATGTCCTCCTGTGACTCAGTCGCACCATCTAAGCCTAGATAAAGCAGCAACTTAACCGTCACGACATTTAAACAATATCAGTCTCTAAGATTCCTCAAAATAATATGATTACCATCACGCACAACAGTACTCTAGCTGTCAACGCAGACAAGTACTCATGGGGTAACCTACAAGTATCCAACGAGTAGTCAAATAATCCCCAATAACAGAACTGCCTCACAATCCTCCTAATCATGTACATAAGTCTCTAACATGGATGTACAGGAATCAGATTCAACAGGAGGTTTCAGCCGTATTCCAACATCTCGGGTGACGTACAACTTCATAAACTACCTGGCTCAGTCGCGGATCACACTGAGCCATGCTGTCTCACGTGCCTCCTCCTAGATGACGGAAGGGATCACACCTTAACAGCCTCATCCTGTGGAAATAAGGCTTACGGGTAAGCTCTATCAGCTCTAAGAATCATGTGGACAATAAGTGTCACAACACGATAAGCAAACCATCCTAAGGCAAACTATCAGAAGTTCAACATCCACAACAACCCACCACGGACAAGCCGTCTGCTCACCACCAACCAATAACAGTCAAGAAGGTCACACTCCCACATGGAATCCAACATTCCAAACAACCACTAACCACAACGACAATGCTCAAGGACCAGGCCTCGAGAACACAAAGTACACCTTGACTAATCCTAAGACTAGTCAAAATAATAGCAGGCAAGAGGACGAGCTCCGAATCGAAGGCCATGTCTTACTGAAGCTATGCCACCCCAAGACTACACTGGAACCAAGTCCAGCAATCCAAAATAAATAGGGTGCTAAACTAAAAGCTGAGAACCATAGTCTCAGAACTATACTATCTCAGAGAAATAACTGCTAACCACATGCCGTCCATAAGTCTCTACTAATCGCCAAACCTAGTTACTAGTGCCCTGAAACAAGCTGGGCACCCTAATAATTAACCAACAGTACCATATTCAATATATTATATACATATATAAATATATAGTGACGCTGAGGCATCGTCATCGTCACATCGACGACAATAGAGAATAACCTCCTCTGGCTAATCACAACCCCCAGTCTCTATTGAGTAACTAAACTCACATTATAGTGGGTTTTACTAACTTATCAAACCCTTATATACTCTCGCCTAAGGTATGCCAAACGGATAACCCATGAATGTGTCCTAAGCAATTAACGATATCCTAACCTAATCACATATATAATATACTACACTAGGCATTTCTATAACTCATGAATCAACATAATAATCAAGTTATTTTGGAAGATAAAACTCGCCTGACGATAATCCAAGTCCGGCGGAAAATCCAACTCGGAACCCAACTCAGAAACCTAACCCGAAATCCACAAAAACGCCACGGAACGCCTGAAAACCTAACACCAACCAAGGAGAACAACAAACAACCTATTAATTTAAGAAAACAACACTAAACCCAAACCCTAGAAATCAGACCTACGTTGAATTCGAGCGAAACGAACGAAAAAGGAATCGGGAAAGCTTACCGAGGATAGGAGAGGAGATCGCGGCGAAGCTCGGCAAGGATCCTCGCGAGATGGGGAGGGTTGGATGAAGAGTTTGGAGGAGGGAGGAATGAGTGGGGGAGAGGAGAGAGAGAGAGAGGAAAGGGGAGTGAAGAAAAGAGAGGAAAAAGGCCCAAATATAACTGCAGACGCGCCTCTATTCGAACAGGGAAGATCCTGTTCGAACAGAACAAAGCTGCTCGAAAAAAATGAATTGTGCAAAAAACACAGTTCATCCTATTCGAACAGAAATGACCCTGTTCGAACAGAATTGCTCCTTCACTAAAAAAAAAGGCCCCGGGGATGCCCCGGACCACCCCGGACACCCCGGAAACACCACGGACCACCACCACAACCACACCAACACTTCTACAAGCCTAACCATAATTTCTAAAGGTGCAAACACCACCTCTACCGCCTCACGGCCACCGAAACGCCTAAGCCCCCAAAAAGGAATCTTTTCCTCGGGCGAACCCAGAAATCCACCGGCCACTCCAAGGGCTCATCGGAGCCACCCCAAATCGCGCACCCGGCACACAAACATCATTGTCAAAATTTCTAGGGGTTCCCACAACTCAGAACACCGCACTATCGCCTATACCATCAGAATGCAAAAAAAAAGGAATATTTGCCCGGACGAACTCCAAAAACCTATCGGCCAATCCAACGGCTCACCGGAACCACACAAAACTATAGACACACTAATAAAACACCATGTCCAAACTATCTATGGGTTCCCAAGGCCACAATGCCACCCCTACCTCCGAATCACCTCCGAACCGCCAAAACCACAAAAAGGGAATCTAAGGACAAAACAACCTAAAGGAAATAAATGAATGTACTCTGGATGAAAGAGTATAAGCGGAATATATATGGATTATAATACGGAACTTATCGTGAGGTAATAATAGTAATAATACTAAATAGAAAAATGACCCGAAAATCTGGGGCATTACAGGTGGTGTGAGAAATGGGTGGAGATGAGTGGAGAGGGTGATCGGTTGGTGACACTGAGGTTACGGTGTGATTGTAGAGATGAGTGGAAATGTCGTTTTGATACGGCGAGATTGTCGGGGACATTATTTTTATAGGGATTTGGCCGGATTTTGTGTCGAAGAAGGGGAATTATCAATTTTTGAATGATGATCTTTTTGGCGGGAAACACGTGAAGTGTGTTCGTGAAACTGTTAAGTTTCCTGTAATTCGGTAAAAAGAAAACCAGATTAACAAGTTATTGATATCATTGGTAAAAATAGAAAGGCATCGAGAACTGAGCAAATGTGCCACTTTAATGAATGATAGGAATATGAATTAAATTGTATTAACTATATCGAAAACTGTGGTAATAAGTATAAATGTAAAATGATAGTAGCAGATTGTAAAGCAAAATTACATGTTGGAGAGTATTTTTGGCAAAGATATGATTATGAATATGTGAACTTATAAACATATATATGTATCACATATGATAAATTCTAACTGTGTAAAAATTATGGAATCTGTTGTACAGGTTCGATTTAAAATGGCTGATCCAATTCAAAATGCTGAAAAAGACATACGCGAGTCTGAAAGACGTAGTGCCTCTGATGATTGATGTGAGGACTTGTGTATAACAATTGGGAAAGAGATATAGGGTAGGGTCGAGTAGTACAGATGTAAGTAGCGTGGAACAGTTTAGGGTGGCCCCTAGTACCGTCGAGCCATCTGATTAAGAGGCCACAGAGACAAAAATAGATCACGAGCCCCATGTTAGTGATCGAGAAGGTAGTGGTGATGGGGATGAAGATGTGCAGGAGGGCGAGGAAGCATGTTATGGAGAGGGTCTAGAGACCAAAGAGATAGTAAACTTCAAGAAAAAGTATGGTATTCCTGGGGCTATAAGATTAGAGGAGTACCAGTATGAAATGATCGACCAGGAAATACCCTTGAATAGTATTTTGGTGCATCGAGAACAAATAAAGAAAGGGTTGTAGCTTCTCCTCTGAGCGGATCAAAAAAAGCTAATGAACTTTTTTGATGTAGCCCCAGGTCTGTTCAACCCGAATGTATATGACCTGTTTAGGGTATGTGGTATAAAAAATGGTCGACTTAAGGCCAGGGGGGAGGAATTGATAACTGTCGATGATTTATGCGTATACTACATACTCAAGATAAACCCGCAAAAGCTAGGCTACCGGTAATTGGTAAGGTTCCTGAAGAGACCATTATTTTATGATATGGTGTCAACTGGAGGGCGATACACCGATGAACGCTTACTCGCCTCTGGAAATTATGAGTTCGATAAGAAAGATCCCGGAGAACCCTTATAGAGAAAAACTTTTCACTTAGGTGTATGGTTAGGTAATTGTAATTCTCAGTGTTCGAATTGTGTGAATGAGATGTAAGTGTTTCTAACTTGTTTATGTTGTTTGCAGCATTGAAAGAGGTCGACAAGTAGTCAGAAGTAAAGGAAAAGTTGTATAAGGTGAGGAGAGATTTCTTTGGTAGGATCGATAACTTGGTTATCGATCATGATATTGTAAACACGCTATTCCAAGAAGCTGGTTTAAAGAGGTCTAAGGTAAAAGGTTTGGAAGTGCCTGTTATTGACCGAAAAATATCGGCAAGGAATATGAGAGCCACAGATGCTAGCTTACCACTGGAAAATTACCTCTTGACTGGGTACAACACCGATATAGAGATTAATGCAATGCTAGAAGAGTCTCTGGGAAGGAATAAAAAGGAAAGGGCGGCGAGTTCTGATGTTCCTCCATTGCTTCTTCATAAGAGGCTAACTCGACAATCGACAACAGAGAAGGTGGCTGGTACTGCTAAATTAGTAGTTACGGTGCATATGCATCCCCCACGGGCTTTTGGTAGTATGGTCATGAGGGAGACCAGTGGTGAGACGTTGATGAAGAAATTTGTCGAAGAGTTTAAGAATGAAATATAGAAGACTATGGATGCTAATACATTTGGGACGGAGGAGCTGAAGATGGAGTTGGAGGATTGTTTGGTGGGGATTGATAGTTTAAATATATTTTTCAACAAGGGTCAGAGGAATTTAACGAATGCGACAAATTTAATGTTTTTCTATTAATGAAAATATTGGCAGGTCACTCGAATATTCGTTATATGACTTTGAAGAAGATTAAAAAGTTAATAACTGAAGCTATGGGTCGCGTTGTGGGTAGTGGGGAGCTGGAAAACTAGATTATTGCCTATAAAAATATAGAAAAGGATTTGATAATGGAGAAGGATGAGTTAAATACAACATTGAATTGGTATAAGCTCGATGCCAAGAAGACGAGGGAAGCCGCCTGGGAGAAGCGAAGAAAGTGGCAGAGAAAGAGATAAAGGAGGCTTTGGCATTGTAGAAGACCACCTATAAAAAAGATGAAAGGGATCAAGTTGCCGATGTTCGTAAAGCAATTGAGTAAGAGGAGAGCAAGCTACTCGATGAGGTGAGGGCGAAGATAAATGAGGAGAAACTGGAAAAATGCATGGAAGTGAGGACACATTTTCGAGAATAATATGACAAGTTGGATGAGAGGAAAAAATTCTACAAGGGACTTGCAAAAGCTGGTGGTGCTATTTTTGATGATAGCTTGAATGATGATGTACCCTAGACTCCTGATGTACGTTGGGCAATCCAAGTGATCAAAGATGATGTGATGATGGAGGATGACGATGCTCATCCTTGTGAGGTAGCAGATGTGCAGGTTCCCGAAGGTACCCTAAATTTGAATGAAGAAAAAATTCCCTCTGAAATGTTAAACCTTTTGTAAGCTGTGTTCGCTGAGAAAGGATGTAAAAATGGTCAGTTGGACCGAAACAATTTAATTTGTAGTATTTTGGTGAAATAATTTTGCGTTGCACAAATTTTTTTTTATTTGTGAAATAATTATGTACACTTGTTTTGTAAATAGTTCTAAGTAGCAGATTTGATAAAGTGATTTTGGTTGAATGTGACTATAGATTGTGCAGATAAGTGATGAATGCTTGTTTGCGTGATATGTAAATGATGGCCATGAAATGGAAAGTAATGAGAATGAGTACCAGATGTATATTAAAGGTTGTTCGATAAGTAAAGAAAGCTAAGTGGAATATCTTATAATGGATATTGTTCGCGTAAAATTTGAATGATAGTCTTTAGGTATACTTGTTATGCAGTGAGCAAAAATAAATTAAGATAGAAAGGATTTTGTTTGTCTGATGTATACTTGACAAGTATTGATCGAGATTTAAGAAAATAGTAAGGATAATGTTTGTCTGATGTATACTTGACAAGTATAGATCGAGATCAAATTGAATAGTAAGGATATTGTTTGTCTGATGTATACTTAACAAGTATAGATCGAGATCAAATCAAATAGTAAGGAGGTTGTTTGTCTGATGTAAACTTGATAAGTATAAATCGAGATCAAATCAAATAGTAAGGATATTGTTTGTCTGATGTATACTTAATAATTATAAATCGAGATCAAATCAAAAAGTAAGGATATTGTTTGTCTGATCTATACTTGACAAGGATAGACTGAGATCAAATCAAATAGTAAGGATAAAATTGATAACAAAAGATGTTTATTTGAATCGATCAAAATGGTTACAGTGTCTCATCTGTAAAATAGTTATAGTTGAGCCGTGTTCCATAGATATTCAAGCTGTATTTCGTCTTCAGTCATCAGCCAATAAGTCTCACTATCTGTTTTATTGATGACAATGTATGGTCCTTCCTAGTTTTTTGATAATTTTTTGAAATTTTTTGGCCGAGTACTATCTTGGATATGTCGTAAGACAAGGTCTCCAATACCAAATTTCCATTTCCAAACTTTCTTGTTGTATGATTTTTTTAATGTATCATGGTATCATCCCAAATTCACAATGGCATTGTCTCTGGTTTCCTCTATACAATTGAGGTTGCAAAGGAGACCGAGTTCATTATTTTCATCTGGAATTTTTGGTCGAGTACTGGGTAGATCGAGGTCCGTAGGTATGACTACTTCAGTGCCAAAAACTATCATGAATGGAGTGCAGCCTGTTAAGACTTGAGGTATGGTACGGTAGGCTCAGAGAGCACTAAGCAATTCATCCACCCATCGCCCTTTCTTGTCGTCGAGACGCTTGCGTAATCCTAATTTGATGCTTTTGTTTATGGCTTCCGCTTGTCCATTGCTTTGAGGATAATATGGTGTGGATGTTGTAAGTTGGATTTTGCATTTATGGAGGAAACCAAGTACTTTGGCGCTGATGAACTGTTTGCCATTATCGGAGTGTATCATATATGGACAACCAAACTTGCTGATGAAGTACTCCCAAAGGAACTTGATGGCTTCGTTTTCATTAGTATGGCAGAGAGGAACTGCTTCAACCTATTTCATGAAGTAATTAGTGGCGACCAGGATGAACTTTTGGTTTCCCGATGTTGGATGGAAAGGTCCAATGATGTCGATTCCCTATCGTTTGAATTTCCAGAGAATATTGTTGATATGCAAGTCTAAGGCTAGGATTTTGATGTATTAGGCATGGATTTGGCATTTGTAGCATTTTCGAATAAATTCTTCGCAGTCCTGCCTCTTCTTGGGCTAATACAACCCTTATGTAAAAGTGCATTGGGCTAACAATCTTCCTGAAACATGTACTCCACAGATACCTTCGTGAAGTTCTTAGATTTTGATTTGAGCCTATTTCTGATAAATGCATTCGATAAGTAACCCCCCTCCTGTGATTCGATATGAGATGTGACTTTGGACCGTGAATCTGGGGCACTTAGTCAGAAGTGATCGAGCTTCTTCTTTGTTACTGGGGAGGATATTGGAGTTGTGGTATGCATAAAATGATCTTCTCCAGTCTTCAGGATCGTCATCTTCAACAATGGTGATGTGGAGTGTTGATAGTATATCGAGGCTGGAATGCTCGATGATTTTGATTTCTAAAGATCTTTTTCCATTGTTTCCAGCATTACAGCGATGTAAGCTATTGCATCGGCATGTCGATTTTCCTGTCGGGGTAAGTAAGAAATTTTTGCATGTTTGAATCTCTGTATCTTTTCATTGACCAGAGCTCCATAATAAACCATTTTTCCCGTTATTTTGAAAGTTTTGCAGTAATGATTTGTCACGAGCAAAGAGTCGACGTAAACTGATAATTCTTCTGCTCCGAGAGTAAATGCGAGATCCAGACCGTGTAAGATTCCTTCATATTCGGTCTCATTGTTGGTGGCATAGAAGTTTAGTTTGATAGCCTTTTCGATTCGATGATTGGAAGGCGTGACGAGGACGATGGCAATCCCCGATCCTTGTGGTCTTGCTGATCAGTCTGCTAAAAGCTTCCAACCTGAGCTTTTGGACCATGCGTCTAGTTCAAATATTGAGTCATCTGTGAAGATTTCTTCGTGTTCTTCCCAATAGGGGTCTTTGGCGGGAGAGTCTGTCAAAAATTCTGCAACTGCTTGTCCCTTGATTTATATTTGGGGTTCGAAGAAAATGTCATATTTTTTAAGGAAAACAGACCATTGCTAGATTCTTCATGATTTTTCTTTTTTTGAGGGTACTTGTTTGAGGGGATACTTGGTGATGACTTTGATTTGATGAGCTTACAAATAGGGACAAAGTTTTTTAAAACTGTAGACCTGTGCGAGTAGCAATTTTTTTTTTGTCGTTTACCATTTTTAGCTGGCATAAGTATTTTGCTGATGAAATAGATTGGTTTTTCTACTCCGCCATCTTCTTGAATAAGGACATAACTGATTGAATATTCGGTTGTGGATAAGTACATTGTAAGTGATTTTCCATCAATTGTAGTTCTCATTATTGGACACCCCAAGTATCGTTTAAGATCTTAGAAAGCCATCTCATAGTCAGGAGTCAAAATGACTTCCTTTGGCTGTTTGCTCGAAAGAGGAGTTGGGATACCACGATGAATGAGGTAAAGGAGTTTCCATCGATCAGATGACTTTGAGATGAATCTGTGAAGAGCAGCGATTTTGCCAGTAAATTTTTGAACGTCTTTTATTGTTCGAAGGGATAGCATTGCCATGAGTACTTTGATTTGTGCAAGATCGATTTCTATCTCACTGTTGCTGACCAAATGTCCCAGGAATTACTAGATGCGACTCCGAATTGACATTTCTCTTGGTTAAGTTTCATTTGGTACTTACGAAGGATATAAAAATTGGTTTAGAGGTTACTGGAGTGGTCCTCTCATTTCAGGCTTTTGTAGATCCTATCATCGATGTATACTTCCATAATTGTGTCATGATGATCTTTGAACATTTTAGTCACAAGTCTTTGGAAAGTAGCGCCTGTATATTTTAAACCAAAAGGCATTACTGTGTAACAGTAGAGACCTCTATCGGTGACGAAGGTCATTTTATCCTGACCTTCTTCGGCGAGTAGAACCTGGTTATACCCTGAAGCTGCATCCATCATAGAAAGAAGTTTGTGTCTTTCGACTGAGTCGAGAAACTACGGAATTAGTGGCAGTGGAAAACTGTCCTTAGTTGTGAACTTGTTGGGTTATCTGAAGTCAAGGAAAACCCTGATTTTGCCATTTTTCTTTGGTACTGCTACGATATTAGAAACCCACTTCGGATATTTAGCTTTCGAAATAAATCCTACCTGAAGGAGTTTATCAATTTCTTCGTTTACTCTATCGTGGAGTCGGTGGGGTAGATTCCGTCATTTTTGAATGATAGCTTTAATGTCTGGATAGAGGTTGAGTCGGTGTCAAGCGATTGAAGGATCGATGCCAGGCATTTCTTAGAAAGTCCATGAAAAAATGTAGATGCTCTTCTTAAGTAACTGTATCATGGCTTCTTTTTCGTCGATCAATAATTTAGAGTCGATGAAGGTTATACGTCCTGGGCCATCAAGTTTAACAGATTCGACTATCTCAGTGTCATGCTGTTCAAATGTTGTTTATTTCTCTTGTTGTAGTTTCTATGCTTTAAGAATTTTGGTTGTATAAGGGTTGGTTGTGGTATTTTCACGCATTCGTGCAACTGCTTGGCTACCTTTGATTTTGTATATTCCTTGATCTATTGGAAAACGCAATGCTAGATGATAAGTGGAAAGCACTGCTTTGATTGAATGTAACCAACTTCATCCTAAAATCCCCAAATATTTGAACTCTGCATCGATGATAAGAAATTTGGCTAACGTAGTCTCAGAACCTGCCTGAACTGGCAGAGTGATCTCTCCTGTGGCTGATTCTTTTAAACCATTGAAGCCTGTGATTGTTGTTGCCGATTCTTTTACCGAATCTGTAAGGCCTATGACATCAATTGCCCTTCTGAACAATACATCTGTTGCGCTTCTAGTATCGATGAGAAGTGTATGTAAATAGTCATGTCCGACTTTGAGCATAATGATGAGAGGGTCATCATGAGGGTATTTGACGTGGCTTATGCCACAGTCTTCGAAGGTGATTTGATAAGGGCGTTTCGATTTTCTTATGCTAGGAAGAATTTTTACTGAGTTGTCCGAGGAGGTCATTTTACAGTAAGATGTAATCCGATCATCTTGTTTTCTTTTCTTTTCTTCTCTTTCTCAATCTCAATCATATACAGGTGGAGAGATTGGCTTTGGGCCTGATTTTGCTCCACTTCTTTATTTTTTGCTTCATTCTCTAAGAACTTTTGGATGTCGTTAACATAATTGTGGAGCCTTCCAGCTAATAGGATACGATAAACGATTCGTATGAGGGAGTGGCAGGTGTCAGTCTCATGGCTATGTACATTGTGATACTAACATAATGGTATGTTATGAAGATAAAAATTGTTTGTGGTGCGCGATAACACTCATCTCCCTTTATCGTCGGTAAGATAGCGAAGAAAGTTGTTGCCATTGGTGGCAGAACTGGGATAGGTCTGTCTAGTTTTCCGCCCCTTCTTCTATTGCTGTCGGTATTTCGGCCGTATTGTTGGGCACTTTGGTAGTGGTTGTTCGCTGAGATAGGGCCGAGGACGTTTCTCGAGAATAGATTACAGATGAGCATTTCATCTTATCTTTCTTTGATCGCTCCAGTTCAATGCAATTATTAACCACATCAATCATCTCAGTGACTGTTCATGGCTTGTGTAGAGTAAGTTCTTCTCAAACTTTTGAGTCATTGTGCGGGGCAGAGGTAAATGCTAGAACGGCGATTGTAGGGTCTGAGTTTCCTATTTTCCTTGTTTCCTGTAGGAAACATTTATAAAAGTTTGCCAGGGTTTCTTTCGCGCCTTGCTCGAAGTAAAATAAGGAATTGACAGTGATCTCTCGCTCTCTTGCATAAGAGTATTTGAATTCGAAAAGATGTTGCAATTGGCTGAACATTGTGATCGAGGCCTCTTGAATAGTATGGAACTAACGGAGCGGTTCATCCTTTAGGCTTATGTTGAAGTGTCTAAATAGCATGTGGTCGAGTTTGGAATATAACCCGACTACGGCTATGAAATGTTGAACATGCTTAAGCAGGTCAGTCAGGCCTACATACACGAGGAACAAAATCTCCCTGTCTTTCTAGTCCCAATCGATCCCTGATCGGTCTTCTTTATGGCAGGGGAATTTGATGTCGAGTGCGTCAACTTCCTTGAGTTATCGATGCTATGAATGTTAAACAAAATTGTCGAGAGGCTCTGTTTGAGTTCCCGGATCTAGATCGAGAAATCCACAGCTCGTCTTCCGTTGGTGGATTGTCACGTTAAATTGCTCTTGACCTATGATCGTTTCGGGCGAGTGGGGGGGTCGTTTGACGACCGGTAAACCAAATTTGGGTTCTGCTCAGTCGTTCGATTTCTTTCTAATGTGATTGACTCTATTGATCTAAGGCTTTCCGTTGCTCGTCTCTCTCCGTTTGAAGAGCTTGAGCGTGGACACGCTGATCTTCAATTCTTTGTGTATTTTCTGTAGCCATTTGTTGTTGAAGCTCGAGTACGGAACCATAGAGATCAACAGTTCCTGGCATTTCTTGCTCTCTAACGGTACTGGAATGGCTACTCATGTTCATGTTTGCCACCAGACGGTGTTTAGATCTGTGATGGTAAAAAAATTATGGTATTTCCCACAGACGGCGCGAATTGTAGAAGCGCGCTTTCTGGAAGGAGAATCTTTGCCAATACTTATTCGAAAAGAGAATGCAGTTAAACTAGATTAACAAGATTTTACTAGGAAAACTCAGTAAAGGATGAGAAAAACCACGACCTCAAGGAGGATTTTGATGTAAAATCCAGTAAGATGCTAGTTATTACATGTTTTGGAGTGAAGCTGGGTTTTAGAAGTATGAATAGTAAAAGATTGTGATCTTGTAGAATCTATTCTTTGCCTATATTTATAATCATACATGCAATTTTATAAAAAGAAAGAAATAATCTCCTATTCCGGGGGAGTGGGCAAACTTTGTGGATCTCCAACAGTTCTTTCTTGACAAGGCTTCAACAGCTACTTTTGATAAGTCGAGGACTTATAGTAACTTCTCAACTGATGGGCTTCGATCATGTGTTGCCGTCTTCGACTACGCTTTGCTGGCGTACTCTTGTCAAATCTGGGGAATATGCTACTACAATCGCCCCATTCTTGACAGAAGAACTTGTGGTTGGGTCGAGAAGAAGTTGGAAGCTGAAGAGGTTGCCAAATGAGAAGATGAGTCATCTGTATTATTTCTGAGGTTAAAGGAACTACATTTGGTCAAGTCATTCCCGAGGCGCAATTAATGTAGTACAGTGAATCTGAACGAGTTAAATTGGGTATAAATAGGGGGTTATTGAGGGTGGAATGGTGGTGGCTTCAGAAATATATCACCCCAAGTGTGATCTAATGTGTTGTCTAAGGCAGAAGACGGTGAACAGCCTGAGGGAAAAATCTTGTGCGAACTAATCCGTGATAATTTGTTATGTGATCGTGTCACGGGGTTGGGGTGGGAGAGAGGTCAAGAGAGAGAAGATGGAAATCTGTTGGAAACAATTGTGTCATCATGCGGTGTTGAAGGTAATGGAGTACATCAGCTTAGGGTTGATAGGATAACTATTTATGTTGATGATGAAGACTTGAAGCTCAGATGGGCGTCCGGTGATCTTGCCGAACGTAGGAGGTTTCTTGAAATTTTTTGCTGCCTTCATCTGGGGAAGTAACCTTTTGAAGTTTTGTGACTTAAGATTCTTTACACAGGAAAGAGGCTTTAATATCCGATTCTGGTAAAAAGAAAACACAGAGTAATCAGTCTGGTAAGTCGAATGTAAAAATAGATGTAGATTGATGTAATGTAATCGAAGGATGATGTTGCCAAATATGAATTGTAACTTATTCATAATAAATTATGTTAATATATTTGATATTCTATTCATGTGTATTTTGATTATCAATTGTAGTTTGAAATAACCGAAGGAAAAATGTTGAACGCTAATGCACATAGAATGTTGATGGGTTGTCATAACATCTCGAATGAATTTGACTGAGTGGGTTCCAGAATGGATTTTAAGGTTGATTGATTTGACTTTGAAATTGTAAAGTTCCAAGGTAGAGTAAATACAGGTGAGTTGGACCATGACTGGAGTGAGTATAAATAAGTCTTGTTGCTCCAGATGTGAGGCATTTAAGTAAGATGGTGAAGACGAGAGCTCAAGCCCGGGATGGTGTGTTCAGATGTGTTCAAGCGATGTACTGGGCGCTTTATACTCAATATTTTGGATCTCAGAACTGTGATATGCATATGGAAGATCTGTAGGAGCTTGATTACGATGGGATGAGCGAGGTAGAAGCGAAGGAACCTGAGGAGGACTTTGAGTTTCGTTTCAAATTGTTGTTTTGGCGTCCTTCTGAACGATGTGGTTGTATCTGGACTCGAACAAAATTGTTGGTGAAGAGGGAAGATGAAGCTGCAATGAGGGGTTTATGAAGTTACAGTGTTCGTTGAAGTAGGTCTTTATTAAGGTTAATTAATTGTTATAAAAAAGCAGTATAGGATGTGCTGTCGAGTGAAGTAAGGTTTCGTTTATTTGTTGAATTGAATATGTACTTGCTTAAATTTTTGCAATGGAAAATTGTTTTAAGAAAGTTTCTGGTAGAATGTCGAATATAATGATATTGAGATGTTTGACGAATATGTACAAAATTTTTTAGGAATTTGAAGGTAAAGTAGAAGTGGGGGAACTAATAAGAATAATGATTATGGCAAGAAATGTTCCTTTAGGTTAGAGTATGAAATATAAGGAAGATGATGTTAATTGTCTTTGAGACAATATAGGTTGTGCTTTGTTGATCGTGAATGTAGCTGGTGAAGTTCTTCGAGATATGGAAGGATTAGAGTGGGAGTGTAAGCGTTTGTTGGTGCTGAGAAGGCCATGTGTCGAAGAGGTTGGGAAAAGATGTAGAAGGCATTACGTTCGAGGAGTTGAACGGTCGCGAAGTGGTGCGATAAATAGTCACGTGAAGTTCAATGGTAGATCAGTCGAGGTTACCGATTTTCCATACATCAAGAGTAAGAACAGTGACCGCCACATCGAGTTCCAGCGCAAGATTGTTTGAGTGAAAGTACTTGTACTCACATTCTGAAACATCCTCGACAAGTTACCCAACCGATATGAAACTATGTCACACAAGGGCATATGGATCTGCGAATTAAGGACTTGATCAAATAATAAGTTTTGGGCGCAACAGACGAACTTAGCAAGCTACAAGGAAGTCCAATTATCAAAGATCTATTCAATTTGGAAATATCAAAAGGTTTTCATACTCCGAAAATTTACAAATACAAGGGCACCGATCCAAAGGAGCACATTTAACAATACCGTGATTCCATGGGGTTGTATTCCAACCTCAACCATATCCTCTGCCATTTGTTCACCACAAGTTTCAAGGAGGAACCACTCGGATTGCTCCACTCTCTACCTGAAGACTCCATAAACAAATTTGACCAGCTGCAGAAACTATTTTTCAAGAAATATGTTCACAACAGAGACAAGGAAGAAAATCTATATTCCCTTATTAGTCTCAAACAGTCATATGGAGAGAAGCTCGAGGCTTTTGTAAAGATGTTTTTTTCTCTCACATGTAAAGTAGACAATCTCGATCAGAAAACAGCTGTAACTACTTTTACCAACGCGCTATAGCTCGACTTCAAAGGAAAAGAGCTCCTCATCCTCAACAAACCTACGACCTTGGAGGATATGATCACCAAGGTCAATAGTTACGTTGAACTAGAAAGGATGATGTCCGAAAGGCATAAATCTACTAAATCCGTCCTTACCATGAAAGGTTCATCTACAGATCAAAGCACTGAACTAAAGGAAGATCAAGGTGACCAAAAGCGCTCTAAGGGAAATACTGGCAACCCTAGGAAAGGTGGTTCACAAATCAAACCAGTCCTCCCGAAGATAAATGTTCAAATCTCTACAATTTTTTCAATACTCTCAAAGGATAAGCTCTACCGTCTCTCACAACCATTGGAACCAATCAAGAACTGACCATACTGCATGCATCATAAGGTAAACCATCATTTTACTGATAATTGTTATTCTTTACAGAGGTTGCTCGAATTCATTTTCAAGGAGGGACGGATGTTCGAATATATTGTCGACCTGGAATCATTCAAGGATAGCAGCTATAAGAAGCAGTATGAAGTTATCCAGGTCAAAGATCAAGCTGAGGAGAAGCATCTCTACTATATGCGCCATATCAAGATGATCAAAATCTATCAGATCACCAACTCTAACAGATTCAAGCGCATGAGACTATCGGAATGTTGCACTCTCACACCTCAAGACAAAGAAGCTAAACTTCTACCAGAGTCAAGCAATGACCGGTTTGTGATCTCGTTTGAAGATTACGACAGTAGTCATGCTAAATTTCTACATCATGATGTATTAGTCATAATGCTCAAGATGAAGAAGTTTGTCATGCACACGATGATGATCGATACTAGCAGCGGAATTAAGATTCTTTTTTAGAGCACTATCGACCAAATAGGATTGGCTAATCAAGTTATTCAAAGTGGCACTGATATCAATGGATTCAATGGTTTCTAAAGAAGAGTTAGTAGGCAAAATCATCTTACCTATTACCAGAGGGCCAACCATAATCGACGTCATCTTCTATGTGATAAATGCCAAATCTTGTTATCTCGGGATTATGGGCTGCTGTTGGATTCATAACATAGAAGCAATCGCTTCCATCTATCATCAAGCACTCCGTTTTAAACACAATGATGGTATCTATGAGATCAGGGGTAGTCAAAAGCTTTCTAAATCTTGCAACAATACAATCTCTGCTATTCTAGATACCTCTGACAGATATGCTGCATAATAATTATAAAATATTAATCACTTCGATGATCAGCCTTCCACGGAGGAACCCACAGAATACATCAACATTGATGGATCTATAAGAGGTACTTTCATCGGTACTAAGCTGGTTTAGCACGAAAAAGATGCTCATCCAGTTCTTGTGACTAAATTGAGATGTTTTTGCATGGTCTTTTAAAGAAATGCCTGGGGTCGATCCGGCCAAGGCATTCACAAATTTTCTATCAACATCAATGCTACGGCGGCCAAGCAGAAATAAGGACGACTATCACCACGACTTCACGATGAAGTTAACATGGAGATCAAGAAATTGATCAAAGTGGGATTCATTTGAGAAGCCAAATATCCAGATTGGATATCCAACATCGTCGTTATTCTAAAGAAGAATGAAAAAGTCTGAGTTTGTGTAAATTTTACCGATCTAAACAAACATACTCCAAATGATAGTTTTTCTCTTCCCAACATTCATCAGATCCTTTATTTCACAGCAAGTTACGAACTCCTATCTATGATGGACGCTACTTCTGGATACAATAAGATTCCACTCTTGGAAGAAGATCAAGAAAAGACCACTATCATCACTGAAAGAGAACTTCACTGTTACAAAGTCATGCCCTTCGGACTCAAAAACACAGGCACAACTTATCAACGGTGTTTGACTACTATGCTCAAAGCACATCTTGGGAAAGTCGTGGAAGTCTACATTGACGATCTCTTGTGCAAGGGCATATAGTCCACCAATCACATTTCAGATCTCAACACAACATTTAAATTTCTTCACTCTTACAGGATGCTTCTCAATCCTGATAATTGCCAATTCAGAGTACATTCAAGTTGATTTCTAGGCCACCTCATCAGCAAGAACGGGACTGAGGCTGATCCAGGTCAGATTCGGGCTCTCCTCAACATGCCATCTCTAAAAACGATAAAAAACATTCAGAGACTTGCCGACACGATTGCCGATATCAACTGATTCATTTTAAAATATTCAAACCGTTGTCCTTGACTCTTCCTACTACTCCGTGGTTGTAACAAATGTGGAAAAGTTTAGCCAAATACAGAAGTCCAATAGATATCAGAATACAAAGCAGCCTTTCAGGATCTCAAAACCTATTTGGGGAAGTCTTCTATAATGAGCACCCCAATAGATAATGAGGAACTAATTATCTACCTAGCAGTTGCAGAAACTTCACTCAGCTTGCTTCTTATTTAACTTGAAGGGAAAATTGAGAAACCAGTCTACTTTATTACTAAAACCCTCACTTCAGTGAAAACATATTACTCTAAAATTGAGAAACTTCTTCTTACTCTTGTTTAAATTTTACAAAATCTCAAACAATACTTCCAAGCTCATTCAGTTAAAGTCATGTAGAACTACCCACTTTAGAAAGTTCTGTCCAAAAAAGAAAAATCAAGGAAAGTACAACAATGGTCAGTCAGTTTGGGAGAACATGATATCAAGTTCAAAAAGCGTCATTCCAAAAAGGGTAAGGCCGTTGTCGATTTTCTCGTTGATTTTCTTGTGGAAGATCTCGAATGGGTGGAGCACAATCTTGACCTTGCAGAGGAAGTTACAAAAGATCTACCCCCCAAGGTATTTGATGAGTGGGCTGAATGTATTACAAGGAAAGGGTGGAGACTTCTTTCAGATGAATCAGCAGAACCTGCAGGGTCAGGAATTGAAATCGTATTGATTATCCCTTTCAGCGACAGATATGAGAAATCAATCCGCTTGGATTTTGAGGTCTCAAACAATGTCACAAAATACGAAGCTCTCATTCATAGACTCTACCTCATTCTTGAGTTCGACATCCCAGAACTCTCAGTTTACATAGATTCACTACTCGCCATCCACCATTACTCTGAGCAATACAAGAAAAATGATAAGATAATCGAATACGCAGCCCTCATTGCAGAAAGGATGAGCAAGTTCGTGCAAGCAACTCTCCATTATCTTTCTCGAGGTGAAAATAGATACGCCGATTCCTTGGTATATCTAGCCGGAGTCTTGGGAATAGAAGCCTGATATCTCCAGATTAAAGTAATTACAACCCTCAGCATTGATCACATTTATGAATGCACGATCAGCACTGGGGGCGATAACGGAGAAGACGATGATTGGCAAAAGCCTTTCTTAGCCTATCTCTGTATCGATAATAAATGCGAAGGACCACTTCAAGCAGATCTGAAGAGCGCCAACAGCTGATCGATAACTCAAAGTGCTACAGAAATCAAAATGGTAACTTATACCGCCGTTCAGTCACAGCGCCTTACCTCAAGTGCCAATCTAGATAGAAAGCAGACGAGATACTCTACGATTTACATGAAGAAACTTATGGCTCCCATGCCATAGGTTGATCACTAGCAAACCGAGCCATTACACTAGGAGTATTCTTGTCCAGCATGCGAAAGAAAGCAGAAGAGTAGTCATACAAATGTGATGCATGTCAATGACATGGACAAATGATACGCGCCCCTGTACTCAAACACCATGCAAGCAAGGTGTTTTGGCCATTCAAACGATGGGCACTCGATCTTGTCGATGAATCTCCCAATTCTTCAGGTAACTGCCGTCACGTATTCGTAGCTACCGATTATTTTATTAAATGGGTTGAAGTAGTTCTACTCTATCAAGCCAAAGAATAAGAGGTTATCTCTTTTATCTGGGAACAGATCATCACTTGGTTTGGGTGCCCCCACCTAATTCTTATCGATAATGGGCCCTAATTTCTTGGAGAAAAGATTGCATCTTTCTTCAACCAACATAATATCATCTACTCACCATCCAATCCCTACTACCTTCAAAGGCAATGGCCAAGCTGAAATCACCAACAAAACCGTCATGGATGGACTTTAGAAAAGGCTTCATTCACAGAAAAATGGAATTGGGTTCTAGAACTTCCTTTCTTATAGACAAATCGTACCACTCCACATCAATCAACAGGCTGTACTCTATTCCTCCTTGCCTATAGTACTGAAGCCGTCATTCCCTCAAAATTCCATTATCCAGTCAGATATCATGAGCAAAGTGATGTGGAAAACTAGTTTGAATTGACCTGCAACCTCAATTGGATCGATGAGAACAGAGAACGCGCCATTGCTAACCTCGGTCGATATCACCATATGCTGGCCAGTTCGTATAACAAACGAGTCAAAAGTTGTACCTTCCAAATCGACGATCTCGTCCTCAGAAAAGGGCCTCATGCTGGGAAACTAGTAGAAAATTGGGAGGGTCCATTCCATATCGCGGGTCTCTCAGGCCTAGGATCATATTACCTACTGACAAAAGAGGGAGTTCACATCTCAAATCCTTGGAACACTAGGCGACTGAAGCGGTAATATCGTTAAGTCCTTCACTACTCCATTTCTAATTCTTATTTTTTTCAATTCCAAAAGTAAGATTTACATCTCCATCCAATGTACATCCTTATCTATTCAATGAAACTTACAAGTTATTCTCCCATACATCTCTCTACTTTGTAGACAATACATAGATTAAAGCATAAATAATACTAGCTTTCAATCGACCTCTATACAAGTTAAATCAAGGATTACACTTGGTTTGGCTGACTCTACTAAATATCTGTGATTAAAATGAAGGTAATACTAGATTTTAAATAAAGACTCTACTAGACATAAGATAAAGCAAAGGTAAAACTTGCTTTCATCTACCTCAATATGGTTGTGCCATAATACCATTAAAATCAAGGATAACACTTGGTTTGGCTGACTCTACTAGATCTTTGCGATTTAAACAAAGGTAATACAAGTTTTTAATCAAAGACTTTACAAGATATAAGATAAAGTAAAAGTAAAATTAGCTTTCATCTACCTCAATATGACAGCGACATCATATCAGTTAAATAAAGAATAACACTTGGTTTAGCTGACTATACTAAATCTTTACGATTAAAACAAAGGTAATACAAGTTTTCAATCAAAGAATCTACCAAACATATGATAAAGAAATGTTAAAGCTAGCTTTCATCTACCTTAATATGGCTGCGACATCATACTAGTTAAATCATGGATAACACTTGGATTGGCTGATTATACTAAATCTCTACAATTAAAGAGAAGGTAATACTTGTTTTTAATCAAAGACTCTACCAAACATATGATAAAGTAAAGGTAAAACTAGCTTTTATCTCTTAACATGTCGGCAACAGCTACTTTTTATTTCAGGTTGCATATATAACCACTATAATAGATTTTTTTCTACTGTAGGGATGTCAGCTGCGCTTTCCTCTGCAAAAGGAGGTCGATCAGCGATAAATTCTTGAGCTCAAGCATTCACTACAATCCTGTCTTGCCCTATCAATTCAACAGGTCGAGGGCTTAAATCTGTTTCCATGGAGGCCATGCAATTTCCTCGATCTATATCAGCTTTACAAATACATCCCCTGTTTGACAAACAGTTGAACAAGGTATCTCTTTCTAACTCAAGCATTTTTTCCTCCCCTATAAAATAGGTGATCACCGCCCTCAACAAGTTTGAGTGTGCTGCATGAGGTACAATTGCCTTAGAAAAGTCTTCTCTCGCTCACTGAAGGCGATCTTCCAACCTCCTACAACGTTCTTTTTTCCTTTTCATTTCATTATCTATTCGAGCTATGAATGCAATGTTCTCTTCTGATTTCTTGTCAGCTTTAGCTAATTTGGCCTGATTAATCACCCTATAAATCTGCCACCTGGGCTCGAAGTTCCTCAATCTCCCTGTTTAAATCTTCCCCATCTGGAATTTTCTATAACAATTCGTCTTTCTTCTGTATCAAAATCTCCTTCCATCTAATAACCCGCTCTAACCCATGTTCTCAAGAATGAGCAGCATCCAGCTTCATTTCATACTCTCTTAACCGCTCAACTACTTTTCGCACATAACCATGAGTTTGGGCTACATCCCTCTCCAAGTCTCTTATTCGAGCTGACAGACTAACTACATCCCCTTGAACAAGGGAAACCTTGGAATCATTTTTATTCATCCTCAAGGGCTCTCCAGCCTCGGTGTTCCTGGCACGCCAATTGGCATGCGCCAATTTGGTTTTTAGTTGTGTTACCCTCTCATTCAACTCATCACACTTCCGTTGTACCGTCCGAAACTCCACATCTTTATCAGGTAAGGCTGTAGACAACTATTCAACTATAACTTCAAAAGCCATTTAATCATCCCAAGCATTCTTCAGCTCGCTATCATTGTCAAACATTTTTTCTTCAATCGCTCCAGCTCATTTCTAGCATTCACTAGATGAGCTCGAATTTGCTCGTCATTGTTTGTTTTATTGATCAATTTGCCCTTTAAACCGGCCATAGAGTGATTTAACCCTTCCTACGATCTTTCTAACGCCTGTATAGAGTATCTAGCCATGTCTACATCGCTACTCTTTGCTATTAGCATGTCATTTTGACTTTTGAGTTTCCCTACGTGTTCATTCATCTCTGCGAGCTCTAGTTGTCCCTTATTAATTTCGGCATCCTTTTCCTTAATCTGCCAAGCCAGGTCTATAGCAGTTTGCTTTGCCTCAACAAATTTGAAGTATACTTTTATATGCTGATCTTCTCTATCTTCATTTGCCTCTCTCATCTTGTAAAAATCCTCTGTAAATTCTTGGTTATATTGGCGTGCATAAATTTTTCTTGAGCGAGCTGACTCCAATTCGACCTGCACATTACAAATAATATATATCAAGTTCGATTTTGAATACTCATTCAACACATATATCTCATTTCTAACAAGATATCTATTTTTTTGACATCTACTGTGTAAAACTACTTCTAAACTTAAGGTCGAAGTACAATTTCAGATGGATGCTCCATAACATATACTTCCAAGTCTAAGGTACACATTCTCTATATTTTAATTTGTCGATACTTTGGTATTTCTTGTGTACTATTTCAGTGTTATTACCCCTAAACTGATAACAGGTTTTTGGCCTGTCTTTATACTTTATTTATTAATTTATAGCTCTATACTAATAAAGCATACAAGTCAAATATTTATTGTTCTATTCTAACCTGTAACTCTGCTTGTGATAAAAGAAGGGACGCTGAGGTGTATCACTCCTTAGTGAGCTTAGTCTCTAAATCTTTTATTCTGAGGCGCATGTCCTTAAGTTCCTGCAGCAAGGTATACAAAAGTGACTTACCCTATAAAATTCTATCCAACAAGCAATATCCAATGATTTTACAAACATTCCCAAATATTCATACAATCACAGAATCATCATTCTACTCTACCTTATAATTTTTCCCCTCTGGGTATTTATTGTCATCCCTTGGTTGTCACGCACAGTTTGGGGAGAGATACCATCCAGTCCGTCCATATCTCTAACAGCAACATCTTCCACCATATCGTCTTCCTCATCCTCGACGTAGATATTAGTCCTAATAGCATCCACCTCATCTTCAGAATACCCCTTTGATATAAGGTGGTGCCCAAGTCTATCCTACTCAGTGACCACCTCCTCCAAATTTACTCTCGCCTCCGCGGTTAGATTGTTGATCTTCACCAATTGCGAAGCCTTCAGGGCCATCAACCGCTTTCCTTCCCTGAGAAAATCAACTTTCAATCAAGCTACCTTCTTCTCAAGCTCGACTTTTACTTTCATAAACTTATCTTTCTCCTCCTCGACCCCAAGGCATATCCCCTTCATTAGACGAACAGCCTACAAAATAAACAAAATTGACCTTATTATTAGCTCGAGTGACAATAAAAAAATTCATCACATATTCAAACCATATGAACCTACCATTTTGCTCATCTCCTCTTCCCCGTTGCTGCCAGCCTAGCCCTTTCCTCCACCTCTCTCAGCTAGTCTTCTAGAACAGGTCGATCTTCAACGACCTTCACCCCCAATGTTTCAGAAGGTTTAACCCTTCTCTTTTTTGCCTTTCCTATGACCTCACCGCTTCCCGTAGTTCCATAGGTCGAAGGACGCTTCAGCCTTTACATCTTGGGAAACATTCGAGTTAGTTTGTTCCACGTTGTAGACTCCAGTAACCTCGTGTAGTCCACTCTAGAGGCCATGGGGATAGTTTACTCGCCTTTACCCATCAGTTCCCTTCCTCTTGCTACCATCAGCGCCCGTCATTAGCCTCGCCGATTGAGACTTTTAAACTTTTTTGGATTGGCTGTTAGTATGTTTCTGCATGCTAATGTCAAGATCTTCCAACACAGCCTCGAGCTCTGTCCGTTCCTGAGCAGCTGTATCCCTAAATGACTCTTTCTTAGTCACCTGAGATTAAGGACCTGTCATTCACCAGTCATTATCATCAGCAGAGCAGCATACAATTTCAACTTATTAATCTTATACATTATACATTGTTATACTTACTTTGTTTTAAAGTTTTAAACAAAAGTTCCATAGGTTTGCACAATTTCTCTAAAGGCAATCACCCTTCACCCATATCACATTATCATTCCAAGGCCAACCTGCTGAGTTCAGATGAAAAAAATGAGGCCGAGTCAAGCTCGCAAAAATTATGCCCCTTCGCTTGCAGAAACGTTTTTTACCCCATAAAACTGCAAAACATCCTGAGGAGATATCTTCCGCTCAATCTCATTTACCTCCCACCACTTATTCAGAAATTCACAAACACATAACACCTTCCACATATTCCCATTCAACTGAACAGGATATCCCCCAATGATGTTTAATATCCCTTTTGCCAAATTGCTAAGGGGAAGACTCAACCCATACTCCAGCTGAGACAGGTAACATAAAAAAGCTTCTTCAAGTTCACCCTAGGCGTTCCCATCGAAGTACTCCAGAGAGATAGATTCGTTTAAACCCCTATCTCTTTTCTCCTTCTCTCAATCAACCAACAGATAAAAATATTCCTCTTCAGTTGTTATAGTGCAACCCCTAAATTGCCTACTGGCGTGTTTTATACAACTATCCAATCTACCCCCTGCAGAAGCCTTGGCTTTACAAACCTCTTTGAACACATCAAAGTAAGGAGGATAGGTTACCAATCTTCCAGTGAAATCTGGAAATTGATCAACGCCTACTTCTTCCTCATTATCAGACATTATAATTTCGGACTCTACTAATCGACCAGAGGTCGGCGCTTCATTAATAGGTAAACTCTCCATATAATTTACAAATCTACAGACGAGAGTTTGATCTTGTACAAATACTCCTCACGATCGACATACATTCAGGTCTAGGTATCTATCATTATCTTTTATACATAAATCATTCGCATACAAATATCTTTCATATATTTTATATCAACAGGCTTTTATAGATTACTATAAATAGTAATTTTTTGATTTTCCTAATCACAAAGTATAATCTTCAAAAATACATTCATATATCCCCAATCCTCTACTAACCTTCAGTGTCGGAATGAGAATCTGACTCTGCGCCAAATTTTTCCCTCACAATACTGCTGTATAACCACCTTCTTACCTCAGTCTCTACAACCCTCTCTCGCATTGACTGGTGATCACTTTCGATTAAATCTTCACGCGATTCTCAGTTACTTTTGCTTTGCTTCTTCCTTCCTTACTCACTGTTCTTCAAGTTTTCAGAAGTTGAGAAACCTTTGAATAACAAAGATGAAGCAATATTTATATTTTCTCTCACAAATAGCTGGCAGTTATTGAGCCTCACACGAGCCGTCCTCGGTTTTGGAACCGAGGCATCCCTTCTACTATCAATGTTAGACGGCTTGCACCTTTTCGGTTAAAATGCATTCTCATCATTGCCATTTGCCTTATATTTAAATCTATTTTTATCTTTGTTTTCCAAATCTCCCTCTGACCTCACCCCACTCATGATGACTCACCCTTACATGCAATCAGGTTTTCTCAGCTTTTACATAAGGGACAAAATCTGAAGCTCCCTGCTTTATCTATTTCTGCTTCTTTTACTAATAGCAGCACTGACGTCATTTCCAAAGCTCTAAAAAAAAATTCAAATATATTCAAATCCTTTTTTTTTTCAACAATCACAAGCAGCATTCGCAAAAATAGAGGATCGATTCAACTTTAATGCTCATTCAATTTCTTTGAAATTATTAACACTCATATAATTACATGCATTCAACTCACCCCTATTTACATTCACTTTCTTCACCTCACATATAATTATACCAAAAATTGCCTTGATGCCCTGGGGAACTACATCAAATAAGATATCCTCCAACAATCCTCACATCTTCCAATTAGATCTCTGCTACAGCAAGCGATCTCACGACATCTTTTCGAGCTGCAGGATCCACCATGATTTCTCAGAACATCTCTTCACAGAAACAATGTTCATACTCGCGTTCTCTACCAATCCCATCTAAACCTTAAACTTGAACCTCCCTCACTGGTAGCTCATCATCATAATCCAACAGTCCAAAAATCTACTCCTGCACTTTACCAATCTTTATCGCCAACCGTCCTTCTACGGCATAACGAATTCTCTCAGATTGATTCCAATCCATTCTTACTTCCTTCCACCTATTTGGAACGCATTCCCCCCTTATTTATACATTTTTTCTACTAATTCCCCACAACAAGGGATATTATCCTATTATCTCATAACAGAAACCCTAGTATCTTGAGAAAAGTTATTTGATCATATCTTTCTACATCGACCTCAGTCATTTCATTTTATTCCAAATCGAGCTTATTCTATCCAAAACAAGTATTCCAGAATGACCTCTCAGAGCTCGATCTTTCATTCTAAAATTTCTATAATTTTCTCTCCCCAAAATTTCTAGTCCCACAGTCGAACATCATATTTGACACATATTTTCACATTACAAACATATTTTTAACAGCTCGATTTCTAGAGTTATTCTATCCTATATCATCACAGAGTTTGGATAACAAATTTTATTCATCTCGAATTAAATTACAGGTACTTAATAGATAATATATCTTTCAAGTGCTTGTACAGAAAACACGTCTTTCAAGTACTTAGACATCAGGTACTTTACAGATAACAAGCTTTTCAAGTGCTTTTACAACTAACAAGTCTTTCAGGCACTCCAAAACAACAAATCCTTATGTTCATTCTGCTTTAGTGATGTTTAACTCTGAAACAAAGCAGACATTGGAAACAGTGAATATCCTCCCTCCCATAAGTTTGGTCGAAGTCAAGTCAAACTTCAAATAGAAACTATGGAAGATAAGAAATCCGTTCTTGAACCAACTTTTTAAACTGAAGATCTTCTCAGCGCAAAGCAGCGATGGAAGTGTAGAAGCAGACTTCCATTTTCCATCTTCCTCCTCCATTATCATCGCAGCCTCCTCTAGAACTACTGCCTCCGTAGAGTTGGTAGGGAAGAAGAGGGCCCAACCTTAGAATCCAATCCAATGCAGGACATCAGCGCAACTGCCCCACAGTTACGCCTATCCCTGCATCTGTCTCCCCAATCTTCTCCTCCGCAAGAATGCTGAGACAAACCCAATGTTGCTTGCCTATTACGACAAAGAATGAAACCTCCACATACAGTAAAAATCTTCCTCAGCTTCAGCTGCTTCTTCTTCCAGCATTTCTTGATACGTCGGAGGAACTAAAACAGGAGTAGGCATCTCCAAGGACTGATCCCCAAAGTATTTTAAACTCAACCTTTGCATTTCAGTAGCAATTCTCTCTTCAAAAACCATACTTCGGGTCTTCACCATCTTCAAAATTTTTAGAGAATTTTGCACCACAAACCTTGGTACCATAGCATTCATCAATATTTCTATCAACATTAAATGTACGTACGTCCCCCTATAACACGCGCATTTTCCATGCAGTCAAACAGCATCATTACTTACCTCATTATTCAAACTTCTAACCCATATACCAACAAAAATTTTCTCAACCAAAGCCACTCGTGACTTCGATTGCTAGGGGGCGATTGTAAGGGCTTACCCCTCGACCTTACCCAAATCGAGCTATTTTTAAGCTCGAACTACCTCCATGTCAGACTCACGCATTTTCCACATGCCTTTAGCCGTCAACATTGCCGCCTACTCCACAAACTTGTAAAGAACGTGGGCCGAGCTCGAACAGAAAAACCTGAACAAGTCAAAGACACCCGATTCTCACGAACTCAACAATTACCCAGGCAACCACCACTAACCACATTATTCGGAGAACATGCTTCATCACAATGAAGAATTGCAGAGAAGACCTTTATAAAGAAGAAGTTCCAGAAGAGATAGAGGACTAGAAAATTACACGAGAAATCACCAAGAAAACAACATTTCTTAGATCTAAAAAACTTCAAACTTCTTATTCACAAGATCAAACATTTCTAAGTCAAGAAATCACTTTTAATAAGATTTTAGCCTCAAGCAATCAAAATTACTATTACAGAAACCCTCAACTCGAGGTCATAGTTTTTTACCTATTCAATGGTTTTCCACGCTAAATAAGCTGTGTCATTTCTTGCTTTCTATTAGATTTTTTTTCACAAGTACATTGGTGTAAGGGAAAATACCAAACCACTTCTAGCTTAGGGATTTAGGCCATTATAGAGGTCATGCTTTGAATCTGACGCTGAGGTCGAGCTTAGAATCTGAAGCTGAGGTTGACCTCAGAATCTGAAGCTGAGGCTGAGGTTGAGCATTGAATCTGAAGCTGAGATTGAGCTTAAAATTAGAAGCTGAGGTTGAGCTTTGAATCTATAGCTGAGGTTGAGCATTGAATCTAAAGTTGAGGTCGAACTTAAAATTTGAAGTTCAGGTTGTATAGAATCTGAAGTTATTTCCAAACTTCTTTTTCTTCTTTATCGCCCCTAGTATTGATTGCACATATCGAAGTGTGATCGATGTTGGGGAGATTGCAGGTTGGTTTCTTAGAAGTCACAATAATTAGAAATTGATCGTTGAGTAACTATCGGACTTAGGATTTCTTGGTAATGTCTTTGATTCCCACAGACGGTACTAAATGTAATGGCCTAATTTTGTAGTAGCTCGAAATAACTCAAAATTAGCACTTACACCAAATGTACTTGTGACAATTATTAGTATAACTTAATATAGAAATGATACAGGCGATTAGTGTGGAAACCTTTGAATTGGTAAAAATCACGACCTCGACTTGAGAATTTAGTAACTGTAACTTTTATTACTTGAGGCTGATATTTGATTACAAGTTTATGATCTCTTAAGCTAAACAAACTTGGTCTTTAAGTATAAAAACTCTCGGTCCTTTCTCCTCTAGAACTCATCCTTTTTATCACTACCAAAAAATTGATTTTCGGGAACGGCATAGGTAGACAATTTGTGACGGGCATTGTCTATCCCAACATAGCGACAATTTTTGCCGTCAACAAACTAAAAATACCTATCGTTAATGCCATTATTTCTTTATTTAATAATTATTTTGTTAGAAATTAGCAATAGTCACTTAATTACCTCTCTCTATACTTATGCTTTTTTGATTGTATTTTGTCTCTCCTATCCTTAAATTGATTTTGTTTTAGCGTTTGATGAGGGCATAACCAGGGGGAAGGAGATAATGAAAGGTGTTTTACTTGAGTAAGAAAAATACAAGTAAGAGAACTCTTTGATTTCCTTCTAATTAGTATTCTTTGGTGTCTTAAAAGTGTTGATTGGAGATGTTATGTGTAGTAGCCTACTTGCAGCCTTCTTGCACAAGTCGAATGATTGAAGGTTACTTCAAAGCCTACATAGAGACTCGAATCCACGAGGCCTTCCAAGACTAATCGAACACTCGAAGGATATGTCCATCGAAGCTAACAGACATAATCGAAGATAGATGGTCAGCGCCAGAACTTAGGTCCAGTACCTGAAATGCTTCGACCACAGACATGCTCAAAGTTAGACACGTCAGGCAGCCAGATCACTAGACAGAATGGTGAAATAAGCCGCTCCACAGTTACAGCGCCATGTCCAGCAACCACAGTGCCAGGTCTGACAACCACAATGCCTGGCCCAATAACCACAGTGTCATAACCAACAACTATAATGTCAGAATCGATAGATAAAGTGTCAGAACCGACTCTGGGTACAAGTTAGTTGTCCCCGGAGGATATGCATATAACTTAACCCCCCATGGTGACTCAGCCCTATCTATATCCTATAAATAGGAGGGAAGTGACACGATGAAGGGGTTTGAAAATCTTTCCCAACAGACCGTATAAGGTTACCTTCTAATACCCTGTAACAACCCAGTTCTCAATACTTCGACTACTCTACATATAAAACATTACACTTAAAATCCTCACCAGAGGTCGTGGAGTAACCCATTTTAGGCCTCTACACAAGTGTATAATCTCCATAGTAGATCTCATTGTTATTGATTATATACTCGAAACCCCCTGGTCGAAGATAAAACCCATAGTGTCAGAGTCAGCTTCACCTCTTCTGAAACTAGGCTCCTACACTTGGCATCTATGCTATCCCACCCTACCAAACTCCCCCTATCTTTTTTCTCTCACCCTTTCCCACTCCTATAAGCCACCTTCAATGGTCCCCACCCTTTGCTCTACTTCCTTCCTTGTCGGAAACTCTGCCGATGGAGTGGCCGCTCAGCTCACCCTTCTTTCCTAATAATTTGCTCAAGCTGAGGAGCGACACCTCAATCAGTTACGCGTTGAGCATGAGTTACAACGTCAAGAATTTGAGGCAGAACGGTAGCACCGTTTAGACGGTGCAGATAGACAATATCGTATCCCGACGATCTATGTAATACAGTTCGCAAGTTTCAGCAACATCAAAGTCAAGATGCCCCTCCGCCCCCTCGAGAACCTGCCCCGTCTTGTATTTCTGCCTGCGCCCGGCTTGGGCCCAAACCAAATATTAAAGTTCCCCGGGCCCATCTTAGTGCCGAAGGTGCTCTCCCCACCATTCTACCCACTGGTTCAATCCACCTTGGTATACACCCCACAGATAATTCGTCCGGCTCCACCCTTCGTACTACTTGATACCCAAAACGCTGCCCTGCTTGAGAACAACTCAGGGAATGCAGCGTTGAACACATGCCAAACTTTCAGCCTCATCCCCCTCGACCCCGAAGATCCCCCCCTCATCCTGCTTATCTTACACAGCTGGAACTCAGCCAAAAAATCTACACTGCCATCCATATAAGTGCGTGCCCCACACTAAACTCTTGGAGTCGGTTAAACAACCCCCTATACCCCAATCTCCTCGCTATCGAGGTGCTTTCAAATTTCTATACCCCCAAAATCAACAAATACAGTAATACTGACCCCCAATCCCATATCCTTAAATTTCAAAATATCTTAAGCCTGTATTCTATGGCTGATCACCTGTTGTGTCGATTGTTTCTCACTAGCCTTACAGACTGGCCACTAAGATGGTGTCATAGGCTTCCCAACTTTTGGTGAAGCTTCGAGCAACTTTTGACCCCTTTCGTCGCCCAGTTCGCCATCAACAAAGACCGTAAGGTTCGGGTCGATGCCCTCATCAATTTATGCAAATGCCATGATAAAACCCTTGTAGCCTTCACCAAGCGGTTTTTCGATGAGTAGCGTAAGATCGAAATCCTCGACTGTACGAACGGTGTGCCCGCTATTCTAACACTCTAGCGGATAACAGCCTCGTCAAGGAGTATATCGTGTTCCACAAACCACAAACTCTCGAGGAGATGTTATTCAAAATTAATGGGTACATCATCCCCGAATGCCTACGCGAGTCAAATTGCCAGGGGCAAGCTTCGACTACCAGTCAGAACAATCCTCGAAAACCTTCGACACCCATGATCGTTCCCGTCTTACAAGAGACTGAGAGCCATAAATGCCCACACTCTAATGACACTCCTACTGAGGTCCACAAAAAATTACCCAAGCCAGTCCTCTCCAACCTCACTGCTCCCATCAGTACCCTTCTCCCACAGATTGAGGCTGAACCCATATGGTGTATCTCCTACCCCATCGAGGTCAAACAAGGCAAAACTTACTGCCATAATCATAAATGTAACTGCCACCACAAAACCAAATGTTACGCTCTGCAGCGCTTTCTTGAAATAGTTTTGAAGGCGGGTCGTCTACATCAATATGTCGCTGACCTCCCCAGCTACCTTGATGGGTCATACCTTAAGCCTCAACCCGCCCCAGCTGCTGACACAGCCGAGGTATACATTTACCAACATCATCTCATTAAAGTTAGTAATATCAACAGCAGCCATTCTAAATGCAAACGCAAGCGTATTGAAGAATGCTGCAAACTTACCTACCAGGAGAAGCTTCCCGCCCTTTTGCAAAAATCGAGCCAATACCCTCGGCCCAAGTGTATCCCATTTATCGATTGTGACACGTCGCATGTTTGTTTCCTCCATTCCGACCCTTTAGTCATTATGATTAAGGTCGAACACCTTGTCCTCCATGCCATGCTCATTGATACGGGTAGTACAGCTGACGTACTGTTCCTCCAGACTGTTCGGGCCATGTAGAAAAATGACCACATAACCCAAGCTAATATCAAACACAAAGGCTTCAACGACGCTACTGAAGTCGCTGTCGGTCGCATTAGTCTCCCAATCACTACAGGGCCATTTTCCCTTCAAACCTGCTTTCTTGTCATCGACAGGAAATCTAAATATCTCGGCATCCTTGGCTGCGACTGGCTCCATATCATGAGGGCCATACCTTTGAATTACCACCAAACCCTTCATTTCACTACAGCATGTGGTACGTGGAGCTTAAAAGGCTCCCAACGCCTTGCCCGCTCATGCGGGCACCCGGAGATCGATCAAGCCCGAAAAATTATCAAACAACCATGACAATCAATATCTCCCTCTATCCCCATACCTTCGATTCTAGCAACAATACCTATCAAACCTACTGCCTATGTCAAACTCTACGGTCCTGGTTGAGGCACATTCATTGGAACTTTTTTGGATGAGGTCGAATGTCTCAAACTCACTCTTTTTCATTGAGCAAACAAGGACGTCTTTCCCTGGACATTCCAAGAGATGCTTGGTGTCGATCCAACTTTAGCCTGCTATCAACTTGACCTCATCCCCATTCTGCAACCGTGAAGCAGAAAAGGCGTACATTGGCCATGCGACTCCGAGAATCTTTTAACCTCGAGGTCGACAAACTCCTAGCAGCTGGCTTCATTCGAGAAATTAAATACGCCGACTGGATTTCAAATATTTTTGTTGTCCCCAAGATTAACGACAAGATCCGAATCAACATCGACTTCAGCGACCTCAATAGGTATGCACCGAAGGACAATTTTCCTCTCCCAATCATTTTAGTACTCCTAGATGCCACAGCCAACTGCGAAAGACTATCGATGATAGATGCGGCTTTGGGTTGTAATCAGGTATCACTCCTCCCTGAGGATCAACTTAAAACTTCTTTTATCGCTGAACAAGGCCTTTACTGCTTTAGTGTCATGCCTTATGGCCTTAAAAATGCGGGTGCCACTTACTAATGGCTGGTTACCGCCATGTTTAAATCTCTGTTTGGCAAGTCAGTCAAAGTTTATATCGATGATATGTTATACAAAAGCCTCCAAAAACATACCCACATTCAGGATTTAACCGGGGTATTAAAGATACTTCGGACATATAACGTATAGCTAAACCCAGAAAAATGTCAATTTAGCGTTTCATCCAGTAAATTCTTAGGCCACCTCATCAGTAAAAGGGGTATCATGATAGATCCTACTCATATCCGAGCCCACATCGATATGCCTTCCCCTCGAACCAAGAAAGATGTTCAAAAGGTTGCTGGAAAGGTAGTCGTCCTCAACCATTTTATTTTGAAATCCTCTTATCGTTATACTTGGCTTTTCTCCCTTTTACGCGATCAAGGCGTCCACAAGGCCAAAATGAAAAATAATCCTGAAATCAGTTGGACACCTGATTGTGAACAGGCCTTTCTAGATATCAAAATTTACCTTGGCTGACCACCCATCATCTCTACCCCCATCAAAGGTGAAACGCTTTCATTATACCTTGCTATTACCTAAACTTCAAGTAGTTCGGTCCTTATTCGACTCGAATCCAACATCAAGAAATTTGTGTACTTTATCAGTAACATTCTAACACCTGCAGAGACTCGATACACAAAGCTTGAACGATTGCTCCTCACCCTCGTTTACACTGCTTGAAAGCTCAAACCATACTTTCAATCTCATCCTATACATGTTATCACTAATTACCCCCTTTAAAAGATACTCAGCAAGAAGGAAAAATCCAGATGGGTACAACAGTGGTCTGTTTATCTTAGTGAACACGACATCACATTTGAGAAACAGATATCTCAAAAGTGCCAAGCAGTCACTGATTTCCTTGCCAACATCCCGGTTGAAGACATCGATTGGGAAGAACACGAAGATGATCTACCAGAAGACCAACCTGAACAAAACAACCCTTGGAACCCTAATACAGGTTAGAGTCTCTTTACAGAATCGAAAAAGCCGCCAAGTTAAACTTTGAAAGTTCTAATAATGAGGCTGAGTATGAAGCACTGATACATGGCCTCGATCCCGCCCTTAAACTTGGTGTTCTAAAACTCACAGTATTAATTGATTCTCAACTTGTTCAAAGACAGTATACCGGTAAAACACAAGGTAAACGGTCGCATGGTTGAGTATTCTCCTCTCGTCCGCCAGCGCATGGATCATTTTCCTAAAAAGTCTTCTATTACACATTACCTTTGAGGCGAAAACAGATATGTCGATGCTCTCGCCTACATAGCAGCCATGATAGGCCAATCCAAATCTCGAATACTCCATATCGAAGTACTCAAACGCCCAAGTATCGACCAGATCGAAGTCAATGCCATCAATATTGGGGGTGAGATTCTCGATCCCGACGACTGGTGAATACCATTTCTTGCTTACTTCAACAGCTCTATCCTCCCAGATGATTCCAAAGCCAAACGATCGTTATTCAAAAATTACCGCCGATACACCATCCTCAAAGGCAAGTTACATCGCAAATCCCCAAACGGCGTCCACCTCTGATGCATTTCTCAAAACAAAGCCACTACCAATCTTGTCGAATTCCATGAAGATACCTACGGTACTCACACTGCTGGTCGATCTATGGCCCTTCGAGCCGTATCCCAAGGTTTATTCTAGCCCAATATGAAGAAGTAAGCTGAAGAGTATGCCAAACACTATGACAAATGCCAATGTCACGCCCACGACATCCATAGCCCTTCACATGACCTCCATTACAGTCAAGTCTCTTGGTCATTCAAGCGGTGGGCCATCGATCTCGTGGGTCCTTTTCCCAAAGCATCGGGTAGCCAAGAAAATATTCTTGTGGCTACAGATTACTTTACTTAATGGGTCAAAGCCGTGCCTATATGTAGAACTAGGGAAGAAGAATTATCAAGATTTTTTAGAAAAATATCATTACACGCTTCAGCTGCCCTCACATGATTTGATGTGACAATGGTCGTCAGTTCATAGGGAACAAAGTCCGCAATTTTCTCAAGAAGTTCAATATCATCCTCTTCCCCTCAACACCTTACTACCCCCAGGGGAACGGTCATGTTAAAGCAATCAATAAAACTATAGTCGATAGACTTAAAAAGCGGGTTGATGAGAAGAAAAGACGATGTGTTCAAGAACTACAACATGTACTCTTGGCGTATCGAACAATACCACGAAAGGCGGCGGGCTGCATACCTTTCCTTCTAGCCTATGGTACTGAAGTAGTGCTCCCTACTCAATTCAAAGTACCAAAACACGACCCCAACATCCCTGATAAAGATAACGAGTTCGAACTCGGATGCAATATGCTATGGATCGATGAAACCGGGGACCAAGCCATTGTAAACCTCGAACGTTACCATCTCTCTCTCCAGAAGCCATACAACAAAAGAGTTTGGCCACGCTGTTTCAAAATTTGAGATTTGGTATTTCGACGAGTAACACCCTCGTCGAAGCCATAAAACACCGGCAAGCTAGCCGAATCCGGGGAAGGACCTTATATCTCGTATGATAAAACTGACAAAGGTTCCTATTATCTGATGACAGAACTAAAAGAACCTCTACCCAATCCTTGGAACACCATGCAGTTAGTCTAATGCGATAGGTTGCGAAACCCACCCTGCTCAACTGATATAAATACAGTATAATCAATAAACATATTTTTTATCCTCTGAGCTTCATGACTTATCTTCCAGTGAATTTCTTGCTATAACCTAAGTATCATGTCAAACTTTCCACTTGACCGATACTTAGGGGCGACCTCAATGTTTTTCAAGTCTCCAATTCGAGCAAACTTGAGGGGCATGAAGGGTCGACAGACAGGACCATCGGGAATGTATTGGGGCAAACACATAATGCTTCACTTAGGATCAATCCCGCGGACAGACCCGGGGGCGACATTCGAAGTCCAGTAAATTTATGGGTCAAACCTAAGTATCATGCCATTTGACCAGACAGATATTTGGGGATGACCTCAATGTTTTTTAAGTCTCCATTCAAGCAAACTCAAGGGGCATGAATGGTCGACAGACTGGACCCTCGGGAATGTATTGGGGGTGAACATATAATGCTTCACTTAGGCTCAATCCCGCAAACAGACCCACGGGTGACCTTCGAAGTCTAGTGAATTTCTGGGTCTAACCTAAGTATCATGTCAGCCCTTAGACCAGAATGATTCTTGGGGGGCTATCTAAAAGTTTTTCATGTCTCTATTCGAGAAATCACGAGGGGCATGAATGTTCAATAGACCGGACCCTCGCGAATGCATTGGGGATGAACACATAATACTTTACTTAGGCTCAATCCCGGAAGCAACCTTCAAAGGCCACTGAATTCTTGGTCTAACCTATGTATCATATCCATCGACTAGACTGATTCTCGGGGACGACCTCGAAGCTCTTCAAGGTTTTACTTCAAACCCTGCTACAAGCATTCTATACTTCTCAACATACACATATACAAACATACTGGAATATTAGCAATTCAGCTACATGTAAGACGCTTCAGTACAATATATATCAGTAACTCAAGATCAATACACAAGAGCAATTCATATTAATTGCATACAGATAGCTCAAGCTCAAATAAGTTATACAGTGTTCGAGAACCAGCCATAATTCCAAACTTCCAATAACGCAAAAAAGATAAGAGAAAGGAGTTTGTTACAGCAAAAAGATAACTATAATTCCTCATACTGGAGTAGCCACACTACCTTCTCCCACAGGCTCTCTCACAATAATACCTCCAGTACCTTTAACAGTAACATTCAACCCCATAACATCGACCACCCCATCACCTACCGCACAAGCAGCAACCCCTTCTGATATAGAAGCTTCCACGCCATCTCCCATACCTCCAGCTGAAGGATACGCTTCCATACCTTTTGACCGCACACCACCATCGACAGAAGGCCCTTTCGGCGCAGAAAAGCATTTGAGGGTTATGGGATCATACCCCAGTCTATCGATGAAGATCTTCCAATTTGTGGACGTCACACATTCCGCAACGAATTGCTCCTCGAAGGGTTTCCTCTGTTCTTTAATTTCCTTCCCCTTATCAGCAAGCTTCGACTTCAGTATCTTTCGCATATGAGTATTGTTGTCACGTTTAGCTTTAATAGTCAATTTCTCTCGCTTAAGCACATTAACCTCAGTCTCCAGCGACAGCGCGGTCCCTAGAAATAGGTCCAAATTTTCCATTGCCTATTTTATTTGCCTCGTTGTCACATTCAGGGCTTTGCAAAAAGCTTGTGCCCAAGCATGCACCTGCTAGAATACTTGAAGCATCAGTACTTCTCGAAGCATAGCAAATTTTAGCATAATTTTAGAATCTTAGAAAATAGTTACCTTATACAGAGCCTTATTCATCTGCTTCGAAACTTCGTCTGGGTAATTTTCATAAAGAGTAGCCACCGGCATTGTTGTGGCTTGAGCATGTTCTTCTAGTTCGACTTCGCGACGCGCTTCGTCGATATCATCCGCATCATCAGTGCCCAGCTCCCGAGGCCTCTGACGCGAAGCAGTATTTGGCTGTGGGACTTTCGATGGTTCGGGAACGACCTTGCCCTTACCCTTATCGGCATGCCTCAGCACCTCGGGTACTACTTCAGCTGCACTCGGTGATACAGTACCTGATCCTCCTTGCCCACCCCTGGGAACATAGTTCATTTTTCAAATCAATCTTATTTTTTCCATTCCTTTAGCCCCCCTTGAAGTACCTTCTTCTCTCCTCTTCTTCGCTGGCCTAAAAATGACAGGAATGTTTTGAAGTAATGTATCTGTCTTCTTCTGCCTCTTCCTTTTAATACCTAGATTCCAGAATACCCATTTTAACCACTTCTTATCCCAGTTGATCGGCTCGTTAGTATATCTCCCCGGATTCGACAAAGTTTGGTTACTAGGTTCGGCAAAGCAATGAAAACAAATTTAGCAATCTATTCGATCAACATAATAAACAACCTTCGATTATCAGCATACTTTGATTATACATCCTGTGTTGCAGCCTATAAGTATCCACCCCTGCGGTATTCTAATAATTCCCTCTAACCACAACAAAGTCTTTATCCCATCCTCGACTCGTCGGGCACAAATAAAATAGCGATGGTTTATTTGCATGACATTGGATGTGGCACATATCCACCTTCTTATTGGCTTTCCTCCTGTAGAACGATACAATATCGAACCACTCGATTAAACCCATCTTCTCACATTTTAATTCTACGTTCATACCCTCGACCACCGTCATCATTTCGAAGAAGTTAACATTCATCTGGCATGGGGTAACTTCCCAGAAGTTCAATACCTCCTTCACCAGCCTTCGAAGGGGTAGTTGCATCCCTAGCTGAATCTGGCCTTTAAATGCCATGAAATTCTCTCGAGGGATAGCCTTGAATGTATACTCAGACCTTACTGCAATTAATACCACCCCTACCTTCGACAATTCCATCTTAGCTATAACTCGATCAAGTCTAGGCTTTTCTTGAGCCGAGACTAACCCTGCAGCTTTCCTCAAACCATTTGAACTCTCACTACTGTCGCTCTACTCCCCTTCTTCTCTCTTATCCCCCGAAGGCTTAATGCTACCTTCTTGTCCCCTTCCATCTCCTCCCCCTATCTCCTCTTCATCACTCTCCCCGATCACTCGAGCCTTACGGCATCTTTGACATGAAGCCCCACCTTCTAGTACTACCACAGCCAGAGGGACATCTCTTGCAATGTCTAATACCTCTACGCCACTGCTATCACTCCTTGGGCCACGACCAGACACACTCATCTCATTTACCTCAATCTCCTCATCTATCTGCCTCAACCTCTAAGATTGACGGGTACACATTATACCCTACAAAAGAAGAGGCACGTAATTAGATTGATACATTCGACTATTAGATTTCGATATTATATTTGGTCCTATCCCTCATCCAACCCATAGTCGAATATTTGACTACTGCTCTGGTAACCACCTAAATATCCATAATTTCCCACTGGGCCGTACCTCCAGCCACTTGGGTTACCCTCTTATTCGGCCAGGCGTTTACCAATATAAACCCTAACAATACCTACCCCTCAATACATCCACCGCAGACAAAACTGCAGAGGACAACTACAAATAACCTATTTACGTAGAAAGTCAGAAGAGTACCTGTTTGTTTGACTCAGAACGCAACAACGATGATCCCTTCTCAACCCTCCAATAAGCATCAATTCAATAATGTCGTATGTTTTCTCTTTTTCTCTTTGTTTTCTCACTATGATTGTTTGAGTATTTAGGGAACAGTTCCTTCCTCACCCATTTAAATACCACAAACAAAGCCACCTTGGTTTCCCCACTGACATCATTACCACTCCTCCACTTCCCCTTATTTTTTGGCTGAGCTGTTTATTTTCCATTTTACCCTTCAACTGTCCACACGGGCATATCGCACGCCCTCCTTTAAATTATTTTCTAAGCCTTTCAAACCTTTGAGCACTTCTCCCAAAACTGGCAACTTAAAACCTACCTATCACTTCCACCCTTTTCCCATAACCTGAGGAAACATTATAATGATCTACAGGGTACTCTGCCATAGGAACAATACTGCCTTAGACATGCTAGCTGTTTTGATTGCCTGGTGTTACAGCCGAAGCCTATTTACCATCGACAAAAGGAAATTTCCAAACCTCTCCTAATCTTGTTTGTGCACCATCGTCTACATTCCACGTCAAATATTCGTCCATATATACAAAATATTCGATACGTCGGCCTTAATTTTTTGATTATTTGATTTTGCCTCAGTTTCTTATAGTTTTCTAATGGTCGTTCCTTAAAGTTTGACATTCGAAAAAGTGTTATCACGCCTAAATTATTGTCGTCTACTTCGTTTGTCACACTTACACAAAATAGTTCAATATTACACTTTGAGAATTGTTTTAAAACATTCCAATTTGATTCGAGCAGATTTCCTTACACCAATACAAAAAACAGAACAAAAAAAACAACATCAACAGTAAGCCAAAAGCCTTCTTGACCACCATCCCGCACCAAGACTTTTGCCATAACCAAGAAGCCCCATTTTGCAGACAAGGCAATTCTTGCAGAGCCCAACCTCCTCATCATCAACTTGGTCTTCTTCATTTATCAGATCTTCAGCCATTCATTGTAAGAAGTAGAGCCAGTTGCTGGCAAGTGGGTTCATTCATTGCGGCACCCTCCACTAGTGAGCATACGGCCTACCAGAGATTGGTTCTTCTGGCTCTAGTTCAATATAGTCTGGCATATCCCAGTCTAGCCTACGGTCCACAAAGAATTTCTCCTTCAGCTCATAGATTTTTTCCAGTATACGACACTCTTTGGCTTCCATTCACTTCTGACTACTTCGGGAAGAGGATGTAGATAATTTTCTCGTGGATGAAGATGCAGATGTTTGAAGCTCTCTTAATACCCTCTACTTATACTTTAAGGCAGATGCATTTAATCCCTCTATAATCACAGCCCACATTAATCACAGTCTTTAATTACCCTCCTTAGAATTACAACAATCACTCAGTCAAACTTTCCAACATCATAAAGCCTAACCGTTTTCTCCGCACGAGCCCTCTACCAAAATTTCCGAAGCCCCTGCTGAGAGGGGGCGAATGTAGTAGCCTACTCGCAGCCTTCTAGCACAAGTCGAATGATCGAAGGCTATATCGAAGCCCACCTAGGGACTCGAATCCACGAGGCCTTCCGAGACTAATTGAATATTCGAAGGATATGGCCATCAAAGCTAACAGACATAATCGAAGATAGATGGTCAACGCTATAACTCAGTTCCAGTACCAAAGACGCTTCGGCCATGGACATTGTCAAAGCTAGACACGTCAGACAGCCAAATTACTAGATAGAACAGAAAAACTAGCCGCTCGATAGTTGCAATGCCAGGTCCAGCAACCACAGTACCAAGTCCAACAACCACAGTGTCAGAACCAATAGCTACAATGTCAGAATCAACACCTGCAGTATCAGAACCGACTCTGGGTTCATGTCAGTTGTCCCCGAAGGATATGCATGAAACTTGACCCCCATGGTGACTCAGCCCTTTCTATATCCAATAAATAGGAGGGAAGAGGCACGATAAAGGGGTTAAAAAATCTTTCTCAACAGACCTTACAACTTTACCTTTGAATACCCTGTAACAACCCAGTTCTGGATACTTTGACTACTCTACGTATATAACATTACTCATAAAAATCCTCACCAGAGGTCATGGAGCAGCCCATTCAAGGCCTCCATGCAAGTGTATAATCTCCATAGTAGATCTCATTGTTATTGATTGTATACTTGAAACCCCCTGGTCGAAGATAAAAGCCATAGTGTAAGAGTCAAATTCACCTCTTCCGAAGCTAGGCCCCTACATTATGCAATCGTGCCCAATTTCCCTATTTGGTTTTATCTAGTGTCCATTTTCCCTTTTAGATTTTCTGCAATAGTGCCTAGCTTTACTGTTTGTTTTCAACTAGAAATCAGATTTTGTATACAAGTTTTGAATACCATTATAGATATGCTTTCTTTTTAGATGTTTTGAGATAGAATCCCAATTTGGTCGAGTTAAGGCGATTTTAGTAAATGTTAGCTATATTTTAAAAATTGAAATCACTAAGATATTATCTCAATTTGGGTTCTTTTCTCCTTTCCAAAAGCCGACTTAGACTTAAAGATAAATGTACTACTTAGCACCAAATTTTAAAAGTTTAAAAGTAGCAAAGCCAATTACACATCTCTAACGCCATGCTTCTAATCTTCTTGATCTTGAATTGAAACCCTGTGCAAATTATGATTTAATGAAGAAGGCTATTTAGAGACTCTTAATTAATAATCGAGGCCTATTTTATCATTCACTAATTGTATATGTTTTGACTCAAAGCTGTAATATTATTCACCTTGAATCTATATAAATAAGCATAAATGGGATAAGTTATACCTTCACTTGACCTCTGCAACACCTATGAATATCTGGCTGAGCAACCTACAAATCTAACCACGGATAATCTAAACAAAGTTAACATGCCAATAAAAGACTCCTCCAACAGATATCATTTGCCCATAGTAAATTTTTATTAGTATGTTCAAAAAATTTCCGTCGAACCGTATCCATAGTTGATCAGGACATAATGTTAGATTGGACAATTCATAATTTACTGTTCCTTGATGCCTATAAAATAAATACTTGCAAATTGTGCTCCATGGTCGATGGAACATTTATGATAGGAGAGGGAAAATGAGGGGTTCCTTGGTATATATGTTGTGTCTTTTTGGTATATTCACCACCTTGTTTGTTAGTTATTCATTGAGTAGAAAAACATGCTCTTTTGTATTTTTACATGACATAATGGTGTACTCATTGATTTTTTAATGTACTATGATTTTCTCTACTTCCTTATTGATCTGAAGTACTGACTATCACAAATGATTATATGCTTGTCAGTTTAACTAATATTTATTATGATTCTAGCATGATGGATACAATATAAGTTAGATATTTCATATCTATTTTTTATTTGATTTGGTTGAGTACTAATATAGATTCTAATACTAATCATATGCAAATGTCTGGCATTGCTCATTGTGTGGATTAGATAAAAAAATTATTTTTTCAACTAAGCTTTCACTTTAACCCAATTTAGAAATTATTGATAACATGATTATGTCTAAAATACATCAAATTTTTTGTTTTTATTATTAATATATGTCCGCAGATTCTTCTTAACTTGAGGAACGCCCAAAGCATACACGAGAATGATATAATTGTTACTATGGGCCAAGGTGATAAAAGTTTAATTTGTTGGTACTCTTGAAGTTCATTATATGCAATAAACTTGGTTTATAAATTACTTGTTTATAATTCTTCCTTTAATTTTAATTTTGAAGCAACATCTTCTACTACATCATCCGTGGGTAGGAAAAGGGGTCCTTCACGGGGAGTCATATGTAGTAATGTGCATTATCAGAGAGTAACATTCTTGGAGTTAAAAAGTCTAAAGTTGATTGGTTCTATATCACCTTGAATAGGCAACCTTACATTTCATATATCAATCTCGAAGCAATAGCTTTAGTCCTAAAATTCCTCAAGAATTTGGTAGATTGTTGCAAGCATTAAGTGCTTATTAAACCCAACCATTTTTCCCTTGGTTTTCAATTCACGATCAGCGTTATGGTTTTCATTTCTTCTGACAGGTGCTTGGAACAAGTACATCTAAAGAAGGAAAGGAGTAGTTTACAACTCTTGACAAGCACAAGAAAGTTTTTGTGGATGGACGAGCAAGATGGTTACGCAATTGATATGGCATTTAGCAAGAAGAAAATTGATGCAAGGAAGAATTGACTTCAAAAGTTTAATGTGTGAACTCTGACCCATCCGTATTCTTAGTTTGAAAATAATTTTCAGGGTTAGGACCTCTTACAAGTTTTGTTTGTATTTTGGCTTTACAGCCCGATACTCACCTTGATCCGAAGGAAAAACTAATCAAGTACAGTGACTTTGTAAAGGTCACTGTACAGTGACTTTGTAAACTAATCCGAAGGAGAAACTAACATGGAACTCATACTATTTTCAATGGAAGATTTGCAAAGGTCAATTTCGTCTATGGTTGATGGCTTGAAACCTGGGCAGATGGAGATTTTTTTCTTTTCATTCAAACAAAAATTTTCAAAAGAAGCAAAGGTTACTCAGTTTTTTGGTTATGTTTCAGGGCATTTAGCATACCACCATGGTAAACAGAATCTTGTAGGCACCATTATTGAAATGGTACAAGACTTTGCAGGCAATAATAATATTAATCTATTGCAACCCAATGGTCTGTTTGGCAGCCGACACTAGGTACAAGTAAGTATTTTCCTCCTAAAGTTAATTGCGTCTGTAGTGGCTTATTCCGCATCTCGAGCTCATGCCTCATCTTCAAACTACAAACTAACTTTCGACCCCAACAACAGAGCATGTGGCACAATCAAAAACATATACAACATAACTTTCTTAACCAACAAGAAATAGCTTATTTCATATCTCAGACTCAAGCCTTGTCCTTGACCTCATAAGCAAACAAGAAATACTACTAAAGACCTGACCAAACTTTCCTCACTTCGAGACATCACTTTTTGCCTCTACGCTAACAGTTCAACCTCTGCGAGGCATACAGTCAGCAATAGAGCCGTTGTACAACAACAAAAGGTAGAACGCTACATAATCTGGTCAAAGGATATCTCACACACACTTTGTAGCATCCATCATTAAGGGACTTTATGGTTGTCAAATGGACATATTAGAAGAACTATAATGAGGCCTAGAGAACTGTAGATGAGGGATGGAACATTTACCATAGAAAAAAGTTTCTACTCCATCATCCTCTATCCTCTTTACGATCATTGTAATAAACTAGCAATCTCAATAAGGTTATCACTTTCACAAAATCCTCAAGAGAGGTCATGGCTTTTAACCTATTCAAAGGTTTTCCATGTTAAATCATCTTGTTGCTTATTGCCTATCATTCTTGAACGTTCTGTATACATTTGGTGTAAAGACTAAGTCTTGATCCCAAAACTAGGCTATTACGGCGTTATTTTACATGTTCAATCTTATTAGTATCATGCATAATATATTTTAGGGAGGAAAAGGCCATGCAAGTGCTAGGTATGTCTACACCTGCCTTTCTCCAATTACAAGATTCTTGTTTCGCAAAGACGATGATTACCTTCTTGACTATTTGAATGAAGATGGACAGTCCATTGAGCCAATCTGGTAAGATTTCTAGACTTGAATCAAATTATCATAATGTTTAGAGAGACTAACAAATGCTATAATTTAGGTACATGCCGACTTTCCCGATGGCCTATGTCAATGGTAGTGAAGGTATAGAAACTGGTTGGGGCTCACTTCCCTGAATTTGTGATTTTTCAATTATCGCTTGTTCCATAAGTTTGTCTTGACATTTTCATTGCTAACTACGTAGGATATGACTTAATAATTGCACTATGAGAATGGGCTGTTTGAATCCATAAAGTAGTGATTGAGATCGACTAACCTCAGAAAGCTAGTCACGTACAAGGTAGTCACTTGCACCTGAGGTCATTTTCTCGTTCCTTGATTTTTTATGTTGCATTTAATTGTAAGGTCCATCCAATATATTTTTAAAGACACATTGGAAATCATGACTTGGTTGAAGGTTTAAAGGGTACTTTATTATAGTCGTTGATAACCACCTTTAGGTACTAAGGTTACCTCCATTTTGAACTTCATGATAGATTGTGTCAATTTACTAGAGCATATTAGATTAATTATAAATGGGTTTTGAGTAATTTTATAATTGGCTTGTAGTAACTGTAATAATGGCGATGGTGATGAATCCACCTATGATGAAGGCGGGTTACGAAGAACCCTATGAGAAATTACACTGTATTAGAGTCACCCTTTCATCCAAGAGTGTTAAAAATTTGTGAAAGGTTCCTTTGATTCGATCTTCCTTGTTTAGCTTCTTTGTGATAGCTTCGTACGTCTGATATGTGCTTAATGTTTAATGTTTTATTTTTTCTATTATACTGAACATTTTGTGTTAATCATGTGAGTAGGGCGAAGAGAAAGTTGTTAAAGTTTAAGGGACCAGTAAGAATGTGCCTACTATTCTCAAGATTACCACTAGGAAATTTCCCAGTGGAGAAGGTAAAGTTCTATACATCTTATATAATTGTACAAGAGAAACATCAAATAGATAGATCCAAAGTAACCCCACTAGTTTAGCTACCTTGCTTGCTTCACCCCTAACCTCCAAATCTCCAAATCTTCCTCATTTCATCAAAAATTTTACATATTTTGATCTGGGTAAGTCTAAATTTGCTCTAAAACGAGGAAATATTGGATCTTTATAATGGTCAAAGGGGTATTTCTGAGAGCTCTGGTAGTGATGATGATAGTTCTAGGGTAAGAGTAGAAGTTGATGGATCAGATCACAAGTATAAGGATAGAGAATATGTTCCACTTTATGCGAATAAAGTGGGTCATTTTCATAATCCTAGTAAGACATATCAGTGCTATGTTAAATATCCATATTTGGAGTTTGTTTCATTCTGTGTCTAGATTAGGTGTCAGCACTACCTCGTAGTTAGTCGTCATCAAAGATTATGCTAGGAGAGACTACAACTGGACTGACACTGAGCACGTACATGGGTTTGTACCTCTTCGCTAAAAAATATCAAACCCTTAAAAGGTCAAAAAAGAATTATGCCTTTTTGATGAAAATAGGTCTTTGTTAGAACAAACTTTTTTCTGGATCGAACAGATCCTATTAGAACAAAAAAAAATTTCTTCTCTTAGAACAAATTTTTTTTCTGCTAGAATAGACCCTGCTCAAGCAAACTCTTTTTCTACTTGAACAAACCATATTCGAACAGACTTTTTCCCTGTTCAAATAGACCCTGATTAAGCAGACTTTTTCTCTGTTTTAACAGGTTACTCAGAATATTGTTTCTTCGAATAAGATCTTGGTTCTGCTCGAATAAAACATTGTCTGTTCGAACAAACTATTTTTCTGTTCAAACAAACTTCAGTTTTCAATTTTCAAATAAAAGACATCCTTTCTTATTTCACTTTTTTCCTATTCCAAAAGAACTTTTTCTTGGGCTTGATATTTAGAAAGAAGAGATATTTCAATGAACAATTCAATGCAAAGTAAAACTCAAATTGAATCAATTGAAGATTGAGAAACCTAAATCCAATTTTAGATTTTATGAGTTTAAACAGGTCAAGCTTTGAAGTTTTCGTACGCTATCCAAGGTGAAGCGTTGCGAGAACGTAAAATTGATTGCGAGAAGTTTATTTAGAAGAGTTGTAACCACGGGATGTGTTTATCGAGTCTATAAGTAATTGAATTCTTGTAATTTAGTTTCAATATTGGATTTTTTAGCTGTCGGGCGATTCGACAGCTACCTGTGGGTTTTTCTCTTGAGAAAGGATTCCCACATGGTTAAAATTATTTGTTCTTGTACTTAATTTACTTTTACTTTTTATCACTAGAATATTGGACCAACTTGAATTAGGCTAGGGTTAGACTGTTAATTCAAGGCTTTTCAGATCTATTAATTTTGACCAAAATTAATCAAAATTGGTTAATCTCGAGTGATTTGTAATTTAAATTGGTGCCTGAGCGGTTGCAATCTGAGGCTTAACAACCTGAGCGTGAATCCTAACTCGATTATTTGGGATTAATAAATTCAGAAAGATTTGGAGGTCCCATAAATTGTCCGCTCCTCTTCGATGGTAAAGACTATCCTTATTAGAAGGATCGAATGGTTGTATTCTTGTTATCACTCGGAGAAGATGTCTGGATTGCTATCGTGGATGGATGGACGTACCCTACCATGATAAATGGAATGGTTGATGAATCTAAAGAGGTCCTTAAGCCTTGGAATTAATGGTCTAAGGATGAAAAGGAAGCTGTTGGTCAAAATAATAAGGGTCAGAATATTATTTTTATGGCTGTGAGCTTAAGTGAGTTTTGGCACATATCTACTTGTACCACATCAAAAGAAGCTTAGGACATATTAGTTCAAAATCACGAAGACGATGATACAGTTAAGGAAATAAAATTGCAAATAGTCACCTCATAATTTTAAGAATATTCGAATGGATGAGAGTGAACCCTTTGATGAGTTTTATACGAGACTAAGTGACATTGTTAACACTAGTACTGTATTAGGTACAGCTTACTAAGATATTTAAATTATTCGTAAAGTTCTAAGATTTCTTCCTAAGAGCTTTAGATCCAAACGTGATGCTATCGAGGAAACTCGGGATCTTAAGAAAATGAAACCAGATACATTAGCTGGAAAGCTGTAAACTTCTAAACTCGAGAGGAAAATGGAAAACCCTGAGAAGAACGCGAATGTTTCTTTTAAATCTTCATCTTACTCTTCTTATTCTATGCATACCGAAGAAGCTGACAACTTCTATGATTCAGGTAATGATGATGGGTCTGATATGGATTCACATATTGCCTCTATAAACAACCAGCTTAAAAACCTTGTAAAAAAATGTTAATTTCAAAAATAAGGGCAATCAGTGATTTATAAGTTATGAACTCATGATCAACTTAAATCAAATAACCGATAGACCAACCTTGACACTGACCTAAGTCAAGTTGAATGTTATAAGTATCACAAGTTTGGTCATTATGCTCACAGTTGTCCCAATAAGAAATCTGGAACTAATAACAAAGCTATGAACATTAGTGTTACTTAGGATGATAGTGATGATGAAAATAATAATAATAAGGATCATCCCCAAGAAGTTGAGAATGGACAATATTGTGTATATCTTGTTTTTCTCAATTGTAGTAGTGATAACTCTTATGCTTTCAACCCTACGAATTCTATTGAAAATCAAAGTGATCATAAAAAAAATGAGTTTGAGGACCTGAATCTTGAAGACTTGTATGCTCAGACTTTTGCAAAGTGTATTAAACTTGGAAAACTTAAATAAAGTTTTGAAATACTAAGTTAATACACTCACGTGAAAATCAAGAAAACACTTAGAATATAAGTCACAAGATAGAAATGCTTAAAGATGAGAAACAAGGCCTCCATGGCAAGGTTATGATTTAAGAGAAAAGAGTTCATGATACAAAAGAGAAAATAAAATCAACTTTGGACGAATTACATATGGCCAAACTTGATTTAGTTTTATCTCAGCAGAAGCTTGAATTTTTTTTTTCATAGAGCAAAAACTATTGATAAGATGTTATGTATGGGGGAAAATGAATACTGATAAAATGGGTCTAGGACATGGGGAACATCTCTCTAATGCCAAGACTCCTCATGTCACAAAATTCATCAAAGTAATTGCTACTACATCAATACCCAAACATAATATAATATCTTCCATTCGTAATAAAGCTAAAAGGTTCTCGTTCTCTCAAATTTATCATTGTGGAATATGTGGTTGAAAGGGTCATATTGCGTCTTATTGTAAATTTGTTAGATCCTATTAACCATATGCTCAACCATTCTATGGGCAAAGATATAACTCTAATGTGACTTCTACTAATGTAAAAATTGAGAATGTAAGTAGGTGGTTTGGGTAGATTTTTTATTTTCAACTTTCTCTCTTCTTCTCCAAAACGTATTTTCTTGATTGTTCTACCTAGAGTCTATGCGGCAGATAATTTAAGAGAGAATTCGTTGTTGTAATCTGTAAACACCAATCGCCAAGTCGATCTACCTAGAATTCTTGATTCTTTGTAGTTAGGGTTTAGGATTTCTGCTTTTAGGGTTTTTGTAACTAAACAATACGAATTCATGATGATACGACATGGATGTCGGACAGGGAATCAAGATATGCTGTCTATGGAGATTCAAGGGAGAAGAAAAGAATATGGAAGAACTGGGTACGTCAAAGGATGGAATACAACAATAGCAAGAAGATTAGGTTATGGAGAATTCATCTCTCCATGGTAAAATCCCTAAAACTAATCCGAATACAATGAAACTCACACAATCGTTTGCTGATCTAGTAAGAGGAAGAATGGATATCCCTGCTGAAACTCCATTACTACTCGAACAGGGGATACGGGCATTCGTCTCAATCCCTGTTGGAGTGGTCGCTATTGGGGTGTCACAATTCAAGTATAGCTTGATAGGCAGACTGGATCTCCAGAAGGTGAAATTTACAACTCTTCAGGAGTACGCAAGAACAAAATGGAAAATCTCAGGTTAGTGCAAGCTAATTCTATTAGGGAAAGGCTTCTTCATTATCAAACATGATAATGAAACTTCATTATCAAACTTGATGCCCTGGAGTCCTTTCTTCCCTGTTCACAAGCATCATAACACAAATGCTCTTATTTTGTGTAAATTTCATGGATTACCAAGCGAGCTTTGGAGTTCAAAGATTGTTTTGTCTTTGGGGAACACTCTGGGTACAATAATCTAGCTTGATCAATCCACAATTAATCATGACTATGGGTATCATGCTAGTGTGCTGGTTGATATCGATCTTTCACGGCCTATTCCCAATCATGTTATTATAAACATTGAGGGAAAGATGATTAACCAAGAGATTATTCTATATAGGGTACCCAAATTCTGCAATCATTACAAGAATATTGGACACTATATTGCGGAGTGTAAGGTGATATAAAGAGCTTTCAGGGGTGAGAAAAATCAAGTGTCAAAGAACATAAAAAATCCTGGAAACATAAAGAATAAGGGTAAACAAGACCTGCCCAATACCGAAGAACGAGTACCGAGTAAGACGGAGACGAAAAATAAATTACAAAGTACTAGTCCACCCAACAAACATACCTACTTTCTTTATTCTGCTGCAGCTAAAGATCCGGGTGATATGGATCTGGGTGAATGCTCCGTTACCAAAGGAAGAAGACGTAGAAGTAAATCACCAAAAAGTCAATCCAAGTTCCGGCTTAGGGATACTGAGTTGACAAACAAATACCATGCTCTTAGTGATAGGTAAAGTGGGGAACAAAGTATTAATACGCAAAGGGCTCTTGGAATGGGAGAGGAAAAGGGTCTAGGGGAATTGAATATCGGTAACACAAGGGGAGCCCACAAAATAGTAAAGATCCAAACTCTGGAGAACAAAATAGTTCTATTGAGGAGGTGAGGAAGATGCTAAATTTGGAGAGTTGAGCTGACCTCATAGATGAAAAAGATCAGGGTTTATTACCTAATCAAATAATCTGAGGGGACCGAGTTTATACTATGGACCAGACAATTACACGCTCAAACACAGGTTTGCAATAAGAGTACTTTTCTGGAATGCTAGAGGACTGGGGAATAAGAATACCATGATTTATATCAGGAAAACAATATTGGAGTTGAATCCCAATATTATTGGGTTTGCAGATCCAAAAATTTTTGTTAAGGGATTTCGCATTTCAGGATACAATACCTTAATTATAAGTAATGAGGATGGGGTGAATAAAGGAAACATTTGGATTCTCTTGAAGGAGGGTCTCCAGAATCCGAGTGTTGTCATGAATACCAGTCAACAAATTACAATCATCTTTATGGAATGTCTATTCACCTTTGTTCATACAGATTGTCTGCGATTTTATAGAGCGGAACTTTGGAGCTAGATTATTCAAATCTCTAGTACTAACCAATTACCATGGATTTGTTTTGAGGATTTTAATACGGTTCTTAGAATGTCAGAAAAAAAGGGATGGAAACCTCCATGCAGGAGAACAGTTGCAGACTTCTCTGATGTGATAGATGTAGCTTGCCTTACAGAAAGTATTATAACTGGGGTCACTTTTACCTGGTATAATGGTCAAAAATGGGTGATGAGAATCTTGAGTGCGCTAGATAGAAGCCTGATTAATGATCGCTGGAATGCCAAATTACCAAATTGGATGGTAAAAACGTTTCCTCGAACTAAGTCTGACCATTATCTTCTTTTTGGGGAGTCTAATGGAATAGCAAAGTCGAGCAACATACCTTTTAGATATATGCAATCTTGGAGTAAGGTGCAAAGCTTTAGAGGCGTGGTTGATATTAGCCAGAATCATACTCTCTTTGCTGCTCCTTTGTTTGCCATCATGCTGAAACTAAGGAGACTGAAGACGGCGATTAAAAATTGGAAAATGTAAGTTCACGATATAACCGCTTGTAACAAAAAGAAACTAGAGAGAGAGATACAACAACTCCAAATTCGGCAAGAAGATGATAAGACAAATGATAATATGTATATACAGATGCTAAACAAATCAAAAGAATTGGAAAAGATTGAGGAGAAGGAGGAGGAGGACTGGAGACAAAGATCGACGGTCAAATGGTTGTTTGCTGGAGATTGAAACACTTCCTTTTTTTAGTATTCCACTCAAATGAAAATGGTCAAGACTAATATTATGGAACTTCGAGATCAAAATGGGGTTGTGCTCTCTAATCAGAACTGCATTAAAAATTATATTCTCACATACTATGTGGAAAAGTTTGCAAGACATGAGGTGATAGAATGTCCTAAACTATTTACTCATAATAAAGTCTTTGTTACGGAGGAAGAAAATACTAGTCTCTCTGGCATTCCTAATGAGGAGGAAGTTCGTGATGCTGCTTTCTCTCAGGATGACCAAAGATCCCCAGGGCCGGATGGCTTTTCCAGAGCATTTTTTAGAATATACTGGGATATTATTGGGGAGGATGTTGTGTTGGGTATATCATTTTTCTTCAGGGATAGAGTTATTCCAGTAGAATTTAACTCGAACCTTATTGTGTTGATCCCTAAGGTAAAGAAACAGTCTTATGTGCGAGACTATAGGCCTATTTTCCTTAGTAACTTTACATTCAAACTCATCAATAAGATTTTTGCCACAAGACTCTCTTTGATTACGTCAAGAATTGTCTCTAATGAGCAAAGTGCTTTTATCCCTAATAGAAGAATTCATAATAATATTTGCACGGCATCTGAGTTGGTAAATGAGATGGGGACTAAAAGACAAGGCGGTAATGTTGGGTTAAAGCTAGATATCACCCAAGCATATGATACTATGAGTTGGGATTTCTTGATCAATGCTCTCAGATCATTTGAGTTTTGCAATACTTTTTACAATTAGATTATTACTATTATTAACACTGGGATGCTATCTATCTCTATTAATGGCAGTCCTTCTGGTTACTTCAAAGCCTTTAGGGGTCTTAAACAAGGTGATCCACTCTCTCTGTTTTTATTTGCTATTGCTGAAGATATCTTGAGCTCTAATCTTAAGTTCCTTGTGCGACAAAAGAAAATTACTCCAATGGACAAGATTAAAAGTATTACAAGCCCTACTCACCTATTTTTTGCTGATGACATTTTTCCGTTTCTTAATGGAACGGCCAAATGCTTAAGGAATCTGCACAAAGTACTTCTAAATTACTAACTTTCTTCAGGGCAGATGGTTAGTATTGAGAAAAGCAAGATCTTTATTGGTCATATTCTAAATTATAGAAGAAATGAGGTGATCGATATGTTTGGGTTTTGGGAAGGAAGATTCCCATGGACTTATCTTGGAATACCTCTGGTACAAGGAAATGTATCCAAAAGCACTATCACTCCTCTGGTGAAAAAAATTAGGAAGAGAGCGAATAGTTGGAATGGGAGAATGTTATTATTTCAAGGGAGAGTAGTTCTTGCCAAATCTATTTTAAATAGTATCCCCATTTACAATATTGCCATCTACAAATGGCCTTAATCCTTAATTATAGAGGGAGATGCCTTTATTCAAAATTTTATTTGGATTGGGGACCCTACAAAGAGAAAGGGGATTACTCTTAGATGGGAAAAGATGTGTAAACCGATTCGAGAAGGAGGTCTGGGAATAAGAAGTCTAAAAGAAGTGAACAATGCTATGCAATGCAAGTTAAACTGGATTTTTACTCAAAGAGAAGAACCTTGGGCCCAAATGATATATGCAAAATTCCATACAAACAGTGGTGAACTGATTAAATACCACAAGAGCTCCTCTGTCTAGCCGGGTATTAAATTTGCTGAGACTACAAATAAACCTTTTATCGGATGGATAATTTGAAATGGCAAAAGGATCGAATTTTGGAGAGATTATTTGGCAACATGTACTCCTTTATGTGAACATATAGACCTCCCTAACCATCTTTGGGAGCTTTGTATAGCCAAGGTCAGTGATTTTATTAATTCTGATGGTTGGAATGTTCCTTCGGACATCTCTCTCGCATTCTTGGCTATGGAAATAGACATTACTAGTATTCCTTGCAATCCTAATGATAAAGATATTCAGATCTGGAAGCCGGATATACATGGTGAATTTTGAGCCAAAAACGCTTTCGAAAGTACCCACAATCGACTCGAGACAGCTTGGTGGTGGAAATTTACATGGTTAAAGTGCCTACATCCAGGTCTTAGTGGGTTTGCATGGCGACTTATGAATCAAATTCTACCAACAGATGACTTGATGCAGCGGAAGGGCATATAGCTGGCATCCATCTGTACTCACTGTGGTTGTACAGCTGAGACGGCATACCATCTATTCTTTGAATGTACAAAGGCTAAAGTATTATGGAGTTGGGCAACATGTACTTTTAACCTTGTTGTTGTTTCGGAACATGAAAGCTGGAAACAGATTCTAAAAAAAAGTAAGGCGCTAAGTTCATAACTTAATGATATATGGATTACAATGGTTTTCTCTGCGAGTTGCTGGCATTGGAACGCAAGGAACAAATTCATATTTGATGAAAGGAAACTATCCATTAGAGAGATTTGAAATAGGGTGTTAAGGGAAATAGATAACAGCGCTAAAATGTCAAAACATGGTATGTATAATACTGCCTTCGAGTTACAAGTAATTAAAGCTCTCTCTGTTGATTATAAATTGAGTAAAGCTCCAGTGGTTAAAAGCTGCATGTGGAAATTACCAAACATAACTGAGATTATGCTGTGATGTGATGGATCGGCTTTGGGAAACCTGGGTCCTTCTGGGATTGGAGTGGTATATAGGGATTAGGAGGGTAGAGTTATGAGAACGTTCTGCAAATTAGTTGGAATGACCACTAATTATCTGGCAGAAGTTAATGCTATCATAGATGGGGTGGACAAAGTTATACATAGAGGATGGAAAAATCTTTAGATTATTTTGGACTCCTCGGCAGCAATCAACGCCTTCACCACACATAAGATTCAATGGAAATTCAGAAACAAGTGGAAACAATAACTCTCTTCTATGCAGTCAATGCGGTTCAGTGCAACCTGGAGATAAGCAAACTTTTTGGCAGATACTATGGCAAAACGAGGATCTAGCGAAGACTTCCCATTTGTGGAATGGGTTGAGGGTAGACTAGAATATCTCACAAGAATTGAAGACTCCCATTCATAATATTTTAGATTCTGTCGATTCAAGTTTGAACTTGATAATCGCTTAATTTGTGGTTTTTTTGGGCTTTCTTCATCTACTTTAGACGGGGTCCCCTAGTATGCTGATATTGCTTCGTATTCTATAAAATCTAAACCTTTTGCAAAAAAAAAAGTAGGTGGCTTGCTCAATAAACATCACCACAAAAGGTTAATCGGGTTGTTTGGGTGCGAAATGTTGACTTTTCGCCACAGATAAGGTAATGAATATCAACTGAGATGGGTCATCAGTATACTCCATTGATTATGTACGTTTCTTACCCTGTCTTAGTTTGTTTTAATTTTTATTTTTATTTTTTGGACAGTTGGGTACTGTTTTTTTTTATTTGTACTTTGCACTTTAGGATCTTTTGCATGTAGAATATTCTTGATAGACTTGGACTATGTTTTTGAGTTATATACATTTCTGGGATAATTATTTGGTAAAATCACATTTCGCAATAGTCATTGATCCTCTTGTATTCACTAAAAGCTCATCGTGATTAGAACCACGTGAGGATAACTATAGAGACTTCGTACCTAATGTTATATGGGGATTTAACCTTCTCACAAGCTTCAAGTATTATTTCATAAATTCTTTCCTGATTCAGCATTTTTTTTCTGATCTCATTTTTTATAATCAATTGTCGATGGTAAATTCGAGTTCAACTTAGTCTAATAGAAAATTCTTTATACTTGATTTGAGACGAAAAAGATACTATGTGAGATTGAAGATATGATAATATGCTTTTTAATATTACACTTTTTTGGCCTTCATCTTTGCTTACACAAAATTTTATCGCTTGCTGCCCCTTGTGCCTTAAAATATGTCATTTAATTCTCTGCCCAAATCCTTTATTAGTTTACTCATTTTTTTAGAAATTTTTCATTAAAAAAAAAAGAAAAAATATATAGAGATTTTTGGGGGAAAGATAAATATAAGAATAAAGTAACTATCCCCAATATATTTTAATAAAAAAGAAAAGAGGGAAGTATTATATTCCATGTGTACTTAATAAGAAAAGAGAATGATAGAGGTGAGCTCAATTTGTAAAAGATGAAGTGTTAGTGTAACTGCAGTCTCAGAATACCAGCTGTAGTGACGTATTCCGCATCTCAAACTTATGCTTCATCTTCGAACTACATTTGAACTTTCGATCTCACCAACAGGGCACGTGGGATAAAAAGATTCAAGACAGGACCCCAAGAAGAAAATACAGCACAAATTTCTCAACCAACACCACTCTTCCATGAGGCTCCTCGTGCTATTTGTTAAGAACCGTCTTGAAATAGCTTATTTTGTACCTCGGACTCAAGATTCATCCTCGACCTCATCGGCATACAGGAAGCACTAGTAAAGACATATTCTATATTCCTCAGAGTTCAAGTCATCACTTATGACCTCCACAGCAACAGTTTGATTTACGCAAGAGTACAGTCATCAATAGAGCCGTTGTACAGCAACAGAGGTCAGGACGTTACAATATCTGGTCAAAAAATATCTTACATCTATTTCGTAACGTCCATCATTAAGAATCTTAATAGTCATCAAACGGTCATATTATAAGACCTATATATAGGACCAGAGAACTATAGATTGCAGACAGGTAATTCTGGACATAAGGATTCCTACTCCAGAACTTCATAGATCTAGAGTACTCATTGTAATAACTTGCATTCTCAATAAGATCTCTCTTTCTAAAATCCTCAAGAGAGGTCGTGGTTTTCAAACTATTCAAAGATTTTCTGCGCTAAATTGTTGTTTTAGCTCTTATTAACATTTCGATTACATCTGGTGTAAAGGCTAAGTCCGGATCCCAGAATTAGGCTATTTTATTTTGCGTCGTCCGTGGGAACGAAGTTCTAAAACCCATTGTCCCCTGAACTGCTGATAATCTCCTTTCAGAATGTCGCCACCAGGTCAGAGCATGTCGATAGTTCAGGCAGAAGAAAATGCTACGCTAGCAGATCTACGGGCTACCTTAAATTCTGAAATAGAAAGACGTGCAGTTTTAGAGAAATAGCTGATGAGTGTCCAGGATGCACTAAAGGTTCTCCAGGGTTAACAAGTCATCGCCCAGAAGAACAAAGCCGAGCAACCTAAAGGCTCAGAAATTTTTGTTTACGATGGAATAAGACCTTCTTCAAAAGGGAATCACATCGGTGGTGCGCTTCGGTCTAACCATCATTAACAGGAATTGGAACCCATCAAGATTTAGGAGGCCCACCAGGAAGTAGATGGCAGCCCAGTGGGAGTTAGACAGATTACAAAATCTATCTTGAAAAGTTCGAGTCCCTGTAAAAGATCGTCAAAGTGAAGGGAGTGGCGACCATAATCCTGGAGCCCGACCATCACAGTACGACAATACATGACCTAAGAACATGTCGAGAGGCGAATCAAAGAAATGCTTGAAGTTTAGACTCCGACGAAAGGAATCTACAACAGATTACAGAAGAGCTTGATCATACAAGAGGTATTGGATGGCAAGGTCCCCGCAGGGTTTCATACCCTGAAGATCCGAAAGTACTAAGGAACTGATCCAGTAGAACGCGTTCAAGAGTTCAAGGACGTGTTTGGTCTATATTCCATGTCCAACCACATCCTAGGCCAGATCTTTCCTACCAGCTTATTAGGCAAACCCTTAAGGTAGTTTCACACACTACCTGAAGGGTCGAACACAACTTTCGAATAGTTACGTGAACTCTTTGTTAAGAATTACTAGCACAACAGAGACGAGGATTAATATATATACTCTCTTTTCAACCACAAACAGATGCCAGGAGAGAAGCTCAAGACGTTTACTTAGAAGTTCTTGGCGTTAGCCTGAAAAGTAGATCAACTCAACCAGAAGATTATTATTTTGGCTTTTACAAATGCGCTACTTGTTGATGGAAGGGCGAAGGAATACCTCATCCTCCACAAACCAACAACTCTTGAAGGCATGATCGAAAAGGTCAACGGCTATATCGACCTGAAAAAATTGGTGTATGATAGACATAAGCCCTAGAAGTCAACATTAACAGCTCAAGATTAGCCAGTCAGCCAAGACATTAGTCGTACTGCCGATCAGGGAGGAGAAAGGAAACTGACAAAACCTAACGACGACCGACCTCGAAAGAGGAATAACTTTCCCTGACCCTGCCTTCCCAAGATGAATGTGACCATAGCCAACATTTATCCTATACATCAAATGGATCGTTTCTTCTACAATGCACAATATCTTTAACCCATTGAGAATAAGCCATATTGCATCCACCACAAGCTCAGACATCATAAAATGGAGTATTGTTTTGCCTTACAGAGGTTATTAGATTATATCTTTACTAATGGACGAATGCATGAGTATATTGTAGACATCGAAAGCTGCAAGAATGGGAGTTACAAACATCTTACAAATACCGTACAAACCGAAAAGCCGACAAGAGAGAAGCACTTATACCATATATCGCTCTGCCACTTCGTTGAGACTCAGATCGCGAACCAATCGAATATAACTAAAAGAAGATGGGTCAACCAATGTCGTGACTTCTCCATGAAAGACAAAGAAGCTCATTTACTTCCCGTTTCCAGCTCTCAACGAGCATAAATTTCTATCGATGACTATAATGTTCATCATATCAACTATCCTCACCATGATGCTTTAGTTATCATGCTAAAAATGTGAAATATGGTGCTTCACACGATGATGATAGATACTGGGAGTACCATCGAATTACTTTTTCTAAACATGATTGATTAGATGGGACTGGTCGACAATGTTTAGCCCAGTGACATTGATATCTGTGGATTCAATGGATCTAAAGAAGAGCTTGTAGGAAAAGTCTTACTTCCTATCACAGCTGGACCTGTGACATTCGATGTTATATTTTATGTTAGCAACATAAAATATTATTATTTAGGTATAATGGGGAGTTGTTGGTTATATTATATGCGAGCTATCCCATCCACCTATCATTTGGCACTGCTATTTGAGTGGAATTGTGGCATATACGAGATCAAAGGAAGTCAGAAGGTCGTTCGAGCTTGAAAAAACTCTATTGTCATCATTCTAGAATCCTTTGAGCCACAGCTCGTATAGCAATTACAGAGGACCATAGAAAAAGTTACATAAAACTATACAGTACACTCTACAGAGAACAATCTGCCAAGCGTAAAAATAATAAAGTACGTCAAAATCAGTGGCAAAAAGTGAGGAACATACATTGGCACACTTTTGCCAATAGCAGAACGAGATATCCTCATTCAGTTCCTCAAAGACAATAGTGATGTATCCGTTTGGGAATTTCATGAGATACCAGGTATCGATCCTAATCTAGCTTGCCACAAACTCAATATAAAAGATAAAGCCGAAGTTGTCAAACAAAGCATAGGACTTTAGCACCGAGACTCCGAGAAGAAGTAAATAAAGAGATCGACAAACTCATCGATGTTGACTTTATCAAAAAGACCAATTATCCAAAATGGATCTAAAACATTATGGCAGTCCCAAAGAAGAACGGCATGATTAGGGTGTACGTGGATTTTGCGGACCTCAACAAACATACTACAAAGGACAATTTTCAACTTCCTATTATAAACCATCTGCTCGATTCTACTGCAGGGCACGAACTCCTGCCTATGATGGATGCCGTATCAGGATACAATCAGATACCTATGCTACTTGATGACCAAGAAAAAACAACTTTCATTACAGAATATGGCTTATATTATTATTAGGTCATGCATTTCAGTCCCAAGAATGTCGGAGCCACTTATCAATGGTTGATGACACAAATGTTCAAAGATCACCCCGAAACCATGATGGAAATCTACATTGGTAATATATTGCGTAAAATCCTTTAAAAGGAGAACCATATTACAGACTTGCACACTACTTTTAAAATTCTCCGTTCCTACAAGATAAGGCTCAACCCTTAAAAGTGCCAGTTCATGGTGTATTAGCATATTCCCTAGATTCCACAAGAGTAAGCCAGGAAAGCGTAGTCGAAGACAGCCACACATGATCAAAGGCCATCATTCGAGAAGTTACTATAAGGCCATCACTTACCAAAAGTAGCCGTTAAAGCCGGATCAAGACAAAACTGTTAGAGATTCGTAAAGTTCGCCCACTCCCCAGGAACAGGAGACTATTTCTTTCTTCTTGAAAACTGCCTGCATGACTATAAATACAGGCAGAGAATAGATTTTACAGGACAGCAATATTTTACTATTCTAACTTCTAAAACCCAACATCTCTTTAAAATGTACAATAACTAGTATCTTATTGGATTTTACATCAAAATATTCTACGAGGTCGTGGTTTTTCTCTGCCTTTACTGAGTTTCCCACGAAAAATCTGGTTTTATTGCATTCTTGTTACGAATAAGTATTGGCAAAGATACACCTTCCAGAAAACATATCACTACAATTGGCGCCGCTTGTGGGAATTACCTCACTTTATTTTACCATCACTGATCTAAGCACCATCCGATGACAAACATGAACTTGAGAGGCCATTGTAGTACCGTCAGAGATCAGGAAATACCAGGAGATGTTGATCTCCACAGTTCCGTACTCAAGCTTCAGCAGCAAATGGCCGCAGAAAGAGCCCAAAGAATGGAAGATCAGCGTGTCCACGCTTAAGCTCTTCAAACAGAGAGAGACGAACGGTTGAAAGCCTTAGATCAACAGAGTCAAATACATCAGAATGAAATGGAACGACTAAGGAGAACGCAAGATCGACTTACCGGTCGACAAACGTCCCCTCCACTCACCTGAAGCGTGCATAGATCAAGGGAAATTCAACGTGATGATCCACCAAGGAGAGACGAGCTGCGTATTTCTCGATCCAGATCTGGGAGCAAATATAGAGCCTCTCAACATTTTGGTTTAACATCCTTAACATCGACAAATCAAGGAAGTCGACGCACACATCATCACCCCCCCCCCCCCACCCCCCGTCTAAAAGAAGACCGATAAGGGATCGGCTGGGACCAGAAGGATAGGGAGATTTTGTTCCACAGGTTGTAGCCTTACCATTACCCCAGCAACAATTCATCACCATGGACGACCTCAGCAATATGATCTAGGCCATAAATTATGGCATTCCAGGCCGAAGATCCGCACTTAATAGAATCGAGATAAACCCCATCTCCACTCATCTCGAAGTTATGCCCATCCCAGAAAATTTCTATATGCCCAAATTTATTTAGTATGTAGGTCTGATTGACCCACTTTCAGATGTTCGACATTTCAAAGCCGCAGTTGGGTTATATTCCAAACTCGACCGCATGTTATATAGACTCTTCAACATGAGCCTGAAGGAAGAACCACTCCGCTGGTTCCATACTATTCAAGAGGCCTCCATTACCACGTTCAGCCAGTTACATTATCTTTTTGAATCTAATTACGCTCATGCTAGAGAGCGAGAGATCATTGTCGATTCCTTGTATTACTTTGACCAAGGCACGAAAGAGACCCTGGCAAGAATTTATAAACGCTTCCTACAAGATACAAGGAAAATTGGGAACTCAGGCCCAAAAATCGTTGTTCCAGCATTCACCTCCACACTGCACATTGACTCAAAAGTTTGATGGGATGATTGATGTGGTTAATAATTACATCGAACTGGAACGATCAAAGAAAGATAAGATGAAATGCTCATCTGTAATCTATTCTCAATAAACGTCTTTGACCCTATCTCAACGAATAGTTACTACTGAAGCGCTCAAACAATACGACAGAAACACCGACAATAATAGAAGATGGGACAGAAAACCAGACAGACCTGTCACAGTTCTCCCACCAATGGCAACAACTCTCTTTTCTATCTTGCCGACGATAAAGGGAGCTGAGTGTTATCACGCACCACAGACAATTCCTGATCTTCCCAGTAGATCACTATGACAGTATCACAATGTACATAGCCATGAGACTGACACCTGCTACTCCCTCATATGAATCTTCCATTGTATCCTATTAGCTGGAAGAATCCACAATTATATCATCGACATCCAAAAGTTCGTAGAGAATGAAGAAAGAAATAAAGAAGTAGAGCATAATTTGGCCCAAGGGCAAGCTCGCCACCTGTATATGATCGAGATTGAGAAAGCGAAGAAAAGAAAACAAGATGATCGGATTACGGCTTGCTGTAAAATGACCTCCTCGGACAAATCAGCAAAATTTCTTCCCAGTACAAGCAAATTGAAATATCCTTACCAAATCACCTTCGAAGGCTGTGACACAAGCTACGTCAAATGCCCTCATGATGACCCTTTCGTTATTATGCTCAAAGTTGGATAAGACTACCTACATACGCTTCTCATCGACATCGGAAGTGCGACAGATGTATTGTTCAGATGAGCAATTGAAGTCCAAGGCTTTACAAATTCGATAAAAGCTTTGACAACAACAATCACGGGCTTCAATGATTCGAAAGAATCAGCCACAGGAGAGATCACTCTGCCAGTTCAGGGGGGTTCTGAAACTACGTTCATCAAATTTCTTTTCATCGATATAGAGTCCAAATATTTGGGGATTTTAGGACGAAACTGGTTACATTTAATAAAAGCACTACCTTCCACTTATCATCTAGCGCTGCATATTCCAGCAGATCACGGAATATACGAAATCAAAGGCAGCCAAGCTGTTCCACGAATGTGCAAAAATACCATAACTAGCCCTTATACAATAAAACTTCTCAAAGCATAACGACTACAGCAAGGGGAATCAACAACATTCGATCAACATGACACTCGATGGCCCAGGGCGGATAGCCTTCATCGGCTCCAAATTAACGACTGACAAAAAAGAGACCATGATGCAGCTACTTAAGAAGAACATCGACATTTTTTCTTAGACTTTCCAAAAAATGTCTGGCATCGATCCTTCAATCGCTTTCCACCGACTCAACCTCCTTCCAGACAGCAAACCTATCATTCAAAAATGATGAAATCTGGCCCCCCGACTCTGCGATGCTGTAAACAAAGAAATTGATATACTCCTTCGGGTAAGATTTATTCAGGAAGCTAAATATCCGAAGTGGGTTTCTAATATCGTAGCTGTACCGAAGAAAAATGACAAAATCAGGGTTTGTGTTGACTTCACTAAACCCAATAATTTCATACCTAAAGACAGTTTTCCACGACCACTAACTTCTTAAAATCTCAACTCAGTCGTAGGATACGAACTTCTTTTTATGATGGATACAACCACTGGTTATAACCAGGTTCAATCACCGAAGAATATCAGGAAAAAGCAATCTTCGTCACCGTCAGAGGTCTCTACTGTTCCACAGTAATGCCTTTCGGTTTAAGAAATGCAGGCACTACTTACCAAAGACTTATGATTAAAATGCTCAAAGAACATCTCTGCACAATTATGGACGTATACATCGATGATATGATCTGTAAAATCCTGAATCGAGATAACCACTCCAGTAACCCCCAAACCATTTTCGATATCCTTCGTAAGTACCAGATGAAACTTAACCCAGAGAAATGTAAATTTGGAGTCGCATCTGGTAAATTCCTGGGATATCTTGTCAAAAAATAGGGATAAAAATCAATCCCGTACAAATCAAAGCACTTATCACGATGTCATCTCCCCGAAAAAAAAAACTTTTAAAAATTTACAGGCAAGATCGCCGTTCTTTACTGATTCATCTCAAAATCATCTGATCGATGCAAACTCCTTTACCTTCTTCTTTGTGGCAACCTCACTCCTCTTTCGAACAAACAATAAAAGGAAATCATTTGGACTCCTGACTGTGAGATGGCTTTCCAAGATCTTAAACGATACTTGGGGTGTCCTTCTATAATGAGTACTCCAATTGATGGCGAATCACTTACAATGTACTTATCCACAACTAAAGATTCAATCAGTTCCGTCCTTACTCTAGAAGATGGCAGAATAGAAAAACAAATCTACTTCATTAGAAAAACACTTATGCTTGCTGAAAAAAGGTACACAACAGCAAAAAAGTAGCTACTCGCCCTGGTCTACAGTTCTCAAAAACTTCATCCCTACTTTCAAGCTCATCCGTCTTCAGCTCCGTCTTCAGCTCATCCATCCCAAACGTACAAGAATCCATAGTCTTCTAAAATTTTTTCTCAGACTCTTTGACATATTTCTTCTTCAACATCTCGCCACTGGTCTTCTTCAGGAAAACACTCCCAGAACCCTGTGTGGGACGCGCATCGACAACAACTGCCGATTTAGCGATACAAGCCCCCTCCTCCATTGTCGGTTGTCGAGTTAGCCTATTATGAGGAAGCAATGGATGAACATCACAACTCGCCGCCTCTTTCTTTTTATTCCTTCCCAAAGACTCTCCTAGCATAGCCTTAATCTCTGTATTAGTGTTGTACCCAGGGAAGGAATGATTTACCAATGGCAAGCTAGTATTTGCGGCTCTCTTGTTCTTCGCCGACATTTTTCCGTCGATAACAATCACTTTTGAACCTTTTACCCTCGACCTCTTTAAGCCAGCCTCTTGGAATATGGTGTTCACAAGATCTTGGTCGATGACCAGGTTATCGATCCTACCAAAGAAATCTTTACTCACCTTATATAACTCTTCCTTTACTTGTGACTTCTTGTCGATGTCTTTCAACGCTGCAAACAACATTAAACAAGTTAGAAATACTTAACATCTCATTCACACAAGTCGAACATCGAGTATTACAATTACCTAATCACACACCTAAGTGAAAAGTTTTTCTCTTTAAGGGTTCCCCGAGATCTTTCTTATCGAACTAATAATTTCTGGAGACAAGTAAGCGTTTATCGGTGTATCGCCCCCCAGTTGACACCATATCATTAAACAATGGTCTTTTTAGAAACCTCGCCAAGTACCAGTAGCCTAGCTTCTGCGGGTTCATCTTGGGTATGTAGTACACGCATAAATCATCGACAGTTATCAACTCCACCCCCCTAGTCTTAAGTTGACCATTTATTGCCCAACAAACCCTAAATAGATTATACACATTTGGATTGAACTGCTCCGTTGCCACATCAAAGAAGTTCATTAATTTTTTTGGGTCTGCACTGAGGGTAAGCTTCAATACCTTCTTTATTTATTCCCGATGTACCAGAATACCATTTAAGGGTATTTCCTGGTCGATCATCTCATACTAGTACTCCTCTACCCTTATATCCCCATGAATCCTATACTTCTTCTTAAAGCTTAATATATCTTTGTTCTTTAGACCCTCTCCATAACATGCCTCCTCGCCTTCCTCCATTTCTTCTTCCCCATCCCCACTACCTTCTCGATCACTCGCTTGAGGCTCGTGATCTACATCCATCTCTGTGTCCTCCTCATCAACTTGATCGACAACACTGGGTACCACCCTAAACTGTTCCACGCTACCTATATCTGCATTACTCGACCCCACCCTATATCTCCTTCCCAATTATTGTACACAAGTCCCCATATCAATCATCAGGGGCTCTACATCTTTGAGATTCGCATATATATCTTTCTCATCATTTTGAATTAGTTCAGCCATTTTAAAATGAATCTGTACATCAGATTCCATATTTCTTACACAGTTAGAATCAATTATATGTGATACATATATATGTTCATAAGTTCATATATTCATAAAGATATCGTTGTCGAGATTACTCTCAAACACATCATTCGCTTTTCTATCTGCTACAATCATTTTACATTTATACTTCATAATAAAGTTCTCGATACAGTTAATATGATTTAATTCATATTCCTATCTTTAATTAAAGTGACACATCTGCTCAGTTTTCGATGTCTCTTTATTTTTAATAATAACATCAATAACTTGTTAATCTGGTATTGTTTTTGTCGAATTATAGGAAACTCAACAGCTTTTCGAACACACTTCACCTGTTTCCTACCAAAAATACCATCATTCAAAAATTGATAATTTCCCTTCTCCGGCACCAAATCTGGTCAAATCCCAACAAAAATAAGGTCCCAGATAATTTTGCCGTATCAAAACGATAATCTCTATTCATCTCTATAATCGCGTCATAGCCACAACGCCACTAAACGATCACTCTCTCCACTCATCTCTACCAATTTATCATACCACCCACACCATAACCCATCCAAAAACCCCTATGAATTCATTTCTTCCACCTTCATACCCATATGAATCACACCTAAACCAAAATTTCCTTAACTTCTCTGTCAAATCCTAACACTCTTCTCTTATCCCCTACTTACAAATCATTCACATTCGATCCAATTCAATATACAACAGCATTCACTTTACTTAATCTTATTCATTTTTAACCTAATCAATCAAAATAACAAGCAATCAAAGCCAGAATCACTAACCTTGTTTACGTACTGCTTCTATATCCCTCTCCTTTGCTCGCTTGGCTCTTTTAATCAGAGCATTAATCTCCTCCATCGCAATTGTAGATAACCAATCCAACGATGAGAGAGAAAAAGTAATTTGTACTAAAGAAAAAAATTTATGTGTTTGAAAAGTGTGAACAATCGCCCACATCAGAGGTATTTATAAACCCCACGTGACTGTTTATCGCACCACTTTGCGAGCGTTCAACTCCTTGAGCGTAACGCCTTCTGCTTCTCATCCCAGCCTCTTCGATACTTCTCCTTCTGAGCGCCAACAAACGCTTATGCTCCTACTCTAATCTTTCCATATCTCGAAGAATTTCTTTAGCTACATTCATGTGCAACAAAACACAACCTATATTATCACAAAGACGATTATCATTATCTTCCTTATATTTCATTCTCTCACCTAAAGGAATACATCTTGCCATAATCATTATTCTCGTTAGTTCCCCCACTTCTACTTTACCAAAAAATTCCTATATTTTTGGGTCCATATTCGATAATATCTACAATATCATTAAGTTCGATATTCTATTAGAAACTTGCGTCCAGCTATTTTCCATTGCAAAATTTCAACAAATGCACCTTCAATTCGACAAATAAACAACACAACTTCATTCAACAAAACATTTTGGCCAACTTTTTTCCATTTATTTGACCATAACAACTCCTTATAAGGACCTACTGCTACAAACATTATAAACTTCATAAGCCACTAGCAGTAGCTTCATCTTCCCTCTTTACCAACAACTTTGCTCGAATCCACATTCCACCACAGCGTTCAGGTTGATGCCAAAACTATAATTTAACATGAAACTCAAAGTCCTCCTCAGCTTCCTTCGCTTCTACCTCACTTATCCCTTCGTAATTAGCCTCCTCCTGATCTTCCATAGGTATATCAATGTTTCGAGATCTAAAATATTGAGTATACAGCCCCCAGTACATCGCCTGAACACGTCTAAATACCCCATCCCAGGCCTGAGATCTCGTTTTTACCATCTTGCATGAATACCTCACATTTGAAGCAACAAGACCTATTTATACCCCCTCCAGTCCTAGTTCAACAAACCTGTATTTACTATGCCTCAAAACTCTATAATTTCCAAATCAAATCTATCAACCCTGGAATCCATTCCTGTACCCACTTAGTTAAATACATTCGAGATGTTATGACAACCCATCAACATTTTGTGCATCCACGTTCGACATGTGACCTTCAATTATTTTAAACTACAATTTAACATCCACAAAACACAAGAATAGAATATCGAAGATCTTAACTTTATTTATTATGAATAAGTTAGATTTCATGCTCGTACGACAACTTCTTACTTTGATTATGTTAAATATAACATTCGTGACTATATCCTTCGATTACATTATAACAAGCTATAATCTATCATTATATTTCGACTTGCATACCTAATTATTCTGTGTTTTCTTTTTACTAGAATCGGACATTAAAGCCTCTTTCCAGTGCTAAGAACCGTAATGAATCTCAAGTCACTGAGCATCTAAAAGGCTACTCCCACAGATGAAGGCATAAAAAAATTACAAGAAGCCTCCCACGTTCGGCAAGATCCCTAGACGCCCATCTGAGCTTCAAATCTTCAACACAAACAGTTACCCTATCTTCCCCAAACTGATGCACTTACCTTCAATACTGTATGATGTAACAATTGTTTCCAACCGATACACATCTTCTCTCTCTAAAACTCTCCCACCCTAATACCGTGACACGATCACATGACGGATTATTACCGATCTGTTTGTGCCAAATTTTTCCCTCAGGCTATTCACCATCTCTTTGCCTCAGACAATGTATTAGACTATACTTGGGGTGGCATCCTTTTAAAACCACCACCATCCCACCCTCAATAACCCCCTATTTATACTCAATTTAACTCTGCCAGATTCAATGTACTACATTAATTGCGCCTCGGGAATGACTTGACCAAATACAGTTTCTTTGACCTCAGAAATAATACAGATGACTCATCTACTAATTTGGTAACCTCTTCAGTTTCCATCTTCTTCTCAACACAACCACAAATGTTTTTGTCGAGAATGGGGTGATTGCAGTAGCATATTCCCTATATTCGAGAAGAGTAAGCCAGCAAAGCATAGTCGAAGATAGCTACACCTAATCTAAGGCCATCATTCGAGAAGTTACTATAAGTCCTCGACTTACCAAAAGTAGTTGTTAAAGCCTGGTCAAGAAAGAACTGTTAGAGACACGCAAAGTTCGCCCACTCCCCCGGAATAGGGGACTATTTCTTTCTTTTTGTAACTGTCTGTATGACTATAAATACACCTAGAAAATAGATTCTACAGGGCCGCAATCTCTTACCATTCTTACTTCTAAAACCTAACATCACTCTAAAATGTGTAATAACTAGTATCTTACTAAATTTTACATCAGAATTCTCCTCGAGGTCATAGTTTTTCTCAGCCTTTACTTAGTTTTCCATGTAAAATCTTGTTTATCCAGTTTTATTATATTCTCTTTACGAATAAGTATTAACAAAGATTCTCCTTCTGGAAAATACGCCACTACATGTGATCCAGTCAAGGAAATTCTTAAGGCACTTAATCAGTAAGAGAGCTATAGAAGCTGATCCAGATCTCATTCGCGCTTTACTATCTATGCCTTCGCCAAAAACAAAGAAAGATGTATAGAAGTTAGCAGGCAAGATCACCGCGATAAATCCTTTTGTTTCGAAATCTCAATTTAGATGTCAATATTTGCTCAACCTTTTACGTGAATGGACAGCAAAACATAAATCTAAAAAGGATCCCAAGGTTGAGTGGGCAACAAAATGTGAAGTAGCATTTCAGGAGCTCAAACTTTAGTTGGGATCACCTCCAGTGATGAGTACACCTCATGAAGGGGAAGAACTCACAATATATCTTGTGGTTGCCGATGAATTGGTAAATTCCGTACTCATTTGACTTGATGGGAAAACAGAAAAACCTATCTATTTCAACAGTAAGACTCTCACTTCTGCAGAGTCCCGGTACACCAAGATCAAGAAATTATTCTTAGCTCTCGTATACACATTAAAAAAATTGAGACAGTATTATCAAGCACACTCAGCTCGAGTGGCGACAAGTTACCCTTTAGGAGAGATTTTATCCAAACAGGAATAGTCCAGACAAATACTAACATGGTCGGTCACTCTTGGCGAACTCGACATCCATTTTGAACCACGAAATTGTGAAAAGGGTCAAGCAGTGGTAGATTTCCATACAGATTTCTCAGTAGAAGATCCCGACTATAAAGAAGACTGTGCGGATAACAATAAGGAACACTTTGAAGAAAAGTTAGACTGGATAATTCAAAAGGGATAGCATCCTTTAACTGATGGATCTTCCGGACATACAGTGCCAGGTATCAGAATTGTACTTATCACACCTTCTAATGAAAGGATGGAGAAAGCAGTCAGGCTTAATTTTAAACCAACCAACAATGAGGCTGAGTATGAAGAAATAATTTACGGTCTAGATATGGCTCTAGAGATTGGAGTTTCCAAATTATCTATCTATACCGACTCATTACTCATTATAAAATATTACACGGAAAAGTTCCAAAAGAATAGAAAAATGAACGACTACGTAGTAGCAGTAGCCGACAGAATGAGCAGATTCAAATGAATTACTATCAAACATTTACCAGGCAGAGAAAATCGATATTCGGACTCTCTCGCGTACATGGAAGGAATACTTGGTACGGAAGCACGTTATCAAGAGATTGAATTATCAACCCCCCCCCCCCACAGCATTAACACCATAAGCTCGAATTCTGTCAATACTGGGGGCATTAAAAAAGACAAGGACGATTGGAAACGACCTTAACTCAAGTATATTGGGACTAAAAACACATTTGACGGCGAACTTCCTATAGACCCCACAGAGAAGAGACGCATACTTGATAATGTTAAGCGATACATCATGGACAGCGGTATCCTTTACAAAGTTTTGGTCACAGGACCGTACCTTGAATGTTTGTCAAACAAAGTAGCTCAGAAGTTCCTACATGAACTCCATGAGGGATCTTGTGATTCTCATGCATTGGAATAATCTCTCACAAATTGGTCTCTTATACAGGGTGCTTTTTGCCCCAAGATGAAAGCTCATGCCATCGAACTCACAAGCAAGTGTGATGCCTGCCAAAGTCATGGCCCCTAAATTTGAGCTTCAGCCATGGAACTCCATTCCAGCAGTGTTCTTTTGTCATTTTAAAGATGGGCCCTCGACCTCGTAGGGAAATTCCCCACGGCACCAGGAAAAAGGAAACACCTCCAAGTAGTAATGGAATACTTCACAAAATGGGTAGAAGCGGTCCCTCTTTGCTGTACAGGTGAAGATGAAGTCATCAAATTCATCTGGGAAACTATCATCATCCGATTCGGTTTCCCCCATCTCATCAGAATCAATAATTGACCCTAGTTCATTGGCTTCAGGGTCGTTGAGTTCCTCAAACAATACCATATCATCCACTCTCCATCAAATCCATATTGCCCTCAAGGAAATGGCCAGGCGGAAATCACTAATCGAACTATAGTGGATGGGATCAAAAAGTGTATGACAGAAAAAAAAAAAAAAAAAAAAAAAAAAAAAAGAAATTGGGTTCAAGAACTATAACATGTCCTGTGAACATATCGCACAATACCTCGGGTATCAACTAGATGTACACCATTCTTACTAACGTATGGTACAGAAGTAATAATCCCCACTCTATATCACCACCAAATATGCGACCATACCATGACGGATGAAGAAAATGAGTACCAATTGGCATGTAACATGAATTGGATTGAAGAAACTAGAGACAAAGCAATCATGAATTTGGGAAGATAACACCAAGCTCTAGCTCAATCTTACAATAAGCTCGTTCGTTACAGATAGTTTAAAATTGAAGACCTCGCGGTACGAGAAATTCCCAAGCACAGAAAGGAAGCAAACGCTGGGAAACAATCCAAAAATTGGTAAGGTCCTTTTATTATTTTCTAAAAAAGCGGCCTTCTTACGATCTCGCCACTGAACATGGCAATCAAATCCCTAATCCTTGGAAGACGAGGAGATTGAAATTGTATCTCCGATTAAAATCTATCACAGTGTACTTTTCTATAAATCAATCAATCATCTTGTATGATGATCTTGCATCAATGAAAGACTTATGTTTGATCCAAATACATCTGAGTACTTTATATTATTACATATAGTACTCTGTCTATCATATACATCGTACGTCAATCTTATACCAATGAAATACTTGTGTTTGATTGACATAAACTATAGTACTTTTCTAATATATCCAACAAGTATTTCTATATACAAGTTGCAGATTGTTTGTTGCTTTGGCCAAACTGATCATCTATTACATTACAGATCGTTTGCTACTTCGCCCAAACTGACCTTCTATTAAATTGCAGATTGTTTGTTGCATCGGCCAAATTGATAATCTATCACATTATAGATCGTTTGTTGTTACGGCCAAACTGATTATCTATTACATTACAGATCGTTTGCTGCTTCGGCCAAAATGATCTTCTATTAAATTATAGACCGCTTGTTGCTTTGGCCAAACTGATCATCTATTAAAATACAAATCGTTTGATGTTGCGGCCAAACAGATCATCTAATTCAGTACAGATCGTTTATTGCTATGGCCGAACAGATGATCTATTATATTACAGATCATTTATTGCTTAGGCTAGACCGATCAGCCACCTATGTCTCTCTACGATCGATAAACTTCTAGGTACCATCATATACAACAGATGTTAGACCAATACAACATCATTGATATAACAAAAGGTTAGTATAAATCATCATTCTAGACATTCTTATTTTTATATAATATACGCGTTAGCATACATAGCGCATGCCCTTAATCATTACTCTTCACTAGAGCTATCACTCGAGTTGTCACCTCTATTGGAAGGTCCCACAACGTCAGGTGCATAACGTACATACAGGCATTGACACATAAACTCTAGCATCCTTCCAGTAACGATCTTCTTTTCATCTCTAACCATACGTTGCCTCAAAACCCCAATTTTGGCTACCATGGGACCTAGATACTCACACCAAATCGCCTCCATGTTACCCTTCATACATTTTCCAATGACAACGTCATGCACCAGTTCGCTCTCTTTATCTAATCTTGAGAACTCTAACGCAAAGAATAAAATCACTGCTGTCATATCTTTCTCATATAAACTACCTGTTTCAATCTTTACCTGAATAAGCTCACTAAGTTTAGCTTGAGCTTCCTACAGCAAAGTCTTCAGATGCTTGCACCGCTCCTCTACTTGAGGCTTTTCAAATAGCATAGCAGCATTCTGAGATTCCAGCACTGTCATAAATTCATCCATATGATAGATTAGAGATAGTGACCCCTCATGTTCCACTTCACAACTCTCCCATTCTACCCTTCTTTCATTGAGACGTATCTCTACATGAAATAGGTCCGCATCTAACTTTTTGTTCGCATCCCTTAGTTTCATATTTTCATCCAGGTGCTCTAAGGTATTTAACTTTAATCCCAGTATGGTGTGCTCTAACATGGCTACTTTATTCCAAGCAGCATTTATATTTTTGTTTTGTCTATTACGGGCCTCCTCCATCTTCTTTATCAGAACATTAGCGACTGGTCACAACACTTCGTAGTTAGAAGATCGTGTTTGCATCTCAGCTACCTCTGTTTCAAGCACATTCACTTGGAATTGTAAGTCTTTGACATTTTTACCTTCCTCCTCTAAGTCTGCTAGTAGTTCTGTGATTTGAACTCGAGTTGATGTTAACTCCGCTCTCTGCTGGCTGAAGCTACCTGTCAATTCCACCTCTTTCTCTCTTATAATTTCCCTTACCTCTTCTATTTTTCTAAGTCTATTGGCTAGATCCACCATTTTATTTTGTAGATCCTCGAACAATCGAGCTCCAACGTCTTTCTCTTCCACCACTTCCACCCTCGTTCTTTCTACTAGTTCAGTTGTACTTTTTAGTGCCACCTGACTTGAACTTAGCTCAGCGGTCAATTCTTTGTTATGGGCGCATAAAGCATCACACTGACTTTGAACAACTACCAATTCCACCTGATATCATAGTTTATATTCATAAACAATTCGATTATACCAACAGATTACATCTCACAATTAGCAAATTTAAAACAAGAACATAGTATCTGAGTAATATCGATATACTGTTTCATTCATCATCACAGAGAACAAATTTTATTTATCATCAATAATAGTATACAAATATCTAACATATATGTAGGGACGGTAAAGAGAACTGAGAGTACCCTATTTTTGATTCTCAAGGAATGAGAAGACTGCCCTTTCTCTATTGAATTCTTTCTATTCGTCACTTACACATCTTTCATAGTGGTAAAGGTCACCACCTCCTGCAAATGTTGTTTACACCGCGGTTAAGGTATCAGGCTTTCGACCACCTCCTTACCCTCTTCTGATGACAGCTCCCTCGACCTCATAATGGGCCTGTCACCTTTGGTAAACCACATATTCTCTGCCTTGGCGTTCTCTGCATCGAAATCCTTTACACACCCTATCACGAACTTCCTAAATTCATTCTCTACCCTAGACAGTTCTACCCCATAAAATTTAATAACACTGTCTATATGACGCTCATGTTTTGTTCGAGTAGCGGCCTTTGCTCGCGACAGATATTGATGATCCTTCAATATCATTTGCGCTTTATGCAACCGCTGACGCATGCCTTTCTACAATACACCTAAAGCCCTGAAATCCGCTTCTACCTTCATTCGAACAGCCACTTCTTTTGCCCATCGCGTTGCTAAAGTCATTTTTTCACCCTCATGTTGTAATAAATTATCCTGTAGCCCCTTTAATTCAACCTCTAATCTCTTTTGAACCTCCATTTGCTCTTTCTTTATCCTAAAAAATACAATTCCCATGGCCCTTGGATCCTACATAAAGCCAAACACATCAAATAAAGGTTCTACATCACCCCTTACAATAGATACACCAACTCGAGCAGAACTCTTTCTCGCCTCTAAACTATGACGATTACGTGCTTCTTGAGCTAAAAACATAACTTGAGCAGGGTTCGGAACTACACCCCTCTCCTTCAAAAGCTCTGTATAAGCTTCCTTTAACCCTCGTTCACTATCTACTTCAACCACAAAATAAAATGTCAGAGCTATTAACATACTTTGACACTTTGCCTTATCACTCGGGATGTTAAAACAGGTCAACTCTTTTACTTCTCAAACTAATGATCCATTTTTCTCCTCCTTCCTTAACACCTCATCCCTATCTATATTTATCTTAGCATATCTACATTGAAGATCATATAGCTCTTTAAAAGGATTCTTTAAATTCAAATTAAAACTCCTTCTCTCATATTTAGATTTATTAAGTACCTGCGGAATACGAGCCACATAATCCCTCGCTCTACTCAACAACCTCTCAAGTTTGGAGTTCATTTTTCTCAGGCGCTTTATATCCTACACAAATATATTGTTATAATACAAACATTTATGAAAAGTATATTTCAAATATCACTCCAAATAAAAATAGTGTACGATTATACAGAGTACTTCACATCCGAATCAAGCGAGCTACAAAACATAAGATAGGATACCACAGAACGGTTAAAGATTCTTTCTAATGTCTACCTCAAAGGGAAATTTTAACGTCTGCTCTAGAGGAGGAACTGCTTCCGTACATTTGACTAGAGGGTCAAATATTTGCTCAGTAGATTAGATTGGTTATATACGTCCTGAAGGTAGGTCTGACGCTTTCTAAGGAAAAATAACTGCATCATGAGCCATTTATTCCCCTTCAATTGCTGAAGGGAGCACTATCTCCACATATCTACCAATCCGGGCCAGTTCCACATCTTCTGCACTTAATCCAATGATATAATAGGATTGGATAAAGTGGTCTCTTCCCACTAAGGGTTCCACAACCGAATCCGTCATAAGCTTGTTGTGCTTCCACGCAATACCCTACTTTTCTGTAGCCGTTGTAGCCTGTGCGACCCTCTTCTCCATCTCTAATAGGAGTTGATCTTCGAGCCCTTCCATGGGAGCTAGCTGAGCCTCAAACTTTATCGTCAGAACACCAAACTCCTGGCTCCTCTTGTCCAAGCATTTTCTTGTTTCCTTTAGCAACGTTGAGAGCTGCCATTAAAAACAACAAAAAGGCAGAGTCAGTTAAACATATTTTCTTAGTTCAATCAATTAACAATTTTCAAACACCTACCACGAACATATACTCGAGATACTCATCTTTGAGCTGCTGCGGGTTCACCCTAGCCATAAAGTAGTATTTCTGCTCCAACTCTTTCATTTTTGCTATGGCATGAGGGTTAGTTCGGTGACTTCCCTCCTCTCCATGTCATTTCCTCTTCAAAGAACTCTTCTCAACCTCCTTAGGAGCAGATGCGCTCACTTCAAGTTTTTCCCCCATACCTCCAGACACAACCTTTGCGATCTCTTGTCCCATGGCCACAACCCCAATTACAAAGGTACTCCACTGCGCTGGTTTTCGGACCTTTTAAATAGTTCCCCTGGTAGACTGAAGCATAGGAGGTAGAGGACTCAGGACGTCTGTAATGGTCTCAATAATTTTTCCTTCAGCCATAGCTCTTTTCTTCTGAGCTCGCTGAACTTTGGGTACTGCAGAATATACCCTTTAATCTTTACGGATACCCAACTCATTAAGTACCTATTTTAGCTCACCCGGATCTCGAGCAATACACTCAAGCATGCTATTCTTGTCCGGCATAGATAAGGGCTTGGGCTCTGCCAAAACAAAGAACATAACATTAAGTAACAGATCGAAGACAAGATATCGGTTATTTGAAGAATGGTCAACATTACTTACTCGCGTTATAATATATACTACAAGAAATTAGGCCTTTAACGTCATCACATTAACGTCATTTTTGTTAATCTGACATTGTAAAAAGGATTATAATGTCATTTTAAACAAAAATGATGTGGATAGTAGCATGCATCGTCACTTGTAAGAAATGTCACAAAGGAGGTCCTCCAACGTCATTAATAAATGACGTAAAATATATTTGACATCAATTTCAAAAAATGATGTTGTTTCTAATCTAGAGCAAATAAAAGTTATGAGAGAGATACAGTACAGGAGTAAATAAACAATTCCAGAGAGAGAGTGAGAGTTTGTGTGAGTAATGGAGTCTGCAATTTTTTTGAAGCTCACATAGTCGCTACAACTAGCTGAAGGAGGACAAAAGTCCTTCAACCAGCATCATGGATCCGTCTCTCCTCTATTAAGCGGTCCTCTCATGCCTCTTATTATGTTAGAGCTGGATCTTACACCGGTATAAATCTTTTTCTAATTATTTTATCTCTTCGAAACGAAGTGGGGGTATCAAGTGAATATTTAAGCATATAGCAAAACCTTAATTGACTTCAAATCAGTAAGTCATCCAATCCTAAATTCTTAACCGCTTCAATTATGTTATAGTTCAATTGATAAAGTACATTGTCGGGTTCTAATTGATTTCGATTTCTTATATTGAGTATATAATTTTCATGAATAAGAACATGGATTGAGATTATGGGTTCTAATTAACCCACTTATGGTCGAATTATAGTTTAGTATTAGGGGTTTATGACAAGGGTTTGCTTCCATGGATTTATGTTATTGGTTGTTTAGTTTTTAGTTTAATAAGCTCAATCCCGATATTATTTTTTTATCAGATTTTCAATTTCATACCACTTTGTGATTTACGAAATGTGGAATTATTTAGAAGTTACAATAGGCATGGTGAAGTCTACCGCCAATTGAATTAACTATGTTTTTGGGTTTCCACATGGAATAACTTTAAAATATAATTTTTTGGTGATGCTGGAAGGAGCAATAATTTTTTTCTTTATTAAGCCAATAGTTGATACATGTGGTTCAGGCTTTTCATAGCTATTTTGTGTTTACCTTTGTAATATTATGTACTTGATACATGGACTAACTGAGGATCATGAAAACATATTATAATGCTCGTTTGGTGCAAATTCTCAACATGATAGCTTCACCAATACTACTTAACGTGATTTTACCGGCTAATCTTGTACTTTCTGCAAACCCAGGACTTGAACTAATTCCTCACAAAACCAATTAAAGTAACTACTTAGAACTATTTTTTGTGGCAAAATTTTGGGGGCAACCCGATTAATTTCGCCCTCATACGCTGGCTCGCACAGGACTCAATTAGCCCATTTGCTAGTTAGGTCGATTTATTGGTGCTAGCTATCTAATTTCATCTTAGAGTTACCTTAGGGAAATTCAATGTTGATGAATGTATCGAGATCACGCTCTGTTCACCAAATTTATTGCTTATATTTTTCCCTTTATTGTAGTGATGAAAACTTGAATAATGATGGATACTTAATTTCCTTAATGGATGACCAAGGATGGGTCCCCATATCCAGTATTGCAAACTTCAATAGGGTATCTTTCTGTAGTTTGGCATTAAATTTTTTGACAATCACATATGTTCCGTTGCACTGCTTATGCAAGTGTATACCCCCACATTGAATTAGTATATTATTAGGATAATTTTTTTAATACTGCTGATTCTCGTTTGGTTTACTGTACTGATGTTGTGCATTTGGTGGGCTGTAGGTTAAGAATATGACTTCAAATATACCCTTTATTCTGGATGCAATGTGTAGCTCAAGTACTGTGGAGATGCAGGTTAGATATCTCTTATCTTTTAGGGCTCATTTTTGCAGACTCTCAGTTTCAATATATGTATTACAATTATGAATTGTTTATATTATAATATTCCATTTACTTGTATTAGATCTTTTAGTAGGGTGACAAGGTACGAAGATGCGATAACTGGTGAAATTGGCTTTCTTTTACCCGATAATCTTCATCAAATTCCAAGGACCAAGTTCAGGTTGATGAGAACATAAGAGTGTGTCTGGAGGGCTTGTATAATCTTGATTGGGTATAGATTATCTAGAGGTTGCTATCGAGAGTAGTTCAAAGTGCAACAACTTGATAGGTGAAATAGAAGCCAGCACCAAAGAAATAGGGCACTCATTCAGGAGTTCTAATTCTAAGTCAAGTTCCGAAATTAAACCCTCGCAGAACTATCTTGTATGAAATCATATATGTTTTGACTTCTCTTATAGATAAATTATTACTGATGAATTTTTTCTTTTCCTATGCCGGTTGTTCTTGTATGTGATTTCCAGGATATTGGGATAAGCGATGATGATGATAAAACTGGTGCAAGAGACTCAAAGCCCAATTCAAATGAGCTTACTTTTGCAATCAATGACGGCCTTTACTTTTACGAGCAAGTTGATGAGATCCCCACTTTTTCCATAATTATGGTTATCTTTCAATTGTGGTCCAGGTCATTTCTTTGAAAGGTTATAATTTATCAGTTTTGGCAAGAATTAAGTGCTAGGCAGTCTAATAATAAGAGATCGAGAACTGCGTTAGAGTCGAGAGATGGAGATCCCCAATCTCCCACCCTCGCACATGGTTTTCCAAATTGAAAATCCAGTTCGAGTTCAGAGGAGCCTAGGCATGTGAATTCCTGGAAGAGGCAAAATAAAGGTATAAATAGCAAGCAACATTCATCTCATAAGGAGCGGTTATACCCTAGAAATTTTAGGACCCATGGGCATGGTCATAATCGTCATGGAGCTGATCAGAAAGTTTACCATGCAATTCCGTTACCTTTTTCTTTGGGTCAACACCACCAGAAAGTCATGGGTAAGTTCAGTTAATTCTTTAAAAGATTTTAATAGACATATAATTACAAATTAGGCTATTGGTGCAATATATTGGCTTAAGTGCATGAAAAAAGGGTTATGGTAAAATATCACAATATACTTCAGAAGTAATAATGATATTCTCATATCGAATATTCGGATATATCATGATATATCTCATAATATCAGCAGATATTTTCAATATTTTTATCATCCAACAATATATGTTGAACTATCTGATAGATTCTTTGTTTTTTTAAGTTCTCAATGTGCATCTCCTTTAAATGTCACAGCATTGCATCATCAATGTTGAGTGCTGCTCCCCATGGGATCCCTTCTAGTAGTAGTCCACCAGTGGGTTCATTACCAAAGCCTTTCCCACCATTTCAACATCCAGGTCATCAACTTTTGGAGGAAAATGGCTTCAAACAATAGAAGTAAGGGACTAATCATCTTGTTTTTATTTCCTTAACTCTATATTTATTATTGTAAAAAAGAGAAATAGTACATTTATCGAGGCTTGAGTGTTTTATACAATGAAAGGCAAATTCTCATTTTATTTAGGTACCAAAAGTTTTACAAGCGTTGCCTCAATGACCGAAAGAAATTAGGAATTAGGTGCAGCGAGGTTGGTTTCAATCTTCAGTTTTTATATTGATATACCTTGGGCATTTTCTCTAGACTGTTTTATATTTTAGGCAAGTAGACCACACTTCATAGGAGTAAAATATGTCTGTTGTTTATATGTAGGAAATGAACACACTGTACCGATTATGATCATTTTTCCTCTGGAACATGTTCATTCCTTCTATGTACGACGAGTTTTGAAAATTAACATTAGAAGATGCAGCTTCTGATTAAAATTATGGCACAGAATGTCAATTCCAATTCTAAAGGTATGTTTCATTACATGATTTGGTGTAGTATGATTAGATTCTAATTATTCTGCTATATTCCTAAATATCAAAATTTTGTTAAATAAAAAATAATTCATTGCTTTTTGTTTGTTACCAGTTATGGGTTGGAGAAGCATTTCAGAGAAGACCTATATGAGGATTTTGAACAGATTACCCTACAATTTTACAACAAAGGGAATCTCAATGGCCTTGAGAAATACTAATGTTAGCCGGATTTCTCCCTATTTTGTGGACTATTTTACTAAGTTGTATGCTGGTCAGAGTGCTTCAAAGAGAATGACCTCATTGATTGAATGATCCCTCTTGTATTACTGCAGTGTGCAATGCTTTATTAACTGCTATCCTTCAGTTAAAGACATCAAAGCTATAGTTCTATGGAACACCTTTTCTTTGGGCCTAATGGTTTCGGGGACTGCTTCTGCCTGTTGGAAAAATATTAGCGAGCCATGTTTTGTTTCATTGACAGTTTGTAGTGGAGACATGTACATGAATCTTTATTTAATTTCCTTTTTTCTTCTCTCTGGGTGGTTCATGGCTTTATGCTAATGTTACTCAGTGTTTCAAGGATGCTTTGCTTTAATATCATTTTCAATACATAAAGATTTTATTGTAAGTATCACTGTTATTGCACATGAATTTTACATGTATGACATTCCAACATTAAAATTTATTTCTCTTATTTGAAATGTACTTGTAGAAATTGATCAATTTTTGGGTACTTCTATTACTTAAGTGTAGGTACAGATCTTCTATAGGTACAGGCAGGTAACTACTTTGCAGCTGAAGTGCCTCATGTACATAGCATATGATGCAGTAGCTGCGGGACAAAAATGTATTTTTTTAAAATTTCAAACCAACAACATTACTTTTACGGCGATGTAGACTCATCTGTTTTGCGTATCAAAGTCACTTTCTACATGACGTTAATTCTTCAATTACGCCACTTTTAACTTGACGTTAATTCTTCACTTACAATAATGCGAAGATACTTTTAATGTCACTTTTTCAATATAAAAAAGTCATTAAAAAAGTGACGTAAATGCGTAGTACTAACAAAGTCGCCCTGGTCAACGTCGTTTGCAAAAGTGACGTTATTTCTCTTTTACGTCATTTTTTTAGTGACGTAAATGCCCATATTTGTTGTAGTATGGTTTAGTTTGAGCACTGGTTTATTTGGAACCTGCATACAGTTACCCTCTACCCACACAAGGTGGTCATTCCATGGTCTACCTGCAGATTCAAAGTCAAAGAATTTTGACCTAGATAAATCACTATACAGGTAACCACAACTTCGACTTTCAATATTCTTCTATTTATAAAACTTCAACACATCTTCAGCTTCGAACTACTTAGCAGTCCCTTCCTTCCTCCATTATTCATTCAGTACCTCACACACCCTCATGATTTCATAAACATTCCCATCAACTAGGCAGGACAATAATGTAACACATTCATAACCCCTTTCTGAAAGTAGGTCAGAGGAATTCTAAGGTCATATACGACGTGATTCAAGAAACACAAAAATTTACCACTCGGGCCTGATAGCCCAAGCCCATTATAATGCGAGAGACTAACCCCCTCACAAATCCCTTTATCCTTCTTCCATTTTGCCAAGCATGGGACTTGGTAGTAGACAGCCTCCTCCCCATTACCAGGGATAAAGGCCCTAAACCATAAACTTTGCTCTCCTACATATCTTCCCCACTCTCCCTATAATTTCTTCTTATATTTCAATTACTCTTTCCCTATATTTATCCCCTTTGGGTATATCACAAGGACTCTCCCCTTCTCTAATCTATCTTCATTTTCTATCACCTCCTCAACCCTAGAAGGTTTCCTACCCTCCATGCTTCTATTACCACTGCTTACAACTTTCTCCATCACACTACACTCGTCTCCCCTCCCCGATGTTGATGTTTCCTCGGAACTGGACGATACTACAAATTTACCTACGGGAATACTAGCATATCAAACCTACAATATAAAAAAATATATTTTTTATCATTTTCTCTACAGTACATACAGACAAAATAAACCCACCTTCTACACAGTCAACACGTTTATTTTCTAAATTCCCAAAACTAATGCAAAATTAATCATTTCAAATTTCTCTCTTCTTCATAAAAGTACATATTTTCTCTCTTTACTGGTAAAATACATATACTACAACACCTACACTACAGTCCTCTCTCATCTATATTTTCAAAATCCCCTACATGCGCAAAGCAACTATACAGATTTGTACATGAAACAGATTACTCACAAATCAACCAAACAGAGCTTTACATCACCAACATGTACTTGAAGAACAGTAATCCTTTGCGTTACTCGGATGTCTTTTCGAGTATGAACGCTCACGTTACTTCTCAGATTACTTTCTATCATCTAATGAAGATTTCCTTCTCAAATTGTACTCAACACTCAAATGTTTCCTCTCCTTGGAAATAAGATTGGTACAGCTTTTTTCTCTCCCTGAAACTGTAGATAATTTATGTGGGAGAGAGAGAAGCATTTTTATTCCCTCCCTAAGTTTGTGAAATGACGGTTCCTTCTTTCACGCATCAGCCATCCCTACTGTCTCTACTGACACGTCTTTTCGGTTGAAGGAATCATCATGACTTCTGTGATAACATCAACCGTCATCACGTCTGTCCTTATTGTCTGTCATTACACAATTCTGCGCCTCTTCCTCAAACACAATATAAACGACATATCACCTTACTTTAATACCTTTCTAAGATTATACAACTTTCCTTAAACAGATAAATATTCAAAATTCGAAGATATCAATACAGCTGTTAAAATTCTACCGCTGTCTCCCACAAAATCCGTACACAAAAATTATTATAGAATAATTTATTTTTTATTTCAATCAGATCGAGACATCACATTCGTTCATCCTCTCAAGATCCCTCATTTTACATTTATTCAAACCCAACCATAGAAAACTCAAAAAATAAATTACATATTACGAGCTCCAATACTTTGAGCTCACCTAACTCTCCAGTCACAACTAAAATAGCCTCGGTGACGCGTCTCCCCGTATAATATGATCTCCCCTCTTATTTTCCTGACACCCTCTTCAGCGATCTTATCGCAGGCGAGCTGTCAAACAGTCAGGTCCCACACCGTGACACTCAACAATGACCTCTGAAACACGTCGCGCCATAAATATTGATCATACTCTACACCCTTCCCTTCTTCGTCTAGTCCGGTCATATTTAACGACCATTTCGGCAATACAGCATCGTAAGGGAGTCGGCAAAAATACCGCTCACGAAGTTTGGCAACGTTGATATGAAGTGACCATCTATTGCCTGAATAGCACGTTGAGCACAAGTTCTCACCATGGCTAAACTCACCACCACTACAGCATAATTATCCCTGTAGGAGATGCAAATCAAAATAGCCTAGAGTCATGAATTTATAGCCACCGGGAAGATCATTCCAAATATCACCCCACTAATTTGGCCAAAGGGTATTTTGTTCAAAGAAAGTTCACGAAGCAGCAGAATATCAACATCAAATATGGAATATTATGACAGGTCATTCTTTCCATGGTATGAAATATCTCCTCTGATTTGTTATGAGAAAATATACAAAAGGGCAACATACAGGATCATGTAAATCCAGCAGTAGTACCTACAGATCCATGCCTACTCATTCTCACAGTTCGGGAAACTCTGTCCCTCAGCTCGAGTTCATAGATACAAACAACAAATTATACAGACAAGTTCGTGACAACGAATCATGACCTTAGAACGAAGTTACTTTATTAATTTGAAATTATTTTCTTTACAGGATACTTTATAGATAACAAAATCTCCCCAATAATTACAACAAATTACATCACAAAGTTATAGTCTGAATTACTTTTTAGGAATCAGCAGAGAAGATAATGAAAAACTGAAGCAACTTCCAAACCCTGATCCCATGCTGCAAGATCCAGGAAATAGTTAGAACTAGAAATCATAGATAAAAGATCTTCTTCATGGCCAAAATCAATGGTCCATGGAAGAAAATGATCATCTGCATCCTCCCATCTCTTTCACCATAACCCCCACCTCCTCGCATGCTAGAGACAGACAAAAAGCCCCATTTCTTCAACAATACCCACTCATTAGAAGGGTACCGATGAGACTCCCTTGGACAAACTTTTGCCGCTTCATCCTTAGTTGTCACAGCCTCCTCCGCTAGCAATTGAAGGCCATTTCGGCGCTTTGCCTCAGATGTCAACAAATAGTAGAAATGTACCATCTGATTATAATCATCCCCCGCCTCCATTACTTCTTCATATGACATATGATGGTAGGTGGGAGATACAGTAATTGGCATTGGAAGATGCAACGGTTGGTATCCAAAATACCTGATACGTAATTCTTCCATATTCCTACGAATCCTCGATTCCCGAGCCTGAGTCCTTGTCGTCACCATGTTCTCCAACACTAAGAAATTACCAAATTAAAGTAAGCTAGTTTGACACAGTAGAATACAGAAAAAAACCCAAGAAGAAGACTTGGCCCATCATGTACAAGTCAACATCCTCTTCATACTATGATCAGCATTAAAAGCAACTCTCCAAATTCCCAACATCAGCAAGATTCCTCATAAAATAACATTGACTATAACCATTGGTTCTGGGAAACCCAAACGGCACAAATAAGATACTTCTAAATTTATATTTGAAATGAGTCTTAGAAATTAACTATAACAATTAATGCCACTTCTCAATCAATACCACTCGCCTATAATGTTTCTCGTACTGTTGGCTAATAGGGGGCGGTTGTAGTGGCGTATTCCGTATCTTAAACTTATGCTTTATCTTCGAACAACATATGTTCTTTTGATCTCACCAACAGAGCACGTGGCTCAAAAAGATTATAGACAGTAACGTCATGAAGCAAATACAGCATAAATTTTTCAATCAACACCACTCGTCCATGAGGCTCCCCGTGTTATTGGCTGAGAGCCGTCTTGTAATTTTTTATTTTGTACCTTAGACTCAAGGTTCATCCTCGACCTCATCAGCATATAGGAAGCACTACTAAAGATATATTTGATATTCCTCTGTTCCAATCATCACTTACAACCTCCACAATAGCAGTTCAATTTATACAGGAGTACAGTCATCAATAGAGCCGTTATACAGCAATAGAGGTCAGGACGTTACATCATTTGGTCAAAGAATATCTTACATCTACTTTGTAATGTCAATCATTAAGAATCTTAATGATCATAAAACAGTCATATTATAAGACCTTTATATAAGACCAAAGTACTACAAATTACAGACAGGCAATTCTAGACAGAAGAATTCCAACTCTAGAACTCAATAGATCTAGAGTACTCAATGTAATAACTAGCATTTTCAATAAGATCTCTCTTTCTAAAATCTTCAAAAGAGGTCGTGGTTTTTGACCTATTCACAAATTTCCACGCTAAATTGTTGTTTTACTTCTTATTAACATTATGATTACATCTGGTGTAAAAGCTAAGTTCGGATCCCAGAATTAGGCTATTATACCAGCAAAACACCTACTCCATCATATCCCTTCCCTTCCTTATATTATAACATTTTCAAGATTTGTTTGATCTTGAGTTTAGCGCAGTCAGTTTATTGGAGATGAGAGATAGGGATCCTATGTTTGTTAACTTGACACCATCTATGAAAATTTATTTTCTGTTCGTGAGATCTTTCAATTTACAGTGCGCAATTTATTTGATGAAATTTGATTTTTTCTATTCACATACTCATATTCAAATTTCACAAAGAGTGTTTTGCTAGTCAATTCTCACTAATTTTTTAGTGACCACCCTAGTGAGCCCTAAGTTGAAATCACTTTCCAATATAGTATTCTAACTACGACCGAGTATCCATCTGTCTATGCACACACACACACACACCAAGTAATTCATTTAGTAATTGTTTTATAACACATGGGCGATGTCTTGGCCTTTATAGAATATTTTAGATTTATTGTCTTTCTATCATGTCTTATGTTAAGAGGAGTGTTGTCTTTTTTTGCTTACTTATTTCAATGACACTCCCCGTATGTGCTTTTATTTTATTTTATTTTGGGGGTTACCATTATTTTGAGGGGGAGTTGCATCTTATTTTGGGGTATTGGTGTTTAGTGATATCCTCACTGCATGTTCATTTTGTTTAGTATAACTTCCAGATCTGTTATGTATTTATAGTTTCTCTTTTCAGAATAGTTGCTCTTACATTCCCTGATATATATTTTTCATTTATTCTATGTTTAACTTATTCCATGATTGTTATACATTTTACTTTCCAAGTCAGCTCTCCTATTTATCTCCTATTGTGTTTTTCTTTTACCCTTTATTCATCTTGTGCCAAAAAGGGGGAGAGATGATTTTGGCAGGAAAGCCAAGTAAGTTTTTTTTTTTTTTCGGATTCCTTATTTTATTTGAACGGCTACACGATGTATCTTGTTTAGTGTGCAAGGATTCCAGAGTTTATGTTATAGGATGAAAGTGGATCTTTGAGTATGGATATTCAGTTTATTGAGTCAGTCCATCGAGTTGTATTTTTATTTCTTATAATTCTAGTTTTGACACGAAATGAACCAAAGAGGGAGATTGAAACATCCATATTTAGAGTTTGTTTCATTCTGCGCTTAGATTAGGTGTCAGCACTACCTCGTGGTTACTCGTCGTCAGAGATTACACATGGAGCGACTACAGCTGGACTGACACTAAGCAAGTACGTGAGTTTGTACCTCTTCGCTAAAAAATATTAAGCCTTTAATATTTTACAAAAGGTCAGAAAAGAATTATGTTTTTTTTGAAGAAAATAGGTTTCTACTAGAACAAACTTTTTTTTATTTAAACCAGACCCTGTTATAACAGATTTTCTTCTGTTAGAACAGACCTTATTCAAATAGACTTTTTCTCTGTTCGAATAGACCCTGCTCGAACATACTTTTTCTTTGTTCGAACAGGTTACTCAAAACATTATTTCTTCAAAAAAAGATCTTGGTTTTGTTCGAATAAAATATTGTCTATTCGAATAGACTATTTTTCTGCTTGAACAGACTTCGGGTTTTCAGTTTTCTAATAAAAGATATCATTTCTTATAAAAATATTTTACCTCTCCCAACATAATTTTTTCTAGGGCTTGATATTTAGAGAGAAGAGAGATTTCAATAAGCGATTCAATGCGAAGTAAAACTCAAATTGAATCAATCAATGATTAAGAAACCTAAATCCAATTTCAGATTTTTTGAGTTTGAGCAATTCAAGCTTTGAATCTTTGGTAAGTTATCCGAGGTGAGGTGTTGCAAGAACAAATGCCGTTATGAGAATGTGGAATTGATTGCAAAGAGTTCAATTAGATGAGATGTAACCACGGGATATGCTTATCGAGTCTGTAAGTAATTAAATTATTGTAATTTAGGATCAATATTGGATTGTTTAGCTGTCGGACGATTCGGCAGCGACCTATGGGTTTTTCTCCTGAGAAAGGTTTCTCACAGGGTTAAAATTGCATAATCTTGTGCTTAATTTATTGTTGCTTGTTATCACTAGAATATTGAACCATCTTGAATTAGGCTATGGTTTGACTGTTAATTCAAGGTTTTCTAGATCTATTAATTTTGACCTAAATTAATCTAAATTGGTTAATCTCAAGTAATTAGAAATTTAACTATGATCTTTAATTTTGTGCACCAGAGAATGTGAAGGAAAAAAGAGAAGACCTTGGAGTGGCTTTGAATGGCGATCGTTTGGTTGATGCACCATACGAGTTGAGTTTCTGCATTGATAAACAAACTAAAACCCCCTGCAAGAAAAGATTATCAAAAGATGAGGCTGCGCAATTGAGGACTGCCATGTTAAAGGACTACTGCTTCGAAATTTATTATGATGATCTACCCTTTTGGGGGTTCTTGGAGAAGCTTGAGAAGGGGCACAAGATGGACCCGAGCGAGTACAAATACTTGTTATTTAAGCACATCCACTTAGACATTCTATATAACGACCATGTTATAGAAATTTCATGTTCAGACTAACCCAAACTTGTCTGTAGGCATCACAAGATAAGGTGGTTGAGGTGGAGTTTTCATATTCGGTCAATTGGAAAGAATCTGAAATTCGTTTTGAGAAGAGGATGGATAAATATTTGAAATCATCTACCATTTCCCAACACTTAGTGATCCATTGGTTCTCTATAATAAATTCTTGTGTGACTGTTCTCCTTCTAACATGATTTCTTAATGCAATTCTTATGTAGGTGCTCAAATATAACTTCATTAAATATTCACATGATGATGACTCCCTCGAAGACCAAAAGGAAACTGGATGGAAGTATATTCATGGCGACGTTTTCTGATACCCGAAGCATAAGTCCTTGTTCTCGGCTGTTCTTAGATCAGGAACTCAGCTCCTCACTCTTACAATGTTCATATTTCACCTTGCAATTGTTGGGGATTTGTATCCGTACAATAGAGGGGCTCTCTTTACAGCTTTGGTTGTCATATACGCCCTCACGTCTGGAATTGCAGGTTACACAACAACTTCCACATATCTACAACTAGAAGGAACAAACTGGGTACGAAATTTAATTTTAATGGGTTGCTTGTTCTGTGGACCGTTATTCTTGACATTTTGATTCCTCAACATGGCTGCTATCGCGTATAGTAACACGACAACTTTTCCCTTTGGAACAATCTTGGTGATTCTTCTTATATGGACACTTGTAACTTCTTCTTTACTTGTATTGGGTGGAATTGCGGGTAAAAATAGCAAAGCCGAGTTCCAAGCTCCATGTCGAACAACCAAGTATCCGAGAGAAATACCTTCTCTTCCGTGGTATAGAGGAACAGTTCCACAGATAGCAATGGCGGGGTTCCTGCCCGTTAGTGCAATCTATATCGAGCTATACTACATATTTGCAAGCGTGTGGGGCCACAAGATTTACGTTATATATAGCATCTTGTTCATCATTTTCATCATTCTTATCATTGTTACGCACTTCGTCACTGTAGCACTGACATAGTTTCAGCTTGCTGTTGAGGATCATGAATGGTGGTGGAGGTCCGTCCTTTCTGGAAGCTCTACAGGTGTATTTATCTTCAGTTACTGCCTTTACTATTATTATGCAAGATCAGACATGTTAGGTTTCATGCAAACATCATTTTTCTTTGGTTACATGACTTGTATCTGCTATGGCTTCTTCCTCATGCTCGGGACAGTTGGATTCCGTGCTTCTTTGCTGTTTGTTCGCCACATATACCGCTCTATCAAGTATGAGTAGGTGTTCAAGAAGCAGTACATATGAATGAAAGATTTTGTTTCAGTATTCAGTAACTTCACGATCCACCAGGCAGTTGTACTACGTACAGTGTAGAGTTTACAATGTAGTAATTATAGTAGTAGAAGTGAAGCAAAAAGTAGTACTTCCCTCAGTAAAATTCAAAATTTTCATGTGAAAAAAGATTATATTGTTTTTTTACAGGGTTGGTATCTCTATTTACGTCGTGACTTCAGGCGCATAGACAAGCATCTTCCTAGTCTTACTACTCTAGACTTGCAGGTAAGATAATCATTGGATTTCAAACTGTCAAACTGCCATTGTAGTATGTTTCCACACAATTGTCAAAATGCCTACATAGAGCAAATGATTATTATTTCAGGTATTGTCACCTTGAATTTCAAACTATTTTCTTTGTATTGGGTCGTGAGTTGAGCTACTATTGTCAAACTTCCTATATTGCAGATGCAAATGGAAACTCTTGCAAGTTCAGTCTTGGACTACTCTCCTGTACAACGCAATTAGGCCTTACATGCATGGGTTTGTCTTAACTTGTGGAGCCATTGTTTAGAACATTTAGCAGATAACTGAAGTTGTGATCTTGTTGTGCTTTTGATAATATTAATTCGTTCATCGAGTAACTGACATGAACATTAAGATACAATTCTCATATTTGCAAGATCATTTTTGCATCTTATAGAGGCGTGTGTGTATATATATTTATTTTATTTATATATTTTTTCTTTTAATAAATGTTTTTGGCGATGGGCAATATACGTAGTAAACATTTTTGCCAAAACTGAAACAACGACAAAAATTAATCTATCGCTAAAGACAAAATCAAAAAGAAGCGACAAGTGAATCTTTATCAACAACAAATTAATATCGTCGCCATAGAGTATTTTTTTGCGACAAACATGTCTATTAGACGACAACAAGAAACTATCATAAGAGGCGGTGTCGCCAAATGTGTGTCTATTAGATGACAACAAAAAACTTTCGCAAAAGGCAGTATCACCAAAGGTTTAGCGAAGGAATTTACTGTCGCGAATACACAACAAATAGCGACGAAATAGACCTGTTACAAAAGCTATGACATATGGCGATAGGTGTGTCTGTCGCAAAACTTTTGCTGACACCGTCAATTGCGGCAACGATCCGACGGTGTTTACCCGTCACTAAAGAGCTTTTGCGACGTGCGACATGTTAAATTCGTCGCCGAAATCCTTTTTTTTTGTGGTGATATAGACTTCACTCTCAGTTCATTTTCGTGTGTGAGCACCTTCTCCCAAAAATGGGGGCAAGTGGTAGTTAGATTTGTAACTGCTAGTACGTGGGAGACAAGTCTATTTTTATAGACCTTACTCTCAGTTAATTTTCGTGTGTGGTAGTTAGATATGTGACTGCTTTATGGCCCTCATCCTCAGTTCGCTTTATAGACCTCATCCGTAGTTTGTTTTATAGACCTCATCCTCAGTTCGCTTTAGAGACCTCATCCACAGTTCGCTTTATAGAACTCATCCACATTTGGCTTTATTGATCTCATCCTCAGTTTGCTTTATAGACCTTATCCTCAGTACGCTTTAGAGACCTCATCCTCAGTTCTCTTTATAGAACTCATGCTCAGTTCGTTTTCGTGTGTCAATAGTGATATGGTGCATCATGTGTATGTTGTGTGAGTTTGGCATGGCACTAGTTCGATGATATCACAGCTCGAGGGATAAGTCCCTACAGGGTTACTCCTCTTCTCTGACTTGGAGACAGCATTTGTTGCTGTTTGATCTCCCCATTTCTCTTTTTATTTGTTGTCGACTTGGGTTCGTTGAGGGTGATCCTAGCACTTTGAAACATGATTGCAACATTAAATCTCAAAGTTACCTTAAAGTGGTGATTTGTTAACGGCAACAAACAAGGAGTAGTGAAGACTCCTTTATAAGGTTTAAATAGTGGCAGTAAAAAATAGCATCTTATCGTTATGGCAATTATATTTGAAGAAAGAGAGAAGTGTGGCGGGGTTTAAGAGAGAGGGAGAAAGAGAGATTTTCTTTAAAGTATTGTTACAAATGAAGAAGAATGTGGGAAAAGATAAGAAGACTCTACCCTAATCCGGTCCAAAATCAGCCTGATTAAATAATGGGCCCGGACGCCAACCGAAATGATTTATTAGCAGACCAGCCGGAATCACATAAATATCCAGTAATGCTTTCTCTCTTCAGCAACCGCTCTACTGGTAAAAACACTCACCAGCCACACAAGGTAAGGAAATAAAAACTCTGGCAGTAGAAATGATTACGAGCTTCCTATGCTATAATGGTATATTAACTCTCATGACACAAATACAGATTGAGGGTATATTGTGACTGTCAGATCAATATGTCATCCATTTATTTCCTACATAGATACCGATAAATTGTTGATAAATACGGCTCCAAACCTCCAAGCTTGTCCAAGGTTTTCAAGCTAAACAGCAGGAAAAACTGTATTTAACCTAGGAGTGTGAAAGTAAATGATGAACATACCCCTAGAATCAGAATTTTCTTTTATAATTGTCACAGGCTTTGATAATGTCCGCTCCCTGATCTCTTGGAGAACTAAACAGCAGGAAATACTATAATTTAACTTTAATGGTGAGTATAAACATGAATGAGTAACCAGCAATATAGAGCTAACAGTTGGAAACATAACAGTGCACTTTCCAAACATATAGCTTACACAGTAAGAAAAGAAAGCCACTAGCAGTTAGTTATTACTTTTGATTTATTTTTGAGTTTACAAATGCGGTTTAGGCACCCACATTATAAGTCGTGACTCGTGATCCACCAAGATGCGTGCCGCCCACTAGTATGTGTGTACAAGTGGAAAAAGAAACTGAATGGTCCAAACATCCAACATAAAAGAATCTTTCGAAGGGCCACTTTAATCCACAAGGAAAAACCACTTGAACACAAGAACTGGTCTTCTGCATCAGGCAACCCTAATGCTTCAAAATTTACACAACGATCTTCTTCAAATGAGAATGTCAGCTTCTCTTGTGCTAAGATGAAGGCTACTAGGGTGGCTCAAGGTGAATAGTTCACTCCCGTTATATCTAAAACAAAAGGACCATTGAGGTACTACCACTAGTCACAAGATAAAGGTGTATATATCCTAAATATTAATCATTATTAAAATATCGAAGGGCTGCCTAACATCGCCTCAAAAACATCTGTTAAAGAAATTGTACTTCACCACAGGCAGGATCTTATTTTCTTGGTAGAGCTTATGAATCATACTTGTAAGATTCAGAATTCGTTTTGAAACTCTATCAATATGCATCCTAATACTTCAAACAATGGAAAGAACTTTCTACTGCCTAATCTCTGGGTTACATAGAGGAAAGACTTGAACATTTTTATTATTTTCAATACTTCCCAGCAAGTTACTATTTTCTCAAAAGTTCATAGTAATGCCTACACTGTGTTTGCTATCTATGCAAGCAGGAGCCATGTCTATAGAAGAGATCTTTGCTTGCAGCTGGTTCAAATCCAAAGTAACCTACCTATCTTGGTCTCCATATTTTTCGTGGTCCCTATCTTGGAGACTTCAATGCTGTTCTTGAAGCACATGAGAAAAATGGTGGCATCCTACCTAAAGCTCTGTTGTGCTGATATTTAATTGCTTTGTCCGCCACCTGTTGTCCTCATATCAATACCAAAGGTGTTGCATTAACTTGGACAAATGGCAGGGTTACAAGGCTTATGTAAAGCTCCGATTAGACAGTATTATGTGTAACAAGATTAGTTAGACCTATGACCCAATAAGACCAACTCCAGCAGAAAGTTTGGGTTTGGGCTCTCTGATAGGGAGCCTGCAAAACACCCAACTCACACCCAACCTCTCCCAGCAGCAAGTTTTGGTTTGTAACGTGTTTTTTGCTTTAAGAGAAGTTCAAAACACCGCGCAGTGTTCCTTTTACTACCGCTTCAACTGTTTTGATTTTATCAGTTCCAGCTCGACTTATTTACATTTTACTTCCTCATCTATCTTAATTCGAAAGTAAAAAGCAATTCAATTTCTTTAAAAATCAAATGGAGATGCCAGATGGAGACCCACACGCCAGTGCATTACCTGGGTTTAGAGTGACAAGAGATCCAGAGCGAGCCGTAACTCGGTCGAGGTCCGGAAGGAAGAAAAAAAAAAATAGAATTTAGAGATGTACAACAAATCCAAGGCATACCACACCCACCCCAAGAAAACTACCCGCAGAGGTTTATTACCTCGCTCCCAGATAGCGTCAGTCATGTCTATTACACTAGCAAAGAACTCACGGTAAGTTTTTGTTTAATTGTAAATTTTTTACTTCCGTAAATCAAGTGTTTGACAAAATGCTCCAATGAACAGAATTGGGATTTGATGCGTCCGCACGACACATTCACTACGGTGATCAATGTTTGGAATGAGATTTCAACAAATCCGACAATAAGGGATGCCATGGTGAAGATATTCGGTAGCTTTATGGAAATACGCTTGGGTAATTCTGATAATCGGTTAATTCAGGCGCTAACAGAGCGTTGGTAGCCGACAACGCACACTTTTCTATTCCCGTTTACGGAGATAGGGATCACTCCAATAGATTTGTATATGATAACATCATTGTCAATCGGCCGATATCTGACACAGGTGCAGTATGGCGATGCATGGAGTGTTTTATCCAATGCGAGGCAATTGCTCCCCCGCATTGAATCCAACAATACAAAGAGTGGGAACATCAGTATTTTACATTTGAGGACGTACTTGACCATCACAGATGATCGGGAGGATGATATTACCATTGTTCGTGCTTTTATCCTCTTCGTGATAAGACATTTAAGGTTTCAAACGGCCAACGACACCGTCCCGCTTGGATATCTCGTGCCCGTGACCAATTTGGACAAAGCTACTGAATATGACTGGGGTTCTATTATTCTTGATTCCATGTACCATGGATTGGATACCGCAGTCACGACCGGGGGTGCCATAACTGGATTTTTACAACTTCTTGAGGTACACTAATCATTTTTCCTTACAAGCTACAAATCAAATATCTTCCATTAAACGTCATAAATAGAATTTCTAATTATTTTGTATGTTGTTCCGAAATGCAGTATTGGTTTTACGAGTATTGTGGGGTTGGTCGCCCTATTGTCAATGAAGCGCTTAAGTTCTTGTCCAATCCATGCCTCAAAGCATGGGAGAAGGGGAACAGGAAGAAAAAAGATGACCAGACAACCAATTTGTTTAATTTAGGCAGATACCTCATTGACCACAGGATTATTGAGGTGATTAACTGGCAACCTTAGGCAGATTCTGCAGTGTCTGGTTTAGATGACGTACAGGCTGCGTCGCTCCTGTCCTATAAAAGAATGCCACTCCAGTCCCAAATAGAAGCTGCGAGAATTACTAGGGGGATAGATGTTGAAGGCAGTTGACTAGTACTGCGGGTATTCTATTGGATCCTCTGCTTATCATGTCGCCACATTTTAGTCTGGCAGATTTACAAGCGATGTGACAGGCCGACTCTGTTGACTGTGATCAGTTTGAGATAGGGAAAGAGTGAAAGACTTACGCCTCATACTATACTAACCAAACTTATGAGGTAGACCACCTGTTAACAGATTCCTAAAGGAAGGGGAATATAGATCTGTCCGGGCCCACTACACTCAGGGCTGGTATTACACCCATGGTTGTTATGCCAGTGAAGGTTCATAGCTAGTCCCAGAAATTCAGTTTGCCTGACGTGAAGGAGGGGCCAGACCCTGGTTGGCACATGGAGTGGACAGAGAGGCGTGAGATGTTCCCCATCCACCGCTTGAGGGACCTGCCACCCATGTCTTCCTCCTACGGCACAAAGGAGCTGTGGTACCTGACTCATGGTATGCGGCGACTCATCCTTACAGAGTCTACGCGGGATGCCTAGGCTATCCAACTGTTGGCTGAGGAAAACGATGCTCTGAGGAAGAACATGGACAGTATAGACGACCAACTATATTCGCATGCAAGTAAGTTATTTATGTATTTATTTATTTCTTAATGTCATATTTATTTTGTCAAAATCTAAATATATTTTTTTTGTCCTGTTCAGAACCTACATCTAGGAAGGGGGCGTGAGGTACGGGTAGTGCTGCTACCCTCTTGAGGTGGCACAAAAATGAGGCAGGGGACCCGTGGACATGGTCCGCAGACTAAGGGAGCCGGTAGTAGTCGAAGGGGGCTGGGTACTAGAGATGATATTGGCCCGTCTTAGTTGATATAGGTGTTTTTATGTTTTTGTAGACGTATTCTTTTATTATAAGCATCAGTGTTGAATAATTTCTATTGAAAAATTTTATTACTCTATATAAGTACTTGTACGACCTGATGTCCCATTTCTTTATATAAATCAATATTAATGAATTTATTTTGTGTCTTGAATTTAAATAAAAATGTAATTATAATTCTTAAAATAGTAGTTCTACGTACGAAATGAAACTTAAAACAGATACAATTACACTTAATTTATCGTTCACGACTGATGTTGGGATTAAACCAAGACCATTCAGTAAGGGGGAGCGAATCCCGTCCATAGTTGGAAAGTTGGTAATTTACTGGAAACTCATTAGGCGGAGCGTAGTTCTGTTAAAAAATATTGTATGGAGTCTCGAGCGAAAACGGCTTGTTGTATTTATCATACCATTCATCACTAGCTTTGCAGAGAATATAGGTTAGTGGAACACCTCTGACAAGTCTATCAATACTCTTCCGTATCTCATGAAACTTGTCACATTTGGCCTTAAGAACATTCTATTTATTGTATAAATATCCAGGAGGGTATTAAAGTTTTGTTTACTCCCTGCATTTGACATGAACTTTATTCCATAATTGATTGAAGTTGAGTTATTAGAGATGTGGATTATCAACAAAATACTGCCGGGATGCGGCAAGGGCCCAGTCTTCATTTCAGCTAAATACCACCGAAGAATCCTGTGTTAGAGATAAAAAACTCAGCATTACTGAGTTTAAGTAGAGGACCTATTGTTAGAGCATCTCCAGCCAACATATATATATAAAGAAAAATATAGCTGTTGTGAAGGACCCACCAGAGGAAGTAGCCATTGCTGGAAATCAGTGAAGGCGACGGTAAAAAGAATACCGCGCGGTAAAAGGAACACCGTGCGGTATTCTTTTTACCGTCGCCTCCATTCTTTTTACACCTTACTCTTCTCCAGAAACTTGTTCCCCTTCACGGTCAACACCATTTTCACAACTCCACAGCCTCAAATGTCTTCCTCATCATCCTATTTATCCATTGATGATCCTCCACGTGTATCATCGTCCTCCTCTGACGATCTTATATTTGATTGTGCGGCGACAATTTGCGTTCTGTACCAAAATGCAATAAACCTAATAGTACATGATACAACCTCATGTCCCGCCAGGAGTGTCATGGGCTGCAAGGATAAGAGAAAGAAATGAGATCATTTATTGAGGCATTATAACTTTATAAGGGACTACATCATGTCGGGGTGCAAATATGAGTTAGGCGAATTTTGGCAATATTTTTGTATGAGTAGATACATGTTTATGCATATATTTGATGCAGTCGTTGCACATGATCATTACTTTGTCAAAAAAACCCAACAACGTAGGTACTATGGGGTTATCACCGTACCAAAAGGTAGTTGCGGCACTATATTTCTTAAGCTACGGTATTACGGCAGATATTTTTGACGAGTATATCCGAATAGGATAAAGCATAACCTTGTTAAGTATGGAAAGGTTTTGTGTTACGGTACACAGATTTTTGTCGAGGAATATATTCGATCACAAAACGCGGTTGACGTCAAAAGGTTAAAAGCGATTGGAGAGCCACGGGGATTTCTCGACATGTTAGGAAGCCTTGATTGCATGTTTTGGATATGGAAAAATTATCCCATAGCTTGGAATGGCAAATTTACTAGTTATTACCCCAAGGCGACACAGATTCTTGAAGCGGTAGCTTCACACGACCTGGCCGATGGTATTGGCCCGCCTTAAAATTATGCAATTACTGGAAAAGCTTATGATATGGGGTATTACCTAGCGGATGACCCATACTCTAAATGAGGAACACTTATCCAAATCATATCCAATATGGTTACAGCGATACAAATTTATTTTGCTCAACAACAAGAAAGTTGCCAAAAAGATGTAGAACGACAATTTGGAATTTTACAATCACGGTTCAATATTGTAAAAATCTGGTTAAATTAAGAAAACCAGAGGTTTTGAACAATGTCATTAAGGTGTGCATAATAATACATAATGTGATCGTCGAAGAAGAACGTGGTTCATTCCCATCATACTTAGACTACAATCTGGCTGATCCCTCAACTATCAAAGGTGAACGGCTCAATATTGCACGCGAACGCGGAATAATATAATCTTTTATATCAAAAATTAATTGCATTCGAAGTTGAGAACTGCACTTTGATCTAATGGATGATCTAATCGAGCATTTGTGGGCCGTAAAGGGTAATATTCTAACCTAGTACTCCATTTCTTGTATTATCTGAGTGTTATTGATGTAATTTAATGTTTCTTGTCGTACAAGTTTGTTAAACAATAAACAAATATTGCATTAATCTTATATTTGTTTTAGTGCAATATTCTCGGAAATAAACATTTCAAAAACAAGATAACATTCTTCAATAATAAAGTACATTATTCAAACGATTACATTATTGGAAGGTAAATTACAACAAAGTTAAATTACATTTCATCACCACTTCAAGTACCTGGTCCGTCCCCCTTGGCCAGACGCTCTATTGCCTCAGCTTGCTTTTGCAGATAGTATGTCAATTAATACTCAGAAAGATTACTAAGGTCTTTATCCATGATTTTGCGATCTTCCCTTGCTTATTCCAAATCTATTTTGGGCTGCCATTGTAGATTTGCTTCCGCTTGATGAGCGCATAATTATGAAATTGATAATATACCCGAACATGTATTTTAGTCGTCCATTATATTTAATTTTGGGTACTTATGCGCATTTGTTTGATTGTAGCTACTAGAGATGGATACTTGAATCCAAGCTCTAAAAGTCAAGTAAAAGTGTCTCCAGCAGTTCATTGCCCAAAAAGTTAAAAACACAATATATTTGATCTCAAGATCAAAGAAAATATATACACAAATATTCTTGGAGAATACGATCAAAGAATATATTGCATCCAAGATCCTTAAAGATATTTTATATTGAAGATATATGCAAGAGTTTCCATGAAGAAAGATCTCTATATCACTTAAGAAAATTATATGCAAGAATATTAGGTGATTGGTTGTAATATTAGATGATATTATTGTGAAATATTCTTTAGAATTTAATTGGGCATCTCATATTGGAGCAAGTTTAGAAGAAATAAAGTCTTAGTTTTTATTTAATTGCTTTTTTCTTCTATTTTAGTTTAATTTTTGTTAATAGCTTCATTAGTTGTTAATGCGATAAAGTTCGAGATGAACGACTAATCTCCTAGCTAAGGCTAGGATGAGGCCTCTTCTTAGATGAGCAATAGCTGGTATTAATTAGGTTCTAATTAGTTTTCTCTTAGTACTTCATGATTTATAGGGGCCTAACTTTGTAACGAGGGGAAGTCGGCTTTTACAACACGAGGTTTAATCTTCAATCATAGGGGAGCAAGTAAATAATCTAAAGCATGAATAATCTATAGACAATATTCTTGCGTAGAGGCCCGAATGTGATGCTCTATGACCCCTGATAAGAATTTTTAAGAGTGTTTAAATTATTGAGGAGTTATCGAAGGTTCGTGTACTGGGTTTTTACAAGATAGTCGAAGGTAAACTGTAAGGGCACAAAGGGGAGATTTTATAACCTTTCCTTGGTTCCCCATCTTTCCTATTTAGAGATCATAGAAAGGGCTTAGTCACCATGGTTAGGTCGCATTACAAGGGTACTATCCAGACATCCCGTAGTGGGTATGGGCGCCAAAAATGTCGGAATTGTCACCGTAACAGTTGTTGGGTCTGTCTTTGTACTTTGATACTATAGTAGTGGTTGGACCAGTCACTGTAGCAGCAAGGACGAACAACTGCGCTGTCTTGTCTAGTGAGTTGGCTGTCTGTCCCATCATATTTCAACCATGTGCGGATATGGTCGAAGTATTTCTGCTGTGATGTGAAGTCCGTTCTCGAGGCATGTTCAGAGTCGAGGCTTCGTCTTCGGATGAACTTTGGGAGGCATATTTGTGTATTAACTAGACTTCGGGACGTTTGAGTAGGCTTTGAAGTAGCCTTCAAGAATCTGCTTGGGGGTAACGGCTGTGAGTAGGCTACTGCATTCGCCCCCTCTATGCGGAGGTCTCAAAAAAAGGTATAAAGGCATTTGCTGAGATAATCATTTGGCCTTGAAAGTTGAGTGGTTTGACTATTGGTTTTCAAGTAGGTAATAAAAGAGGGTAATAAAGAGATGTTGGTAGTTATAGGGTAATAAATGAAATGAGGCTATAAGTATGGGTTATGGGGTTAGGGATATTGCATGTTCTTCTCTGTTTCATTGTCTTCTCTTTCTTCTGCAAATTTTTTGAAAAACTCTATGGATACCATGCCTAATGCGCACTATCAAAAAAGGATGGGATTCACCCAGGATTATCGTGTAGGGCGGAAGACTGCTAAATTGTATATGAACTTCTTCGGGAAACATGATCTGGACTGGGACATGCCCGATCTGGTGGAGGTAGAGGCTGGAGAGCTCATCAACGGGGTTCCTTATGCCTATCTTTGGGAGCAAATGAAGTACAACTTTATGACTTCAAAGAAACGTTACCTCTTTCTGTCGGCTTTGGCCGAGTACCTTGTTTGTGCAGAAGAGGAGATGGAGGAACAAAGCTCGGCGAGTGAAACAAGACCTTCTGGAAGTAGGGCTGCTGTTTGAGGCAGTGGTGAAGGTGATGGTGATAGTACAGGTTTTTTTTTGTTAGGTTGTATTTGGAGGTTTCTATTTTTGATGTAGTTTGAATGTATTTAGGTATGTAATTTGATATTTTGGCTATTGTAATTTGGCGAAGGGAATAAAAGCAATATTTTGCTGAAATTTTGTGTCATTGTGTCCGGTGGTTATAGTAGACGAGTAGACTTGTAAACACCAAAGCAAATTTATCACATCGAATGTTAATAGGTGGCAATGAATACTGTTAGAAAAATTGGCATCGGAGTATAATGATATGGTCAAAGATAATTAACTCTGTATTAGTAAAGACTCGGTACAAGAGATTGGAGTCAAAGTGTGAAAATGGTCGATGGTTCGATGCTGGAGATTTGTTCGACTGCAACTCCTCGTAAATGGTGTTTCCATGTGCATGCAGACGAAATTGTTACGTCTGGGAAGTTGTAGAGGTTGGACTGTTAAGTTTTCAAGGATGGAAATTAAAGACAACAATGAATTTGGCTTGAGATGAGGAAAAGTTGAAATCTTCCTTCATGTTTAAAAGGGGCTGTTGTGAAGAGGATTTCTCATCTTTCTTCACCTTTCTTCATCTTTCTACTTTCTTGCTCAGATCAGAATGGCTTCTTCTTCTTCTCAAGACAACAGTCAAGTTCCAGTCCCGCACAAGAGAACCAGGGGGCAGTAAGGGTCAGACGAGTACGGGAGGCGACGTTGGGGTCACAATAGAGGTTTGGTATCGAACAAGACATTGATGCGGAGATCCCAAATCTTTTTTAGGTAGAACCAGGGGTACCTATTGCTGGCATGCCCTTCACGTACTGGTGGGAAATATTATAGATGATGGGACCATTACCCGGCCACCGGTAATCCCTGTTTGAGTCATTTGCAGAGGAAATGGTGGGCCAGGAAGACGTTGGTACTGCGGCTGTGGTTGAGGAGGAGCATTCCACTAATAATTAGGGTCCTCTGTCTATTTTGGTAACTATTTTATATATGGTGGTATGTAGGGTACTTGTATGAACTGTTGAAATTGTACTGTGTTGTTTCTGAAGTTAATGAAATTGGGTGTTGGTAGTATAATCTGTCGAATTATTTTTCAGTACTGTGTCCAATAGACTTGTGAATGTTCAAAGTATAATTTTGATCTTTTGAAGTAACAGGCTTGAACTGTCGATGTGGGAGGTCTAATCTGTTGAAATTAAAAGTACTGATCTGTCGATAATTTGTTGATCTAAAAGGTCTGATCTGTGTACACATAAATTTCTGAACTGCCAAAGTAAAAAGGTTGTAATCTTTTCGAAGTAGAAGTTTGGTCTGTCGAAGGAAAATTGTGATGTATAAGTGGAATTATGAACTGTTGAAGTAAAAAGCTGTAATTTGTAGAAGTAGGAGGCTGATCTGTCAAAGTAGAAAATGTTATTGTCGAGGTAAAAGTCTAATCGGTCGAAATAAAAAATTGTAACCTGTCGAAGTTTACGGATGATCTGTCAAAGTAATAAAGAAATAAGGTTTTAGACTGACGAATGTGCTGTAGATCGAATGTTCAATATATTTGGGAATCAAATTTGAGGTTATTTGCTACTAAGTGTTCGAGATGCAGTATGGTTGATTACTCGTATGTGAGAAGTGTATCGAAGGTTTTGTTAGATTTGACTGGTTGTACTAACAGCCCGGACAACTGGTCTATCAGAATGGTACGTCCACCCGGGGCGGTGTGCCGTACAGGTAATCATGACTTTTATCCTCATTTCACAGAAAAGTTGTGATTTGATGTTGGGATTTGACTGGGTTGCTTCGAGGGAGGGTAAAAAGGTTCGAGAGGTTTTAAGTTTACAGCTAATGGGAAGTGTGTGTGCAGCTCGTACATGAGGGATATGATGGGAAATCAGTCAAAACACATTTTAGCCAAAATGTTGGGGTAGTGGGGACGTGGTAATGATAGTGGTTTGGAAATCAATGCAGTTTTGGTTTTCTGAGAAGGTATATATATGAGAAGAAAATATCAAAATGTATTGTTCAGAGAAAAACAAACCAGAGAGTAAGAGGAAGAAGACTAGTACGCCATTGTTAAGTGAAGCTTGAGAGAGGTTGTTGAAGTTGTTACATTGGTCTTGCTGTTTTGAGTATACTTCTTCTAACACAGGTATGTCACTTGATTCCTGTCTACTTTTGTTTTGCTTATCCTTTTGTATTTGTAAATAGAATTTTCTGGGTTTGGAGTTTAGAGGTTATCTTCGAGGACAGGGGAATTCATGAGTCTGGGTTCTGACCCATTTAAGGATTTTGAGGGTTTTGATGGAGGGATTGGGTTTAGGATTAAGGTTTCAAATGTGTTTGTATCTGTTGGTACGGTAGATGGGATATGGGTTATTGACACTTAATTATCAAATGTATAGATATGATTGCGTGCCTCTTCTTCTGTAGGATAAGATGCATACCCGACGAGCTTCGAGGTAGAGGCTGATAGATGAGGAAATCGAAGCATTCAAAGCTAGTATTTTTGGTCGTGCCCCAATGGATGAGGGCAGCGACTTAGATGTTTTAGATGTTCTAACCGATGCCCCTTTGACCATGGTGTTACCAGCTGGTGGTGTTTCGATGACTAGACATTGTAAGATGGTAGTTTCTGAAGATAATGATAAGGAGGAGATAGGAGGGTGGGAGATAAGTGAGGGCAATGCTGGGTCTTCTTGTGGTGAAAAGGGAGAAGGGGGGCAGAGTGATCAAAGTGGGGATTCGACTGATTCGGATAGGGTCGAGGGTTCTATCTCGGCTAAGGATAAAATTAGAGTGGATCGATTTGCTGCCAAGCTGGAGCTGTCGAAGGTGGGGGTGCTGTCGAGTGTGGCGGGAGTAGGGTTAACTTTCAAATCGAACCCTGGAGAAAGGATAATGGCTTATAGAGGCCAGATTTAATTGGGAATGGAACTTCCCCTGCGGAGGCTGGTGAAAGAGGTGTTGAATTTTTGGGAGGTTGCCACGATTTAAATGAATGGAAATTTTTACGAGATGATGAGGGTCATTAAGGGCATAAATGTAAAATTGAGTAGTGAGGGGATGGGTTTAATTAAGTTGTTTGATGTTATCTTCTTCTACTCGAAGAAGGTGAACCAGAACACAGGTACCTACCACATCCAATGTCACCCTGAGAAGCCCTTGTTTTTTTATTTGTGCTCGACGGGTCGAGGTTGGAATAAAGACTTAGTTATTGTACGGGGTAACTACGAGAATGTTGAAGGGGAGGACCTTTATAAGTTGCATCATAGAGTCTATAATCAGAGTAAGTTTGTTGTTGAAGAATTATTTTTGATATATTTCTCGAATAAGCGGTGATCATATTTTATTTGTTCTGCAGGTCTAAAGAATCTGTCTTGAGACAACCCAAAGAACTATATTGATGCCTTGCTCGAAGCTAGTGAGGAGTGGGTGAATTCAATTTTCAAAAGTCTTGGTATCCAGAGGATGAGATGGAAGAAGATGGACTCCCAGCTTCAAAACGTACCCATTACGCCGAAGCCATCAAAGAGGAGGAGAGGCAAAGGTGGTTCGAAAGTACCCGAAGAAATGGGAGAGGATGATTTGACGAGGACAGTTTAGTTTGTGCCGAAGGAAAAAAGGACCTCAAAGCAAGCAGCGCCGGTGCCCGAAGTGGCTAGTGATATTTCGAAACTGGGGCCAAGATAGGTGCCAGCACAAGTTGAGAAAGGGAAAAGGAAGGTTGCTCCCGAGGTTTTGATGGTACAGTAGTCGAAGGTTGTTCAGCGCAAAAGGTGTAGGGCACTGGGGGAAGATGATGCAACAAAGGAAGATGAAGAGATGATGGAGGCTGAGCATCGAGAGCAAGGACTAGCCAAGTACTCTTCGATGGCTGAACTCTTCGAAGATGACCCAAACGAGGCTTTGAAGGAAATGAAGAGGAGTATGAATCAGGTAACTGTCTATTAATTTATTCTGTGAGATTCTAAGATTTCTTTTAAATTCTTCATTCTTCGATGGGTACTGACAGCTCAAATATTTTAGCGGATAGATGCTTGGGCACAGTCTTACAGCAGGGCGATGAGATAAGTAAAGGGGAAGTTACATCAGGCGGATGAAAGTCTAGATCTTGCTCGAGGGACTGATTCGTCGTTGTTGTCTGAGATCAAAGTGTTGAAGCGAGATCTTGCGGCGATCGCTGACTCCTATGATAAGAGGCTCGAGGGTCAGCGGTATAATGAGGAGTAGGTGTGCTCGGCAAAGCTTGTTGCGAAGGATAAGGAAAAGGCAGAACTAAAGGTGCGTTATAAGGCGCTCTTTGATTGTAAATGTAGAATAGTTGTTAGGCTGAAGGATTTTATAGAGGATAAGGGGTATGACCCCGATACTTTGGAACACGTCCCTGCTACCTTAGAACTGGTTGCTGGAGACGATTTACAGAAGAAGGAAGGAGAGGTAGATATTGTTGATAGAGCAGATGCAGGTACTGGAGGTGGTGTGGAGGCTCTTACGATTGAAGCGACCATTGTTGGAACTGTGGATGATGTGGTTACCGATGGTGCGGGGTCGAAGTCTTCGACTGAAGGTGTGGAGGGTATTATTGCTGGAGGGCCTGTTGGGGAGGAGGATGCGGTCGCGCCTATATGAGGTATTTGTATTGGATATCAGTTCCTGTTTTTTTTTATTGGCTGTGGAGTTGTAATATTTGAACTATGATATTGCTTTGAGTTATTGTGGAGAAACTGGCTGGCGTTGTATTGATTTTCCTCTATTGTCGAATGTTGAGACTGCTTTGTATGAACTTGATTTGTATTGGATTGTTGTGCTGAACTTGCGTTGTGCTGGATTGCTGAGATATTGAGTCTAATTTTGTTAGCTTAACTTATACTGAATTCTTGATGCATGACTTGACTTGAGTTGTGTTGAAACTATTTTTTTGATGTATGATGTTTTGAAACTTCTTGCCTATGGTAAGACTGTAGATATTCTTGTATAATAGTATCTCCATGTACTATTTCAGTTGAATGACTGCAGAGTGATCAAACCTGTGAAAACTTCGAGATGGTTGCTATACCTCTTTTAAAATCAAGGGATCAGCTGAACATCGAAGGCCTAGTCCACAGTGATAAAAGACATGTTCGCCCCCAACGCATACCTGATGGCCCGGTGGGTCGATCATTCGTGCCCCTCAAGTCTACTCGAATGTTGGGAGTTTGAAAATTTTTTAGGTCACCCCCGAGTATCAGTCGGGCCGAGGTTGACGTGATAACTAGAGGAAATCCAGAAATTTACTGGACTTCGAAGGCCTAAGCTACATATAAGCATGACGTGTTCTCCCCAACGCATTCTCGAGGGTCCGGCCTTTCGACCATTCGTGCCCTTCGAGTTTGCTCAAATGTTGGAAACTTAAAAATTTTAAGGTCGACCCCAAGTATCAGCCGGGGCGAGGGTGGAAATGATACCTGTGGTAAACCAAGAAATTGACTTGACTCCGACGGTTTTAAACCTGATCGAAGCATATCTGTTCGCCTCCAATGCATTCCTGAGTGTCCAGTCTTTCAACCATCCTTGCTCCTCTAGTTTGCTCGAAATTGGAAGCTTGAAAATTTTAAGGTCGCCCCCAAATATCAGTCGTGTCGAGGGTTGACATTATACTTAGAGTAAACCAAGAAATCGACTGGACTTTGAAGGCCGAAACCACAACGAAGCATAACTGTTCGCCCCCAATGCATTCCCGAAGTTCTGGTCATTCAACCATCCTTGCCCCTCGAGTTTGCTCGAATTTGGAGGTTTGAAAAAATCTCAAGGTCGCTCTTAAGTATCAGTCGGGTTGGAGGGTTGACACGATACCTAAGTTAAACCAAGAAATTCATTGAAAATGGGTGATGAAGTATGGGTGGAAAGACTATTTATTGATTATTCTGTGTTACATTAATTGTACAAGGCTGAGGCCTGACCTGTTATAGGAGACCAGCTGCATTATTTTCCACGGATTTGGTAAAGACTCTTCGTCTTTCTCTTATCAGATATTATGAACCCTTGTCATTTTGTCATGGACGACATAAGGTCCTTCCCAGGATTTGACTAGCTTACCAGCATTTTGAGGCCTCGAGGATTGGTTGACACGTCGAAGCACCAGATCTCCGATGTTGAAACTTCGTGGTCGAACTCTTTTGTTATAGGACTTCAGAAGTGATGTATGGTAACGGCCAAGGTTGGCGATTGCTCGGTCTCTGGTTTCGTCGATCCATAACATGTTATATCCGAGCTTAAATTTATTGTCTTCGTCCGGGAGGTTGGGATCTCGTATAGGTATATCGAATTGTGTAGGGAGCACAGCTTCAGTACCGTTGGCTAAATGAAAAGGGGCACAACCTATAGATTTTTATGGTATTGTTCGATAAGCCCAAAGGACATACTATAATTCTTGGACCCATCGACCATTCTTTGCATCGACTCTTTTCTTGAGGCCGCCGACTATGGTTTTGTTGATGGCGTCGACTTGACCATTTCCTTGAGGGTAATAAGGTGTTGAGGGTGAGAGAATAATGTTGTGTTTCTTGAGGAAGTTTATGACTTTGCTCCCAACGAACTGTGGACCATTATCACATCAAATCATATGAGGGCAGCCAAAGCGTGTGATAATCTTATCCCATAAAAACTTGATGACTTCTTCTTCTCTGGTTCGGCACAAAGGTGAGGCTTCGAACCATTTGGTAAAATAGTCTGTGGCAACAAGGATATTCTCACGGCTGCCTGAGTCTTTTGGAAAAGGGCAAATGAGTTCGATAGCCCATCTTTTGAATGGCTAGGAAACTTGACTAAAATTGAGGTCTTGCGAGGGGCTATGGATGTCGTAGGCATGATGTTGGCATTTGCCACATTGTTTGGCATACTCTTCGGCTTATTTTTTCATGATCGTCCAGAATAAACCTTGAGAAATGGCTCGAAGGGCCATAGAACGACCAGCAGTATGAGCACTGTAGGTACCTTGATGGAGTTGGGCGATAATAGAAGAGGCTTCGGCTTGAGAGATGGATCGAAGGAGGACGCCATTTAGGGATTTACGATGCAACTCATGACTGTGGATAATGCATTTGCGACAGTTTTCTAGCAACGATCGTTTGGCTTTGGGATCATCTGGGAGGGTTGCATTGTTGAAGTCGTAGAGGAATGGTGTTCGCCAGTCGACGGGATCGAGACTCTCACCCCCAGTATTGATGGCATTGATTTCCATCAACTTGATACTTGGGCGTTCGAGTACTTCGATGTGTAGATGTAGGCGATGGCATCTTCATGTTAATTTTCTCCTCGAGGGTAATGAGTGATGGAGGATTTTTCAGGGAAACGGTTCATGCGCTGTTGAACGAGAGCAACATATTCAGACATGCGACCGTTAGCTTGATTTTCACTTGTGTAATGTCTCTGAATAAGTTAGGAATATGAAAGAACTGCGAGTCTAAGGATACCGAGTTTGAGGGAAAGTACGAGGCCATGAATCAGTGCTTCATAATCGGCTTCGTTGTTGGAACATTCAAAGTTGAGCTTGACTGCCTTCTCTATTCGATAATTATTAGGTGTGACTAGGACTATACTGATCCCTCGACCGCTAGGCCCTGCGGATCCATCTGTGAATAAACATCATCCAGTACTGGGGTTCCATGGGTCTGTTATTTCGGGTTGGTCATCTGTTATATCATCTTAATGTTCTTCCTAATCGATATCATCGACCTGGAAGTCGGCAAGAAAATCTGCTACTGCTTGGCCTTTCTGGGATATCTGCTTCTCGAATAAAATGTCGTGGTCACCATGATATACAGACCACTGTTGTACTCGTGTGGATTTCTCTTTTTTGCTGAGTACTTCTCGAAGGGGGTAACTTGTTATAACACGGATGGGGTGAGCTTGAAAATATAGTTTGAGTTTGCGGGCTGAATAGACAAGGGTGAGGAGTAAACGCTCAGGTTTCGAGTATCAGGTTTCTGTGGGTATTAGAGTTTTGCTTATGAAATATACAGGTTTCTCGATGTTTGAGTCGAGTCAAATAAGAACTGAACTGATAGAAGTGTCTGTAAAAGCAAGGTATAAAGAGAGTGTTTTGCCTTCGATAGGGGTGCTGATAATGGGTGGTCGGCCAAGATAAGTTTTGAGTTTAAGGAAAGCCTGCCCACATTCGGGTGTCCAATTAATCTCGGGGTTGTTTTTCTTTATTGCTTTGTGGGCGCCTTGGTCGCTTAAGAGGAAAAAGAGACAAACATATCTGTCTGAGGATTTGGAAATAAAAAGGTTGAGGGTTGTTATCTGACCAGCTACTTTTTGGATGTCTTTTTTGGTTTAGGGTGAAGGCATGTCGATGAGGGCTCGAATATGGGTAGGGTCGATCTCGATACCACATTTGTTGATAAGGTGGCCTAAAAATTTGCCAGACGAAACACCAAATTAGCATTTGTCTGGGTTAAGTTTCATGTTGTATGCTCGAAGTATCGAAAAGACTTCGGTTAGGTCCTGAATGTAGGTCTATTTTTGGAGGCTCTTGCATAGCATGTCGTCGATGTAAACTTCGACCGACTTGCCAAGCAAGGGTTTAAACATAGTTGTGACAAGGCGTTGGTAAGTGGCTCCCATATTTTTAAGGCTGAAGGGCATGATGTTAAAACAGTAAAGGCCTTGTTCAGTGATAAAGGAAGTTTTAAGTTAATCTTCAAAGAGGAGGGGTACCTGATTGTAACCCAAAGCCGTATCCATCATTGATAGGCGCTCATGTCCAGCAGTGGAATCGAGGAATGCTGAAATGATCGGGAGGGGGAAACTGTACTTTGATGTGTGCTTGTTAAGGTCTGTGAAGTCGAGGCAGATTTTGATCTTACCGTTCTTCTGGGAAACTACCACAATATTTGATATCCAGTCAACATACTTCACTTCTCTGATAAAACCTACGGCAATAAGCTTGTCTTCCTCAAGGTTTACTGCTTCTCAAAGTCATGGTGTTAGGGTACGCTTCTTCTATTTACTGCTGAGGAATAGAGAATGAGGTCGAGGCGATGGCAAGCCAAACTGGGGAAAACACCGGGCATCTCCTGGACCGTCCATACAAAGACATCTTTGTTTGCTCAAAGGAAATCTGTAAGCTCGAGGCGTTCTACTTCGTGAGTATTTTTCCATATTCCTAGACAATTTTTTAGATGATGAGGATGATGATAAATGTCTTGGAAGTATGAATTCAACATCGATTCTTAAGAAAATACGAGCTCCATCTTTATCTAGACTAGTGTCACCTTCTTCATCTCTCTTCCTTGAATCCATACCTCCATCATCTGAGCCTAATGGGGGTACCATGACCATAAACAATTTTGAAGGCTCTTACGGAGATAACTCTTGTTGCATTTCTGTTGATGAATGTTTAAATTATTTTGAGGACTCGATTAATGATCCTGAGATTCGTAAAATAGTAAAATCATTAGCATCTGAAAATATGTTTTAACTTGGACATGTCCCTAAGACAATAAATATCTACGGCAATGGTCAGGATGAGTCCCTTGAGATAAGTTATGATTTTAGGCACATAAATTTTAAATGTTTGTTAGAGTCAATTGTTCCCCGATCCCCACATCCACAAATATGTTATATAGTTTTTCTTCTACGAAATGAAAATATATTTTTGAAAATTATAATTTTGGGGATGCCTCACGGACTTCCTTTGTCAGAACCACCTAACACATTTTTTGGAATATCAACGATAACATGGGGGTTTTGAAATTTTTTAAAGAAAATATCTTTCCAGAAAAATCGATTTTTGAATCTACTACATTTTCGGGGACGAATACTTGTATAACAATCTTCCTATTTACTGCAACACGTAGTAATCATATGATTGTATTAAAAATTCTAAATAAAAATATGTTCCATTGGTATGTGTTTTCTTTATCTTGGAGAAAATGGCTTTTCTTGGCTTATCTAAAATTTTTAACTTGGAATCATCAAAAGATAGGCTAAGTTCTCAGAAAAAATCTTTTTCATAGAGAATTAGTTTTAAACTCTATTGGGTTTTTATTGAATATATTTTCCTAATTAAGGGCTAATATTAAGGATCACCATTCATGTGTTATCTGGCTTTTGAAAGAGAATTTGCAACCAGGATAGTACATCACCTTTTCAACTTCGTACCCTTCCAGTAATATTGAAAATTTTAAGTTTGGGGGTACAGTTTGCTACATATGCAAAATGCAATCGCGCTCCCTGCAAAAGTGATTATTATTTTAGTTTTCTCGGGACAAGCAAAAGACAAGTTTTGAGGTAATTGATTAGCGTATAATTATGACATTTTTAATGTACCCGAACATGTATTTTAGTCATCCATTCTATTTAGTTTTGGGTACTTAGGAGCATTTGTTTGATTGTAATAACTGGAGATGGATATTTGAAACCAAACTCTTAAAATCAAGTAAAAGTGTCTTCCGGTAGTTTATAGCACAAAAAGTCGAAGGCATAATATATTTGATCTCAAGATTAAAGAAATATATACACAAAAATTCTTGGAGAATAAGATCGAAGAATATATTGCATTAAAGATCCTTAAAGTTATTTAATATTGAAGATATATGTAAGAGTTTCCATGAAGAAAGATCTCTACATCATTTAAGGAAATTATATGCAAGAATATTAGGTGATTGGTTTTAATATTATAAGATAATATTGTGAAAATATTATTTATAATTTAATGTATAGTTTCTAAATTTGGGTTCCTTCTCATATAAAAGGAACCCTCCGCCCATTGTATTTGGGTATCTCATATTGGAGCAAGTTTATAAGAAATAAAGACTTAGTTTTTATTTAATTGTCTTTTTTCTCTCTTTTAGTTTAATTTTTGTTAATGTCTTCATTAGTTGTTAATAAGATGAAGTCCGAGATGAGCGGTTAATCTCTTAGCTAAAGCTAGTATGAGGCTTCTTCTTAGATGAGCAATAGTTGGTATTAATTAGGTTCTAATTAGTTTTCTCTTAGTACTTCATGATTGATAAGTTAGTACATCATATCGAAGGCTTGACCATAGTTTCGGTTTTGTGTACGTCTAACTAAGGCTTGACTATAGCTTTAGCTGCGGTTATGCAAATTTTTGGTGAAGAAAATCTTCGAGCACCAAACGCGGTCGACGTCAAAAGGTTAAAAGCGATTGGAGATTCATGAGGATTTTTTAATATGTTAGAAAGCCTTAATTGCATGTTTTGGATATGGAAAAATTATCCCATAGCTTGGAACGGTCAACTTACAAGTTATTACCTCAAGGCGACACTGATTCTTGAAGCGGTAGCTTCACACGACCTTTGGACTGGGCATGTTAATTTTTGGTTACTAGGGTCTAATAATGATATCAATGTCCTGCAACAATCACATCTTTTCACAGACCTGGCCGATGGTATCACCCCGCCTTGAAATTATACAATTGCTGGAAAAGCTTATGATATGGTGTATTTCCTAGCGGATGGCCTATACCCTAAATGTGGAACACTTGTCCAAACCATATCCAATCTGGTTACAGCGAAACAAAATTTTTTTGCTCAACAACAAGAAAGTTGTCAAAAAGACGTAAAACAAGGATTTGGGATTTTACAATCACGGTTCAATATTTTAAAAATGCGGTCAAATTATGAAAACCTGATGTTTTGAATAATGTCATGAAGGCGTGCGTAATAATACATAATATGATCGTCGAAGAGGAACGAGGTTCATTCTCATCATACTTAGATTACAATCCGGCCTATCCCTCAACTATTGAAGGTGAACAGTTCAATATTGCACACAAATGAAGAATAATATAATCTTTTTTATCGAAAATGAACCGCATTTAAAGTTGAGAACTGTAGTTTGATCAAAAGAATGATCTAATCGAGCATTTGAGGGCTGTAATGGGCAATCTTTAAACCTAGTACTCTATTTCTTGTATTATCTGAGTATTCTTGATGTAATTTAATACATCTTGTCGTACAAGTTTATTAAACAATAAACAGATATTGCATTAATCTTGGATTTGTTTTAACCCAATATTCTCATAAATAAACATTTTGAAGACAAGATTATATTCTTCAATAGAAAAGTACATTATTCAAACGATTACATTATTGGAAGGTAAACTACATTCGTGGAAAAAAACCTTCTATATACAACAAAGTTAAATTACCTTTCATCACCACTTCAAGTACCTGGTTCGCCCCTCTTGGCCAGACGTTCCATGATCTCAGCTTACCTTTGCAGATAGTATGCCAATTGATACCCAGAAAGATTACTCAGGTCTTTATCCATGATTTTTTGCGATCTTCTCTTGTTTATTCCAAATCCATTTCAGCTTGCCATTGTTGATTTGTTTCCGCTTGATGAGCGCATAATTATGACATTTTTAATATACCGGAACATGTATTTTAGCCGTCCATTATATTTAATTTTGGGTACTTATGCGCATTTGTTTGATTGTAGCTATTGAATATAGATATTTGAAACCAAGATCTTAAAGTCAAGTAAAAGTCTCTCCAGCAGTTCATAACACAAAAATTTAAAGACACAAAATTTATTTGATATCAAGATTAAAGAAATATATACACAAATATTCTTGGAGAATAAGATCAAAGAATATATTGCATCCAAGATCCTTAAAAATATTATGCATTGAAGATATATGCAAGAGATTCCATGAAGAAAGATCTCCACATCACTTAAGGAAATTATATGCAAGAATATTAAGTGATTGGTTGTAATATTAGAAGATATTATTGTGAAAATATTATTTAAAATTTCATATATAGTTTTTATATTTGGGTTCCTTCTCCTATAAAAAGAACCCTCCCCCCATTGTAATTGGGCATCTCATATTGGAGCAGGTTTAGAAGAAATAAAGTCTTAGTTTCTTTTAATTGCCTTCTTCTTCTCTTTTAGTTTAATTTTTGCTAATATCTTCATTAGTTGTTAATGCGATGAAGTCCGAGATGAGTGGCTAATCTCCTAGTTAAGACTAGGATGAACAATAGTTGGTATTAATTAGGTTTTAATTAGTTTTTTCTTAGTACTTCATGAATGATAAGTTAGTGCATCATATCAAAGGCTTGACCATAGCTTCAGTTTGGTGTACGATAACTTTGGATACAAACAAGTGCTACTAACCGTAGACTTGATTTGGAGATCTAAACAAGAGGAAACACTAGAAAACTCACTCAAGCCTAGCCATGGTTGAGTTGATAATTCTCTGAGACACTTTCCACAATCACTTAAAAGTATAACCACTAAATGCTTGACCATAGATTTAGTGGTTTATTTTGCAACATCATATGTGTCTTAACACGAACATATGATGGGTGTAGATATCAGGATCTCGTTGAATATTGATTAGTTCTTTGAAAGGAAGAGGCTAAGTCTAAACCTTAGCTCTCTCTCTTATTAAGTTTAATATTTAGCTTTAATTTATGTTTTTTAGATTTATTTCTTAAAAAATTATAATTCGGCCTAGAAAGTTTTTATTTTCCAAAACCTCCTTGTGGATTCGATCCCACTCACCTGTGCTATAATTCGACAACCGTACTTTTAGCGGGTATTTTGCTAGAGGCTCTAAAAGCCTCTTATCCCCGCTCTTTTTCTTTTCATTTCTTCTTTCGCTTGCCTCTTCTCCAACCGTAGTTTAACCAACATTGTTTGGATACTGCTACCTGCTACAATAGCACCATCTAAGTCCTTTTATGTTTCAAGGTTTTTTCTAAAGAATTTTTGGCCGATGGGCCTGCTTCTACCCTCATACAGCGAACCATCTAATTTAGAATTTTGGCTTGTGGATTGACGTGTAGGTGGGTCGTCGGGGCCCTCCGAATGATTGTTTGATCTGACCGAGTCCCCCAAAGAAGAATTATCCCATGTTCTCCTGGCTACAGTTTTTGGTACATACCCCGCATGGTTCAGCCTATCATCCCTTAGGTTGGTCCATCACGATTCTCGCGCAAAAATCTTATACGCTTCACAGTATTTAAAGTCATTATCGCCATTCATACCTTGATAGATCTTGTGAGCATCATTTTCTTACAATTCATTAAATTACCAAATACAAATAAATAACGTGCATATCCAAAAAAAATAAACGAAATTGAGTTAAAGGAAATTAGAATATACCCGATCTTCTTCGGGTATATTCTAATTTCCCCTTGAGCAACTATCCCCTTGTACGCCACACATTGTGCATTAAGGGTATACCACTGAGCCTTAGTCTACCTACTCGATCATCATGTGGGGCACTCGGGGTCCTTGATAAAGGCAATGTTGACATTTTGATAGAAAGTGAATACCCCTCCACCAACCTTCAAATACTTCAGAATCCTCAGAATTTAGAGCAAACGGCAAAATTTTCTCAATTTTGTCTATATGACCTCCCTTTGATCACATCTTTTTTTACACAAGGCGAGTTTCTTTTTAGGAAACATGTCGAAAAGGATGATTTGATTTATTTTTTTGTAAATAAAATTAGCTGACTCTAGCAGTTTGTGTAAAATTGATTGTAGGAAAGGTAAATTGTAATACCAATCCGGTTATCCTTGATTGTTCGAGCAGTTCATTTGCAATCATATCCAGGGTATGCATCTTGTACTTGAAGCCTATCATTGCAAGTTCCTCTGCCCCCTCAATAATTGATAAGAAGTTTTTAGGGCCTCTAACAAAATTCCCGCTCAAAATACTGTTGTCGAATTGTAGCACGGATGAGTGGGATCGGATCCACAGGGAGGTTTGGGAAAATGAATACTTTCTAGGCCAAATTATGGTTTTATAAGAGATAAATCTAAGAAAATGAAATAAAAACTAATTATAAAACTTGATGGGGGAGAGAATATTAACAAAAAAAAATCGGTATTAGAAAGATTAGTTTTCAATGATGCCTCCCCGACAACGGCGCCATTTGATAAGAGATTTTTATGACCTCTAGTAAAATACCCACTCAAAGTACGGTTGCCAAATTGTAGTACAAATGAGTGGGATCAAATCCATAAGGAGGTTTGGGAAATCAAATACTTTCTAGGCCAAATAACGGTTTTATAAGTGATAAATTTAAGAAGAATAAATAAAAACTAATTATAAAACTTAATGAGGGAGAGAGCTAAGGTTTAGACTTGGCCTCTACCTTTCAAAGTACTAATCAATATACAACTAGATCCTAATATCTCCACCCATCATATGTTCGTGTTAAGACACATACGATGCTGTAAAATAAACTACTAAATCTATGGTCTAGCATCTAGTGGTTATACTTTTAAGAGATGGTGAAGAGTGTCTTAGAGAATTATCAACTCAGCCATGGCTAGGCTTGAGTAAGTTCTCTAGTGTTTCTTCTAATTTAGATCTCCAAATCAAGTCTACGATTAGTAGCACTTATTTGTATCAAAAGCTATCGTACACCAAATCAAAGCTATGGTCAAGCCTTTGATATGATGCACTAACTTATCAATTATTATGTACTAAGAGAAAACTTATTAGAACCTAATTAATACAAACTATTGCTCATCTAAGAAAAGGCCTCATCCAAGCCTTAGTTGGAGATTAGCCGCTCATCTCGGACTTCATTGCATTAACAATTAATGAAGATATTAGCAAAAATTAAACTAAAAGAGAAGAAGAAGACAATTAAATAAAACTAACTTTATTTCTTCTAAACTTGCTCTAATTTGAGATGCCTGATTACAATGGGGGGAGGGTTCCTTTAATAGGAGAAGGAACCCAAATTTAAAAGCTATACATTCAATTGTAAAGAATATTTTCACAATAATATCTTCTAATTTTATAACCAATCACCTAAGATTCTGGCATATAATTTCCTTAAGTGATGTAGAGATCTTTCTTCATAGAAACTCTTACATATATCTTCACTAGAAAATATTTTTAAGGATCTTGGATGCAATATATTCTTTAATCTTATTCTCCAAAAATATTTGTGTATATACTTCTTCAATCTTGAGACCAAATATATCGTGTCTTTAACTTTTTATGCTATGAACTATTGGAGACACTTTTACTTGACTTAAATAGCTTGGTTTCAAATATCCATCTCCAATAGCTACAATCAAACAAACGTACATAGGTACCCAAAATTAAAAATAATGGAAGACTGAAATACATTTTTGGGTATATTAAAAATGTCTGAATTACATTCTCATTAACAATTTTTATGAAATGATGAGGGTTGTCGAAGGGATGAATGTGGAGTTGAAATGCGAGGGGAAGTTTTTAATCCAACGGTTCGACATAGTGTCATTTTATTCAAGGAAGGAAAATAAGAAGGTAGCGACATATCACATTCAATATCATTTGGATAAACTATGCTTATTTGACCTGTGTTCGACTGGGCATGGGTGGGATAAGAATTTGGTGGTGGTGAAGGGGAGATATGAGAATGCAGAGGGGGAGAAAGAATTTAGGCTGAAGCATAGGCTGTACAATGCAAGTAAGTTAATATTCAAAGTATGTTCACTACGTAAATGTTGTATTTCAAAAGTTGAGTATTGTGAGAAAGAAACGAAAGAAGAAGGACACATTGCAGAGAGACGTTTCAGTTGCTACTGGGCATTTAAAGAAGAGAAAAGAAGGAATTACTTCAACAAGGGCAGGTGAGATGGATTACGACAAATTGAGCCGAAAGTCAAGCTTTGTACTGAGGTCTCGACGAGGAGGACCGGGGACGATACGATCGAGCGCACCCGAGACTATTTTCGATGTACCTCGACTGACCAGCAAGGGTAAAGGAAAAACTATTGACAAAGCTTCGAAAGTGTATAAAATGAAGACAACTCTACAGAAAAGGGCTCGTGAGAAGATGGAAAATGATGAGGATGACCCAGCAGATGTGAGGCTATGGAAAGTCGAACTGGAGGAGAGCGATCGAGTAATGGTCGAGTCGATGACTACTCTCTGCGGCACAAACCCAGATAAAGTGGGGAAGCAACTGAGCAAAGATTTGTACCAGGTAAGTCTTTCTGGAACTTTGAAGTTGAAATTATGCTTCGAGAGCTGCAAATTAGTCGATTATTCATTCAGGTAAATGCTTGGGTGATATCTTTTAACAAAACACAAAAGGTATCGAGTAAAAAACTGAAGCAGATGAGGGACAGGCTTGAGCTCTCACAGGGAACTATTCATTCACTGGAGACCCAGGTCGGTGTGCTAGAACGAGATAAGTTGCAGATTCGAGCCGATGCTGCCAAGGAAATTGAAGCCGCGATCACCAACTTTAATCAGACGGTAGCAGTACTGGAGGCGAAGCTGGTGAGTAAGGATAATCAATTGAAGAATAATAAAGTACACTTCCATGCACAGTATGATGATGAGTATGACGTGACCACAACCCTGAAGAAATTTATAGATGGGTTCGGGTATGATCCAGAGACCTTCGAGCTTTATCCTTCAATGGAAAAGCCTCATGTCAAAGATGTTACATAGACAGAAGGGATAAAACTGCACCCAGTAGGGGAAGGTGTTGGAGATGTGGTAGCTGATCCCGCGGTCAAAGGGAATGGTGTTGATGCAGGAAATGTTGTAGGGGATTCTGCAGTCGATGGAATTGTTGATGTTTCTGGAATGAACCCTGCTGTCGAAGGCAGTGGTGGTGTTACTGTAGTAGATCATGTAGAAGAAGTAAGTACGGCCAATCCTGTGTAAGTGGGGTATTTGGAGAAGGTACTTTATTTGGCTTCCGTCATCTGTAATGAACTCTCTCTCCATTTTTTTGCTTCAGTATGTTGGATAGATAGAATTTGAACAATGAGTAATGTAGTTGAATTTGACCTGCTGGTATGTATTTGACTTAAATTGCTGGTATGAATTTGACTTGAATTGCTGGTATATATTTGACTTAAATTTCTGGTATCTTTGTGAAAATTGAAGTAGAGAGTGCACCGTACTTTGATGGTCGCCCCAAGGTTTGTTTATCCGCGGGGTTGAACCTTGACGAAGCATGATATGGCTGGCTGTGATGTATCCCTGAGTGTCCTATCTGCCGACCATGCATGCCACTCAATTTTGCTCGAACTAGAAACTCAAAGAACTTTGAGGTCGCCCCCAAGTATTAGTCGGGTCGAAGGGTTGACATGATACTTAAGTGTGACCGACTCAAGAAGTTTACTGGACTTTAAAGGTTGCCCCCGGGTCTATCCGTAGGTTTGAGCCTAAATGAAGTATTATGTTGTCAGCCCCAATGCATTCTAAAGTGTCTGGTCGGTCGACCATTCATTCCACTCTGGTTTGCTCGAATTGAAACCTTAAAAAAATTTGAGGTTACCCCCAAGTATCAGTCAGGTCGAAGGGTTGACATAATTTTTAGGTTTGACCAACTCAAGAAGTTCACTGGACTTTGATGGTCACCCATGAGTCTATCCGCAGGTTTGAGCCTAAATGAAGCATTATGTGGCCGACCCCAATACATCCTCGAGTATCCGGTCTGTCGACCATTCATGCCACTCAGGTTTGCTTGAATTAAAACCTTGAAAAACTTTGAGGTCGCCCCAAAGTATCAGTCGGGTCGAAGGGTTGACATGATACTTAGGTTTGACCAAGTCATGAAGTTCACTAGACTTCGAAGGTCACCCCCGGGTCTATACGCGGGTTTGAACCTAAATGAAACATTATGTGGTCAGCCACAATGCATCCCCAAGTGTTCGGTCTGTCGACCATTCATGCCACTCGGGTTTGCTCGAAATGGAACCTTAAAAAACTTTGAGGTTACCCCCATGTATTAGTCTGGTCGAGGGGTTAACATTATACTTAGGTTTGACCAACTCAAGAAGTTCACTGAAGATATGACATGAAGCTTAAAGGAGGAAAATATGGCCATTGATTATACTATATTTACATCAGTTTAACAAGGTGGTGGCCATGGCCTATTGTATGAGACTAATTGTATCGCGTTCCAAGGGTTGAGTAGGGGCTCCTTAGCTTCTATCATCAAATAATACAATTTTTTGTCTGTTTTGTCATACAAGACATAAGGTCCTTCCCAGGATTCGGCTAACTTACCGGTATTGCGAGGCTTCAAAGAGAGAGTGACTCATCGGAGTACCAGATCTCCAATATCAAAGTTACGTGGTCAAACCCTTTTGGTGTATAACTTCTGGAGGGAGAGATGATAATGGCTGAGGTTAGCTATGGCTCGATCTCTGGTTTCATCGATCTATAATATATTACATCCAAGTTCAAACTCGTTATCTTTATCGGGGAGGTCAGGGTCTCGCGTTGGCTCTACGAACTGAGTGGGCAGCACAGCTTCGCTACCATAAGCCATGAGGAAAGGGGGGCAGCCCGTCGCCTTTTTTGGTATGGTACGATAGGCCTAGAGTACATGTTATAATTCTCGAACCCATCGGCCCCTCTTCTGGTCTGCGCATTTCTTGAGACAGTCACTATAGTTTTATTGATTGCTTCAACCAGACCATTTCCTTTTGGGTAATAAGGTGTTGAGGGGGAACGGATAATATTGTACTTATTGAGGAAATTACAGATTTTCTTCCCTGGAAACTGTGGACCGTCGTCGTATCGAATCATGTAAGGGCAGCCAAAATGTGTGATGATATTTTCCCATAAAATCATGATGACTATTCCCTGGTTTAATATAGAGGTACGTCATCGAACCATTTAGTTAAATAATCTATGCCCACTAGAATGTGTTCTTTACTTCCTAAAGCCTTGGGGAAAGGGCCTACTAGATCAATGGCCCACCGCTTGAATGGCCAAGCGACTTGGCTGTAATGGAGGTCTTGTGAAGGGGTTTGGATGTTGTGGGCGTGACGTTGGCATTTGTCATAGTGTTTCGCAAACTCTTCAGCTTATTTTTTCATATTGGGTAAGAATAAACCTTGGGTTACAGCTCGAAGAGCCATAAATCGACCAGCAATGTGAGCACCACAGTTGCCTTCATGGAGTTTGGTAAGTATGGTAGTGGCCTCGTGTTGGGATATGCAACGAAGGTGTATGCCATTTGGGGATTTGCGGTGTAGACTGCCTTTGAGAATGGTGTATCGTCGACAGTTTTCCAATAACAAATATTTTGCCCTAGTCTTCCAGGAGGATTGAACTATTAAAATATACAAAGAAGGGTATGCGCTAGTCTTCAAGATCGAGACTTTCACCCCCAGTATTGAGGGCATTAAATTCCATGGTCGATACTTGGGCGTTCGAGTACTTTGATATGGAGTGTTCAGGATTCGAACTTGCCTAATATGGCTGCTATGTAGGCGAGGGCATCGACATGTCTATTTTTTCCTTGAGGGTAATGTGTAATAGAAGATTTTTTTGGGAAAAGTTCCATGCGCTGGCGGACAAGTGCCGCGTAGTCAGCCATGCGACCGTTTGCTAAATTTTTTCAGAGTACTGTCTCAGAACAAGCTGGGAATTGGTAAATACTACAAGTTTGGGAACACCGAGTTCAAGAGTGAGATCGAGACCATGTATCAAAGCTTCGTATTCGGCCTCATTATTGGAATATTTGAAATTTAATTTGACGGCCTTCTCGATTCGTTCATTGGAAGGAGTAACCAAGACAATACCTATCCAGAGTTGTTGGGTTCGGCAAATCTATCGGTAAAGAGATGCCAACCCGTATTAGGGTTCCAAGGGTCACTTTGTTCAGGCTGATCTTCGAGTAAATCGCCTTCGTGTTCTTCCCAGTGAAGTCGGAATGGAAATCAGCGACTGCCTAGCCATTTTGAGATATCAGTTTTTTGAAAGTGATGTCGTGTTCACTGAGATAGACGGACCAATATTATACCCGAATGGATTTATCTTTCTTGTTGAGGATCTCTCGAAGAGGGTAGCTGGTGATAGCACGCATGGGATGAGCTTGGATCTATGGTTTAAGCTTTCGAACAGTATAGACAAGTGTAAGGAGAAATTGCTCGACCTTTGTACATCGAGTTTTGGTAGGTGCCAGAGTTTTGCTGATAAAGTATACAGGTTTCTTAATATTGGTTTTTAGTCGAATAAGGACCGAATTAATTGAAGTATTGGTTGCTGTGAGAAATAAGAAGAGCGCTTCCCCTTTGATGGGGGTGCCAATGATAGGTGGTCGACCAAGGAAATTTTTGAGTTTGAGGAAGGCCTATTCATAATCAGGTGTCCAATTAACTTTGGGGTTCTTCTTTTTGGCCTTATAAACGCCTTGGTCGCGTAAAAGGGAAAAAAGCCAAGCACAATAGTAAAGGGATTTTGAGATAAAACAGTTTAGGGTGGCTATTTTGCCAGCAACCCTTTGGACGTCTATCTTAGTTCGAGGGGAAGGTGATAGACACTTAATATTTATGTGTACAACTCCTAAATTTAAATCTACCTAGTTATTTATTAAATAAATGTGATACTAATAGTACTTTTTCTTGTATTTACAGAAATTGGATACATGATAAACAAGTCGTACATTTTTCCAGTTTTTAATAAAGAACAAGGGTGATGCACTCCAACAATGATTCTCATTTGAAGCTGTCAACCAAAGGCCCTTGGATAAGTATTGAAGAGACATTGATAAAGATCATCAAGTTACATAATTTTATGCATGGGCCAAGGCATAGACTATGGAGTTTTAAAGCTCTTATATTTTGTGCATAATGGAAGACATTGTTTAAGGGATTTTCCATTTATGTTGATATGTTGTAAACCCTCTTATACTTTATAATTAGAAGGAGGATCCCACCCTCGAGGGATCATCTTGGAGAGTCTAAATCAAAAGGTACAAAGCAATAAAATTATTCTTTTTCTTGCCATTTTTCTTTATTGTGATAATCTAGTAATATGGCGATGATCGAAGGGATGAGTAGCTAAACCTCTTAGCCAAGGCTAAAGGAAGCTCCAGCTTAACATAGCCTAGTTGTAGAAGTAGCTTTAATTTGAGTACTATTAATTTTTTTTCTCTCCGGGTTCAAGTTCGAATCCTTCATTCCTTCATCCTATGCTTGACCAAAGCTAGGATTTGGAGGAATAAAGAATCTAATCAACCATCTTTTTTGACCATAACAAGATTGGTTATAAACATGGAGAAACAAAAGTAATTCACCTTGCTTAATATGACCATTGTTATGTATGGTGGTTTATTGAGAATTCTCAAACATTAATTTCTTATCCATTGTGAGTATCGTGTATAACCGACCAAGGATACATGGTACGGAATTAATTAGTACTTTAATTAAAGAGACTTTCTCGTGGACTACATGGGTTGGAGTGGAATCGATGTCTTGGTTTCCACTCTAATTTATCTTGCAATTTGTTTATTTCTTCTTTTTAGTTCGAAACCTATTTTAACTAATTGTTTTTGGATAAAACTACTAGCTTGAAGTATAATTCGTACCAGAAGTTATTTGGGATACGACCCTGCTTTCTCTTGTACTCAACGGTACATCGTGCGCTTGCGGGTCTTTAAAGGCGTCGGTTTTATAATCGATTAAGATTTTGGCGCCGTTGAAGGGGACTTGTAAAGGTGCATTTTTTTTTGAGTCGTTATTTTTAAGCCAATTTTTCTTTTTCTTTTTCTTCTTCTCTTTTTCTTCTTTTTGCTTTGGATTTTGGAATACTTGGGTTCAAACACGAGCCATTGTTTGGTGCTAAAGAGATATTCGTTGGAAGATTATAACACAGTTTCCCAATTCATCTTACATTACTATCCTACAAGGTGTAACATACGTGGATATGGGGAACTTGGGACATTAACATTTGATTGGCACAACTTGCTACAATTTCTAGTTTTATACTTGTAATAGCCTATTTTCGTAAAGACCGAAAATAGTGCTTTACACCCTTGAAATGGGGAATGCTGTAGATGAAATAGCTATAAACACAAAGTTTTAGCGTGGAAAACCCTTAAATGGGTAAAAAACCACGACCTCTCCTGAGGATTTTAGAAAGAGTGATGTTTATAGATGTTTTCTAGCTATTACATAGAGAGATAGAGAGATATAAAGAAGATCTTTGAGTAGTCCCCCCTAAGTTGTAGCTATCTAGTCTTATTTATAGGTCTTATAATATGACTGTTATTGTTTTAATGAGGAACGTTGCAATATGTGAACTTGATGAGTCTTCATAATGGTCGAGTAACGGCTTGAGTAACTCTTCTTCCTTGTAACCTCTCCATAATGTGTCATAATAGCCACGTGTTGTTGACGAGGTCGAAGTACTGTAGATGTATCAGTTCGGAGTACTGTAGCAGTTCGGGTACTGTAGTAGGTCGAATTACTGAAGCAGTTCGAGTTATTGTAGCTGTTACTATTCAAAGTACGTTAGTTGTAGCAGTTCGGGTACTGTAGCAAGTCGAAGTATTGGAAATAGGTTGCCACATTCGCCCTGTCTCAGCGAATAGCACTAGAAGCATCAGAAGCGAGTGGTGTTGGCTGAGACATATCTTTGATCTTTGGATATGTAAATTGCATGGTTGAAGCAACTGTTGTAAGAAAATAAATTATAATGAATGATAATATATGATAATGTATTATAATAGATGATAATGTATGATAAAGTAGTCGAATGGATGATTATGTATGATAATATGTGGTAAAATGCATGAAGTAGAATGCATGTTAGTATGTATTGAATAATGCATAGCTGAATAGCGTCTTTGCCAGATCAAATTGATTGACTCAATAAGCGATCCTCGAAGAACGAGTATATTTGATGAGCTATGAAGTAGATCCCAGTTATAGGTCGAGCTGAGCGACTGTGCTGGGACATCTATTGAATATTGCATAGCTGAATGGCGTCTCTGCCAGATCGAATTGATTGACTCAATAAGGGACCCTCGGAGAGCGAGTATATTTGATGAGCTATGAAGCAGGTTCCAGTTATTGGTCGAGCTGAGCAACCGTGATGGGACATGTATTGAATATGGCATTACAGAATGGCGTCTCTGCCAGATCAAATTGATATCGCAACCTATTTCCAATACTCCGACTTGCTACAGTACCCGAACTGCTACAACTAACGTACTTTGAATAGTAACAGCTACATTAACTCGAACTGCTACAGTAATCCGACCTGCTACAGTACTCCGAACTGATACATCTACAGTACTTCGACCTCGTCAACAATACGTGGCTATTATGATACATTATGGAGCGGTTAGAAGGAAGAAGAGTTACTCAAGCCGTTACTCGACTATTATGAAGACTCATCAAGTTCACATATTGTAACGTTCCTCATTAATACAATAACGGTCATATTATAAGACCTATAAATAAGACTAGATAACAACAGATTAAAGGGGACTGCTCAAAGATCTTTTCTACATATCTCTCTTTATGTAATAGCTAGCAAACATCTATAAACATCTCTCTTTCTAAAATCCTCAGGAGAGGTCGTGGTTTTTTCCACATTCAAGGGTTTTTCACGCTTAAACTTTGTGTTTATAGCTATTTCATCTACAACATTCTCTAGTTCAAGGGTGTAAAGCACTATTTTCAATCTTTACGCAAATAGGCTATTACATTTGGCGTTCTACTACATTATCATAGATGATCATCCATTCTACAACATTATCATACATTATCATCCATTATAATACATTATCATACATTGTCATACATTATCATACATTCTCTTACAACAGTTGCTTCAACCCAGCAATTTACATATCCAAAGATCAAAGATATTTTTCAACCAACACCACTCGCTTCTGATGCTTATCGTGTTATTGGCTGAGACGGGGCAAATGTGGTGACCTATTTCCAATACTCTAACCTGCTACAGTACTTCAAACTACTACAGCTACAGTACTTTGAATAGTAACAACTACATTAGCCTATTTTTGAAGAGACCAAAAATAGTGCTTTACACCTTGAAATGGGGAATGTTGTAGATAAAACAGCTATAAACACAAAGTTTTAGCGTGAAAAACCCTTGAATGGGTAAAAAACTGTGACCTCTCCTTAAGATTTTAGAAATAGTGATGTTTATAGATGTTTGTTAGCTATTACAAAGAGAGAGAGAGAGAGAGAGATGTAGAAATAATCTCTTAGAGGTTCCCTGAGCAGTCCCCCCTAATTTGTAGCTATCTAGTCTTATTTATAGGTCTTATAATATGACCGTTATTGTTTTAATGAGGAACGTTACAATATGTGAACTTGATGTGTCTTCATAATAGTCGAGTAACGGCTTGAGTAACTCTTCTTCCTTCTAACCGCTCCATAATGTATCATAATAGCCACGTATTGTTGACGAGGTCGAAGTACTGTAGATGTATCAATTCGGTACTGTAGCAAATCAGATTACTGTAGCAGTTCAGGTTAATGTAGCTGTTACAATTCAATGTACTATAGCTGTAGTAGTTCGGGTACTGTACCAGGTCAGAGTATTGGAAATAGGTTACCACATTCGCCCCATTTCAGCCAATAGCACGAGAAGCATCAGAAGCGAGCGGTGTTGCTTGAGACATATCTTTGATCTTTGGATATGTAAATTGCATGGCTGAAGCAACTGTTGTAAGAAAATTAATTACAATGGATGATAATGTATGATAATGTAGTAGAATGGATGATCATATATGATAATGTAGTAGAATGGATGATCATGTATGATAATGTAGTGGTAAAATGCATGTAGTAGAATGCATGCTAATATGTATTGAATATTGCATAGCTGAATGGTGTCTCGGCCAGATCGAATTGATTGACTCAATAAGCGACCCTCGAAGAGCGAGTATATTTGATGAGCTATGAAGTGGTTCCAGTTATTGGTCGAGCTGAGCAACTGTGATGGGACATTTATTGAATATGGCGTTGCAGAATGGCGTCTCTGCCAGATCGAATTGATTGACTTAATAAGCGAACCTCAGAGAGCGAGTATATTTGATAAGCTATAAAGCAGGCCCCGGTTATTGGTCGAGCTGAGCAAACGTGATGAGTCATGTATTGAATATGGCATAGCTGAATGGCGTCTCTGCCAGATCGAATTGATTGACTCAATAAGCGACCCTCGGAGAGCGAGTAAATTTGATGAGCTATGAAGCAGGTCTCAATTATTGGTCGAGCTGAGCAACCGTGATGGGATATGTATTGAATATGGCATAGCTGAATGGCGTCTCTGCCAGATCAAATTGATTGACTTAATACGCGACCCTCGGAGAGCGTGTATATTTGAAGGGTTATGAGGCAGGTCCTGGATATAGGTCGAGCGGAGCGACCGTGATGGGACATGTATTGAATATGGCATAGCTGAATGGCATCTCTGCCACATTGAATTGATTGACTCAATAAGCGACCTTCGGAGAGTGAGTATATTTGAAGAGCTATGAGGTAGGTTCAGTTATTGGTCGTGCAGAACGACCGTGATGGGACATGTATTGAATATGGCATAGCTAAATGGGGTCTCTGCCAGATCAAATTGATTGACTCAATAAGCGATTTTAAGAAAGTGTATATATTTGAAGAGCTATGAGGCAGGTCCCGGTTATAGGTCGAGCGGAGCGACCGTGATGGGATATGTATTGAATATGGCATAGCTGAATGGCGTCTCTACCAGATCAATTTGATTGACTCAATACACGATCCTCTGAGAGCGTGTATATTTGAAGAACTATGATGTAGATCCCAGTAATGAGATATGTTAAATGTTAAATGTAGGTTGGACTGGTTGAAGCAATAACCATCTTTGTAGAATGTGTTTTATTTGATCGAATTGGACGTACAAATAATTGACCTGTAAGATGTTGGTCGAACTCGCCCCAAGTATAAGCTGCTAAGTTGTTTGATCTCGAGTCTTGAAGTTGAGTTTGAACGTTTGCATCTGAAGCTAAGGTCGGGTTCATCCGGAGTATAAGCTTGAATAAGTTGTAATCGCCTCGAGTACCTCGACCTCGATGCCTTCATGATGTGTTTTGATAAGTTTGATCATTGAGTATGAATCAGAAATTAGGCTCGCCCTGAGTATAAGATTGAATAAGTTGTAATTGCCTCGAGTACCTCGACCTCAAGCGCCTTCATAATATTGTTAGAAAATCGGGCTCGCCCCGAGTATAATTTCTGCCAATTGACATTAAGTATGTTGTATCTAAAGCTGTGGACGAGCGTTGTGCCTGAATATGAAGTCAGGCTTGCCCCGACTATGATTGATTGTGTTGGTCGAGCGTTATGTATGAATCTAAAGTTAGGCTCGCCCCGAGTATGATTGAATGTGTTGGTCGAGCGTTGTGTCTAAATTTGAAGTTAGTCTCACCCCGAGTATTGGTTTGAATAACGAGCTCGATAATAAGTTGTAATCGCCTTGAGTACCTTGACCTCGAGTGGCTTAATAAGATGATATCAAGCATTGAGTCTGAATCTGAAGTTGGGCTCACCCCAAAGTATGATTTATTGCGTTGGTTGAATATTACGTCTAAATCTGAAATCGGGCTCGCTCCGAGTATGATTTACGTTGATTGATATTAAGTCTGTTGTATCTGAAGCTGAGGACGAGGGCTGCGTCTAAATCTAAAATCAGGCTCGCCCTGTGTATGAGTATGAATAAGTTGTAATCACCTCAAGTACCTTGACCTCGAGCGGTTTGATAATGTTGTTGGATGTTGCTCGAAATGATGATATCAAGCATTGAGTCTGAAGGTGGAGTCGGGTTTGCCCCGAGTATAATCTTGATTAAGTTGTATTAGTCTCGAGTACCTCGACCTCCAGCGCCTTCATAATGTGGTTTGATGCTGTTTGACTTGAGATTCATATTAGTCTCTGTTGATTCTATTGTTGTTGAAACTGAAGTAATAGTTGTTGTTGCTGTGAACTTGGCATATTGGTTGTAGCAGTAACTGTTGATCTTTGGCATCTGTTCGTCACTAGCTTGGGACACCAAAACAAAGTTCTAATGGCTCATTGGGATTGAGAATTTGTTGTTGAGTATGAGAAATCTTGGGAAGAGATTGAGACGCTAAGGTACGGCTCCCCCCGAGTATGGTTTGAATACCGAGAACGATAATAAGTCACCTCGGGTATGATTAAATGCATTGGTCGAGCGTTATGTTTGCATCTGAAGTTGAGCTCACCTCAAGTATATCTGAATGTATTGGTCAAACTCGCCTCGAAGTAAATATATAGTCAGAAGCTGGGTATTATAATGTTGTATGTTGGAGAATTTGGTCACCACTGTGCCAAACCCTGTGTCGGTCTTGATGATAAAAACACTGCTCGCATTGTAAATGGCGAGGGTACAAGTGCAATCGCATCAACGAGTACGAGTATAAATTTACTTCTTCGGATGTCCATTAGAGAACTTGAACTCTGCCTTGTACCCTCGCCATTAGCTAATGGCAAACAGATGCCAAAGATCAACAGTTACTGCTACATCTAATATGCCAAGTTCACAGCAACAACAACTATTACTTCAGTTTCAACAACAATAGAATCAATAGAGACTAATATGAATCTCAAGTCAAACAGCATCAAACCACATTATGAAGGTGCTGGAGGTCGAGGTACTAGAGACTAATACAACTTAGTCAAGATTATACTCGGGGCAAACCCGACTCCACCTTCGGTTTGCAAACTGTAAGACTGCCTTCGCGAACTGCAAGACTGCTTATGTAAGATTGCCTTTACGAACTGTATAAAATAGAGTTTGCAAACTGTAAAACTGTTACTGAAATCTATGAATTCAAACTGCTGCTAATGAGCTGAAGATCTAAATAAAATGTTGCTGCTATAGAGGTAATTCGTCAAAGCTTTACGAACTGCAAAAATCATCGCATCATCACAAACTGTTGAATTACTGCTAAATTGTCGACTTCGATCTGCAAATTATATTTGGCTTTCGCGAACTTCTTCTGTCGAATGTTATGCCGAAGATAGATGTCAATTACGAAGTATTGCTGTAAGAGTTAATGGGGTTGACAGATCTGAATCTTAGGGTCCTCCTCTTGTTTCTGAACATTGGGTTGACAGATCTGAACATTGGCTTTGATTTGGGGTGCCCTTAACCGGAATCATAACTCGCATTGGCGAAGATGTTAATGGTGAACTAATGCGACCTGAACATTTATTACAATCAGCTGTTGATCTGAACATTGATGGAATCACAATCAGCTTGAATTTGAGCTTGTTGCAATTTGGAGATGACGATGACGATGATGTTTGTGATAATATAAAATTTCACCTTGATTCAGAGAGAGAGAGAGGTTTTGTTTGCTCGGCCCCACTAGAGGACTGTGATATAGGCTCGGCGTTGGCTTGGCTTCGTCGTATGGTTGCTCCGGCGGTGCCATCGGTCCGGACGATTTGTATGTTCTAATCTTGATTTTCCATTCTTTAGAAAAAAATTAATTGGTTGGAGAACAATGAGTATAACCTTCGTTCCCACAGACGACGCCAAATGTAATAGCCTATTTTCCTAAAGACCGAAAATAGTGCTTTACACCCTTGAAATGGAGAATGTTGTAGATGAAATAGCTATAAACACAAAGTTTTAGCGTAGAAAACCCTTGAATGGGTAAAAAACCACGACCTCTCCTGAAGATTTTAGAAAGAGAGATGTCTATAGATGTTTGCTAGCTATTACATAGAGAGAGAGATGTAAAAAAAATCTCCGAGTAGTCCCCCCTAATCAGTAGCTATCTAGTCTTATTTATAGGTCTTATAATATGACCGTTATTGTTTTAATGAGGAACGTTACAATATGTAAACTTGATAAGTCTTCATAATGGTCGAGTAACGGCTTGAGTAACTCTTGTTCCTTGTAACCGCTCCATAATGTGTTATAAATGGCCATGTATTTGTTGACGAGGTCGAAGTATTGTAGATGTATCAGTTCGGAGTACTATAGCAGGTCGGATTACTGTAGCAGTTCGGGTTAATATAGCTGTTACTATTTAAAGTACTGTAGCTGTAGTAGTTCGGATACTGTAGCAGGTCAGAGTATTGGAAATTGGTTACCACAATACTGTTGGTGTGTGGTACTCCTTTATTCATGTTAGTGGTGTAAAACCATTACTTCATATTTGGTGATTAGTTTTACAATTAGAATTTTGCTTGAAGATTTGTAGATACAGTACCACAATAGTTAAAATTGGGACAACCCCACATTTTTTTTTTAATTCTTTTTTTCGTGCTCATGTTGTCTTGTATTTAAAGTTCACTTGCCTAGTGTAAAGAAATCAAGAGAAAGCGTTATGGTGTTTGAGAAAAAATAATTGTTGTGGGTCCAGCAAGCTTGAGCACTTGTTGCTTTTGTTACGAGAACGAACAGAGCACAAACTTGGGCACGAGTTGCCTTTCTTACGGGCACGAACTTGAGCACAAACTTAAGCACGAGCTTTGGTTTTTATAACTTGAATACGAGTTGCTTTTGTTACGAGTACGATCATAAGCACAAACTTGAGCATGAGTTTTTTTTTTTTTACACCTTACCATCCACAAAAGGTTTAACGTGCTTGAGCACGAGTTGCTTTTGTAAGTTTTACTTCAATTGTGGTAAAGACATTAAGTTTGCTAATCTTGATTAATACTCTTCTTTCTCGATAAAACACGCCGATCAAACTTTGGTAATTTTTGGCATTACTAACTGTAATGACCTGTTTTCTAGTTGGTCGAAAACACGCCTTACACCAGTGTTAAGAACAGATATTGTACAAGTACGAGAGTAAACGGCACAGTATCGAGCGTAGAAAACCTTTCAATAGGTTAAAAACCACGACCTCTAGTGAAGATTTTGAAAAGAGAGAGAGTGTTGTATTACGATTGACTAGTTATTACAGAGAGAAAAGTGGAGTGATTACAGAAAATGCAAGTGTAATCTTCTCTCAGTATGTCATGTCTAAGAACTAGCCATCTTCCTCTTCTTTAGCGTCTCCTTTCAGGTAGCTACTTATAGGTCTTATAATACGACTGCTGGGTACATTTAATGATGAACGTTATGGTCGTCTGAACTTGATGAGCTTTGATGAGATTTTCTGTAACGTCTTGATATTTGATATTTGTTGATCTGTAACGGCCTTCTTAATTGTACTTCAGACCGTTTGGAGAAGATACGATCTCTTGTGGAGTTCATATGTATGTGAGCTATTTGATGAATAGAGGAGTATCTTCTGCAGTGTGAGTTTAGAAAATGCTTCAAAGTCTCTGAACTATTCTTAGGTCTTGGATTGTTGTTGATCCGAGCTATATCAGTTCGGATACCGTACTGAGTACGGGGTTTAGAAATAAGCCCATTACATATGCCCCTCTCAGCCAATAGCAGGAAGTACATGTGTTGGGAGTGCTATTGGGTGAGAAGTTTTTTCGTCGTCATAAATGCTTCATTGAATGGTTATATAAATCTGGAGAAAAAATGACTTTGACTGTTGGGATTTGAAAAGTCGGCTTGAGACGCGCGCTGCAGTTTGAATTTCATGGGAAGTTGCAATGTGCATTAAATGCTTCTGATATAAAAATGCTAACGTGGTGTGTCACTGTTCATCCTTCTTCTCCTGTTAGTCGCCTGTACTGTTTGGAAAAGGACTGATGGTGAGAGCTCGTCGTCATGCCAAAGAGATTAGGGTGCAAAATAAGATGAATATTTTGTAAGAAAGATATTTTAGTAAGCAGTTGCTCTCTCTGCCTACTTCTATTCCTGTTCCTCCCACCTTCCATGGTATGACGTGGGATGAATTGGTGGAGGCAGAGGAAGATTATGATAACATGTAGCACTTCCACCATGTCGTTGTACTGGTAACTGACCGTCTGTCCTGTCTTCGGATGCTGGCCGAAGATGCCATGGAAGCGGAAGATGAGAAGGCTGGAGTGACTCCTAGAAAGTACTGCCGATACCCCGCTGAAGATTGGGTAGTGCAAACGGTGGAGGTGCGTCGTCTTTGTCACCTGCGGAGGCGGTGGGGATACGGAGGCAGTTGTATCGGATTTACTGCCTTGTCTGCTCCTGTACTCCACTGTTGTGCTGGATGATACGGGGCAGCACGAAAACTTTGTTTTAAGTGTTGCACTATTATCTTCTGAAGAACACAGTAGATCGTCTTGTAATAGAACGAACAGTCTGTAAAAATGTTTTGTTGTAATCGGAATTCCGAACTGAATGAAAACTTCTAATTTGCTGACAATTTCTTCTATCTTGTTTACTGAAGTGTGTTTTCTACTGTATCCGAACTGTTTGTATAAACTTGTCGTCGGTAATATTTTTTTACTCTTCGAACTAGTCCCTTGTAGAGTAGGTCGCTAGTACATAGTGTGTATTCTTCAGAGTTAGAGAATATCGTTGAGGATATAGACATCTGACTTATAGAATCATTGCTGGTGTCGAGCTGTATACGTGCTCCTTGTACAACTTTTATTGTTGCCTTATCTGTTTGAAAAGTTATTACGCATAATAATCTCTTCGCACTATATACTCGTTATGTTGGAATGGTATCTCCATAGATGTCAGGAGCGGCTGTGATCCTGATAAGATCTCGGATGCAATGGGTGAAGTATGATAGAAGAAGTAGAACTGTCTTGTTGCTGAACCATACGAAGTAATAGTTTGGTAGATGATGCCTGAAAAACGGATTGTAGAGGACGAGAGTATTGTTGAAGATCATTCTTTGTAAATTGTAAGGTCGGATTCTCGACCATAATAAAATGATTTCTTTGATATTCTCTTGTCTCGAAGTGATCGGATGCAATATTGTTGCATGATTTTCTGCTGATTTTTTGCTAGTGTAGATCCAGAATAGGATGAGTGACAGCTGTGATAACTGTATTAGGGTTTTAACACAAGCTAAATATAATGAGGCAAGGTCGTATGGCTGCAGACTTTGTTGTTGTACGTGAATAACCGTACTACTGCTGATTTTCTTGGGCAGTGAACCTTGCTTAAAATAATGGCAGACAGGCAGGTAGACGAGGCGGTTATAGAGCCAAGGGTTAGACGTGATAACAGAGCACGTAACCCCAAACATAATGATGAGGGCAAACGAAAAGACGTGCCTGCTGCGAGGGAGGATGCTGACGTGTGTCATCTTGAATCGAGGGGTGGTAATAAAAGCCGCCTCTCATCCTCCCACAATACTCATTTGTTTGCAGAGAAAGAGAGGCATATTTCAAGAGAGAAAAAGTCTTGTAACTTTGAACGTGTTTTGCCATTGCCATCTGAGTTGCCCCGGATAAACAAAGTTCTGTCATCTGGAGTGAGAGTATCTGCTGGCGTTGCAGACTGTTGCTCTTCGAGTACAGGTTAGTGCTGCTTTCTTTGATTTTTTGAGTGGCTTGATATAGTTCAACTGTGATAGAAGTAGTTTTGAATTGTGTTGTCTCGTCTGGGGGAGGAGCCCTGAGGTTTGAAACATTCTGAAAAGGGCTCCTGTTGTTGTATTTATTTTTAGATGCATTCTAAAAGTATTAAGCCCAGTAGTAAAATAGTGATGTCTGCCGAGACTATAGAGTCTTGGTCGTCGGAGACATCTTCCTCTGATAGGACCGTGGACGATGCAGAGGTCAGAAATGTCCCTGCTATAGATGTGTCTGCCACTGAGATGGAGACTGGGGAATTTTTTTATTGTCCCGAACCTGGTAATGAAGTCAAGTGGTTCTCTAAGTATAGACAATGCTTAGATGGGAGTTTGGGGCGTCACCTCAGTCATGGAAGTAAATGGTTTAGAACCATTGTGAGGGATAATGGTGATATAGAGCATTATGAGGTGCCCTTCTTGAAGAAGTGGAAAAAGGGGAAGGGTATAAGACAGGACGAAGAAGTCTCGTACTATAACAGGACTGGTGAGGAGGTCGTGGAAGGGGGGTTCCTCTGTTACCTCGGCCAGTTCAAATACGGCTTGAGAGTTAACCTGACTTTTTTCCTGAAGGGGGTGATGAATTTATTGCATTGCTGCCCCGCTCAATTAAATAGCAATGTGTATGAGATTATGAGGGTCTGCGAAGCTCTCAACCACAAATGGTGAACTGGTGATATTGACAAACAGTTCGTTGCTGAAGATGTCTTGAAATTTTATAAATTCAGGCATCTGAAACCTTCCCGCAGTGGATATCTGTATAGTGATTCGACAAGGTCAAAATTATTTGATTTTGAATCGTCGGGGAGACCCTGGCGCGACCATCTTGTGATGGTCAGGGGTGACTGTATGGAAGTGGCCTGGGAACCAGCGCTCGAGCTGATTCACAAGAATTTTTGTGAGAGTAAGAATTTTCTTACTGCTTTGGCTTTATTATAATTTGTGATGAACTTCTAACACCAATCCTTGTTGATCATTGCAGAGCCCGAACCGAAGTGTGTTGCTGATACGTCAAGTCTATTTAACGTTGTAGGTCGAGAGGGAACCGAGCTAAATCAAGTTCTTGGTGAACTAAGCATCCGTCGGGAGAAGAGGCTGAATTCCACAGTGGTTAAAATACAGCGGGGTCACCAAAATAGAGCTATGGCCACTCTGGCCCTGCTCCGGTGGGGGTTTCTGAAAATGCTCTGAAGCGGGGAAGGAAAGGTTCTAAAACCTTGGCTGAGATTGTTACTCCTGAGCCACCGGCCCCTATTACAAAAGATGTGGTCAACCTTTCTGGGCATGACGCTCCGCTTTTAAAGAAGCAAAAACGATCTGTGGTCGTGGAGCCGAGCTCTTTTCATAAGGTGGATATGAAGGCCGTTGCAAAAGAATCTGCCAACCTGATGAGGCGTGATCCTAGCCTTCTGAGTGTGAAGATTCAGTCGAGCATCTCGCATATGTATATGAATGACTTTTTGTACCCTTTTTCTTTGACAATAATGCGATCTGAAATTTTACACTGTCTTTTTTGTGGTGCAGTTGGCTGCTTCATGTTAGGGAGTGTTTGAAGTGCTGATGTCGGCTCATTCTGAGCGTGCTGCGGCTGAGGCGGAAACTGCGGCCTTGATTCAGCAGTTAAAAGACCAAAATGTACAGCTCGAGGGGGAGAAGCTTCTGGAGAAAGAACAATTCGAGGTTGTTCTTGCAAAATAGAGAGCCGAACTGATAGAAGCGGGTCAGCAGGCTGTTACTGAAGTGGTAGAAGGTTGGAACCATCTAGTTAATGGATACTACCACTGGGGTTTGTCTACCGAGGAAGTATAGCTGTCTATTGCTGGTGGTTATGAAAAGGTCAATCCCTTCGGAGATGACGCATCCCTAGCTGCTGATCCAACCGTTATTCCTAAGAAAACTCTTATCCCTCCTTCGACTAATGCATCGAACTTGGAGGTAGCTTGAAGTTTAATCTTTGATTTTGTACTCTGTTGTAGTTCGCTTGGTTGGAAACCTTGTCTTTGTATTGATAATACTACTGTTCTGTTGGTTTGAGAGTTTGAATAGTTCGCTGGTGTTGTTTGATCTTGACTTGCATGTTGTGCTTGTAGGAGATAGTTTGGTTGAGAGGACGAGTGAGCGAGTTGGAGAAGTCCCTGAGTCGAGCGAGGGATATCATCACTCGTACCCAACAGGCACAGAATAAACTTTAATATGAGAGATGTCTTCATAAATTGAATTATGATAAAACCTTTAATGAGCTAGTCGAGCTCCAATGTAGGTATGGGAAAATAGAAATGAAGAGAGATGAGGTTTTACGAAAAGAGTACATTAGGTATCTTGAATTTAGTAAAACTGTGAGAGATACTCCATTTTTCCATGAGAGTTATAAGTTTAGGTGTCAAGAATTACTATCCGTCTTGACACTGTATTTGGAGGGCGAAGTAGATAGTGAGTGTGGCTTTAAAGCGGCCTATTTAGAGCTTTTAACTGAGAGGGGTATAATGACCGACCCACCTCGAGTAAAATTCTTGATGCAAGAAGCTCGAAATTGCCATAGTGAAAATGCCCACAGATGTTCAGCTCGGGCTGGCGTGTCTGTGATATGGGGTGATGTAGGTCCTTTGCCTGATGATCTTGGCTTTTGTAGGGCCGGAGATCGATGAGGATCCTTTTCTACAACTTGAGAAAGGATGATAGGAAAGTGCAATCACTACAAACAGATGTAATATATATTGTAGAATGATGTAGCTCTTGTATTGATGTATGCATGCTCGTTTATAATCTGTATTTGTAGGAGTTAGCTGATAAGCAGAACGACTGTCTGCTTTGTCCACCTCATTTAATAAATCGAATGAAGAATTGCAAAAGTGTTTGTTGGCTGCAGAGGAGACTGCGATCTTGAATTCCAAACTCAAATCGAATTTACTTGATTTGTAGGATCGGCTAAATGATGTGATAATAGAACTATCTCAAAGAGATGCTTAAATAGTTGTTGTTAAAGAAAGTGTTGAAGCATATAAGGTTACATTGAAGAAGAAGAGGCTCGATGTTATGACTGGCAATCAGAAAGTGCTGAATTTGAATAGTATCATTTCGCAACAAAAAATTGATCTTATGAGTCTTCGCAGTTTGATGTTAGAGAATGCAGATCTTGTAAAGAAACAAGATGGTGAACTTCATTATCTGAGAGGTTGTATAGATATGCTGACGCGTGACTTGCATGCCGCCAGAGCTTCTTGTCAGAGGAAAAGTTATAGAGCTCGTGCCCAAGACGACAGGAATAAAAAGAAGGAACTCAATTTCGATGAGGCCCTCAACAAGTGTCATATCCGGATATCCGAGGTAGGACATGAGAAGCAATCCTTGGAGTTGTTACGTCTGGAAGATGACTTTCGATATACCGAATTAGATCGGAAATACCGTGAGTTGCAGGAGTCGGTAGTGGACGAGAGTTCGGAAGAGCTGGATGATAGTGTGGAGTGTTAGAAATTATCTGAGAAGCTGCGACTTATGAAGGACAAACTCTACCGTACTGTAGTCGTTACTGATAAGTATAAGGGTTTTCTGCTGAAGGAGAAAGAATTCCTTATAGCGCGATGTAAACATCTTGATGAGGAGCTAATGAAGGTAAAATCCGGACTATCCAAAATTTTGTTGCTTCCTGCGGATGAAGCCTCATTACGAGCGTTTGAAGTTTTGCGCTCTGACGTGAAGAAAGTGCAAGATGATCATGAAACTGTAAAATAGTAAGACGTGGAGTATGATCTGCAAGCTATGCGTTTAACCTTTCTAAATTCTGTGATGGTGCGAGTGGCGGGAATAATGGATCTCCCGTCAGCTGAAAATGTCGTTAATATGCTCTTCCCAACCTTGCTTCCTGGGGAAAGTTCTGCTTTGGTGCGCCCAAAGCGTGACAAATAGAAGGGTCGTTGTAACATATGCTTGACCTGTATAAAATGATTTGTTAAGACAATTTATACGAATTTGGCTATCTAATAAGTATCATTCAGAGTAATATGTATAAGTTGCATTTACAAATGTGTTGTGATAGGTCGAATTTAAGTTTAAATTGACGACAACACTGATAAAATGCAATAGCTGTATCACAAGTTTCTTGGGAGAACAAGTGTATTTTGATGAGCTACGTGGTGGTCCCAATTATAGGTCGGATTGAGCGTATCAATAAGCGACCTTAATGAGATGAAATTGTATTTAAGATAGCTGGACACAGGTCTCTTGGGATAGCAAATGTGTTTCATGAGCTATGTGACGGTCCCAATTACAGGTCGAATTGAGCTTATCAATAAGCAACCTTAATGAAACAAAATTGTATTTGATAATTGAGGTCGGGTAGAGTGACCTTGAACAAACTTGCAATATGTATGCAGAAGGGATTCTTTATTGAATAAATCTGAATCAACAGTCTCGTATATCAACTTTATCTCTGATACAACTTCAGTCTTTGGGTATTCCATGGATTAGGTATTGGGATTCTGTGGTGATCACTGAGTTCGTAGGATTCTAAGCCATTTGTTCCAGTGACGATAAAAGGTCCTTCCCAATTATCAGCTAATTTTTTGGCATTGGGTGCCTTACAATGTTGTGGTATTTCTCTGAGAACGGGGTCATCGATTGCGAACTCTCGATGTCAAACTCTTTTGTTGTACATTTTGGCTAAAGCCAACTAATACCGACCCAAATTGGCAATAGCTTGCTCGCGTGTCTCCTCGATCTAGTTCAAATTACATGCTAATTGAAACTCATTCACTCCATCTGTCATTATATAATCATGGATTGGATGGTGATATTGAGTGGGAATGATGGCTTCAGTCCCGTAGGCCAATAGAAATGGAGTACAGCCTGTTGTCGTTCTTGGAGTAGTTTGGTAGGCCCAAAGTACATGCGGTAGCTCGTTCACCCAATTTCCCTTCTTGTCATCAAGTTGTTTTTTGATTCCATCCACTATTGTTCAATTTGTAATCTCTGCTTGGCCGTTCCCTTGTGGATAATATGGGTTGGATGGAGAATGGATGATTTTGTGCTCATTGAAGAATGTCACAATTTTAGATCCAGCGAACTGGGGTCCGTTATCAATCCTGATGAGGTGTGGTCTGCCGAATCGAATGATGATGTTCTCCCAGATGAATCGAATAACTTCTTCTTCGCGCGTTTGGCATAGTGGCACTGCTTCTACCCATTTGGTAAAGTAGTCTGCAGCAACCAAAAGATGTTTCCTTCTGCCTGGTGCTATAGGAAATTCTCCCACTAGGTCGAGAGCCCAACGTCTGAATGGCCAAGTAACCTGACTAAGATGGAGTTTGAGTGTCGGAGCTTGTATCTTTAGTCCATGTCATTGACAAGTGTCACATTTCCGAGCATATTCGATGGCTTGTTTCTTCATGTTAGGCCAAAACATTCCTTAAGTAATAGCTCTGTTTGCAAGAGAACGACCTGATGCGTGGGATCCACATGTGCCTTCATGTAGGTCATGTAAGAATTGATGCGCTTCTTTCTCGGATAAACACAAGAGATATGGACCCGTGACTGAGATTTTGTACAAGAGGTTGTCTTGAACAGCATATCTTAGAGCATTGTCAATTATTTTCTTTCGTTCGGCAACATCTTCTGGGAGTGGTCTGTCGAACTTGTTGTCAGGTCCTATGTAGGTGATGAAAGGTTGTCACCAATCATCTTCGACCTCTTCATTGCCCCTAGTATTGATGGTATTGGTCGTGGCGATATTAATACTGGGATTAGAAATAATGTCAATCTTTATATAATGTTTTTCTGAACCGAGGATGCCAGCAAGGTAGGCGAGTGCATCTGAATACCTGTTTTCCCCTCTTGGGAAATGTTCGATAGAAATAGTCCTGAACTTGCTCATTCGTTCGGCAGCTGCTGCGGCATAGTCAACCATTTTTCTATTGGTGTGGTATACGCCTGTATAGTTATTGACTATTAGTAAAGAATATGTGTAAACAGAGAGTTCTGCTTCACCCAATATAAGTTCCATGCCTAGACCGTGGATTAATGCTTCATACTCAGCCTCATTATTGGTTACTGCAAAATCAAGTCATATTGATTTTTCTAAACGATCATGTGCGGGTGTAATGAGAACCATTCCAATTCCTAATCCTGATGGCCCGACGGAACCGTCGGTTAAAAGTTGTCAACCCTTCTTAAAAATCCATTCCGATTTATCTTCGGGTTGTTCGAGAGGAGGTTCTTCTGGTTGGTCAGGAATATCTGATTCCCAATCAGGATCGTCTACTGGGAAATTTGCTACAGCCTGACCCTTTGCTGAATGTCGAGGCTTAAAATGAATATCGTGTTCACCCAGTGCGACTGACCACTGTTGAATACGCCATGTCTTTTCTCGTTTGGTCAAGATCTCTCTGATTGAATAATTTGTCAGGACGCGAATTGTGTGAGCCTAAAAATATTGTTTGAGCTCCTGAGATGTATAAACGAGAGCTAGAAGAAGCTTTTCGATTTTGATGTACATCGTCTCTGCTGGAGTCAAAGTTTTACTGATGAAGTACACAGGTTTCTCAAATTTTTCATCTGTGTGGAGGGGGACGGAGCTGAGAGAGGTGTCTGTGACAGCTAGATATATTGTTAGCACTTCCCCTTTTGTCGGCGTACTCATTACTGGAGGGGTACCCAAATATTGTTTTAGATCGAGAAAAGCTTTCTCACATTGTCTGTCCATTCAATTTCCAAATCCTTCTTTAGCTTTCCTCGTTTTGTTCCTTGCCGCAATAGTTTAAACAATGGTCGACATCTATCTGAAGATTTTGATACGAACCGATTGAGCGCTGCGATATTCCCGGCTAGCTTCTGAACATCTTTCTTTGTCTTCGGTGAAGGCATAGCCAGGACTGCGCGTATTCTGGATGGGTCTACTTCAATCCCGCGTTTGCTGATTAGATGGCCCAAAAACTTTCTGGACTGTACCCCGAACTGACATTTACAAAGGTTGTTTTTAAATCTGCGAGATGGTCCTCTCTTTTGAGACTTTTACAAGGCATATCATCGATGTAAACTTTCATTGTCTTTCCGAGATGGTCTTTGAACATGTCGGTCATTAATCTCTGATAAGTTTCTCCTGCGTTCTTCAAACCGTAAGGCATGACTTTATAACAGTATAGGCCGTGCTCGGTGATAAAAGCAGTCTTATCTTAATCATCTGGGAAAAGCGGTATCTGATTATAACCTGACGCGGCGTCCATCATAGATAGGTGTTCGTGCCCTGCTGTGGAATCGAGCAGATTGCTGATTATTGGCAATGGGAAATTGTTCTTTGGTGTATGGCAGTTGAGGTCTGTGAAATCTACACAAACTCGGATTTTACCGTTCTTCTTAGGTACTGCGACAATGTTAGATATCCAATCGGGATAGCCAGCTTTCCTGATGAAACTGACTTCAATCAACTTGTCGATCTCCTTGTTGACTTCTTCGCGTAACCTTGGCGCTAGAGTTCGCTGCTTCTGTTTTACAGGTTCTGCTTTTTCTTTTAACTCTAGCTTGTGACATGTTATGGCTTGATCGATTCCTGGCATCTCATGGAAAGTCCATGCGAAAACATCACTATTCTGTGTGAGGAACTGAATCAGTTTCGAATGTTCATCCGAACTCAGTAAAGTTCCAATATTAGTGCCTCTTTTGCTGCCATTGATTTCGACATATTCTGTTGGCAGGATGCTTGGCAGCTGAGGTTCTGATGATCCGGCCTGCTGTAATAGCTATGCAGCCGGGGTTATGACTGGTGCTGTAATGGCTGGTACCGCAGTTGTTGTCGCGGCTGGGTCGACTTCTATATATACAGTATTATTGCAGGCGCGAGCCAACTTCTGGTTACCCCTGATTTCATAAATCCCTCCCTTCCAGTCGAATCTCAGAGTCTGATGATAGGTGGAGGGAATAGCTTTTATGTTGTGCAACCAAGGTCTCCCCATGATACCCAAGTAACTTGACTTGGCATTGATAATGTAGAAGACTACATCAAGTATAACTGGCCCGGCTGTGACAGGCAGTGTGATTTTGCCTACCCGTTCTTCCTTAAAACCGTTGAATCCAGAGACATTGATTTCACTCGGCTCAACCTTGTGCGCCAAGCCCATCTGGTCGATTGTACTCTAGAATAATAGTTCGATACTGCTCCCTGTATTGATCATCATTGTATGAATGACTATGTTCTTCATCTTGAGCATGACAACGAGAACGTCATGATGTGGGAAAGTGAAGTGCCGAAGTCGCAATCTCCAAAAGATATTCTGGCTCGTCTGTTGCTGGATTCCAGAAGTAAATGAGATTTTTTCTCTCCCATTGGTAGGTCGTGAGATTCTGCTACACGTCGGCGTTTGACTCTGTTGGACGTGTTGATGATATGGGTCTCAATGAAATACAAATGTTTTTCTTCATTTACCTCACCGATCTGTACAATTGCGTCCTCATTTTTATAAATTCCATTATGGTAACTCTCGACATCGATGATGTATTCGAGCAAACGACCTTTTGAAAATATATCGAGAAGTAGGTACTTAAGTGAGAGACATCTCTCCGTATCATGATGTTGGATTTGATGATGGACGCAATATGGTTTGCCTTCAATTAGTATGATATCCCTGGGAGTTCGGAAAAGATTGTCTCTCGGAATCAAAATGTACAAACTGGCCATAGTTATGTTCAGCTTTGGCATGGGTGGTGGTGGCCTCTTCTTTCCTTGGCGAGTTCGGTCGCCACTGGTTTTGAAGCGCTTCTTATCTCCCCCTTGACTTTTACTTCTCTCGTGAGTGCGCTTGTCGGGGCAATTTTTGTTGGAGAGGCTGGAGCTCTGAGATTTTGGCTTTTCCACGGTCAACCTCTCAAGGTCAATGAATCGGTTGACTTTCTTTAGCATATCCTCTAATGATGGTGGTTTGTTGAGGATGAGATATTCCTTGGCTCGACTTTCCATGAGCAATGAGTTGATAAAGGCCGGAACGACAATCTTTTGGTCAAGATTGTGTATCTTCCGGGCTAGAATCAAGAATTTTCTTATGAATGCCTCCAGTCGTTCTCCTTGGGCTTGCTTGAGGCCGAATAAAGAGCAAAGCGTTTCTTCCTTCTCCTTATTGTGCGAATAGTTATTGACGAACAGTTCGCGGAGTTGATCGAACGTCAGGATGCAACCTCCGTCAAGGGAGTGAAACCATCGCAGAGGCTCGCCTTTCAGACTGGTCGGAAAGAGGCGGCAGAGGATGTGGTTTGACATAGAATGCAATCCCAGCAAATCTTGGAACTCATGTACGTGCTCCACAGGATCTCCTCTCTTATACTTCTGAATTTTTGGTGCACGAAAACCGACGGGCACTTCTTCGTCAAGTAAAGTCTGTGCAATTGGGCTCTTCTGGATTTTAGTCTGGCTTTTCTTCCCATCTAGAATCTGAGCGTCAAGAAGTTCTTTAATGCATTTATCCACCTGTTCTTGGGTGAGATGTAGGCGAGATGTAACTGCTCGTCGTGCGGCTCGCGCTCCTTGTGGGTCGTTCGCCCCCATTGTTTCGCCTAAACGGTCCATCACCGAAACGCATGGTAGGTGAAGGGTGTCTTCATGTTGCTCTTCCTATCGTAGGTCACCGACTGATCGGGCTGGTAATTGTGAGCGAAGGTTACCTATATGCCGAGTTGAAGGAGTCACCTCCCCCTTGCCCTTATTTCCCAATCTATGCAGGACTGAGACTCGCGACCCAGCAGGTTGTGGTCTTTGGCCGGCTGGTTGTTGATCTAGAAGAGCTTTTATTACGTTTTGCATGCTTGCGACCTGCTTCTCTATTTGTAGTCGCTTTCTTGTTCTTGCTGCGTGGCAGTTCGCAAATCCGTCACCCCCCCAGCAGTGTCAGTAACGTCGTTTTCTAGGTTCGTCATTCGTAAAAAAAATTGGAAGTCAGCTTCTGGAAAAGAGAACGCGGAGTATGATCGTGGGTTTCATCTACATCATTCTCCATTTTAAGGGTGTAAAGCACTATTTTTGGTCTCTACAAAAATAGGCTATTACACATGCTGCTCTAATAAAAAAATTTGCTTTGGTTGGATTAACCTATTGTTGTGTTTAATATTCTTTTGTATTCCAACATTAGTAAAGGTAAAAACTGTTAGAGACTTGTGGGATTTCATCATCCAAAAAATTCTCCAAGAAGTGGGACTACCCATCAGGGATACGAGGAAATTCGTATCACACGAAAATTGAATGTCCTAGACCTCAAAATAACTTATAATAAAAAAGAGCAGCAAGATTCCTGTGAGATTTCATCACCCAATGGATAGGTGTACTAGACCTGGGAATAAACACGGGTTCATAGGATATGGCTCCAGCCTAGCGCCACGAAATACTGGACTGGTTGTAGGTTTGTGATGTTACCATTTTGAGTGCTGACGTACGATAAGGCGACTCGCTCGGGCGTGAGGACTAAACATCTAGTTTAAGCTGGTATTAGCATAGTGATGCAGGGGAGTATTGGAACCAAAGCCATTTGCCATCCTGCCCATTGTGAATATAGAAGAATATATGGGTGACCTATTTATTACTTCTAAACAATGATGATGCGCTAGAGTTTAGGCTTGATTGGTTGTTTATTGCATTGGGTGTTGCTTTTATTTCAAAATTTCATATATGCATGAACATTTGAATCTATATAGCTCACAATTCGACAACCCACACAAACTCAAAATCATTTTCAATCTTGGGATCACCAAAATTCTCAATACGTAGAATCCTTCTAACCTCATTCTTATATATAGGCCCATCAGTCTATTCAGTCATCCAATCAGTTCCCACCCGCTCTACCCAAACCATCTTTGGAAGATACCATATCACTTTTCATGCAACAAGTAATAGAGAATCAACAACCAGTTTGCAATTTTAAAACAAATGCTTCAATTTCAGCATAATGAGTTGCTACATCAAACATCTACGACTGAATCTATCTCTAGATTAGACACTCAGATAACTTAGTTGTCAGACTCATAAAGTGAAATAGAGCACAAAAAACTTCTAAGCAATGAAGAAGAACACTCTGAAGTTAAATCCCCTTGTGATTTAGAAAAGGATAAATTCAAGCATAATCAAGGAATGTTTTCTTCATGGGGTGAATGGATATCATATTACGAGACAGATTTAGAAAATAAACATTTTAAGGTCGACGATCCTATGTCACAAGAGGATCTAGAAGAAGCAGCTAGCTTGTCCAATAGAATTCTTTCTCAATCACCTCCAAATTCAGCCCTCAACATTCAACCACAAATGTCACCGTCCTTCCTTTTATATCTCCACCCAATAAATTTTATCAAGGAAACTATAACCGAGACTGAAGATTTTTCCCTCTCCTCTAATGATTTTTCTAACGATCATGATGAGGAGATAAAATATGAATATATGGAATCACCATCTCATTATACGATTACATGCGAGGAATTTGTAAATGATGATATTTGTACAAAAGTCAAGAAATTAGAAATTGTGGAACTTGTTATAGATGTTATCAACTTGTCATTTCCTTCTCAGTCTCCTTATGAGTCACCTAAGCCTTGCCTTGAGCCGCGTTTACCTAACATAAATTGCGATGTTCAAAACCAGTGGGTGGATGACTCTTCTTTACAGGATATATCACTATTATTGGGGGCCGATTCTATTTTGGTTAGTCCTTCACCAACCACACCTATACTTATTCCTACATCTCTATTTCACAAGCCACTTGGAGGTACCATAATTGATAATGAATTCGAGGATTTGTTGCGCGATAACTCTAGTTGTACCTACTTTATTGATCAATCACTGAATTATTTCAAGTACTGGGACGACCCCATAATTCTTAAAATAGTGCAAGCATTATCACCTGCAACTGAGTCATACAAACTTGAGCCCAACCCACAACTACCTGATCGACATCACTTTAATGGTTCAAGTCACTTTTTAGAAAATGATGAATATCAAGATACATTTTTATTGTATGAGGTTATAACTTGTAAAATTTCTCAAAGTGAGAATCCCCATAAATTAAATAAGAAAAATATTTATCCTAGGGGGATTAGACTCGGAGTTATTTTTATGTATCATGATTGTATTAGCACAATTAGGTGTAAATAAGGAGAACCACTATTTTTCTATTATCTGGTTATTCAAGGATAAGGACAATTTTGGTGTTCCTTGGTTATTTAAGGAGAACTTGCAACCTGGATAGTTTATTAATTATTATACTTTATACCCCTTTAGACCTATATCATAACATTCAAGTTTGGTGGCACATTCGTCTGGCTAAAGACGGTAAAACTTAGCGCTTCCTGGGAGGCAACACAAGGCACATTCAGGTTAGAAGTTCCAATTTTTATTTCCCATTCCATGTATTAAATTTTGTTTACAAACATTGAGGATAATGTTTTATTTAATTTTGGGGGTAGAAAAACTAATTTTTATATAATTTTTGATGAAAATTAAAATAATGACTCTTTGGCGATTTATGATATATTTTTGGCCAATTTCCAACACTTAAACTTATTTTATTTAGACAAAATGATATGCTGATTGGAAAACCAAAAAAAACTTTGATATTTTACCAAGTGTAGGTTAGAGCATTTATTTATCTTGTTCTTAAACACGATATACTACCTTGTGATTAGCGAAAAACACAAATTGTTCTTTGTATATTTTCAAAACTTGTACTTCACTATAGTTATACTACCAATACCTTCAATAGAGTTTTTGACCAAAATATGGAAAATTTAGCATTTATGTTAGGAATAATTTGCTTCAAGGGAGACAACAACCAAAGAATAAGTTCATTCCTGAAAGAATAAAAGAAAAGCCAAACTTGCTCTAAAACTTTCGCGTTACATAGCATACTCACATGATTAAGAACTGAAAGTAGAAAAATTATCACCAATCTCGAGTATGACCATGAACTATGTGAAAGGAGCAAGAAAAGTGTTACTTGTGAGAATCCTGGGTCTAGGTCAAGAAGGGGCTTCAAACCCTGGCAACCTTAGCCAACTGGCACGGATTGTCGACTGAAACTCCTTGTTATGGAGGCTTCACTAAGAAACCATGTATGAAGAGAAAATGGCTTATAAAAAAAAGAATACTAGGAAGACGAATTGACTGAGGCACTTGTCAAACTTGCCGATGAATTTATTCCAATAAATACTAAACTATCAAACACTGACTCAACAATTTTATATAATGTATTATGTTATAATACTATCTTCACTACACTGATATATAACTAAGGAAAATATTTAAATCTTTTTCAAAGCATGAGGTAGTATGTCAAGTTTTGGATTTTGAAAATGATATTTTATGGTACACTTGGGAAATATTGTGTTTTAAGGAATTTTCTGTCATAATATTTTCTTGTTATAACAAATAAGGATAAGTTGACAGGAAATAAGTTATTTATAATCTAGAATTGCCAAAATGTCATTTTCTGATTTTTGTGGATATAATCACTGTAAACCCTCACGAGACAATACTCGTCCACCAGGGGAACTTGGGGGTTTAACGGCTTGTTGCATACGCTAAATGCAACCGCGTGACATGCAAAAATGGTTTTTATTTACTTTTTCTCGAGGACTAGCAAAATATAAGTTCGAGGGTATTTGATAGACACGTAATATTTATGTGTACAACTCCTAAATTTATATCTACCTAGTCATTTATTAAATAAATGTGATACTAATAGTACTTTTTCTTATATTTATAGAAATCGAATACATGATAAACAAGTCGTACATTTTTCTAGTTTTCAGCAAAGTATAAGGGTGATGTACTCCAACAATGATTCCCATATGAAGGTTTCAACCAAAGGCCCATGGAGGAGCATTAAAGAGGCATTGATGGGGATCATCAAGTCATATAATTTTATGCATGGGCCAAGGCATAGGCTATGGAGTTTTAAAGCTCTTATATTTTATGCATAATGGAAGGCATTATTTAGGGGATTTCTCATTTAAATTGATATGTTGTAAACCCTCTTATACTCTATAAATCGGAGGGGAATCCCAACCATGAGGGATCATCTTGGAGAGTGTAATCAAAAGGTACAAAGCAATAAAATTATTCTTCTTCTTCTTTTTTCTTATCATTTTTTTTATTGTGATAATCTAGTAATATGGCGATGATCGAAGGGATGAGGTTCTAAGCCTCTTAGCCAAGGCTAGAGGAAGCTCCAACCCAATGTAGTCTAGTTGCAGAAGTAGCTTTAATTTGAGTACTATTAATTTCTATCTCTTTGGGCTTAAGTTCAAAACCTTCATTCCTTTATGCTATGCTTGACCATAGCTATAATTTGGAGGAATAAAGAATCTAATCAACCATCTTGTTTGACTATAACAAGATTGGTTAGGAACATGGATAAATGAAAGTAATCCGCCTTACTCAATATGACCATTATTATATAAGGTGGATTATCGTGAATTCTCAAACATTAATTTCTTATCCATTGTGAGTATCATGTATACCTGACCAAGGATATATGGTACAGAAATTAATTAGTACTTTAATTAAAGAGACTTTCTCGTAGACTTCATCGGTTAGAGTTGAATCGATGCCTTGGTTTCCACTCCAATTTTTCTTACAATTTGTTAATTTCTTCTTTTTAGTTCGAAACCTACTCAAACTTATTGTTATTGGATAAAACTAGTAACTCAAAATATAATTCGTACCACAAGTCTCTTGGGATACGACCTTACTTTCTCTTGTACTCAAGCTACACCAAGCGCTTGTGGGCCATTTAAGACGCCAGTTTTATAATCGATCAGAAGTCATATCGATGAGGGCACGAATATGAGTGGGAACGATCTCGATACCTTATTTGCTGATGAGGTGGCCCAAAAATTTGCGTGATGAATTACCAAATTAGAATTTGTCTAGGTTTAATTTTATGTTATAAGAACAAACTATCAAGAATACTTCGGTTAGGTCCTATATGGGTATGTTTTTGGAGGCTTTTGCTTAACATGTCGTCGATAAAAACTTCATCCGACTCGCCAAACAAAGGTTTAATCATGGTGGTAACAAGGCATTGGTAAGTGGTACCCGCATTTTTTATAGCGAAGGGCATGATGTTAAAATAGTAAAGTCCTTGTTCGGTTATAAATAAAGTTTTAAGTTGATCCTCAGGAAGAAGGGGTACCTGGTTGTAACCCAAAGCTGCATCTATCATTGATAATCATTCATGACCGACTGCTGCATCCAGGAGTACTGAAATGATCTGGAGAGGAAAACTGTCCTTCGGTGTGTGTTTATTAAGGTCTGTAAAGTTGACACATATTCAAATCTTGTCGTTCTTCTTAGGGACAGTAACAATGTTAGAGATCCAGCCAGCGTATTTAACTTCTCTAATGAAACCAGCGGCTAAGAGTTTTTTGACTTCGAGGTTCACTACTTCTCGAATCCTCAGTACTAAAGTGCACTTCTTCTGCTTTACGGCTGTGGAGTAAGGGATGAGGCCAAGTCGATGGCAGGTCAGGGTGGGGTCAACGTCAGGCATCTCATGGAACGTCTAGGCAAAGAAATCTTTATTTGCTCGAAGAAACGTGGTGAGCTCGAGGCTTTTGTCTGGATCCAAAAAACTACCAATGAATGTACCTCGACCAGGGTCATCGAGTTCAACATAAACTGTAGGTTTGACAGGTGTGGTAGAAGGGTTCGATGGTGCGGGGAGAGAGAAAATCATTGATTGTTATGTTTTAACAAGCTTCCTGGTAAGGTCAATCTCAGGGTGCTCGCATGAGCGGGTGAGGCGTTGAGAGTCTTTCATGTTCCACGTGCCACAAGGGGTAGTAAAATGAAGTGTTTGGTGGTAGGTAGATGATATGGCTTTCATGGAATGAAGCCAAGCACACCCTAGAATGCCCAGGTATTCAGATTTCTTGTCGATGACGAGAAAACTGGTTTGCAGGGTAACTAGATCGGTGGTGGCAGGGACGCTAAGGCGACCAATGGAGACTTTGGTAGCGCCATTAAACCCCTGAGTTTGACGTTGGCTAGTGTTATGAGGTTAGTTTTTTGTATGGCGCAGAAGGTTTGGAGGAAGAGGATGTCTAATGTACTGCCTATATCAATAAGCATAGTCTCTAAGATAAGATTTTCGACCTTGATCATGATGACCAGAGGATCAGAGTGGAGGAAGCGGACATGAGAAGTATTGTAATCGATGAAGGATATAGCTTCGGTATGAGGGCGTTGGCTATATTATGGTAAAAGGATGGGTAACTTCAATTGGTAAGTGATCTTACAACATTCTTCAACTCATTTGCGCTTGCTTCAAGTATGACCACTGTCGATGTTATTAACTTCGATGAGTTAGATTTGGAAAATATGTACCTTGGCTGGGTCAGTAGTTAGAGTAGCTTGGGGCTTGAGATACGACCCGTCGAGATAGCTGGGAAGATTGGCAACATATCGATGAAGACGACCTGCTTTAAAAATCATTCCAGCGATCATTGCAGAGCATAGCATTTATGATTCTGGCAATAAGGCTTTTCTTTGCGGACCTCGATGGGGAGGGGAGTGCACCAGATAGGATTGGCCTAGATGTGTATGATAAGAGTGGTGATAGGAGCAGTGAGTTTTGGTAGGATTGGCATGGGCCATTATTTATGAGGTTTAGAAAACTTAACATTAAGGTGAGGACATTTATGGTTGTCGATCTCTTGAGAAACAGGAGCGACCATGGGTGTAGTCGATGGTCGAGGTTTGCTATGGTTGGTGGTCGAGGATTGCCCCTGGTGATTAGATTCGCAGAGTCATTCGAGAGTGATGTACCCATTAACCTTGGATAACATCTCCTTGAGTATTCCAGGTTTTTGGAGCACAATGTACACCTTCACACGACTGTGGTTTGGGAGAGTGTTGGAGTACGCGAGAACGACATTTACACAATCGAGGTTTTTGACTTTGCGCGACTCATCGAGAAAGCACTTGGTAAACGCTTCAAGCATTTCATTGGGTGATTTGGGAGTTGAAAAGGTTTCACAGCTGTTCGAAACTTCGGATAGAGCCAATAGGGAGGTTTTGGTACCATTTGAGAGGGCTGTCAGTGAGATTGGTGTGAAACATACGACACAAGATATGGTCGGCTATGGAATAGATAGGCTTAAGGCCTTCTGGAATTTGAGGACATGAGATTGGGGGTCGATATTGCGGTATTTACTAATTTTTGGGGTATGGAAATTTAGAGGTACCTCTACAACGAGGCTCTCGCTAATGCGAATAGTGGCATGAATTTGTTGATCTAGTTCCTGCTTTGAAAGGTAGGAAGGATGAGGGGGAGATCGCTGGGGTTGAGGGTGATGAGTCCGCGGATAGGGGGCATATTCAGCGCTCTGATTGCCAAGGCGCTCCCGAGCAAGGCGCCGTGTGAGGTGGTGAGAAGTGCGAAGTGTAGAATCATAGGAGGCCTCCGTAACGGGGATACCAAGATGGATGGATCCAGCAGGTATGGCAGTAGGGGCACCCTCAGTACAAAGATGGACAGGTAAAACCTCAATTTGAGGATGGGGGCCAAATCGGGCGCAGGCTAAAATACATGGAGGGTGGTACCCGAGATCGCAGAGGAGCATCTTGGGTTTGAACCTGTTAAAGCTCACGAACCGTATTGCGCAGTTCATCCAGAGCACGATGTTATCGATCATTCTCGTCTAAACGGCGTTGACGTTCAGCCTTAAGATCCTGTCATTTTTTTTTGCATTCAATACGAATCTGGTTATTGTGGCACTCCTCGGCTTCAGAATATTGTTGACTGATGAGGGCGAGTTGGGCCGCTATACCATCGGCAGAGTTTCTAACGATGGCAGAGGTAGAGTATAGGGTGGGGGCCATGGGGTATGGCTATAAGGGAAAAGAAAGAGGAAAGATAGATTGGGCAGGGTGGGTATAGCACAGATTGTACCAAATGTTGGGGCCAAGTTTCGTGAGATGGGAAACTAGCTCTTACACCATGGGTTTTATCTTTGACTAGGGGCTTAAGAAAGTATATAAGGCGATAATAGACTATATTACTGAACTCACACACTTGCATGGAGTCCTAAAATTTGGTTCTCTACGACCTCTAGCGAGAATTTGAATGATTGATGATATATATTGAGTTAGATGACAAATCGAGTAAGAAGCAGGTTACAGGGTATTTGAAGGTAATCTTGAAGGGCTTTTGGGAGAGTTTTTCTAAACCCTTCATAGTGCCTTCTCTCTCCTATTCATAGGAGATAAGAAAAGGTATGAGTTACCATGGGAGTTTAAATTACATGTATATTCTTTGGGGACAACTGTTTTGCATGTGGAGTCGGTTCTGATACTGTAGTTGTCAGGTGGCTCATTTCACTGTTCTGTCTAGTAAGCTGGCTGTCAGATGTGTTTGCCTTTGACCATGTATTGCCATGGCTGAAGTCTCTCTGGTACTAATGCTGAGTTATGGTGATGGCCGTCTATCTTTGGCTTCGACTATGGCAGTTAGCTTAGAAGATGCCTTCGAGTATTCGATTAATCTAAAAAGGCTTCATGGACTTTGTTACTATTTTGTTGGGCTTCGAGTCTCTAGGTAGGCTTCGATACAACCTTTGAGTATTCGAATGGTGTTGGAAGGCTGCGAGTCTCTAGGTATGCTTCGAAATAGCCTTCAATTATTCGACTTGTGCTGGAAGGCTACGAGTAGGCTACTATAATCACAATAATATTCACGCTATTCCCTTCATAAAATCAGGAATGAGGTTTGATTTACCCAAAATAAATGTTTGATCCAAAGATGCTGGTTCGCGAACGAGGCCATAAGACTTAGAGAGACCCCATGAAGGGATTGATATTGTTCCGCCTAAAAAACCCAATCTTTGATGGAAAGAAAGGTACTTGGGCATCCGGAATGAAATCAGATCAGAAACATAATGGAAAATTTTAGTCTACTTCCCATCTCCGATCTTTGATGCTTCTGTTAGTACATCTCTATCCTTATTGTGATCCCTTTTCTCCTTGTACAGAAGAAATAATCAAAAATGGGTTTTGATTATCTGTGTAAATCTGAAATTAGCCAAAGGATGACCATTAGCTTGAATAAGAACAACCCATATACCACCTTCTGAAGCGTCATACTTGAGATAAAACTCTTTTGAAGATTCTGGAATCGCAAGTAGCTGCCGCAACAATTAAATCGTGACTAGAATCAGCAAAGTCCAACACGATTCTCATAATCGGCCCAACATAGAAGTGTAACGCAAGAGCGTTGCAGTCGATCGAGGCTCAAGCTCGATTCAAAAGGCTACCTCGAATTTGTGGGTATGAATAGCTCGAGTTCGAATAAAAATAGAAGTATCTTCTGCGATAATTAAATCGGGATAAGAATCAACAAATATCGACACAACAGCAACATCCAATGATCCTAACAACAGAGATCGAATGTGACAATTTGAGTGAGAGAGTGAGATGTCATTCCTCCGTCTACGCTCGACCATAGTTTTGTTTATAATTGTTCATGGACTATTTGGTTGAAGAGTTTAGTTTGTCAACTACAACCATTACAAAAATAACTCTTCGGTGATACAAGTGTTCGATTTAACCGCACAAGGCAATACCTCAGCGAGCTGCAACTCCGTATCAAATGAAATCACACATCCAATTATGCCCAACATCCAAATTCAATCAAAAGTTTGAATCCACACATCAGAAAGGGTAGATTTGGGGGCATTGCTGTAGAACGAAGCGTTGATCTTCGAGAACCTATTGGCTTGAATCAAAATCAAGCTCTTTGACATCAATATGTAGGTTCAAATTTGGACATCCAAACTTTGCAATTTAAGTAGAATCAAGGAGTTAGTAGATGGAGAAAATCAATAATGGATAGCCGTGTCAGTGAATCGAGATTAGAGAAAGAGAGTTTTCGCTGCTACACTTCCGAAGAGAAGGTCGATTGAACACCTCCAAAGAGAAGGTTATTGTTGTTGTATTATGGGAGGAACGAACCCTCTTAGCTAGAGCTCGAGTGAGCAATTATCCAGAGCTCGAGTGAGCAATTATCCAGAGCTCGATCAAGCTCGTTTATGAGAATCCAAAGCTTCAAAGCTCGATTTAGGTCAGATGCACGAACCCTCGGTGTTGGAGCACGAGTGAGAAATTATCCAAAGCTCGAGTGAGAGAGGATACGAGAATCCAAACCTCCAAGTTTAAAGAGTGAGGCCTTCGATTAGTTGGATTAGCTTATCAGGCCTTCAATCATCATCCTGACATTGATTAGATGGTATGGTGCATGCTGTATCGTCTCCACATCTAATGGAAATCGAGGTTTCGAATTGGTATGGTCGACAACAAAGCCGAAAATAATGGATATTGTAGGAAAAGTATAGAAGTAGCGCTACGGAGGTGTTTAGGTTTTTGAATGTTTGATCGAAGCTTTTTTGTGATTGATTAATCGATGAATTGTTGCGTTGTTAGAGAAGAAGTGCAGTTCTGGTTTCCTAGCATTGTTGTTGGAAAAAAAGAGAGAAAGAGAGAGAGAGGGAGAGATTTTTCTAAAATTCCAACATGATAAGAGGAGTTTGAACTGTATTTGTGGCTCTTGTTTCCCATTCTAAAATTAAAAATGTTGAGAGAGAAAGAAACAGAGAAACAAAAACCTCACAAGTTTAAGTTTGAAATTATCTAGAGAGATAATTTCATGATACGAACTTAGTCTTTACACCAAGGATATTCAAAGCGTCTAGAATGAACACTATCACAAAGTTTATTATGGAAAACCTATGACTAGGTTAAAAACTATAACCTTCAAAGTAAATTCAACTTCTAGTCTAAATAATATTGAACTCAAGCAAAGTCATGGAATTTTTTCCCTGTGGGGTAAATGGATGCCATATTACGATACAGATTGAGAAGATGGCCATGTTGAGGTTAATCCACAATCTGATGGTGAAGCTTTGGTTAGTAGAAAGAACGAAGAACATTAATTAGATTTGGAAAAATAAAGATTCGATTACTTAAACTTGAAGTAATTACAATGAAAACTCTTAAACCCTAGGCTTCTCTCAGAATTCTCTTCAAATCTAACAAAACATAGAAAATAACCTAAGTTCCCTTTATATACTAGGGAACTCAAAATTATAAAATAGAACGCATTTCGAGGCAAAACAATGCTTGAGAATCAAAACACCGTCAGAGTCGTTCGAACGACTTTACAACTAATTGGTCTAAACCCTAAAAAAGTTGCCTGATCATTTGAACGAAGCCCAACTTGTTCGAACAAAATATGGCACTGGGCCAAAATTCTAGAAGACATGACAACTCATTCGAACGACAATCAACTTCTTTCGAACGAAATATGGCTCAGGGCCAAAATTTCAGAAGACATGACAACTCGTTCGAACGACACTTATCTTCATTTGATCGACTTTGACAAATCTTTAAATAACTCTAGATCCTCCTGAATCATGGCTCCCCCCTTAAGGAGCCTTGAGCTCCTTCTCAAGCTAGAACTTGAGATGTGGGAATGCGGCGATGCTCAATTCCTTGTTGTACCACTTTGACTTACACGGTAGCTGAACCTTCTTCTTAACTCGGAACGAATCAATAGCACCCCGTCTTGTAGTATGAACCTTCTGCTTTAGAATACCATCCTCCGGCAATGAATCTTCTCTTTCTATCCATAAACCCTCAACTGACGGTATGTGAATTTCGATTGCAAAGTCTTCATCCAAAAGAGATGGCTAAAACAGCTTCAAATGCTCGGCATCAATCATCGAATGCATCTTCATGAAAGGTGGAAAATCCAACTGGAATGCATTGTCACCAATCTTCTTGAGTATCCAAAACGAACCATAACGGATAGGTTTGAGCTTCTTACCTTCCCTCTTAAGCCGTTCCTTACCCAAATGTAACCAAACAAGGTCGCCCTCAAGAAAAGTACACTCAACCCTATGCTTGTCATAGCGAGCCTTATACTTCGCTTGAGTCTTCTTCAACTGAGCTACAACCACCTCATGAACCTTTCTAATCTTCTCAATGAAATGGTGAGTATTAACCTGCTCCTCTTCCACCTTCCCTGATACCGTCTTGTCGCCAAGACTAAGCACCAAATCAAAAGGGCTTTGCGGCAAGTACCCCAAACAAACTTTAAAAGGAGACTTCAACGTGGAACCATGAATCGCCCGGCTGAACGCAAACTAAAGATACGGTAAAATATCATCCCAAGTCTTAGGATGCTTAGAATGGAATCCCCGTAATAAATGTACCAAAGTGCGGTTAACGACCTCTATTTGCCCGTCTGTCTGCGGATGAAAAGTGGCACTTCTCTTAAACTTAGTGTCCATCATCCCCCATAACAAACTCCAGAAATGCCCTAAAAAATGAATATCCCTCTCAAAAATAATAGAAAAAGGGAGCCCAAAATACCTAAAGACATCTCTGAAAAACAATCGCCCTGCTCTGTCCCCTGTAACCATCTTCTGGCATAAAATAAGAATAATCATCTTGCTGAATCAATCTACCAGCACAAACAAATAGTCATTCTTACACCTGGTCATGTGCAAACCACCCATAAAATCCATCAAAATACTCTCCCAAGGTCGACTTGGAACTGGCAATGGTAAGTATAGTCCTATCTTCCTATTGGAAAGTTTCGATGTGTTGCATAGCACGCAACCACGAACCACACGAGCAACATCCACCTGCATCTTCGGCCAATAGACATAACGCCGCAAATTCAAAAGAGTCTTCTCAACCCTGAAATGACCTGCCACCTGGGAATAATGTGCCTCTCAAATCAACTGTAAACGGTCTCCACCCTCATGAATATATACTAGACTGCCCCTGTAAATCAAACCATCCTTCAGAACATACTCATACGTGTTACCCTATAATAACTTCTCGTGAATCATATTGAGCTCCTTGTCATCTTCATACCCTAAAATGTACTCTGAAGGAACAATCGACTAGATCTGCATAGCTACCAACAAAGCATAAATAATTGGTAATGGGGGTTGAGATAACATATCAGCCATCTTATTGTGCACTCCTTTCTTATACTTGATCGATAAGGTAAACTGCTAAAGGTACGACATCCACTTCATACGGTGATCTTGTTGAAGCTTGGATTATGTAGATAAGAACTATAACGGTTTGTGATCGAAATGTATCACAACCTCCTTTCCCAATAAGTAACTCCGTCAATGCTTAACTAATTGATATAGTGCGCAGAACTCCTTATCGCAGGAAGGATAGTTGCATACTGCTCCTATAAACATCTCAGAATGGTAAGCAACCGGCTTCCCATCCTGTAAAAGGATTGCCCCCAATGTATAGTGTGACGCATCTGTCTCGACCTTAAAAGGCCACTGCAAATTAGGCAATGCTAACACTGGTGCATTCGTAATCTTTCGCTTCAGTAACAGAAAGGTCATCTCATGGTACTCTTCCCACATAAACTGTACCCCGGTCTTCATCAAAGAATGCAACGGTGCGGCTATTTCGTAAAAATGCCAAATAAATTTTTGTAAGTACTGACGAGAGCACATAAAAATCCTTACTTCCGTCACTGTGCAGGGTCGAGGCTAATTAGTAATGACCGAGACTTTCTCTTGATTGACCTTAAGCTCGCCGCCACCAACAATAAAGCCCAAAAAGACTAGCTCTCGTTTCCCAAACTCGCACTTCTTCCCATTAAGAAAAGCCAATTGTAATCGCAACACGCCCAATAATTTACGGAAATGCCCAAGATGTTCCTCCTATGTACCACTATATATCAAGATATCATCCAAATATACTATCCCAAAATCATGAAAAAAACGTATGAAGTACCAAATTTATTAGCCGCATAAACGTCCCCGGAGCATTGCATAACCCAAAAGGCATCACTAACTACTCAAATAAGCCCTATTTAGTTTTGAACGCTGTCTTCCAAGTATCCTCCGCCCGGATTTGAACTTGATGGTAACCCGATTTATGATCCAACTTGGTGAAAAATTGAGCCGTCTGTAACTCATCTAAAAGCTTGTCAATCCGTGGAAGTGGATAACGATACTTCACCGTGATCTTGTTCAATGCCCGATAATCTACACACATCCTCCAAGATCTATTCTTCTTCGGTACCAGTAACACCGGCGAACCACAAGGTTAGCAACTTGGATTAATAAGTCTTTGCTTTAAGAGTTCATGTACCTATTTCTTGACCTCATCAGACTCTATAACAAAAGTCCGATATAACCCAATATTGGGTAGTGGCTCACCATTCACCAAGGTAATATCATGCTCTACATCCCTCATACGCGGCATCCCTTCTATGCCCAGAAAAAAGTCTTCATACTCCTCTTGCAACTCTCCCATATCGGTTTATTACTTAGGAGACATTGCTACAGTAGATAATACTGTAGCTGACAGACCCTCTTAAACTGGTCGCACCAACAACAAAACAAATTTGCCGCTCGCATTGACCAACCTCTTCGCCTGAGTCGCCGTTACCAAATTACTGGTAGTGATATGTTCCTTGCACGCATTAATATGAAACTCAGTCCCATCCTTCCCCAAACGATACCTACGAGCACGATGGTAAAGGATTGCATTTTGGTCTCAATGATAAGAGCTACCCAAGATGACTTGACACGCATCCAATGGGGCCACCACACATTTTACTTTGCCAATAAACATCTCAATAATCGCAAACTTGAATGTACACTGCTTAGTAATCTTCAACTCTGCGTCTTTCTGAATCCAACACAAACCATGCAGCTTAGGATGAGCCACAGTAGCCAAACCCATCTTCTTCACCATCGCATCAGAAATTAAATTCTTCTGACTACCCGAATCAATGATAGCCTCGACTAAGCTCTGCTTTACCTGAATACTGACAAAGAAAAGCTCTTCCCGACTTGCCTCGCCGATAGCTAGAGGTTGCTTGAACATTACAGTAAGCTTAAGATTTGGCATATCTAAATCCGGAATATCCACAATCGCTGCGGCTAGTGCAGGTTTCTCTTTCTTGCCCTTGCTCTCCTTCGGCCAAAGCTCTGGGTAAAGTTTCCAACATTTATCAGAATTGTGCCCATTAGCCTTGCAATGACTACAGATAGTCCCCTTGAATGAAGACCCCTCTCCTTTGGACTCCCCTTTCTGATCAAACTTCCAATTAACCTTGTACCCTAACTTGTTTTTGTCGTATTTCTTGTCGCTCTTCAAGTACTTGCCTTCAGTGGAAATTGCATTAACGGTAGCGTCCTCGATATTCTCCACTTTGAAGAGTTTTAATTCTCTTCGAATGGATTCTGATAAACCCCCCGTATACTTCATAAACACGTTGTACTCATCCATGTCAATATCCAAAACCAATGCTTGGTTATAAAATTTCGTAGTGAATTGTTGTACGGATTACCCAAACCGTTGGCACAAATTGTGCCATTTGTACTATCGCTCTAGTTCATACCCAATCGGATAGAACTGCTTCCTCACCAAGACCATGAATTCCTTCCAACTAAGATTTCCGACATCATATCGTTTCCGGTAGGATTTCCATCACAAAAGTGAGTGACTTGTGAATTTTAAAGTAGAGGGGAAAATCTTCTAAGCATTGGAATATTCATCCACGGAAAAATAGGTCTCCAACCTATCTAACCAATTATCTAATTTCTCGGCATCGACGGAACCATCGAAAACCGAAATCTCAATCTTAAAGCCAATACGAAGATTACGCATAGAATTCGTTGACTTACCTGAACCTGGGCACTCCTTGACAGAATCAGCATCAGCAGAATAACTATCTTTCTCCGTATTATCCTCGTCTCCATCCACCTCAAAAACCCCGTTCCTTTTTGATTGGCGTTACCGTTGAGAGTGGCCTTGCCGATTCACCGAAACGGAACCCAACTCGAGGTTTGTAAGATGCAATTGTTCGACTAACTCCCCTACAGTAGAAGTTAGGGTGGAAACAGTTGTTTCCAAAGTCGTGAGTCGATCGTTTGAATCACCCATCTCCAAGTCATCCTTCTTCTTCGAAGTAGGTTAGCAATGAATCTTTAACGGACTTACTAGCTTCCCCTTCGTTTGCTTGTGATGGTCACGTTTAGAGACAATAAACCACAATCAACCCCCCGAGAATCAAAACTGGAAAACTGATACCACTTAATCCATAATCTGATTGAGAATCTTTAGTTAGTAGAAAGAACGAATAACACTAATTAGATTTGGAAAAATAAAGATTCGATTACTTAAACTTGAAGTAATTTCAATAAAAACTCTCAAACCCTAGGCTTCTCTCTGAACTCTCATCAGATCTTACATAACATAGAAAATTACTTAAGTTCCCATTATATACTAGGGAACTCAAAATTACAAAATTGAACGCAACTCGACGTAAAATAATGTCGGAGAATCAAAGCACCGCCAGAGTCGTTTGAACGAATTAGGGAGTCATTCGAGCGACTTTACGACTAATTGGTCTAAACCCTAGAAAAGTTGCTTGATCATTCGAACGAAACCCAACTCATTCGAACGAAATATAGCATTGGGCCAAAATTTCAGAGGACATGACAACTCGTTCGAACGACACTCAACTTTGTTCGAGCGAAATATGGCTCTAGGCAAAAATTCTAAAGGACATGACAACTCGTTCAAACGATACTCAACTTCGTTCGAACAACTTTGACAAATCTTCAAATAACTCTAGATCCTCCTTGATCAAAGGTTGATGATCCTATATCACAAGAAGCTATAAAAGAAGCAGCTAACATATTCAATAAAATTTATTTTCAATCACCTCCTAATTCATCCCTCAACATTCAACCACAAATGTCATAATCCATCCCTTTACCGATAGAGCCCCACCGATTCGGAAATGATATAACGACGGAAAGTGAGTATTTTTCCAAATTCTTAGATGATGACAAATTTCCTGGAATTGTGAATTTAGCATCGATCCTTGAGAAAATATGATCTCCACATCTATCCCAACCAGTCTCACCTTCTTTATCTATCTTCCTCAAATCCATACCTCCATTGCCTAAGCCTAATAGGTGTACCATGACCATAAATGACTTTAAGGACTTGTACGGAGATAACTCTTATTGCATTTCTGTAGATGAATATTTAAATTATTTCAAGGACTTGAATGATCCTAAGATTTGTGAAATGGTACAATTATTATCATCTGAAGAAGAGTTTCTACTTTGCCATGTCCCTAAGCCAATGAATATCCACGTCAATGGTCAAGATGTGTCCCTTGAGATAAGTTATGATTTTAGGCACACACATTTAAATGCTTGTTGGAGCCGATTGTTCCCCGATCCCCATATCCATAAATTTTTCATATAGTTTTTCTTCTATTGAAAGAAAACATCTTTTTAAAAATTATAATTTTGGGGATACCTCACGGACTTGCTTTGTCATAATGAACTCCCACATTTTTTGGAATATCACCGATAATATGGGTGTTTTGAAATTTTTTAAAGAAAATATCTTTCCTAGAAAATTGAGTTTTGAATCAAGTATATTTTTGGCGACGCATACTTAGGTACAAATCTTCTTATTTACTACAACATGTAGTAATCATATGATTGTTTTATCTTAGAGAAAATAGTTTTTCTTAATTTTTCTTAAACTTTCAACTTAGAATTATCAAATGATAAGAAAAGTTTTTAGAAAAAATATTTTCTCTAGGAAATTAATTTTTAACTCCATTCAATTTTTATATTTGCCTAATTAGGGAATAATATTGAGGATCACCATACATGTGTTATCTGGTTTTTAAAAGAAAATTTGCAACCAGGATAGTACATCCCCTTTTCAGCTTCGTACCCTTCCGGTGAAAATAAAAATTATAAGTTTGGGGGTACATTTGTTTGGGTGAAGATAGTAAACTTAATGCTTCTTGGGAGGCAACCCATAGCACATTCAGGTGAGAAATTTAAGTTTTCCTCTTACATTTTAGTTCTCAAACATTGAGGGCAATGTTTAACCTAAGTTTAGGGGCAGGAACCCATTTCCTTAAATATTTTTTTGAAGAAAAGTGAAATAATGACACTTTGACCATTTATGAAATATTTTTGTCGAGTTTCCAAACACTAAAACTGATTTTACCTTGACATAAATATTATGGAAAAGCCTAAATTTTGAAATTATACTAAGTAACACTAGAATATTTTGGACTATCTTAAGCTAGATGTACTATCTTTTTATTAGCGACTAATTCAAGTTAGATTGGCATATTTTGAAAACATGCACTTCATAGTTTTACAGTTAATATCTTTAATAAATTTTTACTCAGTGTAAGGGAAATTTAACATTTATGATAAGAATAATTTGCTACAAGAGAGACAACTGCCTAAGAATAAGTTCATTCCTAAGAAGAAAAAAATAATAATATGCTAAATGTGCTCTAAAAACTTTCACACTGCAAGACTACTCGCATGATTAACAACTTAAAGATAAAAAATTATCACCAATCTTGAGTTTCACCATGAACTATGTGAAAGGAACACAAGAAAATGTTACTTATGATAATCCTAAGTCTGGGTCATGATGGGGAACCACACCCTGATAACCTTAACCAACTAGCGGGAATAGTCGGTCGAAAACTCTTTGCCATGGAGGCTTCACTAAGAAATAATGTACTTAAAGGAAAAGCCTCATAGCAAGGAAATCAAATAATAAGAAGTCAAATTTACTAAGGCACTTGTCGAACTGACCGCTGAATTTAATCCAATAAGAACTAGACTAGAAAATGCTGAATAAATTATTCTAGGCAGCGTATTAGGTGATAAAACTATTTTCACTGTACACTCAGATATAGCTAAAGAAAAATACTTGAATCTCTTTCTACTCTTGAGATAGTACCTCTAGTTTCGGATAAGCTTAAAATATTCTTTGGTATATATGGAAGAATAACAGGTTTAAGAATTTCTCATCGGTATATTTTTGTTACAACTAAATTATGATAAGTTCACAGGAAATGAGTCATGTATATTCTAGAATTGTTTAAAATCTCATTATTGACTTTTGTGGGTATTTGTCACTGCAAACCTTCATGTGACAACACTCGTCCACCAGGTTAAACCTCGAGGTTTAACGGCTTGTTGCATATTCTAAATGCAATCGCGCTACCTCGAAAGTGGTTATTATTTTATTTTACTCGGGATGATCAAAAGATGAGTTTGGGGGTATTCGATGAGCACGTAATTATGGCATTTTTAATATACTCGAACATATATTTTAGTCGTCAATTTCATTTAATTTCGGATACTTATGTACATTTGTTTGATTGTAGCTATTGGAGATGGATATTTGAAACCAAGCTCTTAAAGTCAAGTAAAAGTGTCTCCAACAGTTCATAGGACAAAAAGTCATAAACGAAATATATTTGGTCACAAGAGTGAGGAAATATATACACAAATATTCTTGGAGAATAAGATCAAAGAAGATATTGCATCCAAGATCCTTGAAGATATTTTATATTAAAGATATATGCAAAAGTTTCCATGAAGAAAGATCACTACATCACTTAAGGGAATTATATGCAAGAATATTAGGTGATTTGTTGTAATATTAAAATAAATTATTGTGAAAATATTCTTTAGAATTTAATGTATAGTTTCTAAATTTTGGATCATTCTCCTATAAAAGGAACCCAAACCCCATTGTAATGGGGCATCTCATATTAGAGCAAATTTAAAAGAAATAAAGTCTTAGTTTTATTTAATGTTCTTCTCTATCTTTTATTTTCATTTGTAAATTGTTAGCTAGTTCATGCAATGATCTTGGGAATGATGGAAGGCTAATCGCTTCTAGCTATGACCAGAAGGAAGCCCTTACCCAAGAAGCAATAGTTATATTGTAGTTTTATGATTAGTTATCTTTTACAATCTTCTAAAATAGCTATAATTAACTTCTAGGCTTAACCATAGCTAAGTAGATTTTGACTATTTAACCAAAATATGGTGTTATAACCATTAAACCAGATTTTAGAGCAAAAATGAAGAGGACTCGTTAGAAGAGATTTAACCAAGCTTAACCATTGTTGTAAGAATTTCTCCTACATATCGGATTTAGGCAAACATATTATAACCAAATCCTAGAATCCTAACCATAGATCTAGGGTTGTCGTTTAGATCGAAAATGCCTTACCAAGGATATTTTATATGAATAATTCGCCTAGTAAAACTACATGATAACTATATTGCGTTGGTTTGGCCAAATTCTAGTTGTAGTTATTCTCTTGTTAATTATTCTTGTTATTTCCTTCTTTTCAATCGATCTCTTATAAAACTTTATTTTGCCTAGAAATTATTTATTTTCCCAAACCTCCCTGTGGATTCGATTCCCCTCATCCCTGCTATAATTCAACAACCATACTTTGAGTGGGTATTTTGTTAGAGGACAAAAAAATTCTCTTATCAATAAGGTCTACCCAAAATTACCTGACACACATTTAAAGGAACTACCTCATACGTCACCTCGTCATTAGACTTTTCAGTAATCGTAAACTTGAACGTATAATGCTTCATGACCTTGAACGTATCCTCCCTAAACTATACGGCTTAGGATGAGCCATTGTATCCAAACCCATCTTTACACAAACGCCTTAGAAATTAAGTTCTTCTGACTACCTGGATTAATTATGGCCTCTACTAAGCTCAATTTTACCTAAATACTGACATGAAAATTTTCTTCCTGACTCACCTCCTCGATAACCATAGTCTGTTTAAACACAAAAATAAGCTTAGGATTCGGTTTATCTAAATCTGGGAGGTCAACAACTATTGCGGCTAGTGCGTGTTTCTCTTTTTTTCAATATTTATCTAGAATATGCACACTCGCCATACCATGACTGCAATAATTCCTCTTAGACAAAAACCCCCCTCCCTTGGGCTTTCTCTTGTTCTCATTCTTCCAACAAGACTTGTACCCTGACTTGTTATTGTCGTCTTTCTTGTTACTCTTCAAGTACTTGCCCTCTATGGGAGTCGCCTTCACGGTAGCATCTTCGATATTTGTGACATTAAAAAGTTTCAACTCCCTTCAAATGGACACTGACAAACCACCTATGTACTTCATAAATACCTCAAACTTGTCTACATCACGTCTAAAACCAAAGCTTGGTTATGAAACTCCATAGTGTACACTTGCATTGATTTGCCCATGCTTTTGGTATAAATGATGCCACCTAAACCATCTCTCCAACTTATACCCAATTGGATAAAACTGTTTCTAACCAATACTTGAAATTTATTCCAACTCAAACTTTTTCCAACGAGACATTTCTTATAAAGATCTTCACCACGTAAGTGTATGACTTGCAAATTTTAAAGCAAAAAAATAAATAAATAAATCTGAGCATTCGATTATTCATATACTGAATAATAGGTCTGTAACCTATTTATCCAGTTAACCAATTTCTCAACATTGATTGATCAGTCAAATAGTGAAATTAATATTTTAAAATCAATACAAAAATTACGCACAGGATTCATAGACTTACCAATAACTAGTTTTTCATCCAAAGATTTGACATCACTGAAATCTTTATCTTTTTCTTCGTTACCCTCATCCTTCTCATCCTCCTTAACTATTTTCCCTTTCTTGCGTTCTTTCCGCTTCGTCGAAGTAGATGCCTTAGAGAGGCTTACAAGAGGTAACTGCTCTACTAAGTCCCTCAGGTTAGTAGTTAGGAAAGAACTCGACTTTCAAGTTTTGCAAGTTGATCTTCTGAATCGCCATCTCTATATTCACATTCATCTTCGAGTTAAGTTTTTTGTAAATTTTCAACTGACTCATAAATTTTTCCTCCATTTGCTTGAGTCGGTCATGTGCAGAGACCATAAACCATAAAGCCCCTAAGAATTATAACTCCAAAATTAAATACCACTTAATCAACAATCGAATTAGAGATTCCTTCAAAGAATAATCAACACAAAATAAGCGATATGGTGGGATAATTTTCCAATAGGAACTTTTATTGCTCAATTCAATTGATTTAAAAGAATTACTCCCCAAAACCCTAAGTTCGAGATTATAACTTGGATTCTTTGTTCATATTGCATAGCCTTGCCCTTTCTAATAGGTTACAAGTAACCTAGTTATAATATAAGATAAAATTGCCCATAAAATGACCAAGTTTAGAAGTAGTCACGATAGTTCTTCAAAGGGACCCATAAGTCGTTCGAACGATTACCAAAAATAAGCCTGCAAACTAAGATAACAAGTTTAATCTTCTGGAAACCCAGAGTCGTTCGAACGACTCTAAATTACATTCAAACTGAAAAGAAACAATATTCTCAAAAGAAATAATGTACTCCAAGTTTAGTCTTCACTAAGAAATAATGTACTCAAAAGAAAAGCCTTACAAAATAGAGGTCAAATATTAGGAAGACAAATTGTCTAAGGCACTTGTCGAACTGACCGTTAAAGTTATTATAATAAGAACTAGACTGTAAAATGCTAAATAAATTATTCTAGACAGTGTAGTAGGTGATAAAACTATTTTTACTGTACACTCAAATATAGTTAAAGTAAAATGCTTGAATCTTTTTCTACTCTTGAGGTAGTACCTCTAGTTTCGGATAAGCTTAACATATTTTTTGGTATACTTGAGAGAATAACAGGTTTAAAGATTTCCCATCGGTATATTTTTGTCAAAACTAAGTAAGGATAAGTTCACAGGAAATGAGTCATGTGTATTCTAGAATTATTTAAAATATCATTATTGACTTTTGAGGGTATAGTCACTGCAAACCCTCACGAGACAATATATTTGTGGGTATGACACAATATATTTGGTCTCAAGAGTAAAGAAATATATACATAAATATTCTTGGAGAATAAGATCAAAGAAGATATTGCATCCAAGATCCTTGAAGATATTTTATATGGAAGATAAATACAAGAGTTTTCATAAAGAAAGATCTCTACATCACTTAAAAGAATTATATGCAAGAGTCTTAGGTGATTGGTTATAATATTAAAAGAAATTATTATGAAAATATTCTTTAAAATTTAATGTATAGTTTCTAAATTTGGGTTCCTTCTCTTATAAAAGGAACCCTCCTCCCATTGTAATTGGGCATCTCATATTGGAAGGTAATAGTGAATAAAGTTTTTATCCTTCTTCTTCTTCATCTTCTTCTTCTTCTTCTTCTTTTAGTTTAATTTTTATTAATGTCTTCATTAGTTGTTAATGCGATAAAGTCTGAGATGAGCGGCTAAACCCCTAGCTAAGGTTAGGATGAGGCCTCTTCTTAGATGAGCAATAATTAGTATTAATTAGGTTCTAATTAGTTTTCTCTTACAACTTTATGATTGATAAGTTAGTGAATCATATCAAGGGCTTGACCATAGCTTCGGTTTGGTGTACGATAACTTTGGATACAAACAAGTGTTACAAACCTTAGACTTGATTTATACATTTAAAATAAGGAAACAGTGGAGAACTCCCTCAAGCCTAGCCATGGTTGAGTTTATAATTTTCAAAGACACTCTTCACCATCACTAAAAAGTATAACCACAAAATGCTTGACCATAGATTTAGTAGTTTATTTTATAACATTATATGCGTCTTAGCACGAACATACGATGGGTAGAAATATTATGATCTTGTTGTATATCGATTTAGTGAACTTTATTATTTTGGACACTGAAGATGTCACGAATCATGCTGTGAGATCCCCATCATATTGGGCCACCCTTTTCTTGCTACTGCCCATGCCATTATTAATTGCTTTAATGGGGTCTTACAACTATCTATGGGCGACTTGAAAATTAAACTCAATATTTTTAACAATAATACTCAAGTGCCTTATTCTGATGACATGGTTGAGCTCAATATGATTGACTCTCTAGTTTGCAACTTTTTCCCCAAATCCTTTTCTGAAGACCCATTAGATTCATGTCTTGTAAACTTTGGTGACGACTTTGATGAAGACACAATCATTGAAGAGTTTAATACCTTATACGACTCGACTCCCATTTTTAACGTTTCCAAATAGAAACCTAGTCTAGAACCTCTTAAACCATCAATTACTTTACCTATTCCATCCATTGTTAAGCCACCCTAGTTAGACCTCAAGCCATTACCCAATACTCTAAAGTATGCCTTTCTAGGTGATTCAGAAACTCTACTTGTGATAATAGCTTCTAATCTAGATTTTAACCAGGAAGGTATATTGCTGAATGTCCTTTAAAAACACAAATTATACATAGGGTAGATTATAGCATACTTGAAGGGAATTAGCCCAGCCGTGCGTATGCATCGCATCAATCTCGAGAAGGTGCTAAAAATTTACATGAGATGTAACGGTGTTTAAATCAAACAATAATGGAGGTGGTTAAGAAGGAAGTTCTCATGCTTTTAGACTTGGGTATCATATACCCCATTTTGGATGATAAGTAGGTCAGCCCTATTCAAGTTGTACCCAAGAAATCAGGATATGACCACCGGGTGGCGTGTTTGTATCGATTACAGAAGTTGAACACGGTCACTAGGAAAGATCAATTTTCTCTTCCATTCATTAATCAAATGCTTGAACAATTAGCCGGAAAGGGTCATTACTGCTTTCTTCATGGTTATTCAGGATATAATAATATCCTCATCGCTCTAGATGATCAGGAAAAAGCCACATTCACGTCTCCCTATGGGGCATATGCTTATTAAAGTATGCCATTTGGTTTGTGTAATGCACCCATTACATTTCAATATTGTATGATGAGCATATTCTCTGATATGGTTGATAAATTTATCGAAATCTTTATAGATGATTTTTCAGTGTTTGGTTCCTCTTTTGATGAATATTTACACTATTTGGAGCTCATGCTAGAACGATGTACACAAACCAATTTGGTGTTAAAATGAGAAAAGTGTCACTTCATGCTGACACAAGGGATAGTTCATGGGCATATTATCTCTAATAAAGGGATAGAAGTTAATAATGCCAAAATTTATATTATTTCTTCATTACCTCCTCCTGGGATGGTTAAGGTCATTCGATCATTTCTAGGCCATGCGGGGTTTTATCGTTGATTCATCAAAGATTTTAGCAAAATTTTCTAACCCTTGTGCAATTTACATGCAACGGACACTGATTTCCACTTTGATGATGAATGTTCTAGAGCTTTTGAGAAACTCAAACTTCTATTAACTTCCGCTCCAATCATCCAACCGCCCAACTGGGATCTTCCATATAAATTGATGTGCAATGCATCTGACTACGCTGTTAGAGCAGTTTTTGTGTAAAAAGTAGATAAGAAACTTCATGTTATTTACTATTCTAGTCGTGCATTCAATGATGCACAAATGAATTACTCCACCAATGAGATGGAGTTATTAGCCATTGTGTTTGAATTAGAAAAAATTTGGTTATATCTTGTTGGGTTCAAAATCATTGCCTACACCGATCACGCGACCTTAAAATATTTGTTATCCAAAAAGGATGCTAAGCCTTGGTTAATCCGATGGATCCTCTTATTACAAGTATTTGACATCAAAATTCTATAAAAGAAAGGTGTAGAAAATGTTATAGCAGACCATTTATGCTAACTTCTGATCGAAGGTGGTGAAGATCTCCTACCTATCATGGGGATATTTTCTGATTAGTAGCTTATTACTATTATATAACTACCTTGGTATGCCGACATTGTCAATTATCTTACTACTAAACGATTACCTAACCACTGGACTAAGCAAGGTAAAACAAAATTCTTACACGAGGCTAGAAGATTTAGCTGGGACAATCCTTATCTGTATAAATTTTTTTCTGACCAAGTTATTAGGACATGCATTCCAAATGATGAGTTCCAAATGATGAGTACCAAGAAAACGGCATAAAAAATTCTTTAATTTGGTCTTTATTGGCCTACCCTCTTTCATGACGCACATACCTTTTGTTGTACTTGTGATAGATGTCAGAGCACCAGTAATATTTCTCAATACAACATGATGCCCTTAAACAACATTCTTATTGTTAAGCTTATTGATGTTTGGAGCACAGATTTTATGGGCTCATTTCCTTTATCTCGTGGAAACCTTTATATTCTAGTCACAGTGGACTATGTCTTCGAATGGGTCGAGGCGGTAGCATGTCCGACTAATGTCCATAAGCCTATGGTCAAATTGATGAAAAACATTTTTTAATCATTTTGGCACTCCTCGAGCAGTTAGTAGTGATGGTAGGAAATATTTTTGCAATTATGTTTTTTAAATTTTATTAAAAAAGTATTCCACCACTCATAAAGTTTTCACACCTTACCATCCACAAAAAAGTGGTGAAGTAGAAGTTTTCAATTGGGAGATTAAAAGAATTTTATAAAAAGTTGTTCGAACTGATCGTAAATACTGGTCAGATCATCTGGATAATGCTCTTTCGGCCTATCAAACAGCTTATAAAACACCGATTGGAATGTCACCCTATAGGCTTATCTTTGGGAAGGCTTGCCACTTGCCTGTAGAACTATAGCACAAAGCTCTTTGGGCTACAAAATCCCTTAACTTTTAGATGGACCAAGCTGGGTCTAAGAGAAAACTTTAACTTTCTAAGTTATATGAACTTCATCATGAGGCTTATAAAAGTTCAAAATTTTATAAGGAACGTACTAAAGCCTCTCACGATAAATCAATTATTCGTAAAACCTTCAAGTCCAATCAAAAGGTATTACTTTATAACTTCAAGCTTCGTCTATTTCCTGGGAAACTACAATCCAGTTAGCATGGCCCCTTTCTGGCTAAAACTATTTTTCCTCATGGGGCAGTGGAGGTGGAGAATCCTAACAATAGAAATATTCTTAAGATCAATGGCCAATGATTAAAACCGTACTTAGAGTCCTACACATTTGATGAAGAGACAATATTTCTAGATGATCCAGTATATAAAAGCTGATATTGTGTACCCTTATAGTACCATTACAACATCATTTAAGTATGGGGGTCTATTAGTCTGGTTTAAGACGGTAAACTTAACGCCTCTTGGGAGGCAACCCATAGTACATTCAGGTGAGAAATTTCAATTTTCTTCTTCCATTTATTTTCTTATTCTCAAACATTGACAGCAATGTTTTATTTATGTTTAGGGATAGGAAACTATTTCTTTAAATGTTTTTTGAAGAAAAGTGAAATAATGACACTTTAACAATTTATGATATATTTTTGATGAATTTCCAATCACTTAAACAAATTACCTTGACATAAATATTATGTAAATGCCTAAATTTTAAAATTGTACCAAGTATACACTAGAATATTTTGGACTCTCTTCAGTTAGATGTACTATCTTTTTATTAGCGACTAATTCAAGTTTCCTTGGCATATTTTAAAAATGTGCACTTCACTGTAGTTTTGCAATTAATACCTTTAATAGATTTTTGCTCAGTGTAAGGGAAATTTCGCATTTATGTTAGGAATAGTTTGCTATAAGAAAGACAACTTCCTAAGAATAAGTTCATTCCTAAGAAAAAGAAAACCAAATATGCTATAAAAACTTTTACGCTGCAAGGCTACTCGCATGATTAAGAACTGAAAGAGAAAAAATAATTACCAATCTCGAGTTTTACCATGAACTATGTGAAAGGAGCTCAAGAAAATTTTACTTGTAAAAATTCTTAGTCTAGGTCATGATGAGGCACCACACCCCGGCAACCTTAGCCAACTGGCGGGGATTGTCGACCCAAAACCTCTTGTTACGGAGGCTTCGCTAAGAATAATGTACTCAAAAGAAAAGGCTTGTTACGGAGGCTCAACTTCTTTGATAACCTTAGAAGGAAAAGAGGTAGAGGAAGATTTAAAAGCAACACTCTTATTCTTTTTAAGGTTTTTCATATACATCTCGAGTTTAAATGTTCACAATTTTCTAGCAAGTGTATATGATTCCATTTTTTAAAAGATCTCGAATTTCCTATATAACATCACGCCTAGATCTAAAACTCTTGGAAAGATACCTCAAGACTGTATGAAAAATTTGAACATCCGACTAAACTGCACCTAATGCGACACTAGTATTGACAATGTCACTAAGTCTCGCATAGAACTTATCAAAGGGTTCCTTTTTATCCATTCAAATATTTTTAATTTGTGAGGTGAGCATTTGCAATTTTCATTCCTTGAATGTATCATCGCCTTCGTGAGTTTAAACTATTGTGTCTCAAGTTTCTTTCGAAGTGGTATAAGCATATATGTGTCAAAACTCACTTGGGCTAACAACCACAAGAATAGTATTGCGACCCTTATTATTATAATCAACAACTTTTTTTTATCCTTAGACCATTGATTCCTAGGCTTAAGGACCTCTTCAGCATTATCACCCATTCCTTTCATCATGGTAGGGTGTGTCCATCCATCCTTAATCACAATCAAGACATCTTTTTCGAGTGATTGTAAGAATGCCACCATTCGGACTTTTCAATAAGGATAGCATTTGCCATCGAAGAAGGGCGGGCAATTTATGGGACCTCCAAATTTTTTAGAATCCATTAATCTCAAATAATCAAGTTAGGATCCACGCTGAGGCTGTGAAGCCTCGGAGAGTAACCGCTCTGATACCAACTAAAATTTCTAACTAATTGAGAGTAATCAATTTTGTGTAATTTAGATCAAAATTGAAGGGTTTAATAATCCTTGAAACTAATTGTCTAGTTCTAACCTAGCTCAAGTTGATATGATAAACAATAAGTAATCAAAAACATAATTACAAACAATTTTAACCCTCGTTGCATCTCTCAAACTCTTAAAATTTAATATTTGGAATTAGTTTTATGTAATTCAAGATCGATTCAACTTGAATGTTAATTCTCCTTGAATCTCTCGTTGAATTCCCTCTTATCTCAAAGAATCTCAGCCCTAAAATTTATTTTGAAAATGGTAAAGTTCAAAATATAAAAATATGTTTTTATAAAAAAACTAAATTTTCCCGTGCTCTGTTCGAATAGAGCAAGAGCCTATTCGAATAGAGTGGGTTCTGGCTATTTTATTTAAATATAACAAGAGTTTATTAGAATAGGACCAAGTCTATTCAAACACAATAAAAGTATATTAAAATAGAGATGGTCCTGCCAGGTCAATTTTGAACAGAAAAAAAGTTTGTTCGAATAGAAACTTTTTTTCATCAAAAATATATTATTTTCATCAAAAATTAATTATTTTTAAACTTCTGTAAAATACTTACGGACTAGAGTATTTGAGCGATGAGGTACAAAACAAATGTACCTGTTCTACTCCCTTATATTTATTTGAGATGGCTACATTAGAATCCTAGTTTAACTCAAAGTCAGTAATTATAAATCTCATCTTAAGCAGGAACCACTATTGTTGGAAGTACCCCATAAATATGATGTAATTAGTGTCTTAGACAAAGTGCAACACTAAAATCCAACTCCAACAATAACTTGAACTCAAGGAAACCTAACCAACAGTTCGGTCTCCATTTAAATCGTAGCGGCAAAAAAATTAAAAAACATGTAGAAACGACTATTCTTTTTTTATTGGGTGGAGTGAAACGAAAATAAAAAACTTGAGAAACCAGAAAAACGAGTCTTCAGGTTATCCCTGCCTTGTTAGACCACTCAAAATTAGGGGCTAAGCAAGATAGCTAACCCATGGGTTAGCGATTCATTTTCCTAAATGAAATGTTGGATCCTATAAGGATCATAACATACTAAAAAACTATCTTCTTCCCCAATTCAGTCACTCTTTCTCTCTCTTTCCTCTTAAATAAAAGGTGGGGCGGCAACCCTATACCCATAGAAGCAAGAACAATTTTCTCCTCTTTTTTTTGTAAAATGAGCTGATAATATAAAAGGAATAAAAGGAAAAACAAGGTGGGGATAACTATTTTCCCTTACAACCAAGGAGAAAAAAGAACCTAAACACCAAAACCAAACATCTTACAAGATTATATAATCAAGTGTAAATCTCCAGAGCATCTAAACTCTCAAGAAATATCCCACATGACCAACATTAAAGCATATTCAAACCAGGTTGTCGCCCGTCCGCAAGGCATCAAAGACTTAATCTAACGATTCATCTTCTAAACCCCAAAAAATAGAACATAAACCTACTAATTTTAGCTAACATCATACACCCATACTAATGACTTTCCCATTTGAACTATCACCAGAATAACATTGATATCCAAACGATGGATTTTTCAGAGAAACAAAGTTGTCCTTGTTGTGATCACTCTGAGCATTGCTCTCCTTTTTAACCCTTGGAACGATCTTCATTGGAATAGCAATGTAAATCACTGTAGTCAGTCTTCCTTCTCCACCATCTCTTATGTAAACTGTCATAATTGCCATCCATTTTCCTTCTAGGGCTAAAAATATAGCAATCCTCAAGCAGGTACAGTCTTGTAGTAAGTCTTCCCATCAGTGTCATTTTTAATCATGCCTCATAACCATCAACATCATTATCCATCATGACCTTTATCTGATTAGACAACCTATTTATATCCATTCTGAGAAACACCACTCCAGGGTATAATCTTGCCAGATGATCTTTTTAACATGAATTTCTACAGCAAGCCGCAACCCCATTAAATCACCCTCCAATTCATGAATCATGAAGTTTCCATGCACATCAAGCTTTCCCAGCAACTGTCTGTTTCTACTGTTGTCTTCAAACTCCAATCAGATGGAGCAGGAAGACAAAAATAAACACAACAACACAACAACAGAACTAAACAAAGTCCTAAAAACATCAAAAACGCAGAAGAAGGAGAACCCCAAATGCTAAGTCCTTACATGCCACTTCGCAGTAGCATCTTCTTCAATAATCAGAGTGAGTTGATTGCCAAAGTCTTCACTAAAAACCTCCAAGAAAGGAACTCCAGGTTTGATCCCAGCCAGGTGATTTGCAGCACTATTGGACTCCCTAAAAATGTGAATAATTATGAAACATTCGAGGTCATGAATCAGCTTGTGGATGTCTCTAAGTAACCATCTGGCTTCCCAAGGAGGATTGACAACTTTGTTGATGTATTAAATGGCCAACATAGCATCAGTCCCAATACAGACCCTCTTGAAATTGTGAGTGATAGCACCCTGAAGCCTCATAAGAATACCCTGGAGCTCATGGAAGGGAACCGACACAGCTTGAGAGCTACCTGTAGCAGCAAATAGAGTAAGACCACCAAGGCTCCTAATAATGGTACCCCAACCACCAATATTGCCAGTTATAGAACCATCAGAATTAATCATAACTTCTCCTTGCTCAGGAGGAGTCCACTTTCATCTAATCACAGGTTTAAGCTTGAAAGCAACCTGAACATTAATCTTGTCCATAAACTTCTTATTTCTAGCATTGTCATCCATTACAAAATCAATATAGGTAAGTTTAGACTTAATGTCATCATAGATATCTGCAAGAGAAAACCTGATGAACAGTTTTGGCCTTAGATTTGAAAATTCTATTATTTCTTTCCATCCAGATATGATAGTAAAATGTATTGAACACAAGTTTTTTAGTAACAGCAATTGGGTCCTTACCACCAAGATGAGTAGTGCACCAATTAATTTCCTCCAGCCAAGATTGAGAATAGTGTAAAGAACTAACAAGGTTAAGAATGTCATACCAGATGGATTTAGAGAAGGTGCAATCAAAGAAGAGGTGTTCCTCATATTCATCACATGTATTATACAACAAACAATCATCATTATTAACAGTGCCCTAAACAAGAAGTTTGCCCTTAGTCCTCAGAGCTTTTTTAAGGGCAGGCCAAGTGATAAAGCTATGTCTGGGATGGATTGAGTGAACCAAACAAGTTTAGTTCACTCTACAGTAGGGTTGTGGTTCCTAAGATGGTTGTAAGTATCCTTCAAGGTGTAATCACCATTAGGGTTGCCAGTCCAAACAGCCTCATCAGGGTGGCTAGTGTGGATATTAACACCCATAGCAAGGTTAGTAAATTCCCCCATAGACTGAGTAACAAATTCAGGAATAGCCCAATGCCCATCGTGAGTGACATTACTCACAGTAGCTCTCATGTTAACAATGGAGTTATAAATGAATAGGGGAGGGAACAAAGAAGAAAGGATACCAAGGGGGTTCCATGGGTCATACCAAAGACTGGTATCTCTCCCATCACCAATGGTATAGAGGGTAATCCTACTAGCAGCCTCAAGTTCATTTAACACCTTCCTCCAGCACCAACTGCAATCCGCAGGAGCAGTAATACTCCAAAGATTTTTACCATTTATCAAGTTTTTGTTGACCCAATGAACACATATATTATCTTTTTGGTCCACAATGACCCAAGCCTGTCTCATGATGGCAGCTCTATTAGTAATCTCAAGGTTTCTAATATTTAGTCCCCCATCATCAAAAGGATGGAAAGAGTTAAACCAGCTAACATTAGAAGATTTGAAGTACAAATCAATACCACCCCACATAAAGTTTCTAAAGGTTTTATCAATCTCATAGATGGTTATTTGGGGTAGAATAAAGCATGCACACCAAAAGCTACTCATCCCACTCATAACAACTTTGATGAGAAGGAGTCTACTGGCATACGAGAGAGATTTTCCTTTCCAAGACTTCACTTTATGGTTAATGGAGTTGATGAGGGGCAGATAATTAATGTGGGTAAGGCGGGTGGAGATTAAAGGAAGACCAAGGTATCTCACAGGAAGAGTACCAGCTTGAAAACCTAAAATGTTCTTCATAGCATCAATTTCATGATTATCAAGGCCTGAGGTAAAAAATTCACTCTTACTAAGGTTAATCTCTAAGCCAGTGAAGTTCTTAAATTGAATAAGAGAGTCCATGAGGGCCCTAGCAGAACAAGAGCTACCATCCATAAAGGCCAAGAGGTCATCAACAAAACAAAGATGAGTGATGATGGGATCTTGATATTTAGGATGGAGCTTATAAGATTTCTCATCCACTTTCTTTCTAAAATTTTTAGTAAGAAGCTCCATGATAAGCACAAAAATATAAGGAGATATAGGGTCACCTTGTCTAATGCCTCTCTTGCCTTTGAATTAGCTTTAAAGAGTGCCATTGATGTTGATGGAGTATTTGGGGGTAGTAATACACTCTTAGATCCAGATGATGAATAGAGTAGGAAAGCCATGCCTCTGAAGAATCTCTAAGATAGCATCCCAGTTAACCATATCATAAGCTTTTTTCAAATCCACCTTAATAGTACATCTAGGGGGACCATGTCCTCTGTGATAGTTTCTTACCAACTCATGGGATATCATGATATTATCTTGAATGTGTCTCCCTTGAATGAAAGCCGAGTGGTTATGGTTGACCAAAGAATGAATAACCCCCTTAATCCTGCAAGTGAAAATTTTAGTAATAGCTTTGTAAACAATATTACAACATGATATAAGCCTAAAATCTCCAAAAGTACAAGCAGTTTCAGTCTTAGGAATAAGGGTAATGGACGTAGCATTCATCTCACCAAGAAGTTTTCCAGAACAAAAGAAGTTTTGTATGGCTCTCAGAAAATCACCACCAACAATACTCTAGCATTTTTTGAAAAAGAGTGAAGTGAAGCCATCAAGATCAGGAGATTTATCATCACCAATATTGGACGGGGAGAAAATAATCTCATTGCTGGTAACACTAGCAATCAGCTTATTTTTACCACTTTCACTAACTTGGTCAAAAGTAAGAAAATCCATAAAGTCATTGTTACTTATATTACAACATTGACTACCAAGAATCCTTTGAAAATAGGTAACACTTTCATTCCCAATGTCTTTAGGATCCTCAAGTCTATTGCCATCTTCAGTAATAATAAGTTTAATGTTGTTTCTATCTCTTCTACTTTTAATAGCATTATGAAAAAAACTAGTATTACTATCCCCAAGGTTAAGCCATTGCACTCTAGACTTTAGCTTGAGCATAGATTTTTCAGCATTTGCCAAAGTAACATAGTTTTTTCTCAAATTTCTTTCAAAGTGAGTGACCTCAGTGTTCAGAGGATTAGTTTGTAGAACAGTTTGTTGAAGATCCAATTGTAGCTTGGCCGACATAACCCTCTCTTCCAACTTGTTAAAATTGTTATGGTTCCAAGTGATGAAAGCATTCTTAACAAGTTTAAGCTTTGTAACCAGTTGATAGATAGGATTACCTTCTACCTCAGCAGCTTCCCAAGTCTCTTAGACAAGAGGGAGAAATTCACTTTGCTCAGTTCAGTAGTTGTAAAACTTGAAGGGTTTGGGTCCTTCACTGTTAGGAGTAAGAGAGTTCACAATCATAGGAGAGTGGTCAGAGATTCCAGGATTCAAAAATTCAACCTTGGTATTAGAAAAATGGTGAAGCCAATTTGAGTTGATGAGAGCTCTGTAAATTTTGGTGGCAATTCTTTCTTCTCCCAGCCTACAATTGCTCCAAGTAAGGTATGCTCCTTTGTAGCTGCAATCAAACATCCTAGCTTGGTGGAAACAGTTATTAATATCAACAAATTGGGATGGTCTAAACTCACCCCCTCCAACTCTCTCTTGGGAGTTCAAGATGCAGTTAAAGTCACCAACTAAAAGCCAAGGTTTAGTGTGTATTCAAAGAGTGTTGAACAATCCTATTCCATAGCTCTTGCCTATCAGAATAGTTGTTACTCCCATAAACAATGGTAACCCAAAATTGAGTCCCATCCTTCATAGTAGCTTCAACAAAGATAGTCTGATCAAGAGAGTCAAATATAGCCAGATTAACAACAGTGGGGTCCCCACATTAACCATATTCGACCCAGCGCAGAGTGATCATAGTTAGTATGGTACTCCAACCCTGAGGCAATGTTATTGAATACTTTTTCCTTATTAATTTCTGCAGCTTTAGTCTTCATTAATCCTAGAAGATAAGTTCTATATTTTTTAATAAGAGCTCTGACTTCTTTGTGCTTAAGATAGTCATTGAGACCCATAGTATTCTAGCAAAAGGTGTTAATCATTAAAGACATTGTAGAACCCCACACCCAAAAAAAAAAAAAATAGTAGTGTAATTGTATATAAGCTCGTTAGTCGATATACTATTACAACTCATCATAGAATAGTGAAAACTTCCTTTAAAAAGAAAAGTAAAGACAAACCTGCCCATGTGCCTCAACATAAAGGGGAGAGACTGAATCTCCCCCAAAGAGTCAGCAACATATTCAAGGAAAGAGCACCAAGGCAGCTTACCATTTTTGTATACATACCCCTCACTTTTCCAACTTAAAGCCTTGAGAGTGACAAGCCTGTTGTAGATCAGTTAAGGGAGAGTAAGGAGCCTGGCCCAGCTATGCTCCCTCCCTAAGATCCCTCTAACTTGGCAGCCAAACTCAAAAGACCTCTATACATACTGTGATCCTCATGGCACTTAAACAACCAGTTCCTGGTAAAAATTGAATCCATCAAGTAGCCTGCACAAAAAAATTGGAAGTATTCAAAACATACTCACCATACTTATGACCATTCTTTGATCTACTCTCTCCTGAAGTTCTGAGCACATCAGACCTATTTTTGAACTTTTGTGAAGGAGTAAGGAGCCTAGCCCAGCTATGCTCCCTCACAAAAGTCTCTAACTGGTTGACAATGCTCAATAAGTTATTGCGAAGAATCCAAAAGGGGTTTACTCTATAATTAAGAGTGAGAGTAAGAAGCCTAGCCCAGCTATTCTCCCACTCATAATTAGTACAAAATTCTCCTACCAGATTCTTATTAGCTAAGCTCTACAAGGGTCTAGAGTGGTTCAAATAAGGTTTGCTCTTATAGTTATGATTAAGAATAAGGAGCCTAGCCCAGCTATGTTCCCATTCACAACTAATTTTTTTTTTGCCCTTTTGAGCTCTGAAAGACCAAGTAGGATGGGTGCAGTGCCAGCCAGTGGTACCAGCAAAAAAACATAAGTAAAAAAGGAAAAAAAAGAACAGTTCTCAAGAAGTGAGGACTCTCCATCTGAGGACCACACCGAGTGTGAATCTCAAAGATATGTAGTAATACCCCATAGTGTTATTATAATTGGGAGTAACTTTAGAGCCTTGTACAGACCCCTCAGTTTCTGCCAATCTAATATCACTATTAGTATAACTACTCACTCCGTAAGCGCTCCCTCACACACTCAAGATTTCTCCCCTGGGAAACTGTCCCAGGGGGTAATTCCTCCCTTGAGAGAGGGGGATCTTCAGCTCCATAATAAAACCTGTACATAAAGTAGAGTAAGTACAAACAACTCCCTCACACTCATATGAAACTACCTCCATTTGATGGTGAATTTTGACTGCCTCACACTCAATCTCACTCAAACAGACAAAAATCATTAAAACCTTTTGTGTTTGTTGTTACCCCCTCTTCCCTCACCTCCCTTGGGAATGATATATTTGTTTACAGAGGGCGCTTATAGGGCTTCTTCAAATCTCCTATCCTTTTCCTCCTTGTTTATCTTCTTTTTTTGCCTCCGAATAACACTTTTAGAAAGTTGAAAGTCCTCTCCAAGTTGACCCTGGGTTCCCTTCCTCTCCTCCCCCTTACTGTTTGTAACTGTGTTGCTTTGTTCCCCTTTGTTACTGGATTCCGAAATATCCTTATCACTTCCCTTCTTGGTGTTATCATTCGTGGCTATGTTGTGGTCCTCATTTGCAGCAGGCTTATCCTTGGTAGTAACTTTTTGGTTATGAAGAGATGATTGCCCTTGACCAGGAGGAGAATCTCTCTCCTCAAACACCTTGGGCTGAGGTCTAGTATCAGTTTTTGGATTGATAGGACAGGTATAAGGGTTGTGTCCAAACACTTGGCAAGATTGACAAGTTGGTGGGAACCAATTGTACTCAACACTTAAAATAATAGTATATTTATCATCCACAACAATACTAACTTGTTTTGGTAGCTTATCCATAGCATTAACCTTTATACAAATCCTAGCATAAGGTCTCTTTTGCTTTTTAGTCATCTTATCAGTATAAAGAGGCTTCCCAATCAAGCTAGCAACTTTCCCTAAGCCTTCTCTATTCCAGCATTGGGCTGGGATATTATAGAACATCACCCAAAGAGGCAAAGTTTGCGTTTCCTTGGGCTCATATTTGATGAAAGGCCTCCAATTTCTAATGAAGAACAATCTACTAGCCACATGAAAATGTCCTGTCTCCAGAGCTTTAATCCTGTCTTCAGGGTTGGTAAAAGAAATAAAGTAGTATCCCAATCCATGTAGAGTAAGTTTAATCTCACCTTTTACTTCCCACACCTTGATAAGGTAGTCTTTCAGGATGCTGTACGCCACTCTCCCCCCCACAAACACACACACACACACACACACACACACAAAGTGTCCAACCAACACATCTTCATACTCAGAATCTTTACTAGAGAAATCGGTGGATTTGATCTTCATAAAAGAAAATCCATTGTCCACAGTAGGAGCAATATATGGTAAGTTTTCCAGCTCTCTATGTTATAAAGGGGCTGTGAGTAACACAGATTTGCGCAAGGCCTTGACATTCTCACCAACTGCTTTACCCTTATCTCTCGAGCATTTACACAAACACCTAACATGAAGCTCAACCACCCTGCATTCAATGCTGCACTTGAACATACAAGAGTTGTTACACTTTCTCATACACACCTATTCAGTGATGTTCTTTCCTCCAAAACTCTCAACGTTTGAGTTGCTAATTCGATCGTCTTTCCCATTAATTAGCTTAGAGGTCCTAGTTTCTTTCACTATTGGTATTATATTCTCCACTGCAGAGAGAAGTCTATTTTTCTCCCCCATGAGAGATCTCAATTTCTCTCCATTGGCTTGCGAGGCTTGTACCAAAACGTCATGAGGGTCGTCATAGATAGCAACAGGTTCCGATATCTCCAAGGCTCCTCTAGATTGAGATTCAATAATTTTCTTATAGATATCCATTTCCGCTTGTGTAAGTTCTTCATGGTTGTGGTCTAGTTCTGGTTCATTATTGGGTGTTGTTACCGGGGATTTGGTGTTCAGAAGCTGTTCAAAAAATTGCTGCTCAATATCTGTGATATCAGGATCTCCCTTCCTCAGTTTCTTTCCTTCAGCAAGAGCTAGAAGTTCAGCATATGTAAATCTGGTAGTGAACTTTGTGCCAGTAATAAAGCCGTCAGTCTCCTTCTGAGCAAGGTTCTCAAGCCTGTCAACTTCACTGAGCTGCTCCATTGAAGAAGGAGGAACACAAGTATCAGCTGATGCCTCATGTTCCTTATTCTTCTCTAGTATTGCCTTCTGCTCGCGAAAAGTTGAGTGGTGAGTGTTGCTAACCTTAGTAGTTGCAGACGCTTTAGAGATGTCTTTGTAGACTGGTCCCTTGTATCTTGATCTGCTTCCTGAAGTTTTGATTTGAGCATAACCCTAGAAAATTGTTGTACATCCAAGTTAACCGGATTGCCCTTTTTTCCCAAGGACTCCCCATTTGCGAGTTTGTGAAGTTGAACTAATGTTGGTTCAGGAATCTGAAATGGTTTTTCCCCCAACCAAAGGTGGAGGAGCAGGAGGTGAGGAGATGCCTCCTCGGCCAACCATCACTCTCGGATCAGCTCAAATATCAGAGAAGAGTTTCAGAGCCACTCCCCAGAAGATGGGTAACGGCAGTCAGATTCAAAAATGCTACAGTGGTTCGGGGATGAACTAGCAAGGCTACTGTAGCCCTTAAAAGATAGGAAACGTTGGATCAAGAATATGGACGGTGGAGAAAAAACCACAAAAGTCTGATAAAGTCAATATTTAAAAAGAAATTAAACAATTACCAAACCAAGCCTCAAACGTGGGAAGGAGATGCTACAGTGCCAAAATCGCCACACATAGGAATGAACGTGATGAAGGGCATGCATGTAGAATATAGTAATAATTTGCTCTTTATCCCATCTTATCTGCTAATAGTTATCTACTATCAACAAATCTTCTTTAATTAACCTAAACTTCCACCAAATCAGCACCTGTTCTCTTCTCTAACTTACTTTCAATTACAATATGTACTTCCATTAGTTACACTTAATTCTTCCCCACCCAACATTATTTTGCTTGTACATCATGACTAATAAATACTGATCTTGGTTCAATATCACAGGATTTGCGCCTCAGAAGCCAACTTTCTCTATCTGTAGCTTCCTCCTAACATCGATGTCCAAATATCTGCATCACTCTCATTAGCAACTTCGAATGTGCTTGAAATCGGCATTAAACACAAACCACGACTTCTAAGATCTTGATTTCGTCCTTCCGAAGACCTTGTTTTATCAAGAGTCTGCATTATTTTTAAATCTTTAGTTGTTGAAATAATGCCTTGTTATTTCATGTATGAAGGAAACATAATGGAATAAAATTTTGTACCTGCTGGTACTGTGGAATAACTCCATTTTTCATGTACGGTGTGCTTAAAACCTTAATACAAATAAGCGAGTCAGATATTATACACATGGACTCTCTTCAATCTAATAAGGATGAGTATACAGTGTTGTCCTAATATGAGACACTCAGGTGGTCCTTGAGAGAGTAGTCATTAATTTGGGATCCTGCAGAAGATCTTATGCCTTAATATAGATTATAATGCTATGATTGAACTTACATTGACTTGTTCATGGAGGAACTTGATGTACTCGATAGCTTCAAGGAGCACAGACGCTGTATCTGTCTGTCAAAAAAATGTAGTCCAAATTTCCAAAATCAAACTAAAGATCGCTTTACAATTACGGGTTGAACGAAAATATTCATTAAACACTTTTGCCTTACCTTTCCAAAAGGCGAAACCAATTGCTGAAGTGCAGTAACACGGTCGCCCAACTTTTCTTTTCGGACCTAATGACAGTTAATATTTGTTATTTACACTTAAGCTAGAAAAATATAAATTACGTAGTCAAGAATAGCCTAAAGTTTGCCTTAAGTTGCCAACAATATGAATCTCTATACCTTGAAAGTTGGTAACGGTGATGGAGTTCCAATTCTTGGCCTTTTGAATATTACTTCACTATTTTTCATTGCCATGAAACTCAAATCACAAGCTTCATCTCTATTTCTCTGTAAAATCAGCATTAAACATATTAGGCAAAAAACAATCTTGGCTAACACATAAGTTAATGCTAGTGCAACCAAAATATGTACCTTCAAAACAAGGCTGCTGTAGTTGGAGTTTTCGACAATGATTGGTGTTGGAAATTGAGTTTGTGGTGAAGGAAAAACGTTCGAACAAGCATCGCTGGAGAAGTGTAAATGGGTATCAGGTTGCTGTTTTTGAGCATCATTTGAGCCCATAACATGATTCATGATTTGGATCTCATAAGATGAATGTTCGGGTTGTGGCGCCTCAGTTTCAAATAGATCTTGTAATAAGAATGAAGCTGCGGAACCTACTTCAAAACTCATGGGGAAATCCTCCTGATATGTTACTTTATCACCAGCGGATTCACTTTGAGTTTCTTGCTGAAAATTTGTCCTTGGATTTAGTGTTTCTTGAATAATTGAGCTGTTGATGCACTCAGATCTTCCACTGTTGAATTATAATAAAGCAACAACGATTATATCTCGATTTAAATTCGACTGCCTAAATGAAATTGGCCTACCTTTATAGGCATAAAACATCCAAAGTACTTACTCTAGAGCTTGACTCAATTCTGCTATAGTGGGAAAAAACCCGAAATCCGTAATTTGCAAGCTGGAATCAGTCAATCCTTGTTGTCCTCGCGTATCTTGATAAACAAATGAATTACACGAGATAGAAACCGGCAGAGACTCCACGGATGACCTCCCCTTCATATCCAGCTCACTAGGCCATCCCAATCCCCCGATATCAGTAAGAAAAGCGTTTGAGCACGATGATGGTCCGAACCTGGCAGAGTTCCACCAGTGCCCAGTGCAAATACTTGTTCGAAGCTCTTCTGCCATCTTTTGGTGTTAAATGAGAAATGATTTTGCTGAAACTATCCTATATTTATAGGGGATTCTTTGGTTGTACGGACAGTGGAAACAATTGGAATCTGGTTGACTTTTGTTCTTTTGATGGGGGGGTGGGGGGTTACCTAAATCAAAGGTCTCAATTATATGAAGAAATCGAATTTCCTTTTTATTCTTATTTTGGTTGATAATCAGTTCCTACAAAGGGCATGTTTGGTCCACCATTGAGTAAAGTAGTTCTAAAATAATCAATCTTGATATTCTTGATTAACATTATATTCCATTATGCTTAGTCTTGCTTGGGATCCTGGAAATACCTCCAGAATCAAGACAGCCTTTAGTAATATTTTTCCCTCCGGGAAAGTGGAGACAATTTTAGGAATAATGTGGATACGTCAAACGCAACAATGCCATGTATACACACAACATAGCCCCTTCCTTATCTCAATGTCCAGCAACTTTTAATGCCCTTAGCATGAGTAACAAGCCCTTTTTTTAAGTTCATTTTTTTTTTGAAGTTAGCTGCTTTGTGATGAGAATTGATCCTAGGACCTCTTGGTTTTTCAGGCACTTGCTCTAGTAAGTACCAACTGATTAAACCCTTGTTAGTTTAGGGACAAGCCATTGCTAACACTGGCTGTTCTTTGACCTCTTGTGTTCCGAATAAAAATAGAAAAGTTGCTAATTGATATTCAGCTTGGAAGTGAAACTGCCAATCCGTCGTTATGCATGGTCAGTAATGTAAGACGATGTCATGCTTATGACTTCCTTCGGCAAAAAAAGAAGAAAAGAGTCAACGTCGGAGTCACGTTTTTTTACACATGCCATTGGTTGGGACCTCATTTAGTTACTCAATACCAAATGAGTCAAAAGCCGATATTGATAAGGTCTTCTTCCAAATGATTTTTTTAATGACGTAGCTCAGACGTACACATCTTGACCTCCTAACACTTCTACTTCTTTTGTCGCTTGCTGGTTGTTTAGTTGATACCTTCTCACCTCCAACTTCTCTATCACTATTGTCAATGTTTCATAGATTTTGCCTTCGAAGTTTGAAACCTAAATAACTTTATTCCTTCTCTACTTATTTTCTTTGTCATCTCTGTGTTTCTAGTTTATATGTTTTTGAGTGATGGTGGTCCAAAAGTAGGTCGTGCTACGCGAAAAGCTAACCTCAGGTTTGGCTCGGGTTTGAAGTCGGTCTATGCTCCATCTTCACTTTCAATAGAGCTTTCTTACAAGTTTGGTTAGCTAATTCAGACTCTAATTATCCAAAAGAGAAAATTTATCCTTAAAAACAAGGAGCCCTATCTTTCTTAAGTATCTTAGAGGGGAAATTAATTTTTGTATGTATTAGGTGAAAATTTTGGATGTTTAAGTACAACTGCAATTAAAAGCAATACTAAAACATTGATCAACATCTGCCCGGGCCCTAGATAGCCATATCTTGGATACTAAAGGAAAGAAGACATTAGAGATGATTATATCGATTAACAAACGAAAGTCAACCGCTACTTAGAACCAATAAATATAATACAAGATAGTTTGCATAAAAGGTAAGCTGCTCTTTAGAGGATTGAGTACAAAGACCTCTGAGAGACTTTTTATGTTTGGGTTAAATATGTCGGTTTTAATGAATTTGTTTAATGTATTTGTAATGGCATAATTCCGTAACTCGAAATAACTCGAAATTAAATTTTACACCAAATGCACTTGTGACAAGAATTAGTAATACAAGAAATGACAAGTAATTTAGCGTGGAAAACCTTTAAATAGGTAAAAAAAACCACGACCTCGAGTTGAGGATTTAGTAACTGTAACTTTTATTGCTTGAGGCTAATATCTTATTGCAAGTGGTCTCTTGAGCTAGAAATATTTGATCTTGAAAGATAATAATTATTGTGGTCTTAGAATATATAAATTATGGTCCTATCTCCTCTGGAACTCATCATTTTTATAGACCTCACTCTTATTTCGATATCGTGAAGAGGCACGTTCTCCTAAAAATGGGCATGTGGCAGTTGAATGTGTAACTGCTAGTTCGTGGGAGACAAGTGTATTTGACTTGTTCATATTTTTTGTAGTGCTCGAGCCACGTTCCTTATCAATTTGTGATCTAGGTGTCAATGCCGATTTGTATATATCACGTGTATAATGCGTGAGTCTGGTATTGAGGTAGTTCGTGTTTATACTAGGTCCAGAGATAGGTCCCTACAATCATCCCCTTGAAACTGAAGGCACAGGTGGATTTAGTACAAAAAAAATGTGTGGAATGTTAGTTTTGGAATTTGGAAGGGTATATTGTAGAATTTGACTGGTTGGGGACTTGTCATTTCTTTATGGAAGATTGTATTCTGGCATTTATGGCGTTGGAAAGGATTGATGAATTTGGCTTTTGGGTTTTCCAGTAAAGTTTTTTTTTAATGATGACTGCTTTGGAAATCTATCTCTGTATTGAATGCGAGTATGGTATAAATAGGAACTATACGGTATCATTTGTCATCTCTGCGAAAGGACTCTGTTTATGTGATTATCCGGTGGTTATGTTTGTCTTGATAATGGTGATGACCAGGCATCAGGTATTTGAAGCCAGGGTGAGTGCGAAAGTACAAAAGTTGCAATTGAGCTACTTTGGTAACCAATCTTTAGATATGCCCACTCCTATACCTGTACCACCAATATACCATGGGATAACGGAGGAGGAAGCAACGGAGGCTGAGGATGACTGCTATCACATGTGGCATTTCCACTATGTGATTTTTTTTGGAGAGCAGCGCCGGGTATGTCTATATATGCTTACAGATAATAAGTTAGAGGAGGTAGATGTAGAAGCCGATGTACGTACCAAAAAGTACTGCTATTATTCTATGAGGGATTGGGTTCTATAAAAGTAAAATCATTCTTCTTTTTTTGCCAATCAGAGGTGGCAGGGGTTACGAAGGAAGAGACGGTGGTGGTGGAGACGGGAGATGGAGATTGGAAAATTTCTTCTGTATAATCATCACTCTTCTTCTTGAAGTAGTGTTCCATGCAGAAGGTTGGTTCAGGCTCTGTTACAACCATCTTCCTGTCTTTTCTTGCAGAAGAGTTTCATTTTTGAGGTGTTTTTATCTCTAAACGAAAAACTGATATGTAATGTAACCTGTAGATCGATTTGTAGGAAAGTGCTAAAAAATTGTCCTCTAGAAAGTATTTTATAAGTAATTGTTGAGCTAATGAAAAATATATTTGTGCAGAAATTCTGTATTGATAGACAAAATTAGAAATTAGTATGGGAAATCGAACTAAATATATATGTTGGAATATTGAAATGTATTTTTCTATTTTTAGAAAGAGAACTAAAAATGAGTATGATATTTCGAACTATGGGTAGTTCAAGTGATGCGTGATAGAAAGTTGATAAAAATAACAGAAAGGAGATTTTTAGGTTGAGCAAAAAAAATGTTATAATATAATTCATTATAATACATTAGTCGACCTATTGGAGATATATGTGAAGATGTAAAAGCTACTTGTGTCGAACTGAAAGAAAGCTATCAAATCGAGCTATAGAGAAAATGTGAATGTATATAAAATAGGTGAGAGAATATGGAAATGAGTTCAAAAAAGATATGGTTAAAATGCAATGAGGTCGCTATGGAAAGATAAACTCAAATAAATATTTTAGCATGATCTTAAGGTTGTTAGTTATGGAGAAGAGGAGTAAATATAGATTATACTATATACGAAATGAGGGGGCTTTGTTATTATCGTAATATGTGTTTATAAATAATGCTGGAAATGTGATTTAGGTAGGAGGAAGAAATAAAAATGGTGATGACTCGTTCTTAAAGAGCCCGTAATGCGTCGAAGGGGCGCTTAACAATAAAAATTGCCAAAGTTCGTGAAAAGATTTTTATGCAGTTAGGGTATGATGCCAATTTGCCGAAATCTTCAATACAGTTTGATGAGTTAACTACGAGGGTGAAGGAGAACGAGGTTGGGCGTCACATGTATGCCAAGATATTTTATGAATTAGTATTGGAGTCTGAAGCTCAAAAAGCTATTGTGAGGGAAATTGCTCTGGAAGAAATAGCTGAGAAAGATGAGAGGATCGCTCGGTGTGAACTGATAGGTGTGGCAGTCCAGGGCATCTTAGATGATTTATGTATGATTATGTGTGTTAGGGTGAACGGTATGAGGTCGAATAACTGTATTTTTTATTAAAGGGGGAATATTTCCTTATGAATTTGTTCTTTTTTTGTTGTAAATGTTGTTTAAAACTTTTGAATAAAAATTTAAATTTTAAAATGATATAGCATTGGAGATAACGTCATCAGTTCTATAAGTAGCAGAAGTAGGAGTAGAGAAATCAAATCATTTGCAATTTTTGTCTTTTGTGTGAGAGAGTTCGATTACGTGTGAGAGAGCCATTATGAGTGGGAAGGTCTGAGAGAGATTTTGGTAGGAGAGAGAAAAATATATTTAAATATATGATGTGGGATAATGATGGAAAAGTATTTTCACCCAAAAGGTATGAAACGTCTGACATTAATTGTGGAAAAGATACCTCAGTTATAAAACCTATGGCAGTTTGTGTGAGCCCCAATAACTGCTAGGAGTTAAAGAGAGAAAGTATAAATAATCATTCTTCTTCGTCATTCAAATGTTTGTTAAACTCATAGAAACGAAAAACATGAGAGAGGAAGAAATTAAATTATAGAGATTCTAGAGAAATGTTGAACGAAAGCAAACATCGTAGCCAGAGGGAAAAGGTTGTTGTAGCAGAGCAAAGTCACAGTAACGTAGTGAGAGTAGGATTATGTGTTGTAGTAAAAGGGTGATTGTGTGTTGTTAGGGATGGAAATTTGCCCCGCCCCACCGAGGATCTGCCCTGCCCCGCCCCGTTTGGAGAGGATTTGGGATGACTAAATCGGGTATGGGGTTGGGTATGGGCTGAGCTTGTATAAATCCGTCGGGGATCGGGGCGGATTAGGGGCTGATAAAAAAAATCTGTTATCCGCCCCGCCCTGCCCCATATAAATACCTCTTAATATATTTACAAGTCTCCCTCAAGTCTATTATTTAAATAGTTATATGTTACACTAGCACATAACTTTCAATCCTCCCTCAAGTCTCCGAGTCTTTGTCTCTCCTCAACTTTTGAAATCAAAATGAAACTATGAAATGAAAGTATGAAACTATGCAACAACACCAATTCTTCCGTTCTTCATATGGAATTTTCTCAATTCTTATCCCCAATTGTCTTTGATTTCATCAAAGTTTAAAGTGAAGGACCAACAAAATTGAGGAATCGAATTGAAGGATCAACATATTTCAGTGAATCGAATTGAAGGATCAACAAAATTGAAGTACCAATTCTTCTACGGTATGCTCTCTCTCTCTCTGAATCGATTATCGAATAACATATTTGTTGGAGTTCTTTCATGTTGCTGTTTTTTTTGTTTTTGGGTGTGATTTCATGAATTCATGGTTTAGGTTCTCTTCCTCTTACTATCAACACCTTGAATGAAGCCATATTTTATTGATGTTTAGATTCATGTTTTTGTTTTTGCATTTTCAGTTAATTTTCCTCTTTCATTGTTTCATATCAAAATCTTATGTTAATTTTCTAAGATTTGCATATATTTTTTTCCAAGGTGATTATTCCTATGTAAATAATAGACCATCACCTGGTGATTTATCGGTAAAGTACCACCTCTTCTAGCAACTTCAGAGACTTCTTGGATATATCATATATTGATGTTGCATTTCCTTGGACAATGCAGTTGTTTTGAACTCTGTAATCTGTATAATGTTTTGGAAGGCTTTGGTCTTACTGTAATCAATGATTTTGTATACTGGTTGATGGTTTGGTCTTACTATGGAAGGCTTACTGTAATTTGTGATTCTGTAAGGACATTATATATCTAAAGTTATATATCTATTATTTGGTCTTACTAAGGTTTTGGTCTTACTAGGGACATTATATATCTAAAGTTATATATATATTATTTGGTCTTACTATGGTTTTGGTCTTACTAGGGACATTATATATCTAAAGTTATATATATTCTGTAAGGATTTAGGCTTTGGTCTTACTATGGAAGGCCTTACTATGGTTTGGTCTTACTGTAATCTGTGATTCTGCATACTATTTTGGTCCTTACTATGGAAGGCTTTGGTTTGATGGTTTCCCTAAAGAAGATATGAATCATATGATGAACTCTATTACAAGTAAGAAGATGAACTCAATATGATGAACTTTATTGAGGTTGGCTCAATTGTGTTATATATATATTTTTTTTTAATTAGTTAAATGGGGCGGGGATGGGGCGGGTCTTGTATTGAACTTTTCTATGTGGGGCAGATTCGGGGATCCCGACTTAATTTAAATGAGGATGGGGAAGGTATTGGCTCCCCCGCCCCAAATCCGCCCCATTGCCATCCATATGTGTTGTTCCAGACTCTTACTCAGACGTTGAAGGTTAGTGGTTGTGATTGTTTGTGCTGATTTGTGATAATCGTTTGATGTTTTGATGGGGAGAATAACATATTTGTGGTTTTCCAAATTTGAAAAGTTTGTTATTTTTATTAAACCTTAAAAAAATATTTTTTGTTGTGCATGAAAAAGAAGAAGATATGTATGTGTATGATATATGTATTTGTATGATAGATGTATGTATATGTTATATGTATGTGTAAAAGTAGAGATAAAAGATAATGGTATAGAAAATTGATTGAATACCTGGACCTGTAAGTAGGTAGTGACGTGAGAAGACTCTGTTATAGAAATAGGCCTCATCCTCAAGCCCATATTCAATATGGAGACTTTGACCTCTGGTCGTGTGATTGAAGTAGTATCTGATGAATCAGAAAATGTAGATATTGTAGGGGAGATTTAAGAATGAAGAACCCTGATGTTGTCGAGGTAGATTCAGAGGGGGAGGACGAAGTAGAATTTCCAGATTTCCTTAGTATTTTACGTCCTATCCTGCAAATTCAGATACATTTAAGGAGTTCTATAAAATATAAGGTTTCTTAGGTGGTAGATGGGGTAAAGTTATAGAACACTCTTGGAGGTCGTTTAGGGGGTGGGGGGGGGGGGGTGCATTATTCAGGATGGGAAGAATACTTTTTATTTTTGCTTGACTTAGAATATGAGAGAGCTGATAGGGGAGTGGAGGAGTCTATTTTCTTAGTATTTCAATGGGGTGTTGAAAGTAATCTGGATCAGGGATTTTTATGTTATTTTTCTCTGTTGAAATTTGGACTAATGTTGCCTCTTAGCAATCTTACTAAAAATATTTTGAATTCCATAGAGGCTTGTCATACCTAACTGAATGGGAATATGAGGGAAGTGATAAATGTCTGTGACAACCTGAATAGATTATGGGCAGAAAATGAGGTAGAGAAGAGAATAACTCCTGTTGATGTTTTGCTGTATTATACTATAAAATATTATGTAGCGTCTAGAGGTGCAAACTTCTCTACTAGTTCGCCTCGACCTCAGTTATTTGACCTGAATTAAGCAGGGCGGATGTAGAATAACAAATGAATATGGGTGAAAGGTGATTGCTCCAAAGAAAGGACAAAAAACCTATGTACCTTATATATAAAACTCTGAAAAAAACTAAGTAATAGTTTGTGATATCGAGCTGCTGTAGATGTGGTAGTGTATTTTTGTATGTAACAATGTGTTGTGTTTTACAGGTCCTCGATCTTAAGTGGCGAGAAAAGAATCACTAATAGATATTATAGCACAAAAAGGCTCTGAGCTCAAGATTGGGCTGAAAGAGCTCAAAATTAGCATATCAAGGAGAGCTAACAGTAGGTTAGAGAAAGTGCAGAAGTCTCAAGCAAAGAGACAGATAATAGTAACTGGAGCTGGAAGGAGGGCAGTGGCGAACGGTGATGAATGTCAAATGTTAACGAAGGTTACACCAATGTCGTTAAAGGCAGGTTCGGGGGGGGGGGGGGGGGGCGACGTCGAGCAAGATGGTTCAAAGATACCCCAAAAGGAAGACTGCGAAAGGTGGTTCAACCTCAGTTAAGAGTGAAGAAGAGGAAGTTGGATGCTTCTACTGTAGGGAGCGAGGTGATGGAGGTGGAGAGTGGGGCTGCTGTAGAAGATAAGCTGCTAGCTGTGGGGAACAGGCTGAGGGCGGCAACTCGAGTAGGTCGAAAGTAAAGATACTGAACTTGGAAAATTGCAAGGGGAGCTCGAGAGTGCCCTGAACGAATTAGCGAAGCTAAGTAGTAAGATAGATTTGTTGATAATGAAAGGTAAAGAAGTGGACGATGCTCAATACCGTATCAGGTCATTAGAGGCGGCATAAAATGAATTACGGGAAAATGTGGTCAGTTTAAAGGGTCAATTGGCTAAGAAGGACAACGAACTTGTGAAAGAGCAAGATGATTTAGCTGATTCTGAATATGTGGTCGAACAGTTGAGTGAGGTTATGCCTGTATGCCTGCTAAAATTATTGAACTTTGGATTGCCCAAAAGCGATGTGACAAACTAGATGAGAAGGTTACGAGGTTGAAGGCAGACTTGGCTAATTCGTGCGGTAAGAAGGCCGAGGTTGTAGAGCTATCAAAGAAGAAGAAGAATGACGCCGAGGTCGTGACTGCCAAGGGAGATATGGCTATGGCATCTGCTCAAATTAAAGAGCTGGAGGCAGATTTAGTTCGTGTTCGAGCAGCCGTAAGGAAAGCAAACGAATGAACTAAAAAGAGTGGTGGTAAGTTAGAGGTCGTTCTTCACAGAGAGTAAGATTTAAAGGACGCAATCAAGAGAAAGGATGACCTGCTAAATAAATTTCGTGCTTAGGGAGGTTATGTAAACAATTTGGAGTTGGTGGCACTTCGTGGTAAAGTGGAGGAGCAAAAAAAGATATATCTTGCTGAGCTTGATAAAGCAATAGAGTTAATATCGCACAAGATTGTGGCAATAACATGCTTGGAGCTACGCACAGAGCGGGCAGGCACTCTACACGTGAATTTGCAAAAACGTCATCAGAGACTAAAAGAGCAATTTGCCGAGTATGTCATACCGGACCGAGGGAGGATTTACCCAAAAGAGGTGCATTCGAGGAAACTAATGGTTGTCATCGCCTATTTTGTAAAAGGTGTAAATAGGCTTGAGCTCGATAGGGATGCTTTACATGGCTGTGTGGTACTCAGAAGCTATATCAGTAATGCTGATATAGATTGAGAAAATTGCCTGAATGCTATGGAAATGGAGCTAGGTTCCCGACCTGCTTAACTAGTATAGTAAGAAGGGGATGCTGTAACTGCTCGAGCTCCAAAGTTTATGGCTGCACAACCTCCTTCGCATGGGGGAAAGCGCAGCTGACCTCCCACAAGCAAAAACCTATAAAAGTGACATACATTTTCTGTATTTGCAGACACGTAGGGTGATAAAAGCTCATTTTACCTTGGCTTTATCTTGTGTCTTATAGATTGCAGAAATTATTGATTGAAAACTCGTATTACCTTTGTTTTAGTCATTGATATATGTATAGATTGATTGATTGAAAGTTATTATTACTTTTGCTTTAATCTATGTCGATTGAAAGCTAGTATGACCTTTGCTTAATCTATATAGATGGTCGATTGAAGGCTAGTATGACTTTTGCTTTAATCTTTGAGATTTAGTAGATTCTACATGTAATAAAGAGTAAGTTGGGAAAAAACTTGGAAGTTTTCATTTAGTAGAAAAGAATGTACACTGCTGGAGATGGAAATTTTACTTCTCGAATGTAAAGAACAAGAATAGAGTAATTTATAATAGACAACTAGGGATTCTGATAAAATATTATTTCAATCATCCTGCGTTCCAAGGATTTGAGATTCAGACTCCTTTCTCTATCATGAGGTACTATGATCCAAGGCCAGTGCGGCCAATGATAAGGAAAGGACCATCCCAATTTTCGGTGAGTTTCCCAACATTTACTTCTTTTTCTGCTCTGTGGGATTTCTCCGAGGACGAGATTGTCAATTTGGAACTCACACCTTCGGACTTTTCTATTATACGAGTTGGCCAACATATGATGATATCAACCTAGGTTGGTAATAGCTTGAGCTCGGGCCTCATCAATCTAGTTCATATTGCAGGCCAATTTGAATTCATTTTCTTTGTCAGTTAGCTCGTGATCTTTGACAGGATAGTGGTATTCTGTTGGAATGATGGATTCGGTACCGTAAGCCAAGAGGAAGGGGAAACAACCCGGTTATTATCTTGGTATAGTACGGTATGCCCATAAGACATGAGGAAGCTCCCGTATCCAATTTCCTTTCTTTTACGATTGAAGTCGTTTCATGACTCCATCCACTATTGTTTTGTTGGTGATTTTGGCTTATCCATTTCCTTATGGGTAGTATGGATTGGATGGGAAATGAATGATGTTGTGCTTGTTGAGGAAGACAACGACCATTTCTTTAACAAACTGCGGCTTGTTATCAATCTAAATCTGGTGGGGGCATCTGAATCGTGTGATAATGTGTTCCTAGATAAAAAAGATGACCTCTTGCTCTTAAGTTCGATAAAGAGGAATTGCTTCCACCTATTTTGTAATGTAATCTGCCGCCATGAGTAAGAAACATCGGTTACCAGGCGTGGGAAATTCTCCCACGAGATCGAGCGTCCACCGCTTAAAGGGCTAGAAAACCTTGCTTGCATGGAGTTTGAGTACTGGAGATCGTACTATGTACCCATGTCATTGACATGTGTTGCATCTTTGTGAGTACTCTTCTGCTTGCTTGTTCATTCCTGGCCAGAGTTCTCCAAGTGTAATTGCTCAATTTGCAAGTGACTGACCTGCGGTATGGGAGCCATAAGTTCCTTCATGTAATTCTTTGAGTATTCCATCGGCTTTTGTATTGGAGAGGCACTTGAGATAAGGCCCTGTCACTGATCGGCGATATAAATGGCCATTCTGAACTGTATAACACTTTGAGTTTTTGATCAACAGTCGACGTTCATTTGGATTTGCTGGAAGGGGCCTGTCACATTGGTTCTCCAGGCCGAGGTAGGCGATAAATGGTTTCCTCCAATCGTCGTCTTCCTCTTCATCGTCCCCAGTATTGATCGTGCATAGAGAGTAGAGATCAATGCTGGTGGTGGACATCACTTCGATCTGTAGATATCGTGCTTCTGTACCAAAGACCCCGACCAAATAAGCCAAGGAATTGGCATGTCTATTCTCAAATTGAGGTAAATAGTCGAGAGTTGCTTTCACAAATCTGCTCATCCAATTAGCTACGAGGGCTACATATTCGACCATCTTTCCATTTTTCTTGTACTGTTCATAGTAATGGTGGCTGATAACAAGGAATATGTATAGACTGATAGTTCAGGAACGCCGAGTTCGAGTGCCAAATCGAGCCCATAAATTAAAACTTCGTATACTGTAATATTTTTTGAAGCTTCAAAATCTAAATGGATTGATTTTTTGATTTTTTTTGTATGATGAGGTAATCAGTACGATTCCAATCCCCAACCCTGTGGGTCCTGTTGAGCCATCTGTAAGAAGTCTTCATCCTTTTCTTACAATCCATTCAGATTGGTCGTCAAATGGCTTTGAATGTAGATCTTCTGTTATCTCATCTGTTAGATTAGGGTTGTGTTCCAGTACTCGAACTCCAGTGCGGGCTCCATTACTTGAACTCTATGCAAGCAAGGTATTCTGGCCCTTCAAGCTCTGGGTGCTCGATCTCGTGGGAAAATTTCTCAATACGCCTGGTAACCGACATTTCTTACTGGTGGCGACAAATTACTTTACAGAATGGGTGGATGCAGTTCTTCTTTGTCGAACTAGAGAAGAAGAGGTCATCTCTTTTATCTGGGATCACATTATCATACGGTTTTGATGCCTCCACCTAATTTGGATCGATAATGGGCCGCAGTTCGTTTGAGAAAAGGTCATTGTCTTCCCCAACAAACTCAATATCATTCATTCCCCATCCAATCCATACTACCTGCAAGGATATGGACAAGCCAAAATCACCAACAAAACAATAGTGGATGGACTCAAGAAACGGCTTCAATCGCAAAAGAAAAGAAATTTGATACGGGAGCTTCCTCACGTCTTATGGGCATACCGTACTGCACCAAGACAATTAACTGGTTGTTACCTCTTCCTCCTGGCTTCTAGCACCGAAGCCATCATTCCAACAGAATACCACCATCTTGTCAAAGATCACAAGCTAACAGACGAAGAAAATAAGTTCGAATTGGCCTGTAATATGAACTGGATTGATGAGACCTGAGCTAGAGCGATTGTCAACCTAGGTTGATATCATCATATGCTGGTTAGCTCGTACAACAGAAGAGTCTGAAGCTGTGTGTTCCAAATTGTCGATGTCGACCTCAGAGAAATCCTACAAAGCATAAAAGAAATAAATGTTGGAAAGCTTGCCAAAAATTGGGAGGTCCTTTCCTCATCGTTGGCCACACTGGCCTTTGATCAAACTACCTCATGACAGAGAAAGGCGTCTAAATTCCAAATCCCTGGAACACTAGGTGATTGAAACAATATTATCGCTGAATCCCTAGTTGCCCATTATAAATTACTTAATTCTCGTTCTTTACATTCTAGAAGTGAGATTTCCATCTCCGACAGTGTACATTCTTTTCTACTGAATGAATTTTTTTATTTTTTTCCCACATTACTCTCTACAACATGTAAAATCTACTAAATCTTAAAAATTAAAGCATAAGTCATACTCGCTTTTAATCAACATCCTATACAGATTAAAGCAAAGGTCATACTAGCTTTTAGTCGACCCATCTATATATAGATTAACGCAAAGGTAATACTAGCTTTCAATTAATCAATCTATACTAATATCAACGATTAATACAATGGTAATACTAGTTTTCCATCAATGATCTCGACTATCTATAAGACACAAGATAAAACAAAGGTAAAACTAGCTTTTATCTCTTTACATATCAGTAAATACAAAAACCACAAGTCACTTTTACAGGTTTTTGCTTATGGGAGATCAGTTGTGCTTTCCCATATGAAGGAGGTCGTGCAGCTATAAACTCTAGAGCTCGAGTGGTTACAATATCCCTTCTTTTCCCTACAAGTTTAATAGGTCATAAACCTAGCTCCATTTCCATGGCTTTCAGGCAATTTCCTCGGCTTATATCAACATTATAGATATAGCCTCTGTGTACCACATAGTCATGTAAGGTATCCCTTTTGAGTTCAAGCCTCTTTACTTTTTCCTCAAAATAGGTAATGATAGCCATTAGCTCCCTTGAGTGTAACGCTTTTGGGAAAATCCTTACTCAGTTCGTTATGACTAACTCAGCAAAATACTCTTTTAGTCTCTGATGACCCTTTTGCCAATTTGCATGTAGGGTGCCTGCACGCTCTACGCGTTGCTCTAAGCGTGTTATCGCCATAGTGTGCTGCGATATTAACTCCACTGCTTTATCTATCCTAGCACGATTTGTCATTTTTAGCTCCTTCACTTCACCACGAAGTATCACCAACTCCAACAGGTTTACATCACCTCCCAAACCATGAGATTTATTCAGCAGCTCATCCTTTCTCTTGATCGCGTCTTTTAAATCTTGCTCTCTGCGAAAAACGACCTCTAACTTATCACCACTCGTTCAAGTTTGTTCGTTTGTTTTCCTTACGATAGCTCAACACATGAACTAAATGTGCCTTCAACTCTTTAATTTGAGTTGATGTCGTAGCCATATCACCCTTGGAAGTCGTAATCTTGGCGTCATTCATCTTCTTCTTTGATCGCTCTACTACCTCGGCCTTCTTGCCACATGAACTAGCCAAGTCTGCCTTTAACCTTGTAACCCTCTCTTTTAGTTCCTCACACCTTTTTTGGGCGATCTGAAGTTCAATATATTTAACGTGCATGGCCTCACTCAACAACTCTATCACACTTTCAAAATCAGCTAAATCATCTCGCACCTTCACAAGTTTGTTTTCCTTCTTGGCCAATTGACCCTTTAGACTGGCCACATTTTCCCGTAATTCATTTTCTGCTGCCTCTAACGACCTAATACAGTATTGAGCGGCATCCACTTCTTTACCTTTTACTATCAACAAATCTATCCTACTACTTAGCTTTTCTAATTCATTCTGTGTACTCTCGAGCTTCCCTTGCAATTTTCCTAGTTCAGCTTCTTTACTTTCGATCTGTCGGATCAGGTCATTCACAGTTTTCCCCGCTTTTGCAAGCTGGATATGTTCTATGACATACCGATCCTCCCTATCTTCGTATGCTTCGTTCATCCTATCAAATTCAGCCCCAAACTCATGATTGTATTGAAGCGGCTGTTGTTCGCTTAGGTGGACAGTCTCTAACTTGACCTGCATCATCAAGCTCGATTCAATGATACTTCACAAATAACATCAATTCAAACTACAGTTAGCTTTACACAATTCTAGCAGATTTCAGTTTCTCACAAGCCAATAAGGTGGAATTGTTCTTCGCCCTCAAGTTACAAAGTTATCTCACACTAATGGCAATAACATATACATCCTATTTCAAGGTACGCATTTTCTATGTTATAATTTCTAATACTCCAAAATAGTCTGAACATACTTGATAATTATAATTTATTATTATCTAAATCTTCCTTTTAACTTTACTTTGTAGCTTTAGAGTAGCAAAGCGTACAAGTTAAATATTTCGAGCTCTTTTCTAACCTGTAGCTCCATTTGTGAAGTCAATAGAGTTACTGAGGCATTTTGCTAATTAGCGAGCTCTTTCTCTAATTCCTCAATTTTGAGACGCGTACCTTTAAGTTCTTACAAATTAATATTTACAAACATCTCTTAGACTATTCCAAATTTGTCCTAAAAGTATGTAACATACAATCTCAGTTGTTAACTCACACAATCAAATAAAATAAACAAACTCCAAAAAGTTTTTTCACTACCTTCTCTTCATCCCCCCCGTGGTTCTTAATATCAGTTCAAGAAGAAACTGCATCTAACCCTGTCACAACACCTTGAAGTGAGCTGCCATAAATATTAAGCTCCTCTTTAGCTTCGACCTCATCAACATAGCACCCCACTATGATCGCTACGTTGTCAGCCACAGAGTATCCCATTTCGAGGAGCTTCTACCCAAGGCTGTCATGAGCAACTACATATTCCTCGATGTTCTTTTTTGCCTCCTCAGCAAGTTTGAGCATCATCACCCATTACGAGTCCTTCGCATAGACCGAGCGCTGCCTTTTCAAACCTAAATCTACCCCGAGTTGAGCTGCCCACTTCTTGGGCTTAGCTTTCCCTTTCTTAAGCTCGGCCCTCCCATTCTCGAGTACGAGACAGATATACTTCAGCATTCGAGCATCCTATAACAGAAACAATACACATTTAAGCTCGAAACAAACACAAAATTTAAGTAGCACGAAGAATATAAACATACCCTGCTCAGCTCCAACTGCACAGAAGCGTTCAGCTCTTTAGTACCTACTTGAGCTGCCACCCTCAGCCTGTTCTCCATAGCTAGTAGCTCGTGCTCCACAACAACCCACTTTTTGCCTCCTTCGCCTTTCTCCCTACAACAGAAGCATCCAACTTCCTCTTTTATACACTCACCTCGATCTCTCCACTCTTCGCTGTAACTAAGGTCGAGCCACCTTTCATAGTCTCCCTTTTGGGGTGTCTTTGAACCAGCTGGCTCGATGTGGTCCCCCCAGAATCTGCCTTCAACGACATTGGTGCAGCCTATGTTAATATTGTACATTCATCACCGTCCGCCATTGCCCTCGTTCAGGCTCTAGTTCTTGTCATCTGTCTCTTTGCTTGAAACTTCTGCACTTTCTCTAACCTACTATTAACTCTTTTTGATCTGCTGATTTTAAGCTCTTTTAGCACAATCTCGAGATCAGAGCCCTCTCGATCTATAATATCAATTAACGATTTTTTCTTGCTACTTGATATCGAGGAACTACAAAACACAACACATTATTACATAAAGAAATACGCTGCCACATCAACAACAGCCCGATATCACAAACTATTTCTTACTTTTCTTCAAAGTTTTATATATAAGGTCCATAGGTTCCTCATCCTTTCTTTGGAGACAATCACCTTTCACCCATATCAAATAGTCATTCCACACATGCCCTGCTAAATTCAGGTCAAAAAACAGAGGTCAAGATGAACTAGTAGAGAAGTACGCACCTCCAAACGCTAAATAATATTTTACAGTATAATACTGCAAAACATCTACATGGGTTATTCTCCTCTTTACCTCATTTTTAGCCCACAATCTATTTAGGTTGTCACAAACGTTTATCATTTCCCACATATTATCATTCAGTTGGGTAGAACAAGCCTTTATAGTATTCAAAATACCTTTAGAAAGATTGCTAAGAGGCAACATCAGTCTAATATTATAAGAGCATGCTCCCGCTAGCCACGAGGTGGAAGGTCCCTAAACGACCTCTCTACCAAAACTAGAAGCACTCCAGTTAGGGTTGTAGGAGCACGCTCCCACTAGCCACGAGGTGGAAGGCCACTGAACGGCCTCTCAACAAAAATTAGGAGCACTTCAGCTAGGATCGACCGTTCACTTCGTCATACGAGCTCCCTGCTAGTGATGAGCCATCTCGGGCGGGTACTCGCCCAACGACGCCAAAGGCACGTGAGTAGGAGCACTATTAGGTCAAACCCTCCCTATAAATAGAGAGGGAAGGTAACCTAAGAAGGGAGAACCGCCTCCTTCATCAAAGAAACTCGAATAGCCTAAGAAGAAGAGGGAGAAGAGATCTAGAGAGAGTCGAGTGCTGCCCTCCTCCGGTGAGACGTGTCAAACCCAAAGCTAATAATTACGTATTTTCTCCATAGAGAAGAATCTTGGGACTACAATTAGCGCTGTCTGCGTTCCACGACTAAATAATCTCTACCAGCAGCAATGATCTCCACTAAGACCACCTCTTGGAGCAGATTTTGGCAATGATGAAAGCTGCTATCTCTCCAGAGACCAGCACTACGAGCAAATTTTGGAAGAGATAAGAGCCGCCCTCTCTCCAGACACCAGAACTATGAGAATGTTATGGTGGAGATGAGAGTTGCCCTCTCAATCGCACCCCTTGCTCCCATATGAGCCCTAACTCAAATAACGAGCCTTTGCTCTCATATTAGCCCTTGCTCTCAATCGAGCCTTTTTCTCTCATATGAGCCCTAACTCATGTAACGAGCCCATGCTCTCATATGAGCCCTTACCGCCCATGCTCTCAATCGAGCCCCTTGCACTCATATGAGCCCTTGCTCTCAATCGAGCCTTTTTCTCTCATATGAGCCCTAACTCATGTAACGAGCCCATGCTCTCATATGAGCCCTTGCCCTTAATCGAGCATCTTACTCTCATATGAGCCCGTGCTCATGTAACAAGCCCATGCTCTCATATGAGCCTTTGCTCATGTAACGAGCCCTTGCTCTCAATTGAGCCCCATACTTTTGCGATGTTCCCCATACTCTCATATGAGCCTTTGCTCTCAATGGAGCCTCTTGCTCTCATATGAGCCCTTGCTCATGTAAAGAGCCCATGTTCTCATATGAGCCCTTGCTCTTAATCGAGCCTATTGCTCTCATATGAGCCCTTGCTCATTTAACGAACCCTTGCTCTCAATCGAGCCCCTTGCAATTCAGATGAGCCCCATACTTTCATATGAGCCCTTGCTACCAATCGAGCCCATGCTCTCATATGAGCCCTTTCTCTCAATCGAGCTTCTTGCTCTTATATGAGCCCTTGCTCATGTAACGAGCAAATGCTCTTAAATGATCCCTTGCTTATGTAAGGAGCCATTGCTCTCAATCGAGCTTCTTTCGCTCATATGAGCCCTTAATTTCAATCGATCCCCTTGTTCTCATATGAGCCCTTGCTCAAATAATGTGCCCTTACTCTCATATGAGCCCCTGCTTATGTAATGAGCCCCATGCTCTCATATGAGCCCTTGCTCTCATATGAGCCCCTGCTCATGTAACAAGCCCATACTTTCATATGATCCGTTGCTCTTAATCGAGACTCTAGCTCTCATATGAGCCCTTGCTCATGTAACGAGCCCATGATCTCATATGAGCCCTTGCTCATGTAACAAGCCCTTGCTCTCAATCGAGCCTATTACAATCGTATGAGCCCTTGCTCAAATAACGAGCTTTTGCACTCATATCAGCCCTTGTTCATGTGACATACCCATGTTCTCATATGAGCCCTTGTTCTTAATCGAGCCTTTTTCTCTCAAATGAGCCCGTCCTCTTAATCGAGTCTCTTGCTCTTATATGAGCCCTTTCTCATGTAACGAGCCCATACTCTCATATGAGCCCTTACTCTCAATCGAGCCCCGTGCTCGTGCGATGAGCCCCATACTCTCATATGAGCCCTTACTCAAAATCAAGCCTCTCGCTCTCATTTGAGCCCTTGCTCATGAAATGAGCAAATGCTCTTATATGAGCCTTTGCTCATGTAACAAGCCATTGCTCTCAATCGAGCCTCTTTCACTCATATGAGCCCTTACTCTCAATCCAACCCCTTGTTTTCATATGAGCCCTTGCTCAAATAATGAGCCCTTAATCTCATATGCGCCCCTGCCCGTATAATGTACCCCGTAATCTCATATGGGCCCTTGATCATGTAATGAGCCCTTGCTCAAATAACGAACCATTGCTCTCATATGATCCCTGCTCATGTAATGAGCCCATACTCTCATATGATCCCATGCTCTTAATCGAGACTCTTGCTCTCATATGAGCCCTTGCTCATGTAACGAGCCCTTAGTCTTAATCGAGCCTCTTGCAATCATATGAGCCCTTGCTTAAATAATGAGCTCTTGGTCTCATATGAGCCCATGTTTATATAACATGGCCATGTTCTCATATGAGCTCTTACTCTTAATGATGCCTCTTGCTCTCAAATGAGCCCTTGCTCTCAATCGAGCCTCTTGCTCTCATATGAGCCCTTGCTCATGTAGCAAGCCCATACTCAAATAAGCCCTTGCTCTCATATGGGCCCTTGCTCATGTAACGAGCCCATACTCTCATATGAGCCCTTGTTCATGTAACAAGCTCTTTCTCTCAAATCAAGCCCCTTATACTCCTATGAGACCTTGCTCAAATAACGAGCCCTTGATCTCATATGAGCCCCTGCTCAATTAACGAGCCCATACTCTCATATGAGCCCTTGCTCATGTAACGAGCCCATGTTCTCAATCGAGCGCCTTGTTCTTATATAAGCCCTTGCTCACAATCGAGCTCCTTCTCTCATATGAGCCCTTGCTCAAATAACGAGCCCTTGTTCTCATATGTGCCCCTACTGCCCATACTCTCAATCGAGCCCCTTGCTCATGTAACGAGCTCATACTCTCATATAAGCCCTTATTCTCAATCGATCTCCTTGCTCTCATATGAGCCCTTGCTCTTATATGGGCCCCTGCTCATATAACGAGCCCATGCTCTTAATCGAGCCCCTTGCACTCATATGAGCCCCGTACTCTCATATGAGCCCTGCTCTTACGATGAGCCCCTTACTCAAATAACGAGCCTTCCTCGCAATGACGAGGGTTATTTTTTTTAAAAAAATGCACTCACATGACTGGGGGCACCCTTGAAGTAGGTCATCCTCGCAACGACGAGGGTCATTTTTTGAAGAGAAAACACACTCACATAACTTGGGGCATCCTTGAAGTAGGCCGTCCTCGTAACGACGAGGGTCGTCTTTTAAAGAAAAAATACACTGACATGACTGGGAACGTCCCTGATGTAGGCCATCCTCACAACGACGAGGGTCGTTTTTTGAAGAAAAAATGCACTCACATGACTGGGGGTGTTCTTAAAGTAGGTCGTCCTCAAAACAACGAGGGTCGCTTTTTGAAGAAAAATGGTACTCACATGACTGGGGTGCCCTTGAAGTAGGCCGTCCTTGCAACGACGAGGGTCATTTTTTGAAGAAAAAATGCACTCACATAACTGGGGCCGTCCTTGAAGTAGGCCATCCTCTCAACGACGAGGGTCATTTTTTAAAGAAAAAATGCACTCACATAAATGGGGGCATCCTTGAAGTAGGCCGCCCTCGCAATGACGAGGGTAATTGTATGAAGAAAAAATGCACTCACATCACTGGGGGCGTTCTTGAAGTTGGCCGTCCTCGCAACGACGAGTATCCTTTTTTTTAAGCACAAATGCAATCCCCATACCGAGGGTATTCCCGGTGTTGAACGACTAAGTAAGGTAGTTCCACGAGGACTATTTAAAAAATTTGTTGGGCATTTCGCGCCTAAGTATACTGTTACGGTCGTTAGGTTAACCACGACTGCTTAATCCTACGTGGACTTTAAAAAAAAAATTGTTGGGCACTTCACGCCTCAGTATACAGTTACGGTAGCTAGGGAGACCACAACTACTTAGTCCAACGTGGACTCTTAAAATTTTGGGAAGCTCCAAAAAGTTCCCAAATACTTTCTCATATGGTCGTTACAATGTCCAACGAGGACTACTAAAACAATTATCGGTTTAAAAATGATTTGAAGTAAAAAAGTTGAATCAAAGTGTTGTATTTCCTTGGGTAGGGACGAATTGCCCACTTTTGCCGGCCCACAGCGTATTGGATATTGCTAGGGTGGACCGTGCCAAGTCAATGATTGTATGAAAAAGATGCGAGCTGTCACGAAGAGTAGTCCCATGAGAACACACTCCATAAGGATGTGTAAGTGGAGATTGCCTATTTTATTTAAGTATTTTTTTAAGTAAAAATGAAATGCAAGTTAAGGCATTTTTCTTTGAACAACAAATTGTATACAACGCTAGGACGTAAAAAATGATCCTCTAAAATGTTAATAACATTAGTTGATACCATGTACTCCATATAAACATTAAAAATTATGCTCATTCCCAAAGAACACAACTACGAGCTGCCTAACTAGAAGGGCATGTGCTCACGGATGAAGAACCAGCCCAAAAATAATGAGTGGTGTCCTACTCTGGTAAGACGCTTCAAGCCCCAAATACAATAATTGCGATTGTGGCCCTTAAATATTATAAGCAAAATATGCCCGTTAGCTGACATTTTGACCGCCGAATGAGATCCACACTCATATGTTATAACAGAGCTCAGTCAAGAAGAGTCCCATATTTGTTGGTCGATGAATTGACAGAACTATGTCACGCTCATTTTGTTTTGCTCAGTAAAATTTTAGGGTGACTCAGCTAGTCCTCGTCACGAGAAAGAGCTGATGGGGGCAATTTTAAGACCACGAGGTGGAAGTCACAAAATGGCCTCTCTACCAAAACTAGGAGCACTCAAACTAGCATTGCAGGAGCAAGCTCCCGCTAGCCACGAGGTGGAAGGTCACTGAACAGCCTTTCAACCAAAATTAGGAACACTCCAGCTTGCATGGCAGGGGCACGCTCCCACTAGCCATGAGGTGGAAGGTCGCTGAACGGCATCTCAACCAAAATTTGGAGTACTTCAGCTAGCATCGACCGTTCAGGTCGTCATACGAGCTCCCTGCTAGCGATGAGCACGTCTCGGGCGGGTACTCGCCCAACGACCCCAAAGGCTCATGAATAGGAGAACTGTTAGGTCAAACCCTCCCTATAAATAGAGAGGGAAGGTAACCTAAGAAGGGAGAAGCGCCTCCTTCATCAAAGAAACCCGAATAGCCTAAGAGGAAGAGGGAGAAGAGATCCAGAGAGAGTCGAGTGGTGCCCTCCTCTGGTGAGACGTGTCAAGCTCAAAGCTAATAATTTCTTATTGTCGTCCTAGAGAGGAATGTTAGGACTACAATTCCAACTGAGACAAATAGCACTGAAATCTCTGATACAGATCACTTTCAAAATCCCCATTGAAGTACTCAAATGCAACTGACTCCTCTACTCCCCTATCAGCTTACTCCTATTCTAAATCAGGCAACAAGAGAAAGTATTCTTCCCCATCTAGAACAATACACCCCCTAAACGTCCCCCTCGAGTGTTCTATAACATTACCCCATCTCTCTCAGACCTTCCCACACACATGATGACTCTCTACTCACACACAATAAACTTTTTCTCACATAAAAGTCAAAAATTGTATATGATCTGATTTCTCTACTCATACTTTTGCTACTTATAGAACTGCTAAAATCATTTCCAATGCTATATCATTTCAAAATTCAAAGTTTCATTCAAAAGTTTTAAACAACATCTATAACAAAGCAGGAACAAATTCAGAAGGAAGTATTCCCCCTTTATTCAAAATATAGTTATTCGATCTCATACAGTTTTCCCTCTCACACAAAATCACACATAAAAGATCCAAAGTGCCCTGGGGCAACACACCTAATCAGTTCGCACCGAGCAATCCTCTCATCTTCCTTGGCTATTTCCTCCAAAGCAATTTCATTCACTACAGTTTTTCAAGCTTTGGGCTCCAACACCAATTTACGAAATATCTTATAATATATGTGATGCCCAACCTCATTCTCCCTCGCCCTTGGAGTCAACCCTTCAAACTGTCTAGAAGATTAAGGAAAATTGGCATCATACCCTAAATGTCCAAAAATCCTCTCACAAACTTCTACAATCTTCATTACTAAGTGCCCCTCCGACGCATGATGAGCTCTTTGAGAATGAGTCCTCACCATTTTTATTTCTTCCTCATCTTTATATCATATTTCAAGCATTATTTATAAACAAAGATTACAATAATATAAAAAGCTCCCCATTTCATATATAGTATAATATATACGAAACCCAAGATCATGCTAAAATCATGTTAACCCTAAGATCATGCTAAAACATTTATTTAAGATTATCTTTCCATAGTGACCTCATTGCATTTCAACCATATCTTTTTCGAACTCATTTTTGTACATCTACATTTTCTCCACAGCTCGATTTAATATCTTTCTTTCAGTTCGACACAAGTACCTTTTACATCTTCGTATATATCTCCAACAGGTCGACTAATGCATTGTAAGGAATTATATTATAACATTTTTTTTAGCATGACCTACAAATTTCCTTTCCGTTATTATTATATCAACTTTCTATCACATATCACTTGAACTTGCCATAGTTCAAATTATCATACTTATTTTTTTTCGCTTTCTAAAAATAGAAAAATACATTTCAATATTCCAACATATATTGTTAGTTCAATTTCCCATACTAATTTCTAATTCGGTCAATCAAAATAGAATTTTTGCACAAATATATTTTTTATTGGCTCGACAATTACTAACAAAATACTTTACAGAAGATAATTTTTTAGTGCTTTCCTGCAGATCAATCAACAAGTTAGATTATATATCAGTTTTTCTTTTAAAGGTACAGACACCTCAAAAATGAAACTCTTCTGCAAGAAAAGACTGAAAGATGGTTGTAACAGAGCCTGAACCAACCTCCAGCATAAAACACTCCTTCAAGAAGAAGATCGATGATTGTACGAAAGAAAATTTCTATTCTGCGTCTCCTATCTCTACCGTCTCTTCCTCCGTAACCCCCACCACCTTCGATTGGCAGAGAAAGAAGAATGATTATACTTTTATAGAACCCAATTTCTCGTAGGATAACAACTGTAATGGTCTTATTCTGTAGCTCAAAATTAGATCTTACACCAAATGTACCTTTGACAAGAATTAGTGTAATAGAGGAAATTACATAGGTGATTTAGCATGGAAAACCTTTGAATAGCTAAAAAGACCACGACCTTGAGTTGTAGATTTAGTAACTGCAACTTTTATTGCTTGAGGCTGATATCTTATTTCAAGTGATCTCTTCAGCTAGAAATACTTGATCTTGAAAGATAAGAATTCTTGTGGTCTTGGAATATAGAAATTCTTGTTCTATCTCCACTGGAACTCATCCTTTTTATAAACCTCACTAATAGTTTGATATCGCGTAGAGGCGCATTCTCCTAAAAATTAGGTTGGCGACAGTTGAATGTGTAACAACTAGTTCGTGGGAGACATGTGTCTTTGACTTATTCATATTTTATGCAGTGCTCGTGCCACGTTTCTTATCAGTTTATGGTTTAGCTATCAATATTGATTTGCATATATCATGTGTATAATGCATGAGTATCGTATTGAGGTAGTTCGAGTTTGGACAAGGTCGAGGGATAGGTCCCTACAGTATTAAACTTGATCCCCGAGAAGGAAAGCTTGCTTTAGGTTCTAGTTACATTTTTTGGTTTAGACCTGATTGAAATTATTACAATGCCATCGTGTACTGTACAAAACTTCTAAGTCTTTATTTATACCCAAGTTTGTGCTACTCGGGTAAGAACATGTACTTCTAAAGAAAAAAAGTTTTGGCATCTTGAGCACACTATTCGTTAAAGAACTCTATTTCGGCACATATTATACCTGAATGAATGGCACATCAACATTTTTAAACCCTGTTTCTTAGTTGTGCACTCTACCCACCCATTCTATAGCGTCTCTTAATCTCTCTTTAAACTAAAGTCACGTCTCTAATTATACCAATTTTCTCGCGTCTCTTGCTCTCTCTCTCTCTCTTTCTCAAGAACATCAATTGAACTACGCCTACATCAATTGGACATGATATTTCATCTATTATTCTAGACTCCAAATACTGCAAACACCTCCATTACCCTTGCAATTTGTGATTTCTTCCGCGACCTCTGACTGTAATTGAACTACGCCTTCTTTTTTTTTGTGATTTCTCTTTCTGTTTCTGCCTCCAACTGCATATTATGAACTTCTAATGGTACGTACAATCTATCCTTCTAAAATTTATGGATTCTGCAGTTTTAATCTCATTGTTACTAGAGTTACCTTATGATCTTCTTCATGTTTTAAGGTCCTTCATCTTAGGCTACCCCGAATTACAAAATTTATAAAAAATATTTGGCAAATTTGTAGGCACGCAAGTTGTAATTTTGTTCATTGGTATGAATGTGAAGCGAGTACTCGATTACGCTGTTAAATTAGAGCCTAAACAAGGTGATAACTCTCTCTCTCTCTCTCTCTCTCTCTCTTACTTAAATTTATTTTGGGAAAATATAATTTGGGACTTATTTGGTTTGAAATGTAGGTTGATTCGGTTGTAAGATACTGTGGGTAATGTGAAGTTTTGTTTTCTTATGTCTATTACAACTACAATGCTCTCATGGAATTTGGTCGAGTTATAGAATGCAATACTCTAATAGAATTTGGTCGAGGTATAAAATGCAATTCTCTCATGGAGTTGGTTAGGTTACCGAATGTACCAAGGATGGGTATCCTTGATGTTACTCTCATATTACAAAATTTCTATATGTATGTTTGGAATTGGATCTTTCTCATTTTAACTATGATCAACATTATGGATGTAGGATTTATTTGGTTTTTCCTTTTCCTTTTTTGTTTTCAGGCTTGCACTAATTCATAACATTGGATAATCTTTTCTACGATATGGAGAAACTTAAAGATCAACATTTGAATTGGATATGTACTATAAAAAATGTGTGGCTTAGATTATGACGTCATGGCAAGAGACGTCAAATATTGTATGGTAAAATGGATTACAGGGATGGAAGAACTATAATTTGAAATTAGTCATGGCTCTGGCTTCAAGGTAAGATTTTTCTCTATTCATAGGTTCTACTGTTGTTAAATTTGGTTCTGCCATTGATATCCATGTCTTTGTACCATCTGCCTTATCTAGTTTTATTCATTTGACGTTGAAAAATTATCTTAGAAAATGATATGTGTTTAACCAAATATCGATATTGACTTAGACAGTTAGATGAACTTACTCCCCATTTTAGGCAATGTAACATTTAATTCTGATTCAAACAACTTATGCTGAATCAATGTTCCTTTCGTAGAATTTAGTGGAATAAACATCTTACTCTTACATATAATTTGTTTTCTAATCTATATCTTCGTCTTTATGCCAATAATCTCAGGACTTTAGAATTTCATGTAAAATATGGTATTCCCAATTTTTGTAGAGCCAACACAATAGTAGCATCTAAAAGTATCTATTACCTACATGGCGCAAATCATCTTATGAATTATTTAGAAGATCCACCCTTTTCCATAGAATTCCTTCATTTTTCCATATTAATATTGGATTTATTATGTGCTTCGTCTGATTCTTGGCATCCAACTTTTAAGCAAGTCAATGTAAAATGTTAAGTTTAAGCAATACACATACATTTACCCTTAAGAATACTATGCTCGGACTTGGTCACATTTTAAAATCACTTCTGAATTAAAAATGGTCTATTAATATATGGGGTTGGTTATTTATGTTTCTTAATATTTATGTTTTGGAGCAAAAATGTCCAATTGAATAATAGCCTTTTCAAAAACATGTGGGTGAAAAATTGGAACTTGGTTGATTCTTGATTTCTCATTCAAAGAATGCCAATCCAAATCATTTTATATAGGTACAATTTTTCTTCTTGCATTTTTCCAATCAAAATGTTTTTATTATCTTCTTTTATTTTTTGTGCAAATTACTTGTTATAAAATTGATTGCAGGTTTACAGTTTGGTTTGGATTAGGGCAAATGTTGTGCTTTTTTTTTGGAATTGCAAGAAATAAGAATTAATATTTATAACGACCATTGTATATGATACAAATGTACGATGTTTGTTATCATTATGTCTGAAGTTTGAAAGAAAAAAAAAATTATGCTGAGTTTTTTGCTGCATTATCCCCTTTGAATATACCGTGTTACATCGCAACAATTAGAATTTAAAAGATGATATCAATGTCCTTTTCCTTTTATATTTGATTTCCTTTTAATCAATGAGTCCTTATACTTATCATTATTCTTGGCATACTGCCTATGTCATTAAGAATTGTTGGCTAACCTACATTATGTTCAGGTCCTTCTGATACATATATAGTAGATCAAAGATCTTGGGGACTCTAGAATGCAATATTGGGGCCATTGCAATGTGTTTTCTGCAGACATCTACCATTAAATCTTCCAAAAACAACTCAATCTAATGCGACTACCACCATCAATGATAGAAGTGAAAAAAAAATGTAAGTATTGCTATAACTGAAATCCTAGAACCTTGTATAACATAATAATTGGAGACTCAAACCTCTTATTACATTAATTTCAAACCTCGCAAAAGGTGTTTAGCATAAAAACCATATAAGAGACTTTTATTTGTGGATAATCATCCTCGAACCATCTTAATGAGAGGCATATGCAACATAAATACAGTAATCTGACTGCACAAGTTTTTTTTGAACTTAATTGTAGCTAATAATTTTGTTTTCTAACAGGAATGTTCGGGATTGAGTTGATGTTTCCAGGACTTAAGGGAGAGAGTTGCGGCTCAGTAAGGCTTTCATCAGATTTCAAATGGGCTCAATGTTGACAACAATTAGTTTAAATATATCTACTTATTGATATCGGATCTTAGGATGTTATTTAGTTTCATGTTAAATACTTGATAAATAGTTTTCTTAGAGCATTTTTAACACTTACGAATCGGTAGGTTAATGGTCCCTTTTTGTGGGCTAAAACATTTTTCAACAATAGGCAGGAGAACGTTAAATTCACATTCCTCATAGACCTGGTTTAAAATATATTTTTAATATCTTGGCCAATACTTTAGATTTACGATCCACTGGTATCATATTCACCCTGTATAAAATATTGCATTTTCTGACAAACTTTTGGTACATATCAATAAGTATTACTGATATAATGGATTTTTTGTTTAGAATCTATCTTCAAAACAATCATCAATATTTCTTATATTAGAGGTTATTTGGAATAGATAGTAGTAAAATATTCCTGATATGTTGGATATATCGGAATTTAAGAGTCTCAAAAGATTAGCCTACTGTAATACTTTGTATTATTCTCTTAATAGGGTGAAATCCTTGACCTAGCTCATTCTCTACATGTGCACGGATATGCAACTGATGTGATACTAAATGTACCAATTGGTGGGAATTGTAATCCTCTTTGATATTTTAATGTCAACGTCCCTCTCCATTCCCATAACTTTTTGTTCTTTTTATTTTTTGCTATGGGGAGTGACATGGGGTAAAGTATTAGACCAACTGACCCCCCTGGGTACATACACACAACATTGTTCTTTTCCGTCTTATAATATATTTTATTTATCTACTTAGTGCGTTTTGATGTTTGATTATCTTTTAAATATATAATTAGTTGTGTGGTAATTAACAATCATGCAATTAAAAAGAAACATTTTGTTAGATAATTTTAATACTTTAGTCTTTGTTACTATTGTAGAATATCCATTATAAATATTATGATCTCCATAAAGTATCACTGGTGATTTACTATCCTAATAATCCTTCTTTCAAAATGATTTTATTTCGAATTGAATTCGCAACATTTACCACAATTTGTTTGACTTTCTTTTGTTACATTGGGTAATTGTTGATTTGGATATTTTTCATTTTTGGGTCAATTTTTTAGTGTTAAGAGGGATACTTGCTGCCGTAATTACATGCAAAAAGGTGCGGGGGTTTCTGTTACCAATTGTAAGATTTTATTTAGATTTAGGAAAAAATTATCATACTGTCATTGTATAGACTGTAGAGAAGTTATGACAAAGGAATAAATTTAGCTCTCTCTGTATATCTCTCATAGTCCTCGATCTTTGCATAAATTATTTTACCATTTTCTTGTAACTTTTGATATATTCTCTTGGGATATATAGTGTTTGTTTCTTCCTTGCCACGGGGTTTCTAAGACAGTAAATGCTAAATGGGGTGAGATATGAATTCTTCTTCGAAGTGCTTCCTATTACAGGTTTTGAAACCTACCTATTTTATTTACTTTTTATTTATCATCACTATGAATTTTTCTTTTGTTATCTTGTGTTGGCTAACTTTGGAGTGATAATGTTATATTCCATATTTTATTTTATTTTTTCACTCTCTCAAAGGTTTTTTTTTTCTTCAGAAATTCGAACATTTTATGACTAAGATTATAGGTATGGTAGAAACTGAATTCTTCTAGCTATTTTCTATTGGCATACCATGCAGGTATTTAATACTTGAAAATAAGAGTTGTAAAGGCCTTTTTTTTTATATGTATAGGTTACAATGAAAACATATCAGAGTTTATAACTTGCATACATAATTGTTGGAATTGAATTTCACTCGATACATTGACCCGACAAAAAGATATTATTTTCTTGCTCATTATGCCAACCTTAAGAAAAAATAAAATCCATTTAGATTTTGTTAGTCTTTGAAAGGATTGTGTGTTTTTAAAGATTTAGCAAAAAATAGAAATGCAATGACATAATTAAAGCATCTTTTATGAACTTGGTCCCATGTCAATCCGCAACATGGTTCCTGCTGAGTACCCTGTGTGAGCAGTCATTCCCTCTATTAAGTTCTTCCGATATATCATTTTCTCAAGCTTAGTTTCTTATGTGTTAGTGTTAAGTTATGATTATCAAACATGAGCTATTGATGAAGTTTGTCTATTTGAAGTTGTTATATTGATCTTTTGTTTGAAGTAAGGATTATTTCCATTTGCATAGATAATAATATATAGTAAGAAAGAAGTAACAATACATAAAAATACTTTATTTGTGAGCTATTATTTATTCTCTTTTTGGCCAGACTTTGTATACGAGGAGAATTAGAAGTAGTCTATATTCAGCAAGGTTTATTTCTTAGCTCAATCTTTAGCATATATTAAGTGCAGTAATGAACTTGTGATTCTCAATAAGAATTAAAACTCCACTGTTGCTTCATTTGCTGCTTAGATGAATGAAAACAAAAAAAATATTTCTTTCATTATTTGGATATTCTTTTAAGACTATTTCATCACTTTCGATATAAATACTGATCCTTATTCCATTGACTGCATTTTGTTTTTCTTTTCCAACAACTCTGTATATTTTCTTTCACATTACGGCTTTGCATCATTCCTGCCAGAAGCTACTTAGAAGGTGTGAGCCATACCACTTTGGGCCCATTCTTTTTCTTTACTTCTTGCTGGTTCTTTTCTTTATGGAGTCCCCTTCATTGAACTTAAAATGGGCGCATGACCTTCATGGTATCAATTTTTTTTTATTTCTCAAGAGCAAGCCTTAGATATTATTGAATTTATTTGTTTTCATAGGTCATATGCTTATTTTTGTAGCTATAATATAATAGTAGAAGGCTCTTCTTAATCATCTTTTCTCTCTGAGGACATTCATGAGCAACCCTAATTTCTTGACCAATGAATCCATCTTTCTCTTCAAGTTTCTATATATGTAATCAAACCCTCTAGGCTTCTTATATCTTCAGTATATGATTTTCCAATCTATACCATAAGCCCCATTCTTGATATGAACTTTCCTTCTCTAGACGTTGAATACTATGATTTGTAAAATAGAAATCCTAAATAGAGGTATCAAAGGAAAAAAACTAGTTTAGAGTTTTCTATGATTGTACTCTTACATCATTTTTCATGTTGAGAGTTGGGCACTCTTCCCTTTGTAAATGGTAAGGTCAATTATCTTTATTGTGTTACTTTCCTTTTACCAACTCTTTATTTGTAGTTTCTCGGTACAAATACTAAGTTTGAGTGCCTAAATGCGAAAGTTATCCGTCATTAGTTGAAACGACCCTTAACCTGCTCATTAACTTTTTCATCACCCCTGAAATCTAGGGATAAAGATCATGGTGGTCGTGAAGCGAGCCATTGATTACATTGCTAAATTTTGAGATCCGCGAGTTTCAGAACCTTTGATCTATGTGGGTATTACATCTCTTTGGGTTTCATAAGGTACAATTATTTTGACCATCACAAATAATCAATGGTGATTTAGTATTCTTCTAAGCACGTCTTTCTTAATCAATTTAATCCTATTTAATTTCCCAAATCATCTCAATAATGACGAAATTAAAGGAACATTACTCTCATTTGATTGGAAAAAGTTTATTACACATTTGGTAACTATTAATGTGGTATTTTTCATGGTTGGAATTTGTAGTGGCATGACAGATATTTGGTGCCAATTTTTGGTGCAATAAGGTTGGTAGGTTTATATCGTATAACAATCTTTTACTACTTTGTAAAGAGAAGGTATTATGGAGGAATAATTTCAGGTCTCTCTCACTCTCTCCATGATTTATTTTATCAATATTTATGGAATTTATTGTATATTTATCTGATATGACTGCTTGGTATTTTCTTCTTCTTTACAAGGGGTTCTTATAAATGTTAAATCCTAAATGGGGTCATATGTGATTGCTTAGTCCAATTGGTTACAGAAATCACATTTTATCTTGTTTTAAATATGGAATTCTCCAATGATAATCCTTTACACTGGGGCTTCCATTGAAAAGATTCTCCTTTGTTATTATTATGTTTAGGGGTGAGTTTAATTACTTGATTTTTGAAGATTGCAATTATTTTGAAAGAAGCATAGACATCAAAAAAGAACATTAGCCCTACTGCTTCAGATGTTGGGGGTCACGATAAGGTGTGTTGATTTACCAATTTTATATGTTATAACCATCATCACGTGCTACATGAATGTAACTTTGTATGACTCTTTTTCATCAAAGATTCATCCATTAATAGAATTAATTGATCACATTTATTGATCATTGTGGTAGACGACATGAGTTAGCTGTTTAGACAAAGAATGACCTGTATAAGATATTTAATGATGTAGGGACCAATCCCTCGACCTAACCCAATTCGAACAACCTCCATATCAGAATCACACATTTTACACATGACATGAACAATCAGCATTGACACCTACACCACGAATTGATGAAGAACGTGGATCAAGCACAATAAAAAAGTATGAGCAAGTCTAAGACACCTGTCTCTCACGAACTCAATAGTTACTTAGTCAACCACCACTTCCCACATTGTTTGGAGAACGTGCTTCAGCATGATAACGAACTATGGGCAAGGTCTATATAAGAAAAAAGTTCCAGAAGAGACAATGATGAGAAAAATATACGAAAAATTACCAACAAAACCATATTTTCTAGATTCTCAAACACTAAACTTCTTATATACAAGGTCAAGTATTTCTAGTTCAAGACATCACTTGTAATAAGATATTAGCCTCAAGTAATTAAAATTACTATTACTAAAACCCTCAAATCGAGGTCGTGGTAATTTACCTATTCAAAGGTTTTTTATGCTAAATCACCTGTGTCATTTCTTGCTTCACATTAGTTTTTATCATAGGAACATAGGTGTAAGAAAAAATTTTGAGCCATCTCGAGCTTACAGAATTAGGCCATTACATTTGGTGCCATCTGTGGGAAACAAAACATTTCCACGATATCCTAAGACATACATTCACTCTACAATCAATCTCCAATCATGGTTACTTCTAGACGGCCAGCAACTGGAATCCAACTTGATCTTTCAGTTTAGATAAAATAGCTTAAAGAACTACCGGCGAATCTTCACGCCAAAATAGGGAAACGTAATGAACTCAAACGGCAGTTAACTCTTGAACGAGAGCTTCGCGACAAGAAGCTCAAAGCCAAGCGATAAGCTCGTTTGACAGCATTCAAATGCCACAATAATCAGATAATAACCATACAGACTGTGTTACAGGCTCTACAGGATACTCAACAGGATCCCCAAACCAAAGATCACGATCAAGTGCCAGAGACCTATAGGGTTTCTGCACAGGAAAGATTGAGACCTCGTGGAGCCTCCAACAAAGCTATTTCTAGAAATATTCAGAATAAACGTCAACCTTCCATTCATTTGGGTGATGAAGTTCAGTCTGAAATCAGCAGAGGTTACCGATTTTCCAAATGTCAAGAGGAAGAACAATGACCTCAACCTCGAATTCTAATATGTGATCGTTTAAGTAAAGGTACCGGTACTCACAATCCTCAACCACCTCGCCAAGCCACTCAAGCAACGCGTTAATATGTTATACAAGAGTATATGGATCAGCGCATCAAGGAGTTGATTGAAGCATAAGTTTTAGGCACTACAAATGACCTTACCAAGTTGTAGGGAAGTCTGATTGCCAAAGAACTATTCGATAAGGAAGTTCTGAAGGTTTTTATACTTCGAAAATTAATAAATATAAGGGCACCGATCCAAAGGAGCACATTCAACAATACTGTGATTCATTGGGATTATAGTTCAATCTTAACCACATCCTCTGCTGTCTATTTACAACAAGTCAACATGAAGAACTGCTCTGGTAGTTTGACTCTTTACCTGAAGATTCCATACTCACATTCGATCAGCTGCTGAAACAATTCATCAAGACCTATCCCCACAACCGAGACAAAAAGGACAATTTTTTTTCTTTTATTAGTCTTAAGCAGTCACAAGGGGAAAAGCTCAAGGTTTTTGTAAAGAAATTCTTAAAGCTCACTCAAAAAGTAGATAATCTCGATAAGAAAAAAATTATTACTACTTTCACCAACGCGGTCCAGCTTGACTGCAAGGCCAAAGAACACCTCTTCCTCAACAAACTTGTGACCTTGGAGGATATGATCACCAAGGTCAATGGATATGTCGACCTAGAAAGGATGATATCCGAAAGACATAAATCTACTAAATCTGTCCTAATAACTAAAGGTTTAACTAAAGATCAAAACACTGAACTGAAGGACGATCAGGGTGATCAAAAACATTCTAAGGAAAATACTGGCAATCCTCAGAAAGGCAGTACATTACCTAAACCGGTTCTCCTAAAGATGAATGCTTGAATCTTAATAATTTTTCTAATTATATCCAAGGATAAGCTATAACGTCCATCTCACCCATTGGAACCAATCGAAAGCCGCCTATACTGCATGCATCACAAGGTAAATCATCATTCTACTAACAACTGTTAGGTTTTACAGAGGTTGCAGGAATTTCTTTTCAAGGATGGGTGGATGTACGAATATGTCATCGACCTGGAGTCTTACAAAGATGGCAGCTATAAGAAGTAGCTCGAGGTAATCCAGGTCGAAGGTCAAGCTGTGGAGAAATAACTCTACCAAATGTACCACAGCAAAATGATCAAAATTCATCAGATCAATAACTCTTGTAGATTGAAGTGCAGGAGACTATCAGAATGTTGTAATCTCACACCTCAAGATAAAGAAGCTAAGCTTCTACCTGAGTCGTGCAATCGCCGGCTGAGATCTCATTCGACGATTACGACATTAGTCATGTAAAATTTCTACATCATGATGCATTAGTCATAATACCTAAGATGAAGAAGTTTTCCATGTATACAATAATGATCAATATTGGAAGCGGAATTGAGATTCTCTTTCAAAGCACAATCGGCTAAATGGGATTGGCCAATCAAGTTATTCCGAGCAACACCGATATCAGTGGATTCAATGGTTCCAAAGAAGATCAAGTAGGCAAGATCATCTTACCTATTAGGGCATGGCCAGTCACACACTACAATAAAAAGGTTAAAAAATGAGGGTTGTAGTCTGTCGTTTTTACTTAAAAACGAGGGGAATTGCCGTCGAAATACCCGTCGCCGTTTGTTAGCCGCATTTTTTTGCGTTGCTATTTGCCGCTGATTTTTAAGGGAAATACGACTACTCATATCCGTCGCTAAATTGCGATAGCATGAACCGTCGTTTTCCTCCTAGTTGAACAAAGCATTAACGACTAAACCAGTCCGTCGCATAAATGTGACAATAATATGCTATCGTTTTTTACCCTCCATAACCATGTTACTTGAACAATTAGCGACGGAGTACACCCTCGATTATCTAACAACGTCATATACAATAGTCGCCAAAATATAACTAAGCGAACTCGTCATTTTTGCAGCTAATATTAAGATAGAGAAACGACGTCTGAAACCGTCGTAAATATCATAAATAATTTCAATAAAAAATTCCTATTTTTTCATTACAAAAATGCAATATTATGCTAAAATAAAAAATTCATTCATAAAAAAATATTAAATATCATTATTCAAAAAATATTATCCATCAAGATTCTTCAAATTGTTAACAATACATAATATTGGAATTAGTAATAAAACAACTTTCTTCATCCATAAGCACAATCTCGGAGGCTAAGTCTTCTTTGAAGAGCATGGAAAATAAAGACATTTTGTATTTGTATGCCCAAACTTTGAAATGCCTTAGAAATCTTGGCATATCATATACTCTTGGAATATTAACATATCAATCACCCTCGCCATCAATAGAGAACCTGGGATAAGTACAAACAAAATATGGGGAACTACAAACATAAAATGTGAATAATGTAAAAGACAATTGATTTAAATGAAATTTAGCAAGGAGGGGCGTAAAGTTTAAGTTTGGTACCTTGTAAACTAATCATGTTCATGGAAAGCATTGGAGACTGTTCTATATAAGCAAAATCAATGAATTAAGTATTAGTATTTTTTTCATCCTAAAATAGACATGAAAGCAAAAAGAAACAAATACTATCAGGAGTGGAACTTACAATTTGGAGCGGAAGAATAAAGACTAACTTCAGAGTTCTAGAGATTAATATATGCAAGCTGAAACATGTAAGCCAAGCCAAGAAAAGCGAGCGCTTCAGTCATATTGCAATTGCAAAGCTCATAATCCCAGGTCAAAATACTAATCAAATTCAAATCAACAAGTAAATCAATGGTAACAAGGAATCAGATACGAGATATGTTTCAAGAATTAGATCAATGGGCTAATGTGCATTAACTCAAAGTTCTTAAACTTTGAAAGTTTATTAAATATATGCTAACACTTAATAACATACCAGATGCGAGAGAGTTGTAATGCTAATGAGATTGGATATTTGAATAGCAACTAGTAGAATAGAGTACCAAAAATGTTCCAGAACATAAAAGATGCAGCTGAATTATTCATGAGTACAAAATGTGAAATGACCAACAACTTAGATAAAATAGAGTACAAATTTCATACTGTTAATAAAAAGATAACAGATAAACTAGAAAGCAACCAAAGTAATTCACAACTATTGAGAAGGTAATTACTGATATTTTGCAGCACTGAAATCTGTACCTAACAATTGCAAAACCACATATTTCCCCGAAAGCATCTTGTGAACTCCGGTGAAGGTCTCTAGCTTTTATCCTGTGTTGTTCCATTTCTTTGGATTAAGGAAAATCTGATGCAAATGAAGAAAATATGGCATGCCAAATAACAGCATTGCATATTCCACCGATATTACAAGTACAGAAGTCTAGAGTACCTATGCAATAACGATACCAAATATATATTGCCAAATGTACAACGGATGTATAATTAATACTTCCACCTTAACTGACGTACATAAAATAAACAGGTAGCACTGGTACCTAGAAAATAAACATTATCACACCCCTGTACAATTCTAATCAAGATGCAAGTCTTGCAATTGTCAATAAATAACATAAGTAAATTATTCATGCTGCTACTTCATATGGAGGTTCAGGAATAATCATATTTATCAAGGGAAGCCATTGCTCATGAACAAAATAAAGAAAAAGATTCTTATGGAAATTCATAATAGCTACATGTTAATTGATGCCACCACAAATAATTCAATCAATGATTTGCAGATAACGAGGAATTTGAATGTGCATGCCAGGTGCAGTAGGTTAACTATGATCAAATCATGCTTCTGGAAACCTCCTCCAATTGATGAGCTCAAAATCTGCTGTGATGGATCATCTCTTGGTAGCCCTGGGATTGGAAGATCTGGGCAGTTATCAGAAATGGTGTCAGTGAAGTGACTGGGGTATTAACAATGAATTTACAGTCTACTAGCTGCTATTCAGATAATTGTGGGGGATGCGAGGCTACGTTATCTTTGCAAGGAAGAAGAGATGGATGTATTCAAATTTGGAATAATTTTATTCATACGGTGTCACAAGAATAAAAAGTCTCGTCTAGGAAAAACTAGAAACATTAACAAATCCCCATTTATAGAAGCACACTGTTTTAAGAAATTTACCTCAAGAAGTAGAAGTCATGCTACACCAAGGATAAGGCCTGCAACTCCAACCAACCACCCCAATGGACTCCCCAAATAAAAGAGCTGCAAGTATAGCTACTGTCAAAGGTTGTGAGTCAATTATCACCTGCATTGACCATAAAATGTTTGATTCAGATTTTCAGATGAATGTAATGCAAATATGATCCTTTATAAGTTTTATATATATATATATATATATATATATATATACAATGTAAATGCTAAAGGGCAGCGAAAGTTATGAAGCGTACACTGCCCAAACTGCAGATGTCCTCTGCAATATCCTTCCGCAATAAACCCCTGTGAAGTGTAAATAATATTTAAAGTTGGCAGAATCGAATCAAATTAGTAGTAGTAGGATTTACCTAAAAGAAGGTAGCATCCACCAATCTGAAGAGAGCGATGGAAAACCATGCCTTATAACCAGAAGGAAACCTTCTTTCTCTGCAAGCAGCAAATGCAATAAACAGAAACTCGGCAGGAATAAGTTGAAATGACGAAACGAAGAAAGGTTCAGCCTTTGAAAACACCTCTGTTGCCACTTAAAGGCCAAGATCGCAGAATTTTACACTAATAGATGCCTTAGAGGATCCTCTATTCCACAGTATGACGGCCACTCTGTTGCCACTTAAAGGACCGGCTCAAACCTGCCATGAATTAATTCAGATAACGATGAAACTCATTTGAGATATTAAAAAAAATAGCATATGTTCTTTTACCTCTAGATCTTCAGTCCTGACCTTCTTACCTTGAATACCAAGCTTATCTATTTTATCAAGTTATCTTAATAAACATATCTACCTTGAAACAACTTGGTACTGCTCCCTTAAGGAAAAAAGAAACTACTACGTATTTCATAATGTGGTTTATACCTTGATTAACAGCAATGACCTCTTTGTTGCTTAACAACGTGAATGTATATTTGTCCATGGATCGTATATCACACCCAAGGATTAAGGGAAACTACTAATAACGTAATCAAAAATTTTAAAAAAATAACACACAAATTTGGTAGGAGACTGAGTCGCATTGCCCAGTACTTTAGATATCACCCAAATGCTGAAGTGAGAGCGGTATTCTTCTGATGACATTCCTCCATTACCTACTTCAAGCATGTCGGGATCTAAATTGAACACATGAGACATCAAATTTTGTGACATGTTAGTTTTCTCGAGTACATTTAACTTACCCTTTTCTTGCTTTCATGTAAAGTTCAAATATTCCTTTATACTTACTTCTAAGATATACTTGCGATTACAATGGTGCAAAAGATTTTAATATATCTCATCGTTTATTCCACCATGGCCAGCATATGATTCCCATGCTTCATTCAGATCGGCTTTGTCTGCCATACTATAAACCAAAGTTGATTATTTACAATCATTAACAACTATGGCAACGGGCACTTTTATTTATTTATAATGAACTGATTTTATTACCTCTCCCAATTATCATTGATATCTTCAGTTGTTCTCCAACTATTTCCTAGACTTGGTGCCCAAGTTGTTGGGTCTTCAACACCCCTAAAGTAACAATATAGGTCAATATGTTAATTTGTTCAACAAAGATAGAGATAAGAAGAAGATGATAGGGCCTTTCACAGAGACTTTACGACACCCTTCACATAGAGAGAAGAATATAGGTCGTCCGGTACTGAGAAGAGCGTTGCTCATCTTAGAATATCCAACATTCAGGAACGAAATAGAAAACTATTTATTATATAGTGGTCAAGAGCTAATTATAGATATACTGCTAACTTAACGGTTATATAATGTACTAAGGTACCCCTCATGGGGGCTCACTCCCTTAGCATGGCAATTATTATATTTCAAGTAATCAATTCCTTAGAACAAAAATGGCGAAGAAGATGTATATATCTATATAAGCTGGTGCTAAGATATTATTCAAACACAAAAACTGAAACTAGTGGCCATCCAGAAAATTTATCCTGGAACAGCTAAAGTCAGATGCCCTTATTCTAGTGTAGAAGCTAAATCTAAAAACTAGTTACTCGTACCCATGAAACATAAGTTGTGAGGTCCCTATAGTAAGTGCATAGAGTTATTTAGTACCAAAGCGTTCATGTAAGAATCAATGCAATTTTGCATAGACTTTTGATGCTTCCGAAAATATACTACAACGAAGTGAAACGAACCCATATAAGGCATATTCTTGCGCAAAAAGTAGGTACCTGAAGCGTATGATGGAGGAAGGCTACCATTTGGAACTTGGTATCTTCATACACAATTTCTTAGTGCTCGTTTAGCCTGTGGCCAAAGAACAAGAATGAAAGATTTATGTCCAAAAAAGCTTCATAAGAAAAATACTTAGTTTCAAGAAAAAAGTTGGTTACCTTAGCCAAGTCAGGCTTATAAAGAGCTTGACACCTTGAATTGCTTTCTCAGGAAGTACCATGGAGTTTAGTTCATCTGCGAAAACCCAACAATGGCTTTCCATAGATGCCAGTTTCCCATTGATGTCAAAAGCATATCGTGACTTGGAATTATATTTGTTGACTAGTTAAGGAATAAGATAACATATCTCAAGCTAACTTTTTACTAGATGCATGAATACATAAAGGTAGCAAAGCTTCCATTTACCTGGATATCCTCAAGGTTTAGGAGTTGCGTTAATTAAATCCCTACTCTATCGCATAAAAGAGAATATTCCAAGTGAGAAAATGTAAGAAATATGAAACATTGTTAAACAACAGAAAAAACAGGTAGGGGAGATAAATACATTACAAGGCTCAATATCTATAGTTAATGCTATTATAGCAAGGTTGATGTGAGCTGCTTACATAAAGCCATGGCCCACTTACCAAATTGAGCAAAAATTTCCCTTGCTTGAACAAATAGCCTTACAGTGAAAGGGTACATTATTCTAGAGTAAATCATCATTCTAGATCCCGCTCAAAAAAATAATCTAAGTTAGAATGATGTCAAGTTTGATAACTCATAAGTACTTACTGATAATAAAAAGTAGTTATTATGAAGAAGCTGTATAAGGCCTAAAAGTCTTGTATAAACTGGAAGTATCGTCACCTTTACAATTTTAGGTTATGGTAAGCATGATGTTACTCTTTAGATCATCTACTAAATAAATAAGAAACTTAGAAAATAAGCAGAAGTTTGCAGAAATTGTTGGCATAGTTTTAATACCATGGAATACACACTGTCAAGCTCTAAGCCTAATTTAATATTTGGAATCTACAAATATACTTATGTAGGAAGAGAAGAAAATCATCAGAAATAAGTAGTAAATGTAGTTTCAAATTATTTAAGAAACTTCATTGCGGTAATAATCAACCTATAGATAAAGAGCTCAACCTTAATGCTTCCATAAGGGTGCAATTTCTTTAATGGTTATATATATCTTTGAATCACCTCATCCCCCTATTACTTTTCATTGATCTTGTCAAGCTTTGTTACTTTTAACCGATGCACTAACACCTAAATATCATTTATCCAACCTCAAAGCCCTTTTCTTCAGTAATGCATAAGTTTTCATGTATCAACAACTAAAGTTCTTAAATCATGATCCTACTTAAACAACCAGCATCTTACCTACAGTACATGATAAAAGAATAAGCCTGAACTTATTATGAATTTTTGGACAACCCATTACTTCTTTACCTTTAGATAAACATAATCCATGGTATAGATGGTACAAATCCTCCGAAGATTACAAGTGAGCCCCGAACCTATAAACCCCAAAAGTAACAAAATCCAATTCACACAAAAATTTGTATCACAAAATTCACAATCAAACATAATTAAGAACTTTAGAGATAAGATTTAAAGAGGGAACTCACCAAGCCAAATAGGGCTTTTCTTATAAAATCAGCCATGAATCAAACCCTCCGATCTGTGAGTTTTTCTCACAAAAAACTTCATCTTCCCTAGTTGCTTTATAGGAATTTCAATTCCACACACACATACACATACACACACACACTTTCTCTCTCTCTCTCTCTCTCTCTCTCTCGTGAGTAATTGAAACAAAATCGTTGCAGTATCATCTCTAGCTTCGCTTTAATCCCTAATTTTAAAAATATGGTGAAAAGTTCTGAAACGCGATAAACCTAAGAAATTGGAAAGGGTAATCTTGGGTAAGCTTAAAAAAAAAAAGTGTACCAGAGTTAAAACTTTAAATGACAGGACACATTAAAAAGCGAAGGCACTATAGTCGTTTGTTAGCGACATGGTACTTAGTCGATTTCATAAGTTGTAATTTCTTGTTTTTTTGTAGTGACAATCGACGTTCTCTTCTACATCATCAATGCCAAGTCCTGTTATATTGGGATTTAGGGCCGCTGCTAGATTCACAAATTGGAAGGAATTACTTCTACCTATCATCAAGTGCTCTACTTCAAATACAATAATGGCATTTATGAAATCAAAGGCAGTAAAATGCTTTCTCGAGCTTGTGAGAATAACGTCTCTACCATTCTAGATACCTCAGACAGATACTTTACATAGCAATTATAGAAAGCTGATCACCTTGATGATCAGCCTTCCACAAAAGAGCCTACAGAATTCATCAACAATGATGGACCTAGTAGAGGCACTTTTATCGGTACCAAGCTAGTTCAACATGATAAGGATGTTCTCATTTAATTCTTATGACTAAATATAGACGTCTTTCCGTGGACTTTCAAAGAAATGCTTGTGGTCGATATGACCAAGGCAAGTCACAAATTGGCCATCAACATCAATGCCACGGCGGTCTAACAGAAATAGCGACACCTCTCACCTCATCTTTGAGATGAAGTCAACATTGAGATCAAGAAATTGATCAAAGTGGGATTTATTCGAGAACAAAGTATCCAAATTGGATATCCAACATCGTCGTTATTCTAAAGAAGAATGGAAAGGTCCGAGTTTGTGTAGATTTCACCGATCTAAACAAACACACTCCAAAGGATAGTTTCCCTCTTCCCATTATCTATAAAATTCTTGATTCCACGGCAGGTCACAAACTCCTATCAATGATGGACGTTGCTTTTGGATACAATCAGATTCTACTCTTAGAAGAAAATGAAGAATAGACCACTTTTATTACTAAAAGAGGACTTTGCTGCTACAAAGTCATGCCATTCAGACTCAAAAATGCAGGCGCGACTTATTAACGGATGATGACTATAATATTTAAACACATCTTGGGAAAATTGTGGAAGTCTACATTGATGCTCTCTTGTGTAAGAGCATACAGTCAAGCAATAACATCACCGATCTCAACACAATATTCAACATTCTTCGATCTTACAGGATACGACTCAATCTTGACTAGTATAAATTTAGAGTATATTCAAGCCAATTCCTTAGCCATCTCTTCAGCAAGAAGGAGATTGAGGCCGATCCAGATAAAATTTTGGCTCTCCTCAACATGCCATCTCCAAAGTTGATGAAAGACGTACAAAAACTTACTGGCCAGATTGCCGCTATTAGCCAATTCATTTCAAAATCTTCAAATCGCTACCATTGATTGTTTCTACTACTCTGCAGTTGTACCAAATGAAGAAAAGTTCAACCCAATACAGAAATCCCATGGACATCAGAATGCGAGGTAACTATTTAGAAACTTAAAACCTATTTAGTGAAGTCTCCTACATGAGCACCCCAGCAGCTAATGAGGAACTGATCATCTACCTGACAGTTATAGATACTTTTATCAGCTCGATTCTCATTCGACTTAAAGGGAAGATTGAAAAGCCTGCCTATTTCATTAACAAAACCTTCACTCCATCAAAATGTGATATAGCTTTTCAGAAACTCAAAACCTATTTAGAGAAGTCTAATATCATGATCACCCCAACAGATAATGAGGAACTGATCATCTACCTAGTAGCTATAGATACTTCTATCAGCTCGGTTCTCATTCAACTTAAAGGGAAGGTCGAAAGGCCTGCTTAATTCATTAGCAAAACCCTCACTCCAATAGATAAGGGGTAATCTAAATTTGAGAGACTCCTTCAAACTCATGTTTATACTTCGCAAAGACTTAAGTACTACTTTCAAGCTTATTTAGTCAAAGTTATGAAAAACTACCCACTCTGAGAAGTTTGTCCAAGAAAAAGAAATCCAGGAGAGTGCAACAATGGTTAGTCAGTTTGGGAGAATATGATCTCAAGTTCGAACAACGACATTCAGAAAAGGGTCAGGCCGTTGCTGATTTTCTCGTGGATTTTCTAGTAGAAGATCCCGAGTAGGTGGAGCATGATCCTTACCTTACAGAAGAAATTCCAGAAGATCCACCCACCAAAGCATTTGACGAGTGAGCTAAATGGGTTACAAGGAAAGGGTGAAGAATTTTTACAGATGGTTCAGCAAGACCCACATAGCCTGGAATTGGAATCGTAATGATTACCTCTTTAAATGAAAGAATCGAGAAATCAATACGCTTGGATTTTGAAGCTTCCAACAATGTTACCAAATACAAAGCTCTCATTCATGGACTCGAACTTGCACTCGAGCTCGTTGTCCCAGAGCTCTCAGTCTACACAATTTCTCTACTCATCATCCACCATTACTTTGAATAATACAAGAAGAATGGCAAGATGATCGAATATGCAGCCTTCATGGTAAAAACAGACACGCCGATTCCTAGGCTTATCTAGCCAGGGTCTTGGGTTCAGAAGCTCAATATCTCCAGATCAAAGTTCGCCATTCTGCATGCCCGATCAATACTAGGGGCGATGAAGGGGAGGAACGCGATTGGAGAAAGCCCTTCCTTGCCTACCATGACACCGTCAACGAATACAAAGGGCCCCTTCCAACTGATCCAAAAGTACGCCGGCAGTTGATCGAAAACTCAAAGCGCTACTCAAATCAAAATTGTTTTTAATATTGCAATTCCGTCATGGGGCCTTACCTCCAGTGCCTCTCCAGAAAGAAAGCAGATAAAATGCTCAGAGATTTATATAAAGGGACTTATGGCTCCCATATCGCAGGTCGATCACTCGCTAACAGAGTAATTACTCAAGGAGTATTCCAGCCAGGCATACGCAAGCAAGCTGAAGAGTACTGACGAAAATATGATACATGTTAATGACATGGATACATGATCTGCGCTACTGTGCTCGAACTACGTGCAAGCAAGGTGTTCTTGGGATTCAAGTGCTGGGCACTCAATCTCGTCGAGGAATTTCCTAATACTCTAGGTAACTGACGATACCTACTTGTAGCTGCAGATTACATTACAAAATACGTAGAAGCAATTTCACTCTGTCAAACTTGAGAAGAAGAGGTCGTCTCTTTTATTTACGAACACATTATCACACGGTTTGGATGCCCCTATTTGATTCAGATCGATAATGGCCTACAATTCGTTGGTAAGATAGTCGTAGCTATCCTCAACAAGCACAACATCATCTACTCACCATCCAATCCATACTACCCTCAAGGCAATGGCCAAGCAAAAATTACCAATAAAACCATCGTGGATGGAGTTAATAAAATGCTTCACTCACAGAATAAAGGAAACTGGATACGAGAGTTGCCTCATATCTTGTGGGCATACCATACTACTCCACGCCACTCTACCGGCTGTATACCATTCCTCCTCGCCTATGGCACAAAAGATGTCATTTCAACAGAATTCCACCATCTAGTCAAAGATCACAAGATTACAGACGAAAAAAATAAGTTCAAGTTGGCTTGCAACATGAATTGGATTGATGAAACAAGGAAATGCGTTATTGCTAACCTAGGCTGATATCACCATATACTGGCCAGTTTGTACAATAGAAGAGTTTGAAGCCATAATTTCTAAATCGACAATCTCGTCCTTAGAGAAATCCCTCAACCCAGAAAAGGGGTATATGCCGAGAAACTGGCAAAATATTGGGAGGGTCTATTCTTAATCATTGATCAAACTGGTCTGGGACCATATTATCTCATGACGGAGTATGGAGTTCGAATCCCAAATCCATGAAACACTAGAAGACTAAAACAGTACTATCGTTAAGTCCCACACTACTCCACTTCAAAATTCATGTTCTTTCCATTCCAAAAGTGAGATTCGATCTCCATACAATGCACATTCTATTTTATTCAATGAAAACTTCCTAGTTTTTTTGCATAATACTCTCAACTTACGTAGACAATATATAGATTAAAGCAAAGGTAATACTAGCTTTCAATCGACCTCGACACCAATTAAAGAAAAGGAAAAACTAGCTTTCAATCGAACTCTATACATACTCTGTGATTAAAATGAAAGTAATACTAGTTTTTAATGAAAAACTCTATCAGATATATGATAAAGCAAAGTTAAAACTAGCTTTTATCTCTTAATATGGCTGCGACAATTATACAGATTAAATCAAAGGTAAAACTATTTTTTAATCGATCTCTATACATATTCTGCAATTAAAATGAAGGTAATACTAGGTTTCAATCAAAGAACTCTACCAGACATAAGATAAAGCAAAGGTAAAACTAGCTTTCATCTCTCAATTTAGCTGTGACAATTATACCGATTAAATCAAAGGTAAATCTAGCTTTCAATCAAACTCTATACATACTTTGTGATTAAAACAAAGGTACTAGTTTTCAATCAAATAATTCTACCTGACATAAAATAAAGCAAAGGTAAAACTAGCTTTTATCTCCCAATATGTCTGCGACAGAAACTTTTATAGGTTATATATATAGCCACTACAAAGAATTCTTCTCTGTTGATGGGAGGTCAGTTATGTTTTCCCCTATAATAGGAGGACGATCAACCATAAAATCTTGTGCTCGAGTAACTACCGTAATCATGCCTTATTCTACCAACTCAGCAGGTCAAGAACCTAACCCTATTTCTATGGCGTTCATACAGTTTCCTTAATCTACATCAGTTCTACAAATACGTCCTTTATCTGATAGACAGTCGTGCAAGGCATCCCTCTCTAACTCAAGCCTTCTCACTTCCTCATAAAATAGGCAATAATAGACGCTAGCATCTGCTAGCTTGGTACCTCGGGCATAACTAGCATGGAAAAATTCTTTATAACTTTTAGAAAATGCTTTTGCAACTTCTTGTACCGCACTTCATGTCATTCCATGTGACTATATGCATGAGATATTAAATTGATATGATCCCTCGCCTTCTCATCTATTTTATCTAATTCAGCCTGGTTCATTGTCCTCAATTCTACTACCAGAGCATGAAGTTCCTTAAGCTCCCTGTCTACACCTTCCCTGGCAGGAGATTTCTTTAACAATTCATCATTTTTCCTTATCAAGATATCCTTACCTCTAATCACCCTCTCTAACTCCTGTTCCCTGACATGAGTAGCATCCAACTTACCTTGGTGCTCACTTAACCGCTCATTTCCTTTTTGAACATAAGCTTGATGATGGGCTACATCTCCCTCCAACTCTCTAATTCGAACTGATAAGCTAACGACATCTTCTTGAACAATGGAGACTCTGGCATTACCTTTAATTCTTCCTCGAACGCTCTCCAGCCTCAGTATTTTATATACGTGTATTGGCCAGATTGAAATTAGCCTTCAATTGTGCCACTCTCTTATTCAACTCATCACAATATCTTTGCACCAATCAGAACTCTATATCTTTAGCATGTAAAGCCGCAGGTAACTGCTCAACCAATATTTTAGAGTTAGATAGATCATCTCGAGCACTCTTTAGTTCATTATCTTTTCTAATCATTTTACTCTTCAGCCGCTCCCGTTCGTTTTTGGAACTAACTAAATCAGCTCGAGTCTGTTCTTGTTCGTTTATTTTGCTGATCATTTGTTGCTTCAGACTGGCCACAAAATGGCGTAACTCTTTTTCTGTAATTTTTAGCACCTGTATACAGTATAGAGCAATGCCCGCCTCTTTACTCTTTACCATCAATGCATTATTCTAGCTTTTGAGCTTCGCTGTCTCGTCATTCCTCTCTGCGAGCTCTTTTTGCCCCTTACTAATTTCGGCATCCTTTTCCTCGATCTTCCGAGTGAGGTCATCAATAGTTTTTATGCCTCGACAAACTTAAAATGTACCTTTATGTGTTGATCTTCATCATCTTCATTTACCTCTCTCATCCTATCAAACTCTGCTGCAAACTCTTAATTATACTGGCACGTCTCTTCTTTACTCAAGCGAGCTGACTACAGTTCGACCTATATCACAAATACAATACATCAAGTTCAATTCAAGAACACTTAATTAATGCATACATGAATCTTATGTATAACAAATTTCTATTTTCTGACATCTTCTATATGAAGCAACTTCTAAAATTAAGGTTGAAGTATGATCCCAGTTTGATGACAACAACATTTACTTCTAATTTCAAGGTACACATTCTCTATGTTCTAACCTTTTCAATACTTTGATATTATCTATACACAATTGAATACCATTGCCCCTAAACTATTAACACATTTTTGGTCTGTCTCTTTGTTCTAATGTTTTCTTTGTAGCTCTAAAGTAATACAGTATACAAGTCAAATATTTCTTGCTCTTCTCTAACCTGTAGCTCCGCTTGCGAAATCAATAGGGATGTTGTGGCGCCTTTCTCCTTAGCAAGCTCATTCTCTAATTCTTTTATTCTGTTCCTGCAAACATGGTTTACAAACATCACTTAGCCTACAGAAATTTATCCTACAATAACCCATACGGTTACAGTTCTCAAACCCCTCATAATCACACAGCCAAAGAGTCAACAATTTTACTCTAACTTCTAATTCTCATTCACTAGGTTCACAATGTCATCTACTTGGTTATCTCTCTTAGTATGGAAAGAGATACCATCCAACCCTGTTACAACTCCAGCCCCATCATCTTCATCCTTCTCCTCTTTAACGAAGGTGTCCGCCATAATGTCATTAGCTTCATCTTTGGATCACCCCATTTTGAGAAGGTAACGTCCAAGTCTGTCATGCTGGGCTACTACCTCACCTAGATTCTTCTGAGATTCTTCTGTCAACTCCCTAATCTCCACCTCTTGCACAACCTTTATAGAGTCTACCCGCTTCCCTTCCTAAATCAAGTCAGACTTCAATCGAGTTACCTTCTTCTCAAGCTCTGCCTTCCCACTCCCGAGCACAACATTTTCCTCTTCCATCCTGAGGCAGATTCCTTTTATCAAATAAGCACCCTGAAAAAAAACTAAATCAATCATATTTTCAGACCGACCACAATAAAATTTCATCAAACATATAAATTATCAAACTTACCACTTTGTTCATCTCCTCCACGCCCTTGCGAGCTGCAAGCCTAGCCCTATACTCTGCAGGTATAAGCTCATCTTCCTCATCAGGTTAATTCTTTGCGACCTTTATCCCAACAAGTTCTGAAAGAAGGTTTACCCTTCTCATTTTTGCCTCAACCTCGACCTCACCACTACCTGTGGTTCCAGAGGATGAGTCACGCTTTAGCATCCTCTTCTTTGGAAACATCTGAGCAAGCTTGCTCAATGTGTTAGACTCTGGTATATCTGCAAAATCTACTCCAGAGGCCTTCGGCAAAAGCACTCGTCTGTCTCCTTCTGCTCCTCTCTTCTTCTTGTCCCCAACCTCCGTCATTTGTTTCGTTGCTTGAGTCTTTTGAACCCTCTCAAACCTTCTGTTAGCTTATTTATTTCTATTAATACCTAGTCTTTCAGCATTACCTCGAGCTTAATACCTTCTTGAACAATAGTTTCTAACAGGGACTTCTTCCTCTTTACCTTCGATAGAGGACCTGTCAAACAATAATACATTATCAACAATAGAACAACATTTAATTTCAGCAGTTCAATATTATACGTTATTAAACTTACTTTTCTTCACAGTTTTATACAGAAGTTCCATGGGTTCTTCATCTTTTGGGTTTTCACCATTATCAATCAAAGATTACAAAAAATATTTCAAACAACAGTGTACTTTGCCATATTCCACGGTACAAGTACTATTTATATAACCCTCATATTTAATATGAAGGTACGCTTCTAAGGTAGTCATCAATTAAAATAGAGCCACTCTTACAACACCAAGCGTGGCATACATCAATACTTTGAACCATCATTCAATATTGATACATCCCACCACATAAAACAAATACCTATTTCCATTTTAGTCAAATCAACATTAAATTCCTCATTTATTTTTAACTTCCAATACCATAACTCCATAGAATCTTTCTCAACCAAAGCCACTCGCGACTTCAGTTGCGAGGGGGCAATTGTAGGGACCTATCCCCCGACCAAACCCAATTTAAACTTTCTCCATATCAAACTCACACATTTTACACATGACATGAACTGTCAGCATTGACACCTACACCACGAACAGATGAAGAACGTGAATCAAGCACAATAGAAAAGCATGAACAAGTCTAAGATACCTGTCTCTCACAAACTCAATAATTACTCAGTCAACAACCACTTTCCGTATTGTTTGAAGAACATGCTTCAACAAGATAATGAACTGCGGGCAAAGCCTATATTAGGAAAAAAAATTAGAAGAGACAAAGATGAGAAAAATATACGAAAAATAACCAAGAAAACTATATTTTCTAGATTCTCAAACACCAAACTTCTTATTTATACGGTTAAGTATTTTTAGCTCGAGAGATTACTTGTAATAAGATATCAGCCTCAAGCAATAAAAGTTACTGTTACTAAAACCTTCAAATCGAGTTCGCGGTTTCTTACCTATTCAAAGATTTTCCATGCTAAATCACCTGTATCATTTCTTGCTTCATATTAGTTTTTATCACAGGAACATTGGTGTAAGAGCTAATTCCGAGCCATCTCGAGCTTACGAAATTAGGACATTATATTTGTTTCCTGCAATAACACAAAAGACAAAAAATCAAAGCTACCTGCTTTTTTCTATTCTTGCTTCTATTACTTATGGAAGTGCTGACGTAATTTCCAAAGCTCTCACATTTCAAAAATTCAAATTTTTTATTCAAAACAGTCACGACAACATTTGCAACAAAGGAGGAAAAATTCAAAATTTACTCTAATTACATTTCCTTAAGTTGTATTACTAGAGTATATATAGGTTGAACTAGTTACTTATTGTACAGAAATATGAAAAAAAATAAAAGCCCCTAAAATACTATGAAGATAAGATTTATTTTTAAAACGCCCCAGCGTTAAATGGCCTTCTGAATCACCATCTCGTTTGAACAACTACTAATGTCGTTCGAATAAATTCCAATGTTGTTCAAATGACTTGATAAAATATACCTTCAAAAGACCTCCGTGTAAAAATGGCATGCTCGATCTCTACGTCATTCGAACGACTTCAAATATCGTTCGAACGACTAGCTAAAATTTGCCTTCAAAAAATCTCAGCGTGAGTTGGCCTCTTCAGTTCGTTCGAATGATGTCCCATGTCATTTGAACGATACTTCAAAAGCCTAAGCGTGACTATAAAGCTCTATAGTAATCAGTGTTGTGGTTTTCAACTTGCTGTAAAAAATCTGGTCTTTCTTCAGCCCATTCTTCCAAGGGTTGGTCTGGGTCGAGGCCTCTCCGTGCGAGTTGGTCTATAAAAAAATTATATTCCCTCCATACATGACTGAATCTGATATGTTGAATTTGTAGGATAATAAGGTTCCAAGCTGTTGTAAGTGACCAGGGGATTTTATCAGTAATGAAAGCTTTAATGGCAGCAGCAGAGTCTGAGACCACCCAAACCCTTCTCCAACCTTTAGCCACAAATTTTTGTACTCCCGAGATGATTGCCTTGATTATTGATATGTAATTTGTAGAGTGCCCAATGGCTTTGCTGAATGTCCCCATAACTGCACCTGAGCTGTTTCTATAAATATCACCAATGCCTACTAGTCCAAGATTGCCTAGACCTGAACCATCACAACAGACCTTTATCTCATTTACTAATGGATGAATCTATCTGCAAGACTTTGTGTCTACTCCCTTTCGTGGTCTGCAATGGAAATTAAGAGCTTTAGTGATTTTGAGGTCGTGAACTGTATTGTCCATTGGATACTTTGATAAGGTGGATGTGTCTGCAATGTCTATTTGAATACCTTTAGTAATTGTCTGGACAGTGATCTTCATGCCATCAAACCTCCATTTGTTTCTTGCTCTCCAGATATTTCTGCATATTGAGAACGCTATGGCCACCCAGAGATCATTAATGTATGTACGTACTAGAGTGTTTTTCTCTATCCAAAATGGTTCTCCAGTTATCTGTAGGTGTTATAGGATCAACAGATATACTATTAGTAGACCTTTGCCAAAGAGAGGTAGCAGAGGGGCAGTACAAGAGAGTGAATTGCACAGTTTCTGTATCATTTTGGCACTGGTGACATATTGAGACCATAGGCATTCCTTTTTACATTCTTATGCACGCAGTCATTCTTCTATGTATAATGAAATCTATTTATGAAGGTTTATTTACTTGAGGTGACTGATATGATGAATGTTTTGATGAAGTTTATAATTATGTTAAGAAGATAAGAATCAAATCTTACAAAACTACTGACAGATCCCAAAATGGCTATTCATATCACAACAAAATATAATTTTTATTTGGCATTATTCCAAGTTTGGCTTATGCTTAGAACAGGCTCATTGCTATTAGTACCGACAATAAGAAGAAGAAAAAAGCCAACATATCGGTTAGGTCTTAACCTGTTAATTTTAATGATACGAACAACGAGGCGAGTTTATATGGCCCTAAATGCAACAAAGGTTCCTCCTCCCTCTTCAACACTCCAAACACATTAAAGGTAATTTTTCTATTCTCATAACTTCATATGTTTTGTTCCCACAACAAAGATTTGCCAATCATAGTAATGTAAACTCTGCTCTTCGATTACTATAGTGTTAATGTTATCCATCATACCATGATTATATTTGTCACAATATTGTTAATGTTATCCATCACACTATGATTATATTTGTCACAATAGTGTTGGTTATCACGGCTGATCTATTCATCAGTTCTAATGACCATATTTAATCGATCTCGACTATCAAAACCCTACTGTAGTTTGAGGTTTCTATGATTCAGGTTTAGTTTTTTTTGAAAATTTTAACAAAGTCTTAGATAATTTTGATTCAAACAAAGGTACCTCTCACTCCCTCTCCCACTAATTCTCTCTTTGGTTTAGTCTATTATCAGTCTCCCATGGTTGCGGGTAACAGCAAGTTGGACACCTCTTGCAATTGCTTACATCTTATTTTAAGGGAATGTAATAGGAGGATATTTATCATTATAACCCATCAAGAACACATTGTTCCTGTCTCTAAGAGTACCTCCAATAGCACTTGCTGAGCATGTGAGATATTCGTCAATATCGAGCTTAATAACCTCTATAGAAAGGGATTTTCAAGAGCAAGTAATATGTTTTGGAGTTACGTAGATTGGTTGGAGACCCTGTCCCTATAAATATCTCTAGCATTATCCTGAACCTTGATCCACAAAGAGTGTACACAACCAACACATAGCTTAATAACCACTACTAAAAATCAAACTCAAGTAGAGACGTATACACAACCTCAAAACAAGTGATTGACGTATTTTACTTAAAAGTTAAGTTATACTATAATTAATAATTAAAAAATGTAGCAATCAGCATATCTAGATAATAAAAATTAAATTGGGTATCAAAAAATTAAGCTCAACCCCAAATTTATTCCCAAAAGTAACACGTTTATAATGTAGAGCTTTTAAATGATTAAGCCCAAAGGCTTGGATGAATCAAAGTATTTACAACTATGGGGGACTATCATACTTCTAAATTCATTATGCTTTATGTTCTTTCAAGTTTTCTTTGTTTCTTGATTAAGCTTAGGTCTAAATAATAGGGTTGCCAAATATGGGAATCCTCTAGCTCAATTATAAATAGGCATGTAATAGTTGAGAGATGCATTCAATCAAGATCAATTCAAGTTTCAAGCTTTATGCTTTTATCTTTTCTTTTAGTTTTCCTTAATTAATTCAAGGGTTTATCATTTTTCGTTAATTTGAAGTCTTTTAATTTGCTACTACTACATTAGTTCTCTATTAAGTGGTATCAGATTCAGTCATAGGCTTGTGCCAAGATGGTGAACAATAAAAATGAACACCGTTCTCAAGACTGAAATCTTGGAAGCCATGTGGCGTGGGAAGAGGTCGTCGAAAAACTTAATTGTTGTGAGGATAAAATTAAAGCTTCCAATCAACAAGTTCAACAACTAGCAGCAACCATCAACAACCTTACTATACAAGTAAGTTATCACCCTTTTATACCCCCGTTACTTCTATACCTTTTTCACCATCTACAACTTTACCTATATTTACCCCACCCTTCGCTTCGCAAAATTTTGACCTTACACTTGCCCTCAACACCCATGAAACCCAATACTGACCTAAAATCATCTAAGCCCATCAAAACCCTAATACCATTCACACATCATCACAACCCAAAATCTCATTATTTTTAAATTACCCATGTTGATATAGCCCTGAACAACCATAATGATCTAGGCAACCCTCGACAATCCATTTATTTTCTATCATCCCCAAACTACTACCACCAACATGAAATTATACAATACAACCACACTCCACAAAAGGCCAATAACCACCAAAACTACCCACCCTACTACCAATCCCAACAATAAGTCATAATTATGAATTATCTATATTATCGATATGGATCTTTTCGTTGGTGTACGTAGACAACCTCGTGATCCATATCATACACCTCATGAAGCATAACCCTATCAATTTGAGTACAAAATGAAGGTTAATCTTTCGGCCTTTAATAGTTATCTTCATGTCGAAGATTTTTTTGATTGGCTGCCTACGGTGGAGAAATTTTTTTATTACATGCATATTCCAGAGGAAAAGAAAACTTTGCTTATAGCATTAAAGATCAAGGGCAGTACTAACGCTTGGTGGGATAGTATTGTCGAGGCTCGTCGTAAATATGGAAAAGGACCTATTCGTGATTGGGTACAAATAAACATCATATCATATCTTCTAATTATGAATTAATGCTTTATGGCTATCTTTGAAATTTAAAGCAAGGTACCTGCCTCGTTGCCAAATATCTTGAAGATTTTTACCTTTTATCGACGTATAATGGTATGAGCAAGAATGAGATCAAACAACTTAGTTGTTTCGTTGGAGGTTTATGTTTTGAGATTTAAGACAAGATGTCGATGTCGCATATCTCTTCTATGGATATCGATATTGATTTAGCTTAACAAGCCGAACAATTTCTTGATAAAGAAAAATAGTTTTCCAATAATGGGCAACCACAAATCCTAGGGTATTCATCATCTTCATCTCCTCAAATTAACCATTTTATACCTAACACATCCCGTATAAATACTCCTTCATCTAACTTAAGCAATTCTCAACAAACCCATAACTCTACCACAAACATCTATTTCCTAAAATTCCATAGTCGCCCTCCTAGCCAATATTCAAATAACTGACCCTCCGACCCCAAACTTATGCTTGAGCACCCCACCGACCCTTATGCCTACCCTAATAAAAATTATTGCCAGTACTGTAACCAACATCGTTGTGCTTCCAATATTTACCCTCTCGAAACAATGCAAACCCTCGAGTTAATTTGACACATCATGATGAGGAGGTTGTTGATGGCGGGGTTTATGAGTATTAACTCGCTTTGGCTCTTTCTGATACGATATTATTTGAGTCGTCGTTGGAAATAATTGAAGAAGTTTTTGATGGATATGACGATAAAGGTGAATGATGTTGTACTTTTTGTAAACTTCTCTTTACACAACAAGGAGATACGCCCAACACAATAACATATTTTGCTCCCAATGCTTGAATAAAGGTAAACTCACCAAATTTATCTTTGATAGTGGTTCGAGCGAAAATATTATTTATAAATTGGCGGTTCCGAGGCTTGGTTTAACTTTTAGTTTATACCTTAATCCTAATCCTATTATTGCAGCAATGATACTTGTTCTTTTAAGGTTACACATCAATGCCAGGTTCCTTTTACTATAGGTAAATATAGTGAGGAGATTTTGTGCGATGTCGTTGACATGGATGTTTGTCATATTCTTCTTTGATAACCTTGGTTGTTTGATTGAGATGTTGATAAAAAGGGACATAATATGTACACATTTACAAAAGGTGGTCTCAAGTATATGTTTACAACTATGAAGCCCAATGTGAAGCGCAAAAGTCCTCCGACCACAAAAATGGTTTTATTACTTTTTGATGATGTGGAGAAAGATGTTCAGGAGGTCAAAACTATTTTTTCTTTTGTTTTTAAAGGTGATGTCTCTAATACAAATGGCATGTCTCAAGAAGTAAAAGCCCTTTTACAAGAATTTTCTTGCATTCATCCTATCGAGTTTTTGGATTCTTTACCTCCTATGAGGAATATTCAACATCAAATCGATCTTGTTTTGGGTGCAAGCTTGCCAAACATACCACATTATCGTATGCCACCAAATGACCATGCGATTTTATGAGAGCAAGTAAAAGATTTACTTTCTAAAGGCTTTATTCGTCTATTAATGAGCCCGTGTATGATTCATGCACTTCTAGTCCTAAAGGAAGATGGCTCTTTGCGCATGTGTGTTGATAATCAAGCAATTCACAAGATCACAGTACGTTATTATTTTCTGATTCCTCACCTAGATGATATGTTGGATATGCTCTCTAGTTCAAAAATCTTCTTTAAAATTAATCTCAAAAGCGGTTTTCACCAAATTGGAATCCATCCCTGAGATGAATGGAAAATTGCTTTCAACACTAAAGAAGGATGATGTGAATTGCTTGTTATGCCATTTGGTTTGTCTAATGTTCTTAGTACTTTTGTGAGGCTCTTGAATGAGGTTTTAAAGCCATTCATAATCAAGTTTATTGTCGTTTATTTTGTTGACATTTTCATTTATAACAAAGATGAGAATGAGCATCTTAACCATATTCAGAAAATATTTCAAGCACTCCAATGTACCTCTCTCCAAATTCAACTCAGGAAGTGTACATTTATGTAAACTAAACTTATTTTCTTGGGATTTGTCATTTCCGCCGGTTATATTTATGTTGATAACGAAAAAGTCAAAGTTATTCATGAGTGGCCTACTTTAAAAACAATTTTTAATGTTCGATCTTGTCTTGAATTAACGTCCTTTTATCACTACTTTGTGCAAACAAAATATACTCTAGCGGCCCCTCTTAACGATTGTTTAAAACAATCTCGCTTTACTTGGAGTCCCGAAGCCAAACAAAGTTATACTCTAGTTAAAGAAAAACTATCACCGACACTGATTCTTGTTATGCCCGATTTTACTAAATTACTTGAGGTATAGGTGCCATTTAATCTCAGGAAGGAAGACCAATTGTATATTATTTTAAAAAAATATGTGAAGCTCACTGCACTTGGAATACCTATAAGTTGGAATTTTATTCAGTTGTACAAGTTATTAAGCATTGGAAACATTATTTGCTTCAAAAGGAAATTTAACAATTTAATTTTTCTATCAAGTACAAACTGGGGAACAAAATAATGTTTCTAATATCTTAAGTCGACGTGCATCCATTCTTGTTACCGTTCATACATCAATCATTGTTTTTGATTATCTTAAAGAACTCTATATCAATGATGCTAATTTTTCATAGATGTGAAAAAATACAAAAAATAATCAAGGAGGTACGCCTCACTTTCTTTTTCATGATGGTTTTCTTTTTCATGGTACTCGTCTTTGTATCCACAAGGTTCTTTACGAGAGTACGTTATTAAAGAGCTATATGTTTGGTGAACATTTAGGTTGTGATAAAGCAATTGCTTTTGTAGAAGAATAATATGTTTGGTCTTCTTTAAAGAATGATGTTGCGGACTTCATTCTTAAATGTTTTGTATGCCAACAAGCCAACAATCATGCTCAAAATACGTGCCTCTAGACCCCTCTTCCGATTCCTGACTTACCTTGGACCGATATTTTTATGGATTTTGTATAAGGACTCTTTCTTACTCTAAGAGGAGTTGATTCAATTATTGTGGTATGCAATCGCTACTCAAAGATGACACACTTCATCCCTTGCTAAAAATCCTCATGATACGGTTCAAATCGTAAATTTATTCTTCCAAGATATTGTTGGCCTTCATGGTGTGCTTTCTGAGATCTATTACATCCGATCATGATAGTAAATTTTGAAGTTATTTTTAGTGAACTCTTTGGAAATGTTTGGATACATCTTTAAAGTTTAGTAACACCGTTCACCCACAAACCAAACAGCCATACAGAAGTAGTTAATCACACTTTAGGAAATTTACTTTGTATTTTATCTAGTACAAAACCAAGGCAATGAGATTTATGCCTTCCCCATGTGAAGTTTGCTTATAATGCTTCCACGAGTAGAACTATCAGGTTTTTTCCTTGTAGATTGTTTATTCCATGGTTCCTAAACACCCACTTAATTAAATGAATCTTCCTAAAGTTCTGGGTGCGAATTCATTGTTTAATGATTTCCTCGACCAAGTTACCAAAATTCATGTGATGGCTACAAAAAAATTAAAGCTTTAAATGCCAAGTACAAAGCTTCGACCGATGCACCTCAGCGTGCTCAAACTTTTTAAGTTGGTGATTTTTTCATGGCCTATTAAAGAAAGGAACATTTTCGGTTGGCACTTATAATAAATTGAAGATGAAAAAGATTGGGCCATTTGAAGTGCTTAAGAATATTTATGGAAATGCATACGTCATCTCCTTACCCAAAGGTTAGAACATCTCGTCTACGTTCAATGTGGCGGACCTTTTTCCTTATTGTGGTGACACGCATGATTCCCTTCCTGTTAAGAACTCGTGGACGAGATCTTTTCCATAACAGGATCATGGTACAGGGCCTTTAAATGATTATGCCCAATGGCCTGTATGATTTTAATCTTATCCCTCTCCTAGACTGTTTTGAAGTCCTACAATAAATCAAAATATTTACAACTATGGGGGACTATCATACTTCTATATTTATTAAGTTTTATTTTCTTGTAAGTTTTCATTATTTCTAGATTAATCTGAGGTCGAAATAATAGTATGTGTAGGGGCCTTACTTCGTGGGGAAGGAGGTTGACTCTTACACTACGAATATTATCTCTAATCAAAGGATGCAAGCATATAATCAATAATAACATTAATCTACTGGCAATATACTTACATAGAGGCCTAGAATGGGTCACTCCATGACCTCTGATGAGGATTTTTAAGACTACTGATATAAAGATTGAGTAGTCAAAGTTTCAAGTACAAGGTGATTACAGGGTATTCAAAGGTAAAATTCAAGGTCTGTGGGGAGAATTTTTCTAGCCCCTCCATAATTCCCCATCCCTCCTATTTATAGATCATAGGATGGGCTGAGTTATCATGGGAGGTCAAATTGTTAGAGTATCCTCCGAACAACTGACTTGTACCCGGAGTCGATTCTGATACCGTAATTGTCGGATCTGACACTGTAGATGTCGTGCAGCATGCTTCGCCATTCTGTCTGGTGAACTGGCTATCTGACATGTTTTTCTTTAACCACGTATGATCATGGTCGAAGCCTGCTCTTAGTCGAGTGTTCGTATGGTCTCAGAGGGCTTGATTATGAGTTTATTAGGCTTCGGGTCATCAGGTAGGCTTCGATGTAGCCTTCGATTGTTCGACTGGAGCTTGAAGGCTGCGAGTAGGCTACTACATTAGCCCCCTCTCAGAAGTGGCCTCAGAAACTAGTGTAGAGGGTGCATACTGAGAAAAGGGTTGGGCTTGGGAAGTAGAAAAGTTTGACTCGGTAATTGTTGCAATTTCGAGAAGGCTAATTAAAGACTGTGATTAATGGGGGTTGTGATTAATGAGTGATTTAATTGTATCAACCTTCAAGTATAAGTAGGGTGTTTTGAGAGAACTTCAAACATCTGTACCTTCTTCCCCAAGTAAAATATCTGCCTCTTCTTCCCAAAATAGTGAAAATACTCCTAACACTAGGTATCAGAAAAGAATGGCTGCAAGAGAGGTTCGCATCCAGGAAAAGACCATAAAGCTATATCAGAGGTTCTTTGGTGATCGAGACCTTGATTGGGTTATGCCTGACTTGGTCGAACTTGAGCCAGAAGAAGCAATTGGTGGGATGTCTCATGCGTACTGGAAGAGGGAGTTGCAATGACTGAACCCGATTGCCAACAACTGGCTCTCCTTCATTAAATTGATAGCTGAGGATCTACTGGATAGGGAAGATCATGTTGAGAATGTTGAGGCGAGGCTCTGCAAGGAATGCCCCATCTGCAAGTATGGGCCTCTTGAGTGTGGTATTGGCATAAGATTATAGGTAGGAATGTTTGTAGTTTTCTGTTGATGTTGACTGTTTGTTTATTTTTGTTTTGATGTAAGGGTATCGGCCCAAATGAAGTTGGAATTTTATGAAATGACTTTAGAATTGAAATATCAAATTATTTATGTGTAAATAAGATGAACAGGTAGGTGATAATAATTTAGGCGCGACAACAGTTCTTCGAATAATATGGATTGAGGTCTTCGAATGTCAAACTTATTTAGGAGTGAACGTTAAAAAACTATAAGCTAGATCAAAGTATTGAATAATATGAATCGAGGTGTCGAATACGTTAGAGTATAGGTGATAGTTTTGCGAACAGGATCCCAAAGGTTGACTGTAAAGTTGAACGTTAGAAGCTGAGAGGTTGACTGCGGAACGTTTATAGTTCCGAGGGAGGTAATAAAGGAGGGTAATTAAGAGGTAGTGGTGATTATGGTACAATAAATGAGTTGAATGAAGGTATAAATATAGGTTATCAGGAGGTAATTTTGTAAGTTCTTCATCTCTATCTTCTTCCTCATTGTTACATCAAACAGCTTGGAGACCACGCCCAGTACTCGTTATCAGAGAAGAATGGGACATGCTAGAGACCATCGAATAGGGCAGAAAATGGCTAAACTAAAATTAAAGTTTTTTGGCGACCGAGAGCTCGACTGGGACATGCCAGACCAGGTCGAACTAGATCCCGGGGAAGCGATCAACAGGCAATTGTATGTATACTTATGGGAAATGCTACAGTGGCGGTTTACAACGGCCGAGGAACGTTACCTCTTCCTGCAGAGGTTGGACGAGCGTATTATTGGAGAAGAGGATCGGTTGCTGGAGGATGAGTCAGGACTGATTGTGGGCAGAGCAGCCCTGTCTGTAAATAGGGGGTTCTGCATAAGGTGGTGGTAGGGTGTATATTTTAGATTTGATTGTATTATGTGTCTGTTTTTGTTTTTGTGTTTTACTGTTGAAACTTTGTAATGAAAGACGGCTTCTTAGAAAATATATGCTTTCTACTGGATAAGAAAGATAGACGAGTAGACTATAGGTGTTTGATTTTAACTCTGAACTCGAACATAAATAAATAATAAGGGTTGCAATATGCTTCGAATGAATTATCCTTGAGCAAAAATGTAGTGATCAAAATTAATGTACAAGATGGTTCAAAAACATATGTGTCGAAAGTGAGAACAAAATTGAACGGGAAGAAAAATTTCAAAAGTGAAGTTTCGACTGCAAAAACTGACTGTCGAAAACTCTAACATGATAGAGGGTAAACTGTTCCTAGGGAAGAGTGCCCTGCATATCATCATAATGTCTACTTGAATTACGAGAAAAGGGGTTGACATGATGTATAGATGTGACTGGACGGCTTCAGGCAGGTAGCAGAGGCTTTCGACTTGGCTAATATAAAATTGTTAAATGTTGACGTGGGAAGTGCACGTGTGAATTGTTAAGGGTAAAAGCGTCAAAACACAACCCCGTCGAAAAGTAGGGGTAGTGGGGTAGTGGTAATGATAGCGGTTTTGGAAATCGAGGCAATTTATTATTGAGGAGGTATTTATAGAGGTAGAAATAAATTATTATTCCCAATATGCAAGAAAAAATAGAGAGTCAAGAAGATAACATATTCCATTGCTGATAAAGTTCTTATTGAAGAGGAGAGGAAGAGCCATTCTTTGTTACTGTCTGAATCAACCTTACAGGTATTCGTCTGAACTTCTCTGTAAATAGGTTAAACGTAGTTTGCCTTTGTAGTTTCATCTGTTGAAAATGTCCTGAGGGGTAGATGTTGTTAGGGTTTTGTTGGTGAAGGCCTGATGGAGGGAGAGGGTGATCCAAGTAGTTGGGGGCCTAGCCCATTGGGACTTTGAGGGTATTAAAGGTGTGACTGGTATTACGGTTGAGCATTCGACTGTGAATTTATCAGTTGGGAAGGGTAGATCAAAATAATTTATTAACACCTAATAGTCGAATATATCGATCTAATTGCGTGCCTCTTCTTCTATAGGGTAAAATGCATACCCGTCGAACGTCGAGGCTGAGGCTGATAGATGATGAGATTGAAAAAATGAACTGTGTATGCCTGGTCGTGCTCCCGTGGATGAGAACAGTGATGTAGAAGAGTTAGACATTATGAAAGATGCCACACTAGCTTGCAGTGGTTGTTCCTGAAATTGGGGCTTCGAGTTAGATCCGTCAAAAGGCTCGAGTGACCGAGGAGAGGGATGGGGAGATGGAGGGAGGAGTGAGATGGGGACACGAAGGTAGTGTCTAGTCTTCGGGGGATGAAAGAGGTGATGGGGATCAGAGTGGTAATAGTGAAAGTTCAACAGACTCAGAGGGAGCTGTGGGGTCTGTCTCAGCTAAAGAGAAGCTGAGGCTAGATTATTTTATGGTGTTGTTGGAGTTGTTGAAGGTAGGGGTGATATTATATGCTTTGGGGTCTGGGAATACCTTCAGATCTAAACCCTGAGAGGGTTTTATAGCATTTAGAGGCCAAATTCGGCTAAGGATGCAACTGCCCCTTCAAAAGCTGGTGAAGGATGTACTAAATTTCTGGGAAGTTGGCCTATGCCAGGTGAAAGGAAATTTTTATAAAATGATGAGGGTGATCGAAGGTATGAATGTAGAGCTGGCAAGTTAAGGTAGGGGCTTGATTGAGTGGTACGATAATGAGTGGTTCGATAAAGCATCATTCTAATCTAGAAAAGAAAACCAGAAGGTGGATACGTATCACATCCAATGCCTTACAGATAAGCCCTGGTTGTTTGATTTGTGCTCGACGGGTCGAGGCCAGGACAAAGAATTGGTTATGGTATGGGGTAATTATGAGAATGCCGAAGGGGAGGATCCTTATCAGTTTCACCGTGGGATCTATAATCCAGGTAAGTTGATGGTCAAAGATTTTTTGATACTTTGATTGAATAGATTGATAAATATGTTTTTGTTTGATATGCAGTGCCCAGTGGCCGATCTTTGACGAATCTGAGGGATTATATTGACGAGCTGATCAACTCGGATGAGGAGTGGGTAAAGCTAGGTATTAAAAGGAAGAGAGAGAAGATGACAGATTCTCTGCTTCAAAACGTTCCCATTATGTCAAAACCATAAAAGAATAGGGAAAATAAAGATGTTTCGACGGGGGTCGAAGGATTCGAGAAGGTAAAATTGGCGAGGAAGGTAAATTATGTTCCCAAGGGGTAGCAGGCGCCGAAGCAGGCAGCATCAGTGCTCGAAGTAGCTCATGGCACGTTGATGCAGGCATCGATGCAGTCTGGCAAAGGGAAAGGCATGGTCTTTCTCGAATCTCCGAAGGTACAATAGCTGAAGGTAACTCAGCGTAAGAGGCGTAGGGCACTGGAGGAGGAGGATGTGGAGGGTGTGGACGAAGAACTAACAGAAGCCAAACAGGGGGAGCATGCTCGAGCTACGGCTACTTTGATGGCACCACTCTGTAGACGAAGCTGGGAGGCGGATGAATAAGACTATGCATCAGGTAACTGTTTTTCTTTTGAAATTTAAAAAATTTCTTTTAAGTGCACCATGCTTCGAGAGATACTTATGGCTCGAATATTCTAGCAGTCAGATGCTTGGGCGCAAGTTTTCATCAAGGGGCAAAAGGTAACAACAAGGCAATTAAAGTAGGCGGTTGACAATTTGGAGCTTTCTCGAGAGACCGAAGCATCACTGGTGTCTGAGATTAAAATTTTAAAGTGAGAGCAGGGGACTATTAGAGTTGAATACGAGAGGAGACTCAAAGCTCAGCATTACAATCATACGCAGGTACTGCAGGCAAAGCTTACTGGGAAGGTAAAGGTAATGAAAGAACAAAGGGAGACCTTCCAAAGGTAGTTCGATGATGAATGAGAGACAATGTCAGGCTGAAGATGTTATAGAACAGTTGGGGTATGATCCTGAAACTTTGAAACACTTTTCCACAACCAAGGATCCTATCGCCGAAGATGTTGTTCAGACTGAGGGGTTAGAAGTGGATGTTGCAGGTATAGCTGTGGGAGGTGGCGTGGAAGAAGCTGCTGCTGGGACTGGGACTGATGAAGTCGTGGATGCTGCTGTGTCGAACACTTCAACTGAATGTACTGGGGGTGCTGGAGTTGAAGAACCGATAGGAGATGATGGTGTGGCTACTCCGTTATGAGGTATTGTACTGGTTGTGCCAAACTATTTTTTTTTTATCTTTTTGTTGTGTTGTAATATTTGGAGTGACGATATTCAAAAAATGATTAACTTTCTTTGGACTTGAGTTATGAACTTATGATTGCTTTGAATTGTTGATGTAGGTTATATTAAAACTAGTTTGTGTTGAACTTAATTTGTACTGAATTGTTGTACTGAATTGCTGATGTATGCCCTGAACTTGATTTGAATTGGTTTGCGTTAAACTTGATTATCTGATATATGCTACAATGAAACTTCTTGTATGTAGTTGAGTTGTTGATGTTTATTTGAAGTATAGAGTGCTTGTAAAAGTATCAAACCTTGAAGATCTTCGAGGTCATGCCCTGAAAGTCAGTCGAGGGATGGGCATAATTTGTGGGTGATAATAAGGACTTTACTGGGCTTCGAAGGCCTGAGCCTAGTCGAAGCCGAATGTGATCAGCCCCAATGCATTACAGAGGGTTTGGTCTGTCAACCATTCGTGCCCCTCGAGTTTTCTCGAGTTTAGAGACTTGAAAATTTTCAAAGTCACCCCAAAGTATTAGTCGGGTCGAAGGGTTGACATGATACTTAGGCTAGGCTAAGAAATTTACTGAACGTTGAAGGCCTGAGCCTAATCGAAGTAGAACATGGTTATCCCCAATGTATTCTCGAGGGTCCGGTCTCTTGACCATTCGTGCTCCTCGAGTTTGCTCAAAATTGGAGACTTGAAAAATTTTAAGGTCGCCCCATAAGTATTAGTCGGGTCGAAGGGTTTACATGATACTTAGGTTAGGCCAAGAAATTCACTGGACTTTGAAGGCTTGAGCCAAGTCAAAGGAGAGCGTGGTCGCCCCCAATGCATTCTCGAGGGTCCAGTCTCTCGACCATTCATACCCCTTGACTTTACTCGAAATTGGAGACTTGAAAAAATTCAAGGTCGCCCCCCATGCATCGGTCGAGTCGAAGGGTTAACATGATACTTAGTTAGATCAAGAAATTCACAAAACTTCGAAGGCACGGGCCTAGTCGAAGTAGAACGTGGTTTCCCCCAATACATTCTCGAGGGTCTAGTCTCCTGACCATTCGTGCCCTTCGAATTTGTTCAAAATTGGAGACTGGAAAGATTTACTAGAAGACATGGTGCAAAGTTTTGAGGAAATAAATTTTTTATTAATTATTCTGAATTTACATCAGGTGGACAAGGAGGAGGCTGTATCCTTTTGTATGATACTAGTTCCATTGTATTCCATGGATTAAGCAGAGGCTTTTCATCTTCTGTCATCAGGTATTATGAACCCTTGTCGGTTTTGTCATTCACAAAATAAGGTCTTTCCCAGGATTTGGCTAAATTGCTGGCATTTCGAGGCTTCGAGGATTGTATGATGCGCCAAAGTATAAGATCCCCAATGTTGAAACTGCGTGGTCGAACTCTCTTGTTGTATAACTTTTGGAGGGGGAGATGATAGCGGTCGTGGTTAGCGATGGCTCGTTCTCTAGTTTCGTCGATCCACAACATCTTACATCCGAGTTCAAGCTCATTATCTTCGTTTGGGAGGCTGGGCTCGCGTGTGGGTACTTCAAATTAAGTGGGTAGCACTGCTTCGGTACCATAGGCTAGAAGGAAAGGTGTGTAGCCCGTCTCCTTTCGTGGTATTATTCGATAGGCCTAGAGGAAATGCTATAGTTCTTGAACCCATCATCCTTTCTTTGCATCGTGAGACTGTCGACTATTGTTTTATTGATTGCTTCGACCTGACTATTCCCTTGGGGGTAGAAAGGTGTCGAGTGGGAGAGGATGATGTAGCACTTCTTGAGGAAATATTTCACTTTGTTCCCAACAAATTGTGGACCATTGTCACATCGAATCATATGAGGGCATCCGAAGTGCGTAATAATGTTCTCCCATAGAAATTTGATGACTTCTTCTTCTCTGGTTCGACATAAGAGCACCGCTTCGACCCATTTGATAAAGTAATTTGTTGCCACAAGAACATTTTTATGGCTACCCGATGCTTTAGGAAAAGGACATATACGGTCGATGGCCCAGCGGTTGAAAGGCCAATAAACTTGATTAAAATGAAGGCCTTGTAATGGGTTATGGTTGTCGTGGGTATGACGTTGGCATTTGTCACAGTGTTTGGCGTACTACTCGGCTTGCTTTTTCATATTGAGCCAGAATAAACCATGGGTGACAGCTCGAAGGGCCATAGACCGACCAGCAGTGTGTGCACCGCAGGTACCTTCATGGAGCTCAACAAGAATTTTAGAGGCTTTGTTCTGAGATATGCATTGGAGAAGGATGCCATTTGGGAATTTTCAACGTAATTCTTCTTTGAAAATGGTGTATCTACAACAGTTATCTAATAATGACCGTTTGACTTTGGGGTCTTCTGGTAGGGTTGAACTGTTGAAGTAGGTGAGAAATGGTATTCTCCAATCTTCTGGATCGAGACTCTCGCCCCCAGTATTGATGGCATTGATATCCATCTGGTCGATACTTGGGCGTTTGAGTACTTTGATATGGAGAGTTCGAAATTTGGACTGGCCTAGCATAACTGCTATGTAGGCGAGGGCATCTGCATGTCTATTTTCGCCTCAGGGGCAGTAAGTAATAGTAGATTTTTCAAGAAAATGGTCCATGCGCAGGCGGACGAGAGTAACATACTCAGCCATGCGACCGTTGGCCTAATTTTTGCCGGTGTATTGTCTCTGAACAAGCTGGGAATCTGTGAAAACTGCCAGTTTGGAGACCCCAAGATCGAGTGTGAGGTCGAGGCCATAGATCAAGGCTTCGTACTCACCCTCGTTGTTAGAACATTCAAAGTTTAACTTGACTGCCTTTTCAATTCGACCATTGGTGGGAGTAACCAGGACGATAACGATCCCCGAACCATTAGGTCCAGCGGATCCATCCGTGAAGAGATGCCAGCCAGTATTAAGGTTCCATCGGCTGGTTTTTTTGGGTTGGTCTTTTGGTAGGTCATCCTCGTGTTCATCACAATCGACATCTTCGACTGGGATGTCCGCAACAAAATCAGCAACTGCTTGGCCTTTTTGGGATACCTGCTTCTCAAATGTGATATCATGTTCAGCAAGTTAAACGGACCACTGCTGTACCCGTCTTGATTTTTCCTTCTTTCTGAGTACTTCTCAAAGGGGGTAACTTGTGATAACACGAATATGGTGAGCTTAAAAATATGGTTTGAGTTTTCGAGAAGTGTAGACAAGGGTAAGGAGAAAACGCTCAAGTTTCATGTATCTAGTTTCTGCAGGTGTCAGGGTTTTCATGATAAAGTATACGAGTTTCTCAATGTTGGATTCGAGTCAAATGATGACTGAACTGATAGAAGTGTCGGTGACCGCAAGGTATAAACAAAGCATTTTATCCTTGATAGGCGTACTGATGATGGGTGGCCGATCGAGGTATGTTTTAAGTTTGAGAAAAGCCTGTTTGCAATCAGGTGTCCAATTGATCTCAGGGTTACTTTTCCTTTTGGCATTGTTGACATCCTGATCGCATAAGAGAGAGAAAAGCCAAGCACAATGGTCTGAGGATTTCGAAATAAAGTGGTTCAGGGCCGCTATCTTGCCAGCTACCATTTGGACATCTTTTTTGGTTCGAGGAGAAGGAATGTCGATGAGGGCTCAAATTTGAGTTGAATCGATCTCGATACCTCTTTTACTGATGAGGTGGCCTAAAAATTTGTCGGATGAAACACCAAACTTGAATTTGTCCGGGTTGAGTTTCATATTGTATGTTCAAACTATCGAAAAGACTTTTGTTAGGTCCTGGACGTGGGCCTATTTTTGGAGGCTCTTACATAACATGTCATCGATGTAAACTTCAACTGTCTTGCCAAGTAAGGGCTTAAAGATAGTTGTAACAAGGTGCTGGTAAGTGGCGCCCACATTTTTAAGGCAGAAGGGCATGACGTTTAAACAGTAAAGGCCTTGCTCAGTAATAAAAAAAGTTTTAAGTTGATCTACAGGGAGGAGGGGTACCTGATTTTAACCCAAAGCCACGTCCATCATCGATAATCGCTCATTTTCAGCAGTGGCATCTAGGAGAACTGAAATGATCAGAAGGGGGAAGTTGTCCTTCGGTGTATGTTTGTTGAGGTCGGTGAAGTCGACGCAAATTCTGATCTTGTTATAGAAAGGAACCAATGAACGTACCTCGTCCAGGACCGTCGAGTTCAATATAGACAGTGGGTTCAATAGGTATGGTAGCTGGTGTCGCGGGTATGGGGGTCAAGAGAGGCATTAATTACTATGGTTGTTTGACAAGTTTTTGGATATAATCAATCTCAAGATGTTCACATGAGCGAGCGAGGCATTGGGAGCCTTTCAGGTTTCACGTACCACAGGGGGGTAGTGAAATAAAGGGTTTGGTGGTAGGTCAAAGGTATGGCGCGCATGGCGTGAAGCTAGTCGCACCCAAGGATACTGGGATATTCAGATTTCTTGTCGATGACAAGAAATCTGGTTTGGAGTGTGACTGGGCCGGTAGTAACTGGAAGGCTAATCTGACCAACAGGGACTTCGGTAGCCCCGTTAAAACCTATAAGTTTGACATTGGTGGCAGTGATGAGGTTTGTTTTGTTCATGGCTTGAACGGTTTGAAGGAAAAGTACATCAGCTCCACTTCCCGTATCGATAAGCATGGTGTAGAGGACGAGATGTTCGACCTTAATCATAATGAATAATGGATTGGAATGGGGAAAATGAACATGTGACATGTCGCAGTCGATAAGAGATACCCTCGGGTCGGGGACATTGACTTGATTTTAGCAGGAGAATGGGTAACTTCTCCTGGTAAGTAAGCTTCTAGCATTCCTCGACACGCTTGCGCATGCTTTTAGAACGACCGCTGTCGATATTATTGACCTCGATAAAATGAACCTAGAAGATATCTACCTCCTCTGGGTTGGCAGCAGGGGTGGGTTGAGGTTTGAGGTACGACCTGTCGAGGTAACTAGGGAGGTCTGCAACATACTGATGTTGATGACCTGCATTGAGGATGGTGGTAGTTATACTTATGGTTATGGCAGTAAGGTTTGCCTTGCTTGACCTCGATGGGGAAAGGGGTATACCATATGGGGTCCGTCTGGATCTATGGTAAAAGGGTGCTGATAGGAGCAGTAATCATGGGTAAGACCGGCTTCAGCAACTTTTTATTGGCTTCGGTAGTGTCGTCAGTATAGGGGCATTTGCGGCTCTCCGTCTCCTATGAGACAGGAGCGATCAGAGTTGTAGAAGATGGCCCCTATCAAGGTTTGGTCTATTGATTGGTAGATGAAGGTTGTGCCTGGCAATTGGACTCGCGGAGGCGCTCGAGGACGATGCATCCATTTACTTTGGATAACATCTTCTCGAGGGTTTGAGGTTTGTGGAGTATGATGTACTCCTTGACGCGGTTGTTATCTGGCAGCGTGTTGGAAAAAGCGAGGATGGCGTTCGTGCAGTCAAGGTTTTTGATCTTGCACGACTTCTTGAAGAACCTTTTGGTGAAGGCCTCAATGGTTTCACTGCGGGATTTTCTGAAATTGAAGAGGGTATCGACCCAGAGTTCATGGTCCTTGTTGAAGGCGAATTGGGCAATAAAAGGGTTAGATAACTGCTCGAAGCTTCGGATGGAGCTGTTAGGGAGGCTATATACCATCTCAGAGGACTATCTATTAGGCTGGTGGGAAATAACCAGCACAACAGTTGGTCGGCCGTTGAGTATAAGCTTAAGGTATTTTGAAACTTAAGGATAAGAGATTGGGGGTTGGTGCTGCGATACTTGCTGATTTTGAGCGCATGAAAGTTTGGAGTCATCTTGATAGCGAAGAGTTTGAGGAAAAGGGGATTATTTACCCAACTCCATAAGTTTGGCATGGGGCTTGTACTGATTCGGGGATCAGGATAGATTTTTGGTCGAAGTCTTGCTGTGTAAGATACGCAGAATTAGTAGGGTATTTTTGAGGTCACAGGAGAAGAGGCCAAATATTTGGCGTATGCTCAGCGCTATACTCCCCGAATCATTCTCGAGCAAGGCGGCATCGAGGTTGTCTGGTAGATCGAAGGGTGGAATCGGACGAGTCCTCCGTGGGGTGCATGCCAAGGTAGAATGAGCCAGTTGGGAGGATTGTGGGAGGAGCACCCTCGGCACCAAGATGGACCGGGGGGTACGTCAGGATGTGGGTGGGGACCCAGTCGGGCGCAGGCAGAGACACACGATAGGACAGTTGCTCGAGATGGTAGGGAATGTCTTGATGCTGATAACATTACAACTCGCGAACTGTGTTATATAGATCGTCGAGGGCACGATATTGTCTATCGGCGTCGTCCAAACGGCGTTTCCGTTCGGCTTTGACCTTTCGTCTGTACTCTTCGCGCTCCTTGTATAATTGGCTTCTATGACGCCCCTCGGCTTGAGCAAATTGTTGTGTCAGAAGGGCAAGCTGGGCAGCCACTCCGTCGGCGAAGTTGTCGGTATGGGTGGATGTAGAACGGAGGGTTGGGGCCATTGTAGGTGGGTATATGAAAAGGGAAATGGCCAGAAATGGCTGGGGGAGGCTGGTTGGGTGGGGAAGTACAAACGGCGCCAAATGTAGGGGCCTAACTTTGTGGGGAAGGAAGTTGACTCTTAGACTATGAATATTATCTCCAATCAAAGGATGCAAGCATATAATCAGTAATAACACTAATCTACTGGCAATATACTTGCGTGGAGGCCTAGAATGGGTTACTTCACGACCTCTGACAAGGATTTTTATGAGTACTGATGTAAAGATCGAGTAGTCGATGTTTCGAGTGCAATGTGATTACAGGGTATTTGAAGGTAAAATTCAATGTTTGTGGGGAGAATTTTTCTAACTCCTCCATAATTCCCCCTCCCTCTTATTTATAGAACATAGGATGGGCTGAGTCATCATGGGAGGTTAAATTACAAGAGTATCTTCCGGACAACTGACTTGTACCCGGAGTCGGTTCTGACGTCGTAACTGTCGGATCTGACCCTGTAGTTGTCGAACGGCGTGCTCTACCGTTCTGTCTGGTATGCTGGCTGTCTGAAATATTTTCCTTCAACCACATACGATCATGGTCAAAGCTTGTTCTCAGTCGAGTGTTCGTATGATCTGAGATGGCTTGATTATGAGTTTATTAGACTTCAGGTCATCAAGTAGGCTTCGATGTAGCCTTCGAGTGTTCGACTGGAGCTAGAAGGATGCATGTAGGCTACTGCTGTATGGGAATCATATAGCTCTATTATAAATAGGTTTGTAATATTTGAAAGACGAATTCAATCAAGATCAATTCAAGTTTCAGGCTTTATGCTTTTATCTTTTTTTTTAGTTTTCCTTTATTAATTCAAGTGTTTAGCGTTCTTCATTAATTCGATGTCTTTCAATTCTCTTCCGGTACGTTAGTTCTCTATTAGCTTATACGGGCAATGTAAATGCTAGTGTGTATATATATATATATATATATATAGGGAGGGGATCCACTCTCGACCCCCCCCCCCCCTTTTATGGTACCCAATAAACCACTTACTAGAGCCATGGATCACTAGAAAATGAGTAGTTGAGATGAAAAGGAGGTAGTTATTACAACTTGGAAACCTGATATGGTGGCACTCAAAAAGGTCAGCCAGTTCTCTAAAATTTAAAACTTCCCTCTGTTTCTCTCCTCAATTATAACTTTAACTCTCTCTCTCTCTCTCTTCATTTCCCTCTCGTATGGTTATCATAAAAAGCTTAAAACCTAGTTCCTAAGACCCTAACAATGGTGACATAATAAAGTAGTTCACTGGGGGGAGCACAACCGTTGGGACATCGCGGATTTGTCGTGCTTCACGCATCACTCTTTGGACCTTTCTCGGCATTGTTTACGTGGAGCAGGCATTCTCAATGTTAAAGTGCTTAAGGCGACATTTGTTTCATACTTCACTCTATTGTATTGTCTTTGATTTAGATTTTGTGTATAGAAGAATAACTTTTTGGTTGCTTTTGAAGTTAAGGTGAACAATAGATCTGGACTCGGACATTAGTTACAAAAAAATGTATTTTCCGTGACCAAAATAGTTTCGTTAATTTCTGTAACGAAAAAGTTAAAGTTCGAAAGAAAAACCAAATTTTGTAATGAAATATCTGAAGTTCGAAAGTGAAACCTGCGTTTGTAACAAAAAATCCGAAATCCGAAACCATAACCCCATTTCGTCACAGAAAGCGTTAAATTGCAAATAAAAACCAAAATTTTGCGAGTTGAAGGTGGTATTAGACATTAGTAGGTTGCCACCAAACCCTAAATTCTCAAGCCCTACCAATGACGAAGTTATTCACAGCTTAGAAGTTTGCAAATCAACCGTATTTCCCTCTTTCTCTCTCTCTTTCCTGTGCTGCATTTGGTTAATTGATAAAGTTTCGGCTTTCTCTCTCAAAGATTTCATATCGTATTAGTCATTAGAAGCTTGGTTGAGCTGTTTGTCTCAATATGAAAGCTTAGAATTATCTCTAAAGCCTCATTGGGAGTAAGTTTTAAAAATAATTGATTTTTTGTCCTTGGACTATAAAATAGATAAGTAGTGCCAAGTCTCAGAATGATATTTTCGTTACCAATATTATTTTGAAAAGTTGTCTTCCAAAGAAAATGGGTTTTGGAAAATATAATTTCCAAAATTGAAACCAATATTGCCTTTTTTTGTGGCCTAAATAGTTCTACTGAACTAACTTGTTTTTGGGGGAAACCCATCCTCGAAGTCTTTTACTTTTTCCTTTTTTTTTTTTTTTTTTTTTATTGTTCTTGTTTTCTAAAGGAATTATGTTTCCTAGAATACCAATTCCAAAACTGTTACAATGAAAACTCAACTTTACTAAAGTATTATCAGAGAATGTAATATTTTTTGTTTCTCAATTTTGAAAATTGATTATTTGCGCTAGTATAGTATCGGAATTTTGTATTTTTGTTATTAAACATTGGATGTTGATGTTTCCAAATCAGAGTACTTCTAAAATCAAACATCATTTCCACTGTATTTTGTTGGAGGTGAGTGTAATATTTTGAAGAAAAAGGTCTCGAGATGGATAACGTGCTGCAGTCGAATACTGAGTAGATGGAAGACTTCGCAAATCTTGCGAAAAGACAACGAAGAAGATAATTTTGAAGAAGATAAAGTCGAGGAAGATTAATTTGACATTCTTATAGTTTAACTCGTAGTAGTAGTATATGCTTAATAATGTATTTGCATTCCTTGATTTTCTTGCTATATAATATTTAGTTTTTAATTGGTATATGCTGGGATATGATCAATCTAGAACAAAACTATAGTAAAGCATGAACAAGAGTGAAAGAGAGAAAGAGAGAAAGAGAGAAAGAGATTTATTGATTATCATAACTGTGTTCTCTATACTATGTACAGTGATATATATAGACAACCAAGAAGGATTCCCTATTCTACTCAAACTCACCCCATAACCCTATTGGGCCTATGGGTTAGCTAGGAGTCTCTATAGGACACCCTAACCCTGTTGGGTTCCTAGCTTGGGCTTGGATTCAGCTCCTAACACTCCCCCTTGGGGTGTTCCATACTAGGATGACTTGCCTCATCAAAACCTCTGCCAAGCAAAACCCCTTGGGCAAAAAGATGTACAGGGAAAGAGTACAATCGTATGCCTTGTATAGGATGTGGATGTGTATACCATGCCTCATTAAAGCCTCCAAATAGTAAAACCTTCTAGGATAAAAAATTCGCTATCAGGAAAAAGAGTACAACACGCATATGTCCACGTCAGGCTGAGACTACTCCCCCTGACGTCGATCTCCCTGAGATCTATCTCCCTGAGATAATAAATCTTGTAAACTGTGCATGCCAATTCCATGAACTAATCTCTTGAACTAAGGATATGCAAGAGCCTTCGTGAATAGATCTACCAGGTTATCTTCTGAATGGACTTGAACAACGTCGATCTCATTCATCTTCTGCAACTCGTGTATGTGGAAGAACTTTCGTGAAATATGCTTTGTCTTGTTACCTTTAATAAATCCGCCTTTGACTTAAACGATACAAACTACATTGTCTTCATAAAGTGTCATTGGTTTATTTGGGATAGAATTCAGACCGTAACTCCCGTTGATATGGTTGAGGATATAGTAACCATCGTTTGCTTTACTGATCTTCATAAAATTACAGTATCTCCATATAAGAATACATAACCCGATTGTAATGGGCTTTTATGTGGATCTAATAAATATCCTTCATCGGCATATCCTAAAATGTCCCATTTGCCAAGTTGTGGATAGAATAGACCCCAGTCTTTCGTACTGATGAGATATCACAGAATGTGCTTGATCTCAATCCATTGCATTTGGGTTGGAACAGAACTATGGAAAGCCAAACTGTTTACTACGAGTGAGTCATTGGGTCTAGTATACCTAGCTAATTATAGCAAAGCACCTCCCAGCTAGCACCATGGCCCTAGGAGTTTCTCTCCCCATTAAGATGGTGAAAGATGTCGTTGTCCACACCCAAGTGTTGGACGCGCAATAAACAACTTAGCACCGTGAGCTACATCTATATCAAAGTGCTAGATAACTCTTCTGATAGATATTGCTTGGTGTACGAGTGCCACTATCAAGATGTTCGATTTGTAAATCGAGACGCTCTTAATTTCCCAAGGCCTTGTATTTCGAATTCCTTCCCACGATATTCAGTGGCTCTCACAATATCCCCCGGAGGTCTAATGATATCCAAATTGTTTAGTACGCTGTTATGATGAGTGAAGATAATATCTATGTTCTAAATAAGAACGTATGGACAGATAAGGATATTTACAATGTCCCCGACCTTCAAATACTCAGTCAACTTACTATGTCTCATGGGCCTTGAATGCTTCAAGTCAACCATAATTTTTCTAGTTTTATTACATACACACCTCGTGCATCCGGCTTAGTTGCTTTCAGAAGCTTATACCATCCCAGGTAGGTTCATGTATATATTCGTATCTAGTTTCCCATATAGATACGTGGTATTTACATCAGATGCATGTCTTACTTATCCTCGACAACTTGACAAACTGATAAGTACTAAAATGTTATAGCGCCCATAACCGGGTAATAGGTCACACTACACTCGATGCCAGATCTCCTAAAGATTTCATGGGCAACTAGTCTTACCTTGACCAAATTATTTTATCGAGTTAATCATTTTTTCGTACCATTCCCATTTATAATCGTTAGGCTCAATGATATCATTTTGAATTATGCATAAAACTGAGTTTTGCTTGGATTCCAGATACCTATTTTTGTTAATGTACAATAACACACAGTCGTTTATAATAACTAGCTCTGAATCATCATCCTTGATGGCGAGCACATCAGGGAATATGAATACCTTGTAAATGGGTAGTTCCATCCTCGATGAACTGACTACACCATTAGTCATATTTGTCCCTTATTTTATAGCTCCCCTGCTCAGAATACTTTCTTACAACGGTGTTTCGCACTAAGTACGAGCCTCAGATTCGTGTCTGATACTAATTCCCCTGGAACGTTCTGCTGCAGTACTAGATCCCCTGGAATGTTCTGCTTTGTAGGTGCATTACTTACAGGTACATACACTTACGGTACTTCAATAGTGTCTATGAATCCATCTAGCAATTCATTTGCAACCTATTGGAGGTTTGTAATCCGCTAAACCTTATTGTCACCTAACTTATGTATAAAGATCTAGATGAGACAACGATGGTGTTTTCCAAGACCTCTTAGAAACATCCGCAACATTGACTATCATCTTTCCCCCCAATGCTGGGATTATCATCTCATCAAAGTGACAATTATCTGCCCTGCAGGATATACGCCGCTAGTTGGTCCAAATATTCAGTGATAAATGTGAATCTTAATCCACATAATACTAGGCCGGCGTTGAGGGTCCCATCTTTATTTATTCTGGTGCGATTGAGACCTGTACTGAATAATCAAACGTTCATCGATGAGCATCACCGGGCACCGACACAGTTATTAGTCATTTTTTGGGAAAAATAATTTGATGATGTGTTAAGGGATGAACCCTAATCAGTGATGTGGGATCAAGAATGCATATCCCACACACTAGCTTGAAGCTGTAATCGTAATAATAGTGGCTTAGCAATGATCTGAAATCGCTTGATTAAGATCTTTGCCAATCCCGAGTTAGGTATGGTATGGGGTACTCATAATGCTCAATCATCTATCCCATTTAGCGGTAAAATAATCATCAAAAGCCTCTAAGTCCAACTCCCAGGCCCTCGTCAAGTCGCATCGATCGACTTTGATCGGGTAATCCAGGAACTGAGCCTGTAATCGAATGATCTAAGTGAGAAGTCGTGCTAACGTTGCATTCTTAGAACCATCTCCTAGATACATTTGTAATGACCATAAAAAGTGTGCTATTATGTGGATAGAAAGGTCTACATGGGTCTCTATGGATGCGGTTGGAGCAAAGGCTGGAGATCTCACTCTACCTTGGTCATAATAGACTTTCTGTGTAAACAAATGTTACACCGGCACTCTCTGGATCATCTCTCCTTTCAAGGAAAGTTGAGATATAATCTTGATAATCCTCTACGGTATCATAGCCAGAGGAGTGCATTGGAAACTATTTTAATAGCGTGTGCTAACCTTTAGACATTAAGGGAATCCACGGAACCCAGTTTGTCATAATCTATGATAGTCATTACGTGATAACCAATATCATGTATCTCCCTAAACTTAGTAAAATCCGATTGGATTTACTAGTTTATAAACTGGACTAGATACCCTATATCGTACCTTTAGAGAGTAATAACTTGACGCATTTAATGCGTTCAATCATGTTGGTCCTGCCAATGATATTCGTGCCATCCCTGATACACAAGGTTTGACAAGAAATATATGCATAGCTCAAAAGGATCGAGTGCGTGGTATGAAATGTCTCTTAGACATATGCTACCACTCATCCGATTATTGGTCATGCTCAATGAGCAGAGAGAGCCATAGGCAGGTTGTATGTAGTAGATCAACTATCATACATAAAATTTAACTACTTCCCAAGCAATAAATTTGAGTAATCATAATTTAGAACAAATGGAGAATCTTATGCATGTCACGAGCACTGTATTGAAATATAAATGATATGTTCCCAACAAAATCAAAAATACTGATAACAAAAAGTAAATCAAGTCTGCCGAGACAAGAAACTACTAGTGCCCTCTCTAATGTGACGTCACATTTTGACTGAAATATCATTACGGATTGTTCTGTATGTTGATCCATGACGACATCAGTGTCGTTGAAGAAGTCTGACGTTGCAAACTCCAGAGCGGCGGAGTTAGTGTCAACAACTTCCTGGTGGGTTTGGACTCTGGCACCTGTAGCCATCTGTGGTGCATGGCATTCCCGTACCCAGTATCATGTTCTTGTGTCACCGCAGTTAAAGCAAGTCGATCCCTGATCTGGCTTCTTCTCCTTCTTCACATTGCCTAGTGTCCAGGATTTCTCAAATCCTTAACCTCTCCTGGGGCCAATGGGTTTCGGGTTCCCATCCTTCCTGTATCCGTGGTAGCCTTCCCTGCCCCATCCATATCTTTATCCCCGACGTGCAGAGTTGTTTCCCAAAAATTGAACATTGTTTGACGCAGGCAACGGCGCACTCCCAGAAGGTCGCATAGCATGATTCTTTATCAGAAGTTCATCGTTCTTCTCAGAGAGGAGCAGTGCCTGAATTAAGACTTCATGAGTCGTCAAGTTCTCTTGCCAATATTGCCGTTGAATCACAATATTTATAACATGGAAGGTTGATAGAGTCTTCTCTATTATTTCTGCATTAGTGACTTTCTTCTCACACAGCTCAAGTGTAGAAGTAATTTTATGGACTGCTGAGCTGTAATCAGCAACCTTCCTAAAATCTTAGAACCTAAGGGTGTTCCATTGGTGCATCACTTTTGGGAGAATAATGGTCTAATGAGTACCATAACGCCCTGGCAAGCTTGCCAATAAGTTAGGTGGCTCAACTTTATTGAGGTATTCAGTCTTCAGGTCATCCTGAATATGATGACGGATGATAAACAAATCCCATGCTTTGTCCATGGGATCTTCCTTGTTGCCAATGACAATGGCCTTCTGTAGACCAAGTGACTTTAAGAATAAGTCAGCGTCAATACACTAAGTAAGGTAATTAGCTCCAGTGCGCAGCAATGGTAGAAATTAAACATTTTTGAGTGTCGCAGACATCTATAATGCAAGATAGAGCTTGTAATAAGGGACAATTCTTGATAAATATATCAATTGCATTAAAGGCAGATCATAGTACTTAGAATAAAGCTAAAAAAATGATTCCCAATCATATTATAGGTTAACCCTGTTCATATTCTAAAACTAATGAAATTCTTTTATAATAATTAAATCCTAAATTTTACCCTGTAAAAATGGTAATCTTAATCTTAGGTGTGCGTCTTAATAGAATCTTAGCTAAGATTATTATTCAAAAGCACTAGATCTGTGCCTTCCATATGAAATCCTTTGGAAGTACATGAAGTCCAATTATTACTAAAGGCAATTCATAATATAGAAGTCAGTGATTCTCAACCATTAACTATAGGTGAAACTTGTTCATATCCTATGAAGCGCTAAATCACAAATTTACCTTGTAAAATAGTAATCTTAACCTTAAAGTGCGGTTGAATAGAGTTTTAGCCAAGACAGCTATTCAAAACCACTAAATGTGTGTTATCCTTATTCTGAGAACTAGGGTGTTCTAAGCCCTCAAGTTCTATAAAAGTAGGTATATTCTAGCCAAATGAACCATTTGTTATAAATATGATGGGTATTAGATGTTTAGCTGACATGTGGTTCCATCCCGAAGTTAGTTGGGTTCACAAGATAGGCTGATTAGGCATGTCTTTGAACTAACAGTCTTGGGTACTATAGGAAAATATTAATGCCTATATACCTCTAAATGTTATGCTTGTAACATCTAATTGCACCTAGATACAAAAAATTGGTACCCCAGACGCAAAGCTTTTAGAAATAAGACTAAGTCAATTCCCAATTGAGCTCTAGTTAATTATCCGTGACAATGAACTGTGATTTAGATATGACTCACAGTCGTATGCTAAAAAAAAAATTGGGATTAATTTGATGAAAAATTGGGCTATTTGAAGCCGTTTTAGTGTCCGGACCAGTTCTGGACCGGTCTGACTCGGTTTGGGTCAAGGTCTAAACCGGTCTGACTCAGTCACACGTGTCACACACGTCGGGCATGTCATACGTGTCATTAACACGTGTCACACACGTACACTGAACCGGTGACGTCAATGAATATTCTGGTAACCGGAAAGAATATTCCGATAACTGGGAAGAATAATTCGGTCATCGGGGAGAATATTCAGGGAAACCTTCGGCAATTTATCCGATCAAAATTCCAGCAAAGTTACGACGATGGGCCGGCAGCCAGTCTCTGGCGATAGTCTGGCAAATACCACATGTCACCTCCGATAACTATCATGTACCTCACGTGTCAGGGAATGCCGCACATGCCAGATGATGCTACATGTGCCACGCATGTATCATGCATGCCACACATGCCACACGTGTGCCATGCCACGTCAGCGTGCCACGCGTTCTCGATACGTGCCACTGCTGGCGTCACTATGGATAAGGCTGACGTCCTAAATAAAATAAAATAAATTGAATAAAGAAAAAATTAAAAAGAAAGTTGATGACGTTAACGACCAAAAAAACACCATTTTTGGCCGTGAAATTGCCCAGTTTCAACGAGGGATTCCTGAAAATTGGGGCATCTCCCAGAGACGTGCCATATATCGTTGGAAAGCTCTCGGAATAGGCTATCGAACCGAAGAATTCTTGCCTCAATCCGATTTATACAATGAAAAAGCATTGTCACGAGAGCGGGGATTTTATAGAGTCGGAAGGCGTTGGGGGTCTTGTTGCAGCGAAGGATAGGGTTAGGTTTGAGCGGTTTGCTGCTAAGTTAGAACTGTCGAAGGGAGTATATTTTTGAGTGTTGCAATGGCTGGATTGACCTTTAAATCGAATCCTAGGAGAAGGATTATGGCTTATAGGGGCCAGATTCGATTGGGGATGTAGTTACCGCTCCGAAGCCTGGTGAAAAAAGTTTTAAATTTGTGGGAGGTGGCTTCAGTGCAAATGATCGAGAATTTTTATGAGATGATGAAGGTGATAGATGGGATGAATGTAAAATTGGCTGGTGAGGGTCGAAATTTGACTAAGTGGTTTGATATTATTACCTTTTACTCGAGGAAGGCGAGTCAGAACCCAAGAACCTATCACATCCAATGTCAACCTAAGAAACCTTGGTTCTTTGATTTGTGCTCGGCGGGTCGAGGGTGGAATAAATATTTGTTGATAGTGAGAGGTAACTTCGAGAATGTAGACGAGGATGACCCATATAAATTGTTTCATAGGGTATATAATGAAAGTAAGTTTTCTGTCGAAGGGTTTGTTGTTGATTTGTTTCTGAAATAAGTAATAACTGTATTTTATTTTACTGTTGTAGGTTCGGGAAGTTCAACTTGGGATAATCCGGTGAATTACATTGATAATCTGCTCAAGGCAAGTCAAGACTGGGAAAATTCGGTGCTTGACAGTCTCAAAATCAAGAGGCAATGGAGGAAGAAGGTTGATTCCCTGCTTTGAAGCGTACCCACTGCGCCGAAGCTAGCAAAAAGAAAAAGAAGTGAAGGTTCAACCAAGAGGTCAAAGGAAATGGGAGGAGAGGAGCTACAGAAGAACTATCAGTTTGTGCCGAGATCTCACAAGGGGTCGAAGCAAGTGGCAACAGTGCCCGAAGTGGCTGTCGAGGCTTCAAGGCTGAGGCCAAGGCCAGTATCAACTAATGTTGAGAAAGGGAAGAGTCGTGCTGCTCCCGAAGCCCCGAAATTAAAGTAATCGAAGGATGGCCAACGCAAGAGGCGTAGGGCACTGGGAGAGGATGATAGACAGGAGGAGGAGGATGAAATAATAGAGGCGAAAGGACAAGAGCAGGCTGCCGTAGAGAAATCTTCGATGGTCAAACTCTGGGAGGACAACCCAGACGAGGCGTCGAAGGAAGTAAAGAGGTACATGTTTTAGGAAACTATATACTGCTCCATATTGTGATATTCTGAGATGTCTTTCAAATTCTTTGAGTTTTGAGATTCACTGGCTGATTAGATATTTTAGTAGATGGATGCTTGGGTGCGAACGTGCAGTAAGGCTATGAAGTCGGCAAAAGCAAAGTTGCGGCAAGCAAGGGAAAATCTTGATCTTTCCCGTAGGACGGAGGCATCATTGGTGTTTGAGGTGAAGAAGTTGAAGCATGACCTTGGGGTTATTACCAAATCTTATGATGAGAGATTCGAACTTCGGCGGTAGAGACTGGAGCGGGAGTGGGTTGCAAAGCTTACAGTGTGTGAGAGGGAGAAGGCTGAGCAGAAGGTGCGGTTCTAGGGACAGTACGATGGCGAATGAAAGGTGACTGTGAGGTTGAAGACTTTAATAGATGAAAAGAGGTATGACCCTGATACACTTGAACCGAACCCTGTATCTCTAGAATTTGTTAAAGGTGATGAGGTCCAGCTGATGGGAGTGGGGTTGCTCGTTGTTCATGAGACAGTTGGGAGTACTGAAGGTATTGGAGATACTTTTCTCCTTGGAGCACCCAGTAGTGGTTTTGCTGATGGTAGAGCTGTCGGAGTCCCGAATGAAGCCGCCGAGGTTGCTGATGGTGGAGCATCTATGGAACAAGAATCTAAGATCGTGTCGGTGTGAGGTACTTGCAGTTGGGGTTGTTCATCGTTATCCGCTGACATGTGGTGATTTGTAATATGTTGAACTGTGTTGCTGCTATTTTTCTTTGAGCTTCTGTAGTTAATTCTGAACATGTTGATGTATATTTTCTGTGGTACATTCTGAGTCTGCTGAATCAGACTTTCCGATGTAGTGCCTTAGTAGTCGTGTTATCTTATGATAACCTTGGAATGTTGGAATTTACATGCTTATTCTGCCGATTTTGCTTGCTTTGAACTGTTGATGATTGATCTTTGACTTGCTCTGCGATTGCTGCATTGACAGATAGCATTGTCGATCCATGTAGAATGTGGATGTAATGTGGAACAAACTCAGTGCATTCTTTTTGTCATCGAAGGCATAAGCCACAACGATGTTGATAACTCGAAACATTTCCAGGTCGCCCCCGAGTATCAGTCGGGGCGAGGGGAGGTGATAACTAGAAGAAATCTGAAAATGTACTGAACTTTGAAGGCCTAAGATACAGCGAAACATTCGATTCGCCTCCAACGCATTCCCGAGGGTCCGGTCTTTCGACCATCCATGCCTCTCGAGTTTTCTCGAATGTTGGAAACTTGAGCAATTCAAGGTCACCCTCAAGTATCAGTCGGGGCGAGGGTGGACATGATACCCAGGGTAGACCAAGAAAAGGACTGCACTTCACCGGTTTCAGAGCCTGGATGAAGAAATATCGAATCGCGTCCAATGCATCCCCGAGGGTTCGGTCTTTTGACCATTCTTGCGCCTCGAGTTTGCCCGAATTTTGGAGACTTGAACAATTTAAGGTTGCCCCCAAGTATCTGTCAGGGTGAGGGTGGGCATAATACCCAGGGTAGACCAAGAAAAGGACTGTACTTTGAAGGTCGTAACCACAGCGAAGAAATATCGAGCTACCTCCCATGCATCCCTGAAAGTCCGGTCCTTCGGCCATCCTTGCCCCTCCAGTTTGCTCGAATTTAAAAGACTAAAAAATTGTCGAGATCATCATCGAGTACCAGTTGGGTCAAAGGTTGACATGGTATTCGAGTTAAACCAAGATATTCAAAGTGAAACATGAGACGAAGTATTAGTGACAAAAACATCGTTTACTGATTATCCTGGATTACATTGGTGGTACATGATTGTAGGTAAGGCTGTTTATAATAGACCAGCTACATTGTGTTCCAAGGGTTCGGTAGAGGCTCTTCGTCTTCTATCATCAAGTAGTAAGATCCTTTGTCTATTTTATTGTAAACAATATAGGGTCCTTCCCAAGATTTGGCTAATTTTCTAGCATTCGCTGGCTTCGTCGACTGATTAACACGTCGGAGTACTAGATCCCCAACATTGAAACATCGTGGTCGAACTCGCTTGTTGTAAGAATTCTGAAGTGATGCGTGGTAGCAGCCCAGGTTGGCAATAGCTCGATCTCTGGTTTCATCGATCCACAACATGTTGCATGCGAGTTCAAACACATTATCTCCGTATGGGAGGTTAGGATGTCGAGTGGCTATTTTGAACTGAGTTGGTAGTACTGCTTCTGTTCCATATGTTAGGAGGAAGGGGATGCATCTGGTAGACTTTCTTGGTATTGTGCGATAGGCCTAGAGGACGTGTTGTAACATTTGAACCCATCGTCCTTTCTTTATATCGACCCTCTTCTTCATACCACCAACGATAGCTTTGTTAATTGCCTCGACTTGGCCATTGCCCTGGGGGTAGTAAGGTGTTAAGGGCGGGAGAATAAGGTTGTATTTTTTGAGAAAATTCCTTACTTTACTGCCAACGAACTGTGGACCATTATCGTACCGAATCATGTAGAGGCAGCCGAAGCGAGTGATGATGTTTTCCCATAAAAACTTGATAACTTCAAATTCTCTGGCTCAGCATAAGAGAGCAGCTTCGACCCATTTAGTGAAGTAATCAGTGGCAACGAGGATATTTCTCTACTACCCAAAGCTTTTGGAAACGGACCAATAAGATCGATGGCCCATCTTTTGAATGGCCAAGAAACTTGGCTGACATGAAGATCTCGAGAAGGAAAATAGATGTCATGAGCATGACGCTGGCATTTTTTACAATGTGTTGCATATTCTGAAGCATGTTTTCTCATATCAGGCCAAAACAACCTTGGGTTACAGCTCGAAGGGCCAAAGATCGACCAGCGGTGTGAACACCACAGGTGCCTTCATGAAGCTCTGTTAAGATTAGAGAGGCTTCGGTATTGGATATACATCGAAGGAGGATGCCATTTGAAGATTTGTGATGTAGTTCATTGTTATGGATGGTGTATCTGTAGCAGTTTTCTAATAGTTGACGTCTGGCTTTGGGATCATCGGGAAGGGTGGCATTGGTAAGGTAAAGAAGGAATGGTATTCGCCAATCATCTAAATCGAGACTCTCGCCCCCAGTATTGATGGCATTGATTTCCATCTGGTCGATACTTGGGTGTTCGAGTACTTCGATGTAGAGGGTTTGAGATTCTCTATGTCCCAGTATAGCTGCAATGTAGGTAAGGGCATCGGCATGTCTGTTTTCTCCTCGAGGATAATGGGTAATTGTTGATATTTTGGGAAAACGATCCATTCACTGTCGCACAAGTAAAGCGTAGTCAGCCATGCGACCGTTAGCTTGATTTTCTCCTGAGTAATGCCTCTGAATGAGTTGGGAATCTGTAAAGACTGCGAGTCTGGGAATGCCGAGATTGAGTGCGAGGTCGAGACCATGGATCAGTGCTTCATACTCTGCTTCATTATTGGAATATTCAATGGTAATTTTAACTGCTTTCTCTATTCGGTCATTAGTCGGCGTGACCAAGACAATGTCATATCTTGAACCATTGGGTCCTGCGGAGCCATCTGTGAATAAATACCAACCGGTAAGGGGGTCCCATGGATCTACAACTTCAGGTTGATCTTCCGGTAGATCATCTTTGTGTTCTTCCTAGTCGCAATCTTCGACCGGGAAGTCGGCGAGAAAATCTGCTACGGCTTGGCCTTTCTGAGATATTTGCTTCTCGAAGACTATGTCGTGTTCGCCAAGGTATAAAGACCATTATTGAACTCGTCTAAAAATTTTTTTACTAAGTACTTCGTGGAGAGTGTAACTCGTGATGACACGAATGGGGTGGGCCTAAAAATATAGATTGACCTTGCGGGCGGAATAAACTAGTGTCAGGAGCAATCGCTCTCAAGTTTGGAATAACGGGTTTCGGCAGGGATTAGTGTTTTGCTGATGAAATACACAGGTTTTTCGATATTGGAATCAAGGCGAATAAGTACAAAACTAATTGAAGTTTAAGTGGCAACGAGATTTAAGGAGAGTGTTTCACCTTTGATGGGGGTACTAATGATGAGTGGGCGGCTAAGATAAGTTTTGAGTTTGAAAAAGGCATCTTCGCACTCAGGGATCCAATTGATCTTAGGGTTGTTTTTCTTTCTTATTTTATGGGCGCCCTGACTGCGTAAGAAGGAGAAGAGCCAAGAACATCTATCGGAGGACTTGGAAAAAAAATGGTTAAGGGTTTCTATCCTGCCAGCCACCTTTTGGACGTCTCTCTTTATTGTGGGTGAGGGCATGTCAATGAGGGCTCGAATATGGGTGGGGTCGATTTTGATGTCGCATTTACTGATAAGGTGGCCCAAGAATTTTCCGGATGAGATGCCAAGCCTGCCCTTCTCTGGGTTGAGTTTCATTTTATAGGTACGAAGTATTAAGAAGATGTCGGTCAGGTCGTGGATGTGGGTCTATTTTTGTATACTCTTGCATTACATGTCGCCGATGTAGACTTCGACTGACTTGCCAAGTAGGGGTTTAAACATAGTTGTGACGAGGCGCTGGTAAGTGGCACCCGCATTTTTAAGGCCGAAGGGCATGACATTAAAACAATAAAGGCCTTGTTCAGTTATGAATGAAGTTTTAAGTTGATCTTCTGGGAGGAGGGGTACCTGATTGTAACACATTGCTGCGTCCATCATGGATAGGCGTTCGTGTCCAGCAGTGGCATCGAGGAGTGCTGAAATGGTCGGCAGTGGGAAACTATCCTTCGGTGTGTGTTTATTGAGGTCGGTGAAGTCGACGCAGACTCGGATCTTTCCATTTTTCTAAGGAACTGCCATAATGTTCGATATCCAGTCAGCATACTTGACTTCTCTGATAAAGCCAGCAGCTATAAGATTGTATACTTTGAGGTTAACCGCTTCTCCAAGTCGTGGTGCTAGGGTACGCTTCTTTTGTTTGACTACCATAGAATTGGGAATGAGATCGAGGCGATGGAATGCCAGGCTGGGGTCGACACAAGGCATCACCTGAAATGTCCAGCCAAAGATGTCCATGTTAGCTCGAAGGAAATCTGTAAGCTCGAGGCGTTCGGCCTCGCTGAGAAAAGTTCCAATGAATGTTCCTCGACCAGGGCCGTCGAGTTCGATATAAACGGTAGGTTCGATATGGGGGATGGTACCTGTCAAAGTCGATGGGATAGAAAGGTACAGTGATTGCTATGGGCGTCTAATAAGATTTCTTGTCTGATCAATTTCTGGGTGCCCGTATGAACGGGCGAGATTTTGAGATCCTTTGAGGTTCCACGTACCCTCGGGAGTTGCAAATGAAGGGTTAGGTGATAGATCAAGGGTATAGCTCGCATAGCATGGAACCAGTCCCGGCCGAGTATACCGAGGTATTCAGATTTCTTGTTGATGACAAGGAAGCTGATTTAAAGGGTGAGGGTTCCTGTGGTGACAGGTAGGCTGATACGACCGACGGCGACTTCGGAAGTCCCATTAAATCCTTTTAACTCGACGTTGGCCAGGGTAATATGTTCAGTTTTCTGCATTTTTTCTACGGTGGGTATAAATAGGACGTCAGCTGTACTTCCTGTGTCGATGAGCATTGTATGAAGGGCAATGTTCTCAATCTTAATCATAATGACCAGAGGATCGAAATAAGGGAAACGGACATGTGACGTGTCACAATTGATGAAAGAAATGCCCTCGAGACGAGGGTGACGGCTGCATTCTGGCTGTAGGGTAGGGTATTTTTTCCGGGTATGAAAGTTTGTAACATTCGCTGATGTGCTTTCGTTTGCAAAACGAACGACCACTGTCTATATTGTTAACTTTGATAAAATATGATCGTTAGATATGTACCACGGCTGGGTCAGTAGTAGGGGTGGAGAGGGATTGGAGGTAAGATCCATCGAGATAACTGGGAAGGTCGGTAACGTACTGCTGCAGGCGTCCTTCTCAGAGGATGAGTTTGAGAGAACGTTGGAGGGCAAAGCAATTGTTCGTATGGTGACAATTACATTTGTGATTGGCGCAATAAAGCTCCCCAAGTCTGACTTTGATTGGGAGAGGGATGCGCCATATGGGGTCTGCCTGAATGTACGGTAAGAGGGTTCTAAGGGGGACGGTGAGTGTAGGCAAGATAAGCTTCTATCGCTTCTTGCGAGCTTCAACACTACTGTCAGTATAAGGGCCTTTGCGGCTCTCAGTCTCCTGTGAGACGGGAGCGATCAAGGGTAGTGGAGAGGGATGCGAATGTTGTCGCAGTTTGTTGATGTGGGTAGTGCTCGAAGGTTGGGTATGTTTGCGGGATTCTTGGAGTCTTTCGAGGTCAATATAGCCGTTGACCTTCAAAAGCATCTCTTCGAGTGTTTGGGGTTGGTGGAGGACGAGGTGCTCTTTTACTCAACTATGATCAGGCAGTGCATTTGAATATGCGAGGATAGCATCTACACAGTCAAGGTTCTCTATTTTTCGTGACACATCGAGGAATCGCTTTGTGAAGGCTTCAAGGGTCTCTGTGCTTGACTTTCTGAAATAAAATAATACGTCAACTCTGACTTCTCTGTCTTTGTTGAAGGCAAACTAGGCAATGAGGAGCTGCGTGAGTTGCACGAAGCTTCTTATCGATCCATTTGGGAGATTGTGATACCATTGAAGTGGGTTTTCAATTAGGCAAGTTGGGAAAAGTCGATATAACAGGTAGTCGGCAGTAGAGTAAAGGCTTTGTGAGTTTTGAAATTCGAAAATATGGGTTTTGGGGTCTGTGTTGCGATATTTGCTGAGCTTTGGGGCACAGAAATTTGGGGGTATGTCGATGGCGAGGAGGGCGGCACAAATGGGATTGTTGAGGCGGCTCTATGAGTTTAAGGCTGGGCTTGTGCTGACGCGAATAGCGGGTTGTATCTTGTGGTCGAAGTCTTGTTGTATGACATATGGAGGAGGGGGAGATTGGTGATGTAAATGGTTGCAGGGTCGAATGTGTGGTATATATTCAGTACTACGCTCCCCGATTTGGTCTCGAGCGGGATGGCGCTCGCCGAGTCGGTCTTTGAAAGGCCGAGGGTGTCTTGATGAATGGAAGGTGGAGTCAGAAGAGTCTTCTGTGGGGTGGATTCCGAGGTAGATAGAGCCAGTGGGGTGAATAAAACGGGGAATACCTTCGGCACTGATGGGAGCTGGGGGTAACTCGAGATTTGTTGAGGGTCCAAGGCGGGTGCAGGTAGATACGCATGATTGATCTGGTACCTGGGACTGACGGGCGGGTTCCAAGGGCTCTAGCCTTTGAAGTTCTCGAACTGTGCTGAGTAGCTCATCGATTGCTCGATTCTATCTATTTTCGTCATCTACTCGACGATTCTATTCAGTTTCCAATGCCTGGCGATGGTTTCCTCGTTCCTGGGTGAGTTGATGCAGATGACGCTCTTCTGCTTGAGCAATTTGCTATGATAGTAAAGCGACTTGAGCGGTGACTCCATCAATGGAGTTGCCTGCCTGAGTTGAGTTGGCACGGCGGGAAGGGGCCATTGAAAAGGAGCGGTAATTGGCAGGAAAGAAAGGAAGGTAACAAAGATGAGGTAACTGATAGTATGGGAAGCACAGACGACGCCAATTATAGGGGCCTGATCTTCGTTGTGAAGTGAAGATGGCTCTTATAACACAGAGGTCAACCTATCATCAAAGTTGTACAAGTATATGGCCTAGAAAGAGACTAATCAGAGACAAATACTTGTGTAGAGGCCCGAATGTGACTCTCTACGACCTCTGATGAGGATTTTTAAACTGTGATTCTATTACTGATGAATAATAATAAAGATCGAATACAGTTTGTAAGTGGTCGAAGGTAAAGGGCATAGGGTTTGGTAAGGATTTTTCTAACCCCTTCTTGGTTTCCCCTCTCTCTTATATTTAGAGACATAAGAGGCTGAGTCACCAAGAGTGGGCCAGGCTACTTGATTACTGTTCGATTTTTCTGGCGGCGGTATTTATTAATGGCATCCCTGCCACTGTAGCTGAGAGACCAATTAATGAGCCGTCCAATCCGTTTGAGCTGACTACTAGTCTCATCACACTTCTACTATTCGAACGTTCAGTCAAAGGGTATCTGCTATTTTGTATTGATCCGTTCTCATAGGTTTATCTGTTATTTTGTGTTGATCCATTCTCAAAGATTTATCTGATGTCGAGGCTTCGACTACATGAGTTTCTTGAGCGGCTTGAATCTGAGTCAAAATAGTGTTCGATTTGTTCAAGTAGGATACGAAGTGGACTTTGAGTGAGGAGGTCGAAGGCTGCGAGTATGCTACCACATAATTCATATTTTTAACATGTCCAAATGGAGATCTAGACCAGAACCTCTTGAACCATCAACAACTTTACCTATTTCATCCATTGTTAAACAACCCTTTTTGGACCTCAAACCACTACCCAATACTCTTAAGTATGCCTTTCTAGGTGATTCTAAAGCTCTACCTGTGATAATAGCTTCCAATCTGGATGCAGACCAGGAAGGTAGACTAATGACTATCCTTAGAAAACATAAATCAGTCATAGGTTGGTATATAGCAGACTTGAAGGGAATTAGCCCGACCGCGTGCATGCATCTCATCAATCACGAGGAAGGTGCTAAAAATTCATGCGAGATGCAACGGCGTTTAAATCCAACTATGATGGAGGTGGTTAAGAAGGAAGTTCTTAGGCTTTTAGACTCAGGTATCATATATCCCATTTCGCATAGTAACTGGGTAAGCCCTGTTCCAGTTGTACCCAAGAAATCAGGGATTGCTAGAGTCGAAAATGAGAATAATGAATTAATCCATACCTGTATGGCCACCGAGTAGCATGTTTGTATCGATTACAGAAGTTCAACACGGTCCCTAGGAAAGAATATTTTCCTCTTCCATTCATTGATCGAATGCATGAATTAGCGGGAAAAAGTCATTACTATTTTCTTGACGGTTATTCTGGATATAATCAGATCCCAATTATAGGGACCAGATTTTGTAAAGCTAAAACTAGCGTGAAACCGATCCTTACACCAAGAACTACTATGAAAAGAATTAAATAAGAGATAACACTTGACACAAGGGATTTAGCGTGGAAAACCTGTGAATAGGTAAAAATCACGACCTCGAGTGGAGGATTTTGTGAAAGTAGTATTATTGCTTGAGAGATTGAGAGAATCTGATTACGAGAGTTAATCTGTGAAAATATAGCTAGAGATCAGATAATTGTATGTATAGATTTGTCTATCGACCGTCCTGTTTCCTTAGGAGCTCTGCCCTTTCATTGATCCAGCTCTCAGTTTGACATCGTTCTTGAACACGTTCTCTTGAAAATGGGAGTCATGGGCAGTTGAGTGTGTAACTGCTAGCTCGTGGGAGATAGGTGTATCTTGACCTGTTCTATTTACATCTGTTATGGACGATCCACGTTCTACTTGAGTTCATGGTTGATGTGAAACTGTTAACGTGTTTGTAATGTGTTTGTTTATGCGTGAGTCTGGTACTGGATAAGATCAAGTCTTCCAGAGCTCGAGGTATAGATGAGATCGAGTGTCCATAGCTCGAGGGATAGGTCCCTGCACCTATTGCTTTAGAAGATGAGGAGAAAACCACATTCACGTGTACCTACAGGACTTATGCTTATCGACGCATACCATTTGGTTTATTTAATGTACCCACTACAATTTAACGTTGTATGATGTAAGCGACACTTGAAAAATGGAACGCCTGTATTGAAGAGTGTGTTATCATTATGACGCGTGAGTGTTATGGGTAGACTGTTGGTTTTCCCGAGCGGATGACTGTTGGGGAAACAACTTGTATTAAATGCGGTATCGCTAAAAATAGTGGTCAGATTTGATCGCTGAATAACCTGCAACACATCTTCGCTGGAGAGATAAACAAAAATGTTTGTTTTGTATGGGTGAGAAAAATATGAGTTTTTTGGAAGCGTACCTTTGCAACATCATGGTTAAGATGATGAATCAAGTGTATCATACCTGGTTTTCTTTCATCGTAGAGGGATTCCGAATATGGTTTTATGGCTGTCAGAGTAGGGAGACTCCCTCTGCTGTTTTGTTGAAGGAGTGTTGTTTGAAATATTTCTGTGTATTATGTAGCGTCCGATTTAGCGGCCGAGGTGTATGCAATGCAAAATCCCTGGTCTCTAATGACGTTTTGATTTCTAAGGTAGGAGTTCTCTTCAATCTCCACGAACTCTGGGTTAGTGGGGATAAGGAGGAAGAGATGGAGGTGGTAGTGGTGGAAGATGGATTGCCTTTTTCAGTACCATCGTCTTTTCTTGTAATTCTTCCTGTAGAGAAATGAAGGGAAAAGAGTTGTTTGACCTATTGTCATCTTGCAATTTTTGAGCTGTGGCTGAGGTTTCTCTAGAAGATCAGCATTATCTTGGCAACAAGAAAAGAACTAGAGACTTGTCCTCGTGTTTGAGAAAATATGTGTAATATCGGGCTTCTAAAAGCTTGATTCTATAATTGTAAAGCAACGTCGCAGGGGTAGTCCTGTAATGAACTTGTTAGATGAAAATCGAGCGTGATAAAAGAATATTTTGTTTGTTTCTTACTAGCGAAAAGCAGAAATAGGCGACATGTCATCGAGCTGTATATAATATGGGAGTAAATAGCTGGTGGGATTACATACCTTATCCTACCTTGTAAATGAATCAAGCTTAACAGATGTAAAGATAAAGCTCGAAATGTAACTTTTAGAGAGCTCGATTAAGCACGAAAAGATAATAGTAAGTAGTTTAAAACCGGGAAGAGTGGGTTACAGAAACTGAAATATGTTGCGTATAGTCAATCGAAAAATTAGTCCCATTAACTGAACAGTATAAAAGTGTGACTTGTCCTTTAATAAGGTTATTCATAAAAAAAATTGTGAAGACTCGCTCTCAGAGGGTTGTTGAAGCGCATGCATTGAACAACTTGCGCTTAGCATTCAAGATTGATGAAATAAGGGAAGCTGTTTTTGGGCAGCAAGGTTATGATGCGGTTATGCTTGAGACCCGAGAAAACTACGAGGGTATGACCAATGTAGAAAGGGGCGAGGAAGTGAACCGCGTGTACTGGTCTGAGTCCATGTGTACCTGTTGGCGGTCTGTTGAAGATCGCAAAAAGAATATCCTAATGATGGCAAGGGAGGAGATCATCAATGAGGATAGGGATATCGCCTCAGGGCTTCTGAAAATTTGTGGTGTTGTTGGGCACACCGGTTGCTTCAAATGCAAGTATCTTGGGGATTGGAGTGATTGACTGTTGTATTTTTGAATTTTGGAAAGTTAATTGCCCGAATTTACTTGAAGAAAACTCTGTTCACGAAAATAGGCTATGACTAGGATTGGTGTTGAAAATAAAATTTTGAATTTATGTTGCTAACTGATATTGATGTTAAAGTCAAGGTGTATAAGTAGGGCAAACAAATGTACGTGAAATTTTAAAGTAGATAATTCAAAATCATGAGTTTGGGGCATTGTGAAATGAGTGGGGCCAAGAGGCTGGGAGATACGCTAAAGTATAATATTTGGTGTAATGATGGGAAGGTGGTTTCACCGAAGCGGTACGACACGTCTGACATATTCAGATGGACGGACAGCTCGGTTCAGGAATCGAGGACTGCTTATTGGAAAACTCAAAACCGCCAGCGGTTCGGGGAAAGATGCATAAGTACCCCCTCTCCTCCCTCTCCGAATACAAAAAACCAGAAACATAAAAGAAGGGTTAGAAAGATAGAGATCTCAACTGACGATTCCATTACCGCCGAAGGCGGAAAGGATAAGAGGAAAGCAGTGACTATGAGTCTCTATTGCAAACAACGAGAGGAGGCTGAGATCGAGGAAGTTTTGAAGAAGTTGCAGGAATTGAGCAAACTGGTGCGGACCAACGCTGTAGACTCTCACTCGGGTGTTGAAGGTAAGTCTGTTTTTGGGTTTATAAGAGTTTTTGTATAAAAATCTTTATTGCGTCGGGATAAGGATATAATCCCTACCCAAACACAAAAAATAAAATAAAAATAACAATGGGAATAATGACTGTGGGGCGATAAAAATCGTTTTGTGATAGTTTGTGATTGTAGAAGTGATCTAGTAGTGCGAGATAAATATTGATATATATACCTCGACCTATCTGCAGGTTTTGTTGGACCAGTGTCTCGTAAAGTAGACCCTTTACTATAGATAAGTATGGCTTTGACTTCCGGTTGTGCAATGGCTGATGAAGTAGACCTCGTAAGGCATTTATCTCCCGTCATTGGAGTAGGGGATGAGGAGGATATTGTAGCGGAATTTGTAGAATGGCCCCGTCTGAAGGGCTCTCGAGTTGAGTACCCAACAGGTTCTAGTCGGTTTAGGGAGTTCTGTAAGGCCAAAAGTAGTATAGATGGGATCTGGGGGCACGCCTTCGGATATAGGGGTAATTTCTTTAGGACTTGGAGTGTTAGTCAAGGAGGAGATTACCTATATTTGCTGCCTAATTTGGCTAAAGAAAAGAAGTACAGGCGTTTGGGGGACGAAGTGTCCTTGGAGTACGTTCAAGGCGTGGTAAAGGATAGTCGAACTGATGGTTTTTGTTGGTATTTAGCCCAGTTCGACTATGGATTGACACTGCCTTTAAGCAATTTCGCTAAGAGTGTTATGAATATGATTGGGGTTTACCCGGCGCAGCTGAATTACAATTTTTGGGAAGTTATCCTTGTATGCGAAACCCTTAATGAGAGATGGGCAGCATCTGGTAGTAAGAGGAGGATTACTGCCAAGGATTTCCTGGAGTATTACGCTGTGAAATATGTTACAGCAACTGATGGTGCATATCTTTCTTCTAGTTCTTCAAGACCATGCTTCTTCGACCTGTCTTCAGCAGGACGAGTGTGAAATGTGCACCTTTTATGGGTGTCTGGTGAATGTCTTCAGCGGTCTGATGAGGAACCCCTAGAACTTAATAATAGATCTTTAACAAAGGGTAAGTATACCATTGAAAATCGAACTATCATTTGTATGTTAAACTATATTTCTATAGTTGATTTGTATCTTACGTTGCCGACCTTCTATGCAGGAATTAGCTACAAAGTTTCGAGGAAGGAATCCTTTATAGACGCCGTTGCCAGGGAAGGCACTGAGCTCGAAGATGTTCCCAAAGTGTTAGAGATAAATAGGTTCAAAAAGGTAGCTAGTAAGGATGACAAGGTCAGGAGATCTCAAGCAAAGAGGAGAATGGCTGGGAAAACTCCAGGCACTATGGAAGTGAAAGTGTTAGTTCTGAACTTAATACTTCTTTGAATCTTGCGCGGCTCAATGAAATGCCAGATGGGCTAGTGGACATGGCCACTTTCTCCAGCACTGTTGTACAGAACCTTACGAAGAGGAAGGCCGTAAAAAGGAGGGATGCTTCTCGTTCTGTTACGTCGGATAGTGTGGACGATAGCAGTAAGAGGAGGAAGGTAACTTCTCCCACAAAGTCGCAGGTGGTGTTAGAGGAAAGCGATAAGATTGCTGAGGGGGTGGACTTGAGGCCGCATTTTGAGGTTGAAGACAGTCTCCTGGAGGAGCAATGTCGAGCTAAAGCTCGAGTGAAGATGGTTGCTGTTGTGGATGATGAGTTTAAGAAGGTTAGTAAATAGTTGGTTTTGTCGAGCTATTTTGTTGCTCGAGCTGACTTATTTCTTTTTACAGTTTGCTCGTGCTCTGAGGGGGGGTTCAGCTTGGTCTCCAGGATAGGTCGATTGAGCTGGAAAAGAGGATCTCCCAGCTCGAGGGAGAGAAAAACCAGTTTGAAGAGAACTTAACTCGGAAGAGGGAAGCTTTTTAGTTGAGCTGGAGAAAGAAAGGAAAGCTGCTACCCTAAAGTTGAAGGAAGTTAGGGCCAAAAGTGTAGCTGAAGTGGAGCGATTGGTTACCGCGTATGCTACTTCTCGGAACAACCTTGCAGGGAAGCTCTACCAGCTGAGGTATACAAAGGTAGAGATTTTGGCATTTAGTGAAGGGAATTTTGAGGAGAAGGAATTTATGGATGATGAGGAGGGTCTGAATGTTGCTGAAAAGACCCCTACGGATAATCAAGAAACTATTGATCAAGTAGGATGATCGTGTAATGTGACATTGGTTGTGAAACATGAACTCGAGCTTTGTAATATTTTACTACTATTTGATGGCAACAACGTTTTTCTTATGAAACTCCGTATTGTAGGAGATAGAAAGCTCGCGCCTCAGAGTTGTAGACTTAGAGGGCCTGCTTGAAGTAGAGAAAAAATCCTCTGCTGAATTGCAGGTTAGATAATTCACATAAATTAATAACTTGATGAGCAAGAATTTAATAGAAGAAGGGATATGTACCTTGTAAGTTTATTCTAGTTCAGGATGTTTGTGTATGTACATTCTGTCTTGCGACCAAAACTTATTTCTTGGTCGGTAGGCCAAGGAGGCATTGGCTACCTTGAGCCTGCAGGTGTCTATTCTTCAAGTTTGTCAGTATGCTTTTGTCGTTCTGTTTCCCAATTAGGTACTGATGTTATGAGTCCCTGCTAAATGTTATGCAGAAGAAGCTAAACATTGCTAAAAAGAGAGAAGAGCAGATTCTTTTGTATAATGTTGAGTATATAGAAGAATATGAGGCTTTGATCTCCCAGTATGAAGATCGAGTGGATGATAATGTGAAGCTTTCTCTGAAGCTCGAAGAAGCTAAGAGCCAAGTCGAAGATATGACTGCAACAATTTTGAGCAGGGAGTTGGCCTTGAGCCAACTTACCAGCGAACTTGCTGAGTTGAAGGAAATGGCTGCGTCAGGTTCTCGGCACGAGGGTGAGTTAGCCGAATACCGTATTAGAGCATTGAATGACGAGATATCTTATATGAAGTGTAACATTCGTACTCTGAACGAGCAATTGTTAAAGAAAGAGATCGACTTGGATACTGCGCGAACTGACTTGGCTGTGTCCGAGGCCGATTTTGAAAAATTGAACAGTAGTATTGCGGGCAAAGATTTAGAATTGCGTAACTCTATACAAATACGCGGTAGTTTGATCGCCAGGTTATATCGTTTGAAAGCTAATTTACGTCGTTTAAAAGGGAGAGAGGCTCAGAGCAGGGCTGATTTAGCAGAGGTTCAAGCCAAGAACAAAAGTCTGGTGGACAATTTGGCCTAAGCTCGCAGAAATGTGAGGAGGGTTGTGCAACGCGATATGGAGATGAATGAAAGAATTAATCAACTCTGTGCTCGAATTTCCGAATTGGAGCGGGAATTACGTGTACGTGAATTGAAGTATGAGAAGGATCTTAGATTTGAATTGGATAAAAGGGATGGTGAAATTGCTTCTGGTGAGGGGAGTCGAGAGATAAAGGAATTTCTTTCTCGAAAAGAAGAGTTAGTTAAAAATATGCATATTGATCTCCCAAATTCTCGGTAGAAGTCAATAGATCTTACAAGGCAGATGAGTGAACGTATTGATCAATTAACAGCTGAACTGGCTAAATCGAAAGCTCGTCGTTTGAGGGATAACAAGCGCGTTCATGAACATGATAAATGTGATGGTGAAGCTTTGCATCAATGGCAATTAAGCTCATTGGTAGCATTTTTTTTCGAGGAAATAAAATTCTTGCAGGTTGAGAAGGATTTGATGCAAGATTGCTTCTCTGGGAGGACTCGTGTATGTAAACTTAATATCTCGAGCATAGATCCAATTGGGGTTATGGATCATGGTATTGGGACCACGACGGCTGAACAGATAGCTCGAGGGATAGAAATTGTTGCTGAATGAGCTCCAGAATATATGGCATCCAAGACTGAAATAGGGGGAAGCTCGAGTGCAGCCTCACCTACTCCTGCTGTGAGAGGAAGGTCAACTCCTCTCCCATCAAGAAAATCTAGTAGAATTAAAAAGAAATAGACTTAAATTTTGATAACGGGTATCTATTGTAATTAGAAGATGTTGATGCTTCAGTGCTCGATGTAGGCCTTTAGAGGAGCGCTGTAATTTGAAATGTTGATATGGGAAACTAATAGTTCCACACCTGTAGTAGATGTTATTCTCTGGTTTGACCCATTGAGTTAGAAGATGTTTGTGGGTGTAGAAGTAAGTATTATCTGTGCTTCAACCCTTGGACTTTAGAGAGGCTTGGCGGTAGTAAGCTAGTATTATCTTTGCTCATACTTTAGGCGGTCACCGCAGGCTAAGAGGTTCTTTATGGCCTCCGCCTCAGATCTGTGTTTCCTCAGAGGTTCGGCTAGTATTATCTATGTCTTGATACCATATTGGAGAGCTGGGCTTATCGACAGTGCGCAACGTCTTACTCGTGCTTTAGGCCTGATCTTGCAGGATGAGGCTCTTTATGGCCCTAGCCCCGGAGGTTTCTGAGTCCTCAGGGGTTCGGCTAGTATTATCTATGCCTTGATACCATATTGGATATTGGAGCATAGCGGCAGCGATCAAGTTTTTTCCTCACTTGTACTTTAGGCTTGTTATCTTCAGGCTAAGAGGTTCATTATGAGCCCCGCCTTCGGATGTATGAGTATCCTCAGGAGTTAGGCTAATATTATCTATGCCAATACCAAGTCTAGATGTTGGAGCTTAGCGGAAGCGAGCAAGTTTTTTCCTCACTCGTGCTTTAGGCTTGTTATCTTCAAGCTAAGAGGTTCGATTTGGCCCCCACCTTCAGATGTATGAGTATCCTCAGAAGTTAGGCTAGTATTATCTATGCCATTACCAATACTGGATGTTGGAGCTTAGCGGTAGCGAGCAAGTTTTTCCTCACTCGTGCTTTAGGCTTGTTATCTTCAGGCTAAGAGGTTCGATATGGCCCCCACCTTCAGATGTATGAGTATCCTCAAGAGTTAAGCTAGTATTATCTATGCCATTACCAATGTTGGATGTGGTTTACCTTTAGGGATCGAGCTTGGATAAACTGTGCTTTTACCCTTTGAGAAGATGGAGATGATGGGAAACTGTATAGCAGGGATTCTTGTGATAAAAAAGAGATTTCATTGATTGAAAAGAGTTTGTACATGCATCGGAGGGGAAATCTGGAGGTGGATTAAACCTTCCTGAGCGACGGAGGAGCTGTTCAACGTCGATATAACTTCAATCTTCTTGTACTCCATAGATTTGGAATTTTGTCAGTGGCTTCCGTCATGAGATAGTATGAACCTAGACCAGATCGACCTATGACCATGAAAGGAACTTCCCAGATTACTGCTAGTTTCCCAGCATAAGAATCTTTTCTGCTATCTGGGATTTCTCGAAGGACCTAGTTGTTGATAGCGAACTCCCGAGTGTGAACTCGTTTGTTGTAGGTATTTGCCAGTATTTGATGATATCGACCAAGATTTGCGATAGCTTGATCTCATGTCTTATCGATCCAATTGAGGTTGCAAGCCAATTCGAACTCATTTTCTTCGTCTGTGAGCTTGTGGTTTCTCACAGGATGGTGATACTTCGTTGGGATCACTGCTTCAATTCCATAGGCAAGTAGAAAAAGAGAGTACTGTGTTGACTTCCGCGGCATAGTTTGATAAGCCCATAAGACGTGAGGTAATTCACGTATCCAGTTTCCCTTCTTCTGTAACATACGGCACTTTTTGAGACCATCCACGATGATCTTGTTAGTGATTATGTTGCGTTTGTTAAGAAATGCTACGACCTTGGCTCTAACGAACTGAGGACCATTATCGATACGGATCAAATGTGGACAACCAAATCTTATGATGATATGCTGCCAAATAAAAGAAATGACCTCTTCTTCTCGAGTTCTGCATTGAGGAATTGCTTCGACCCATTTAGTGAAGAAATCTGTGGCAACAAGGAGAAATTTCCTATTACCCGGAGTATTGGGGAATTTACCAACTAGATCAAGTGCCCATCGTTTGAACGGCCAGTACACATTACTGGCATGGAGTTCGAGGGTAGGGGCTCGAATTTGATTTCCATGATGCTGACATGTATCGCATTTCCTTGAGTATTCTTCAGCTTGCTTCCGCATCCCTGGCCAGAACACTCCTTGGGTAATAGCTGCATTAGCAAGAGCTCGTCCTGTGGTATGGGATCCGTAGATTCCTTCATGTAGATATCGAAGCATCTTGTCGGCAAGTTCCTTTGAGAGACACTTGAGGTATGGACAAGTGACTGAGCGTTTGTAGAGATTGTTGTTTGGTTGGACTGTATAGAGCTTTGAATTTTCAATAATGTGTCAGCGCTGCTGTGGATCATTTGGTAGTGGCTCTTTGCGTGAGTTATCCAGACCGAGATAAGTAATGAATGGTTTCCTCCAATCATCTTCCGCCATCTCATCTCCCCCAGTGTTAATCGCATATACTGTAATACGATTAATACTGGGGCTAGAAATAACTTCGATCTGAAGGTACCTTGATTCTATACCCAATACTCTGGCTAAGTAAGCCAAGGAGTCAGCGTGGCGATTCTCTCCTCGAGTTAGGTATTCGAGCGTAGCTTTGTGAAATTTGCTTAGCTTTTCTGCAACTAGAGCTGCATAATCGACCATGATGTCGTTCTTCTTGTAATGTTCTGAATAGTGATGAACGATTAGAAGAGAGTCTGTGTAACCTGAGTTTTCAGTGATTCCGAGTTTAAGAGCCATGTCTAGACCATAAATGAGTGCCTCGTACTCTGTAACATTGTTCGACGCTTCGAAGTCGAGACGGATGGATTTCTCGATTCTGTCGTTGGAAGGTGTAATGAGAACGATCCCAATACCTGACCCTGCGGGTCCTGCTGAACCATCGGTGTAGAGCCTCCACCCTTTTTGAGATATCCATGATGCTCGATCATCAAAAGATTTAGAGGGTGGAAACTCATCTGCTGCATCTTCGGCTAGATCTGGATCATGTTCTTCCCAGTCAGGATCTGAAACTAGAAGGTCTGCTAGAAAATCAGCGCCTGCATAGCCCTTTTCAGAAATTCGTTGCTCGAATTTGATTTTGTGCTCCCAAAAACTGACGGACCACTGCTGTACTCTTTTGGATTTCTCTTTCTTACACAATACTTCCCGAAGTGAGTAGTTCGTCATGACTTTGACAGGATGTGCTTGAAAATAGTGTTTGAGCTTTTGTGCGGTGTAAACGAGAGTTAAAAGTAATCTTCCAATTTTAGAGTACCTCGTTTCCGCTGGAGTAAGTATCTTGTTGATGAAGAAGATCAGTTTCTCAATTTTTCCTTCGAGCCAAATGAGAACCGAGCTGAGAGATGTATCTGTAGCTGCGAAGTAGATAATCAGTTCCTCATTGCCTAACGGAGTACTCTTGATTGGAGCGTTCCCTTGGTAAGTTTTGAGTTCCTGAAAAGCTGCTTCGCATTCTGGTTTCCAGTTGATATCTTCATTCTTTGAACTTTTGCCTCGCTGAGTAGAACCTTTGAGTAGCATAAATAACCATCTGCATCGGTCTAAGGACTTGGATACGAATCTATTGATTACTGCAATCTTTCCTGTGAGCTTTTGTACATCCTTCTTTGTTCATGGTGAAGGCATGTCCAGAAGAGCTCGAATTTGATCTGGATCTTCTTCTATCCCTTTCTTGCGGATAAGATGACCCAAGAACTTGCCCGAGTAAACACCAAACTGGCATTTTTTGGGATTAAGCTTCATTCTGTAGGATCGTAATATACTGAATACTGTAGAGAGATAAGAGATGTGATCCTCTTTCATTAGGCTCTTCCAAAGTATGTCGTCAATATAGACTTCGAGTGTTTTTCCCAAGTGTTCTTTGAACATACTTGTGACCAGCTATTGGTAAGTGGCTCCAGCGTTCTTAAGGCCGAATGGCATGACTTTGTAATAGTAGAAACCTCATTCTGTAATAGACGTAGTCTTTTCTTTATCTGCTTCCAAGAGTGGAATCTGATTGTACCCCAAAGCAGCGTCCATCATGGACAAAAGTTCATGACCTGCTGTAGAGTCGAGGATTTGATGAATGATCGGAAGGGGGAAGCTATCCTTTGGCGTGTGTTTATTTAGATCTGTAAAATCCACGCAGACCCGAACCTTCCCATTCTTCTTTAGAACAGCAACGATATTAGAAATCCAATCTGGGTACTTGTCTTCCCGAATGAAACCAACCTTGATAAGTTTGTCGATCTCCTTGTTCACCTCATCTCGAAGTCTTGGAGATAACCTGCGTTGCTTCTGCTTAACTGTTATGGAGCCTTCGCGGATATTTAAAATGTGGCATGATTTTGAGAGGTCTACGCCTGACATTTCCTGGAAGTTCCATGCGAAAACGTCTTTGTTGGATTGGAGGAAAGAAATAAGAGCTTCTAACTTTGTTTGAATTAATTTCGTACCAATATAAGTACCTCGGTTAATTCCATCAAGATGATCAGCCTTCTGTGATTGCTATGCAGCAATCTGTTATGATTGGTCGAGAACTGGTGAGACTGTATTCTCACAAGCTAGAGAAAGTTTCTAACTTCCTTTGATTTCATAAATACCGTTGTTATGCTTGAAACGGAGCGTTTGGCGAAACGTGGACGGGATGGCCTCCATATTGTACAGCCAACAGCGTCCTAGTATCCCCAAATACCTTGATTTGGCATTGATGACATAAGAAATAATGTCCATTGTGGTAGGCCCTTCTGTGATCGAGAGAGTGATCTTCCCAACTCGTACTTCTTTGGACCCATTAAACCCACTGATGTCTGTCTCGCTTTAAACGACCTGATCTGAGAGCCCCATCTGGTCAATCGTACTTTGGAAAAGGATCTCAACCTCACTTCCTGTGTCAACCATCATGGCGTGCATTACGAAGTTCCTCATTTTGAGTATAATTACTAGTGCGTCATGATGAGGATACTTCACATGTCCTGTGTCGCAGTCTTTGAAGGAGATTCCCTTTCGACGACTGCTTGACTCTGGGAGGAGCTTGGCTTCCTTGTCCTGGATGGCAAGGTCACAGCACTAGCCCAACTTCCTCCGCTTGACTCTGCTGGAATTTGAAACCTGATTGATCTCGATCATATTGCTGCAGTAGAGATGATATAGATGCTTCTCCTCTGCTTGTTTTGTTGCTTGAGTCTCGTTATCTTGTTTCAGATAGCTTCCATCTTTATAGCTGGGAAGATCGATGATGTATTCGAGCATCCTCCCTTCCTTAAAAATGATATCCGGGAGCTTTTTCTAACCATAGCAATTGTCGGTGTTGTGGTGCTTAATCTTGTGATATTTGCAATAAGGTCGGCCTGCTATTGGATCAAGATGTCGAGTTGGACAGAAACATTTATCCTTCTGAAGAATAGGATAGATCACGGAAAGCTTGACATTCAACTTTGGTATGACTGTTCTGGATGGTTTCTGCGACCTCTGATTATTGTCTCTTTCTGGTTCAGTCTTTGCTCATTTACGATCGCCTTGATCGCTCAAGCTGCAGTTGTTGCTGGAATCTGTAGAAGGAACCTTGGTGTTGTGGGCTGCCTTTACAGGTTTATTCGGTTCGGGGATCATCCGCTCTAGATCGATGTAATTGTTGACTTTCTCGATCATATCTTCGAGAGTCTTGGGCTTCTTCAGGAAGAGATACTCTTTAGCTTTGCAATTGAACTACAAAGCATTTGTGAATGCGGACACGGCTGTCTTCAGATCTAGATTGTCGACCTTCCGAGCCAGTTCGAGAAACTTCTTGGAGAACTCCTCGAGCTTCTTCCCTTGTGCTTGTTTGGGACTTATATGAGAATATAAGTTCTCTTCTTTGACTTTGTTGTGGGCATAAGCCTTGATGAAGATTTTATGTAACTGCTAGAAGGTGTGAATCGAACCTTCCGGTAAAGAGTGGAACCAATGGAGAGGTTCATCCTAGAGTAGCGAAGAGCCAGCAAAGGATATGATTCAGATTATAATACAAACCCAATGAGTTGCAGAATTGTTGAATGTGCTGGCCAGGATCGGTTCCTTTGTATTTGATGATCCTGGGTGTATGAAAGCCGGTTTGACATTCATATCAAATAATTCTTTAGCAATTGGACTACCTTGTAATTTATGAGAATCATCCTTCGCATCTAAAGCCGTTGCTTCAATGATCTTCCTGATACGCTGGCCCATGAGCTCCTGAGAAATATAATGCTGAGGGATAGGAGCTACTTGAACTACTGGAACTGTCGGAACTACCAGAACTGCTTGACGTATGAGTCTAGGAACGTGGTCACCTGTTTCCTCGCTCACATGTTCCGGAAGTGGGGCACGGTAAGGAGGTCGCAAGACTTCCTCGGGCTGCTTGGAAGGCCTGCGATCTCTGCTGATATCTGTCTGCGCTTCCTATACCAAATTAATTGAGATTATCGGTACTTGTGGATCCTCACAATGAATCCTAGAAATGTTTGTACTATGTACCTCATGTAGCACTAACCTCTCGTGAACGAAAACCCTTGAGATTGTTGGTACTGTTTCGAGCTCTCTCAGGGCTGGTGGTGGTTGGCTGCTCTGAAATGCTTTTAGAGCTGTTTAAAAAGCTAACATCTGATCTTCTTGTTTCTTTATCTCCAGAACTCGAGCTTGACACTCTCGTTCTGACACCTTATCGCGGAGTTCTCGATCTTCTAATAGCTGGTGCTCGAGCTGACTCTGTTTCTCGGCTTGGACAATTAAGCTCGCCCGAAGCTCGGCAACCCGATCAGGTTCCCTCAAACTTTTAGGCTGAGCTCCCAAAGATAGAGGTGCTTGAACCATAATTGAATACTGCTTGACTGATGAGTATCAATCGTGGCCCTTAAGTACGCAAAAAAACCGTACGTTCCCACTGACGGCGCCAAATGTAGGGACTAAATTTCGTAAAGCTCAAACTAGCTTGAAATCGATCCTTACACCAAGAACTACTATGACAAGAATTAAATAAGTGATAACACTTGACACATGGTATTTTGCGTGGAAAACCTGTGAATAGGTAAAAACCACGACCTCGAGTAGAGGATTTTGTGAAAGTAGTATTATTGCTTTAGAGATTGAGAGAATCTGATTATAAGAGTTAATCTAAGAAAATATAGCTAGAGATCAGATAATTGTATGTATAGATTTGCCTATTGACCGTCCTATTTCCTTAGGAGCTCTGCCCTTTTATAGACCTTTCTCTCAGCTTGACATCGTGCTTGAATACGTTCTCTTGAAAATGGGATTCATGGGCAGTTGAGTGTGTAACTGCTAGCTCGTAGGAAACAGGTGTATGTTGACTTGTTCTGTTTACATCTGTTGTGGATGATCCACGTTCTGCTTGAGTTCGTGGTTGATGTATAACTGTTAACATGTTTGTAACGTGTTTGTTTATGCGTGGGTCTGGTACTGGATAAGATCGAGTCTTCCGAAGCTTGAGATATAGATGAGATCGAGTGTCCATATCTCGAGGGATAAGTCCCTACTCCTATTGCTCTAGAAGATCAGGAGAAAGCCACATTCACGTGTACCTATGGGACTTATGCTTTTTGACGTATGCTATTTGGCTTATTTAATGTGCCCGCTACATTTTAACATTGTATGATGAGCATATTCTCTGATATGGTTAAAAATTTTATCAAAATCTTCTTGGATGATTTTTTAGTATTTCTTTCCTCTTTTGATAAATGTTTGCACCATTTAGAGCACATGTTAGAATGATGTACACAAATAAATTTGGTGTTTAATTGGAAAAAGTACCACTTCATGGTGACACAAGAGATAGTTCTTGGGCATATCACCTCCAATAAAGGGATAGAAGTTGATAAGGCCAAAATCGATATTAATTCTTCCTTACCTACTCCTCAGACGGTCAAGGCCATTCGGTAATTTTAAGGCCATGCCAGGTTTTGCCGTCTATTCATCTAAGATTTTAGCTAAATTTCCTAGCCTTTATGCAATTTACTTGCTAAGGACACTGATTTCCACTTTGATGATGAATGTTCCAGAGTTTTTGAGAAGCTTTAACTTCTATTAACTTTTACTCCAATCATACAACTATCCAATTGGGATCTTCCATTTGAATTGATGTACGATGCAACTGACTACGCTGTTATAGCAGTTTTAGGGCAAAGAGTAGATAAAAACCTCATGTTATATACTATGCCAGTTGCGTACTCAATGATGCACCAATAAATTACTCCACCACTGAGAAGAAGTTATTATCCATTGTGTTTGCCTTAAAAAAGTTTTGGTCATATCATGTTGGGTCCAAGATCATTGTCTATACCGATCACGCGGCCTTAAAATATTTATTATCCAAAAAGGATGTTAAGCCTCGGTTAATCCGATGAATATTCTTATTACAAGAATTTAACATCGAAATTCGAGATAAGATAGGAATTGAAAATGTTGTAGCAGACCATTTATTCAAACTTCAGATCGAAGGTGGTAAAGATCTCCTCCCTATCTTAGAGACATTTCCTAATGAGCAGCTGATAGACACGTAATATTTACGTGTAGAACTCCTAAATTTATATCTACCTAGTCATTTATTAAATAAATGTGACACTAATAGTGCTTTTGTTTGTATTTATAGAAATTGGTCATATGATAAACAAGTCGTATATTTTTCCAGTTTTCAACGAAGAACAAGGGTGATGCACTCCAACAATGAAACTCATTTGAAGTTGTCAACCAAAGGCCCATGGAAGCTTATTGAAGAAAATTAAGTGTATATATTATTCTCATGAGTTGTAATATTTATGTATTAATTTTAGGCATTGTTTAGGGGAGTTTATATTAATGGTGACATTTTGTAACTCTTCCTATACTCTATAAATAGGAGGGGAATCCCACCCATGAGAGATCATCTTGGAGAGTATAAATCAAAGTTCATAGCAATAAAGGTTATTATTTCTCTCTTTTTCTTGTCATTTCCTTTAAGAAAGTAATATAGCAATGATCAAAGGGATGTGTAGCTAATCTTCTTAGCCAAGGCTAGAGGAAGCTCCACCCAATGTAGCCTTAGTATAGAATAGCATTGTATAACTATAGTAGTTACTTTCTCTTCTTTCGTTTTAATGCATAATCTTCTTCCTACGATCCTAGCTTGACCATAGCTTGAATTCGAGGGAGTAAAGAATCAAAGGAAACCATCTTGTTTGACAATTACAAGATGGTTTGGAAGATGGAGAAGAGGACATAACCCGCTCTTATCAACCGGACCAGGGTTGAATAAGGTGGTTTATGGGTAGTTCCTAATCATAAATCTATTTTATCTTTTGATGTATTGCATATGCCCGACCAAGGATATGCAATACGGGAAATCATAATTCACTTTAATTATTTATGCTATCTCACGGGTACAAAGGGTGGAGTAGAATCTAAGCCTTGGTTCTCACTCCAACTCATACAACTCATATTTTCTAGCATTTGTTTATTTCTTCTTTTTAGTTCGAAACCTATACAAACTCATTGTTATTAGTTAAAACTAGTAGCTCGAAGTATAATTCATACCTCAAGTATCTTGGGATACGACCCCGCTTACCCTTATACTTAACGATACACCGTGCACTTGCGGGTCTTTTAAGATGATAGTTTATAATCGATCAAGTTTCTGGCGCCGTTGCCGAGGATTTGTGAATAAGTTTTATTTTTTTTTAGTTGTTATTTTTAAGCCAATTTTTGTTTTGTTTTTTTTTTATTTTATCTTCTTCTTTGATCTCAAAATACTTGGGTGTAAATAGGAACAATTGTTGGGTGCTCAACGAGGTAAGTTCTCAAGATTGCACAACACAGTTAAAAGTTCTTTTCTCCGTAACAGTGTTATATGGAAAATATAACTTAGCATTAACAAGTTGCTACAGTTACTATTTTCTTTGAACTGATACTGTGTGGCCTCTTATATTTTTGCTGAGATCATTTTCGAGCTGAGGGTCCAATGAAATGAACTTGAACACGAGCTTTGTTTTGACAAAAAACGTTGTCGTGGGTCCAAGAGCTTAAGCACGAGTTGCTTATGTTAAACACAACCTGAAAAGCACGAACAGTTTATAGGCCTTAAATCTTTTGTTAAAAGTTGTTTTCTTTTTTATTGGGTGGCCCCACTTGAGCACGAACTGTTTTTGTTATAACCTGAGCACAAGTTGTTTTTGTTACGAGCATGAACTTGAGTACGAGTTTTGGTTTGTTTTTTTTTAGAAGCCTCTTGTCGACCACAAAAAGTTTAACGTACTTGAACACGAGTTGCTTTTGTGAGTTTTACTTGAATTGTGATAAAAGACCATTTTTGATAATCTTGATTATTACTCTCCATTGTTGATCAAACACAAGCCGATTACACTTTGAGAATTTTGGGCACCGATAAGGGACACAAAAGAATAGAAAGTGCGGAAAGTATTGAAAGCAGAAATACGAAAAGCTTAAAGAGCGACTCATTTGTTATGAAAAATCCTTCTTGTGCCCCCTAAGTGAAGGGGCACATCCTTTTTTTGCCCCCTAATTGAAAGGGTGGCCACAGCTACACCGGGAAATACTTCCTGTAGGTTGGTACTTCTCAAAACTTGGCATTTACAAGGGGTACATATCAACTATGACCCGGCACTAGGATATATGAAGTCGTGTGGACTATACAAATACACACTGCTCTAATAAAAAAATTATTATTGTTGGATTAACCCAATTGAACTAATACAATAGTGATCCATCTCGAGTTTTCCAAATTTCAAAGAAGGGCAATTCATCTAGAGTTGACCCAATTGAACTTGTTGTCGAGCTAGAAGTCGAACCCTCAATAATGGCTGCTGTCAAATCTCTTAGGGACTATTGGACCCCAGTGGTGAGTGATATGCCTTTGTGTGTTGTGTTACCAGTTGTCATGACAAACCATTATGAAATCAAGCCTAGTGTGATTCAAATGTTACCAATATTTTGTGGGCTTGATTCTGGTGGCCCATATAAGCACGTCCACAAGTTTAAGAAAATTTGTGAGCTTTCAAATACCAATATTTTACTAAGGATTATGTCCGCCTTCGTTTATTCCCATTCTCACTAAAAGATAAGGTGAGTCATTGGCTTGATTCATTGGCACGAACATCTATCAATTCATTGGATCAAATGGAGACCAAGTTTAGAGCCAAATGGTTTTCTATGGGAAAAACCCTCGCTCTTAGAAATGCAATTGTTGAATTTGTTCAAAATGAGAGTAAAATGTTTTACGAGGCATGGGAGAGATATAAAGATCTTCTTTCACAATGACCCCATCATGGTTTTGGGAAGCAACATCTTGCCCAGATCTTCTATCGTGGAATAACTTTTGAGAATTGTTATAGGCTAGAATTCATGCATAGTAGCAAATTCTTGAACCTTGAACCTGATAAAGCTTATGAGGAGTTTGAGACATTAGCTGAGAACTCTCAGCAGTGGAATTTTGATCCACATAGAAATATTTGTACAGCCAAAAAAGGTAGCTTATATAAAGTGAGTGAGGGAACGGCTATCAAAGCCCCAATTAGATACTCTTACCCGAAAAATCAAGGCTATGGCTATGAATCAATATAAGGGTAGTGTGAACCAGGTTCAGCAACAGGGTTACACCGTTTGTTATGATGTAACCCATGTAACTAAAATGTGCCCCATGCTCAATGAAATGAATGACAATCAAGAGAAAGTGAATGTTTTGAATAATACCTACAATAGGCCTTTTGACCCGTACAAGCCAACTTGGCAGAACCACCCAAATTTTCGTGGAAGATCAACCAACCCGGTTCAAGTTTTGGAAAGCCACAAAGCTCAGGTCATAATTTTCCTAGAAATTCCATTTCTCAATCTTATCCTCAGGCATCTCAGCAATCCTTTTACTCATCCAAACAGTTCTCACCCGCTCCACCCAAACCATTTTAAGACGATACCCTTACTCTCTTCGTACAACAATCAGTACAATTTTAGCAACAAATGATGCAATTCCAACAATAGACTTTGGTGAATCAGAATTCAACATCCCAATCTATCTCAAATCTAGAGACTCAGATAGAACAATTGCCAAATGCATTGCATAAGAGACCCTGAGGTAAGCTACCTAGCCAACCTGTATCTAATCTGAAAGGACCACCGGGGTTTGATGTTAACTCAATCCCAAAATAGCTTAATGCTATTACAACTCTTCAAAGTAGTAGACAAATTGATAACCGAGTTGAAATGCCTAGAGTTGAGCCAACACCCATTGCTATTGAGGATGAGGTAGGTACGAGTAAACCAGTTGTAGTAAGCAACCATAAACCTTTTAAGAAATCTAAGGAGTTGCCTACCACATCTATTTTCGTACAAAAGGCACATATTGAGCCATAGGTGCCTTATCCACAATGTCTTCTTCCTGCTAATAAAGGGATAAAAATTGACGAGATATTGGATATATTTAAGCAAGTTCCTATAAATATTCCAGAACTCGATGTCATCATGCTTATCCCTGCATATGCCAAATTCCTTAAGAATGCGTGCACTAGGAAAAGGAAAATCAATGTGCACAAGAAAGTCTTTTTGACTGGGACATTAACCCTGCCTAAGCTTCGAGATCCTGGAAGCCCAACCATCCCTTGTAAAATTGGAGATCATAAAGTGGATAGGGCGTTACTTAACTTAGGTACTAGTGTGAATGTCCTACCTTACTCGGTCTATCAAGAATTAGGACTTGGAGAACTCGAACCTATCCGAATGACACTTCAATTGGCTGATAGGTCAATACGATACCCACGTGGTATATTTGAGGATATTCTTATCAAGGTTGATACTCTCATTTTTCCTGTAGATTTTGTTATTTTGGGCATTGAAGATGTAAAGAATCCTAGCTGTGAGATCCCCGTCATATTAGGCTACCCTTTCCTTGCGACTGTTCATACCATTATTAATTGCTTTAATAGGGTCTATAGGAGACATGAAGATCAAGCTCAATATTTTTAACAATAATACTCAAGTATCTCATTCTGATGACATGGCTGAGCTAAATATGATTGACTCACTTGTTTACAACTCGTTCCCTAAATCATTATCTGAGGGCCCCTTAGAATCATCTCTTGTAAACTTTGGTGAAGACTTTGATGAAAATCCGATTGTTAAAGAGCTTAATGCTCTATTTGACTCAACCCTTATTTTAACAAATCCAAATGGAGACCTTATGTTGAACCTCTAGAACCGTCCACTACTTTGCTTATTCCATCTATTGTTAATACACCCAAGTTAGACCTCAAGCCATTACCTAAGACTTTGAAGTAAGCTTTCTTAGGTGATTATAAAACTTTACCTGTGATCATAGATTCCAATCTAAATGTTGACCAGGAAAGTAGATTGTTGGGGGTCCTTGGAAGGCACAAATTAGCCCTGGGGTGGTCTATAGCATATTTAAAGGGGATTAGCCTGGCCGCTTGCATGCATCGCATCAATCTCGAGGAAGGTACTAAAAATTCTTGCGAGATGCAACGGCGGTTGAATCCCACCATGATAGAGGTGGTAAAGAAGGAAGTGTTGGGGCCTGATCTTCGTTGAAAAGCGAAGATGGCTCTTGCAACACGGAGGTTAACCTCTCATAAAAGATGTACAAGTATATAGCCTAAAATGTGACTAATTAGAGACAAATACTTATATAGAGGCCCAAATGTGACTCTCTACGACCTCTGATGAGGATTTTTAAACTGTGATTCTATTACTGATGAGTAATAATAAAGATCGAATACAGTTTGTAAGTGGTCGAAGGTAAAAAGCATAGGGTTTGGTGAGGACTTTTCTAGCCCCTTCTTGGCTTCCCCTCTCTCTTATTTATAAAGTAATAAGAGGTAGAGTCACCAAGAGTGGGCCAGGCTACATGATTACTGTCACTATAGTAGAGAGACAATTAATGCGCCGTCCAATCCGTTTGAGCTGACTGCTAGTCTCATCACACTTCTGCTATTCGAACGTTCAGTCGAAGGGTATCTGCTATTATGTGTTGATCCGTTCTCAAAGATTTATCTGATGTCGAGGCTTAGACTACAAGAGTTTCTTATGGGGCTTGATTCTGAGTCGAAATAGTCTTCGATATGTTCGAGTAGGATACGAAGTAGACTTCGAGTGAGGAGGTCGAAGGCTGCGAGTAGGCTACTGCATTTGCCCCCTCTCAGAAAGGGTCTTGAAGCGAGGTGGATAGGTGTTTGCTGAGAAAACTGTTATCTTAGAGCCTGTTCTTGTTTGACCGTTGGTTTCTGGGAAAATAATAAAGTGGGGGGGGTAATTTAGAGGTGTAGGTGGGTAAAGGGTAATAAATGGGGTGAAGGCTATAAAAATTAGTTCATCTACGGGGATTATGTATCTTCTTCCATCTTCAACATTGCTATGTTCTTCATTATAAATATCTAAATGGATAGCCTGCCTAATACCCGTTATCAGAAGAGGATGGGGTTTGCCCATGATCGTTATGTGGCGCAGAAAATTGCGAACCGTACGCCTATCTCTGGTACATGCCAGATCTTGTGGACAAGAGGCCAGAGGAGTTTATCAATGGCAAACCGTACGCCTATCTCTGGGAGCAATTGAGGTCGTGTTTTTCAGCCAAGCAGAAATGTTATCTTTTCTTGATGGCATTAGCTGAAAGCCTTATCTGTGCAGAGGAGATCATCGAGGAGGAACATGCGGCGAGTGGAGCTGGTTCATCCGAAAGTAGGGCGCTGGGTTGATGTTGTGAACGTTTTAGAATAATTTTGTATAGTTTCTATTTTGTTTTGTGGGAGGAAGCTGTTTTGAGTTTGGGGTGGTAGGGGAAAATTGTAATTTGTTTTTGGGATTCGGTAATTTAAATGGATAGAATACTTAGCTCGCGTCTGTATTCCTGTTATTTGGTTAGATAATGTAGACAAATGCAAATGACTACTCTTCTTGGCGCGAGGTATAAAGATATGCTCGAAGAAAATTATGATCGAAGGTTGATGATGGGCTGTTGTGAAGATCGAGTCTTACGATGGCCGAATGTTTGATGTTGGAGATATGTTCTACTGGGAGTCGTTGGGGAGGAGGTTTGAATACAGGTACAGACGAATCAGTTACGTCTTGGAAGTTGGAGGGGTTACATGTTGACTTTTCGTTGTTGGGAATTGAAGGTTACCATTAATTCAGTTAGGGAAGAGGGAAAGTTCTGGTGAGTTTGGAGGTATAAAATGGGGTATGGAGGGAGAGATCTATTTATCTGTATTGCAGTATTCTTCTCTTCTAACTGAGTACTTCCTGTTTATCAATATGGCTGAGAACGTATTGGTTGCTGAAGATCAAGCTGCCACGAGGGTGAGGAGGATTCAAGAGGCCCTGCTAAGTTTTCAACGAAGGTTCAAGATAGAGGACGACATTATCGCTGAAATGCCAGATCATTTTGAAGCGAAACCTGGAACACCTTTCTATGATATTCCCTTTGCGCACTGGAGGGAAATAGTACCAATGATGGGGCCGCTGCCTGGCCATCGGCTGTCGCATCTCAAAGGCTTCACGGAGGATATCGTGGATCAGGAGGATGAAGCTTTGGCAGCCGCTGTTGCAGGGGAGCAACTTGTTAATTAGATAGGGTTCCTTTTTGTAGTTTCTCATGTTAATGTTTTCATGTATTCTGTTTCTCTCTTCTTTCCAGTTTTTTTTTTTATTTTTTTATTTTTTTTCATAACTTTTGTAGTTTTATCCTCGTTGTCGGAATGAAAAGTTCTTTTGTTGATAGTACTAATAGAAATTATTGTGAACTATGGGATATGGTAGTAGAATCTGAATTCCGAATATAATACTGTTTGGTACGAGGTTGGTAGTATAACTATATTGATTGAATATTTGGAATATAGAACTGAACTTGTTGGGATAAAAAAAACTTTGTCGAAACTGAAAATTTTGTCTGAGGGCATGAAGTTTTGACTGGTCGAATGGGGGGTTTGTTGGTATGAGAAATTTAATAAATCTGAGGTAATTTGTTGAAGATTCTTCGAGGTGTATTATGGTCGAATGTTCGAGTTCGGAAGTGCATCAAAGGTGAAGTTTGATAATGTATCGAAGGTGAGGCTTGATAGTGTATCGAAGGTGAAGTTTGATAATGTATCGAAGGTGAAGTTTAATAGTGTATCAAAGGTGAAGTTTGATTTGACTGGCCGATCTGACAATCCAAATGGCTGGTCTGTCTAAGTGGTACGTGCGTTTAGGGCAGTGTGCCGGGAAGTAATGATTATGTTTTACTCGTTTGATGAAAAAGGTGGTGATGTGACAATTGGATTCTGACTGTTTAGTTTCGATCTGGGAGAATAAGGTTCGAAAAGCTTCCGCAGTACATACAATTTTAGGTAAACGGGTTGTACGCACGTAGGAAATGTTAAGGGTATATTTGTTGAAGCACACTGTTAACCAAAAAGCCGGGGAGGTGGGGTCGTGGTAATGATAGCGGTAAATAAATCGAGGTGTTTTCGGGATTTCGAAATATATATATAAGTAAGATATGAGTAATTACTGTACTAGTTTGCTGTGAAAACCATAGAGAGTAAAAAGGAGAAGGAGTAGCGCCATTGCGAACGTGGAAGCGGTTAGGGCATCTGAAGCTGTTATCTTTCGGACATGGGGGTAGTTCTGCTAATTTCAGGTATGTCATTTGATCTCTGTGAACTCTGTTCAGTTTTTTTTTTGGTTTAAATAGTAGAGGCAGAACAATCTGTGTTTGTGGTTTGGACATGGCACTCGAAATGTCGGAGAGGGGAAAAGTCTGGGTTACGACCCGTTCTGTAGTTTGTTTTGGAGGGGGTAGTTAGGATGGTCATGGAATTTGTCGAGTTTGTCAATCTAATTGCGTACCTCTTCTTCTGTAGGCTCAAAATGGATAACCGTCTGGCTTTGGGACGGGCATTGATAGATGAAGAGTTGGAAGAAATCGAAGCTAGTTATTCTGGTCGAGCTCTAATGGGTGATGGTAGTGATGTAAAAGTTTTAGATGTAGTAACCGAGGCCCCATTATCAATGGTACTGCCTGCTGAGGAGGTTATAGTTTTGAGGCGTCGAAGGACAATAGTAAGTAAGGATAGTGAGGAGGAGGATAAAGTGAGGGGGGAGAGGGATGATGTAGGGCCCTCGGGTAAGAGAGAGGGAGATAAAGGGCATTGTCACGAGAGCGCGGATTTGACTGAGTAAGTTGGCATTGGGGGTCTCGTTACAGCGAAGGATAGGGTTAGCTTAGAGCGGTTTGCCGCTAATTTAGAACTGTCGAAGGGGGTATATTTTTTAGAGTTGCAGGGGCAGGATTGACCTTAAAATCGAATCCTGGGAGCGGGATTATGGCTTATTGGGGCCAGATTCGATTGGGGATGGAGTTACCACTCTGAAGCCTGGTGAAAGAAGCTCTAAATTTTTGGGAGGTGGCTTCAGTGCAAATGAACGGGAATTTTTATGAGATGATGATGGTGATAGAGGGGATGAATATAAAATTGGCTGGTGAGGGCCGAAATTTGATTAAGTGGTTTGATATTGTTACCTTCTACTCGAGGAAGGCGAGTCAGAACCCATGGACCTATCACATCCAATGTCACCCTAAGAAACCTTGGTTCTTTGATCTGTGCTTGACGGGTCGAGGGTGGAATAAATATTTATTGATAGTGAGAGGTAACTTCGAGAATGTAGACGAGGATGACCCATATAAATTACATCATAGGGTTTATAATGAAAGTAAGTTTGCTGTCGATGGGCTTGTTGTTGATGTGTTTCTGAAATAAGTGATAACTGTGTTTTGTTTTACTGTTGCAGGTCCGGGAAGTTCGACTTGGGATAATCCGGTGAATTCAATGATAATCTGCTCAAGGCTAGTCAAGACTGGGTAAATTCGGTGCTTGACAGTCTCAAAATCAAGAGGCAAAGGAGGAAGAAGGCTGATTCCCTGCTTCGAAGTGTACCCACTACGCCGAAGCTAGCAAAGAGAAAAAAAAGTGAAGGTTCTTCCAAGAGGTCAAAGGAAATGGGAGGAGAGGATCTACCGAGGAACTATCAGTTTGTGCCGAGATCTCACAAGGGATCGAAGCAAGTGGCAACGGTGCCTGAAGTGGCTGTCAAGGCTTCGAGGTTGTGGCCAAGGCCAGTATCGACTAATGTTGAGAAAGGGAAGAGTCGTGCTGCTCCTGAAGCCCTAAAATTACAGCAATCGAAGGATGGCCAACGCAAGAGGCATAGGGCACTGGGGGAGGACAATACACAGGAGGAGGATGAAGAAATGGCAGAAGCAGAACAACAGAAGAAGGCTGTCGCTAAGCAATCTTTGATGGTCGAACTCTAGGAGGACGACCCAGACGAGGCGTCGAAGGATGTAAAAAGGTACATGTTTCAGGTAACTATATACTCCTTTTTATTGTGATATTCTAAAATGTCTTTCGAATTTTTCGAGTTTTGAGGTTCACTGACTGATTGGATATTTTAGCAGACGGATTCTTGGGTACGAACGTGCAGCAAGGCTATGAAGTCGGTAAAAGCAAAGTTGCGGCAAGCAAGGCAAAATCTTGATCCTTCCCGTAGGACAGAGGCATCATTGGTGTCTGAGGTGAAGAAGTTGAAGCATGACCTTGGGGTTATTACCGAATCTTATGATGAGTGACTTGAACTTCAGTGATCGAGGCTAGAGCGGGAGTGGGCTGCAAAGCTTGCAGCGTGCGAGAGGGAGAAGGCTGAGCATAAGGTGCGGTTCCAGGGACAGTACGATGGAGAATGAAAGGTGACTGTGAGGTTGAAGACTTTCATAGATGAAAAGGGGTATGACCCTGATACACTTAAACCGTACCCTATATCTTTTGAATTTGTTGAAGGTGATGAGGTCCAGTTGAAGGGAGTGGAGTTGCCCGTTGTTCATGCGAATGTTGGGAGTACTGAAGGTGTTGGAGATACTTCTCTCCTTGGAGCACCCAATTGTGGTTTTGTTGATGGCAGAGTTGTCAGAGTCTCGAATGATGCTGCCAAGGTTGCTGATGGTGGAGCGTCTGTGAAACAAGAATTTGAGACCGTGCCGGTGTGAGGTACTTGTAGTTGGGGTTGTTCGTCGTTTTCCGCTGACATGCGGTGATTTGTAATATATTGAACTGTGTTGCTGCAATTTTTCTTTGAGCTTCTGTAGTTAATTCTGAACATGCTGATGTATATTTTCTGTGGTACATTCTGAGTCTGCTGAATCTGCCTTTCCGATGTAGTGCCTTAGTAGTCATGCTATCTTATGCTAACCTTGGAATGTTGGAATTTGTATTCTTATTATGCCGATTTTGTTTGCTTTGAACTGTTGATGATTGATCTTTGACCTGTTCTGTGACTGCTGCATTGACAGATAATATGCATGATACTTCCTTGATGTTTACATGACTGTAGCATTATCGATCCATGTAGAATGTGGATGTAATGTAGATCAAACTCAGTGCGTTCTTTTGGACATCGAAAGCAAAAGACGCAGCGATATAGAAAACTCAAAACATTTTCAGGTCGCCCCCGAGTATCAGTCGGGGCGAGGGGACGTGATTCCTAGGGGAAACCCGAAAATGTGTTGAACTTCGAAGGCCTAAGCCACAGCGAAGCATTCTAATCGCCTCCAACGGATTCCCGAGGGTCTTGTCTTTCGACCATCCTTGCCCCTCGAGTTTGCTTGAATGTTGGAAACTTGAGTAATTCAAGGTCACCCCCAAGTATCTGTCGGGGCGAGGGTGGACATGATTCCCAAGGTAGACCAAGAAAAGGACTATACTTCTCCGGTTTCAGAGGCTTGATGAAGAAATATCGAATCGCCTCCAATGTATCACCGAGGGTCCAGTTTTTTTACCATTCTTGCCCCTCGAGTTTGCTCGAATTTTTGAGACTTGAGCAATTCAAGGTCACCCCCAAATATCTGTCAGGGCAAGGGTGGACATGATACCCAGGGTAGACCAAGAAGGACTGTACTTTGAAGGCCGTAGCCAAAGCGAAGGAATATCGAACTACCTCCCAAGCATCACCGAGGGTCCGGTCGTTCGACCATCCTTGCCCCTCGAGTTTGCTCAAATTTAAGTGACTGGAAAATTGTTGAGATGATCCTCGAGTACCAGTTGGGTCAAAGGTTGACATGGTATTCGAGTTAAACCAAGAAATTCAAAGTGCATGAGATGAAGTATTGGTGACAAAAACCTCGTTTATTGATTATCCTGAATTATATCGGTGGTACATGATTGTAGGTAAGGACGTTTATAAGAGACCAACTGCATTGTGTTCCATGGATTCGGTAGAGGCTCTTTGTCTTCTGTTATCAAGTAGTAAGATCCTTTGTCTATTTTATCGAAGACAATGTAGGGTCCTTCCCAAGATTCGGCTAATTTTCCAACATTCGCAGGCTTCGTCGACTGATTAACACGTTAGAGTACTAGATTTCCAACATTGAAACTTCGTGGTCGAACTCGCTTGTTGTAAGATTTCTGAAGTGATGCGTGGTAGCGGCCCAGGTTGGTGATAGCTCGGTCTCTGGTTTTATCGATCCACAACATGTTGCATGCGAGTTCAAACTCATTATCTTTGTCTGGGAGGTTAGGATCTCGATTGGGTATTTCGAACTGAGTTGGTAGTACTGCTTCTGTTCCTTATGTTTGGAGGAAGGGGGTGCATCCGGTAGACTTTCTTGGTGTTGTACGATAGTCCCAGAGGACGTTTTGTAACTCTTGAACCCATCGTCCTTTCTTTGTATCGACTATCTTCTTCAGACCATAAACGATAGTTTTACTAATTGCTTCGACTTGGCCGTTGCCATGGGGGTAGTAAGGTATGGAGGGCGAGAGAATAATGTTGTATTTTTTGAGAAAAATCCTTACTTTACTGCCAACGAACTGGGGACCATTATCTCACCGAATCATATGAGGGCAGCCGAAGCGAGTGATGATGTTTTCCCATAAAAACTTGATAACCTCTTCTTCTCTGGTTTGGCATAAGGGAGCAGCTTCAACCCATTTGGTGAAGTAATCAGTGGCAACGAGGATGTTTTCTCTGCTACCCGAAGCTTTTGGAAATTGACCAATGAAATCGATGGCCCATCTTTTGAATGGCCAAGAAACTTGGCTGACATGAAGATCTCGAGAGGGGCAATGGATGTCATGAGCATGACGTTGGCATTTGTCACAATGTGCTGCATATTTTGAAGCTTGCTTTCTCATATCGGGCCAAAAAAATCCTTGGGTTACCGCTCAAAGGGCCAAAGATCGACCAGCGGTGTGAGCACCATAGGTGCCTTCGTGAAGCTCTGCTAAGATTCGAGAGGCTTCAGTATTCGATATACATCGAAGGAGAACGCCATTTGGAGATTTGCGATGTAGTTCATTATTATGGATGGTATATCAGCGGAAGTTTTCTAATAGTTGACGTCTGGCTTTGGGATCATCGGGAAGGGTGGCGTTGGTAAGGTAACGAAGGAATGGTGTTCGCCAATCATGTAAATCGAGACTCTCGCCCGCAATATTGATGGCATTGATTTTGCATCTGGTCGATACTTGGGTGTTTGAGTACCTCGATGTGGAGGGTTCGAGATTTTGTCTGTCCCAGCATAGCTGCTATGTGGGCAAGGGCATTGGCATGTCAGTTTTCTCCTTGAGGATAATGGGTAATTGTTGATTTTTCGGGAAATCGGTCCATGCGCTATCACACAAGTAAAGCGTAGTCAGCCATGGAACCGTTAGCTTGATTTTCTCCTGAATAATGTCTCTGAATGAGTTGGGAATCTGTAAATACTGTGAGTTTGGGAATGCCGAGATTGAGTTCCAGGTCGAGACCATCGATCAGTGCTTCATACTCTGCTTCATTATTGGAACATTCAAAGGTAAGTTTAACTGCTTTCTCTATTCGGTCATTAGTCAGTGTGACCAAGAGAATACCAATTCCAGAACCATTAGGTCCTGCGGAGCCATCTGTGAATAAATGCCCACCGGTAAGGAGGTCCCATGGATCGACAACTTCAGTTGATCTTCCGGTAGATCGTCATCGTGTTCTTCCCAGTCGTAATCTTCAACCGGGAAGTCGGCGGGGAAATCAACTACTGCTTGGCCTTTCTGAGATATCTGCTTCTCGAAGGGTATGTCGTGCACACCAAGGTATACAGACCATTGTTGTACTCGTCTGGATTTTTCTTTTTTACTAAGTACTTCACGAAGAGGATAACTCGTGATGACATGAATGGGGTGGGCCTGAAAATATGGTTTGAGCTTGCGGGCAGAATAAACAAGTGTCAGGAGCAATCGCTCAAGTTTGGAATAACAAGTTTCGGCAGGGGTTAAAGTTTTGCTGATGAAATACACAGGTTTTTCGATGTTGGAATCAAGGCGAATGAGTACGGAACTAATTGAAGTTTTGTGGCAGTGAGATATAAGGAGAGTGTTTTACTTTGGGTAGGGGTATTGACGATGGGTGGGCGGCCAAGATATGTATTGAGTTCGAGAAAGGTGTCTTCGCACTCAGGGGTCCAATTGATCTCAGGGTTATTTTTCTTTCTTATTTTATGGGCACTCTGACTGCGTAAGAGGGAGAAGAGCCAAGCACATCTATCGAAGGACTTGGAAATAAAATGGGCAAGGGCTGCTATCCTGCCAGCCACCTTTTGGACGTCTCTCTTTGTTGTGGGTGAGGGCATGTCAATGAGGGCTCAAATATGGGTGGGGTCGATTTCGATGCCGCGTTTACTGATAAGGTGGCCCAAGAATTTTCTGGATGAGACGCCAAACTGGCACTTCTCGGGGTTGAGTTTCATTTTATAGGTACAAAGTATTAAGAAGATGTCGGTCAGGTCGTGGATGTGGGTCTGTTTTTGTATACTCTTGCATAACATGTCGTCGATGTAGACTTCGACTGACTTTCCAAGCAGGGGTTTAAACATAGTTGTGACGAGGCACTGGTTAGTGGCACCCAATTAATTAAGGCCGAAGGGCATGATATTAAAACAATAAAGGCCTTGCTCAGTTATGAATAAAGTTTTAAGTTGATCTTCTGGGAGGAGGGGTACCTGATTGTAACCCGAAGCTGCGCCCATCATGGATAGGTGCCCGTGTCCAGCAGTGGCATCGAGGAGTGCTGAAATGCTCGGCAGTGGGAAACTATCCTTCGGTGTGTGTTTATTGAGGTCGGTGAAGTTGACGTTGATTCGGATCTTTCCATTCTTCTTAGAAACTTCCACATTGTTCGATATCTAGTCAGCGTACTTGACTTTTATGATAAAGCTATAAGCTTGTCTACTTTGAGGTTTACCGCTTCTCGAAGTCGTGGTACCAGGGTACGCTTCTTTTGTTTGACTGCCATGGAATTGGGAATGGGATTGAGGTGATGGCATGCCAGGCTGGGGTCGACACCAGGCATCTCCTAAAATGTCCAAGCAAAGATGTCCATATTTGCTCGAAGGAAATCTGTAAGCTCGAGGCGTTCGGCCTCGCTGAGAAAAGTTCTAATGAATATTCCTCGACCAGGGCCGTCGAGTTCGATATAAACAGTAGGTTCGATATGGGGGGGGTATCTGTCGAAGTTGATGGTGTAGAAAGGTGCATTGATATGGGGGGGGTATCGCCAATGCGCTTTCGTTTGCTATGCGAACGACCACTGCCTATATTGTTAACTTCGATGAAATATGATCACTAGATATGTACCACGGCTGGTTCATCGAGATAACTGGGAAGTTCGGTAACGTAGTGGTACAGACGTCCTGCTTGGAGGATGAGTTTGAGAGAACGTTGGAGAGCTAAGCATTTGTTCGTATGGTGACAATTGCATTTGTGATAGGCGCAATAAGGCTCCCCAGGTCTAACTTCGATTGGGAGATGGATGCGCCATATGGGGTCTGCCTGAATATGCGGCAAGAGGGTACTGAGGGGATGGTGAGTGTCGGCAAGATAGGTTTCGATCACTTCTTGCGAGCTTCTGCACTCCTGTCGGTATAAGGGCGTTTGAGGCTCTCAGTCTCCAGTGAGACAGGTGCGATCAAGGGTAATGGAGAGGGATGCGAATGTTGTCGCGGTTTGTTGATGTGGGTAGTGTTCGAAGGTTGGGTATGATTGCAGGATTCTTGGAGTCTTTCGAGGTCGATATAGCCGTTAACCTTCAAGAGCATCTCTTCGAGTGTTTGGGGTTGGTGGAGGACGAGGTGCTCTTTTACTCAACTATGATCAGGTAGTGCATTTGAATATGCGAGGATAACATTTGCACAGTCGAGGTTCTTTATTTTCCGTGACTCGTCGAGGAATCGCTTTGTGAAGACTTTGAGGGTCTCTGTGCTTGACTTTCTAAAATAAAATAATACGTCAACTCTGATTTCTCTGTCTTTGTTGAAGGCAAACTGGGCGATGAAGAGCTGCATGAGTTACTCAAAGCTTTGTATCGAGCCATTTGGGAGATTGTGATACCATCGAAGTGGGTTTTCAATGAGGCTAGTTGGGAAAAGTTGGCATAATAGGTAGTCAGCAGTAGAGTAAAGGCTTAGTGAGTTTTGAAATTCGAAAATATGGGTTTTGGGGCCTGTGTTACGATATTTTCTGCGCTTGGGGTCATGGAAATTGGGGGGTATGTCGATGGCGAGTAGGGTGGCGCAAATGGGATTGTTGAGGTGGCTCCATGAGTTTAAGGTTGGGCTTGTGCTGACGCGAATAGCGGGTTGTATCTTGTGGTTGAAATCTTGTTGCGTGACATATGCTGGAGAGGAGATTGGTGATGTCGATGGTTGCAGGGTCGAATGTGTGGTATATATTCAGCACTGTGCTCCCCGATTCGGTCGCGAGCGGGACGGCGCTCGCCGAGTCGGTCTTTGACAGCCCGAGGGTGTCTTGATGAATGGATGGTGGATTCAGAAGAGTCTTTTGTGGGGTGGATTCCGAGGTAGATAGATCCAGTGGGGGGAATACTACCGGGAATACCTTTGGCACCGATGGGAGCTGGGGGTAACTCGAGGTTTGTTGAGGGTCCAAGGCGGGCGCGGGCAGATACGCGCGATTGATCCGGTACCTGGGACTGACGGACGGGTTCCAAGGGCTCTAACCTTTGAAGTTCTCGGACTGTGTTGCGTAGCTTATCGATTGCTCGATTCTGTCTATTTTCGTCGTCTAGTCGGGGATTCCATTTGATTTCCAATGCCTGGCGTTATTTTTCTCGTTCCTGGGTGAGTTGATGCTGATGGTGCTCTTCTGCTTGAGCAATTTGCTGAGATAGTAAAGTGACTTGAGCGGCAACTCTGTCAATGGAGTTGCCTACCTGAGTTGAGTTGGCACGGCGGGAAGGGGCCATTGAAAAGGAGCGGTAAATGGTAGGAAAGAAAGGAAGGTAACAAAGATGAGGTAACTGATAGTGTGGGAAGCACAGACGGTGCCAATTGTAGGGGCCTGATCTTCCTTGAGAAGCGAAGATGGCTCTTACAACACGGAGGTCAACCTCTCATCAAAGATGTACAAGTATATGGCCTAAAAAGTGACTAATTAGAGACAAATACTTGCGTAGAGGCCCTAATGTGACTCTCTTCGACCTCTGATATGGATTTTTAAACTGTGATTCTATTACTGATAAGTAATAATAAAGATCGAATACAGTTTGTAAATGGTCGAAGGTAAAAAGCATAGGGTTTGGTAAGAATTTTTCTAACCCCTTCTTGGTTTCCCCTCTCTCTTATTTATATAGGCATAAGATGCTGAGTCACCAAGAGTGGGCCAGGCGACATGATTACTGTCCAGGTTTTTCGGCGGCGGCATTTATTATGCACATCCCTGTCACTGTAGTAGAGAGACCAATTAATGCGTCATCCAATCCATCTGAGCTGACTCCAAGTCTCATTATACTTCTGCTTTTTGAACGTTCAGTCGAAGGGAATCTGCTATTATGTGTTGATCCGTTCTCGAAGGTTATCTGCTATTATGTGTTGATCCATTCTCGAAGGTTTATCTGATGTCGAGGCTTCGACTACAAGAGTTTCTTGAGGGGCTTGATTCTGAGTCGAAATAGACTTCGATATGTTCGACTAGGATACGAAGTAGACTTCGAGTGAGGAGGTCGAAAGCTGCGAGTAGGCTACCACTAGAAGCTCTCAAACTTTTGGACTCAGGTATCATATACCCCATTTTAGATAGTAAGTGGGTCAGCCCCGTTCAGGTTGTACCTAAGAAATCAGGGATTACTGTAGTTGAGAATGAGAATAATGACCTAATCCTCACCTGAATAACCACCAGATTGCGTGTATGCATCGACTACAGAAAATTTAACACGGTCACAAGGAAAGATCATTTTCCTCTTCCATTTATTATTCAAATGCTTGAACGCTTAGCCGGAAAAAGTCATTACTGCTTTCTTGATGGTTATTCTGGATATAATCAAATCTCCATTGCCCCTGAAGATCAGGAGAAGACAACTTTCACATGTCCTTATGGGACGTATGCTTATCGAAGTATGCTATTTGGATTATGCAATGCACCCGCTACATTCTAGCGTTGTATGATGAGTATATTTTCTGATATGGTTGATAAGTTTCTTGAAATCTTTATGGATGACTTTTCAGTGTTTGGATCATCTTTTGACGAATGTTTACACCATTCAGAGCTCGTGCTAGAACAATGTACTCAAACCAATTTGGTGTTAAACTGGGAAAAGTGCCACTTCATGGTGACACAAGGGATAGTTGTTGGACATATTATCTCCAACAAAGGGATTGAAGTCAATAAGGCCAAGATATATAATATTTCTTCTTTACCTTCACCTCAGACGGTTATGGCCATTCGATCATTTTTGGGGCATGCTGGGTTTTATCGCCAGTTCATTAAAGATTTTAACAAAATTTCCCAGCCCTTGTACAATTTACTTGCTAAGGACACTGATTTTAACTTTGATGATGCATGTTTGGGAGCTTTTAAGAAGCCCAAACTTCTATAAACTTCAGCCCTTATCATCCAACCTCCCAATTGGGAACATCCCTTCGAGCTCATGTGTAATGTTTCTTATTACGTTGTTAGAGCGGTTTTAGGGCAAAGAGTAGATAATATACCTCATGTTATTTATTATGTTAGCCGCACGCTCAATGACAGATAGTTAAATTACTACACCACAGAGAAGGAATTATTAGCCATTGTGTTTGCCTTAGAGCAATTTTGATCATACCTTGTTGGATCCAAAATCATTGTTTATACCGACCATGCAGCCTTAAAGTATTCACTATCTAAAAAAGACACTAAGCATTGGCTAATTAGATGGATTCTTTTGTTACAATAATTTGATATCGAAATTCGAGATAAAAAAAGGTGTTGAGAATGTGGTTGCAGACCATCTATCTCGACTTCTCACTGAAGGTGCTGAAGATTTTCTCCCTATCTTAGAGACATTTCCTGATGAGAAGCTCATGGCTATCTCACGACTGCCTTGGTATGCCGATATTGTCAATTATCTTACTACCCAACGATTACCTGCCCATTGGTCAAAGCAAGATAGAACCAAATTCTTGCACGAGGTTAGACGCTTTAGTTGGGACGATCCTTATCTTTATAAGTTTTGTTCGGACCAAGTGATTAGGATATGCATCCCAAATGATGAGTTCCATAGTGTACTCACATTTTGCCATAACTTAGCTTACGTAGAACATTTTGGTACAAAGAAAACCACTGCAAAAGTCATTCAATCTAGTCTTTATTGACCTACTCTTTTTTGTGACGCACATACCTTTTGTTCTGAATGTGATAGATGCTAGAGGACCGGGAATATTTTTCATCAAAACATGATACCCTTGAACAACATCCTTATTGTTGAACTATTTAATGTTTGGGGCATTGACTTTATGGGCCCATTTCCTTCTTCTCGCGGGTAGCTTTACATTCTCGTTACAGTTGATTATGTTTCTAAATGGTTTGAGGCGGTGTCATGTCAAACGAATAACCATAAGCCCGTGGTAAAAAATTTGAAAAAGATTTTTAATCGTTTTGGCACCCCTCGGGCAATTATTAGTGATGGTGGTAAACATTTTTGCAATTGCGTCTTTCAAAATCTTTTGAAAAATTACTCCATTACTCATAAAGTTGTCACACCTTATCATCTACAGATATGTGGCCAAGTCGAAGTCTAAGTCTCCAATCGGGAGATCAAAAGAATTTTAGAAAAAACTGTTCGAATCGATCATAAAGATTGGTCTGATCGTCTTGATGATGCCCTTTGGGCATAACGAACAGCTTATAAAACCCCAATTGGTATGTCACTCTATAGACTTGTCTTTGGGAAGGCTTGCCACTTACCTGTGGAATTGAAACATAAGGCTCTCTGGGCTACAAAGGCCATCAACTTTGAAATGGATAAAGCCATATCACATAGAAAACTTTAACTTTCTGAACTTGACAAACTTTATCGCGAGACTTGTGAAAATGCAAAATTTTACAAGGAAAGAACTAAAGTTTTTCATGATAAGTCGATTATTCACAAAACTTTTTAACCTAATCAGAAAGTTTTACTCTACAATTCACGGCTACGTTTATTTCCTGGGAAATTACGTTCTTGTTGGTACGGCCCTTTCATAGTTAAAAATGTTTATCCTCATGGAGCCGTGAAGGTAAAGGATCCTAAAGATGGCAACACTTTTAAGGTTAACAGGCAACGTTTAAAATGGTATTTAGAATCTTGTGCTTCCTATAAAGAGACAACTTTTCTAGTTGACCCTTATTATTAGAATTGATCACGTGTACCCCTTACATGTCTTATTTTAATATTTTGTCTGGCTGAAGACGGTAAAACTTAGCTCTTCTTGGGAGGCAACCCAAGTTACATTCAGGTGAAAAGTTCCAGTTTTTATTTCCCATTCCAAGTATTTAATTTTGTTCTCAAACATTGAGGACAATGTTTTGCTTAAGTTTGGGGGTAAAAAAAACTACATTTTCTATACTCTTCGATGACGAATAAGATAATGACTATTTGGCAATTTATGATATATTTTTGGCAAATTTCCAGTACTTTGGCTAATTTTATTTAGGCAAAAGAATATGTTGATTGGAAAACCCAAAAAACTTTGATATTTTACCAAGTGTACACTAGAGTATTTATTTATCATGTTCTTAAACTTGATGTACTACCTTGGGATTAGCAAAAAACTCAAATTGTTTTTGGTATATTTTCAAAACTTGCACTTCACTATAGTTATACTACCAATACCTTCAACAGAATATTTGAACAGAATATGGAAAATTTAGCATTTATTTTAGGAATAATCCTCTCCAAAGGAGACAACTGTCTAAGAATAAGTTCATTCCTAAAAGTATAAAGGAAATGCCAAACTTGCTCTAAAACTTTCACGTTGTAAGGCATACTCGCATGATTAAGAACTGAAAGAGGAAAAATTATCACCAATCTTGAGTATGACCATGAATTATGTGAAGGAAGCAAGAAAAGTATTACTTGTGAGAATCCTGGGTCTAGGTCAGTAAGGGGTTCTAAACCCTGGCAACCTTATGCAACTAGTGGGGATTGTCGACCGAAACTCCTTGTAATGGAGGCTTCACGAAGATACTATGTCTAAAAAAAATGCTTGTAAAAAAGGAATACCATGAAGATAAATTGACTAAGGCACTTGTCGAACTAACCGATAAATTTATTCTAATAAATACTAGACTACCAAACACTGACTCAACTATTATATACAATGTATTATGTTGTAACACTATCTTTACTACACTGAGATATAGCTAAGGAAAATATTTGAATCTTGTTCTAAGCATGAGATAATATGTCAAATTTTGGATTTTGAAAATGATATTTTATGGCACACTTGGGAAATATTGAGTTTTAAGGAATTTTCTGTCGTAATATTTTCTTGTTATAACAAAATAAAGATAAGTTGGAAGGAAATAAGTTATTTATAATCTAGAATTGCCAAAATGTCATTTTCAATTTTTATGGGCATAATCACTATAAACCCTCACGAGACAACACTCGTCCACCAGGGGAATCTGGGGGTTTAACGGCATATTGCATACGCTAAATGCAACTGCGTGACATGCGAAAATAGTTTTTGTTTACTTTTGCTCGAGGACTAGCAAATATAAGCTCGGGGGTATTTGATAGACATGTAATATATACGTGTACAACTCCTAAATTTATATCTACCTAGTCATTTATTAAATAAATATGACACTAATAGTGTTTTTGTTTGTATTTATAGAAATGGGTCACATGATAAGCAAGTCGTACATTTTTCTAGTTTTCAATGAAGAACAAGGGTGATGCACTCCAATAATGATTCTCATTTGAAGTTGTAAACCAAAGTCCCATGGAAGCCCATTGAAGAGAATTAAATGTAGATATTATTCTCATGAGTTGTAATATCTATGCATGATTTTAGGCATTGTTTAGGGCAGTTTATATTAATGGTGATATTTTGTAACCCTTCCTATACTCTATAAATATGAGGGGAATCTCACCCATGAGAGATCATCTTGGAGAGTATAAATCAAAGTTCATAGTAATAAAGGTTATTATTTCTCTCTCTTTTTTGTCATTTCCTTTAAATAAGTAATATGGCAATGATCAAAGGGATGAGTAGCTAATCTTCTTAACCAAGGCTAGAGGAAGCTCCACCCAATGTAGCCTTAGTATAGAATAGCATTGTATAACTAGAGTAATTACTTTCTCTTCTTTCATTTTAATGCATAATCTTCTTCCTACGATCCTAGCTTGGTCATACCTTGGATTCGATGGAGTAAAGAATCTAAGGAAACCATCTTTTTTGACCATTACAAGATGGTTTAGATCATGGAGAACAAGACATAACCCACTCTTATCAACCGGACCATGGTTGAATAAGGTGGTTTATGGGTAGTTCCTAATCATAAATCTATTTTTTCTTGTTATGTATTGCATATGCCCGACCAAGGATATGCGATACGGGAACTGTAATTTACTCTAATTATTTATGCTATCTCACGAGTACAAAGGGTAGAGTGAAATCTATGCCTTGGTTCACACTCTAACTCATACAACTCATATTTTCTAGCATTTGCTTATTTCGTCTTTTTTGTTCGAAACCAACTCAAACTCATTGTTATTGGATAAAACTAGTAGCTCGAAGTATAATTCGTACCGCAAGTCTCTTGGGATATGACCCCACTTACCCTTGTACTTAACAATATACCGTACGCTTGTGGGTCTTTTAAAACGTTGGTTTATAATCGATCAGTAGCTCATGGATGTTATACAACTACCTTTGTATGCCAACATTGTCAATTATCTTGCTACTAAATGATTACTTGACCACTGGTTAAAGAAAGATAAAATAAAATTCTTACACGAGGTTAGACGTTACAGTTGGGACGATCTTTATCTCTATAAGTTTTGTTCTGACCAAGTTATTAGGAGACGCATTCTAAATGATGAGTTCTTGAGCATATACATGTATTGCCACACCTATGCATATGGAGGGTATTTCAGTGTCAAGAAAGCGGCTAAAAAAAATTTCAATCTGGTTTTCATTGGCCTACTCTTTTCTGTGACGTACAAACCTTTTGTACTACTTGTGATAGATGTTAGAAGACCGGAAATATTTCTCACCGCAACATGATTCCCCTAAACAATATCTTTATTGTTAAACTTTTTAATGTTTGGGGCATAGATTTAATGGGCCTGCTTCCTTCATCACGTGAAAACCTTTATATCTAAGTCACAGTAGACTATGTCTCCAAATGGGTTGAAGCGATAGCATATCTGACAAATGACCATAAGCCTATTGTCAAATTGATGAAAAACATTTTTAATCATTTTGGCACTCTTCGAGCAATTTTAGTGAAGGTGAGAAACATTTTTGCAATTGAGTTTTTCAAATTTTATTAAAAAATTATTCCATCAGTCATAAAGTTGTCACACCTTACCATCCACAAACAAATGGTCAAGTAGAAGTTTCCAATCGGGAGATTAAAATAATTTCAAAAAAAGTTGTTCAAACTGATCACAAAGAGTGGTCAAATCGTCTTGATGATGCTTTTTGGGCCTATCAAATAGCTTACAAAACCCGGTTTGGAATGTCACCCTATAAACTTATCTTTGGGAAGGCTTGCCACTTGCCTGTGAAACTAGAGTACAAAGATCTTTGGGTTATAAAGGCCCTTAACTTTGAGATGGACCAAGCTGGGTCCAAGAGAAAGCTTCAACTTTCCGAGTTGGATAAACTCCGTCATGAGGCTTATGAAAGCTCAAAATTTTGCAAGGAACGTACCAAAGGTTTTCTCGATAAATCAATTATTTGTAAAACCTTTGAGCCCAATCAAAAGGTATTGCTTTATAACTCCAAACTTCATCTATTTCTTGAGAAACTACGATCCCGTTGGCATGGCCCCTTTGCAGTTAAAATTGTTTTTCTTATAAGGGCGTGGAGGTGGAGGATCCTAAGAACAAAAATATTTTTAAGATCAATGGCCAACAATTAAAACTGTACTTAGAGTCTTACATTTTTTATGAAGATACAACATTTCTAGATGATCCAGTATATCAAAGATGAAATTGCGTACCCCTATAATACTATTGTAAATGGGGGTACACTCGGCAGGCTGAAGATGGTAAACTTAGCGTTTTTAGGGAGGCAACCTGCCTCCATAGTATATTGATGGACACATAAAATGACCACTATTCCCCTATGACTTAATGTTTATTATTCTTAACTTTATTATTAAACATGACTTATAAAACTAATTTTTATATTTCAGGTCACATGGAGCTCATTTACCAAATATGTGCAAATACCAGGATGTATAGCTCAAAGGATGAACTGTTGGAGAAGGATGTAGAGTTGTTAAACACAAGGGTCCCACATGGGGAGGTTACAATTTTGGAGGATAACTCTAGGAGGTTACAAATTTATGTACATTCATGGCATAGGTTATAAATCTAATATTAAATGTAAGAACCCTCTCCTTCATCTATAAAAGGAGAGGTGGTAAGCTCATAAGATCATCCAATTTTGAGAGAATCATTTTTGTAGAGTGCAAGAGAGCATTATTGGAGTGAGTTGGTGCAAGTCTTGTAAGCATTTGGAGCATTTTATTTTGTAAGTCAATAAAATTTCTCTTTTTGTTGTTAGTTTATGTTCATTTCATTTTCATATCATTTAGGTTTTATAGTTGTTATAATGGCTGGCTAAGTCTTCACTAGGGGTGAGGATGGATCCGCCATAAGCGTATGATATCATGTAGTAGAATGTATTTTTCTTTAACAAAATATGAGCATATTATCACAAATCTCAAAACTATATTGTTAGAGACATCCATTATCATCCTATGATCTCTTTAAGTAGAGATATAGGAAGAGTTTTGTGATTCTCAAATGATATAGTAAAATTATATTAATATTGTATTTTTCTAAGGTATGATCCTAATTAACATTTCATAGTTAGCATAGCTTTCATGGAATGTGTTTTGAGTACATACTTAGTTCATACAATATATTCTACTTGAGTTATAATTAATCATGGGATTACATCGACAAAAGGTCGAAGTTTGTTATTTCAATTAAGTAGAGAATTTAATATACGATGCTATGTTGATATTGTATGTAAATGGTGGTGAAATCTGAAGCCCTTAGACCTTTATTCTTGATTAAAACCTTATCATTGATTTTTACGATTTTAGAACCTTAGATTACTAAAACACAAGACCAAAACTAATTTCTAGTTCCGTTCGAAAGTAAACGACACTCTAATTTTTACCCATACTAAACACCGGATTTTGACCGTTATCATATATTCAGGTAAAAAATGTCAGCTTTCTTCTTATATTTTTTTTTTATTCTCAAACATTGAGGGCAATGTTTTATTTAAATTTGGGGGTATAAAACTATTTCCTTAAAAAAAATTGAAGAAAAGTGAAATAATGGCACTTTGACAATTTATGATATATTTTTGACGAATTTCCAAACACTGAAACTGATTTTATCTTGACATAAATATTTTGGAAAAGCCTAAATTTTGAAATTGTACCAAGTATACACTAGAATATTTTTGACTATCTTAAGTTAGATGTACTATCTTTTTATTAGTGACTAATTCAAGTTAGCTTGGCATATTTTGAAAACATGCACTTTACTGTAGTTTTGCAATTAATACTTTCAATAGATTTTAGCTATATTTAAAGGAAATTTAGTATTTATGTTAGGACTAATTTGTTACAAGGGAGACAACTACCTAAGAATAAGTTCACTCCTAAGAAAATAATAATAATAAGCCAAATGTGTTCTAAAATCTTTCACGCTGCAAGCCTACTAGCATGATTAAAAATTAAAAGAGAAAAAATTATCACCAAATCTCGAGTTTGACCATGAACTATTTGAAAGGAGCACAAAAAAATATTACTTGTGAGAATTCTAAGTCTAGGTTATGATGGGGCATAACACTCCGGCAACCTTAGCCAACTGGTGGGGATTGTTGAGTGAAAACTTCTTGTTACGAAGGCTTCACTAAGAAACAATCTACACAATAAGAAAAAGGCTTACAAAAAGAAAATATAAAAAAAGTAAAAATCTAGAAAAACGAATTAAATAAGGCACTTGTTGAACTGACCGTTAAATTTTTTCTAGTAAGAACTAGACTACCAAAAACTGAGTAAATTATTTTAGACAATGTATTAGGCAATAAAACTATTTTCACTATACACTCAAATATAGCTAAAGCAAAATACTTGAATCTTTTTCTAATCTTAAGGTAGTAACTCTAGTTTCAGATAAGCTTAAAATATTCTTTAATATACTTGGGAGAATAGCAAGGTTAAGGATTTTTCCATCGGTATATTTTTGTCACAACTAAGTAAGGATAAGTTCACAGAAAATGAGTCACGTGTCTTCAAGAATTGTTTAAAATATCATTATTGACTTTTGAGAGTATAGTCACTGTAAACCCTCATGAGATAACACTCGTCCACCAGGTTAAACCTGAGGGTTTAACGGCTTGTTGCATATGCTAAATATAATCACGCTCCATGTGAAAGTGGCTATTTTTTTATTTTTCTCGGGATGAGCAAAAGACAAGTTTAAGGGTATTTTATGAGCGCGTAATTATGATATTTTCAATATACCCGAACATGTATTTTAGTCATCCATTATATTTAATTTTGGGTACTTTTGCGCATTTATTTGATTGTAGCTATTGGAGATGAATATTTGAAACCAAGCTCTTAAAGTCAAGTAAAAGTATCTCCAGTAGTTCATAGCACAAAAAGTCAAAGACACAATATATTTGGTCTTAAGATTGAAGAAATATATACACAAATATTCTTGGAAAATAAGATCAAAGAAGATATTGCATCTAAGATCCTTTAAGATATTTTATATTTAAGATATATACAAGAGTTTCCATGAAGAAAGATCTCTATATCACTTAAGGAAATTATATGTGTAGGGGCCTACCCCACGATCTTACCTAAATTGATCTTTCTCCAATTCGAACTACCTCCATATTAGACTCACGCATTCTCCATATGACTTCCCCAGTCAATATTGCCACATATCCCACGAACTGACAAGAAACGTGGGTCGAGCTCAAACCAAAAAACCTGAACAAGTCAATGCCACTTATTTCTCTCAAACTCAGCAGTTACTCAGTCAACCGTCACTAACCACATTGTTCGGAGAACGTGTTCCTGCATGATGAAAAACTGCGAGAAAGACCTATATAAAGAAAAAGTTCCAGAATAGACAAAGGCTCGAAGATTATAGGAGAAATCACCAGGAAGACTATATTTTTCTAATTTTCCAAAAGTTTGAACTTCTTATTCACAAGATCAAGCATTTCAAAGTCTAGAGATCACTTCTAATAAGATATCAGCCTTGAGCAATAAACGTCACTAATTCAAAAATCTTTAACCCGAGGTCGTGGTTTTTTAACCTATTCATAGGTTTTCTACGCTAAATACCTATAACATTTCTAGTTTATAATTAGATTTTGTTACAGGTACAATGGTGTAAGAGCTAATTCCAGGCCACTTCTAGTTTACGGAATTAGGCCATTATATTTAGCACTGTCTGTGGGAAAGAAAATATTTTCCAATATATCCTAAGGCATTCAGTCACTTTACTACAAATTTCAAACATGGTCACTTCTAGACGACCAGCAGCTGGAATCCAGCCTGATCCCTCAGTCGAGCTAGAACAACTTATAGAGCTATGGGTGAATTTCAACCCTAAAATGGAGAAACATAATGAGCTCGAACGACAATAAACTCATGACAGAGAGCTCCGTGAGAATGAACACGATATCGAACGACAAGCTCGTTTGACAGTACTCAAACGATATAAAAATCAAATAACAATAATACAGACTGTCTTGTAAGCTCTGCAGAATATTCAGCAGGCTCCTCCAACACAAGACCGCGATCAGGTACCAGAAGTCTCTCAGGTTTCTACACGGGAAAAATTAGGACCTCAAGGAGCCACTAGCAAAGCTATTTCAAAGAATGCTCAGAATGAACCCCAATCTTCCATTCATTTGGGGAGTAAGCTTCAGTCTGAGATCAGCCGAGGTCACCGATGTTCCGTACATCAAGAGGAGGAACAAAGACCTCAGCCTTGAGTTCCCGTACGAGATCATTTAAGTGAAGGCACTGGTAGTTATAATCCGCAACCTCCTCGTCATGCCACTCAGCCGATACGTCACTACGTCACACAAGAGCATATGGACCAGCATATTAAGGAGTTCATGGAAGCACAAGTTCTGGGCGCTACCAATGACCTTACCAAGTAACAAGGAAGCCCAATTGCCAAAGAACTATTCGATATGGATATTCCGAAAGGGCTCCATACTCTGAAAATTTGTAAATACAAGGGTACCGAACCAAAGGAGCACATTCAATGTCATGCCCCAAAATCGAATAATCGGTAGCTAGACCAATTACTGAGATTCGAGGATGTGCAGGTCAGGGAATCCAACCGATTCACCACCACAAATGACTGAGCCATAGACAAGTTTAGGCTCAGTCATTCACTATAGCAGTATCATCAGAGTAAAAGAATAAAGTGGAAGCAAGTGATATATAAATATTAAACTGAAGAATATACAATATTTGATAACATACAGCACCAAAAGCTGAGAACACACAAGAAATAAAAAAACCAGAAACAGAAACTACAGCGGCAACTGGAACCAACAGTTGAAGCTCTCAGCTAAAACAGTAACTACTCCACCTCTGAAAGGGGGAAAAAATAACGAGAGTGAGAAAAACCACGGCTCACTAATGCCCAACAGAGCTAAATAACGTACTAATATAATAGGTGCCGAGAAAGAGGAGAGGTGAATGAGATAAGAGAATGATTAAAGGCATGGTAATATAAGTGCAGAATAAGGGAAAAGAATAGGAATAATGAAGTATTGTGATATGATATGATATGATGTAATGCGATGACGTGATGACCTGGTATGATATAGTGATGGCATGATTCTAGAATTGTCCTAATGAGGATATTTTATGATGTTATGAAACCAAGAACTAGACTCTATAAATCAATATATTGGGCTGATCAGTCTCCAATGCGTAATAACCTTAAAGAGATCTCAATTGGATACAATGGGTACGATTAGTAGCAAGTTCGACCACGCTTGGGATTTATCACTTGATCAGTGTGTTCCCGGCTTTGCAACCCACGGGGCTAACGTCTGAACTTTATATCGCATTCCAAGGGATTTCAACCTCACGGAGGAATAAGATGGGTACCAAAGGAAAACTAACTCATACCATCCCACACTCCCGGATGAGTAATAGAAATGATAGTACATCTCCCAAACTCACCTACTAATTTTAACCCGATGTAGGAATCCCAAATCCTATCGAGGGTCAGATGAGTGGAGCTTTGTTATGTATCCTGGCCTCGTTAAGTTAAAAGAATACAAAAACCCACACTGCAAATAGATATCAAGGATCAAAACACCACAGCTGCCAGCCTGGCCAGCACACACATGATAACCCCCTGCCAGAGAGAAGGGTAAATAATCCTAACACAACTGCCCCACATGGCCAGCACACACCTAAGATAACCACCTGCCTCAGAGGATGGCAAACAATCCTAATACAGGTGCAAACAGTGACTAATTAACCAGTTACAGCATTCAACAACATCAGTCTCTAAAGACTGAAACACAGTACCCAAGGACAAGCTACGAGAATACCACACAAATGTACAACTCCCTAAAAGTTAAGGAGAACCATACACTACATGCCTAACAATAAGAAATGCCAAATACTGAAACAACAACTACAACAGAGGGAAGAATATAGTCTAAATTAAATTCACAAATGCCCCTGTGCCAAATGCATAACTCCAACTAACACATGTTAAACTAGTAAAGAAATTTAGCAATGAAGGGACACTCGCCTGATAAAGGATAATCCGCGAATTCAAAATTGACAGGGCAATCCCCCTCAATACCACAGGCAACAACAATCACACCAACCCAACAACCCAATACCTGTAACAACAACAACAACTACAAAACCCACAACTTAACAAAACTCCCAAACACCAAACCTTAAAATCAACTCAACAAGGGTTACCACCAAAACCTAAATCGAATCAATAACAAGGAAGAGGGAAGGGAATTACTCACCGAAGAAGTAACGAGATCAATCCCCCTCAACGAATCACAGACGAGGAGTGGGAGAGTGGAGAGGATTCAATTTAGGAGAGAGAGTGAGAGAGAGAATGAAAAGGAAATGGGTAATAAACCCTAAAAAGGGCAATACTCTACTCGAGGAAGATTGGCAGCCAAGAGTTGCGAGAAGAACCCAACACTGGTCATCAAAACACGCCTTTGTTCGAATAGAATACATATCTATTCAAACAAAATAAGATAGGTAGGAAAGTATTCGAACAAAACAAGATAGGTAGGAAAATATTCAAACAGGAAAAGGCTTGTTCGAATAAAATGAAACAGTCTAAAATTTATTCGAATAGAACAAAAGTTGCTCGAATAAAATGAAATAGGTAGGAATGTATTCGAACAGAAGATATTCCTATTCGAATAAAATAAAGCAGATAAAAATCTGTTCAAACAAAAAAGGAGTTATTCGAACAGAACAGATCCGTCAGAAACATATTCGAACAGAGAAAGGTCTGCTAGAATAGAATGGGACAGTTAAGACCCAGAACACCAAAAGATTCATTTCCAAAGGAAACTGGAGAAACCCAAGAATTGCAACACTACCCCCCCCCCCCACTGGATCACACCAAACCACAAACACCAGCAATATCACACCTCCACCAACCCAACCACGGGTCCCCGAAACAAAACACAACCTCCACAGATAAAATAACCACTGATGATCCAATTTGCTTAAATCCCCATAAGTTTTTGTACTATTGTAGCCTCTCTTTTTTCTTCCTCTCTCACTGCTCTTCAAGTTTTCAAAAGTTGAAAAATGTTTGATTGACGAAGATGAAGCAATATTTATATTTTCTCTCTCTAATTGTTGGTAGTTATTGAGCCTCACCCGAGCCATTCTTGGTTTTGGAACCGAGGCATCCCTTCCACTATCCATGTTAGATGTCTTGCACCTTTTCGGTAACGATACCTTCCCATCATTGTTTTTTCCCTTATATTTAATTCTATTTTTATCTCTCTTTTCCAATTTACCTTCTAACCTCACAATACTCATGATGACTCATATTTACACGCAACCAAGTTTTCACAACTTTTACACAAGGGACAAAATCAAAAACTTTCTACTTTTTTTATACGTCATTCTTCTTCTACTCTTATAGCAATAATGACGTCATTTCCAAAGCTCACATAACAGAGTTTCAAATATTTTCAAATTCATATTTCACAATAGTCACAAACAGCCATCACAAAAATAGAGGATCTATTCCACAACAATTTCTTCCGAATTATTCAAACACAAGAAGTTGCAATATATCACCCCTATTTTTACATCAAATTTGTTCTACTCACATATAATTACATCTAAAATAACCTTCATGACCTGGGAAGCCAGATCTAATCAATAATCCTATAGCGATCCTCGCATCCTCAAATTCAATCTATTTTCAGTAATTAATCCTACCACCTCTTCTTAATCTGCAGGATCTGTCTCCAGTTCGCGAAAAAACCCTTCATAGAAAAAATGTGCATATTCAAGTTCCCTGCCAATCGAATCTAAACCTTCAAACTGACATTCCCACACTGGTAACTCAGCATCATAATCTGGCAGTCCAAAAATTTTCTCGCGCACTTCACCGATTTTTACTGCCAATCGTCCTCCAGTGGCATAGCGGATTCTTTGGGCTCGAGTCCACATCGTTCTAATCTCTTTCCCTCAATTCTGAAACATTCTACCTTTAGTTATCCATTTTTTCTATCAATTTCACGCAAATCATGTTATTTTCCTTTTAACTCGTAACAGACACCCCTTATCTTGAGAGAAATTATTTAAACGTATCTCTTCCTATTGAACTCAGCAATCCCAGACTATTGCTGATCGAACTTATCTTTCCAGATCTAATTTTCAAAAATGTCCTCTCAAGATCGATTCTTCATTCTAAAACACCTACAAAAAAATCTCCTCTCCCACATTTCTAGTTCACAGATCTAATACAATTCGCCTCTTAACACATATATTCAAAAATAAATGTATACCAGTTAGATTATTACAAGTATTTTACTTTTTGCCTTCGTATATTTTATGTCATACAATATTCTAAACTCTTCATACAGCTCGATTTCTAGAGTTATGTTATTTTTATATCAACACAAATTTGGATAACTAATTTTATTCATCTCAAAGCATATTACAAGTACTTTTACATAACAAATCCTTCAAGTACTCACCAACAGGTATTTTACAGATAACAAGTTTTTTAGTGCTTTTACAGCTAACAAGTCTTTTAGGCACTCCAAAACTTTAAATCCTTCAGTCGTCCTGCTTCGGTAATTTTTTACCCTGATGCAAAGAAGATATTGGAAACAACGAATATCATCCCCCCCCCATGAGTTTTAGCCGAAGTTTAGACGAACTTCAAATAGAAACTATGGGAATAGGAGACTCCGTACTTGAACAAATCCTGCAAATTGAAGACATTCTCAGCGCAAAGTATTGATAAAAATGCAGAAGCAGACTTCCATTCCCGTCTACCTCCTCCACTACCATCACCGCCTCCCCTATAACCACCAACCCCTCAGAGATTATAGAGAGGAAAAGGGTCTGAACCTATAATCTATTGTGATGCAAAAGATCAGTGCAACTGCACTGCAGTTACGCCAATCCCTATATCTGTCTCCTCAACCTTGTTTTCTGTAAGGATGTGAAGACAAACCCAACGTTGCTCGCCTATCAAGACAACGTAGTAAAACCTCCATCTATAGTAAAAATCCTCCTAAGCTTCTGCAGCTTTATTTTCTGAGATTCCCTGATACGTGTGAGGAACAGAAATAGGAGTTAGATTCTCCAAGGACTGATCTCCGAAAAACTTCAAATTCAACCTCGGCATTTCAGAAGCAATTTTCTCTTCAAGAACCATCTTACGAGTCTTCACCACTTACGAAAGATTTTGTACCAGAACAAGCGTACTTGACCACCAACCTCGATACATGCACTATTTATATAACCCAACATTTATTGTGTAGGCACGTTTTCCCAAGCGTCATCATTCAATTCAAAGAAACTTTTCATACCATAACCATCACATACATTAATATTCCCATCAACAATAAATGCACCTACTTCCCCCTTGACACGCACATCTTTATACAGTCAAATGCCATCATTACTTCCTTCCTCATTCAAATTTCTTACCCATATCCCAAAACTTATTTCTCAACCCAAGCTACTCGTGACTTCGGTTGCGAGGGGGAGATTGTAGGGGCCTACCCCTCGATCTTACCTAAATTGATCTATCTCTAATTCAAACTACCTCCATGTCAAACTCACGCATTCTTCGTACAACTTCACCAACCAATATTGCCACTTATTCCATGAACTGACAAGAAACGTGGGTCGAGCTCAAACCAAAAAACCTGAACAAGTCAAAGCCACCTATTTCTCTCGAACTCAGCAGTTACTCAATCAACTGCCACTAACCACATTATTCGAAAGACGTGATCCAGCTCGATGAAGAACTATAGGAAAGGCCTATAAAAAGAAAATTTTCCATAAGAGAAAAAGACTAGATGATTACAGGAGAAATTACCAGGAAGACTATATTTTCAAGATTCTCCAAAACTTTAAATTTCTTATTCACAAGATCAAGCATTTCTAAGTCTAGAAATCACTTGTAATAAGATATCAGCCTCAAGCAATAAATGTCACTATTACAAAAATCTTCAACCCGAGGTCGTGGTTTTTTAACCTATTCATAGGTTTTCCACACTAAACACATGTGTTATTTGTAGTTTTCAATTAGATTTTGTTATGGGTACATTGGTGTAAGAGCTAATCCCAGGCCATTTCTAGCTTACGAAATTAGGCCATTACAATATGCAAGAATCTTAGGTGATTGGTTGTAATATTAAAAAAATTATTATAAAAATATTTTGTAGAATTTAATGTATATTTTCCAGATTTGGGTTCCTTCTCCTTTAAAAGAAACCATTCCCCATTGTAATTGGGTATCTCACATTAGAAGGTATAAAAGAAATACAAGAGTACTTTTTGTTCAAGCATTTTTTTTTTCTCTCTCTATCTCTTTTTTTCTCTCTTATTTGCTTTATTTATGTTAATGCGATGAAGTTTGAGATAAGCAGCTAATCACCTAGATAAGACTATGATGAGGCCTCTTCTTGAATGAGCAATAGTTGGTATTAATTTGGTTCCAATTACTTTTTCTCTTAGTACTTTATGATTAATAAGTTAGTGCATCAAATCGAAGGCTTATCCATAACTTCGGTTTGGTGTACGATAACTTTGGATACAAATAAGTGCTACTAACCGTAGACTTGATTTAGAGATCTAAAAAAGAAGAAATACTAGATAACTCACTCAAGCCTAGCCATGGTTGAGTTGATAATTCTCTAAGATACTATTCACCATTACTTAAAAGTATAACCACTAAATACTTGACCATAGTGGTTTATAATCAGCTTTTGAAAGGTAGAGGCCAAGTTTGAATGGGTGGAGTATATTATGGGTAGAGATATTAGGATTTATTTATATATTGATTAGTGCTTTGAAAGGTAGAGGCCAAGTTCGAACCTTAACTCTCTCACTCATTAAGTTTTATAATTAGCTTTTATTTCCTCCTTTTAGAGTTATCTCTTATAAAACCGTAATTTGTCCTAGGAAGTATTTTTTTCCAAACCTCCCTGTGGATTTGATCCTACTCATCCGTGCTACAATTCGACAACTGTACTTTAAGCGGGTATTTTACCAGAAGACTGAAAATCCTCTTATTACTATATTTTTTAGGCTTTGAAGAAACTACCAGCATACCAAGATAAATGTTTGATTGAATATTAAGATCTATATGATGTCATGGGTGAGGATGGTACAAATGGGGAAAAGGCACAAAACGTTGGCCAACTTGTAGATGATGATGATGATGACAATGACATTGTAGGTAACATAGATAACATAGATCTTGCCAGTGGCATAGAGACAGTACCACTTACTAGGACCAGAGCTAGAGACAAAACACTAGTGAGGCAGAGTCTACTTAGCATTTCATTTATCTATCCACTGACCTAGAGGGAGCAGCAGACGTAATTTGTCTTTCCAGGAAGACCATGCCCACGGCCAAGTGGCAGATGACCAAGCCTTCTTCTGTTGTTATAGAGTCTGTCGTTGTAATACTCACTACTAAGCTGGCTGGTCTTAGAGGTGATATCAATGCGAGGACTACCCTAGACAGGATTTTATCTTGTGAGTGTGAGCAGCAATTGTGAGGTGTTCCAGGGTTTGATATGAGGAAGCTCTTCACTGATATGGAAGTTTTTGGTAGGGAGAGGCAGACAGCCATATGGTTTATCAGCATGGCTGATATGACTAGGACAAATTTTTTGCGTGACAGGTTTGGCCCTATTATTTTCCCTTTACACCCCCTTTCTACTTTGACAAATGAGTAGGTTTGTTCTATCTCTCCCTTTTATCTCCTGAGTGTTTGTGTTGCTACTCTAGCAGTTTGGGAGTTTATTTTAGATATTATTTATGGAGTGTTATCTCGTATTATGATATTCTCTATTGTGAATGAAATTGTGATTGCTATTTTGATTTGTTGTATGGTTGTTATTGTTAAATTTCTATGTTACAGGGATTTGAATTGGTGTCGAAAGTGTGTTTTTAAAGGTTTTGGTCGTTTAACCACCATTGGTGATATTTTTGATGGTTTGATTCTAATTTAGGTTTGTGGGAAGTTGGTCTACCAAACACGGTAAAAAGGTGTGAAGTACATTACATTTAAAGTAGGAAGTTGGCTTGATCTGCCAAACATACTACATTTTTGACAAACTTCATAAGTAGATCACTTCATAAGCAGTTCACTTTGAACGCAGTTCATTGCCTACCACTTCACACTTTCAAAAAAAAATAGGCCCTAAGTCATCTTGTGTTACATTTAAAGCTAAGTCATCTTGTGTAACACTTAAGTCCAAATTGTCTTATGTACTTGCGGCCCTTGATGTTTCTACACCTCCATTCCTCTTATTTTCATAGTACTTCAAAGCTTTCACCTGTTCTCTAAGCTTCTCTTCCTTGCTGCCTTCAAACATAGGTTCCAAAACTCTATGTGTACCACTAAACCCCTTTCCTTTATCTATTTTCTTTCCTTCCTTTTGCATTTCTTGATTCTTTTGTCTTTTCATTTCCTTTTCCCTTGCATGAGCAGCCTCAGCCATTTGTAATTGCTCCTTTATCACCATACATTTAGCTGCGGAGTGTCCAATAATTTTACAATGCGAGCAAAAGTGTGGCATGTTACCAAGTTCTATCCTTTGCCAAAATTTACATCCCTCTGCTTCAACTTGAATTTTATGGGGTATTGGCAGTGAAAGATCAATATCAACCAAATGCTTGCAAAAAAAACCTATATTCTTGATCAATGGTGTCCCTATCAGCGTGTATTGGTATACCCAAAGTTCTACCCATTGAAAAAATGATTTCCTCCTCCTAGTACTCAATCCCCAAACCTAGGAACCTCACATAAACCATGGCATGGGTGTTCCTTTGTCATTTTGGATCAAATTTTGTATTCCACTTTGACAGACAAAGTGGTCGCTTATCAATCACATAGGTACAACCAACCCAAATTCTTATGATATCATCTTCACTAAAAGATTTAATGATGAAATAGCCCTTCCTTACTGGTATAATCTTATATCCGCCTTACAGGTTCTATATATTTATTGCAATCCTTCTCACATTTGTAATCTTCATCTTCTGTAAATCCATCTGTCCCATGAGATTGAATTGGTTTTTGTCTTTGCCTCTCTTCAATGCTTCAATGGGGATTTTAATGGATGTAAAGTCTTTTTTAATTCCCAGAACTGCCAGAGTGTCCAAGGACACCACTTGTTTTGGTTTTGGCTTGAAGAGATCTACATAGCTTCCCTTTTCTCCATCTTTACCTCACCCATCACCAATGCTAGCGGCTGCTATTTCTTCATTGACCCCCTTCTCCTCAAGATTTTTCATCCCTACCCCCATCTTTTTTGGTATCTCATCTTCTCCCCCATTATGATTTATGAAACCCCCAAGGACAAATCGCCATCTCTATAGGATGAATTTCAGGTCTAAAGGGTTCACCAACTTTACCTAGTATTTGATTTTTCATCGAATCGAAGGAGAAACCAAGAAGAATCACAAAATTTTGGTCGCCCTAGCCGCCGAACTTCTCATCGCCGCAGTAATCAGTATGCCTGGAAATTTACTTACTTCCCGCATATGGCGGTCTCTTAGGCCTTTTTTATTATTTTTTAAAGTAGTAACTTCATAGGGAAACCAAGTTCCTAGGAACTTGAAAAAAAGTAAGAAGTCAACTTTTGGTTAGAACATGTAAAAGTGAGGTATGTTTGTTTTTTTGTTTTTTTTCTTTATGTTCTAACTTAAACTTTACTTCTACTACATGTTTGTTTTTACATTTCTCATTAACCAAAATTAGATTCAAGTAATCAAAAACAACCTCAAAAGGTGAAAAATGACCAAATATCACCAAATAAAAACAAATATTATCAAAATAACCCACATCAAAATAGGTAGATGTAACAATTATATCATATAATAAATAAATAAATGACATCTCTGTAATAGCCTAATTCTGAGATCTGGACTTAGCCTTTACACCAGATGTAATCGAAACCCTAATAATAACTAACACAATAATTTAGCGTGGAAAACCTTTGAATAGGTAAAAAATCACAACCTCTCTTGAGGATTTCAGAAAGAGAGAGATCTTATTGAGAATGCCAGTAATTATAATGAGCACTCTTAATATATAGAGTTCTTGAGTAGGAATTCCTCTATATATAAAAATTCCTGTCATAATTTGTAGTTCTCTGGTCCTATTTATAGGTCTCATCATATGACCGTTAACGACCATTAATATTCTTAATGGTGAACGTTACAAAGTAGATGTAAGATATTTTTTGACTAGATTATGTAACCTCCTGGCCTTTGTTGATGTACAACAACTCTATTGATGACTGTACACTTGCATAAATCAAAATGTTGTTGTGGAGGTCAAAAACGATGACTCGAACAGAGGAATATTGAATATGTCTTTAGTAGTATTCCCTGCATGTTGACGAGTTTGAGGATAAAGCTATACAAGATGGCACTCAATCAATAGCACGAGGAGCCTCATGGACGAGTGGTGTTGGTTGAGAAATTTGTGCTATATTTGCTTCCTGACGTTATCGTCTTGAAACTTTAGTGCCATGTGCTCTGTTGGTGAGATCGAAAGTCCATGTAAAGTTCGAAGCTGAAGTATAAGTTCGAGATGCAAAATACACCACTACAACTGCCCTATCTCATCCAACAGTATGAGAAACCTTGTGGGCACGTGGTGTTGGTTGAGAAGTGCCATTAATTGTTGTAGTTAATATCTGAAACTCACTTCCAATATAAATTTAGAAGTATCTTGTTTGTGACTTTTGGGTTTTTTAGAACCAATAATTCTAGTCAATGTTATTTTATGGGGAATCTATCTGATGTTGGGAATTTGGAGAGTCGCCTTTAATTTTATCATAGCATAAAAGGCATTCAGAAGTGAGAGTAAGGAACCAAGTCCTCGTCTCTGACTCATTTCTTCTCAATTCATGACTATTGAGAGTATGGTGACTACCAGGAATCAATATAGGGAGTCTAGGATTTGTAAAAAGATGGAGGAATTGCGTATCTAATACTTTAGATACCAACTACTGCATTTTCCAATACCGATTCCTGTGTCGCCTACTTATCACCGCATGTCATATGAAGAAGTGATAAAGGCAGGTGATGATTATTATCGGACGGTACAATTTCACTATCTGCTGACGTCTGAGGCGGAGTACCGAAATAGGCTTTGTTTGCCAACGGAGGAGGCTGTTACAACTAAAGATGAGGTGGCAGGCATTCATCCGAGGGAGTCTCGTCGGTATCCTACTAGTAAATGGGTTCTTTCAGAAAGGTAGGACCTTCCGTCAATCTCTAGCATGAGGGGTGGCGTTATGGTGGAAGAGGTGGGAGGATGCAGAGGATCATTTTCTTCCATGGACCATAGATTTTGGCTATAAAGAAGATCTTTCATCTGTGATTTCTAGTTTTGACTGTCTCCCGGATCTTGCAGCATGGGATCAGGGTTTGGAAGTTGCTTCAGTTTTTTATCATCTTCTTTGCTGATTCCTGATAAGTAATTCGAACTATAACTTTGTGATATAATCTTTTGTAATTATTGGGGACATTTTGTTATCTGTAAAATATCATGTAAAGAAAATTTCGAATTAATGAAGTAAGTTGGTTCTGACGTCATGATTCTTTGTCACGAACATGTTTGTATAATTTGTTATTTGAATCTGCGACCTCGGACTGGGGGACAGAGTTTTCCGAACTGTGAGAAAGGGTGGGCATAGATATGTAGGAACTATTGCTAGATCTACGTGATCTTGTATGTTGCTCCTTTGTATATTTTTTATACCAAATCGGAGAAGATATTTCATAATATGAAAAGAATAACATGTTATAATATTCTACACTTGATGTTGATATTCTACTATTTCGTGAACATTCTTTGAACAAGATATCCTTTGGCCAAATTAGTGGGGTAATATTTGCAAAGATCTTCCTGTTGCTATAAAACCATGATTCTTGGCTATTTTGATTTGTATCTTCTACAGGGATAATTTTGTTGTGGAGGTGATGATTATATCCATGGTGAGGACTTGTGATCAGCGTACTAATCAGGTAGCAGATGGTCGCTTTCATATCAAGGTTGCTAAACTTTGTGAGCGGTATTTTTGTCGACTCTCTTATGATGTCGTGTTGCCGGAATAGCCATTGAATCTGACCGGATTAGATGAAGAAGGGAAGCGTGTAGAGTATGACTGATTTTTCTGGTGCGATGTGTTTTGGAGGTCATTATTGAGTGCCACGGTGTGGGAACTGATTATTCGATAGCTCGCCTGTGACAAGATTGTTGAAAAGGATGCCAGGGCAACAAGAGGGGAGATAATTCTATGTGGGGAGGGGAATCATCAAGGCTATTTTAGATGTGACTGGAGAGTTCAGTAAGCTCAAAGCATTGGAGCTCGTAATAAGTAATCTATTTAAAAAAAAATTGTGGTTGGGTTGGAATAAATGTAAGATGAGGGATCTTGAGAGGATAAACGAATGTGATGTCTCGATCTGATTAAAATAAAAAATAAAGTATTCGGTTATAATCTTTGTGTACAGATTTTGTGGGAGACAGTTGTAGGATTTTAACAACTGTATTGATATCTTCAAATTTTGAATATTGATCTGTTTTAGGAAAGTTGTACGATCTTGGCAGGGTATTAAAGTAAGGTAATTGGTCGTTTGTATTATGTTTGAGGAAGAGGTGCTGAATTGTGTAATGGCAAACAATAAGGACAGATGTGATGAGGGTAAACGTTATCACAGAAGTTATGATGATGTCTTCAACCAAAAAGACGTGCCTGCAGAGACAGTAGAGATGGCTGACGCGTTTTAAAAGGAGCCATCATTTCACAAACTGAGGGAGAGTATAAAAATTTGCCTCTCTCTCCCTCATAAATTATCTATAGTTTCAGAGAGAGAGAAAAGTTATGTTAATCTTATTTCCAAGGAGAGGAATGTTTGAGTGCTGAGTGTGATTTGAGAAGGAAATCTTCATCAAGAGATAGAAAACTGTCTGAGAAGCGACGTGAGCGTTCATACTCAAAAAGACATCTGGGTAAAGCAGAGGATTGTTATTCTTCAAGTTGGTAATACAAAGCACTGTCCAATTGATTTCTTTAGTAATCTGTATGATATTTGTAGAAATCTGTTTGATATGTATATCTGATAATATAGGGGTTTTGGGATGTTTAGATAAAAATGAAGGATATGAATTTAGGTAGAAGAATAGACTGCTAGAAGGAAAAAATATATATTTAGGGAAGAAGAGGGCAATTTAAAATGATTGATTTTGTATTTTTTTTTTTTGAATTTGTAAAATAGACGTGTTGACTGGGTAGAAGGTGGGTTTATTTTGTCTGTATGCACTATAGAGAAAATGACAAAAAAAATATGTATATTGTAGGTTTCATATGCGGTCTAAACCTAGTATTCCCGCCAATAAATTTGTAGTATCATCCAGTTCTGAGGAAATATCATCGCCGGGGAGAGGAGACGAGTATATTGTGATGGAGAAAGTTGTAAACAGTGGTGAGAAAAGCATAAAGAGTGGGGAACCCAGTAGGGTTGAGGAAGTGATAGAAAATGATGATAGATTAGAGAAGGGGAAAGTCCTTTTGATATACCCGGAGGGGGTAGATGTAAGGAAAGAGTATTTGAAATATAAAAAAAATTACAGTGAGAGTGAGGAAGATATATGAAGAAGCAAGGTTTATGGTTTAGGGAATTTATCCCTGGTAAAGGGGATAAGGTTGTCTACTACCACCCATGTTTAGCGAAGTGAAAGAAGGATAGAGGGATTGGTGAGGAGGTTAGTCTCTCATATTATAATAGGATCGGGCAATTAGGCTCGAGGGATGGGTTTTTGTGTTTCTTGAATCAGTTTGAATACGGCCTTAGAATTTTTCTCACCTTCTTTCAAAAAAGGGTTATGAATGTGTTACAATATTGCCATGCCCAGTTAAATGAGAATTTTTATGAAATGATGAGGGTATGTGAGGTATTAAATGAGAAATGGAAGAAAGAATGGACTGCGAGCGCAGTTTGAAGCTGAAGATGTAATAAAGTTTTATAAATGAAAATATGTTGAAGATCGAAGTAGCGGTTACCTATATAGTGATTCGGCTAGGCCAAAAAATTTTGATTTTGAATCTGTGGGTAGACCATGGAACGACCACCTTGTGTGGGTAGAGGGTGACTGTATGTAGGTTCCAGTGAATCGATGCTCTAACAGAACAATAAATATTATAATCCGAGTAAGTAATATTGACCAGTCTTCTAATAAACTATACATATCTTCGATCTGTTACTGAATGATGTGTTCTTTGTTTTGGTAGAGCCCAAACCTTTATCTGCTCTGGACAAGATCAGCCTGTTTGACTGTGTTACTTAAGATCCAGATGAGCAAAAATAAGTACTCAGTGAGTTGGGTATCCGTAGAGACAAAAGGGTACACTCTGTAGTTCTCAAGGTTCAGTGAGCTCAGGAAAAATGAGTTATGGCTGAGGGAATAGCTATATTGATTGTTGTTGATGTTCTCAGTGTTTCTGTTCCTGTATCTCAGAGCACCAAGAGGAATGTTCGGCGGCCCATGAGACCAGCTTGGCAGAGTACCTCTGTCACTGGGGGGTGGCCACGGCACAAGAGATCGCAAACTCAATATTTAGCGATGTAGCTGACAATCTTGAGGTTTCTCCTGTTGAGGTAGAGAAGTCATTGCTGAAAAGAAAAAGGCATGAGGAAGAGGGTAGTGCCTAAACTAAACCTCCCGCCTCGGCTAAGATGGCAGAGCTGGAGTTAAAGTACTGCTCGATGGTAGCGATGGATCCGGAGCAGCTTGATGCGGAGTATTAAGAACATACTTTTGTGGTACTTACATTTTTTTTCTTTTTTTTTTAAATTCCTTAATTGTTTATGTATTCGGACTGAAAGTTGTTGTGTTGATTTTGACTCGGTATGCTTGTACTGGCAACTCTCAATGATGCTGAAGGGGGTGCAAAAGTGTTTGGAATAGAAGAGCCAAAAGTTCGAGGCTCTTACAGCGAGGTTCAAAGGTCAATCTGCTCACTTGAAGAAGTTCAAAGACCAATCTGCTCTTATAAAGGAGCAGAGAGCTGAAGAGGCTAGAGCAACTGCAGAGCTTGCGAGAAAGCACTCAGAGCTGGTGGCCCATGATGATGAGATGTCAAAATCATTTAAGGCCCTAAAAGTGGAATGAAATCACTTTATCCAATCCTGCTATGATTTTGGATTAAGCCCAGCTGATGTGAAGCTAGGCTGGGTCAGAAGCTATAAGGAAATTGAGTTTCCTTCAGAGGCTCTGGAATAGATGATGGTAGACATTGGTGCTTCTCCTGAGAAGGTGTTGGAGTTTCTGCCAGAGAGTACTGAACCAGCTTGAGCAGCTGAAAAAACATTGGATCCTTCTTCTGATCATGTTGATTTATGCCATCTGGTTGGGCAAACATTGGATCCTCCATATGAGGTAGAGCTTAGCAGGAATCTATGATCCTTCTGTGGTATTCAATTTCTTATTTTATATAGTTCGTGCGACACTGAAGTGATAGTACTTTGTATCTGTTAAAGTTTGAGTGATGATTTGAAACATATTTGCTTTAAATGTCTGTATTATAACAACATATTTGTTCACTGTGAAGGATATAGAGCGACTGAGAAAAATGAACTTCGAACTGGAGAGGTCGTTGAGTAGAGCGAGGGATTCCATGGCCCGTATTCAATAGGTACTTAATAAAATTGAATATGAGAGAAGGAATTTTAAGTTAAATTTAGAGAAAACTTTTAAAGAGCCATGTGATCTTCAATGTTGATATGCTAAGATAAAAAAGAAAGGGATGAGGTGTTAAGGAAGGAAGAGGAAAGGGGGTCATTAGTTCGAAAACCAAAATAGTTGACATGTTTTAACGACCTGAGTGATAAGGCTAGGTGTTAAAATATGCTAATAGCTCTGACATTACATTTTGAGGTCGAAGTAGATAGTGAATGAGGGTTAAAGGAAGCTTATACAGAGCTTTTGAAGGAGAGGGGTATAGTTCCGATCCCAGCTCGAGTTATGTTTTTAGCTCAAAAAGTACGTAATTGTCATAGTTTAGAGGTGAGAAAGTATTTTGCTCGAGCTGGCGTGTATGTTGTATGGGGTAATGCAAAACCTTTATCTGATGCATTTGGCATTATATAGGATTATAAGGCTATGAGAATTGCATTTTTCAGGATAAGGAAAGAGTAAATAGAGGTTCAAAACCGATTAGAGGCTGAATTAAAGGGGTTACAAGATGAGTTATTGTAACACATGGAGCAAAAAATGTCTTTAGCAACGCGATTGTCGAAAGAAGTGGTTGTTCGAATGAAGGTAGAAGCAGATTTGAGGGCTTTAGGTGTATTACAAAAAGATACGCGTCAGCGGCTGTATAAAGCACAAATGGCATTAAAGGATCATCTATATCTGTCGCGAGTAAAGGTCACTACTTGAATAGAACATGAGCATCGTATAGACAGTATTATTGAATTTTATGGGGGAGAACTGTCTAAGGTAGAGAAAGAATTTAGGAAGTTTGTGACGGGGTGTAGGAAGGATTTTGATGTAGAGAACGCCAAGGCTAAGAATATGTGGTTTACCAAAGGTGACAAACCCATTCCGAGGTCGAGGGAACTGTCATCAGAAGAGGGTGAGGAGGAGGTTGAATGCTTGATACCCCGATTGTGGCGTAAACAATGTCCGCAGGAGGTGGTAACCTTTACCACTCCGAAAGATGTGCAAGTAACAAACATAAAGAGCTTAAGAGATAAAAGGCAGTCTTCTCATTCCTTGAAGAATTGAGCTAAGTTCAAGTCAGTGTGATGCTTTGCATGCTTATAACGAACAACAAACCACTGATCTAAGTCCAAGTCAGGTCACACTAAAACATGCTATTGAATTAGTAGAAAGAACGAAGGTGGAAGTGGTGAAAGAGTGAGATGTTGGAGTTCGATTATCCGAGGATTTACAGAAGAAAAAGGTGGATCTAGCCAACAGACTGAGAAAAATAGAGGAGCTAAGAGAAATTATAAGAAAGAAAGAGGTGGAATTTATAGGTAGCTCAAGACAAGCAAGGCAGTAGGGAGCGGAGTTGACATCAGCTCGAGTTCGAATTTCAGAACTACTGATAGACTTAGAGGAGGAAGGTAAGAATGTGAAAGACTTACAATTCTAAATAAATGTGCTCAAAGCGGAGGCAGCTGAGACGGGAGTGCGAGCTTCTAAGTATGAAGTGTTGTGGTAGTCGCTGATGTTCTGATAAAGAAGATGGAAGAGGCCTGTAATAGATCAAACGAAAATATAAATACTATTTGGAACGAAGTAGTCACGCTAGAGCATACCATACAGGGATTGAAGTTAAATGCCTTAGAGAACCTGGATGAAAATACAAAACTGAGGGATGCGAACACAAAATTAGATGTAGACCTATTTTAAGCGAAGATACGACTCGATGAAAGAAGGGTAGAATGGGAGAGTCATGAAGCAAAACTTGAGGGGTCACTGTCTTTGATCTATCATATGGATGAGTTCATTACAGTGCAGGAGTCCCAGAATTCTATTGTACTGGATGAGAAATACCGAGTAGAGAAGCAGTACGAGCATTTGAAGACTTCGCTGCAGGAAGCTCAAACTAAACTCAGCTTGCTTATTCTACCTAAGCAGATAAAGACTGAAACTGGTAGTGTGTATGAGAGAGATATGACAGTTGTGATTTCATTCTTTGCGTCAAAGTTCCAAAGAGTAGAAAAAAGAGCGAACTGGTGTATGACGCTGTCATTGGAAAAGTGTGCAGTACGACATCGAGGCGATACGCTGTGAGTATTCAGGTCCCATGGTAGCCAAAATTGAGGTTCTGAGACAACGTATGGTTAGAGATGGAAAGAAGATCCTTGCAAGAAGAATGCCAAAGTTTATACGTCGACGGCTATACGCAGGTTGTACACCTGACGTTGCAGGACCTTCCAATAGAGGTGACAACTCGAGTGATAGCTCTAGCGAGGAGTAACAATTGGGGGGATGTGCTATGTATACTAACGTGTATATTATAGAAAAATAAGAATGTCTAGAATGATGATTTATACTACCCTTTTGTTATATCAACAATGTTGTATTAGTCGAACATCTATTGTATAGGATGGTTCCCAAAGGTTATTGACCGTAGAGGGACATAGGCAGTTGATCGGTCTGGCCTAAGCAACAAATGATCTGTAATATAATAGATGATTAGTTTGGCCGAAGTAACAAACGATCTATAATATAATAGATGATCGGTTTGACCGTAGCAAAAAACAATCTGTAATGTAATAGATGTTCAGTTTGGCCGAGGCAACAAACGATCAGTAATATGACAGAAGATTAGTTTGGCCGAAGCAACAAACGATCAATAATGTAATAGAAGATCAGTTTGGCAGAAGCAGCAAACGATCTGTAATGTAATAGATGATCAGTTTGGCCAAAACAACAAACGATCTGTAAACTGTATATAGAAGTATTTGTTGGATATATTAGAAAAGTACTATAATGTAGGGCAATCGAACACAAGTATTTCATTGGTGCAAGATTGACGTACGATGAATGTGTTAGATAGAGTACTGTATAAAATAGTAGAATGTACTCAAATGTACTTTGATCGAACATAAGTCTTTCATTGATGAAAGATCGTTATTCAAGATGATTGTTTAATTTGTAGAAAAGTATACTGTAATGGATGTTTATCGGCAATACAATTTCAATCTCCTCTTGTTCCAAGGATTATGGATTCGATATCCATGCTCAGTGGCAAGATCATAAGAACCAAGGCCGTTTTTTCCGACAATAACAAAAGGACCTTCCAAATTTTTGGACAGTTTCCCAGCGCTTGCTTCTTTTCCGTGTTTGGAAATTTCTCGTAGCACGAGGTCTTTAATTTCAAACCATCTGTGACGAACGCGCTTGTTGAAAGATCGGGCTAGAGCTTGGTGGTATCTTTCTAAATTCATGATTACTCTGTCTCTAGTTTCCTCGATCTAATTCATGTTACATGCCAATTGGTACTCATTCTCTTCATTCGTCATGGTATGTCGCGTATTGCGTGATGATATAGAGTGGGAATGACTGCCTCTGTACCATATACTAGTAAGAATGGTGTGCATCCAGTTGATACCCGAGGTGTTGTACAATATGCCCACAGGACATGTGGTAGTTCCTGAACCTAATTTCCCTTCTTCTCTGTCAGGCATCTTTTGATCCCATCTACTATAGTTTGATTAGTAATTTTTGCCTGGCCATTTCCTAGAGGGTAATATGGATTTGAAGGGGAGTGAATGATATTGTGTTGATTGAGGAACTCAACGACTTTGGACCCAATGAACTGGGGTCCATTATCGATTATGATGAGATGGGGGCAACCAAACTGGATGATGGTAGTTTCCCAGATGAATTTGATGACTTCATCTTTGCATGTGCAACATAGAGGGACTGCTTCTACCCATTTTATGAAGTAATCCGTCACTATTAGGAGGTATTTCTTTTTTCTCGGTGCCATGGGGAATTCACCTACGAGGTCGAGGGCCCATCTTTTAAATGGCCAAACAACGTTAGTTGAATGGAGTTCCAAGGCTGGAGCTCAAATTTGGGGCCATGTCTTTGGAAGGCATCGCACTTGCTTGCAAGTTCAATGGCTTGAGCTTTCATCTGGGGCCAAAAGACTCCTTGAGTAAGAGCTTGATTTGCGAGAGATCCTCCCGCTGCATGGGAACCACAAGTCCCCTCATGGAGTTCATGTAGGAACTTCTTAGCTTCTTTGTTCGAAAAACATTCGAGGTACGGTCCTGTGACAAAAATTTTGTAAAGGAGATATTTGATCACGATGTATCGCTTTACATTATCAAGTACGCATCTTTTCTTTGTGGGGTCTGTAGGGAGTGCACCGTCAAATATGTTTTTAGTCCCAATATACTTGAGGTAAGATCGTCTCCAATTGTCTTTATCTTCTTCAACGCCCCTAGTATTGACAAAATTTGAGCTTATAATGTTAATGCCAGGGGTGGATGATACTTCAATCTTTAGATAACGTGCTTCTGTACCAAGTATTCCTGCCAAGTACACGAGAGAGTCAGAATGTCAATTTTTTCTGTACGATAATTATTTGATAGTAATTCTTTTGAATCTGCTTATCCTGTCGGCTACTGCTGCTGCGTAGTCGATCATCTTTCTGTTCTTCTAGAATTTTTCTGTATAATGGTTCATAATGAGTAATGAGTCTGTCAAGACAGATAATTCATAAACTCTAATCTCTAGAGCCATATCTAGACCTTCAATCATTGCTTCATACTCGGCCTCATTGTTTGTTGCTTCAAAATTGAGTGTGACTATTTTCTCAATCCAATCATTGAAAGGTGTGATAAGTATGATTCTGATACCTGACCATGTAGGTCCAAAAGATCCATCAGTTAAAAGATGCCATCCCCTTTGAGTTATCCAGACGAACTTTTCTTTGAAGTGTTCCTCACTGCCATTCGTACTGTCGTCTTCCCAGTCAAGATCTTCTGCTGGGAAATCTGTGAGGAAATAAGCTACTGCTTGACCCTTTTCAGAGTGTCGCGGTTCAAAACGAATGTCGTGTTCACCAAGAGTGGCCGACCATGTTTATATTCGTCTAGACTTTTTCTATTTGGATAAAATCTCTCGTAAAGGGCAATTTGTTACCACTCGAACCGAGTATGCTTGAAAATATTCTCTTAATTTTTGTGATGCGTATACAAGAGCTAAGAAAATTTTCTCAATCTTGGTGTACCGGGACTCTGTAGGAGTGAGGGTCTTAATGATGAAATAGACAGATTTTTCTGCCTTCCCGTCAAGTTGAATGAGGACGAAACTTAATGATTCATCGAGAACCGCAAGATATATTGTGAGTTTTTCCCCTTTATGAGGTGTAGTCATCACTGGAGGTGATCCCAAGTAAAGTTTGAGCTCCTAAAATGCTGCTTCACACTCTGTTATCCACACGATCTTGAGATCCTATTTAGATTTTTGTTTTGTTGTCCCTTCACGTAAAAGGTTAAAAAACCATAGACATCGATCTAATGATTTCAAAACAAAATGATTTATCACGACGATCTTGCCTGCTAACTTCTGTACGTCTTACTTTGTTTTTGGCGAAGGCATAGATAGTAAAGTGCGAATATGATAAGGATCAGCTTCTATACCTATCTTACTGATTAAGTATCCCAAGAATTTTTCTGACTGGACCCCGAACTGGCATTTTTAGAGGTTAAGCCTCATCTTTTAGGATTTTGAAAGTAGTGCGCAAGTTTATAATATGGTTCATCCTTTTAAGGCTCTTACATAAGATATCATCAATGTAGACCTTCATCATTTTTCTAAGGTGATTTTAGAACATTTGTGTCATCAACCGTTGATAAGTGGCTCCGACATTCTTGAGACAGAAAGGAATGACCTTATAACAGTATAAGCCATGTTCTGTAATGAAAGTCTTCTTTTTTTTTGCCATCAGGTAGCATAGGTATCTGATTGTATCCTAATGCGGCATCAATCATGGACAAGAGTTCGTATCCCACTGTAGAATCGAGCAGATGGTTTAAAATAGAAAATGGAAAGCTATCCTTTGGAGTATGTTTGTTGAGGTCCGTGAAATCCACGCATACCCTGATTTTGATATTCTTCTTTGGGACTACCACAATGTTTGAGATCCATTCTAGGTAATTGGCCTTTCTGATAAAGCCAACTTCGATGAGTTTATCAATCTCTTTATTTACTTCTTCTCGGAGTCTCGGTGCTAAAGTCCTCTACTTTTCTTTAACCGCTTCGGCTTTATATATTGAACTTGTAGTAAACTACATTGGGATCGATACCCGAATGAGGACATCTCATTCTGCTACTGGCAAAAGAGTGCCAATGTATGTTCCTCACTTTTTGGCGTTGATTTCGATGTACTCTGTTGTTTTTGTGTTTGGCAGATTATTTTCTGCAGAGTATAGTGCATAGCTTTCTATAACTTTTCTAGTTGTTCTCTATAATTGCTATGCGAGCTGTGGCTCTGAGGATTCAGAAGCGATGATGGCAAAAAATTTACATGCTCGAGCGATTTTCTGACTTCCTTTGATCTCCTATATGCTGCCATTCCACTCAAATCACAGTGCTAAATGATAGATGGATGGAATAGCATGCATATTGTGTAACCAGAAGCGCTTTATTATACCCAAATAATGGGACTTTGTATTAATAACATAAAAGACAACGTCAAGTGTCATAGGTCCTGCCGTGATAGGAAGCATGATTTTTCCTACACATTCATTTTTAGATCCGTTGAATCCACAGATATCAATGTTGCTGGGCTGTACTTTATCGGCTAACCCCATCAGATCAATCGTGTTTTGAAAAAATAATTCAATAGTACTCCCAGTATCTATCATCATCGTGTAAAGCACCATGTTTCTTATTTTCAGCATGATCACCAAAGTATCATGGTGAGGATAGTTGATGTGACGAACATCGCAGTCGTAGAAAGAAATTCCTGTTCGTTGAGAGCTGGAAACGGGAAGTAAATGAGCTTTTTTGTCCTTCATAGACAGGCCGTGACATTGATTGACCTGTCTTCTCTTAGTTCTGTTTGATTGGTCGACGATCTGAGTCTCAACGAAGTGGCAGAGTGACATATGGTATAAGTATTTCTCTCCTGCCGGCTCTTCAGTTTGTACGGTATCTGTAAGAAGTTTGTATCTCGCGTTCTTGTAACTTTAGACATCGACAATGTACTCATACATCCGTCCATCAGTGAAGATATACTCTAACAACCTCTGTAAGGTGAAACAGTATTATGTTTCATGATGTATGGCCTTGTGGTGGATGTAGTATGGTTTGTTCTCAATGGGTTGGAGATATTATGCATTGCGGAAGAAACGATCCTTTTAAAGTATAGAATAAATGTTGGCTATGGTCACATTCATCTTGGGAAGGCAGGGCTTAGGAAAGTTTTACCCCTTTTGAGGTCGTTCGTCATTAGATTTTGTTCGTTTCCTATCTCCTCCTTGATCGGCAGTACGATTAAAATCTTGGCTGGCTGACTAATCTCGAGCTGTTAATATTGACTTTTGAGGTTTCTGTCTATCAGACACCATTCTTTTCAGGTCTATAAAACCGTTGACCTTTTCTATTATGTCTTCCAGAGTTGTTGGTTTGTTAAGTACGAGGTTTTCCTTTGCCCTTCCATCGACAAGTTACACATTGGTGAAAGACGAAATGGTAATTTTCTGGTCGAGTTGATCTACTTTCCGAGCTAACTCCAAGAACTTCTTAGTGAATGTCTTGAGCTTCTTACCCGACATCTGCTTAAGGCTGAAAAGAGAGTATAAATACTCTTCTTTGTCTCTGTTGTACGAGTAATTCTTGACCAAGAGTTCTCTCAGATGTTCATAAATTATGATGGATCCTTAAGGTAGTGTGTAGAACCATCGCGGAGGTTCGCCGGATAGGCTGGTTGGGAAGAGCCGACAGAAAATGTGGCTAGATGTGGAATGTAGGCTCAAAGCATTTTGGAACTCCTGGACGTGTTCTACTGAATCTGTTCCTTTGTATTTGCGGATATTTGGGGTATAGAGCCCGGTGAGGACCTCGTCATCCAATAGCTCCGGTGCAATCGGGCACTTCTATAATATGTTGTAGATTCCTTTAGTCAGAGTCTGAGCTTCGAGCATTTATTTGATCCGTCTTTCGACATGTTCCTAGGTCATGTATTGTCGAGCTGCGGTGGTCGGGCGGGTAACGCGTACTTCTCCAGGATTTTGGTTGCCACTCCCTTCACTTAGATGATCATTTGCTGGGATTCGAACTCCCTGAGGCATATTTTCAATCTGTCAGACTCCCGCTGGGCCGCCATTTACTTCCTGGTGGCCCTCCTAAATCAGGATGGGTTCCATTTCCTGTTGATGATGGTTAGACCGAAGGACAACTTCTACGCGATTCCCTTTCGGAGGAGGTCATATTCTGTGGTGAACGGAAATTTGCGAGCCTTCAGGTTGTACGTTTTTATTCTTCTGTGCGGCAACTTGCTGACCCTGTAGAACCTTCAGTGCGTCATGTACACTCGCCAACTGTTACTCCAACACAACACGTCTTTCTATTTCATAATTTAAGGTGGCCCGCAAATCTGCTAGCACGGCATTTTCTTCTGCTTAAACTATTTCTGTGATCTGACCTGGAGGTGACATTCTGAAAGGAGATGATCAATAGTTTTTGAGCGAATGGGTTTGAGAACTTCGGTTCCCACAGACGACGCCAAATGCAATACCCTAATTCTGGGATCCGGACTTAGCCTTTACACCAGATGTAATTGGAACGCTAATAATAACTAACATAATACTTTAGCGTGGAAAACTTTTAAATAGGTTAAAAACTATGACCTATCTTGAGGATTTTAGAAAGAGAGAGATCTTATTGAGAATGCTAGTTATTACAATGAGCACTCTGAATCTATGGAATTCTAGAGTAGGAATTCCTCTGTATATAGAATTGCCAGTCATAATCTGTAGTTCTCTGGCTCAATTTATAGGTCTCATCTTATGACCGCTTGACGACCATTAATATTCTTAATGGCGAACGTTACAAAGTAGATATAAGAAAAAATTTGACCAGATGGTATAACGTCTTGGCCTTTGTTGTTATACAACGGCTCTATTGATGACTGTACACTTGCGTAAATCGAACTATTGTTGTGGTCGTAAGTAATTACTCGAACTGAGGAATATTGAATATGTATTTAGTAGTATTCCCTGCATGCTGACGAGTTCGAGGATGAAGCTTTGAGTCCGAGTTAAAAAATAAGCTATTACAAGACGGCTCTCAACCAATAGCACGAGGATCCTCATGGACGAGTGGTGTTGGTTGAGAAATTCATGCTGTATTATCTTCCTGACGTTGCTGTCTTGAATCTTTTTGTTCCACATGCTCTATTGGTGAGATCGAAACTCCGTGAGTGGTTCGAAGATGAAGCATAAGTTCGAGATGCGGAATACGCCACTACAATCACCATAATGGACATATAATCCTACATAATAAAATATTGTATAAAAAATATACATCATTTAGCATGGTGAACACCGTCCAAAATAGATGGTATTATCCAAAATAAAAAGAGATAAAAAGATCCAAGACATAAAAACATTATCAAAACTTAACAACTTAAACTATAGAGAGAGATATGAGGATTCAAAGCAAAACCCTAAATTTGGGTTGTACACCAAAATTCAAAACCCGGAAAACCAAATCGGACTGATCTGAACCGACCGGTTGGGTCCGATTTTAGGGGAAGCCGAATCGATTTTTGTTTTGTATTAGTAAACTTGGTTATTCTTAGATCGGATTTGGGTTTTATATTAAAAACCCGACCAAACACAAACTGGACATAATTAAAATAATCTCATCTCTATCTTCTCTCCTACCCACAAATCTATCTCTTCAACTCCTCCCTGTCCCTCTCTCTCTCTACCACATATAATCTTAAATTTTAAAACCCCAAGAGAGTGATGAACCCAAAAAGTGGATTAGATGTTTATCTATTACAAACTTTGGTCATGGCGATAAATATCGTGTGTGAATTTCCACTTATTCCATCGGTTGGGATTGAAAAGAGTGATGCCTGAAGTAAATATTAAAAAAGAGTGAGGAATACTAAAAGTGTAGGGACCAATCCCTCGACCTAGTCCAAACTCGAACTACCTCAATATCATACTCACGCATTATACACGTGACATGTACAATCAGTAATGACACCTAGACCACGAACTGATAAAGAATATGGATCGAGCACTATAGTAAAATATGAACAAGTCAAAGACACCTGTCACCCACGAACTAACAGTTACACATTCAACTAACCTCACTTTTAGGAGAACGTGCTTTTATATGATAACGAACTACAGGTAAGGTCTATATAAAAGAAAAGTTCCAGAGGAGATATAAACTAAAAAATTTATATTCAAAAACCATAAGTATTCTTATCTTTCAAGATTAAGTATTTCTAACTCAACAAATCACTTGTAATAAGATATCAGCCTTAAGCAATAAAAGTTGCAGTTACTAAATCCTCAACTCAAGGTCGTAATTTTTTACCTATTCAAAGATTTTCTACGATAAATCACCTGTGTCATTTCCTGAATTACACTAATTCTTGTCATATGTGCATTTATTGTAAGATCTAGTTTTGAGCTATTTTGAGCTACGAAATTAGGCCATTACATTTGGTACCGTCTGTAGGAAAGAAGAAATTTCCATGATATCCTAAGGAATACATTTACTTTACTATCCATTTCCAATCACGGTTACTTCCAAGTGACCAGTAACAGGAGTTCAGCCCGATCTTTTAGTTGAACCTGAACAGCTCACTGAATTGCGGGTGAATCTCTATGCCAAGACAGATAAGCGTAATAAGCTCGAGCGTCAGTTAGTTCTTGACAGTGAGCTTCGAGACAAAGAACTCGAAAGTGAGAGTCAAGCTCGTCTGACAGCATTCAAGAGACATAAAGAACATATGACAACTATGCAGACCGCATTGTAAGCTTTACAGGATACTCAACAAGCTCCCCTTACCAAAGATCATGATCAAGTGTTAACGAACTCCGGAGTTTCTGCATGAGAGCGATTAGGACCTCGAGGAGCAACCAGCAAAGCCATTTCCAGAAATCTTCAGAACGGACCACAAGTAAGAAGGAACCACAAGCTTCAATTTATTTGGGAAGAGAAGTTCAGTCTGATATCAGTAGAGGTGTCTGACTTTCCAAACGTCAGGAGGAGGAGCAACCTCAACCCAGAATACCAGTACATGAATGCTTGAGCGAGGGCATCAGTACTTATAATCCTCAACCAGCTCACCAAGTCACTCAGGCGCCACATCAGTACGTCACACTAGAACATATGGATTAACGTATCAAGGAGTTGATTGAAGCTCAAGTTCAAGGCACTAAGGATAATTTCACCAAGTTACAAGGTAGTCTGATTGCCAAAGAGTTATTTGATATGAAAGTACCAACAGATTTTCATACTCCAAAGATACATAAATACAAAGGTATTGATCCGAAGGAGCACATTCAGCAATTCCGTGATTCACTGGGATTGTACTCAAATCTTAACAATATTCTATGTCGTTTGTTCGCAACAAGTCTACAAGGAGAGCCGCTACAATGGTTTTATTCTCTACCTAAATATTTCATCCTCAAATTCGACCAACTACAAAAGATTTTTATCAAGACTTATGCTCATAATAAAGATAAGGAAGAGAATTTGTATTTTCTTACTAGTCTCAATCAATCACAAGGAGAGAAGCTCGAGGACTTTTCAAAGAAGTTTCTGGAGCTCACACGAAAAGTTGATAATCTTGATCAAAAAATTGTTATTACTGCTCTTAAAAATGCGCTACAACTCGATTGTAAAGCAAAAGAGCATTTCTTCTTAAATAAACCCATGACCTTGGAAGACATGATTACCAAGATCAATTGATATGCCGACCCGAAAAAGATGATGACCGAAAGGCATAAATCTAGTAAATTCGTCCTAACCACTAAAGGTCAAAATACAAAATGTAATAGTATACCAAAGAAGGACCAAGGTGATCAAAAGTGTTCCATGGCAAATACAGGCAAATCTCGGAAAGGCAATTTATTGCCCAAGTCGGTCCTCCCCAAGACGAATGTTCGGATGTCCTCCATTTTTCCCGTGCTGGCAAACAATAAATTTTACCGTGTATCTTAACCACTGGAACCGATTGAAGGCAAACCATACTGCATGCATCACAAGGAAAAAGGAAAATCATCATGAAACAGATAACTGTTATGCTTTACAAAGGTTATTGGAATACATTTTCAAAGACGAAATAATGCACGAATATATTATCGATCTGGAAGCATACAAGAATGATAGGTACAAGACGTAGGTCAAAGTTGTCCAGGTCGAAGATCAAGCCAAGAAAAGCACTTATACCATATGTACCAAAGCAACATGATCAAGATCCATCATATTAACAACTCTTCTAGATTCAAGAGCAGAGATTATCAGAGTATTGCGATCTCATTGCTCAAAATAAAGAAGTTAAACTTCTTCCAGAATCGGGCAATCACCAACTTGGGATTTCATTCGAGGATTGCGATATCAGTCACATCAAGTTTTCTCATTATGAAGAACTGGTTATCATGCTAAAGATAAAAAAAAATTCATGCATACAATGATGATTGATACTGGTAGAAATATTAAAATTCTCTTTCAGAGCACGATCGAACAAATAGGATTGGCCGATCAAGTTAGTTCAAGCGATATCGATATTAATGGCTTTAATAGCTTTAAGGAAGCATGTACAGGCAAGATCATCTTACCTATTACCATTGGATCTGCTACAATCGACGTCGTATTCTACATCATCAATGCCAAATAATGTTACTTAGGGATTATGGGCCGTTGTTGGATCCATAAAATGGAAGTAATCACTTCCACGTATCATCAAGCACTTTACTTCAAGTATAATGGTGGCATCTACAAAATCAACGGTAGTTAAAAGCTCTTCTGATCTTGTAAAAATACCGTCTCTGCCATTTTTGACACATCTGACAAATATGTTGAATAGCAATTACAGAAAGCTGGTCACATCGATGACCAGCCTTCAACAGAAGAACCTACAGAGTATATAGACATTGATGGACCTAACAGAGGTACTTATATTGGTATCAAGCTGGTCTAGCAAGCCAAGGAAGCCCACGTTCACTTCTTACGAATGAATCGAGACATCTTCGCTTGGACTATTAAAAAAATGTCTGGAGTCGATCCAGCCAAGGCATCAACAACAACGCCACGGCGGTCAAACAAAAACAGAGAAGACTATCACCTTATTTTTTTAGATGAAGTCAACAATGAAATCGAAACGTTGATCAAAGTGGGATTCATTCGAGAAGTTAAGTACCCGGATTGGATCTCTGACATTGTCGCAGTTCTAAAGAAGAATGGGAAAGTTGGAGTTTGTGTGGATTTTACCGATCTAAACAAATATACTCTGAAGGACAGTTTCCCTCTTCCAATCATTCATCAAAGTATTGATTCCATGGCAGGTCATGAACTATTATCTATGATGGATGCTGCTTCAGGATACAATCAGATACCTCTCTTAGACGTCAATCAGGAAAAGTCCACTTTCATCACTGAAAGGGGACTTTACTATTACAAAGTCATGCCTTTCAGACTGAAGAACGTATGAGAAACTTATTAGTAGTTAATGGAAATAATGTTCAAAGCACACTTGGGATAAATCGTTGAATTCTACATCAATGATCTCCTATGCAAAAGCTTACAGTCCAAGGACCATATCACATATCTCTCCACAATCTTCCATATTCTACGCTCATATAGGATGCGGCTCAATCCTAATAAATGTCAATTCGAAGTATACTCAGGCAAGATCCTCGGCTATCTCATCAACAAGAAAGGGATTGAAGCTGGCCCATATCAAATTCGAGTTCATCGCAACATGCCCTCTCCGAAAACAAAGGACATACAGAAACTTGCAAGCAAGATTGCTGCTATCAATCAATTCGTCTCTAAGTCTTTAGATCGATGTGGGTGGCTAATCTTACTACTCCGAAGAGATACCAAACGAGGAAAAGTTTAGCCCAACAAAGAAATCTGGTGGACAGAAGAATGCGAGGTAGCTTTTTAGGAACTCAAAACCTATCTTGGGAAGTCTCCCATCATGAATACCCTGGTAAACAATGAGGAACTGATCATCTACCTCGTAGTTACAAAAAAAATTATCAACTCGATCCCCATTTGACTTGAGGGAAAGGTAAAAAAACTAGTATATTTTATCAGCAAAACCATCACTCCAGTAGAAACCAGGTATTCTAAAATCGAGCGACTACATCTAAATCTTGTTTACACCTCACAGAAGCTCAAGCACTACTTCCAAGCTCATTCCATCAAAGTTATGACGAACTACCCACTCTGGGAAGTTTTGTTTAAAAAGAAATTTTTTGAAGAGTTCAACAATAGTCGGTCAGCTTGGGAGAACATGATATCAAGTTCGAGCAATGCCATTCCGAAAAAGGTCAGGCCGTTGCCAATTTTCTCGCAGATTTTTCTGTGAAAGATCCCAATTGGGAGGAGTACGACCCTGACCTTACAAAAGAAATCACAGATGATCTACCTACCAAGCCATTTGATGATCAAGCTAAATATATTATAAAGAAAGGGTGGAGGCTTCTTACAGATGGTTCAGCAGGACCCGCATGGTTAGGGATTGAAATCGTACAAATTACCCCGTCCAATGACAGAATCGAGAAATTAATCAGCTTAGATTTTAAAGCTTCCAATAATGTCACAGAGTATAAAGCTTTAATTCGTGAGCTCGACTTAGCACTCGAGCTTGGCGTTCCCGAGCTATCAGTCTATACATATTCTTAGCTCATCGTCCACCATTACTCAGAACAGTACAAGAAAATTGGCAAGATGATCAAATATGCAGCCCTTATTACCGATAGGATAAACAGATTCACAAAAGCAACTTTCGACTATTTACCTTGAGGTGAGAACCAACATGTTGATTCCTTGGCTTATTTGGTCGGGTTCTTGGGTACAGAAGTACGATATCTACATATCGAAGTGATGTCCACCCCCAGCATTGATCTCTACTCTGAATGCATGATCAACACTGGGGGCAATGAAGAAGAAGACAACGATTTGAGCAAACCCTTTATCGCCTACCTCGGCCTGGAGAATAAATGTAACGGGCCCCTTCCAACAAATCAAAAAGAATGAAGATAGTTGATCAAAAACTTGAAGTGTTATACAGTTCAGAACGGCCGTTTATATCACCGATCAGTGATAAGGCCTTATCACAAGTGCCTCTCTAAGAAGAAAGCCAATAGAATGCTCAAAGAATTACATGAAGGGACTTGTGGCACCCACGCCGCAGGTCGGTCACTTGCAGATAGGCAATTATACAAGGAATATTCTTGTTGGGAATGTGTAAGCAAGCAAAAGAGTACTCACGATCGATACAATACATATCAATGACATGGGCACATGATACGAGCTCCTGCACTCGAACTCCATGCAAGCAAAGTACTCTGGCCCTTAAAGTTATGGACGCTCGATCTCATGGGAGAATTTCCCAATACTCTAGGTAATCGACGTTTCTTACTCGTGGCGATAGATTACTTTACGAAATGGGTGGAAAAAATTCCTCTTTGTCG